>CM060928.1:1024297139-1026697139 GCA_030765085.1 Allium cepa | reverse complement strand
TTTACTTGCTCGAGCGGAATTGATCTGAGCGCAAGTTCGAGGGTAGGGCATTGAGGGTAGCACGACGTCGCTGGATGGGTCGCGTGGCAGTGGTATTGGGAGTCGCATGGGTCGCGTGGCAATGGATGGCGACTCGCATGGGAAGCTCGAGGCGAGGCGGCAAAGCTAGGGTTTGCGTCGAAATGGGTTTCGATGAGGTTGACTTTTGGCACGAATTCGAGCATACGCATTTGCCAGGGCTTCGATTCGAGCAGGAGGTCGACATCGCAATGGTTTTTCGTTCGTCGTAGATGAAATCGACTTCGATTTGGCAGTAAGGTAAATTATTTTATTTTATTCGATTTAAAATTAATTTATATACATGTGTAAATATAAATATACACAGTGAAATTTTTATACAGTGAAGAAAAATTTATTTTTGTTATTTACTGGAGAGAAAAGAAAAAAGAGAAATGTAGAGATTTTAATTGAATTGGTAAAGGTTAAATTTTAAAATCTATAGTTTACTTTTTTTAAGGATAATTGTGGTTAAAATAATTATTTAGTTAAAATGGAAGGGTTAACTAATTGATTTATTTAAAGGGATTTAATTTTAAAATTAAATAATGAGTTAATTAAATCTATTTAAAAGAAATTAATTTTTTGATTTGTTTGAATATTAATAAATCATATAAATTTTTATTCAAGGTTTAAAATGGAGAAATCAAGTCGGGATTGAAATGGATTGCAAGACAAAAGCTAAGGTAAGATCTTCTCACTCGATCAAATATATTTCCGATTTAAATTTTAAATAGTTAAGTTTAAAATTTGTTGATGGTGTGCATGGATGATTGATTTATTATTAATTACATTAGTTTAGACCATATGCGCCGCGTAATAGCGGATGATAATATATTTGAACCCATATGCCGCGATATTCCACCTCGAAGCGGAATTGGTATTATATATGTATTTGGAGTTTTTGATTTCCCGCATTATATAGCGGATGAGACACTTTGTGCCGCATAATAGCGGATGATATTTTATAAATCTCATATACCGCGATATTCCACCTCGAAGTGGAATTGGTATTTAATTGTTGTGCTAGCGTCTGTGGATGTAGGGAAACAGGTTGGAGTGATCTAACTGGATTCCTCAAATAATTGAATCTATTTCAATATTGTATGTTGATTATTTAAAATCTATGTGCGGTGATTTGTGATTGAAATCGTTGAAGGCAAAAATTTAGCCGAATAATATTTTTGGTATCATAGGATACCATAAATAAATAAAATTGGACTTTTAGATTTAAGTAGAAAATCTATAGTGAAATCCTATTGAATAAAATTCCAAATATGGGAAAAAGTTTAATAAATGGATTTCAAGTAATAATATTCAAAAGGTGAAGAATTTATTTTGAAAAAATGCAGATTTTAAATAATTTGGAAGAGATAAAGGAATTTATTTATAAAAAAATTCGAAAATTGATTTGGTGTTAAAAAGAATAAATCTTTGGGAAACCCATATAAAACTGATTTGGTGTTTGATTGAAAATCGAATTGGTGTTGAAATCAATTTAGAAATCAATTTGGAATTTAATTTGGCGTTTAAAATAAATTTGAGAATCAATTTGAAAAATTGATTTGGTGTTGAAAGTGAATATTTGGGAATTGATTTGAAAATCGTATATTTGTGGATATTTGAAATTTAAAATTCACAATGGGAATTTTATAAAGGAAAGGGAAATTTGTTTTAAAAAAATAAATATTGTTTTATTTTTAAAAAGCATAGAAAGAAATTTACGAATTTGGAACGTAAATTTAAAATAAATCTAGAAGGATTTATTAATTGAAAAAATGATCCATTTTGAAAAGGAAGGTGTATTTTCCCTGAAAAGCCGAGTATGTTGTAAAAAAGCTTTTGAAATATAAATTAAAAGTCTAGGGTTGGTTTTAAAAGAATATTTTGGAGAAATTAGTTTCTTAAGTTATTTTGTAAATCAATAAAGTAAAGATTTATTTAATTAATTATGGAAGTAATGAGTAAAGATTTAATTGATATTGGTTTTAGAAATTGAATATTTAAATAGTTATATCCAAATTACTAATATTTTAAAGTTAGTTTAGACTTGAAGTTTTATATGAGATATTGGTATAATATTTTCATAACTAATATTTAAATAAATGTTTTAAAATAATTTTATCTAAACCTTTCCAAGTATATATCTTGGATAAGTGATTTAAAGTTTTTTAAAGTATTTGAACTCGGCATACTTTTAATGGAAATAAATAATATCAGAAATCTTATTCAGCGAGTGAAAAGTGATTTGAAATTTGTTTTCAAATGGTTGAAGTGTGAAAATATACCTTGCAAAGATATTTTGAAAATAAATAATTGGGAAAATTATTTAAATCTGGTAATTGTTGTGAATGTTGATTGATAGTTAAGTAACCAACTACCAATATTTGCCTTTAAACAACATTTGAATTTCGATGTGACTGGGGGTCGGATTCCAAACGGTTATCCAAAAACCACATCGAAACTTTGTGATTTTGATAGGTCTTTTATTTAAAAGATCAAAGTGGAAATTTTTGTGATTTGTTTTAAATCTGAATGAACACTTATTTTTAAAAATAAGCGCTCGTTATTCGGATTAGCCGGGAGAGGACTTTGTGTCATAAAACCATTCTGAATAACAATACGACGAAATGGGATTGCATTTGAAGATGGTGTTGGATACCAGGTATTTTAGAAAGCAAAAGGATTACCTGTCGAATGTCTCTGCACCGGGTTGCTCCGGTATAGAGATTTTTATCACCCTTTGTGATGGGGATTCGGGACGTGATTAGTGAATATCTGGATTTGCAAGGGATTCTTTTGAAGTGCCTTTGGTTCCGTTCGATCCTGGAACAGACTTGTATGGATGTGTGTCTGACATTACACTTTGAGATGTAAAGCTGGTTTCTATCAAATACATTTTTGTTGGTGGCGGAGAATTTATTCTCTTAGCTTAACACCCTTCTCTGAGATGTACGAGCTCAGATGTTATGTAGTTGATGGTTATTAGTGATATATTCCCAAAATGGTAATGTGGCATACGAAGTGCTGCTGATCATTTGTTGATCAAAGCATGACTTTGTGAAAAGTGTAGCTTTGTGGACGAGACTTCGTCGGACCTCACACCTCGAAAATGGTCGAAACAGGAAAGATGCGGCAAGGTTATGAGGGTATCGCGCCCTCTAGGGTATGTAATTTCCTTCTGGAAAATGGTAGTATCATGGCATGAAGCCCAGATATTTAACCTATGTGGTTGCTGCAAAACTATTACTCTTTGTGGTTATTGCTTTGTGGTTGAGGATCCTCGGATAAAGGTCATAAACGACCGGGGGATGACATACTCTAGTAGTAGTTACCTAGTTACAGAGGTAACCCGGCCTTGTGTTAGCAGAGATCCGGGTAGGTTCTCGGGACGTCCCTCCAGAGGCATACCCATGTGGCAGTAGGAAGTTCCTTAGCCAGACCATTTGCTAGAAATCCAAACTCCAATGTACGGTTTTAGTTGTATAACCTTCCATTTACTTATGGTGGTCGCTACTGTTTAGATGTTATATAGTAGGCATAGTTCGTAATGTCTATGCTGGCTAAGATTAATATTATACTTTCGAAATGTTTTCTGCACTATGCACTAATAATAATATCGAAAGGATTTTGTGTATCAAGCATGTTTGACTATCATAAGGTGAAATCTCCTCCAATTCTGCATTTGCATTGTGTGTGTGGCGGGAGGCCTTATGGTAGTTTCGTTTTCCAAAAGCATAGCGGATTTCTTTTTATTTTCTTTGTGAAAATAACTGTTTTTAAGATCTCACACCAGTCTCATGACTGACCTGGAGTTTATTATTCCCTTTCTAAACTCTAGATGCCTACAATTTTTCCACACGGGCATCCTAGAGTCAGATTATCAGTTATTCTGGAGCGAAGTTAGAAAAGAGATGCTGTGGAGGTCAAGAGCAAGCTGGATGGCGAAGCGTATCACTAGTATATGTTATATTCTTTTCCGTTGTTTGTTGTTGTAACACTCTGATAATGTAATGTGATGTAATGTAATAGCTTATATAGTTCTTTGTTTTAAAGATATTCATTTATCTATTATATTTGTTCCACTGCGATATGTGAGATTCTATTATTGTTTCCTTTTCTTCTTCTTCTACCTCTTTCTTCTTTAAACCCAAAGACTCGTACATTTGTTCCACTTTGGGCTGAATTGTTGTGGAATTTTGCCAGCTCAAAGAGGTACGGATTTGCGGGCCGTTACACAACTTTTCACTTGACTTGACTTTTCTACTCTGTACTATCTTAAATGTCCAGGTGTTGAATTTGCGAAATCAAGTTTAAATTTCTTCATTTCTAAAGCAATCTCTACTTCCTTTATCTTCACGAGCATATAATTATATATAAACACATATGCACACACATATATATTTTACTTGAGGAAAAGGTTATAGGACGGGTGTACTTCAATTGACAAATCTATGATGTAACAAGAGCACACAAGATCAATAAAACATTTCAATTGTATCAAAGTCATGTTCGGTTGCTCAGGCAGGAAAATCCTATACGGTTGCTAAGGCTATGCAAACTTATACCTTCGATTTAAGTGAGAGTTGCTAATTTAAATCCAGAAGGAGTCTGCGACTGGACCTAGAACGGGAGTTCGAACCGGTATAAAGATCTCTGGTGTCATTTTATTTTACTGTTGTATTTACATACTTTATATTCCATACTATTTGTTTAGATAATATTCATATTACGTGATCCTACATTCACTTTTATTTGGTATCGGAGCAAGGTCATCTTATAACTGCAATACGATTATAAGATATTTTAGTAATATGGAATGCAACACTAGCACAAGTTTCTTTGAAGGTCAATCTACTACACGACCATCACTATTTAACGGGTTGAACTATAACTATTGGTCTATTGAAAAGAGAATTTATATGCAAGCCAACGGTTTTGAAACCTGGAATATTACCCAAGAAGAATAAAACATACCTATTACTAAATATTCACAATGGTCTAACACATGAAAACTAGATGCTACTACAAATGCCAAAGCTATGAATATATTATTATGTGCATTAGACAAAAATGAGTTTAATAGAGTTAGCATGTCTGCTACTCAGAATTACTTGATAAGTTAAGAAACATCAAAAAAATATAAATAAACTCTTGAAAAATTAAATAGGACTGAATTTGAGGTAGATATGTTAAGAAATGAGAATGAAATTTTAGAAGAAGAACATGAAACATCTCAAGAATCTTGTTCTAATACAACTTCTTAGCCGTCTAAGTTAAGTCAAGAAATTGAAACTCAAAAAGAAAAGAATAATTCTCTTTAGTTGCAAATCATGATTTGAAAGCTAATATTAAAATAATGGAATTAGATTTTTCTAGTCTTAAAAAAAATTAGATAGTATTACTAAAAATGTCCCTAATTTTAACAAAGTAAGAGAGAATCATTCCAAAATTATAGAAAATTCTCAGACAGTTTCAAGTAAAAAGGGACAAGGATATAAGCAAGTATCAAAGAGTATACCAAAGAAAAGGAATTCTTTATATAATAATTTTAAAAGGAACAATGATATTATTGTAAAATCAGCTTCAAAAGTTCCAAATTGTTCTAAATCAATTAAGATTTGGGTTACTAAAACCAACAATTCTTTGATTAGAAATAAATACATAGAATCATTTATAAATACTATTCACAAAAATAAAGATTTAATTTTCAGATGGAATTCTGAACCCTCTTGAGTTTGGTTTCCAAAGAACTAACTCTTAGGACCCTAACAAAAGGTGGGTACCAATGTTAGTTCTATAGTTTTGCAGGTACCACTTAAAAAGAGAGGAAAATGGATATTGGATAGTGGTTTATCATTGATATTGTTATAAGCTGTCTTATGTTGCGTAAATATAATCCCTTATATATCCCTCTCCTTTTTGTCGATGACAAAAGGGGAGAAGAAGTATCGCAATGCACTAACAAATTTAGTAGGTTTACAAGAATATCGACACAAATTCAGGGGAGCTATAGTCTACAGAATTTTGTCAAAATTTATCTCATATGAAGTTGTCATCAATCAAAAAGGGAGAGAATGTTGGCTCACAAGAGTACGATTCATGACGGGAGCTCAGGACTTTTCAAACATTGGACAAAAATGAGTTTAAAGTTGGTATAGTTTTTGTACTCACTGTTAAAATCTTTCCTCAAGTTCTAACCTGTATATTTTGGAAAACATATAGATTTAGTCGACTGAATCTAAATCCTTAGATTTGGTCAACTTAAATTTTTGTTATAATTTTTTGTAAAACTACAAGCTTTAGTCGACTAAACCTATAGTCCGTCGACTAAATTTTTAATATCAAAGATTTAGTCGACTAAATCAAATTTAGTCGACCAAATAGTGCATATTCGAACTACTATTTTTGTGTTTAAACTTAGTCGACTAAACGATTATATTCAGTCAATTAAACATGTTCAAACTTCTATATTTTCAAATTTTCAAAAGAGACGCTTCTTCTTCCTAAAGAGGAATTCTTCTAGGAAGAGTCATAACCTTTTTCGTTCAATAGAGCTCTTTGTCTATTGTTGTAACTCTTCATCCATTATATATATACGTTTCATTCCAGATCAAAGAACTCAACTTTTCACCTGACTTAACTTTTCTACTCTCTACTATCTTGAATGTCTGGGTGTTGAATTCACGAAATCAAGTTTAAATTTCTTCTTTTCTAAAGCAATCTCTACGTCTTTATCTTCATGAGAATACAAATATATATATATGTATGTATGTATGTATGTATGTATGTATGTATGTATGTACGCATATATATATATATATATGTATATATATATATATATCTTACTTGAGAAAAAGATTATAGCAAGGGCGTGCTTCATTTGACAAATCTGTGTTGCAACAAGAGCATGCAAAATCAAGAAAACATTTCATTTCTATCAAAGTCATGTTCGGTTTCTTAGGTGGAATTAGAAAGGCAGATTTAAAAAGAAAGCCTTTTATGTGACATGGGATGATTAAGAATCATCTTCGTCATCAGAGTGACACAGACAACGATTCTGAACAAGCCAATGTTTGTTTTGTGCCCACAAGTAACGAGGTGAGTGATTTAACTTATGATGATTTAGTGGACGTAAATTTAGAATTACTTGATAAGCTAAGAAACAACAAAAAATATATAAAGAAACTCTTGAAAAACTAAATAGGACTGAATTTGATGTAGATATGTTAAGAAATGAGAAAGAATTTTCAAAAAAAGAACTTGAAACTTCTCAAGATTCTTATTCTAATACAACTTACCAACCGTCTACGTTAAGTCAAGAAATTGAAACTCAAAAAGAAAAGAATAATGCTCTTTAGTTGTAAATCATGATTTGAAAGATAATATTAATATATTGGAATTAGATATTTCTAGTCTTAAAATAAAAATAGATGATATTACTAAAAATGTCTCTAAATACTGCATATTTGAACCAAAACTGCATATTTGAACTTATAATAATCAAATATTTCATCAATCGAAAACTATATATTTGAACTGCTATTTTTATATTTTAACTTAGTTGACTAAATGCTTGTGTTCAGTTGACTAAACATATTCAAATTGCCATATTTTCATATTTTTTGAAGAGATGCTTCTTCTTCCGAAAGAGGAATCCCTTCGAGGAAGAGTTGTTACCTTTTCCATTCAACAAAGCTCTTTGTCAACGATTGTAATTCTTCATCCATTATAAATATACGTTTCATTCAAGATCAAGGAACTCAACTTTTCACTTGACTTGACTTTTTTACTCTCTACTATCTTGAATGTCCAGGTGCTGAATTTACGAAATCAAGTTTAAATTTCTTCATTTCTAAAGCAATCTCTACTTCCTTTATCTTCACGAGCATATAAATACATACACACAGATATATATGTATGTATGTATGTATGTATGTATGTATGTGTATGTATGTATCTTACTTGAGGAAAAGATTATAGGACGGGTGTATTTCAATTGACAAATCTGTTTGTAACAAGAGCATACTAAATCAAGAAAACATTTCAATTGTATCAAAGTCATGTTCGGTTGCTCAGGTGGTAAAATACTATTCGGTTACTCTGATGGTCAAAGTCATGTTTGGTTGCTCAGGCGATGTAAATCTACACCTCCGAGTTAAGTGAGGGTTGCTAATTTTAAATCGAGAAGGAGTCTATGACTGTACCTAGAATGGAAGTTCGAACTGGTGTAAAGATCTCTGATGTCATTTTATTTTACTTCAACATTTACATACTTCATATTCCGCACGAGTTGTTTAGATAATATTCATATTACACGATCCTACATTCACTTTCATTTGGTATCGAAGCAGCGTCATCTTATAACTGTAACACGGTTCTAAGATATTTTAGTAATATGGAACACTACACTAGCACAAGTTTCTTTGAAGGTCAATCTACTACACGACCACCACTATTTAACGGATTGAACTTTAACTATTGGTCTATTGGAATGAGAAATTGTATGCAAGCCAATGGTTTTGAAACCTGGAATATTACGCAAGCAGATAAAACATACCTACTACTAAATATTCACAATGGTCTAACGTATAAAAACTAGATGCTACTGCAAATGCCAAAGCTATGAATATGATATTTTGTGCATTAGACAAAAATGAGTTTAACAGAGTTAGCATGTGTACTACTACTTATGAAATGGTATACATTTAAATTTACACATGAAGAACTAATAAAGTAAAGCAGAGTAAGATTTCTATGCTAAAAAATAAGTTCCAGAATTTCAAAATGAAGCAAGATGAATTAATGAATGAAATGTATTCTAGATTTCAAGACATGTATGATTAAGAATCACCTACATCATTAGACAGTGACACAGACAACGATTCTGAACAAGCCAACATTTGTATTATGGCCACAAATGATGAGGTGAGTGATTTAACTTTTGATGATTTAGTGGATATAAATTCAGAATTACTTGATAAGCTAAGAAACATCAAAAAAATATAAAGAAACTCTTGAAAAATTAAATAGGACTGAGTTTAAGGTAGATATGTTAAAAAATGAGAAAGGAATTTTAGAAGAAGAACTTGAAACTTCTTAAGAATCTTGTTATAATATGACTTCTCAACTGTCTATGTTAAGTCAAGAAATTGAAACTCAAAAAAAAAAAAGAATGATGCTTTTTAGTTGTAAATCATTATTTGAAACCTAATATTAAAATATTGGAATTAGATATTTCTAGTCTTAAAACAAAAATAGATGATATTACTAAAATTGTCTCTAACTATAACAGAGGAAGAGAGAATCTTTGTAACGACCCAACTTCCAAACTCCAGGAATTCGCATCGTTAAGAAGAAAGAAAGGGATAGAAAAGAGAAAAGAAAGGAAAGAAAGAAACAGACAACATCAGAATCTCACAGCGGAACGAATAAATTATATTATATCACATAATACTTTACATAGTATCATATACATCAGAGTTTTACAGCCAATACAACACAAACTAGACAGTTATAAACATCTGTCTAGCGATTACAATTCAAGAATATCAGAGAAAACAGATACAACTCAGACACAGCGGAACCACTATATACATCTACACGCTGAAGCCTCCTGCTCCATTATCTCCTCCAGAACTCGTCAAAGCAATCTTGAATCACTTGACTACTCATACATAATATGAGTACCCAAGAGCTTAATAAAATAGAAAATAAACACTCGGGTCAGACAGGGGTCTGGTGTGAGTAAACGTTTTAAAAGTTGCTTAACTTTTAGAAAATCCTTTGAAAACAAAAGGTATCACGTAAGACTTCCCACACATAAACATGGAAAAGTTTTTACCATACGCTAACCAAAGCATTTGATAGGAAATCCAGTGATATTATAATAGTGTCTAGGGTTTTCAAAATAAAATACAGAAATAGCTGGAATGCTTACATCTCACGTTCCAACATAGTTGGGCACAATCAAAACCGTACAGGCACTTATTGGATTTTGGATTCCATCAATGGCAGGGCTACTGGGGTACCGCCCGTCACAGTACGTGGCCTAGATCACCGTACCGAGGAGCCACCCTAACTCCCCTGCAACACAAGGCCAGACCCATTCCTTACTGAATAGTTCCGAATAAGACAACCCCGACAGTTGGAGCTCTCAACCGTCCACACAGCCGAAATAAAAGGGACCTCTAGACAGGGGTAAATCTCACTCTCAAGTGGGGGCTACCCACGAAGCCTTGCTGCACCTCCCCTGTTTTAGCCATTCCCGGTTGATGAGGCTTGAGGCTGCGATTACCTTTAAAGAACACATTTATCTTAAAATGCTCATCGTCCACCTGACGATGTTCTGAAAGCATTCAATCCATACAAGTTCGTTCCGGGTTCGAACGAAACCGAAAGCATTATCTCGTTACACTCATTTTGGAATCACCCTCAGAGTTAACGACAATAACCTTGCACTCTAAACCACCATCTCGAATCTATAAGTACTATTCCGTCAAACTCATTATGGAATCACCCACAGAGTTATACTGACGTATAGCCCTTACACCTCGAGTCTTCACTTGCTTCACTTGGATTAACGACCTAACGTTTAATTGGAATCGATGTGGTTTTCGGATATCCAAATATGGAAACCCGATCTCGGTCTCACCGAAACCAAACGCCATCTTAATGTCCAAGTTATATTTAAGGGTTTTAAACAATTAACTCATTTTATTTTTATCTATTTCACACAGATAGATAAACTACATTTATCATAACAGATAACCCATAACATTATCACAACAGATAATCATCACAACAATCAATCATCACAACCAGAATAATCCATCATACTATAACTAAGCATCCATATCCTACAGATACTACTCATCTCATTTCTGATATCACAACCATCAAAAGTATATCAATATATCCATAAGCAATGATATATCATCCATCATTTATAATTAATTTAAAATGAATTAAATTAATTACTTCTATCTTTAATTTATTTAAAATAAATTAAATTAATTACTTACCTATAAATCCTGCTTAATATTCATTAATTAATTAACCCAGTTAATTAATCATTCACTAAGTATTTAACTTGATTAAACATCTATGATTAATCATTCACTAATTACCATAAGTAATTAGTCTTAAAGTAATTTTATTAATTAACCTTAATCATAAGTAATTAACATTTAATTACTTCATTTATTAATTAACTATAATTAATTACATTTATCCTTAATTAATTACAATTAATTAATCACTTAATTAATTAATTATTACTTAATTAAACAATTCTTAATTACATCATTAATTATAATAATTAATGATCTCTAATTAATATTTAAATTAATTGCTCAATTAAAAATTAATTACATTTAGTAATTAAAATACAATTATTAATCACCCTGATTAATACTTAAATCCAGTAATTAACTACTCTTAATTACCTATTAATAAATTAATTATCCAATAATTAATTATCTATATTAATTAATCCTTGATTAATTACAAAAGTAATTATCCAAATTACTGAATTAAAATAAAACACCTTTCCTTAATTATATTCCAGTAATTACTACTTCTCTAAGTAATCCTGCTCCATAAATTACATTAAGTAACTATTATCATTAAATTATTAAACTATTTCTTAAATTAATTAAACTAAATTAATTAATTTAACAAAGCACATTATCAGAATTAATTACAATAAGTAATTAACCCTTGATTACTTTTATAAAGTAATTATACTTATCAAATTACAATTGATTATCTTAAATTAATTAATCTAACTAATTCCATCAAAATTAATTACATTAATTAATTATTTAATTATCCTTAGATAATTAACAACATTTTCATTAATTCCTTACTTAAGAAAATTAACTTAGATTAATTATTCATTAATCATCTCCAATTATTAATAAATTCAAGTTATTATTTAAAATCAAACAAATAAGTAAATTCTTAATTATTTTCAAAATAATTCATTTACTTATTTATAACTTAATTAATATTCAAAATGTATTTAAATAATACATTTCTAAAATCTAATTCAACTTTTATTTGAGAAATTTAAGATTTCAAATGTTTACTATATAAACATTTCCAAATTTAAATAATTTAATAAACCTAAAAGTAAAGAACTAACATTATCATATAAGAAAAGTTTAAAAAACAATATTACTTAATTTTACTAAGAAATCAAACATTTGAAAATAGATAGATTATTTAACTTCCAATTTAACATATCATACTTTTATTTACTACTTAAAAGAAAGAATTCTTTTAAAATTTAAACCTTCATTTGAAATCAGATTCATATTTAAATTCTACTTAATAACATTTCTGTCCAATATTTAAAAATTTCAAAACTGTTTGAATTCAAACTGTTTTCAAAACAAAATTGAAATCATACTTAAATTTGATTTCAAAACCAATTTTAAATCTTGCTTAAAATTTAAAAGTTTCATTTTTCAAACTTTGAATTCAAACTGATTTTAAAACAAAACTGAAATCATATTTAACTTGATTTCAAAATCAAATTTAGATCTGGCTTACAATTTAAAAGTTTCATTTTAAACTTTGAATTCAAAAGTATTCCTGAATCCAGTTCAATCCTATACAAAAATTTGAATCTTGTTTTAACATTGAACTCCCCTTTAAAAATTTTAAAATAAACAAAACTGTTTTTAAATAAAAACTGGATTCAAAGAATCCTGAAACCTATATTACACTTGGTTTCAAACTTGAATTTAAACTTTACTTTAAATTTAAACCATCATTTAAACTTTTTGAATTCATAAACTCACTTAAATTTAATTCAAATTATACTTAAGTTTAAATCATAGTTTTAAAAAAGATTTGAGTTTTCCAGAAGAAAAAAAACATTCAGGTTTACAACCTGCACAACTAAACCCGAGACTATCATCAAACTACTTCGGGTAAAAATCCTACTCACTTCGGGTCACAACACAGAATACACGAGGTTGACTTCGAGTCACCCCAAAACGTGCACACCCAAGTTCACCAGAGTTAACCAAACTCTATGCAAATGCTCCACTGCTCCGGCGACTTCCAGCAACCTTCACCAAACTCTCCAATACACCATCCATCCCTTGACTTGTTAACAATCAACAACAAAACTCTCTGTTGCTTGAAAATCAGATTCAAGCAAAAAGACATCAACCTGAAAGCTTTACCACACATATCAAAACCTGTCAACTCTCACCATATACATGGCAAACCTGTACATGACCATCTTCCCATAATTTTCCCACTCTCTCAAGGCATAAATTCAAGTTCCAGAATTTACTAAATGGTTTGATATTCCCAAATTTCCAAAATACTGCACAATCTAAATTACTCCTCCTCAGAAGCTTTTAAAACTTGGTGCATGTTTTAATATCCATGTTTTTAAACATGCATTAAAGTTTTAACTTGTATTGAATAATTTAAAGTTGTTGATAAACTAACTTCTTGAAACCATTTCTGTTATTATTTATTTATTTCCAGTAGTAACAGATTTTACTTTTCTAAACTAAAATTTCAAACCTAAATCTATGCTATAAATACAAATTTGTTTACATAATGATTTCTACTAAGGTTCAAACATTTGGAAATGGATTTGTATTTTTAAACTCCTAACTAAGTACAGAAACAGTGCAGTTAGAAGATTTGCATACATCTGTATGCATATTCAAGGAAACACAGAACATACAACATCAACAGTCAACAAGCATAACCAATGCTATCAGTACTTAAGCATAGATAAATTCAAACAACCTATAAATACTGATGTTGTTTACTAAAAGAAAGAACAGAGCAGTATATTTTTTTTTTACTAATCACTGTTTTGATTTTCTTGTTTGAAATACATTTTTAATTTTAACTTTAATTTCTGCAGATCTTGGTAGCTTGGATTTTAAAAGTAGAAACTATTTTTAAATATAGATTAACTCACCTTAAAAATGGAAACAGAAAGCATTCCAGATGTCAAACATTTCCCTGCAACCTGAATTCCAATGCAATTGATTGAATCAGAGCTAACATGCTGTTTGAAATTGGTGATAACCTGATGCTTGCAGGCCTTGAAACTGCATTTGACAATGATTTGGTCTGCATGCTTCCCCTTTTCATTTTTGTTGAGTTAATCTTACAGATTGCATATTTGAATTCACAGGTTGAAGACATTTTGTATGCATGTTACGGAATTTCTAGATTTGGGTTTTCATTTTTAAACATGCATTGAGTTTGCAGATCTAAATAGTTGATATTTACAGAGTATAGATTTGGGTTGTGGAATTTTTTTTTTTTGAGTGAAATGGGATTTCAGTTTTCTTTAAATCTGAACTTTGATTCATTATAGAAGATAAGGGTTTGAAATGAAGAGATTTGTGAAGTTTTATTCAATATTGATTTGTATTGCCACTTGTTATTTAGATGTGAAGATTTATTTACAAGTGTCAATTTAAAAACATGAAGTTAACACATGTAAGAGTTTAATATAAAATAAATTTCTAAGTTTACAAATGTTTTAATTTAGATAAAACTATTCTAATTTAATTTTAAGATGTTTTGTATGTTTCATTAACATTTATTCTTTAAATGATTGCAAATGAATTATCCTTACATTTAAATATTTGCTTAAACATTTTAAAAAAATTATTTAAAACTAATTTTCACAAGAGAAACTTTTAAAAAGAAAAGAACAATGTTGTTCATTTTATTCAAGAGTTTCAAATATACTATACTCTAATATAAATAAACTAAATTTATTTCAAAACAATTTAAAGATAAAACAAAATAAACTTTTATTATAAAATACAATTTTTAACTATTATATATTTATAACAAAATATTTACTTTAATTTCTTTTTGAAAATACAAGATAGATTTATAAATTGACTTATGAAAAGTTTCAATACTAATTTCAATTTAATTTAATCAATTCATAAATTATACACCTATATATGTTATAAATTTGAAAATATCCTTTATTAAATTTAAATTTAGAATAAAGATTAAAACTCCTATTTACAATGTATACATGTATATACATTATAAATAAAATATTTTTAAATCAATTTAGAAAGAAGATTTTATCAATAAAATATTTTTAACATTTTAAAACAATAAAATTCTCAAATTCAATTATTATTATAAATTTTCAAAAGAATATCATTTATCAACAAAAAAATTATAAATTTTCAAAAGAAAATTATGTTTAAATTAGATTATTAAATTAATATTTCACATTTTAAAATAATTGTTAATGAAATTATTAAATAAATATTGCCCAAATTTCCGGGACATCACATTCCTCCCCCCTTAAAAGAATTTCGTCCCCGAAATTTAAAAACAAAGGTAATTTAATAATCTCATTAAAGATTTTATTTAAAACACAAGCATATATCAATCATATGCTAACAACCAAAACAACTAATTCAACCAATCAAACAAATCTAATTGTCCAGACAATTTCTGGATAAAATTCTATCAAGTTTCCCCAAGTGTGTGTGTGTGTGTGTGTGTGTGTGTGTCTATATATATATATATATATATATATATATATATATATATACCGGGATACTCGCTCTAGAGAATCCAAACAATCAATACTAAGAAGCTCCAAAAACTCCTATTCAACTATATCTATAACACTAGACAAGATATCAGACTACAAACGAGTCTGACTCAACAACCAAAACTCCAGAACTGCTGGTTCCACAACCAGGGATAGACCATACACGTATTTCCTCAGAGATACGTGAAACACCTCGAATCCCAGTTATCCAAACTGGCAATCCAATCCTGTAGATCAATCACTTAACCCTTGAGGAAAAAAAACATAAAGATCCATTCTCTTATCCACAAATCCCTCCTGTCGATCCTGGGCTGCCTTCAACATTCTAGATCAATCGAATCCATCACACAAACTCTACTACAGATATCAGAAGACTTCAGACAGACTACACTTATTCGAAAAACAGAACAGATGCCCAAGACATCCAAGTCTCCAGATTAAAGTGAATTTCCTATAGAAATCCTCTGATCCAAGACAAAACACAAATCACCAATGAATCGGGTGTTGCTTCCATTCTAGAATGGCTGCCACCATGCTTCCACTGCGCAACTCTGATTCGAGAATGCTGTTGATGAACACAGGTACAAACTTGATCATCTTATCCCGAAAACATTGCTCATCAAATTCCATAAAATCTCCAAAAACCAAGTCGAAACAGAACTCAATCTCCTGATGCGGATGCAAAACTTAACTCCTTCATAGACATCCAGAAAATATCAAACCACTTCGATAACTCAAACATCTTCTAGAGATGCTTCAATCCAAACAAAGGTTACTCAGGAAACTTCCGGATCATCGCAAGTCACTTTTGCGAATTCTATTCAGTTTAGGTTCCAAGAAATCATTCTCTCTTCAACAAACAGAACAGCCAAAGCCTTCAAAAGAAGAAACTAGTGGTACACCTCTTAACCACTAACATCACACCCAGCTGAGCTTCCAGAAGAAATGGACAAGCTCCACCATCTGCCCGGCCTACAGACAAAAGAATCACAGAGACTTCAGAACCATCAAAGAAACATGCCATTCACTGCTGTTACTGCTGCCAAAAACTTCCTTACCCAAAGCTCATCGAACCTCAAAACTACACCAGCCACTTCCACAGAAGAGTCTTTAGAAGACAGATATCCCTCAGGGAACTCGACTCCCAAACCAAGCACAAAACACTCTACCAAACTAAGTCTCAAACTCATATACAGACAGAACTCCTTCCTAAGGTTGCCAAAATCCCATTGCTGGCTTCAGTACTCCAAACTGATCCAGACTCAAGAAAATCCATTCACACAAGTGAAATCAAGCTTAAAATCCAAAGATACACTCCGAATCTTGAAAAGATTCTCTTTCAGAGATCAGAAAAATCCTTCACATCAAACTGCCAAACTACTCAAGATGCTTAACACTGCCCTAGCAGATCACTTCCAAGCTCAAACACTCGGACTCCAACCATTGGTAGTTGTGTTACACACACCACTACCCTATCTACCTTTATTACTTATATTGGAAAACCTGAACAGGTAACCCAACAGATAGGTAGAATTAAATATATTTATATTTAAAATTACAAGTACGCTCTCTCAAGAAATACACCACTACAGTGCCTACGTATTCACTCAACCTAATGCTCTGATACCACGTTGTAACGACCCAACTTCCAAACTCTAGGAAGTCGCATCGTTAAGAAGAAAGAAAGGGATAGAAAAGAGAAAAGAAAGGAAAGAAAGAAACAGACAACATCAGAATCTCACAGCGGAACGAATAAATTATATCATATCACATAATACTTTACATAGTATCATATACATCAGAGTTTTACAGCCAATACAACACAAACTAGACAGTTATAAACATCTGTCTAGCGATTACAATTCAAGAATATCAGAGAAAACAGATACAACTCAAACACAGCGGAACCACTATATATATCTACACGCTGAAGCCTCCTGCTCCATTATCTCCTCTAGAACTCGTTAAAGCAATCCTGAATCACTTGACTACTCATACATAATATGAGTACCCAAGAGTTTAATAAAACAGAAAATAAACACTCGGGTCAGACAGGGGTCTGGTGTGAGTAAACGTTTTAAAAGTTGCTTAAATTTTAGAAAATCCTTTGAAAACAAAAGGTATCACGTAAGACTTCCCACACATAAACATGGAAAAGTTTTTACCTTACGCTAACCAAAGCATTTGATAGGAAATCCAGTGATATTATAATAGTGTCTAGGGTTTTCAAAATAAAATACAAAAATAGCTGGAATGCTTACATCTCACGTTCCAACATAGTTGGGCACAATCAAAACCGTACAGGCACTTATTGGATTTTGGATTCCATCAATGGCAGGGCTAATGGGGTACCGTCCGTCACAGTACGTGGCCTAGATCACCGTACCGAGGAGCCACCCTAACTCCCCTGCAACACAAGGCCGGACCCATTCCTTACTGAATAGTTCCGAACAAGACAACCCCGACAGTTGGAGCTCTCAACCGTCCACACAGCCGAAATAAAAGGGACCTCTAGACAGGAGTAAATCTCACTCTCAAGTGGGGGCTACCCACGAAGCCTTGCTGCACCTCCCCTGTTTTAGCCATTCCCGGTTGATGAGGCTTGAGGCTGCGATTACCTTTAAAGAACACATTTATCTTAGAATGCTCATCGTCCACCTGACGATGTTCTGAAAGCATTCAATCCATACAAGTTCGTTCCGGGTTCGAACGAAACCGAAGGCATTATCTCGTTACACTCATTTTGGAATCACCCTCAGAGTTAACGACAATAACCTTGCACTCTAAACCACCATCTCGAATCTATAAGTACTATTCTGTCAAACTCATTACGGAATCACCCACAGAGTTATACTGACGTATAGCCCTTACACCTCGAGTCTTCACTTGCTTCACTTGGATTAATGACCTAACATTTAATTGGAATCGATGTAGTTTTTGGATATCCAAATATGGAAACCCGATCACGGTCTCACCGAAACCAATCGCCATCTTAATGTCCAAGTTATACTTAAGGGTTTTAAACAATTAACTCATTTTATTTTTATCTATTTCACACAGATAGATAAACTACATTTATCATAACAGATAACCCATAACATTATCACAACCGATAATCATCACAACAATCAATCATCACAACCAGAATAATTTATCATACTATAACTAAGCATCCATATCCTACAGATACTACTCATCTCATTTCTGAGATCACAACCATCAAAAGTATATCAATATCATCCATAAGCAATGATATATCATCCATCATTTGTAATTAATTTAAAATGAATTAAATTAATTACTTCTATCTTTAATTAACTTAAAATAAATTAAATTAATTACTTACCTATAAATCCTGCTTAATATCCATTAATTAATTAACCCAGTTAATTAATCATTCACTAAGTATTTAACTTGATTAAACATCTATGATTAATCATTCACTAATTACCATAAGTAATTAGTCTTAAATTAATTTTATTAATTAACCTTAATCATAAGTAATTAACATTTAATTACTTCATTTATTAATTAGCTATAATTAATTACATTTATCCTTAAATAATTACAATTAATTAATCACTTAATTAATTAATTATTACTTAATAAAACAATTCTTAATTACATCATTAATTATAATAATTAATGATCTCTAATTAATATTTAAATTAATTGCTCAATTAAAAATTAATTACATTTAGTAATTAAAATACAATTATTAATCACCCTGATTAATACTTAAATCCAGTAATTAACTACTCTTAATTACCTATTAATAAATTAATTATCCAATAATTAATTATCTATATTAATTAATCCTTGATTAATTACAAAAGTAATTATCCAAATTACTGAATTAAAATAAAACACCTTTCCTTAATTACGTTCCAGTAATTACTACTTATCTAAGTAATCCTGCTCCATAAATTACATTAAGTAACTATTATCATTAAATTATTAAACTATTTCTTAAATTAATTAAACTAAATTAATTAATTTAACAAAGCACATTACCAGAATTAATTACAATAAGTAATTAACCCTTAATTACTTTTATAAAGTAATTATACTTATCAAATTACAATTGATTATCTTAAATTAATTAATCTAATTAATTCCATCAAAATTAATTACATTAATTAATTATTTAATTATCCTTAGATAATTAACAACATT
Source organism: Allium cepa (assembly GCA_030765085.1). Lineage (NCBI taxonomy): Eukaryota > Viridiplantae > Streptophyta > Magnoliopsida > Asparagales > Amaryllidaceae > Allium > Allium cepa. The sequence goes on along the minus strand of CM060928.1, from coordinate 1,026,677,323 downwards.
TTCATTAATTCCTTACTTAAGAAAATTATCTTAGATAATTATTCATTAATCATCTCCAATTATGAATAAATTCAAGTTATTATTTAAAATCAAACAAATAAGTAAATTCTTAATCATTTTCAAAATAATTCATTTACTTATTTATAACTTAATTAATATTCAAAATGTATTCAAATAATACATTTCTAAAATCTAATTCAACTTTTATTTAAGAAATTTAAGATTTCAAATGTTTACTATATAAACATTTCCAAATTTAAATAATTTAATAAACCTAAAAGTAAAGAACTAACATTATCATATAAGAAAAGTTTAAAAATCAATATTACTTAATTTTACTAAGAAATCAAACATTTGAAAATAGATAGATTATTTAACTTCCAATTTGACATATCATACTTTTATTTACTACTTAAAAGAAAGAATTCTTTTAAAATTTAAACCTTCATTTGAAATCAGATTCATATTTAAATTCTACTTAATAACATTTCTGTCCAATATTTAAAAATTTCAAAACTGTTTGAATTCAAACTGTTTTCAAAACAAAACTGAAATCATACTTAAATTTGATTTCAAAACCAATTTTAAATCTTGCTTAAAATTTAAAAGTTTCATTTTTCAAACTTTGAATTCAAACTGATTTTAAAACAAAACTGAAATCATATTTAACTTGATTTCAAAACCAAATTTAGATCTGGCTTACAATTTAAAAGTTTCATTTTAAACTTTGAATTCAAAAGTATTCCTGAGTCCAGTTCAATCCTATACAAAAATTTGAATCTTGTTTTAACATTGAACTCCCCTTTAAAAATTTTAAAAGAAACAAAACTGTTTTTAAATAAAAACTGGATTCAAAGAATCCTGAAACCTATATTACACTTGGTTTCAAACTTGAATTTAAACTTTACTTCAAATTTAAATCATCATTTAAACTTTTTGAATTCATAAACTCACTTAAATTTAATTCAAACTATACTTAAGTTTAAATCATAGTTTTAAAAAAGATTTGAGTTTTCCAGAAGAAAAAAAACAACATTCAGGTTTACAACCTGCACAAATAAACCCGAGACTATCATCAAACTACTTCGGGTAAAAATCCTACTCACTTCGGGTCACAACACAGAATACATGAGGTTGACTTCGAGTCACCCCAAAACCTGCACACCCAAGTTCACCAGAGTTAACCAAACTCTGTGCAAATGCTCCACTGCTCCGGCGACTTCCAGCAACCTTCACCAAACTCTCCAATACACCATCCATCCCTTGACTTGTTAACAATCAACAACAAAACTCTCTGTTGCTTGAAAATCAGATTCAAGCAAACAGACATCAACCTGCAAGCTTTACCACACATATCAAAACCTGTCAACTCTCACCATATACATGGAAAACCTGTACATGACCATCTTCCCATAATTTTCCCACTCTCTCAAGGCAGAAATTCAAGTTCCATAATTTACTAAATGGTTTGATATTCCCAAATTTTCAAAATACTGCACAATCTAAATTACTGCTCCTCAGAAGCTTTTAAAACTTGGTGCATGTTTTAATATCCATGTTTTTAAACATGCATTAAAGTTTTAACTTGTATTGAATAATTTAAAGTTGTTGACAAACTTACTTCTTGAAACCATTTCTGTTATTATTTATTTATTTCCAGTAGTAACAGATTTTACTTTTCTAAACTAAAATTTCAAACCTAAATCTATGCTATAAAGACAAATTTGTTTACATAATGATTTCTACTAAGGTTCAAACATCTGGAAATGGATTTGTATTTTTAAACTCCTAACTAAGTACAGAAACAGTGCAGTTAGAAGATTTGCATACATATGTATGCATATTCAAGGAAACACAGAACATACAACATCAATAGTCAACAAGCATAACCAATGCTATCAGTACTTAAGCATAGATAAATTCAAACAACCTATAAATACTGATGTTGTTTACTAACAGAAAGAACAGAGCAGTATATTTTTTTTTTACTAATCACTGTTTTGATTTTCTTGTTTGAAAAACATTTTGAATTTTAACTTTAATTTCTGCAAATCTTGATAGCTTGGATTTTAAAAGTAGAAACTGTTTTTAAATATAGATTTACTCACCTTAAAAATGGAAACAGAAAGCATTCCAGATGTCAAACATTTCCCTGCAACCTGAATTCCAATGCAATTGATTGAATCAGAGCTAACATGCTGTTTGAAATTGGTGATAACCTGATGCTTGCAGGCCTTGAAACTGCATTTGACAATGATTTGGTCTGCATGCTTCCCCTTTTCATTTTTGTTGAGTTAATCTTACAGATTGCAGATTTGAATTCACAGGTTGAAGACATTTTGTTTGCATGTTACAGAATTTCCAGATTTGGGTTTTCATTTTTAAACATGCATTGAGTTTGCAGATCTAAATAGTTGATATTTACAGAGTATAGATTTGGGTTGTAATTTTTTTTTTTTTGAGTGAAATGGGATTTCAGTTTTCTTTAAATCTGAACTTTGATTCATTATAGAAGATAAGGGTTTGAAATGAAGAGATTTGTGAAGTTTTATTCAATATTGATTTGTATTGCCACTTGTTATTTAGATGTGAAGATTTATTTACAAGTGTCAATTTAAAAACATGAAGTTAACACATGTAAGAGTTTAATATAAAATAAATTTCTAAGTTTACAAATGTTTTAATTTAGATAAAACTATTCTAATTTAATTTTAAGATGTTTTGTATGTTTCATTAACATTTATTCTTTAAATGATTGCAAATGAATTATCCTTACATTTAAATATTTGCTTAAACATTTTAAAAAAATTATTTAAAACTAATTTTCACAAGAGAAAATTTTAAAAAGAAAAGAACAATGTTGTTCATTTTATTCAAGAGTTTCAAATATACTATACTCTAATATAAATAAACTAAATTTATTTCAAAACAATTTAAAGATAAAACAAAATAAACTTTTATTATAAAATACAATTTTTAACTATTATATATTTATAACAAAGTATTTACTTTAATTTCTTTTTGAAAATACAAGATAGATTTATAAATTGACTTATGAAAAGTTTCAGTACTAATTTCAATTTAATTTAATCAATTCATAAATTATACACCTATATATGTTATAAATTTGAAAATATCCTTTATTAGATTTAAATTTAGATTAAAGATTAAAACTCCTATTTACAATGTATACATATATATACATTATAAATAAAATATTTTTAAATCAATTTAGAAAGAAGATTTTATCAATAAAATATTTTTAACATTTTAAAATAATAAAATTCTCAAATTCAATTATTATTATAAATTTTCAAAAGAATATCATTTATCAACAAAAAAATTATAAATTTTCAAAAGAAAATTATGTTTAAATTAGATTATTAAATTAATATTTCACATTTTAAAATAATTGTTAATGAAATTATTAAATAAATATTGCCCAAATTTCCGGGACATCACATTCCTCCCCCCTTAAAAGAATTTCGTCTCCGAAATTTAAAAACAAAGGTAATTTAATAATCTCATTAAAGATTTTATTTAAAACACAAGCATATATCAATCATATGCTAACAACCAAAACAACTAATTCAACCAATCAAACAAATCTAATTGTCCAGACAATTTCTGGATAAAATTCTATCGAGTTTCCCCAAGTGTGTGTGTGTGTGTGTGTGTGTATATATATATACCGGGATACTCGCTCCAGAGAATCCAAACAATCAATACTAAGAAGCTCCAAAAACTCCTATTCAACTATATCTATAACACTTGACAAGATACCAGACTACAAACGAGTCTGACTCAACAACCAAAACTCCAGAACTGCTGGTTCCACAACCAGGGATAGACCATACACGTATTTCCTCAGAGATACGTGAAACACCTCGAATCCCAGTTATCCAAACTGGCAATCCAATCCTGTAGATCAATCACTTAACCCTTGAGGAAAAAAAACAGAAAGATCCAATCTCTTATCCACAAATCACTCCTGTCGATCCTGGGCTGCCTTCAACATTCTAGATCAATCGAATCCATCACACAAACTCTACTACAGATATCAGAAGACTTCAGACAGACTGCACTTATTCGAAAAACAGAACAGATGCCCAAGACATCCAAGTCTCCAGATTAAAGTGAATTTCCTATAGAAATCCTCTGATCCCAGACAAAACACAAATCACCAATGAATCGGGTGTTGCTTCCATTCTGGAATAGCTGCCACCATGCTTCCACTGTGCAACTCTGATTCGAGAATGCTGTTGATGAACACAGGTACAAACTGGATCATCTTATCCCGAAAACATTGTTCATCAAATTCCATAAAATCTCCAAAAACCAAGTCGAAACAGAACTCAATCTCCTGATGCGGATGCAAAACTTAACTCCTTCGTAGACATCCAGAAAATATCAAACCACTTCGATAACTCAAACATCTTCTAGAGATGCTTCAATCCAAACAAAGGTTACTCAGGAAACTTCCGGATCATCGCAAGTCACTTTTGCGAATTCTATTCAGTTTAGGTTCCAAGAAATCATTCTCTCTTCAACAAACAGAACAGCCAAAGCCTTCAAAAGAAGAAACTAGTGGTACACCTCTTAACCACTAACATCACACCCAGCTGAGCTTCCAGAAGAAATGGACAAGCTCCACCATCTGCCCGGCCTACAGACAAAAGAATCACAGAGACTTCAGAACCATCATAGAAACATGCCACTCACTGCTGTTACTGCTGCCAAAAACTTCCTTACCCAAAGCTCATCGAACCTCAAAACTACACCAGCCACTTCCACAGAAGAGTCTTCAGAAGACAGATATCCCTCAGGGAACTCGACTCCCAAACCAAGCACAAAACACTCTACCAAACTGAGTCTCAAACTCAAATACAGACAGAACTCCTTCCTAAGGTTGCCAAAATCCCATTGCTGGCTTCAGTACTCCAAACTGATCCAGACTCAAGAAAATCCATTCACACAAGTGAAATCAAGCTTAAAATCCAAAGATACACTCCGAATCTTGAAAAGATTCTCTTTCAGAGATCATAAAAATCCTTCACATCAAACTGCCAAACTACTCAAGATGCTTAACACTGCCCTAGCAGATCACTTCCAAGCTCAAACACTCGGACTCCAACCATTGGTAGTTGTGTTACACACACCACTACCCTATCTACCTTTATTACTTATATTGGAAAACCTGAACAGGTAACCCAACAGATAGGTAGAATTAAATATATTTATATTTAAAATTACAAGTACGCTCTCTCAAGAAATACACCACTACAGAGCCTAGGTATTCACTCAACCTAATGCTCTGATACCACGTTGTAACGACCCAACTTCCAAACTCCAGGAAGTCGCATCGTTAAGAAGAAAGAAAGGGATAGAAAAGAGAAAAGAAAGGAAAGAAAGAAACAGACAACATCAGAATCTCACAGCGGAACGAATAAATTATATTATATCACATAATACTTTACATAGTATCATATACATCAGAGTTTTACAGCCAATACAACACAAACTAGACAGTTATAAACATCTGTCTAGCGATTACAATTCAAGAATATCAGAGAAAACAGATACAACTCAAACACGGCGGAACCACTATATATATATACACGCTGAAGCCTCCTACTCCATTATCTCCTCCAGAACTCGTCAAAGCAATCCTGAATCACTTGACTACTCATACATAATATGAGTACCCAAGAGTTTAATAAAACAGAAAATAAACACTCGGGTCAGACAGGGGTCTGGTGTGAGTAAACGTTTTAAAAGTTGCTTAACTTTTAGAAAATCCTTTGAAAACAAAAGGTATCACGTAAGACTTCCTACACATAAACATGGAAAAGTTTTTACCTTACGCTAACCAAAGCATTTGATAGGAAATCCAGTGATATTATAATAGTGTCTAGGGTTTTCAAAATAAAATACAGAAATAGCTGGAATGCTTACATCTCACGTTCCAACATAGTTGGGCACAATCAAAACCGTACATGCACTTATTGGATTTTGGATTCCATCAATGGCAGGGCTAATGGGGTACCGTCCGTCACAGTACGTGGCCTAGATCACCGTACCGAGGAGCCACCCTAACTCCCCTGCAACACAAGGCCGGACCCATTCCTTACTGAATAGTTCCGAACAAGACAACCCCGACAGTTGGAGCTCTCAACCGTCCACACAGCCGAAATAAAAGGGACCTCTAGATAGGGGTAAATTTCACTCTCAAGTGGGGGCTACCCACGAAGCCTTGCTGCACCTCCTCTGTTTTAGCCATTCCCGGTTGATGAGTCTTGAGGCTGCGATTACCTTTAAAGAACACATTTATCTTAGAATGCTCATCGTCCACCTGACGATATTCTGAAAGCATTCAATCCATACAAGTTCGTTCCGGGTTCGAACGAAACCGAAGGCATTATCTCGTTACACTCATTTTGGAATCACCCTCAGAGTTAACGACAATAACCTTGCACTCTAAACCACCATCTCGAATCTATAAGTACTATTCCGTCAAACTCATTACGGAATCACCCACAGAGTTATACTGACGTATAGCCCTTACACCTCGAGTCTTCACTTGCTTCACTTGGATTAATGACCTAACGTTTAATTGGAATCGATGTGGTTTTCGGATATCCAAATATGGAAACCCAATCCCGGTCTCACCGAAACCAATCGCCATCTTAATGTCCAAGTTATACTTAAGGGTTTTAAACAATTAACTCATTTTATTTTTATCTATTTCACACAGATAGATAAACTACATTTATCATAACAGATAACCCATAACATTATCACAACAGATAATCATCACAACAATCAATCATCACAACCAGAATAATTTATCATACTATAACTAAGCATCCATATCCTACAGATACTACTCATCTCATTTCTGAGATCACAACCATCAAAAGTATATCAATATCATCCATAAGCAATGATATATCATCCATCATTTGTAATTAATTTAAAATGAATTAAATTAATTACTTCTATCTTTAATTAACTTAAAATAAATTAAATTAATTACTTACCTATAAATCCTGCTTAATATCCATTAATTAATTAACCCAGTTAATTAATCATTCACTAAGTATTTAACTTGATTAAACATCTATGATTAATCATTCACTAATTACCATAAGTAATTAGTCTTAAATTAATTTTATTAATTAACCTTAATCATAAGTAATTAACATTTAATTACTTCATTTATTAATTAACTATAATTAATTACATTTATCCTTAAATAATTACAATTATTTAATCACTTAATTAATTAATTATTACTTAATAAAACAATTCTTAATTACATCATTAATTATAATAATTAATGATCTCTAATTAATATTTAAATTAATTGCTCAATTAAAAATTAATTACATTTAGTAATTAAAATACAATTATTAATCACCCTGATTAATACTTAAATCCAGTAATTAACTACTCTTAATTACCTATTTATAAATTAATTATCCAATAATTAATTATCTATATTAATTAATCCTTGATTAATTACAAAAGTAATTATCCAAATTACTGAATTAAAATAAAACACCTTTCCTTAATTACATTCCAGTAATTACAACTTATCTAAGTAATCCTGCTCCATAAATTACATTAAGTAACTATTATCATTAAATTATTAAACTATTTCTTAAATTAATTAAACTAAATTAATTAATTTAACAAAGCACATTATCAGAATTAATTACAATAAGTAATTAACCCTTAATTACTTTTATAAAGTAATTATACTTATCAAATTAAAATTGATTATCTTAAATTAATTAATCTAATTAATTCCATCAAAATTAATTACATTAATTAATTATTTAATTATCCTTAGATAATTAACAACATTTTCATTAATTCCTTACTTAAGAAAATTATCTTAGATTAATTATTCATTAATCATCTCCAATTATTAATAAATTCAAGTTATTATTTAAAATCAAACAAATAAGTAAATTCTTAATTATTTTCAAAATAATTCATTTACTTATTTATAACTTAATTAATATTCAAAATGTATTTAAATAATACATTTCTAAAATCTAATTCAACTTTTATTTAAGAAATTTAAGATTTCAAATGTTTACTATATAAACATTTCCAAATTTAAATAATTTAATAAACCTAAAAGTAAAGAACTAACATTATCATATAAGAAAAGTTTAAAAATCAATATTACTTAATTTTACTAAGAAATCAAACATTTGAAAATGGATAGATTATTTAACTTCCAATTTAACATATCATACTTTTATTTACTACTTAAAAGAAAGAATTCTTTTAAAATTTAAACCTTCATTTGAAATCAGATTCATATTTAAATTCTACTTAATAACATTTCTGTCCAATATTTAAAAATTTCAAAACTGTTTGAATTCAAACTGTTTTCAAAACAAAACTGAAATCATACTTAAATTTGATTTCAAAACCAATTTTAAATCTTGCTTAAAATTTAAAAGTTTCATTTTTCAAACTTTGAATTCAAACTGATTTTAAAACAAAACTGAAATCATATTTAACTTGATTTCAAAACCAAATTTAGATCTGGCTTACAATTTAAAAGTTTCATTTTAAACTTTGAATTCAAAAGTATTCCTGAATCCAGTTCAATCCTATACAAAAATTTGAATCTTGTTTTAACATTGAACTCCCCTTTAAAAAATTTAAAAGAAACAAAACTGTTTTTAAATAAAAACTGGATTCAAAGAATCCTGAAACCTATATTACACTTGGTTTCAAACTTGAATTTAAACTTTATTTTAAATTTAAATCATCATTTAAACTTTTTGAATTCATAAACTCACTTAAATTTAATTCAAACTATACTTAAGTTTAAATCATAGTTTTAAAAAAGATTTGAGTTTTCCAAAAAAAAAAACAACATTCAGGTTTACATCCTGCACAACTAAACCCGAGACTATCATCAAACTACTTCGGGTAAAAATCCTACTCACTTCGGGTCACAACACAGAATACACGAGGTTGACTTCGAGTCACCCCAAAACCTGCACACCCAAGTTCACCAGAGTTAACCAAACTCTGTGCAAATGCTCCACTGCTCCGGCGACTTCCAGCAACCTTCACCAAACTCTCCAATACACCATCCATCCCTTAACTTGTTAACAATCAACAACAAAACTCTCTGTTGCTTGAAAATCAGATTCAAGCAAAAAGACATCAACCTGAAAGCTTCACCACACATATCAAAACCTGTCAACTCTCACCATATACATGGCAAACCTGTACATGACCATCTTCCCATAATTTTCCCACTCTCTCCAGGCAGAAATTAAAGTTCCAGAATTTACTAAATGGTTTGATATTCCCAAATTTCCAAAATACTGCACAATCTAAATTACTACTCCTCAGAAGCTTTTAAAACTTGGTGCATGTTTTAGTATCCATGTTTTTAAACATGCATTAAAGTTTTAACTTGTATTGAATAATTTAAAGTTGTTGACAAACTTACTTCTTGAAACCATTTCTGTTATTATTTATTTATTTCCAGTAGTAACAGATTTTACTTTTCTAAACTAAAATTTCAAACCTAAATCTATGCTATAAACACAAATTTGTTTACATAATGATTTCTACTAAGGTTCAAACATTTGGAAATGGATTTGTATTTTTAAAATCCTAACTAAGTACAGAAATAGTGCAGTTAGAAGATTTGCATACATCTGTATGCATATTCAAGGAAACACAGAACATACAACATCAACAGTCAACAAGCATAACCAATGCTATCAGTACTTAAGCATAGATAAATTCAAACAACCTATAAATACTGATGTTGTTTACTAAAAGAAAGAACAGAGCAGTATATTTTTTTATACTAATCACTGTTTTGGTTTTCTTGTTTGAAAAACATTTTGAATTTTAACTTTAATTTCTGCAGATCTCGATAGCTTGGATTTTAAAAGTAGAAACTGTTTTTAAATATAGATTTACTCACCTTAAAAATGGAAACAGAAAGCATTCCAGATGTCAAACATTTCCCTGCAACCTGAATTCCAATGCAATTGATTGAATCAGAGCTAACATGCTGTTTGAAATTGGTCATAACCTGATGCTTGCAGGCCTTGAAACTGCATTTGACAATGATTTGGTCTGCATGCTTCCCCTTTTCATTTTTGTTGAGTTAATCTTACAGATTGCAGATTTGAATTCACAGGTGAAGACATTTTGTTTGCATGTTACAGAATTTCCAGATTTGGGTTTTCATTTTTAAACATGCATTGAGTTTGCAGATCTAAATAGTTGATATTTACAGAGTATAGATTTGGGTTGTGAAATTTTTTTTTTTTTTTGAGTGAAATGGGATTTCAGTTTTCTTTAAATCTGAACTTTGATTCATTATAGAAGATAAGGGTTTGAAATGAAGAGATTTGTGAAGTTTTATTCAATATTGATTTGTATTGCCACTTGTTATTTAGATGTGAAGATTTATTTACAAGTTAACACATGTAAGAGTTTAATATAAAATAAATTTCTAAGTTTACAAATGTTTTAATTTAGATAAAACTATTCTAATTTAATTTTAAGATGTTTTGTATGTTTCATTAAAATTTATTCTTTAGATGATTGCAAATGAATTATCCTTACATTTAAATATTTGCTTAAATATTTTAAAAAAAAATATTTAAAACTAATTTTCACAAGAGAAAATTTTAAAAAGAAAAGAACAATGTTGAATTCATTTTATTCAAGAGTTTCAAATATACTATACTCTAATATAAATAAACTAAATTTATTTCAAAGCAATTTAAAGATAAAACAAAATAAATTTTTATTATAAAATACAATTTTCAACTATTATATATTTATAACAAAATATTTACTTTAATTTCTTTTTGAAAATACATGATAGATTTATAAATTGACTTATGAAAAGTTTCAATACTAATTTCAATTTAATTTAATCAATTCATAAATTATACACCTATATATGTTATAAATTTGAAAATATCCTTTATTAGATTTAAATTTAGATTAAAGATTAAAACTCCTATTTACAATGTATACATATATATACATTATAAATAAAATATTTTTAAATCAATTTAGAAAGAAGATTTTATCAATAAAATATTTTTAACATTTTAAAACAATAAAATTCTCATATTCAATTATTATTATTATAAATTTTCAAAAGAATATCATTTATCAACAAAAAAATTATAAATTTTCAAAAGAAAATTATGTTTAAATTAGATTATTAAATTAATATTTCACATTTTAAAATAATTGTTAATGAAATTATTAAATAAATATTGCCCAAATTTCCGGGACATCACAATCTTTCTAAAATTATAGAAAATTGTCAGACTGTTTCAAATAAAAAGGGACTAGGATATAAGCATGTATCAAAAAGTATTCCAAAGAAAAGGAATTCTTTATATAATAATTTTAAAAGGAACAATAATATTATTGTAAAAATCAGCTTTAAAAGTTCTAAATTGTTCCAAATCAATTTAGATTTGGGTTTATAAAACAAACAGTTCTTTTATTAGAAATAAATACATAGAATCTTCTATAAAAACTATTCACAAAAATAAAGATTTTATTTTCTTTAGGAATTCTAAACCTCTTGTGTTTTGTTTCCAAAGATCTAACTCTTAAGACCTAAAAAAAGGGCGAAATGTTGGATTGCAAGATTTTGATTCATGACAAGGAGCTTTGAACTTATCAAACGTTGGACAAAAATGAGTTTAAAGTTCGTATAGTTTTAGTATTCGCTGTTAAAATCTTTCCTCAAGTTATAATCTACATATTTTGGGAAACTCGTTGATTTAGTCAGCTAAACCTTGCATTCAATCGACTAAAACCTATGTAATAATTTTTTTCTAAAATCTACAAGCTTTAATGGACTATACCTATTATAGGGTCGACTTAATTTTTAATTCAAAAGATTTAGTCGACTAAATCTAATATTTAGTCAACTAAATACTGCATATTCGAACTACTCTTTTTCTATTTCAACTTAGTCAACTGAATGTTTATATTTAGTCTACTAAACATGTTTAAACTACCATATTTGCAAATTTTCTAAAGAGACGCTTCTTCTTCCTAAAGAGGAATCTCTTCGAGGAAGAGTTGCAAACTTTTCCGTTCATCCGAACTCTTTGTCAACTGTTGTAACTCTTAATCCTTTATAAATATACGTTTCATTCAAGATGAAAGAACTCAAATTTTCACCTGACTTTACTTTTCCACTCTCTGATATCTTGTATATACAGTTGCTGAATTTGCGAAAACAAGTTTAAATTTATTCATTTCTAAACCAATCTCTACTTCCTTTATCTTCATGAGTGTAAAAATATATATGTATATGTATATATTTATTTATTTGTATATATCTTACTTGAGGAAAAGTTATAGGAAGGGTGTGCTTCATTTAATAAATCTGTTTTGTAGCAAGAGCACGCAAAGTCAAGAAATATGTCATTTGTATCAAAGTCTTGTTCGGTTGCTCAGGCAGGAAAATCTTATTCGTTTTCTTAAGTGGGCAAAGTCATGTTAGGTTGCTCAGGTGGTGTAAACCATTCCTTCGGATTAAGTGAGGGTTGCTAGTTTAAATCCAGAAGGAGTTTGGGACTGGGCATAGAATAGGAGTTCAAACCAGTATAAAAATCTCTGGTATCATTTTATTTTACTTCTATATTTATTTACATTATATTGTGCACTAGATGTTTAGATAATATTCATATTGCATGATCCTACACTCACTTTCATAGTGCAGTGCATCCACGTTCTGGATTCAAAACTCAACTTAAAGACAATGCATTCTATCCACTTCCCGTACATCCTGTGACTGACCGGGGCGTACAAGATCAAGCGGTTACATTTGAATTGTAGCCAATAAATGGATAAGAAACTACTACACAAACGGTACTCCCAAAGGCAGGAGAATTAAGATAATATGATAAAAACTAGGATTGGTTACCGAATAAATCCCCTAAGTTAGATTGCGATTGCCCTCAACTTACCAACTTCCAAACATCTGACTTGACGGCTATGGTACGACAGCTTGTAAAAGAGAGCCAAGACTAGACCGATGACAATCGAAGCATCTTCCGCTATCAGAATCTGTTCATTGAAGCCATCCTATGAGTAGAATATCCAAGGATGCAATGCCATACCCAACTTATTCCAAATGGCATGCAAGCCACTCAAAGACTTCTTGCATGACTTCAAAGTCGCCTTCATTGAAGTGAGCACTCCCCACAAGGAATTTAACTGATGGCATTGACAAGGAGAATCAACCATAAGTCGAATTTTTGCGATTGGTAAGGTAGAAAGCCTCCTATGACCATTGATCACTTCTCGAATCAATGCTTACGCAAGGAGGATGCGAGACTAATATTGAAAGGAAATAATGCAGGCCCGATAGCTGGAGGGGTTCCAAAACAACAGTAGTGATGATGTGCTAAAGCGGACTTGAATTATAGGAGACAACCTAGAGTTCTTAAATTCAACTCATACACTCCTTTGGATGATTCAATGAAAGACATATACTTAGAGACTCGTGACTCGAAGCAGTACTGAAAACTAGCCTCGAGAGAGTCCAATAAAACGTAAAAGAAATCTGAGAAGTGTTGTATATTTCAAGATACACACCATCATAACACCAGTGATTGCAAACATATTCGAGATGTGATCGAAAAGCAGATCTGGAAAGGAAAGCAATGACAATATGTGCAAGACCTGCAGATAGGTGGGTGGGGAACATCTCATGCTTACTAGTATAGAACTTTGATTATCAATTGGACCACCTTTCATTGACTTCCATTTGAGAAGGGTTGGGGCAAAGTGGAACAGCAAGCATATGACGCTGCCTCACTTATCAGTAAGATTTATTTCGATTTCAATTATATTGTGAACTATGACTGACTTGAATTAAACTATTTCCAATGATGTTGGTGACCAAGTACTTAAAGTTGGGTGCCAACCAACCTCCATGGATCATGATCGGACCTTTGGTGGATCATCAAGACGATCATGATTCAACTGCTCATTGTCTACCATATGCCCCTGACTTGGGGGCAAGCACTCGAAATGGCTAATGGGCATAACTCGTACCATTCGCTTCCTAATCGTGCTTCAATTCTGATAAAATATCCATGCCTTACTCAGAGCCCGACAAGGTTAGAATCAGTACAAAATGGACACAACTAATCTTCCGCTCAACAACCACCATGATTAACTTGAAGATTAAAGAAGGATCGGAGTGGATGTGATTCCACCATCCACTCGCTAGCACGTACTTGAAGTTCACTAAAATATATATGCCTCTCCCAAAGCTCAGCGATGTCGGGATCCAACTAAAATGGACGTGATTTGCTGATCAGCACATCGACTCCTACCCTGGGCACATAGGGCAGTTCGGAAGCTCAACTTAAAGTAGGCATGACTGACTGCCTACTTATTAACCACTACCCTTAATACTTGGACACAGCTACAGCTTGAGGTGGAGTGACATGATCGTCCACTCGACAACTCTCTCCCTTGACTTGTTGGGAGAAGTACTAAACATATTGGATTAGACCTGATCGTCTAACACACGCATGGATGTGATCTAGTCGTCCATCACTTACTCCCTTCCTTGACTTGATTGGAGGAGCTACTATCACCAAATGGATGTGAATTGACCGTCTACATGTCACCCTAGAATGGACCGTTGTATAAGTAACTCAATCGAATGCAACCTGACAGTCGATATAAAGCAAATACGACATGATCGTTATTCACCAACTCCAATCTATACCATAATAGATGAATTATAAACTTACCAAGTGGAGCAGTTCGACCATTCGCTCACCATCTCTAACTCTTGGTTCGATGGAGGGAACATATGTTAAAAAGCTGGATGTGGTTTGATCATCCATCGATAACTCTAGTTCCTAGAGCATGATTGCACTTATATACACCTAACGGGAACTACAAACTACCCATTATAAACAAAAACATACGAGTATGGTTTAACCGTCCGCTCCTTAACTCTTGCTATGGACTTAGGGGAAAGCACAAGACTTAATATGGATGCGATTTGACTATCTCCTCCCCTGCTTGGCCACTGAGTTCACCAAACACTCATCTCACTTCCAAGGTTCGGTAGAAGCAAGATCAAAATGAAAGCAGATGCGGTAGAACCGTCCACGCCCTACGTCGAATGCAAGGAGCAATTTGAGAGCCTGGGTTTTAATCAGATTATGACCAAATCATCTGCTAATCAGCTCCATCCCATGACTCGATGTGCAGAACTCCAAGTAAGAGTGAATGTGATACGATCGACCACACTTCGACTGCCGCCCCTAACTTGGAAGTAGAAGAAAGGACAAGGAAAATGTGTTTCGACAATTTTCTAGAATAACTCTAACACCCTAAAGTGTGGATTAGTATAAACAAAATTGGGTGTTATTCGACCACCCGCCAACAAACTTTTATCCTTAGAGTGTGGATATGAGTATAAACAAATAGATTAGTGTGGTTAGACCACTCATTGTTCCATAAACTCTGACCCAAACTTGACAGGAGGAGTATAATCATAATATGGATGAGATTCGACCATCGATGAACTAACTCCACCGACCCGAAGCCGTAGACAGAAGTATAAACCACTAAAAGCTGAGTATGACGGCTCATTATAGCTTCAGTTTGGTGTTCTTCATGACATAAGGCAATGGTTACAAGGAGGCTGTAATACAAAACCAATTGAAACGACATTCGAAGTTACAGGCGACCGGCTATATCATACCACCAAGTCGATAGCAATGTCAATCCAATCTTCCCATATTATCCCGCTGGGTTGACGATATATATCAATCCACACCAAACACAAATGGATGTGACTCAGATGTCCTCTGATAAACTTCAATCACCAGAGTGTTGATAGGAGATTAAACCACAAATGGCTGTGACTTTTAATTCTCCAACACCCTCCTTTGATCCATCTAAAGGAGTAGGAAACTATATGAGCACGATCTGACTGCACTTTAGCTGTCCTATGTCTGCCAGGAGAATATCAATCAAAATGGGCATGACTGACCTTCTAGCTCCGAGTTAATGTGATGCGACTATTCATTCATTGACTCTTACCATGATCTGACTAGAAGAGCAATACGAAACGGACATGACTCGGCTCTCCACACCCTATCCTTGCACTTGGTCCAGGCAGGGAGAGCATCAGTCGTTGAATGGACATGACTTGCCTTCCTACCTATGCCTTAGACTTGACGGCACAAAAGAGAAAAAATGAATGTGAATCGACCGTTCATCGATCAAATCTAATTCTTAGGAGCTTAGGTAGGTGTATAAACATGACTAGGATTATACTCGACCATCCATCTAGTAAATTTATTAACCCGAGATTTGGGGAAAAAGTGTGGTCATCCAAAGACAGACTGCAATAGCTCAATACTGTGACTCATACCAATTATTTATGATGACTTCGGACTATGACCAAATGAATGCCAAGAGATAGAATTATCAAATCAATGCCTAAGCTCATTGGCAACTGACAATCACTCCAAACCAAAAGACGAGTAACAGATCATGAATGCATTGAATAGAAAGCACATACTTGAATACATAAGGCTAAACTCTTCTTGGTGTTTGATTCAATGCTTCTTTAATCCTGATCTTCAACCATCGCAAATAATCGCTAAATGCATCTAAAACCCATCACTATCAGACTCAAAAGCTCATGGGAAGACTCTATGATTCGATCAGAGTGGCCGTCTCATTCATATTTCATGTTTAATTTTACGTGAAATAGTTACACTTGAACTCTAGTATTGGCTATCGGCATATAGGATTCTGACATTCATAAACAAGTTCACTCAAGGAACATGTTACAATCCGTACAAGTACAAATATGCTATCTATTCAAGTCTGAAGTGGTAAATATCCGGTTCAAGGCTACATGCTACTTCAAGTTTGGAAGTCACATATGGCATACCAAATTGCTCGATTTTGAGTTCATATGGTCTAATATGTTCATGTCAAACCAAAAATTGCTTAAGTCTCATTAATACAAGGGCTCGGAATAGATCCCATTACTTGGGCAAATCCACTTAATCATTTTTCAACTCACAACATAAGGCCAATACAAAGCAATAACAATATAGTTGATTTTATAAAGATATAGACCAGAGAGATGAAGAAGAGGAGCCCAAAGAATCTAAGGCAGCACTCGCGGAAATAACAATCGACATTTTGGTCAGTCAAAACAACTCATCATGGGTCCTAAAGATCAGATCGCAGCTCAGTGCAACGAGATGAAGGAATTAGTTGGCTTTAACCGATGCAGAATCCTGGTGTGTTCACTTGACCCATTCTGCTATGTGTGGGTTCTCGTATTTATCATGAGTCATGCATTGAATATCGACCTGTGGCATGTCCCGATGAAACAAAAGCGATGCGGCATGCATCCAAAGAGATCTGCTGCACTTAAAGAGGAAGTGGATAAACTCAAAAAAATAGGTTTATCCGCTATGCCCTCTACCTGAAATAGGTATCCAATCCAGTTCTTATGAGAAAAGCTAATGGAAAGTGGTGGACATGTGTCGACTATTTAAACCTAAACAAGTCATTCTAGAAAGATTGGTTTCCATTTTTTAGGATCGATCAGCTGGTAGATTCAACTGCTAGAAACGAATTGTTTTCATTTATGGTTGTACTTCAGAAACAACCAGATCCCGATGCAACTCCCTGACCATAAGCACGACAACTTTATTATCGATCTAGGGCTATATCGCTATGTTGTCGTTTTGACTAAAGAATGCTGGAGATACTTAACAGAGACTGGTCAACCGGAGGTTCAAACACCAGATCGAGCTGTTAGTGGATGTATATGTGGATAATATGCTCATGAATTCATGGAAATCAAACAACCATATCGATGATTTGGTATAGATATTCAGTTTTATCCGAAGATATAGAATGAAACTAGATCCCTTATAGTGCTCTTTCAGCGTTTGCATCAGGGAAGTTTCTTGGTTTATTGCTCAACTCTCCGAGAATTGAAGCTAATCCCAAGAAGATTCAAGTAATTTCAGAAATCTAGGTACGAAAGATAATCAAGCAGGTATAGAGGCTTAATGCGAAGGTCATCACCATAAGTCGATTCATCTCCAAGGCAACTGATAAGTATACTCTTTTCTTTGACCTAATCAGGAAATGGAAACGAAACTTTAAATGGATGTTGGATTGCATTGACGCATTACAAGCTTTGGTAGATCACTTAGAGAGACCTCTCATCCTATCCAAGCAGCTGGATCACAAAGACTTACACATCTATTTACTCATGTCGGTACACGCCATAAGCGTTGTAATGTTATGCAAAGAGATCTAGATCCAAAGGTCGGTATATTATGTAAGCAAGTGATTGATAGGCTCACTCTATTAATGTCTATGCCGGCCAGCCACAACGACAAATCATACAATGACCTAAGATGTCTGGAAGACTACTCAAGTGGAATAATGAATTAAGCGATTTTAACATTACTTATCTCCCTTGGAGATCTATCCAAGGACATACATTGGCGCACTTCTTAGTCGAATTTACTACACCAGATGACTCTCCAGGGATAGTGTAGAACCAACCATTTGGTATGAGATGTACATGGATGAAGTAGCCAATGATCGATGTTCTGGCATTGGAGTAGTGTTAGCGACTCCTAAGGAATATTCGATCTACTTTCCACTGAAACTCGATTTCCTTGTGACAATTAATGAAGCTTTATATGAAGCCTTAGTTCCCAAGCTCAAGCTTGCTAAAGAACTGGGAGTAAAAACCTTGCAGATCTTTTGCAATTCCCAGCTAGTAATATGCAAGTTCAGGGAATGTGTAGCGAGTGCTTAGCCCCATTCAAAGTACTTAATGCTCCAAGCATTGACCAGATGGAGATCGACTGGATCTTGGAGATGGATCTGGACAAGAAGTCATGATGGTTCCAATGGAAAACTATCTATAATGGGTGATCCTTCCCAAATGGAGGAATGAAAAAATACAGATCCTCCGCAAATCTTTATGCTACATCATCAAAGAAGGTTCATGTACATGAAGGGTTTATCCATTCCTCCGCTTTGGTGAATTGCCAACAACAAAATCGAATGAATATTGAGAGAAGTCCTACAATAAAAATCATCTTTGAGGAAATGCCATTCCTCTTGCCATCAATATCCAAGCCCAACCATGCCTGCAATTAACTGAAACTGCCCCTTATTTCATCTCCCAAGTGATCAAATGCAGCATGCTACATTTAACCCCATGACCGACCCATATGCTTTAAACCAATAATCAATCTCATAAGATCTCTTCAACATCTACTTCTCCAATCCATTCATCTTGTATCAACAAATATTTGGAGCTAGAAGGATCAGTGGAAAAAAATTGCAAATGATTGAATTGCATTCCACCAAATTTGCAATGACCTATAAGTGTATGAATGCATCCACGAGACACCAACAAAAACCTGTACCTCATAATGAACATGTACGTCCTAAAAATTTGATTTCTTTATATCGACACAAATTGTATTCTTACATGAGGAAATTGAATAAAGAATTAAGAATTGGATCAGATAACCAAGGCATGCTAACTTGACTAATAAGCTTAATGAAACTAAGTGCAAACGATTATCGATAGTTTCTAGTCCAGATACATCGTTTGATATCGACCAAGCATCACAACGAACAGGGAGAGATTTGACTCTCCACAAAGTAGCTCAATAGCAATGGAAGGATAAAAACCATTCCAGACACCAAGTGGAATCCACTATAATGAACCTAAATTGACATCAATTCATAGCATGTCATGTATCCAACAAGACATACTATGGAGGGAAAATGTTATCCGACCTTTTGGCCTAGCTATATCCATACTGACTGGATGATTTAGACTAGATGATCATTAAGGAAGACGGGCCCGAGAGATGAGCATTAGACTCAGAGATCATGCGCATGCAATGATATGAAACGAGCATCAAATGAAAACAAGAGATAGACTCTCCATAATATTCCAAGTATGGAATTATGCCTCCTTTAAGCAGTAGATTAGTGTATCCCTTTCCCTAGGGACCTGTACCTACACTTAATTTTTGTCCCAAACTTGTTGAAATCTTTTCGTCCTCGAAAAGAACGAACAAGGAAAATAAGGAAAAGTAAGATAGAAAAATCAAATAGTACTTGAAAAAACAATTCCGGATTTGTAGCACGAATGATCTCCTCCGTCTCCCAGGTACTGTGACGCCCCACCTCTATACCCACGCTAGCCAAGAACACTACGGTGTAATGCTGTCAACTAGCACGGAGAATAGGGCTGTTGAGGAGCGACCATCCGTGTAATTGCTTTGCGGGAGCACCGATATGTCAGATAGTATAACATGCATTTTATTTCAAGAGGAAATCCGACATACCGATACAAACACAAAGCTTCTACACAGTGGCTATAATAATCTTCGGAAACAAATATAGAAATAAGCATAACACAAATCAGTCACAGACAATTCATATCACAAGGGCAGAAGAAGATATGAATATATAACTAACACATGAAAGTGTTCATCAGAGTAGTGGTCAAACAAGATCCACAATATCAAAAAGAATAGATACAAGTGCTAGACAAAAGAATAAGTATACATCATAGAGTCTGTATCTCAAATGTATACAACAAAAACTACTAATCTAAGTAGTTAGCCAAAAGTCAGAAGATGGTTCCAGATAGGAAGCCATGAGGAAGCACCTGTATATCTCAGTCTGACCCGAGTATTATTTAAGAAGAAAATAATAAACGGATCAGTCTAACTATAAATATCAGATGACACGATATAGAATAAGAGATATGACTAAACACATAATAATCACAATGCCAAGCTGTGATATATAAGCAGTTGAAAATCATCAAGGGATTATTCAATGTCACAAAATCTACACAAGAATCACAGAAACGTCATACTCCTAATTTAGTTCACCAAACCATAAATATTGACGATAATATCAATGTCAATCACAAAAGTCAATGACACACAAAATTCCAGAATTCAACACACGAAATCCAGAAATCACAAAAGTCAATGACGCACAAATTCATCAATGCACAAATAGCGATAAAGCTTATCGATGGAAATCACGAAAATTGGTGAAACACAAATTCTAGAAATCATCTCAAGAAATCCAGAAATCACAAAGAGGGGAAGGCCTATCACAAACGGGAGCATAAAACTCGCCAACACGTGTATCACAAACGGAACGCTAATTCCATGGTTGCTAACCATCACAAATTGAGCCGAAGCTCCACAAACGGCCCGAAGACCATGGGTTGCTACCCACCAATTTGAGTCGAAACTCCACAAAACGGGGTTTAGTCTCCCTCGCAGACAAAGAGACATCGCACATTGCTAGTCTAAATTACAAAGATGATCGTCATGATCAACAAGAAGTGTCAATTACACTAAGCTAGTAAATATATGAGTTTAGCTTCATGTCCTATAACCACTTGCTTAACTTAAATATTTACGAACAAACTGTAGATCTCCACTATAAAATTGTCACAAGGGATTCAATTGAACAAGTCCAAGAATTAACCGACGAAGTAAACGCAAGCGTTTCATACCACTCGTTTTACTAAGTCGTTTAATTAGATTTCTCATACGAGTGAGGTAAAGGTTTGTATATACTAATAGATTGGAAAACGGTTTAAGAAGCGAGCTTTGCACTAAAATAGTGTTGAAATCATGTGGAGAAAGAGTTTTGATATTTACTACTAGTACAGAAACCTTTATATTTTTAAAGTGACAAATCACGAAGAAGATTGTAGGAACAATCAATCACTAAAATTCACATATGAAGATGTGAATAAAAATCCAACGAAACCGATAAAGAATCCATCAAAATGGATATTCAAAAATCCCTAAAAAGGAGTCATCAAAGTCATAATAAATGATAACAAAAAATAAGAAACAACACGAATCGATTAAAGTTGGAAATTCAAGCAACTAGGCGAAATAGGCAAAATTTCATCAGGTCGGTCGGCCGGCTACAGAGCTCGGTCGACCGGACCCTGTTCTCAAAATTCCTCGGGAAGCAGGTTGGTCGGCCGAACCCTGTACTCGGTCGACCGAACCTTAAATAGAGAAGTGCTTATGCACTTGGCAACAGGTCGGTCGGCCGGCTACAGAGCTCGGTCGACCGGACCTGTTGCCAGTCCCCTCCCAGTCCATCCAATTGAGGTCCAACCTCGACCAAATTGCATTCTCTCGAGCAACGGCGCTAAGGGATTATGTCGATCGACTACTCGGCCCTATAAGCTCTTCGATGCATCTCCAAAAACATGATCAAAGATCAAAGCTATGATTTTTAAGGAATTGAACCCAAAACACTAAAAATTGGAATATTCACCAAATCAATCCAAACCAAAAGCAAATGCACATGAATAAGTGTTAGGAATTCATACCTAACAATCGAAGATAATTATAAGCATAGATGTGAGATAAAAATCTCACCTTTGAACCCAAACGATTGAAGAAGAAGCTTGAAAGCAAAGGAGAATCAACCACTCTTCAAATTCAACTCAAGAAGCTTCAATCTAAGCTTTAAAAGAAGAACATTCCCAAAATTAGGTTTAGGAATTTCTGAAATCAAAGAGAGAATGAGTTGGAGAAGAAGAAGAGAAGCTTACTAATGGGTTCTTCTATTAGTTTGGAGCTAGAGCTTGATCTGCAAAAGAAAACTAGGGCTTGGAGTTTTAATTTCCTCTTCCACTCTCCATTAACATAAAAGCTTGAGTATTAGGAAAATAGAAAAGAAGTGAATGAAGAGGAGAGGGTTGGAACTGAGTTAAGTGGGGTTAATGGGCTCAGCCCAAACCAAAGCCCTAAGTAAAAAGTAGCAAAAATCAACTTACTCCAAACATATCGAAGCTTATACTCAAAAAGGTCGCAAACGGCATTTTAAACTCAATGGGAGTGGTCCCGAGTCCTAATTCGACCGTATGCAAAAAGTAGCTTTTCGGACTAAATTCCGAGAATCGATAAAATATTTAAATAAAATATTTAAATATAAAAATCGACAAATATGCGGGTTGTTACAGACTCCCCTCCTTAAAGAAATTGCGTCCTCGCAATATTTAAGAAGAAGATATATAGTAACAACCACAAAAGCATATTCAACACAAAAGAAGTTTGAAATAAGAAGTTCACCTCAAAGAGCACGAGAAAGTAAGTCCGGATGTGTTCGCTCGATGAACTCTCTAGACTCCCAAGAACAATCCTTAGGATTTGAAGACCATTGAACTTTCACAAGCGGGACATCTTTATTTCGAAGGCGTTTGACCTCCGAAGCAATAATTCGAATAGGATGCTGCTCATAAGTTAAATTAGGCGAAACTTCAATTTCTTCCACAACACCGGGCTCAAGAATAGAATCGGAATCTCGAAGACACTTCCGAAGTTGAGAAACGTGAAACACGTCATGGATAGCAGAAAACTGAGCCGGTAATAAAAAGCGATAAGCCATGGAACCAATACGTTCAGTGATAGGAAAAGGCCTAATATATCGAGGCGCTAATTTTCCCGATCGACTGAAACGTACAACACCTTTCATAGGTGAAACACGAATGAACACAAGATCTCCCACAGAAAATTCTAACTTCCTTCTTCGGTTGTCGACAAAGGATTTTTGTCTACTCTGGGCTTCTTTCATTCTATGTCGAATAAGGTCAATTTTCTCTGTGGAATCCCGAATAAAATCTGGACCTAAAACCAGCTTCTCACCGGCCTCAAGCCAACAAGAAGGAGATCGGCATGGCCTTCCATAGAGTGCCTCGAAAGGTGCCATACCAATACTAGATTGGAAGCTATTATTATAGGAAAATTCAACAAGTGAAATATGATCTTCCCAACTTCCACCAAAATCAAGCACACAAGAACGAAGAAGATCTTCAAGAGTTTGATTCACACGCTCAGTTTGTCCATCGGACTGGGGATGATAAGCGGTGCTAAAATTAAGCTTCGTTCCCAAAGCTTTTTGAAGACTCTTCCAAAATCCACTAGTAAACAATGGATCACGATCGCTAACAATAGAAGTAGGAACCTCATGCAATTTAACAATCTCTTTGATAAAGAGCTTGGCCAAAAGAGGAACGGTTCGGTTAGACCGAACGGGAATAAAATGGGCAGATTTAGTAAGCCTATCAACAATCACCCATAAGCTATCATGACCCGAACAAGAACGGGGAAGGCCATCTATAAAATCCATGGAAATTTGGTCCCACTTCCAAATTGGAATTTCTAAAGGTTGCAATAACCCACCGGGCCTTTGATGTTCAGCCTTAATGAGTTGGCAAGTCATGCAACGCTTAACGAAGTTAGCGATGTCAAGTTTCATTCCCTCCCAATAATAAAGTCGCTTCATATCCGCGTACATTTTACTACTACCGGGATGAATGGTAAATTTAGAACGATGTGAATCTTCTAAAATATCTTTACGAAGATCACTAATATTTGGCACGATAAGTCTACCAAATTTCCGAATGCCGCCACGAGAATCGATATCAAAGTCCTTCAAACCTTCAATATCAATCTTATCCTTAATATTTTGGCCAAGAAGAGCCAATTCGGGATCTAGCCTTTGAGCTTCAAGAATGCGGTCTAAAAGAGAAGGATGGGCCTCAAGGCTACATAAAACAAATGATGAGCATAAATCGGATACGCGGTCTCGAATCTCACAAGTGGATAAGATCTCAAGATCGTTCCATTCAGATATCATCATAGAAACAACAGCTTGTTGTTTATGGCTAAGAGCATCGGCGACACGATTACCCTTACCGGGAGTATAAAGAATATCAAGATCATATGGTGCAAGAAATTCGAGCCAATGCTGTTGACGCAAATTAAGTTCCTTTTGAGAGAATAAATACTTCAAAGACTTATGATCGGTATAAAGAACAAATTTCTCTCCTAAAAGATAATGATGCCAAATCCGAAGAGCGAAAACAATAGCCGCGAGTTCTAAATCATGAGTGGCATATCTAGTCTCGGCAGGCTTTAATTGCCTTGAAGCATAAGCAATAACACGTTCTTTTTGCATAAGAATGTGACCCAAACCAAACCGACTGGCATCGGTATAAACAACGAAATCCTGATTCCCCTCGGGAATAACAAGAATAGGAGCATCAGAAAGAAGTTCTTTTAATTTCTGAAAAGACGTTTCACATTTGTCCGACCAAATGTATTTAACACCTTTCTTCGTTAAGCTAGTGAGAGGCACGGCAATCTTAGAAAAGTCTTTGATAAAACACCGGTAATAACCCGCCAATCCAAGAAAACTACGTATCTCTGTCACACTCTCCGGTCTCTTCCAATCTTGGATCGCTTTAATCTTTGAAGGATCCACGGAAATTTCGGATTCGAAAATAATATGACCGAGAAACTTCACACGAGATTGCCAAAAATGGCATTTAGAAAATTTTGCTTTCAAACGATTACTCCTAAGAGTTTCCAACACAATCCGAAGATGCTTCTCATGCTCCTCCTCGGTTTTTGAATACACAAGAATATCATCAATAAAGATGAGGACAACGAGGAAGTCTTTGAAAACTCTATTCATAAGGTCAACGAAATAAGCCGGAGCATTCGTTAGACCAAATGGCATAACAAGCCATTCATAAGATCCATAACGAGTACGGAACGATGTCAAAGGAATGCTATCCTCTGCAATACGAAGCTGATGAAATCCAGTAGCTAAGTCTAATTGTGAAAAGACTCTAGCACCAGTAAGTTGATCGAATAGATCATCAATCCGAGGTAAAGGATATTTATTTTTGATAGTAAGATCATTAAGCTTGCGGTAGTCAACGCAAAGCCTAAGTGTACCATCGGATTTCTTCACGAAAATAGCCGAAGCTCCCCAAGGCGAGGAACTAGAGCGAATAAATTGCTTCGTCTCCAATTCGGATAATTATTTGCGCATCTCCTCGTTTTCTTTATTGGACATACGATAAGGAGGGCGAGTGATAGGTTGAGCTCCAGGAATGAGATTAATTCTGAACTCAATTGCTCGCTTAGGTGGTAATCCTAAAACGGGCTCAAATATGTCGGAAAATTCACGAACGACGTGAATAAGAGAAATAATATCACCCTCATCATCATCGTCGTCATCACGAGAGTTTAAAGAATATAAAGATGCAACCAAAGCGGAATTCGAATCTTTAAGAATAACATAAACCCGATTAACAGATAGTGGATGTCGAAGATAAATAGTCCGCTCAGGACATAAGATGTGAGCTTCATAACGATTAAGCCAATCCATTCCCAAAATCATTCCAAAGCCTAAATAACGCATGACATGCAAATCGGCTAGGAAAGGAAAATCACACAAAATAATCTCGACATCTTTACACAATAAACTGATTGTTGCGGATCCACCAACCGGATTCGCAATTCTCAAAGAAGTCATTAAACACAAAACATCCAAAGAAAAAGTATCAACAAGTTCTTTTGATACAAAAGAATGGGACACACCCGTATCAAAAAGAACTCAAATAGGATGATCACGAAATAAAATAATTCCATCCAGAATAGAATGAGAAATACCTTGGCCACGAGATGTGTTGCCAGGGGCTTGAGCAACATTTAACTTTCCCTCCTTCTTTCCCTGAAGCTTGGGGCATGAAGATATAACATGACCGGGAACTTTGCAGTAGCGACAAGAGAGAGACTTTGGGCACTTGTTCGCATAATGGTCCTTCGAACCACAATTATAGCATTCCCCACGACCAAAGGAAGAAGTCTTTACCACAGAGGTTGCTTGCTTCCCTTTCTTATTGGGATAAGGGCCTTTGAATTTGTTTGGCCTTTTCTTGTTGTTGAAGTTTGGTTTGGAACCCACCACTTCAACATCATTCTCCTTATCCGCCTCTTCAAGACGAAGAGCGATATCAATGAGTTGGTCGAAAGAAACTTCTAATTTTAGAAGTAATGGCTTCTTGAGATTTTTGTTTAAGCCATAGACGAACCTCTGATTTTTCTTCAATGGGGTGTTGATGTATTCAACCCCATATTTGGAGAGAGATTCAAAAGACGTGACATAATCTGCCACGGAAGATTCACCTTGAACAAGGTCTATAAAACGGCGAGCCAAATTCACCTTCTCAACTTCTGGTACGAATTTCAACTCGAAGCGTTCCCGGAATTGCTCCCAGGTGAGATCCGCTTCATTAATCTCATAAATAAGAAGCTCGTACCAGTCCAATGCTCTTTCTCGGAGCATACTAGAGGCCACCTGAACTCGGTGAAGGTCAATAAGATTCATGCGAGAAAAGATTCGATCGCATAACCTTAGCCAAGCCTGTACTTCAATAATAGTTTCGGAACCTTTGAATTGCTCCCCACCCAAATTAGTGTAATCGCTACACAAGCGTGCAAATCCCGACTTTGGGTGAGTAGGTTCTGGGTTAGCTCTAGCTGCTTGAGCATTTGTCACTAAATCAAGAAGCTGTTGAGCAGTCATAAGAACTCCATCCTGGGGTGGAGTGCTAGATGGCACGGCTCTGGGGCGGCCTGGTCTAGACATTTCTCTTCCTTTAGAAAGAAAGAAGAAGAAGAAAAAGGTTATTCACCAAATTGAATATCAAGCAATCTTGATAGATAAACAAAGAATCATAAAGAAAATAGGATGAATCGGTACGAAGACTCGAATTAAATCCTAAAGCACGACTCCTAAGAAGGACTTAGGACTATGATCCTTGTTAAATTATTCTACATTGTTCTGAAGTTTGGCTCTGATACCAAGCTGTGACGCCCCACCTCTATATCCATGCTAGCCAAGAACACAACGGAGTAATGCTGTCGACTAGCATGGAGAATAGGGCTGTTGAGGAGCGACCATCCGTGTAATTGCTTTGCGCGAGCACCGATATGTCAGATAGTATAACATGCATTTTATTTTAAGAGGAAATCCGACATACCGATACAAACACAAAGCTTCTACACAGTGGCTATAATAATCTTCGAAAAAAAATATAGAAATAAGCATAACACAAATCAGTCACAGACAATTCATATCACAAGGGCGGAAGAA
The DNA here is from genome assembly GCA_030765085.1 of Allium cepa. Classification (NCBI taxonomy): domain Eukaryota; kingdom Viridiplantae; phylum Streptophyta; class Magnoliopsida; order Asparagales; family Amaryllidaceae; genus Allium; species Allium cepa. The sequence continues at coordinate 1,026,649,222 of CM060928.1, read as the reverse complement.
GATATGAATATATAACTAACACATGAAAGTGTTCATCAGAGTAGTGGTCAAACAAGATCCACAATATCAAAAAGAATAGATACAAGTGCTAGACAAAAGAATAAGTATACATCATAGAGTCTGTATCTCAAATGTATACAATAAAAACTACTAATCTAAGTAGTTAGCCAAAAGTCAGAAGATGGTTCCAGATAGGAAGCCATGAGGAAGCACCTGTAATATCTCAGTCTGACCCGAGTATTATTTAAGAAGAAAATAATAAACGGATCAGTCTAACTATAAATATCAGATGACACGATATAGAATAAGAGATATGACTAAACACATAATAATCACAATGCCAAGCTGTATATATAAGAAGTTGAAAATCATCAAGGGATTATTCAATGTCACAAAATCTACAAAAGAATCACAGAAACGTCATACTCCTAATTTAGTTCACCAAACCATAAATATTGACGATAATATCAATGTCAATCACAAAAGTCAATGACACACAAAATTCCAGAATTCAGCACACGAAATCCAGAAATCACAAAAGTCAATGACGCACAGATTCACCAATGCACAAATAGCGATAAAGCTTATCGATGGAAATCACGAAAATTGGTGAAACACAAATTCTAGAAATCATCTCAAGAAATCCAGAAATCACAAAGAGGGGGAGGCCTATCACAAACGGGAGCATAAAGCTCGCCAACACGTGTATCACAAACGGAATGCTAATTCCATGGTTGCTAACCATCACAAATTGAGCCGAAGCTCCACAAACGGCCCGAAGACCATGGGTTGCTACCCCACCAATTTGAGTCGAAACTCCACAAAAGGGGGTTTAGTCTCCCTCGTAGACAAAGAGACATCGCACATTGCTAGTCTAAATCACAAAGATGATCGTCATGATCAACAAGAAGTGTCAGTTACACTAAGCTAGTAAATATATGAGTTTAGCTTCATGTCCCATAACCACTTGCTTAACTTAAATATTTACGAACAAACTGTAGATCTCCACTATAAAATTGTCACAAGGGATGCAATCGAACCAGTCCAAGAATTAACTGACGAAGTAAACGCAAGCGTTTCATACCACTCGTTTTACTAAGTCGTTTAATTAGATTTCTCATACGAGTGAGGTAAAGGTTTGTATATACTAATAGATTGGAAAACGGTTTAAGAAGCGAGCTTTGTACTAAAATAGTGTTGAAATCATATGGAGAAAGAGTTTTGATATTTACTACTAGTATAGAAACCTTTATATTTTTAAAGTGACAAATCACGAAGAAGATTGTAGGAACAATCAATCACTAAAATTCACATACGAAGATGTGAATAAAAATCCAACGAAACCGATAAAGAATCCATCAAAATGGATATTCAAAAATCCCTAAAAAGGAGTCATCAAAGTCATAATAAATGATAACAACAAATAGGAAACAACACGAATCGATTAAAGTTGGAAATTCAAGCAACTAGGCGAAATAGGCAAAATTTCATCAGGTCGGTCGGCCGGCTACAGAGCTCGGTCGACCGGACCTTGTTCTCAAAATTCCTCGAGAAGCAGGTCAGTCGGCCGAACCCTGTACTCGGTCGACCAAACCTTAAACAGAGAAGTGCTTATGCACTTGGCAGTAGGTCGGTCGGCCGGCTACAGATCTCGGTCGACCGGACCTATTGCCAGTCCCCTCCTAGTCCATCCAATTGAGGTCCAACCTCGACCAAATTGCATTCTCTCGAGCAACGGTGCTAAGGGATTATGTCGATCGACTACCCGGCCCTATAAGCTCTTCGATGCATCTCCAAAAACATGATCAAAGATCAAAGCTATGATTTTTAAGGAATTGAACCCAAAACACTAAAAATTGGAATATTCACCAAATCAATCCAAACCAAAAGCAAATGCACACGAATAAGTGTTAGGAATTCTTACCTAACAATCGAAGATAATTATAAGCATAGATGTGAGATAAAAATCTCACCTTTGAACCCAAACGATTGAAGAAGAAGCTTGAAAGCAAAGGAGAATCAACCACTCTTCAAATTCAACTCAAGAAGCTTCAATCTAAGCTTTAAAAGAAGAACATTCCCAAAATTAGGTTTAGGAATTTCTGAAATCAAAGAGAGAATGAGTTGGAGAAGAAGAAGAGAAGCTTACTAATGGGTTCTTCTATTAGTTTGGAGCTAGAGCTTGATTTGCAAAAGAAAACTAGGGCTTGGAGTTTTAATTTCCTCTTCCACTCTCCATTAACATAAAAGCTTGAGTATTAGGAAAATAGAAAAGAAGTGAATGAAGAGGAGAGGGTTGGAACTGAGTTAAGTGGGGTTAATGGGCTCAGTCCAAACCAAAGCCCTAAGTAAAAAGTAGCAAAAATCAACTTACTCCAAACATATCGAAGCTTATACTCAAAAAGGTCGCAAACGGCATTTTAAACTCAATGGGAGTGGTCTCGAGTCCTAATTCAACCGTATGCAAAAAGTAGCTTTTCGGACTAAATTCCGAGAATCGATAAAATATTTAAATAAAATATTTAAATATTTAAATAAAATATTTAAATATAAAAATCGACAAATATGCGGGTTGTTACAGGTACATTCTCGATCATCAATAGCCCATCGTACTTTTATCGGACTAACAGATTTCCTTCTTAGCTGCTTCATACCTTTGTCGACAATACGAAGTGGCTTACTCTCGATATTCAGATTTAGGCAAGATATCCAAACTGTCAAGAACAGAAGGCTGAACAATAAGAGATGATTCATGACGATACCAGAGAAGATGTGAGACGTGGAATACATCATGCACTCCAGACAGCTTCTCGATAAATCCAGACGATAAGCCAAAGAACCAACTCTTTCAATAATGCAGAAAGAACCCTCGAAGAGCAAAAAGGTAGGAATATCTAGGAGGAAAAGTAGGTTGGAACACAAGGATGGACCATTATTTTTAAACCATATACATTTCAATTTAAAAAAAAAATTACAACATTTTAAACGTTTTATAATATGATGAATAGTCATTTATTCAATTTTGATAGTTCGAAGTAAACAATATTTAAAACATTTGTAAACATTTTTATGTTATATTAATAAAATACCCTTTATATAATACTTTATCAAAATACTTTTATAACTCGATGTCTTAACAAGTTTACTTTCGTTCCTACAGACTCTGGCCATGCGTTGATCAGGCGCAAAGCTAGAATTCTTCAGGTACTTAATAGACTTGTTTCAACACCTAGTGAAAATACTAGGAAACCATTTTAAAAAAAGCAGATATGGAAAGTACAATCCAAACAAATCAACCAAACCAAAACAGTTGTCTAACCATGGATCGCAGATACACAATTGTTACGCCTGGATCCCTTCGGAAACAATCCGTATCCGTAAGCTTTCTCAGCCCTGCGAGTTACACCATGATGACTAGTAGAGTGCAGGATACACAATGGTTACGCCTGGATCCCCTAGGAAACAATCCGTACCCCTAGGCCAACTCAGCCAGGCAGTTGCGCTATTCAGTCGTGCTCGTAAGACCATGGAGATCGCCATGGAATTCGATGGACACTCGAGTATCATATCCGGAAAACCCAAATCAAAGAGAATAATATTGATAGAATGAATCCACAATGTGGCCACAAAGCGGATATCAAGCAGAAGCCACTTTCCATATCTTTACTTCGAAAATATGTATCGTATAGTACCTTTCAAAATCACTTTAAATGCCATACTTATATAAAGTCTGTTATATATAAGATTTCATTTCAAATCGAATACTTTCTAAAATCAATAGTATATAAAATCATACTTATATAGACTTCGATTATATAAGATTTCAATTTACAAATTAAGTACCTTTCCAAATCAACAGTTTTCAAATCAATTTCATACTTGTACAGATCCATTTTATATAAGTTCGACAACTCCCAAATCAAGTATTTAGTAAATCAAGGTTCTCAATTTCAAACCATTCATATATGATTTCACCAATCATTTCTTCCAAATTACATATATTCAGTTTGAAAGTTTCTTAAAACATTAGATTTAGAAAATAATCCACATTTCCAGATCAACGAAATTTAGGTCAAACAAATTCATTTCCATTTCAAACATATATTCACTTTCAAAAATCATAATACTTTCAAAGTCATAAATCTTTCGAAACCAAAATTCTTGAAATTATTACACTTGGAAAAATCATAACATTTCGAAATCATACATTTGAAATCATAAAACATTCCTTAGTTCTTTACATTTCACAAATTTATTCAATTAAACCCAAATCTAAAATTTCCAATTTTAATTCAATTCAAACCATCAGTTTCAATTCAATTTAGTTTTCCAACAAAACCATGTCAAATATTATAAAATTTCAAATAAACATTTGATCCACAAAATAAACTATTCAATCTTTAATATATTTCAAAGCTTAAATATACCATATTTCAAAACTAAATTTTATAATTTCATACATCTCAAATTTTACTTCATTATTACCTAGTTTTGAAATATTCATTTCATAAATCCATCATTTTTAAATAAACTCAAATTATCGATAAAACAAATATCCTTTCATAACAATATAAACTACAAAATTCATTTATCAAATACCTCATACCTTTCAAAATTTCTTAGCTTTGAAAAGTTACCTTGATTAGGAAGTGCTCGAACCTTAAAAATAGTCGAAGAAATCATATTTTCAATCCAAGAGTTGGAAATCACCAATAAATCAGTAAACCAATTCTAATAGATAAGGTTATACAAAAACAAATCTGAATCTCGAGGACTGAACACCGGCTTACTTTAAATCATTTCAAATATACATATATCTTTCGAATATCAAACCATACTTCAAAATCTGAAATCAAAATTTGGATTCACAAAATCACTCGCGTAGCACTTAGAGTGGCCTCTCCCCCACTCAGAAACTTGAAAATCAATGTCGATGATGCATGCATTCATCATCGAAATTATTTTCCAGTGACATAAGTGGGTTCTGGACTTTTATTTTCTTGAAACTTCTTCGAAATAACTTTGAAATCATTGGAATTCATTTGAATACATTTGAAATATTTCTTATTCAGAAAATATCTTAAAATCATATTATTATATTTTTCCAAATCTTAAAACCGATTTCAAAACACCGGAGTTCGAATCCTCGAAATTCAAATTCAAAACCTTTCAGTTATAAATCATTTTATATAAATTTAAATTTCTCATAAATTTTCAAAATTTCAAATCCTTTCAAAGCTTCAAATTTTCATTTTTAAAAGGTATATAATCCTTACTGAAAACATTTCACTTTTATATACAAAATAGGGTCATCCTTATCAAAATAATAATTTCATTGTATGCACAAATTCAAAATACAATCAAACACAAATTTTCAAGGGATGATTCAAGGATGGATTTCAAACAAACAGAGATTCAAATTTAGAGGACTCTAATCAAATAGAATTATGGTTCGAAGATAAGCTCGAATGAAGATGAGAAAATATGATTACCAAATAGAAGATGGATTAGCCTATATAAATCGTGGGCGACCTTAACAGGTCAACCGTGACTTCAGGAATATAATCAATTCGGAAATCTAAGGCAAATCAACATTTGATCGCCAGAGATAAAATCCAAATATAGCAGAAGGTAGATAACATCATAAACCAAGGATACAGAAATCTCTGGTTAATCAATGCCAATTGTAAAGGAGTTTCACCCCTTTACAAATCACACAATGAATGGCGGAATCAACGATCTTTAGAAAGGTCATTCCAAAGTGGAGCTACGGAATGCCCCCAAAATCAAAAGGATAAAATAGGAAAGACAAGACTAGATTTCAAAACAAGAGAGAGCGTTCCAAAGTTCAAGGAATCCTAACTGATAAGAATTCTAACCAAGATATTTCTAACAAGATGGATACATAAGGAATGAAGTTTAGAAAATCTTGGTTTCAAAATAAGAAAATTTTTTATACCAAATAATCTTTGAAACTCCTTTAAAAATCATTTGGAAATCATTTATACTTTGAAAATACGTTCTCTCACAAAGAAAGGATTCTGAGATTGATTTCACTCATTCTAGGGTATTTCTACCCTATCTCTAATGAGTTTTTGCTTCGCAGGCTAAGGTTTGCCTAAAACCAAAGCTCTGATACCAACTGTAACAACCTGATATTTTCAGCCATTCACATCCACACATGCCGGACTTGAATTGCTCAAAATATCGCATTGTAAATAAATTTGGAGCAAATGAAATACAATCACATAATCACAGACATAGATATATGAGAATAACTCACAGCGGAATACAAAATACATAGTAGCTCATGAAGCTACTACGGCAGAGTCTCAAACCAAATACATAATACAGTCTGGAAAAAACATAATAGAAATCCCAGATACATAGAAGTTCACTAATACATGAGATAAACTAGAACAGCTGAAACAGAAAGTAGATATAAATGTAGATAAGCAGAAACTCCAGCAAAGACCAGCTCCAGAATGAGAATCCAAAGCTGTGAATACTCAGGCTAAACCGAGCGTAAAGTAAAACACAAAACACTTTAGTAAGGATGATATATACTTATATAATGTAAACCAACTCAAGTGAACTGTAGTAGAAATGCACAATAACTTAAAGGATGCTTGGGATCGCCCATCCTTTAAGAACTAGTTAAACTATAAATTAAATACATCCTGTGGTTAAAATTTAAAAATGGTATTTTATACTTCAACATCAAATATCATTTCATAATTCAGTATCATTCAAAATCCATTTCAAAATATCAAAAATCATATCTTCCAAGCCACATTCATTCTTATTTAATTTAAATACCATTACAAAACACATTTCAAAATAGTTTATATTTCGAAACAAATTACTTCATTTTAAATCATAAAATGAAGTTATTATATTTAATAATTAAATTATTAAATTTCCAAAATTTTAGTCTTTCAAAATTCATTTATTCACTTAATTTATTAAAACAGATGAAAAATTCAACTTTTGAAGCATTTAGAAATTGGTACAGAAAGTTACATTCAAAACAGTTCAATTTAACAAAAGATAGCATTTAAAAATGTTGTAATAGGGTTACATTAGTTTCATATAAAACTTAGTTAAATTCAACAATTATAACATTTACAAAAATGTTATAATAGCCTTCAATTAAACTTAGCCATTTGGTTCATTATTATCAACTACAGAATTTACAAATGCTGTATTATCATTTACATTAAAATTAATAGCATTTCAGAAATGCAGTTAATTATCTTCAAATATTCAGTATAATTTCACAAACAATTATATTTTTATTTAAATCATTTTTAACATATAAAATCATATAATTTCACTTTTAAAACAATCATTCAAATACCTTTATATTCATGATTTTATAAAGTTAAATCTCCATTCAAAAATCAAAATTTAACAATAATTCACTTATTAAATTCCAAGATTGAAATTTAAATTCATTAAATTAAATTTAACTTAACACTTAAGTTTAAAATTTTCAAATATAACTTAATTTCATTTTTATTTACTTAACTTAAAATTCACTTTTAAGCCAAATTCACAAATTTTCAATTTTAGTTATGTTTCAAAATTTCAACTTAAATATTCATTCATTTCACATTTTAACTTTATTCAAAAATCATTAATATATTATAAAATCATTTTAAATTCATTTAATTCAAAATATCATAAATTTGTCATATTTTCATATTTAATTTAAATTTCATTTATCACCAAATTATAATTTACAAAATAACTTACATTTCAGATTTTCTAACTTTACCATTTAATTATTTCGCTTATAAATTTTCAGAAAATCAATAGTGCTTTAAGAAAATTATTTTTAATCAAATTTAAATCAAAATATTATAATGTTTACATTTCTAAAATATTTGAAAATTTTTAGAAAAACATAATTTAACAATGGGACTGTATTTTATTTTCTAACCTAGGTAAAGTGATAAGGTAATATATCATTTCAACCCGTAATTTACAAAGAAAACCCGGGTATGATCATTTCAAACCCACAATCCCAAGTAAATGAAAATAATTGAAAATCATTCAGGCCTATCATTTCAGCCCATAATGATTTTCTCGTATTCTAAAGTCCGTTCGGGTATGTATCATTTCAACCCATAGTGATTCAAATCTAAAGGGAACTTGCAGTGTGATAAACTGATAAAAATAACAGAACAGCATAATATAACACTAATAGATGTTATAAAAGGTTCTTAAGCATGGGTGAACATCATATAATCATAATATAGCAGGTGTAACACGATAATGCATTTTACAGATTCTAAAGGGATCAATTTACTAGTTATATATGTACATATTGTCTGGTGAGAATAACTCACTTGTTTAAGCTACAGATGGCAAACAACTACACCCAACAGAGATCCATAAAAGCATGAGAGCACGATAATGATTTGATTGTGAGAGAGACAAGACTAAATGCCTTGTATACATGAGACAAAATAATTCAAATAAAATGAATAACACTTCACAATAATTTAAACAACACATAAATTCATGCACAAAACATCTCCAAACCACTTGCACTTGCCTTCAACCTCATATGCTTCATCAATGGGCTATAAAAGCACTGTAATGCGATGGTTTTGGATCAGGTTTTGGGTTCAACAAGTCGGCCATACATAGGAAAAGATGACGCAAAGGTATGTGTGCATGGAACTACAACTACAAGGCAACACAAGTGGATTCAAGGCAACATAAGTCACGGCCACAAGCAAATATGGGCATGGCCTGGTCTGTTGGGGTCAGTTACAGATGTAGCAGAGGTGTATGGGTCAACTTTGGCAGGAGGTGGTGGTGTATGGGTCGGCCAAGGAGGAGTTTGAGGTGGTGAAGACAAAGAAGCTAGGCTATGCGCATTTTCATGGTGGATATCGCAATTTTTGTGGAGTTTGATCAACCAGTGGTGCATGGCCATGGATGGGCAGTGGGTTGGAGGTGGTGGCAGCCTGATGTGGTGGTGGTGGAGGTGGCCATGGTGAAGGAGGAGGAAGGGGCCGAGCATAAAAGAGGAAGAAACAAGTGCAAATCAATATAAAACAATGAAAAAGGTGAAATAGAAAAATACGTTTACCAAAGTTTTTGAACAAGGAGAGGCCGAAATTTTTTCTCAGGAGAGAAGAAAAATGTTTTACATGAAATGAAAAGTGATGGTCGGCTGAATAGAAGAGTTAAGGCAGCCTATTGAATGAAAAGTTAAGTTAGAATATGAAAAGGTGGAATATAAAAGGCCTTAGGAAAATAAAAAGCCACAAACCTTTTCAAATTTCTCATATATATTTATATACATTTAAATAAATGAAAATACTTATAATTTCAGTTAAAATTAGAAAATATAACAGATAAAAAAATATTAAAAATTAGATATTAATTAGATATGATTAAAATAAGAAAATAGCACAGAAAATGAAAACTATTCTAGAAAATTTGAAATTAAATGGAACAAACTTTGAAAATTTTATATGTACATGAAAAATATTTATAAATAAATATAAGAACATAAATTAAAAATGTATTCACAAAAATGAATAAATAAATTTTAATTAAATATAATTTAATCAAAGAAAATAGGAGAAAAATAGAAACTAGCCTTTAAAAATAGAAAATAAATTCAATAAGCTTTTGGAAAATCTTATCATCACTTTAAATTTATGTAAAAGACAAAAATATATGTAAAATAACATATAATACAGATTAGGATAAGATATGACAAATAAAAATATTATTTATATAATTTAAAATGAAGAATATTGTTAAATACTCAATACACACACAATATTGTAAAGGGTATAACTTTCACAATTTAAATCCAATTTCAACGAAACAAAAGGCAGTATTCATGATATTAAATCTATTTTCATAGTAAAAGATAAAATTTAAGAATTCAATTATTTAATTTTAAAATTTAAAAGTCAAAGTTTGACCAGATTAACCAAAATCCACATTTTTGGAAAATATACAATTTATTCAGGTTTGAAATTATCATTCACACAAAATTAAAATATATATTTAAAATAACAAATTTATTCATTTTAATAACTATAATAAAGTTTTCAAATAAAATAAACAATTAAAATAAATCAAAAAATTCAGGGTTGTTACAGAGATCATGCGCATGCAGTGATATGAAGCGAGGATCAAACGAGAACAAGAGATAGACTCTCCATAATATTCCAAGTATGGAATTATGCCTCCTTTAAGCAGCAGATTAGTGTATCCCTTTCCCTAGGGATCAGTACCTACACTTAATTTTTGTCCCAAACTTGTTGAGATCGATATGGAGTGGCAAGGAAGGCTCGATGAGGCTACATTTACAGCTTAAGTCATTTGGAGTTTGTATGCTCAAGTCATGGGCAAATACTTCACCTATAAAAAGGGATCGGTATAAAAGGGATCGTATAAAAGTGATCGGTATAAAGGGAATGGCCATATTCAGCTTTCACTACATATTGTAATAATGATCGATAAATAACTCTAAGCTATAGATGCTATCAACATGAACATTGGAATTTCAACACATTATAACATGGAGAAAACCCCATAGGGATCGCATCCCAATCACAGGAGATTGAAGGGATTAATCTCTATACCTCTAGAGGGATCGGCTAAAATTTAGAATCCATGCAACACAGCTTCACTGAAAACACGATATCTCACAAATGGTAAGTCAGAATGGCATAAAATTTGGAGGGCAAGTAGCTAACATCATTGGGGACCCACCAGAAGGATTGCACTGCATTTCGACTTCAAAATTGGGATTGGAACCAATCCTTATTGTGGGTTCCAATGGCCTTAAAATTATTATGTGGCTTCGCCTTGGCCTAGAGGTTCTTCTTTCGAAATTTTAGCCCAATCTGTGCACGTATTTCCATATAAATACAACAAGCATGGCATAAGAAAAGGGGCACCATATTTTGACTGCAAAAGTTGTTCAATTTTTGTTCTATACTCTTGTACTAATGGATTCCAATCGATCCATACATTCTCATAATCATAATAAAGTGCAAGATCAATAAAAATATAAAGTGGACGTAGGCTAAGATTGCTGAAGTACTGTAATAATCTGTGTGTTCGTTTATGATTTCTTCTCTATTTTAATTTCATTCTTCATTTAGTCTCTAGTAGCTTCTATTGGGTGTTGATGTCCATTTTTGTTATTAATACCTTTCCTACACCGGGACGGAGAACAAGAACCACTTCCTATACTAATCATGAGTTTTGTACTTTATTAAACCCTCCAATAGGTTTGAATAACGCAGAAATCTCTAAGTGGAGTAAAGTAAGATTTGAAGCGTTGCAGTATTTCAGCAAGAAGTGGGAGGAAAAGATATCCCAACTCATCAATGAATTTGAAGTTAAGGTTCAAAAATTCAAACACGAAAAGCATGATCTCAATCAAAAATCCAAAAGCTGACGAGTATGATTCAGAGTTTGCGAGGAGCTAATAAGACTCTTTGTCATGCCCTGAGAAAACATATTAACTTGACTGATGATACAAATGCTATTCACAAAAAGGAAAAGAAGCTAAGGAACTTATGGACATATCCATTTGTCATATTACTGATTCTTTAATCGTTAAGGAGCTAGAGAAATTAGCACAGAACCTCAGGCTATGATGGGAACCTGTTTTTATTTAGATCTTCTTTCTTTTATCTGATTTTTGTTCCAACGACTATGTAAATAGTGCGTCAAATTGTAAATAATATATAATTAAACAAATGTTAGCTCAGATATGTAAGTATGAATTGAATTTTGATGTTGACTTGAAATTGTATGATGCTTTGAAATCCGTATTACCATATTTTAAGTTTGTGTATTTACCTTTTGCTTGTCTAATGAGATTGTTGCTAATTGGCGATTTATTATTTCAACAAGAATACTTAATAACAGAGATTCCCGTTTAGCTGGTATCAAATATAAGACCAAAAACCCATGTTTGGAAATCGAATCTCTAAAGATACTTTCCTTCTTGAAGGATAAATAGACTTGGAGCATTGCTTAATTCAGATTTTGATAGAATTGAGAGTACTACTTTGGCGTTAATTTTTGTAGAATTTGGAGCGCTACTTCGCTTTGATTTTGATTGATTTGGGAACACTACTTCAGCTTAAACCCCTCTTATCACTATCTTAAGTAATTGTTTAGGTTAATTGTCTAGTGCGTTTGTTAGCTATCCTATGCAGGACCAAAGATTTACTCAACCTCGCTCTAGGAGGCAATTAAGTGGGGCTTTTGATGGCAGGCACTAAAGGCTAGTTGAGTCCTTTGATGACAACACTAATGACTTACTCTGTCCTTCCTCTAGGAGGCACTCCAACCAAGCCGCATAGGCAGGATTTGAAGGCTTACAAAAACTTTGGATAGGCCCTTTTGGATGGTTCTAAAGGATTACTCTGGCCTTCCTGAGAAGGTGCCTTAACCAGGCCTTTGATGATGGGGTTAAGGGTTTTTGCTCCAGCCAGGCCATGTAGGCGGGATCAAAGGCTTAGTCGGTGCTTTGGTATGGCCTTTTTAGATGGAAGGAAAGGCCTTTTTAGATGGAACCAAAGGCTTACTCCATCCTTCCTCTAGGAAGCGCTTTGTCTAAGCTCGTGTTAGTTGGAGACAAAGTCTTTAGCCCCTTATTACTATCTTAGGCAGTGATTTAGGCTTTCCATCATATTAGGGGAATCTTACCCTTAACTAAATAGAATTACTTATTCAAAGAATTTATTTTATTATTGAACTTCTCTAATATTTTCTTACAAAGTCGTCAAGCTTGTCTTGTCTTACAAAATTGGTAACCATTCCTCTAAGGCTTATGCATTGATTAGTATCATCCCTATTTGTAAGATGGTAGTGATAATATGATCCCTCAGGCATCCTTTCAAACTTGGGTCTTTACGTTTGTGAAGGCCAATAATCAATCTTATCTCTGGTCATGAAGTAAATATTCTCAAGAGAGGTGGTGAAGTTGCAATCCTTTGGAAGTCTCAATTTTGAGGCTAGCCTTCTTAGCTGACGTCTAGCCCTTTTGGTGCTTGGTGTGGGCGTTTCACTTTCAATGATCGGTTCTCTCTTCAAGGTCTATTGAATCTAGCTTGGGGCAAAGGATTGAATTATGACTCTGTGCAACTTTTGAGCAATGTATTATCAAAATCACTTGTTATCCCTTTCTCGAATATAGTTCCCTTGGCGTGAAACTGAATGGCCCTTCTTATCTTTAAGAACAAATTATCTTTCTTAGGACTCTCTCTCCTTAAAGCGAACATTGGACTACGGCCAATATCGAATGGGGTGATACTGCAATTATTCGAATTGTAAATTCCATTTTTTTTCTTTTTATATATAATATGTAAGGCCTTATTCTCAAAAAATTTCCTCATGGGATTATGGTCACTAGTGATTTGACAAGTGGATCTAATTATCCAAGGTTCAGAAGATCCATATTCAGCATAAATGGTTAGGCAACGTGGTGCTAGGGATTGGAATATGCTTGGAAAGGAAAGTTCTCCATGCCTTAGATACGCACGTCAAGGTAGTCCAACTTAAGATTTTAACAAAGTCGGAGGTTTGAGTCCTCCATCTAATGTTAAATGTTAGCGAATAAATTTTCTAACTTTGAAAGTGGGTTAGAAAACTTGTTATTTAAGAAGTGGCCCTAAAGAGGCTCATCAAAGTCATTAGCTCGAACAGTGTATCAAAAGCAAACTTCAATAAGATCTTCATCGTTGTCACCATACAATGTTTCATGAATTCTATGACGACCCGAAAAATTTAACATTTGAAATTGAAATATTTAATTAATTTTAAATTTTTGAATGATGGTTTAACTTGAATTTCAAATATCCGGGTGAATTTGGCAATTTAATTATTGAATTTAATTATAGAAATTTGGGTAAAATTGTATATCTTCAATTTTAAGCCTATTAAAAATATTTTAACGGCTTAGAAAATTTATATTGATGATACTGAAGATAATAGAAACTACATAATTTAAGTGGAAAGTGAATTGTTCAGTTTTGAAATTTTATCGTTTAAAATCAACATTTAAAATAGCCTTCCGAGACACAGTCTCGGATTTCAACGAAACTAGTTCTATTGGATCCGTAATATTGTATTATTATCTGGTTTCAATTTTTGTAGCAATTGGAGTTGTCGTGTGACCGTACGGTTGATAAACGCTCTAAAATTTAAGTCGAAAATTTGATATTTTAACTAGTTCAAAAAGCTATATTCTCCATACGATCGAATTTGGACTCGGAACCTTTTCCATTGTGTTCGGAATAGGGGTTAAACGTTATAAACGCCTGGCGTCGCGCCTCGATTGGAGGTCGAGATTTTCAGCTCGATTTCAATTCGTTTAAATTCAAAATTCAAATTTAATTTAATATTTTAATCAGTCAAGAATAAATACTATTGATTCATCACGTTTCATCATTTGGACATCTGGCTTCTTCTCTCTGTGAAATTTTAAACACGCGTTTAAAATAAAAAATAAAAATAAAAATATAATAAATAAAAATACACGACTAGCCGAGTACCTTGTAAAAGAAATCAAAAGAAATCGAATTCCTCTTCTTCATTCAAATCTCATCCTTCCAATTTTCTTCAAAATAGACTAGACTTCTACCATCCCAAATTCGATCCCCTTAGGAAATCGAAATGCATTTTAATTCAAAATCGAAAGCAGATAGGAGGGCGGTAAGAAATTGTAGCGTGACGTGCTCGAAGTTGTAAGAAGCGCTCGATTTTGGATTTAGGGATCCACGATTCCCCTCTTCATCTCATCTGAGCCGATTGGATCGAACTTCGGGAAAAAAATGAAAAAAATGAGGGCTCGCTATTCTGTTGCAAGGCTGCGACGACGAAGACATCATGCAGGGCGGCGCGACAGTGGGATGATCTCGCGAGTAGGTGATGCGCTCAACTGTTGAGCTAGGATTTCGATTTTAAAGGGCATGTTCGTCGGCAAATGGGGTCGGTTGAAATTGCGATGGTATGCAATCACGTGCGAGCTAGCGTTGTCGCATCGAAAGAAAGGGGTGCACGTGGAGGTCTGACTGGATGCAAGCTCGAGTTCGAGCAACCTGGGTGGCGGGCGCGTTCAATTGCAGTTCGAAGCTAGGACATCTCGTGGTGGCCAAAGTCGAGGCGTTCGTTTGCGTGGTCTCTGGAAGGTGGTTCGCGATGGTGTTCGCGAGGTTGGCAATGGCGATGAGCGTGTTTGTGCATGCGATCTAGCTCATCTTATTTTCTGTGAGGTATTTTACTTATTTATTTTATCTTGATTTATTTTATTAAAATACATATATGTGAATGTTTGTATATATACAAGTTGGAAGTTTTATATATAAGTAGAGAAAATGATTTTTAAACCAGATTCCTGTATATATATATATAATAAGAAAAATCTACTTTAAAGTTTTAACAGTTAGCTAAAGTTTTGTTTCAAAAATAAAAGGGTGTCAACATAAATATTTGCAGTAATAATAGAAACAAGCAGTAAATATATTTTGTTTTGAATATTGGACTAAACAGTGAAGAATAAAACAGTAAAATTTATATATAACGGTATGGTATAATAATAAAAAAAATCTAGTTTAAAATCAAAATTTTAAACTTTAAATTTATATTAATAATGATTGGTTATTGGTTTGGTTCAATTATATTATTATAAAAGGAAAATTTGTTTAAAGTAAATCATTTGATAATATTTAATTTTTTTTAATTAAAATGATTAAAAAGAAATTTTTTAGTTAAATTATAAATGACAATTGAATTTTTCGATTATTTCGAATACTAATAAATTATATAATTATTTATACAAGGTCAACATCATAGAGAAAACAATTTGGATTGGAAATGGATTGCATGCGTAGGCAAAGGTGAGATCTTCTCACTTAATCACTGATTTAATTTTAATAGTTAAATTTAAAATTGATTGATTGTGTGCTTGAATAATAAATTTATTATTAGTTATATTAGTTTAGACCCTATGCGCCGCATAATAGCGGAGGTTATTATATTAAACCCATATACCGCAATATTCCACCTCGAAGTGGAATTGGTATTATATATGTATTTGGAATTGTTGATTTTCCACATTATATAGCGGATGAGACCCTATTGCGCCGCATAATAGCGGATAATATTTTATAAATCCCATATACCGCGATATTCCACCTTGAAGTGGAATGAGTATTTAATTGTTGCGCTAACATCTGTGGATGCAGGAAAACAGGTTGGAGGGATCCAACTGGATTCCTTAAATATTTAATTTGTTTCGTATGTTGTGTGTTGATTATTTTTAATTCATGTGATTATTTGTGATTGAAACCGTTGAAGGCTATAATTTTGCCAAATATATTTTTGGTATCGTAGGGTACCAGAAATAAAAAAAAATTGATTTTGAAATTTGGGTAGAAAATTTATAATAAATTCATTCAAAGGAATCGGGTGAATTTTAAAAGAAGGAAATTTTAGATAGATAAAGTTTTACCTTTGAAAACTTATTGAATAAATTCCAAAAATATGGGAAAATATTTTAATAAAGGAATTTCAGGTAATATTGTTTAATGATTGAAGAAATTATTCAAGATACGTATTTTAAATATTTGAAAGAGATAAAGAAATTTATTTTAAAAGGAAATAAATTTAGGAATTAAATTTGGAATTTAATTTGGAGTTGAAATTAATTTTAGAAATCGATTTGGAATTTAATTTGGAGTTAAAATAAATTTTAGGAATCGATTTTGTAATTTAATTTGGTGTTTTGGAAACAAATTGTGAAATCGATTTGAAATTAGTTTGGTATTAAAAATAAACCTTTGGGGAATTGATATGAAAATTTATTTGTTGTTTGAAATAAATTAGAAATCAATTCGGAATTGAACTTGGTAATTGAAATAAATTTGGAAATCAATTTAAAAAAATGATTTGGGTGTTGAAAGTGAATATTTGAAAAATGATTTGAAAATCGTATATCGTTGGATATTTGAACGTCTAAAATTCACAATGGAAATTTTATAAAGGAAAGGGAATTTTGTTTTAAAAATAAATATCAGTTTATTTTTAAAAAGTGGTGGAAATAAATTTACAAATTTGGAATGTAAATTATAATAAATCGAGAAGATTTATTAATTTATTTGAATGGACCTTTTTGTAATGGGAAAAGAATTCTTCCCTGGAAAGCCAAGTATATTTTTGTTAAATAGCTTTTGAATAAAATTTAAAAGTTTTAGATTTGGTTTTAAAATAATATTGTTGGAGAAATTAGTTTGGAAATTGTTTAAAGTAAAATTTTATTTAATTAATTATATAAGGAATTATGTTAAAGATTTAAATTGATATTTGATTTCGAAAATAGTTATTTAAATATTTATACTCTATCCACTAATTTTATTTTAAAATTAGTTTGGACTTGAAGTCTTATATGTGATAATTAGTATAAAGATTGCATAACCAATATTTAAGTAAGTATTTAAGATGGTTTTATTTTAAATATTTCTAGAATATTTTGGATAAGTGATTTGAATTATTTTAACTCGGCATAGTTTCATGGAAATGAATAAATATTTGGAAATATATTCCGCGTAAGGAAAATGATTTGAAAATTTGTTTCCAAAGGATTGAAATGTGAATAGTCATTGAAATTTTTTTTCAAAATATTAAAGTGTTAAAAGTATATCTTGCGGACATATTTTGGAAATAAATGATTTGGGAAAGTTATCTGAAATCCAGTGATTGTTGTGAATGATGATTGATAGTTAAATAACCGACTATCAATATTGGTTTTTTTAATCGGCATTTGAATTTCGATGCGACTGGGAGTCGAATTCCAAATGGATATTCGAAAACCACATCGAACCTTTTTCATTGTGATGGATCTTTATTTAAAAGATCAAAGCGGAATTTGTTGTGATTTGTTTGAATCTGAACGTAACACTTTTTTTTTAAATAAGCGCTCGTTATTCTGATTAGCCGGGAGAGGACCATGTGTCATAAAACCCATTTCGAATAACGATACGACGAAATGGGATTGCATTTGAAGACGATGTTGAAGACCGGGTCTTTTCGAAAGCGAAAGGATTACCTGTTGAATGTCTCTATACCGGGTTGCTCCGGTATAGAGATTTTATCACCCTTTGTGATGGGGATTCCGAACTTGATTAGTGAATATCCGGATTGCAAGGGCTTATTTTGAAGTGCCTTCGGTTCCGTTCGATCCCGAAACGGACTTGTATGGATGTGTGTACGACATTACACTTTGAGATGTAAAGCTGGTTTCTATCAAACACATTTCTGTTGGTGGCGGAGAATTTATTCACTTAGCTTAACACCCTTCTCTAAGACGTACGAGCTCAGAGGTTATGTAGTTGATGGTTAATAGTGATACATTCCCAATTTGGTAATGTGGCATACGAAGTGCTGCTGATCATTTGTTGATCGAAGCATGGCTTTTGCGAAAAGCGTAGCTTTGTGGACGAGACTTCGTCGGACCTCACACCCCGGAATGGTCGAAAACAAGAAGAATGCAGCAAGGTTATAGGGGGTAGTGCCCTTTAGGGTATGTGCATTTCCTTCTGGATAGAAGTGGTATCATGGTATGGAGCCTAGATACTTAACTTATGTGGATATCGCAAATATATATTACTTTGTGGTTGTTGTTGTTGAGGATCCTCGGATAAAGGTTGTTTACAACCGGGGGATTACATACTCGTGTCAGTACTTATCAATTTTTGCAGAGGTAACCGGACCTTGTGTTGGCAGAGATCCGGTTAGGTTCTCGGGGCGTCCCTCCAAAGGCGTACCCATGTGGCAATAGGAAGTTCCTTAGCCTGACCATTTGTTGGAAATCCAAAAAAACAATACGCGCCCTGTACGGTTTTAGTTGTATAACCTACCATGGAATGTGGCGGTAACCTGCTATTGTACATTGTAGCTATAGTAGGCATAAGTGCGAAATGTCTATGCTGGCTAAGATTAATATTATGCTTTCGAAATGTTTTCTGCACTATGCACTAATAATAATATCGAAAGGATTTTGCGTATTAAGCATGTTGGACTATCATAAGGGGAAATCTCCTCCAATTCTGCGTTTGCATTGTGTGTGTGGCGGGAGGCCTTATGGTAGTTTCATTTTCCCAAAGCATGGCAGATTTCTTTTTATTTTCTTTGTGAAAATAACTGTTTTTAAGATCTCACACCAGTCCCATGACTGACCTGGAGTATATTGTTCCTTTTTTAAACTCTGGATGCCCATAATTTTCCATACGAGCGTCCTAGAGTCAGGTTGTTAATTATTCTGGAGCGAAGTCGAGAAATTGCTATGGAGATCAGGAGTTGAAGTTGGATGGCGAGACGTATCTCTTTATTATGTAGTGTCCGTTGCGTATAGTTGTGAAAATCAGTTTTTATATAGTCAAGTTATAATAACTGCCAGTGATGTACGATGTCGTTGTAAACTCTGATGTTGTATTGTATTAACAGTGATGAGTCTTTGATTTAAAGATTATTCATTTATCTATTATATATTGTTCCGCTACGAAATTCTGTTCATTGTTTCTGTTCTTCTTCTATCTTCTTCTTCAACCCTAATGGTTCGGTTTTCCGGCATTCGACTGTGTGACATTCGACACAGTGGACGTATAAATGTCGACTTTCGGGCGTCGAAAAGTCGGGTCGTTACAAATTTGGTATCAGAGCAATTGGTTAAGCGACAACTTGGCTCTTTTAGGTGTTACTCATTAGAGATAGAGTCGGCAGTACTCTAGAATGAGTTTGAGTGTAATAATAGATATGAGTGCGTATTTGTTAGTGAATATAAAATTGTTTTATATTGTGATGATCGGTTTGTTGAGTGGTATATGGATTCTGGTCGGTATAGTCCGTACAACTCTACCGATAGGGATCTCTAAACACTCATATAGAACAATTCGACACGGTTTTATTTTAAAAAGGGTAAATAAACTAATTTTACCCAAATTATTTTCGTGTATAAAAGGAATGATTTTATATGAATTATTATAGTATATGGTTGATTGTTTCTTAAGAAGTGATAATATCAAATTATTACCATTGGTTATTGAATAAGAAATTGAAATCATAACTTAAAGCTGAGAAATAAAATTTATATACAAATGGGAATTGTAAATGTAAATGTGATTTATAATTTGAAATATAATCTCAAAGAAATATTGAAAATGTTTTGAAAAGAATTTGAAAGGATTTAAATTTCGAGATTTGGGAAGGATTAAATTTCTTTTAAGTTTGAAAATGAATTTCAAAGTTTTGAAAAAATGTTCTGAAGGGATAAAAGCTCTAAACTCTTTTCGATCGTTGGAAAATAACTTCGGTGACGACTGCAGCATGATCGATGTTCATTTTAGGGTTTCCAAAAGAGGAGTTGCTGTCAAACTGTTTTAAATGAAAGTTGTTTGCAAACTGGGTCTGATTTTGAGAATTCAAAAGGATAATTTGAATTGATTTCAAAAATGATTTTGAGAGGTTGAAAAGACTCTAGAATGTTATATTTATGGAATATCATTAAGTTAATAACTTGTAAAGTTTGAAGTTGTTAAAATTATATCTAACTTAAAGAGAAGCTAGAAAAAAGGTAAATGTGAAAACAAAATAAGTTGGAAGGAAAAATTTAAATCAAGTCGAATTGAAAATGAAAATTTAATAAAAGAAACAAGATTGAAAAAATTAAGTCAAATAAAATAATGATATGGATTCAAAATGAAATTGAAATTGAAGATTTGAGTTAATTTATATGAATGTGAATTTGAGAAATCTTATATACTAAAGGATTGGAATAAAATCTATAAAGGCGGAAAATAAATTATGAATGAATAAATAAATTTGCAAATTGCAAGTAAATGAAAGCGAATTGAATGTTGAAATTTATTTCAAATTTATAAGTAAAAGAACGGAGTTGGAATTGAATTTGATTTGTTATAAGCAAAGCTGAGTATTGAAATAGAATTAGTATGTGAAACTAATTATGGTCTGAGATAAATTGAATTCATATGGAACTTGAAATCCAGTTTAAATATAAGTAATTGTAAACCAAAATAGTGAATTGAATTGTGTTTGGGAACGAACAAAAAAATAAAAAACTGGAATTGAAAACTGAATATCGAAAACCAATTTGAATTGTGTGAAATAAAATGAAGTTGTAAAATTAGTTCGAAGTGAACTAAAGATAATAAAGGTGGAAATAAAAAATGGTTTGAGATGAAATGAATTAGAACTTGTAATTAATTAGTAAAGAAACTAATTAAAAATAGTAGCCTGAATCAGTTATGCATGAAAGATAATTGATAAAATTCAATATTCAGAAGGTAAATTGAATCCAAATAGAATTGAAATGGTAAATTGAATTCAAATGAAATTGAAAATGTAAGATTGAAATAAAATGGATGTATAACTTCAATGGTGAAGTAAAAATGGTATAAGAAGTATATATGTTGAAATTTTGTAAAGGAATGTGCAAAATAAATTTGAATGTTGTAATTGGATATTATGTCTAGTAAAATATACAGGTATGTTACAGGAAAATGGGAATTAAGATTTTGATTTCGAAGATAAAATTGAATTGCTCGACAAAAAAGGTATGTATTTGAATTTCAGTATGAAATTTGGTGATTTTCTTGTCCAGCCACTTGGCTTTTTGTTCTCTTTTGGAATCTAAGGGCATGCGGTGCCATTCTGTAGTCGTACCAAGCTAGCCGTGCAGAGGAGACACTGGCGAAATTTTTTGAAAATTTAGGGAGTTGGAAAAATTATGAGAAAATTTTGAAATTTTAAAATTTAAATTTAAATTGGAATGGTTAAGAAAACAATATTATTTGGAGTTTATGGTCGAGGTTGGAGAGTTGGTTGAAGTAATAATGGGTCTCTAATAAAAAGATTAGTTTTGGGCAAGTTGATAAAATTGTTTGTTTTGGGAAAATAATAAACAGATTAAAGTCCATTCTTCTTAACTAGTAATTTCGGGACGAAATTCTTTTAAGGGGGAAGGATGTGACGACCCAAAAAGTTTAACATTTGAAATTGAAATATTTAATTAATTTTAAATGTTTGAATGATAGTTTAACTTGAATTTCAAATATCAGGATGAATTTGGCAATTTAACTATTGAATTTAATTATAGAAATTTGGGTAAAATTTTAAATCTTCAATTTTGAGGCTGTTAAAAATTATTTAATGGATTAGAAAATTTATATTGATGATACTGAAGATAATAGAAACTATAGAATTTAATTGGAAAGTGAATTGTTCAGTTTTGAGATTTTATCGTTTAAAATCAACGTTTGAAATAGCCTTCCGAGGCACAGTCTCGGATTTCGACGAAACCAATTCTATTGGATCTGTAATATTGTATTATTATCGGATTTCAATTTTCATAGCAATTGGAGTTGTCGTGTGACCGTACGGTTGATAAACGCGCTAAAATTTAAATCGAAAATTCGATATTTTAACTAGTTCAAAAGGCTATATTCTCCATACGATCGAATTTGGACTCGGAACATTTTCCGTTGCGTTCGGAATAGGGGTTAAACAGTATAAACGCCCGATGGCATGCCTCGATTGGAGGTCGAGATTTTCAGCTCAATTTCAGTTCGTTTAAATTCAAAATTCAAATTTTGTTTAATATTTTAATCAGTGAAGAATAAATACTATTGATTCAACACGTTTCATAATTTGGACATCCGGCTTCTTCTCTCTGTGAAATTTTGAACACGCGTTTAAAATAAAAAATAAATAAAAATATAATAAATAAAAATACACCACTAGACGAGTACCTTGTAAATGAAATCAAAAGAAATCGAATTCCTCTTCTTCATTCAAATCTCGTCCTTCCAATTTTCTTCAAAATAGACTAGACTTCTGCCGTCCCAAATTCGATCCCCTTAGGAAATCGAAATGCATTTCGATTCAAAATCGAAAGCAGATTAGAGGGTGGTCAGAAATTGTAGCACGACGTGCTTGAAGTTGTGAGAAGCGCTTGATTTTGGATTTAGGGATCCACGATTCCCTTCTTCATCTCATCTGAGCCGATTGGATCGAACTTCGGAAAAAAAAGAAAAAAAAAGGCTCGCGATTCTGTCGCAAGGCCACGACGATGAAGACAACATGCAGGGCGGCGCGACAGTGGGATGATTACACGAGTAGGTGGTGCGCTCAAATGTTGAGCTAGGATTTCGATTCTTAAAGGGCATGTTCGTCGGCAAATAGGGTCGGTCGAAATCGCGATGGTGTGCAGTCACGTGCGAGCTAGCGGTGTCGCATCGAAAGAAAGGGGTGCTCATGGTGGTCTGACTGGAGGCAAGCTCGAGTTCGAGCAACGTGGGTGGCGACCGCGTTTAATTGCAGTTCGAAGCTAGGACATCTCGTGATGGCCAAAGTCAAGGCGTTCATTCGCATGGTCTCTGGGAGGTGGTTTACAATGGTGTTCGCGAGGCTGGCAGTGGCGATGAGCGTGTTTGTGCATGCGATCTAGCTCGTTTTATTTTCTGTGAGGTATTTTACTTATTTATTTTATCTTGATTTATTCTATTAAAATACATATATATGAATGTTTATTATATACAAGTTGGAAGTTTTATATACATGTAGAGAAAATGATTTTTAAACCAGATTCCTGTATACATATATAAATATATATATATATATATAACAAGAAAAATCTACTTTAAATTTTTAACAGTTAGCTAAAGTTTTATTTCAAAAATAAAAGGGTGTCTACATAAATATTTGCAGTACAAGCAGTAAATATATTTTGTTTTGAATATTGGACTTAACAGTGAAGAATAAAACAGTAAAGTTTATATATAACAGTAAGGTATAATAATATAAAAAAATCTAGTTTAAAATCAAATTAGACTTTAAATTTATACTAATGATGATTGGTTATTAGTTTGGTTCAATTATATTATTATAAAAGAAAATTTTGTTTAAAGTAAATCCTTTGACAATATTTAAAAAAAAATTAATAAAATGATTAAAAAGAAATTTTTTAGTTAAATTACAAATGACAATTGAATTGTTCGATTATTTCGAATATTAATAAACTATATAATTATTTATACAAGGTCAAAATCGTGGAGAAAACAATTTGGATTGGAAATGGATTGCATGCGTAGGCAAAGGTGAGATCTTCTTACTCAATTGCTGATTTAATTTTTATAGTTAAATTTAAAATTGATTGGTTGTGTGCTTGAATAATAAATTTAGTATTAATTATATTAGTTTAGACCCTATGCGCCGCATAATAGCGGAGGTTATTATATAAACCCATATACCGCGATATTCCACCTCGAAGTGGAATTGGTATTATATATGTATTTGGAGTTGTTGGTTTCCCGCATTATATAGTGGATGAGACCCTATTGCGACGCATAATAGCGAATAATATTTTATAAATCTCATATACCGCGATATTCCACCTTGAAGTGGAATAGGTATTTAATTGTTGTGCTAACATTTGTGGATGCAGGAAAACAGGTTGGAGGGATCCAACTGGATTCCTCAAACATTTATTTTGTTTCGTATGTTATGTTTTGATTATTTTTAATTCGTATGATTATTTGTGATTCAAACCGTTGAAGGCTATAATTTAGCCAAATATATTTTTGGTATCGTAGGGTACCAGAAATAAATAAAAATTTGATTTTGAAATTTGGGTAGAAAAGTTATAATAAATTCATTCAAAGGAATCGAGTGAATTTTAAAAGAAGGAAATTTAAATAGATAAAGTTTTACCTTTGAAAACTTGTTGAATAAATTCCAAAAATATGGGAAAATATTTTAATAAAGGAATTTCAGGTAATATTGTTTAATGGTTGAATAAACTATTCAAGGTACGTATTTTAAATATTTGAAAGAGATAAAAAAAATTTACTTTAAAAGGAAATAAATTTAGGAATTTAATTTGGAATTCAATTTGGAGTTGAAATTAATTTTAGAAATCGATTTGGAATTTAATTTGGAGTTAAAATAAAATTTAGGAATCGATTTGGGAATTAAATTTGGTGTTTTGGAAATAAATTGGGAAATCGATTTGAAATTAATTTGGTATTAAAAATAAACCTATAGGGAATTGATATGAAATTTTTTTTTGTTGCTTGAAATAAATTATAAATCAATTCGAAATTGAACTTGGTAATTGAAATAAATTTGGAAATTAATTTAAAAATTGATTTTGGGTGTTGAAAGTGAATATTTGAAAAACGTTTTGAAAATTGTATATCATTGGATATTTGAAGGTTTAAAACTCACAATGAAAATTTTATTAAGGAAAGGGAATTTTGTTCTAAAAATAAATATCAGTTTTTTTTAAAAAGTGTGGAAAGAAATTTACAAATTTGGAATGTAAATTAAAATAAATTGAGAAGATTTATTAATTTATTTGAATGGACCATTTTGTAATGGGAAAAGAATTCTTCCCTGGAAAGCTGAATATATTTTTTTTAAATAGCTTTTCAATAAAATTTAAAAGTTTTAGATTTGGTTTTAAAATAATATTGTTGGAGAATTAGTTTGGAAATTGTTTAAAGTAAAAATTTATTTAATTAATTATATAAGGAATTATGTTAAACATTTAAAGTGATATTTGATTTAGAAAATAGTTATTTAAATATTTATACTCTATCTACTAATTTTATTTTAAAATTAGTTTGGACTTGAAGTCTTATATGTGATAATTAGTATAATGATTTCATAACCAATATTTAAGTAAGTATTTAAGATGGTTTTATTTTAAATATTTCTAGAATATTTTGGATAAGTGATTTGAATTATTTTAACTCGACAGAGTTTCAATGGAAATGAATAAATATTTGGAAATATATTCCGCATAAGGAAAATGATTTGAAAATTTGTTTCCAAAGGATTGAAATTTGAATAGTGATTGAAATTTGTTTTCAAAATATTAAAGTGTTAAAGGTATATCTTGCGAACATATTTTGGAAATAAATGATTTGGGAAAATTATTTGAAATCCAGTGATTATTGTGAATGATGATTGATAGTTAAATAACCGACTATCAATATTGGTTTTTTTAATCGGCATTTGAATTTCAATGCGACCGGGAGTCGAATTCCTAATGGATATTCGAAAACCACATCGAACCTTTGTCATTGTGATGGATCTTTATTTAAAAGATCGAAGTGGAATTTGTTGTGATTTGTTTGAGCCTGAACGTAACACTTATTTTTTTAAAATAAGCTCTCGTTATTCGGATTAGCCGGGAGAGGATCTTGTGTCATAAAACCCATTCCGAATAACGATATGACGAAATAGGATTGCATTTGAAGACGGTGTTGAAGACTGGGTATTTTCAAAAGCGAAAGGTTACTTGTTGAATGTCTCTGCACCGGGTTGCTCCGGTATAGAGATTATATCACCCTTTGTGATGGGGATTCCGGACGTGATTAGTGAATATCCGGATTGCAAGGGCTTCTTTTGAAGTGCCTTCGATTTCGTTCGATCCCGGAACGGACTTGTATGGAGGTGTGTCTGAAGTTACACTTTGAGATGTAAAGCTGATTTCTATCAAACACAATTCTGTTGGTGGCGGAGAGTTTATTCTCTTAGCTTAACACCCTTCTCTGAGACGTACGAGCTCAGATGTTATGTAGTTGATGGTTACTAGTGATACATTCCCAATTTGGTAATGTGGCATACGAAGTGTTGCTGATCATTTGTTGATCTAATCATGGCTTTTGTGAAAAGCGTAGCTTTGTGGACGAGACTTCGTCGGACCTCACACCCCAGAATGGTCGAAAACAGGAAGAATGCAGCAAGGTTATAGGAGGTAGCACCCCTTAGGGTATGTGCATTTCCTTCTGGATAGAAGTGGTATCATGGTATCGAGCCCAGATACTTAACTTATGTGGATATCGCAAATATATATTACTTTGTGATTACTGTTGTTGAGGATCCTCGGATAAAGGTTGTTTACAACCGGGGGATGGCATACTCGTGTCAGTAGTTACCTATTTTTGCAGAGGTAACCCGGCCTTGTGTTGGCAGAGATCCGGTTAGTTTCTCGGGGCATCCCTCCAGAGGCATACCCATGTGGCAATAGGAAGTTACTTAGCCTGACCATTTGTTGGAAATCCAAAGAAACAATACGCGCCCTGTACGTTTTTAGTTGTATAACCTGCCATGGGATGTGGCGGTAACCTTCTATTGAACATGGTAGCTATAGTAGGCATAAGTGCGAAATGCCTATGCTGGCTAAGATTAATATTATACTTTCGAAATGTTTTCTTCACTATGCGCTAATAATAATATCGAAAGGATTTTGCATATTAAGCATGTTTGACTATCATAAGGAGAAATCTCCTCCAATTCTGCGTTTGCATTTTGTGTATGGCGGGAGGCCTTATGGTAGTTTCATTTTCCAAAAGCATAGCGGATTTCTTTTTATTTTCTTTGTGAAAATAACTGTTTTTAAGATCTCACATCAGTCTCATGACTGACCTGGAGTTTATTATTCCTTTTCTAAGCTCTGGGTGCCCATAATTTTCCACACGGGC
Source organism: Allium cepa (assembly GCA_030765085.1). Classification (NCBI taxonomy): domain Eukaryota; kingdom Viridiplantae; phylum Streptophyta; class Magnoliopsida; order Asparagales; family Amaryllidaceae; genus Allium; species Allium cepa. The sequence continues at coordinate 1,026,621,659 of CM060928.1, read as the reverse complement.
AGCCTAGAGTCAGGTTGTCAATTATTATGGAGCGAAGTCAAGAAATTGCTGTGGAGATCAGAAGTTGAAGCTGGATGGCGAGACGTATGTCTTTACTATTTAGTGTCTGTTGCGTACGGTTGTGAAAATCAGTTTTTATATAGTCAAGTTATAATTACTGTCAATGATGTATGATGTCGTTGTAAACTCTGATGTTGTATTGTATTAACAGTGATGAGTCTTTGATTTAAAGATTATTCATTTATCTATTGTATACTGCTCCGCTGTGAAATGTGAGATTCTGTTTATTGTTTCTGTTCTTCTTCTATCTTCTTCTTCTTCAACCCTAACGGTTCGGTTTCTCGGCATTCGACTGTGTAACATTCGATACAGTGGACGTATAATCGTCGAATTTCGGACATCGAAAAATCGGGTCGTTACAAATTCAAGGTAAATTATAGTTATGTACAAGCACAAGGTCAATAGACCAAGCAAGCTTCGGTTTGGATTCAAGTATGCGAGGCAAAAAACAAGTTTGAAGTCACTAAAATAGATACAATTATGCTATGTTGATCATACAATCACCATAGATCATATATGTAATATGCGAAATTATAAAGATGTTCAACTCACAAGTTTGAAGTTGTATAAATGTTATGCTACACTACGTCCTTGTTTGATATTTAGGATCCTATGTGTATGAAGTTCTAAAATTTCAATATGCTGTAAAATCCTCAATTTGACTTAGGGTTTAAAATGTGAAATGAGGGAAGAGAAACATCCGCCTCCAAAATAGCGCCCCTAGAGTCATATTTATGGGGATGCGTAGCCATCAATTCGTTCCTCATGTCTTAGAATATATTTACTTCGGCCGCGTCAAAATGAGTCAGGTGTGGAGTTATCATAAGGCTGTAGCATGTAGTGGTGTCTTTGTCATGAAGAAGCATCTTCGATATTCTTTCGCAATGACCACTTTGCTAGCACGTCTTCGACGGTATTGATTTTGAATGACCCTAAAGACAAGTCTCTTCAAAAAGTAGTGATCGGCATGGTGAAGAGATATTTGCATGATGCCAGAGTCGAAATGAGTTACTCAGTTCTCTTAGCATTAAACTTTGAAGTCGGTCGTAGGACTAGTGCAAAGTCGATCAGGTGCGGCAATGATAACTTTGCGGATATTGGCAATACCACTTACAATGCCGCTTCATGTAAGTATGTGGCTTCCTCGTAGTGCTTGCATTGAGTTATGGCACTTCGATGGTTTTGCAAAGAGGTGTATTTTCCTTTCCTCTTCGACCATATGTAATTTTGAAGTTCATTCGTCATCGTTGGAGAAATGTGTCTCATCCTTTAGTGAATGCCTCGTCGACTCCATGTCTTCGATGCTGACTGTAGACATGATATTCTTTTCTTTCCTTTCTCCTCAAATCCGACATTGGCCATGGAGTTATAAGCAAGTTGTTTCCAAGTCATGGCTCTTCGATCCTATTCAATGAAAATTATAGTAATAAAAAACATAAATCGCCACTTTCATGTCCTGGCCATCAGAACTAATTTTATGGTACCTTTGATAAATAACTCCAATGAACTTCTAGTGGTCTTCCAACTATGCTATTGACATCAAAATCATCCCAAAATATAACGATATTAATTTACAATCAGACAGTCCTTTAGTTATTTCCGTAAATCAAAGGAGATTAATCATCCAATAATGCAAATAAGATAAAATCTCTAACACTATTCCAATACATGCTCATAGTTAAAATGACTAAGTATTTTCATTTAGAATCCTTTAAATACAACAAAAATGCTTTCTCACTTCGATATCAACATATTGAAACTATTAGAAAAGATGATTTCATTTAAAAATTAATGTTGAATGTATTAAGGAAATCATAAGCTAGAAAGTAACTCACCTTTGATCAAAAAAATCTTAGTGTCAATGAACATAGTCCACTATCATGAATGATGATGTACTTGGCTAACAGCATACCCCATGAAATGTGTGAACTCAGAGTCTCATTTCATTTCCTTTTTTTTCTAACTATAACAAAAGAAAATGTGTATCCATTCTCCTGTAATCTAAGCGCAACAACTACAATTGTTATTGCTTGTATCTTATTTTTTACATGTTTTCTTTTAGTGATGAGAAGAAAGATAAAATAATAGGATAAGACGTATTTTCCATTATAAAATTACTTCGAAAGCTAACTAATCGAAAAGTACCTCATAATTGGTACAAAACCCATGAACTCACACACAAACACACATCGATTTGCACTTTATTAGTTTCAATTCACCCTTACTACGCCAACATACACCAAGATAGACCAAATAACATCTAAAACATCTTTTCAGAAACCATCAAACTAAGCATACCAATCTTCTTAAAATGAATGTTAATGTCCAAATCAAGTACTCGGTTAACTAGATGACCATGTCCATTTTACCATGCACATTCAATTGCATAGATGCTAGTTAAGAGAAAATATGAATGTTATAGTTGTAGTGCTATTGTCCTCATGTTCCCAGTGAGATCAAGTTTTTCAATAATGATTTTGATATGTTTATTTAAAGTTATAGAATACTCTCTTAGGATTATGGAGATCGTGTCAATAAGGTCTCACATAGGTCAATACTTTCCTTACTTTCGTAAATACTCTTTTGAAGCATAACCTAATCGTTACAAAACACTAGAAAACAACAAATAAATTTTAATTTCACTAGTCAGAGGGTGTCATATAAGGAATTTAGACAAGCCTAGATCCTAGCAAGACATATTTAATGTCCAATTGAGGTATTTAACAAGTAGGCCCAGACATATTGACTTGATTTTTTTCACATTTAGTATAGTGATTTTTATGTGTGCATGCATTACATCATAACAGGTCAAAAAGATTCAAATTTAGGAAAAGGAAATTGAAGTTAGAGATCCTAGTCTGTAGCTCGAAATCTCTCAAGTAGGAGCTTCTAAATCTTGTTGTCAAACGCTCATATTGGAAGTGCTTTCAAAATTTACTTTCGAGAGATTGCATGATAGTTATAATGTAAAAGATTAAAAGCTTTCACATGAAAGCTTTATTGTCCTAGGGACACCTAAAGCAATAAATATTGGGATCCACTACTAATATATATAAATTATTACAAGCAATTAAGAGGATATAATATTGGACTCTTACAAATGTATCTTCGATCAACTCATAAAATTTGAAAATAAAATTCTACTTTCAATTAGGTTTGATATTGAGGGATTTAATCAATTGTTTTATAACCCTAAACAAAGCAACTAAACCATAACCAACAATGGACTTGTTAACTTCTCTTCTCTCTCTTCTTTTTGCACCGATGGACCAGTTATGCACTAAGATAACCCTAAAACCAGCCACCGAACTAGTTTAAAAAATTATAAAAAAATAAAATGATGGATTTTGCCTTTTTTCAAAAAAATTAAATAAAATGGCAAAATCATTGTCGTTTTATTCAATTTGCTTGCGAGTATTGGTTATGAAAAATCATTACCGTTTTAACCCACATTTGCAATAAAATGGCAAAATCTTTTCCGTTTAAAATACCAATCCTATGTTCTGTAAACTAACCAAGAAATCTCCTAAAACTAGCCACATTCAACTTAATAAATCTCACTTACTTGCGTGGTGGTTATTTTTTCAACTGAATAAGTCATTATTGGTTGTGCTCTTATAAATTCAAGGTCCAACTACAGTAGCAGGTATGAAAATAACTAACCTAAATGAATCATATTGTATTTAATAACTACGACAATAAAGACATAATAAACATGAAATTAAACGTATGTACTATATCCACTGATATGCATCATTCAAGAATCAATTGTTATCTTTGGTTACATTATGGAAAGTTGTTGACCTCATGAAGAAAAATGAAAGAATCAAAGGCCAACAATGATTTGTATAAAAAAATTAAAAGTAAATTGGATAATTTTACCCTCTTTGATTTTCCTAAGTTTGAAAAAGGTGGCAATTTTAAATAAAAAGTAGTTGCGGCAGTTTTTATCCACTACTAGGTCAAAATATGAGGCCACGAATAATTAAAAAGAACTATGATTTAACTAGTGTCTTAAGAAGTGCAAGTTGTAACAATTAGAACATGATATATATCACCTCATTTAATGTAGTCTGATAGTGAACCTTAGTGGAGAATTTTCTTTTATGCTAGTGCGAAAGCAAATTCGAAGTGAAAGTGTTACTAGGAATTTATGATATGAAGCTGCCAATGCTCTCTCAAAGAAGCGGGCTCACTTTTATAATTATAATATGAGTCATTTGTTACCTATTCACATTTTATACCTAAAGCTTATGCATGACCTATCATTTTCAAAAAAATATTACACAACCTGCCTCTTGCAATACTTACTCAAAATGCATGTCTTGGTCATAGTCTTTTCTAGTCGGCTAGCTACTCTCATAAGCTACCTTGGGTCAATGTATTAAACTTAAAACAATCAACTTGAAACTTTATGCAAATAAAGCAACATTTGGGGAAATTTTATATCAGTTTATCTCTCAACACACTGCATTAAAATTAATCATTTACTTTCTATATTGGTTAAATTTTGGTAAAGACCAATTAGTGTGAAAAGCTATTGTAAAAAGACTAGAATTGGTCATCTTAGTTTTTGATCATGTACAAAAGTTTAACCTTTATATTGAAAGTGTACGTGTAGTACTAAGGATCGTGTAATATGGTATATAAATGCGGAAACTGATAATTGCAGTAAAATAAAAATTAAAGTAAGCACACCAGGAATTTTTATACTGGTTCGAACTTTCCGTTCTACGTCCAGTCCCAGAATACCCTCTGGATTTAAACTAAACCCCTCACTTCACCCAGAGGAATAGGTATACGACACCTGAGCAGCCGAACAGGAATTTTTCCGCCTCAACAGCCGAAGAGGACTTTAACTTCAATACAAATAGTTTGTTAACGAATGTGTTCTGAATAACTCTGATTGTCTTTTGATAGTACAACTTTCCTATAATCAAATCCTCAAGAATATGTAGTGTATGTGAAGATTTAGAAGGAAGATAATCTCGTAGAATCGAAGTATATAATTTAATTCAGAGATTCTAAAGATATTGAATGAGAATGAATGCTTTTATTTGCAGAAATAAATAGAGAATAGATTGCAGAATTATAAACAAGAATCGGTGATTGTAGAAGTGATTTGAACATGTTTATATAGTTGTAGAATAGTTACAATCTTTCATGAAGAGTTTCAATCAAAAGTTGTGTCTGTATCTCTTGAATTGAGGGATGTATCTCTTTATGAAATAATCGCAACTCTTCAGAAAACTAGCCATTATATGCAGGTCGGTCGACCGGAAAAACTGGTCGGTCAGCTGAGTTTGAAATCGTGTATAAAACAGAGAGTATCTGTGCACTGACTACAGGGTCGGTCGACCGAAGATACTGGTCGGTCAGCCGACCTATTGTTAAACACAAACAGTAGTAGCTTATTTGGTTAGAGTACTTGCCTTCCAAACTAGTGACCTGGGTTCGATCCCTGCTCCATGCATTTTTTGTAAACTTGATTTTGATTAAAATATGCAAGCAAGTTTATTTGAATGTGAATGATGATTCTTGAGGAATGATTTTAACAATATTCTAAGACTCAATATAATAAAATATTAATACTAATCTCTGGATTGTAGTCTTGTCTCCTTTGTAGTGCACAATTTGCTTTTATTCTCTTTTTGTCGCCTTTGTATAGTATTCTCTTTGTAGTTCGTCTTATGATCTCTGAAGCTTGTGTTATGAATCAAAACCCATGAATCAACATTCTCCCCCTTTTTGATTGATGACAATACTTATGTGACGAAGTAGTATATATTGTAATCTCCCCCTGAATATATGGCGACTTTTCTGCAAAAACTTTTTAGTTTTTATATATTTCTCCCCCTTTGTCATCGACAAAAAGGAGAGTTTAACTGATGATATAAATTATATTTCACATAAGTGTTAACATAGAACAATATAAAAATAACTACTACTTATAATGTAAGGTATCAGAAAAATTAATATTTAAAGCATGCGATACCCAGGCTTCTTATAATTTCCTAAATTTTAGGAAACCATACCCATTTGGGTGTGGTTGAACCTTTATAAATATAATTTTCATTATTAACTACCATATCAAAATAATCATCAATGTATTTTTCTCTATTTTTCCAATTAACAGGAACCCATATACTTAGATAATTTTTATTCATATTTCCTGTTAATGATTTTGTACTTCTAAAGAAATTATCAACATTATAGGTCATAGTAGTATTTGAATTTCTATAAAAATTGGATTTAGGCTTTACTCGAAATTTAGTACTAGCACTGTCATTTTTACTATACATGAAAGCATATCTAGTGCTATTTCTACGATCGGTTTTATTATATCCTAAACCACTTTTATCATTGTGAGTTTTTGAATTCTTAACATAACCTAATCCCTTCTTATTTGAAGCAGGTTGAGAATTTTCAATAATCCTGGATAAATTTTCTCTCCCTTTATTAAAATTAGATACATTTTTAGATATATCATCAAATTTTATTTTAAGACTAGATTTTTCTAACTCTAAATCCTTAATCTTAGAGTTTAAACTATTATTTTTGAAAAGTAAATCATCATTTTTATACTTTTAAATTTCTAGTTCTTCAGATATTGACGAAATTTGAGAGGATAAGTTAGAATTTGATTGTTGAGAACTTTCAAATTCTTCTTCTAATATTTTCTTCTCATCTTTCAGCATATCTACTTCTAAGACTGTTCTATCTAATTTTCTTTGCAACTCCTTATTTTTCTTTTTAAGCTGCTTTGTTACATTTATTAATTCAGAATTTATTTCAATTAAATCTTCAAAGTAAAATCACTTACATCGTCAGATGAAGCCATGAAGCACACATTTGCTTGTTCATTATCACTTTCACTCTCTGAAGAGGATGATGAGTCAATGTCGTCCCAAGTGACAGAAAAAGCTCTTCGTTTGGTTTTCTCCTTCTTAAAATTGCTCTTTTTGCTTTCTGGACAATCTTTCTTCATGTGACCTTTCTTGTGACATTCCATTGCTGAAGATGATGGTTTGCTGCTATTAGAATTGTTTTTGGAGTTATTTTTGTTTCCCTTGAGTTTGTTTCTGTTGAATTTCAAAAACTTTTTGAAATTTTTAGCGATCATTGCCATATCTTCATTATCTGAGTCGGAATCGTCTTTTTCTGCTTGAAAAGCCACATTTTTCTTTTCTTGTGGTCCATTTCTTTTTGCCTGCAAATTTACTTCGTAGGACATTAGATTACCTATCAATTCTTCTGGTTTTAATGTTGACAAATCACTTGCTTCTTCAATGGCTAAGACTTTTCTTTCCCATTCGTCCGTTAAAGAGTTCTAGATTTTTGTAACAACATCAAAATCAGTAAACTTTTGTTCTAGTGATAGTAAAGCATGATAAATATCCTGAAATCTAGAGTACATATCATTTATAGATTCGTTTGGTCTCATTTTGAAATTTTCAAATTGATTTTTCAACATAGAAATTTTGCTTAGTTTAACTTTGTTCGTTCCCTCATGTGTTATCTTAAGTGTTCTCCAAATTTCATAACCAGAAGTGCACATGCTAACTCTATTGAATTCATTTCTATCTAATGCACAAAATAAGATATTCATAGCCTTTGCATTTGATGTAGCATCTAGTTTTTGTGTGTTACTCCAAGTTGAGTATTCTCCAGTAGGAGTTATGCGCTCTCTTTGTATAATATTCCAGATATCAAATCCACTAGATTGTATATAGATTCTCATTCTAGTTGACCAATAATTATAATTTATACCATTAAAAAATGGAGGCCGTGAAGTTGATTGACCCTCTGCGAAATTAGTGTTAGTGTTAGTGCCAAAATCGTTAGTTTGTGTCGTTTCCATATTACTAGAAATAAATATCAAATAACTTTGTGACGGTTATAGGATGACCTTGCTCTGATACCAAATGAAAGTGTACGTGTAGTACTAAGGATCGTGTAATATGGTATATAAATGCGGAAACTGATAATTGCAGTAAAACAAAAATTAAAGTAAGCACACCAGGAATTTTTATACTGGTTCGAACTTCCCGTTCTACGTCCAGTCCCAGAATACCCTCTGGATTTAAACTAAACCCCTCACTTCACCCGGAGGAATAGGTATACGACACCTGAGCAGCCGAACAGGAATTTTTCCGCCTCAACAGCCGAAGAGGACTTTAACTTCAATACAAATAGTTTGTTGACGAATGTGTTCTGAATAACACTGATTGTCTTTTGATAGTACAACTTTCCTATAATCAAATCCTCAAGAATATATAGTGTATGTGAAGATTTAGAAGGAAGATAATCTCGTAGAATCGAAGTATATAATTTAATTCAGAGATTCTAAAGATATTGAATGAGAATGAATGCTTTTATTTGCAGAAATAAATAGAGAATAGATTGCAGAATTATAAACAAGAATCGGTGATTGTAGAAGTGATTTGAACATGTTTATATAGTTGTAGAATAGTTAATCTTTCATGAAGAGTTTCAATCAAAAGTTGTGTCCGTGTCTCTTGAATTGAGGGACGTATCTCTTCATGAAACAATCGCAACTCTTCAGAAAACTAGCCGTTATATGCAGGTCGGTCGACCGGAAAAACTGGCCGGTCAGCTGAGTTTGAAATCGTGTATAAAACAGAGAGTATCTGTGCACTGACTACAAGGTCGGTCGACCGAAGATACTGGTCGGTCAGCCAACCTGTTGTTAAACAAAAACAGTAGTAGCTCATTTGGTTAGAGTACTTGCCTTCCAAACTAGTGACCCGGGTTCGATCTCCGCTCCATGCATTTTTTGTAAACTTGATTTTGATTAAAATATGCAAGCAAGTTTATTTGAATGTGAATGATGATTCTTGAGGAATGATTTTAACAATATTCTAAGACTCGATATAATAAAATATTAATACTAATCTCTGGATTGTAGTCTTGTCTCCTTTGTAGTGCACAATTTACTTTTATTCTCTTTTTGTCGCCTTTGTATAGTATTCTCTTTGTAGTTCGTCTTATGATCTCTGAAGCTTGTGTCATGAATCAAAACCCATGAATCAACATATATATTTAACATGGGGTTGGCTATTTGGACGCAAAATAAAACATGATTGGTGAAACAAATTATCTAGACTGTTAGATCCTTCTGTCCTTATATAAAAGGTGGAAATCGGGAAGCAATCATATGATGGAGATCCATTGTTTCACCATTATATCCACATTTTATGCTCTAAAATATTTTCCCATTTAATATTTAAAACTAAAAAAACTAGCTTAAATAAAAATACATAAATTTAATATTGTCAACCAACGAACAAATAAAATGATAGATTTGCTTCAAATAAATGTGGTCGAAATAACTACATTAAATCTTGTACAATGATAACCCAAACAAGCAAAGTCTACAAAGGAAAGTACATTTTGGTATCTTATTTAAATTAACATTTCATTTAGCAGGAAACATGAAGTGATAAATTTTATTTAAGTTTCTTTATAAATTAAAGTTGAGTGGGGATGGCAGCCCCACTAGGCCCAAGCTAGGTCCATTATTGATCTTGATGGTATAATTCTACTTGTAATGTCATCACAGCAAATCAAAGCATAGAAATATGAAGTCGGCCAAAAGTGTTAGCTTGATGATCTCCAAAAAAAATAGCGAAACTTGTTTTTTACAAGACAAAAGAAGTTTGAAATGGACTACACAATGATTTCTTTTAGGGAAAATAGCAGACTATCTATGCCTACTTCAAAGGCGTGTCCTCTTCTCTAGGGAAATGTACCTTCTTCCACTTGATGTACATACTATAGTTCTTCTATAAATGATATAGGAACATGTTGTTGAATCATATTCTATTCTTTTTTAAATTTCATTGTACATCGCAAAAAATATAGTTGCAAACTCTAATTTAGTTTGCATGCCAAACAAAGTTCATTACCACAATCGTTTTTATAAGCAAATTTTAATTTTACTTAACTTTTTTGGGTTTATTTGGCTTTGGCAAGGCACTGAATATTAATTTTACGTTAATTTATTTGAATTTGAATCCAAATCACAATTATTCTTGTAGTTTATATTTAAATTATGATGACTTTTCACGTGACTTTAAATTGATGTTGTCACTAAACTTCTGAGTTTATTTTAAGATTGTAAATTTGAATTGATATTATAGAAGAAGCTTCTTTGATTTGTAATCAATTCAAAAGCTCTAAAACCTAGAAAGTAGTTTAATTTCAATAACCTAGCCATACAGATACGAAAGAAAGCTTAAGGGTGGAAAATTATGCTTTTCCACCTCAATGTGGACTAGTGGTATTAGTTACTACTAGAATTTACCTTCCCCTCTTTCCTACACATGTAGATCAAATAATGATTGTGGTTATTAGGATTGAGGCTTGGCTGACAAAGAAGGTAAAGATATGCAATGGGATTGTGGGTCTGGAAACGTTAAGGAGATAGAAAATTAAAAAAGAGGGAATGAAAAATTTTCCAAATAGTTTAATCAAATACAGATTTAGATCGTGACTGAGGGAAAAATGTTTAGAGACACTATGACATTATTGGTATATAGAAAAATGCTTCTGCCTCATAGAACTAAAGTTCATCATACTAGTTCGATTTTCTGCTTTCCAACACCGACTATTATTTTATTTTAAGTAAATAGATAATCAAATATTTGAAAACACGGTAGTTATCGATATTATTCCCCAAACCAAATTCAACGGTTTTCAAAATACAATTGCATAAACTATTATGTGTTGATCTGTGGCCAGCTTTTTAGTAAAAATATTGAAAATACATGGACATTTTGCTCTCATAATAAGTCATGTCCTTTTAGAAACATCAAACGATGATATTCTAGTCAATATAAAAATTAAATCACAAAAAAATTTGAAGGTAGCTTAAAATATCAAAATTTAATGATAAACACTAAACTAGTTAAAAGATGATATTACCTACATCGACATATAAAACATTGACGCAGCGGATTAACAGAAAAATCGATATAACGATGGAAATAGCAATCGGTGGATTGAATGATACTGAAATGCCCAAATCCGTTGATCTCAAGAGATACCGGATTATAGCTATCCTTAACACGTTGATTGCACACGATACCGTGATGAAGGATCTACGATTCTTCGACGTTGATCTTGCGTACAAGATTCCGTGAATCGGCTTCACAAACGAAGATTCGAGCACACTCGAATGACGTAGGTGGAGATAGGAGATCACACTCAACTACCAATTAGAAGAAAGTACAAAGCAATCAAATGGAAATTTTATTCAAAGGTCAACAACCCTTACAAGTGACACGATTTGCCTATTTATAGGCTTACAACTCAACAACACTACACAAAGTACAACACGTTACAAACAGTTACCACATAACATGACTTGCCACAAAACAAACGACTTAAGAGATAACGCACGCGACCTACAAACAAAATTAACAAAATGCGACCTAAAATTAACTCGGCAGCGACTTAAAATTATCTCGGCTTATAGATGACTCGGTAACGATTCAAATTATCTCGCGACTCAACGGAAATAGTTCACGACTTATAGAATGAAATAATTCACGACTTAACAATTCATCGCCGACTCAACTAAGGTCGTTTGCGACTTAGTGATGGATCGTTAATGACTTAAGGAAGAGATCTTCGCGACTTAGCAAACTCGCGACTTAGGGTAGCAGAACGCGACTTTGATATGGAGGAGGTGGAGTATAGGGGCTGTGGAGTATAGGGGAAAGTCGTTCGCGACTCATGATATCTCACGCGCGCATATGGAGGAGGCGGTTTTAGGGATGCCGATGTGATAATAGGTCGGCTGCGACTCATTGGTGGAGATAGGTCGTGGGTCGGAGGGAATTGGGTCGGAGGGAATTGGGTCGGCGCGGCTTAAGGTTTGTACTTCATCATCCTCCCCTTGTTGGACGGAATTCGTCCTCGAATCCACACTCTCGTCGACTTCATCAAGTTCCTCCCCATAATACGGAACTAAGTGTTTGATATTGAAAACATCAGAAGTATGAATATTTTTCGGCAACTTTAACCGATACGCATTATGATTGATCTTCTTCAGGATTTCTAATGGACCAATCTTTCGTGCTTTCAACTTATTGTAAGCTCCAACTGAAAACGATCTTTCGTTAATACTGCGTAAACAAGATCATCCTCTTTGAAGACAATATTTCTCCGTCTCTTATCCGCCATTTGTTTATACTTCTCATTTGTCTTTCCCAATCGTTCCTGAACGATTCTATGACATTCCGTCAACCCATCAACAAAATCAGCAGCCCGTTTAACTGTCCTCTTCGGTTGTGGTACTACTGCCAAATCCAATGGTCCCCGGGGTAAATTTGAATATACAATCTGAAATGGACTAATCCCGTACTACGATTCACTTCATGATTATGAGCAAATTCAGCTTGACACAACTTCACATCCCAACTCTTCAAATTGTCTTTCACAAGACATCGTAACAAGTTTCCCAACGATCTATTCACCACCTCTGTCTGCCCATCTGTTTGCGGATGATAAGCACTACTAAAATTCAGCTTCGTTCCCACCATCTTCCACAAACTAAGCCAAAAATGACTTAAAAATCTGGTATCCCTGTCTGAAACAATAGACTCTGGTAAACCATGCAATCGATACACCTCTTTAAAGAATAATTGTGCCACTCGAACTGCATCCGCTGTCTTCTTACAGGCTATAAAATGTGCCATCTTCGAAAACCTGTCCACCACAACAAATATAGAATCATTCCCCCTTTGAGTTCTAGGCAAACCCAAAACAAAATCCATGCTGATATCAACCCATGGTCTGGTAGGCACAGGTAACGGTATATATAACCCTGCATTCGTAACTGTTCCTTTCGAAACTTGACAGATATGACATCTTTCCACAAATCTCTCGACCTCTTTCCTCATTGACGGCCAAAAATAAGATTGTGTAATTAACTGCAATGTACGCTCACGGCCCACATGTCCTTCCTCGTGCAATTCCTTGATAATCTTCATTCTCAAGCTACAATCTAGTATACATAAACGATTCCCTTTGAACAAGAATCCATCAACCAACACAAATTCATCAGTATTCTCATCCTTAACTTTTTCAACAAACTTTACAAAGTAAGGATCTTCTTCAATCAACTCTGGCAATAATTCGAAACCTGTCACTTCAACTTTCATTGTCGTTAACAAATGACTCCTCCTACTCAAAGCATCAGCTACACGGTTCGTCACCCCAGACTTGTGTTTGACAACAAAAGTAAATTGCTGTAAATAGGCAATCCACGATGCATGTCTCACCGAAATCTTGTCCTGTCCTTGTAAATGCTTCAACGCTTCATGATCAGTGTATAAAATAAACTCTTTCTAAAATAGATAATGTCTCCAGTGTTTAACAGCTTGTACGACAGCATAAAATTCAACATCATAAGTACTATATCTCATCTTTGCTCCTGACAACTTCTCACTGAAATAAGCAACTGGCCTTCCATTCTGACTTAAAACTCCACCAATTCCCACCTTCGACGCATCAGTATGCAATTCAAACAACAACTGAAAATCTGGTAAAGCAAGAATCGGTGCTGTCGTCAATAGTTCCTTGATCTTCTCAAAAGCAACCCCGGCTTCCTCTGACCACGAAAACTGTTTACCCTTCATGCAATCAGTAACTGGAGCCATCACGCTACTGAAGTGTGGAATGAATCTTCGGTAGAATGACGCTAGCCCATGAAAACTTCTCACCTCTATAATTGTCCTCGGCTGTGGCCAATTCCTGACTGCTTCAACTTTATTCTGGTCCACCTGTATACCTTCTCCTGACACAACATATCCCAGAAATAAAACACTATGCGTCATGAACACGCATTTCTTCGTAGCAGCATAAAATTGTTCCTCACGAAGAATAATCAGCACTTCCCTCAAATGTTGAACATGCTCCTCCATACTCCTGCTATATATCAGAATATCATCGAAATAAACCACCACGAACTTCCCAATGAATGGTCTAAAGATTTGATTCATCACCCGCATGAATGTACTAGGTGCATTCGATAAACCAAAGGGCATAACCAACCATTCGTACAACCCCTCTCTCGTCTTGAAGACTTTCTTCCATTCGTCTCCAGGTCTAATCCGAATTTGGTGATAACCACTCTTCAAATCAATCTTCGAAAAGATAGTTGCCCCACTCAACTGATCTAGCAAGTCATCCAACCTCGGCATTGGAAATCTATATCTCACAGTAATCTTATTCAATGCTCGACTGTCAGTGCACATCCTCCATGTCCCGTCCTTCTTTGGTACCAACAAAGCTGGCACAGCACACGGACTCAAACTTTCCTGCACACGTCCCTGCTCAAGCAACTCTTCCACCTGCCTTCGTAACTCTTCATGTTCCTTCGGACTCATTCGATAATGTGGTCTATGCGGTAATACTGCTCCCGGAACAAGATCGATTTGATGTTGAATGTCTCTCAGTGGCGGTAACTCCTTAGGCAACTCTTCTGGAAATACATCCTCAAATTCTTTCAAAACTGGCTTCGCTTCTTCTGGGATTTCAACCTCTTCACTACAATCTCGTCCAATTAATAGGAATACTTCAGGCTCCTCTTCAACTTCCTTAACAAACTCTTTCAACGATAGTAAAGTTTTTAGCTCTTCAATCTCCTCAGATTTACTCTCTCCCTGCTGTCTCTTCTTTGGAACTAAAATAATCTTAACGCCTTCAAACATAAAACTATAACTATTGGTTCGACCGTCATGCTGCACTGCTCGATCATACTGCCACGGTCTTCCCAAAAGTAAATGACAAACATCCATCTCAACTACATCACATCAGATTTCGTCTTTATATTTCTTCCCAATAGAAAATGGAACTCGAACTCGCCTATCCACCTTCACCTCTCCTCCTTTTCTCAGCCATGCTAACTTGTAAGGATTAGGGTGTTTCTCCGTCTTCAACTTCAGCTTCCTCACAGCTTCAGTAGAAATAATATTGTCACAACTTCCTGCATCAATCACAAACTTACAAACTTTTCCCAGAATAGTGCATGTAGATTGAAAAATGTTGCTCCCCAACCAACTAGCCTCATCCTCTTGTTTTGGTGTTAAACAAGACCTCCTCATAATTAGATTACACCCTTCGTCTCCCGATGCGATATCCTGTTCATTCTCCTCAACTGGACTATCTTCACCATCAACTGCATCCTCACTTTCAACTTCAGCTATCATAGCTCGTTTCTTCGGTTTTGGACACTCATTGCTTTTATGACCCATCTCATGGCAATTGTAGCATTTGAAACCATTGTTAACCTTCGCCTTCTCACTCTCCTTTACTACGGGTTTACTGATAGGTTTAGAAACATTAGAACTTCCGCTAACACCCTTCACTTGATTGTTGGAATTAGTAAACACACCACATCCACGCCTTCCCTACTTCTCCCAAGCCAACGCCTTTTGGTATGCTTCCGCCACAGATCTCGGATCAAACATATTAACCATATCCTGGATCTGCATTCGTAACCCTCCAACAAATCTAGCAGTCAATTGTTCTTCCTTCTCCATTATATCATTCCTGGCAATGAGTTGGTAAAATTCATCGGCGTAATCATTGACTGATTTCGTCCCCTGCCTTAGATTCTGTAATCTCTGGTACATAAGTGATTGATAGTTGTATGGTAAAAATGTAGCTCTCATCAATTTCTTTATTTTCTCCCAATCTACAATCTTCGACTTTCCCATCCGTTCTCGTGTAAGTTTAGTTTGCTGCCACCACGCCAAAGCTCTCCCCCTCAATCTAGTAGCAACCAACTTCACTCGACGATTCTCCGGAATCTCCTTGAAATCAAAAATTTCTTCAACATTTGACAACCAGTCTAATAACTCCTCAGCAACCATCCCGCCTTTAAATTCTGGAATCTCCATCTTCATTCCCGATTCCCATCGACGATCATCATCTACATCTCGATTCTGGCGTCGTGTTTGCTCTCTATCTCGATAATGAACACTTCCCCTATCACCATCAAACTCCTCATCAAAATCTGAAGTATATCGATGTCGATTACGACCTCCAACATCTCTACTACCACTCCTTCGATCAACATTCCTATCACGATTGTCAATACTTCTATGATCTTCTCTTCTCTCCCGATCTGAATGTATCGAAGCTCTACTTCTCCCATGGCTCGATTCAGGTGAAACTCTTCTTCTACTTTGATTCATTTCAAGCATCATTCTCTCTAAGCGACCAATCCCTTCATTCAACTTTTCAGTAAAACTTTCGTTGATTCGTTGCTCCATTTCATCGGCCTCTTCTCTTCCATACAAGGCATTAATATTGCGATGACGTTGAGCTCGTCTCGGTGGCATGATTGAACTTCACAAATAATTCAACAAATCAAACACAAAACTTCAACAAACAACAAGTCACGACTTCAATCTTCAAAATAAACTTCACAAGGCTCGGCTACTTCTCACAAGTATACACCGCCTAACTTCAACAAATGATACCAAAATTGACACTTCAACTCTCGGCTTATGCTTTAAATTCCAACACTTTTGTACACTTTGACCCAAAAGACTATGGATCAAATACTCCAATCTTGTTGCAACTTCAATATGAACACGATGAACAACTTCAAACTTCAAATACTTGGCTCCAAGACCCGATTTAGCTATGATTGGCTAAAACCAGCTCTGATACCAAAACTGACGCAGCGGATTAACAGAAAAATCGATTTAACGATGGAAATAGCAATCGGTGGATTGAATGATACTGAAATGCCCAAATCCGTTGATCTCAAGAGATACCGGATTATAGCTATCCTTAACACGTTGATCGTGCACGATACCGTGATGAAGGATCTACGATTCTTCGACGTTGATCTTGCGCACAAGATTCCATGAATCGGCTTCACAAACGAAGATTCGAGCGCACTCGAATGGCGTAGGTGGAGATAGGAGATCACACTCAACTACCAATTAGAAGAAATCACAAAGCAATCAAATGGAAATTTTATTCAAAGGTCAACAACCCTTACAAGTGACACGATTTGCATATTTATAGGCTTACAACTCAACAACACTACACAAAGTACAATACGTTACAAACAGTTACCACATAACATGACTTGCCACAAAACAGACGACTTAAGAGACAACGCACGCGACCTACAAACAAAATTAACAAAATGCGACCTAAAATTAACTCGGCAGCGACTTAAAATTATCTCGGCTTATAGATGACTCGGTAACGATTCAAATTATCTCGCGACTCAACGGAAATAGTTCGCGACTTATAGAATGAAATAATTCGCGACTTAACAATTCATCGCCGACTCAACTATGGTCGTTTGCGACTTAGTGATGGATCGTTAATGACTTAAGGAAGAGATCTTCGCGACTTAGCAAACTCGCGACTTAGGGTAGCAGAACGCGACTTTGATATGGAGGAGGTGGAGTATAGGGGCTGCGGAGTATAGGGGAAAGTCGTTCGCGACTCATGATATCTCGCGCGCGCATATGGAGGAGGCGGTTTTAGGGATGCCGATGTGATAATAGGTCGGCTGCGACTCATTGGTGGAGATAGGTCGTGGGTCGGAGGGAATTGGGTCGGAGGGAATTAGGTCGGAGGGAATTGGGTCGGCGCGGCTTAAGGTTTGTACCTCATCAAACATGCAAGTCAAATTTTCAATAGTAATCAATAGTTGTTATTATTTATTTTATTTAATTTTCTGTTATCTAGTAAGCCACAATCCCAATAATATAATATTCTTTTACAAATAATAACAAACAATGAAACAGCCTTTGCAAGAATAAGTTTCAAAGTAGCAAGTGTTTAATGATACTGAAAATTATACACACAACCTATTATATGATATACCAATATTCTTAATCAATATTTTATGCCAAAAAAATATTTGAGAAACAATAAGATAATATTTTAATTAATCAAACAACTGAACCCAAAATAAAATGTAAATTACATTCCACATTCCTATATAAATTAAATTTTTCTCCAAGGTGAAAAATAAACGCAAAAGTAAAGATTCGAATTGCATATTTTATAATAAACACTAGATACAAGACTTGAATAATGTGAGAAAAAATTTAGGAAAATAAACGTGTTATCTAGAAGTATATAAATGCATAAGTAAGTGTATGTTTTCAATAACATGCATAAATGCATCCAATTAATTTGCATCAACCCTAAACATATAGTTTTAAATGCTTATTAGAAGTATCGAGAGAAAAAATAAGAATATCTCCAATAAGTTACTGTGAAATGTTAGAATTGTTTGGAAATTCCTTCAAGTATTATAAAAATTTTAAGAAAACATTTTAAAGAAATTAATGATTACAAAACTAGAGTAGCGCGATGATCACGATTAATGTTGATATGATTTCAAACAAAATAGCAAAGTGTGTTCCTTTTCTCTCAAATTGTTGCAGTTGTAAGATGGTATGGTCAAAAGGCATCCATGAGTCCCTTCTGAATTGAGTGAGTATAGGTAGACATGAAAATTTACAAGGCAAAATATACCCATCAAACTAATGTGACTTTCACATTTCTTAATTATGACATATATTATGCTGGATTAATTTTCAGATATACATTTGATGGATATTCTATGAAATTGGGTTCCAAAACCTAATACAAATTCAACAAACTTTTATCAGCGATCATAAAGATTTTAAATCGTTTACTGAAACAAATATATTAAATCCATTGCAAATTCAAACATCACATTCAAAATTATCAGAAACTGCAATAACCGAATAAAAATAGAACCAATAGACATATTCAAATTTAGTTCTCATTTGAATCCACCAAAAAAAGCATTGTTCCCATAGCACATTGCTCCACTTGCCTCATAACCACCATCTAAATGGTTACCATACTGAAAATACCCACCATCACCTCCTCTCTCACTAACCCATACCTCATTATTCAAAGCCACAACTTCTGCATAACACTACCTGAATTCTTAACATTACCACCGAACATTCCAAACTCATTGCACGTCATCATCAAACTACCCAGATGTTTCTCCACATTTCCTTTGAACTCCACAAACCTCCTCTCGTACTCCTGTAGCTCATCCATCCTTAACCCATCCACATCGCTCTTATTATACATTTCACTCCTTTTCAACTCTTCTTCCGGCATTTCCTTCTTTTGCCTTAGCTTCTCCAACACAACCTTTAGATCAGCTAATTTCTTGTTCAAGTCGTTGTTGGTTCTAGCCATAATTTGAGCAGAAGCAGGGGATTCAATAGGCAGTTTGGATCCTTCATTGAAGAAGCAGTTGACAATAGAGTCAATAGAGGGATGCCCAAAGGAATATGGCCTTCCAGTAGGGAGAAGGGAACAGCAGCAAACTCTGCACCATAAAGGATGGATAGTTCGCCTATTTTATTAAAGACTCCGAGTTCGGCGCTTTGAAAAGGAAACATTTAGAGCCTATTCATTTTTCGATTTTCTTTATCTCGATTTTTCGACGACCTTGGGTGTGCTTTTTAGCTTTTCCTGCCATTTCGTTTGAGTGTTGTGGGTTTATGGCCATTGATGAAATCAGGTATTTATAAATTTGAGAAAATAAGAATTTATATGTATATTTATGATAATTTATGTGGCACAATAATTCTGCTGTTTTACAGTTTTCGCTCTTTTTCTTTATATGAATGGTTATCAAACTATAGTTTAGCAGCATGCATATTTCATCATTAATATTAGGTTTGAGTTAACTCTTTTATGGAATTATTTGGCAATATGAATATATTTATTAATTTGTTGGTTTCACACGTATATGAAAGCTACAACACTGAAAGTGTTCATTACTCAATTTTCTTAATTTTGGAATTAATGGTTTCAATATATAGCAAATAAATGCTACTTTGTTATGCTAGATTTGTATCATTGATTATATATTTATTTTCCATGGGGAATTTATTGCGTAATTGATGTCAAACTTAAATGATATTCTAACAGTGAATTTAAGGTGGTCATTTCCATACTGCAATTGATCGACAGCGAGATTCAATCTCAAGTACTTCTTATTTCTATTACAATTCATGTCATAAGAACTAGGGCATTACAAAAAGGACATGTACACAGACATGATGTAGAAAGGTAATAGAACAAAATAGTAAAACGGATATTTTGTAACTTTTACGATCATCAAAATGATGAGAGAATAGGAAACATTTAATTTCCATTAGAAGTGGATATGAACATAACTACCCTTGTACTACGTATCACAGCACTATTTTTCTTTCTTTATCCTCTTTTTCCACTAAGTAACGGTTTTGTTATCAAATATAATAGGGTTATTGCACAATATGCTTCAAAATTATATTATCCCACATATTATTCTAAATGAGTTAGCTAATTAGATTTTCTTATAGAATTTTCACAAAATATTAAACGTACAACTTTTCCATAGTAATAACCTATTTAATTATTCGATAAATGAATTTTTTCATATGAGTAAGAAAAAACTAAATTTGATCACACTATGTTGACAATTATATTGCATTTCTTTATAAATCTTACTCCATTTTAATTTTAGTTATCGGAATTAATTTTAGTTGTATTTTCCTCTAGAGAGAAAGATATTAAAACCAACTAAACTACATATGATGTTACTTTGTTTCTTAAAGTAATTTTGAGGAAAGCTGAATACATTCAAATATATGATTAATTTTACCCAACCTTCATTTTATTCTCATATATTCCTCTGTCAAATTCATGTTATCCAATATAAAAAACATATAATCCACCTCGTATTATCCAATATATAAAAGATATTATTCATATTATTCCATTGAATAGGTGAAAATTCATTGACTGGTGTTGTAGCATTAACACTTTTTTATTTTCTACCATCAGTTTTACCTTAACTTTTAGATCAATAATATACTACTCGTTGCAAATGATTTGTTGATCAATTGACTAAAATGAAGTAACATTCTATTTTTCTTTAATTATTTTTTATTGTAAATAAAATAAGGCTCATATTTAGGTTCCATTTAAGGTGATCTTAATTTATGATGTTACTGATTTCATTAAGTAAAATTATTGCAATAGGAAAAAGTGGTAGGTTCGTATATTTAACGTGTTTGTAAGAAAAATTACTAATCTTTAATAATAGTTGTAATATCCTTAATGTCACGGTTTTGTTTATATCAACTTGAACTATCAAAAACGTCACTCTATACATTGTCAAATCTTAATCACTTACAAATAGGATCTAATACTAAACTTCCTTTATAAATTTAAATTCCTCTACTAGTAGGATCTAATAATTAAACATGCTTTACAAAATTCAAACGCTTATAAAATTAGGATCTAAAATTAAACTTTCTTTACCAATTCAAAATACTTCTTTACAAATATACAAATCTTAATATCACTTGAAAATAAAAAATTATTTTTTGATTGATTTAAACATATACAATTTATAAGAAAAATAATTTACGTGCGAAACACGTGCCGTAACACTTGTGCTAATAATTATGTAGATTGGATATCTTGCGCTTTTGAATAGGACTCTTCCATGCGATTGTTCTTTGAAAATTTCTGTGAAATTTTGTAGTTCTAAAATTTGAAGTTAGTTAAGAAAAAAGTACTTAACTGATAACTATGGATATGCAAAAGGAATAAAAATTGGTTTTTTTTTTTTTTTTTTCATTTCTTAAAGACTCTCTGAAAAGTGTAAGTTAACTAACAATTTCTATATTTTCAAAAATAGCGATCTATTTCACCAAAAGGAAATTTTCGCAGAACATCAAAACAGAAATGAGGTAAAAGCTACTAGTGTAATGCATGCTTATTGATTGTCATAACAGTTAAATACTTTGATTATGAAATTTATTTTTTTCCTAAAACAATTCATTAATTTGTCGAAGCAAAGCACACACGTAATTAAAACCATTAAGACTAAATTGAAAGATTTAATGTTGGTAGGGCTGTATTATTTAATGTATAAATTCCATAGCATGTTAGATTTTGAATTTTGATCATTGGATCCATAATGTACCGTAATGTAATACATACTAGAAACATAATAGTAAACAGGTTGTAAAATTATTGTTTTTGTAATCAGGTTGTGCAAGTTACTGTGCAAATATTTCAGAAACATATTTGCGTCTGTGCATGAATCCTTTAGTTCACGATGTTTCGAAGATATGAATGTAAAGTTTTAGTGTTGCCCTCAAATGTTAACCCCCTTCCCTTTAACAATTTCTCTATCTATATTGATATCGTAGTAGTTAATTCATCAATATTATTTTATTTTGCTTCTTAACACCATATAAAATGTGTATCTTGCTTCTTAACATCAACTATTATTTCATTGTAAGTAAACATGTATCTAAATATTTCAAAACACAGCAGTTATCCCTTCAATTTCCTAAGCCAAATTCAACTTTTTTCAGAGCACAACAAAAATCACATGACATACAAAAATAACCAAAATTAAAATATTTTTTATTTTTCTAACCACATTTAGGATGATGAAATTTTAATTAAATATTGTTTGATCGGTTAAAAAATCTTTTAGTCAAATCCACTAGTACTTCAAGTCTTAGGTGGTATACAACATACTACATGTCAATGTATGTCTAATGGTTCAGGTCACGCCATGCAGATCAAAAGCTGTGACTACTCGCACCAAAGTTGGAGTGGCTAATCACTCGGACAGTTGTGTTAGTCAATTGGTATCCTCCGTCTGACAACCAAAAAAATAAAAAAATAAAAAATATAAAGGAAAAAATTACATGAACGTATTACGATAAAACATTTCAATTAAATTACTTACAATGAGATTTCAATTGCCACATCATCAAACTTTATATCCCCAAATCTATGTTACCTATGACATCATTAAACTAATCCTAAAAAACAATCAAAAACCCTAAACAACAATCAAAAACCTAAGATTGATATGTATCATAAAAATAGATTTTAAGAAATAAAAAATAAACTGACCTCTTTTTTATTAAGGAAACTAGGGTCGTCCACTAAATTTTCACTTGGCTTCATCTACTGGACAAAAGAGAGACATTTTTAGCTTTAGGTTCCAAAATTTATTTTTTGATGTTGTTTTCATTCAGTATACGTAAGGTTTTCTTGGGAAGATGAAAAGGCTATGGTTATTTGTGGTTAAATGAGAAAATAGATTTTGGTGGTCATAATAAGCATATAAAAATTAATAGGTAATAAAAATTTAATGGTTGTCAGAAGCAATTTCCTAGATACCAATAGTGGCCTGCTATCCATAACATTTTTCTCTTTAAAACTCCCTTTACTCGTTTTATTTTTAGCCATATTTCCTCTCTCATACTTTGAAAGAAAAATTCAATATTGGGTGGTGGTGGAAGATCTAAAAGCAATAGAAGAGTGGAAGTACGCATCCACGAATAATAGATGGATTTTAATATGTCACATCTTCATCAATGTTAGTTATTTCATTCATAAACAAGATAAATTTTGGTTAGCAAGAGAATTACTTTTCGGTAATTTTAATTTGGACAAAAAAATGGTCTTCAAATTGAGTAGAACACATGTGAATCACTTAATTTGATTTAAAGTTTTATATGCTTTTCGATTTGAGCTTATTTTGTTGTGTATTTGCTTTTTTTTTCACAACAATAAATATATAAACTCCACCAAAAGCTGTCAACAAGCCTGATAGGTAACCAAACATTAAAAAAAAAACAAAAAAAAAAACAAAAAACAAAAAACAAAAAAAAGAGATATACAAATGGATAAACAAAATCAGATAGAAAGGACAACAAAACCTAAATAGGGAAACCCAAAAAAAAAAAACTCGAGCGAAAGGCAAAGGCATAGGGCCTCTGGCATCAGGCTCACTTCACACCCAAAGAGCTCCAGGAACCCACCCCCCCCCCCCCCAATCAACATCGAAATCAAGCTCCGGCAAGGCCACCGCCCGATGACGATGTTGAGAGAAAACTGAGTAAAGAATTGGCAAGCCCATCAGAAGACCCTCCAACAGAGACGAAAGAATCGACCAACATCCCATCAGCTGAAAGACAGAAAGTCCGACAAGAGCTACGGAGTTCCTAAAGCTAGCTTCGAACAGAGATAGGACATAGAGACTAGACCACCCATGGAAAGCAATTCCTGAAAGCATTAGCCACACAGTAATAATAAAATAATGGGGGGGTTGGGGAAGACGGACAAGAAGGAGACTAGAAGGCAGAACTACCAGTCTCCAAAACGGCAATCAACCAATTCCCGCTCTGTTAGAAGACCGAGAGCAGGAGATAGATAATAGGTTCACAAGGTGTTCAGAACGAGAATTGACTGTCCCTCTGAAAGGACGACCGCGAAAAGCCAAGAAAACATCATCTCTTACCCTCTGAATAACGGAGAGGGGATCCATCGGAGACTCGTCAAATATTGCCTTATTCTGCGCACACCAGATGTGCCAGCAAATAAGACAAGGAATCAAGCGGAAGATGATGGAACGAAGGGATCGACCTGAACTTCCTAACCACCAAGAAGTCAGTAATTCATGCGACGAGGAGATGGAACCACGGACACCCAATAAATAACCAAAGTAATTCCAGCAGGAACTTGCACACCAGCCAGCGAAGAACAAATGTTCCACCGACTCCGTTTCCCCGCTGCCGTAGCATCGACAGCGAGAAACAAAAGAAATGCCGATCTGCTGAAGATTCACATCCACCGAAATCCCTTTATGGAGCATTCTCCACATGAGGAGAGAGATTTTAGGAGGGATACGAACGTCCCAAATGAAGGAAAAATTGGGAAGGACTGGAGAATGGGTTCTAGAAGAATTCCAGGCCTTCAGAATGGAAAACGAACCGCCATCCCAACCGATGTGGCCGTTATGAGAATCGACGAGCAGTTTGATCGATTGCATACGCTTCCAAGTCTCAATGGCGTAAGATGGAGAACCGGAATAGCCTGAAGAAGCCAGTCTCCGATACTTAGCATGGAGGAATTTCGCCCATAAGGAGTCGTTCGTCCCAAACCTGAACCACAACTTGCAAGCGAAAGCCGAACAGATGTCCTTCGGATTACGCAATCCTAACCCACCCTCATACTTAGGACGGCAAATAACATCACACGACACCCAATGATGACGACGATTGTCTCCCTTAGAACCCCAGAAGAAGGAGGAAGCCAAAGATTGAAATGAACGAAAGAAGGAAGAAGTAGGGGTCATAGCGACGAAAATATGAGTGCCCATTGAGCATAAAACCGATTGGATAAGCACCAATCTGTCTGCTTGGGACAGGAGAGACGCATTCCAAAGGATAATCTTTCCCCTAACTTTGTCCGTCAGAGGATCGAATAGGGCGTTAAGTTTCCTTCCTCTGAATAGAACTATTCCCAGATAAGGAAGAGGAAGAGAAGTTGCCCTGAAACCGGTGAAGGACTCAACCCAAAAAACTCGCGATTGGACCATGTCCTTCACGTGAACGAAACAACTCTTCGACGAGTTGACCCGTTGGCCCGAACACCTCTCGTACAGCTGGATGAAACGAGAAAGGCGACGAATAGAAGACCGATTACCGTTGGAGAAAATGACAATGTCATCCGCGAATGACAGGGTGGAGACAAGCGGACATCCACTCGGAATCCCAAAACGCTGAATTTGACCAAAAACAGTTAATGTGTGGATGCCACGAATGAAGGCCTCGGCCGCGATAACGAAAAGGGTAGGAGACAGAGGATCACCTTAACGGATAGCTCTACCAGCCTTGAAAAAACCATTGGCCAATCCGTTAATGATAACAGAATACCAACAGTTAGAAATGAGCCTCCACACCAAATCGATAAGGGTTTCAGGAAAACCGAAGGCACGAAGAACTTTGACGATGAAAAACCAAGACATACGATCATAGGCCTTTTCCATATCAAGTTTGAAAACAATGTTAGAACCCCTGACCTTGCGATCTATCTGAGAAACAAGTTCTTGAGCTAAAAGGACGTTATCAGTGATCAAACGGCCTTTTATAAAACTTGCCTGAGAGGAGGAGATAATGCGTTCAAGGAATGGAGCCAATCGAGTGGCCAAAACCTTAGAAATCACTTTGTTGGCGAAATTACAAAGGCTGATCGGACGAAATTCTGAACGTTCCCTCGGATTGTCACACTTCGGAATAAGGATCAAATTGGTGGCTGACCAGCTAATGGGTAGAGTCCCTCCGGAAAAGAAATGCTGAATAGCCAGACAAAGATCAGCTTTGATAATATGCCAGGTACTTCGGAAGAAGGACCCATTAAAGCCATCCGGTCCACTGGCACTATCCTTGCTGAGAGCAAAGACACAGGCTCGAATCTCATCTGACGAAGGCGAGAAGGCTAAAACGTCACTTCCGTCAGAAGCAACAAGCCGAGGAATAAAAGACAGGATGTCCGAAACCGATTCAGACACAGAAGGAGAACCAAGAAAAGATTGGAAGTGAGAAACAATAACATCTATTACTTCAGACAGAGTCGAAGCCACAGATTGTTCCGTTCTCAAAATCTCACGAATTGAAAGCAAATTAGCTTTCTTGCGGATAGTAGAATGAAAGAATTTGGAATTCGTATCACCTTCAACCACCCACTTGATCCTCGCCTTCTGTCGGAGGTAAGAAATTTCAATGCGGAGTTCCGAGGAGAAAGCCAATTGAGCGATAGCCCAACTCTCCTTGTTTTCGGCTGAAGGACTCTCGTCAAACAAAGATTCAGCAAGAATCAGGGACTATTCAGCCGTTTGCACACGATCGAAAATGTTCTTGAAAACAAAGGAATTCCACGATTTAAGACAGACCTTAAGACGCTTCAGTTTCCGAGAGAAAGCCACCATGGGAGCAGCCACAACGGGAGCGGACCACGAGTCTTCCACCACTTGTAAAAAACTATGGTGGGAACACCACATGCTAAGGAACCTGAAAGAAGAAGGTCCCGACAATGACCGCGAAGCGCATCATAAAACCATAGGCGCATGATCAGAGCAAGAACGATGAAGATGAGAAATAGAGAAGGAGAAAGGGAGGTTAAACCAATCAGCGAACCCAAAAATCCTATCCAACCAGGAGAGAATCCGATTCGGGCCTTCCTGGTTGTTAGACCAAGTAAAAGCAGAGCCAACGAAAGGAAACTCAGATAATCCGGATCTCACAATGAAAGAATTGAAATCAGAAACCGAATGCCGATTGACAGGCAACCCAACTAATTTTTCAGCCTGGCTAGCGACAACATTGAAATCACCACCCACCACTGAAAACGAGCAACCAAAATCAGCTAGAGACAAAATGTCATCCCAAAGAGATAATCTCTCTAACCGGTCGCACTTGGCGTACACCGCCGAAAAAATGAACGGTTGCGGGAAAGAGGGAGAAGAGCACAAAACAGATAAAAGTTGAGACGAGTCAAAAACAGGGCGAACTACGCATTCTTTGGACCAAAGAATCCAGATCTTTCCCGAATTATTAGACAGAGCACCGCCAAAACCAAGCGACAGAACAGCCTTGGTAATCTCTCCAGAACCCATAAAGGGTTCTAAAATAGCCACCAGACCAATGGAATGCTTACGGACAATCCGCCTAAGTCTAGCAGTTGATGCTTCATTGCCAATTCCACGAATGTTCCAGAAGAGAAAGTTCGACATGAAGACAGCAGCAAGCAGAGAGAAAGAAACAAGCGAATAACGACAACACAGATGCAAATCAGATACGATACAAGGAGGATAGAGCCGACCTATCGATCTGCTCAGTCGCCGCTATAGAGCGAGTACGGATAGTGCGGGGAATGGCTGAAGTGCCACTCGAACCAATACGAGAGACTCGGCGTCGTGGCTGACGCCTAGGCTCGGACAACGAAGAAGCACCATAACACTCCTTCGAACCAGGCAAAGAAGAAGAGGCTCTGGAGGCATCAGAGTTCTCGGTAAGACGAGAAAGCCGCTCATTAATCTCCGCTATTTCCTCAGAACTAAGCATCGGAATGACGATCGATAAGGAACAAGAAGAAGAGGGAAGAGAACAAAGGGAAGAGCAACAAATAGGCGGAGAAGCTAGAGAATCCGAAATAGATAAAGGATAACGAAAATATGTAGGGGAGCTAATAATGCGCATCCCACGATGCTGTAAGAACCTAACCCATGACGGACTGTCACTCATGAGACAACCTCGCGAGACAGGTAAGGTTCGCAAGATGGCCCTAGTAGAGATATCACCCTCATGAGTCGAAAATGACTGGTAACATTCCAGGCTGCCCGCATAGTGGACCATAACAGGATACACTATGCACTCAGGACTGGAACACCACCTGAGCCAGTCGACCCAGGCAGAGTAATCTCTCCGTAGCGACCATAGGGGACCAACCAAAGAAGACATACTATAACAAGCCATCAACAACACTGACCAGGCCTCGCTATTGCACAAAGTAATAAGCCAAAGGATAAAACCACTCTGTTCGTTCCAATCGGAGATAACAAAGTCGAAGGGACCTGACACGCTATCAATCACCACTAGGGGATCAGCGTCAGGGAGCACACGCCGAAGCGCGTCTAGGCTCAGAAATACAAAGTACAAGCCCACAGAACCAAACCAGCATACTATAATAAACCCATAATCAACGGGCAAGAAGTAATGCATCAACGAAAAACTCACCTGACCGCCCAAAAAAAACCATACCTGCAGCTGCTCGTCCGATGGGACAGTGGAACAACCACCCACCTTTTGCTCCAGCAACAAACCACCCTCGAAACAGGGATAAACCGACCCACCAGAGCATGAAAGCCGATCATCCACACAAAGAATAGCACCAACCATCACCAAAAACAATAGGACAGGAATCAACTTCCAAACCCACCCAAACAACACGAGACCACACTGTAGGAGCTAGGGGAAGCACCGCATCCACCTTGGTTGGGCCTACAAAAGCCCCATCGATCTGAGAATCAAGATCAACACCCAATCCAACACCAACCTCACAAAAATCCACTCCCACATGCATAGAATCAAATAAATTCACAGAGAAACCGACATATCCATCCCGCTTTTTACGAAACCCTGTGAAAGGGCCAAGATAGGATGCATCACAACCTGATTCGAAGGGGTGGTGAAATCCCCTTCATCCAATGCAATCACATCAAAGCCTAAATCACACATAGCCGTACCCACCACCATCAACTCCTCCTCACAAGGCAATATTTCACAGCCAGCAGAGAAAGTGACCGAAGGAGCGAAGTGGGAGATGGGATCCCCTTCGAACAAGACAGCACTACCATAGTCAGTGCCACAACACACCGATCCCACCACCAAAGCCTCCTCCCCGTGAGGCATCAACCCACATTCGACAGAAAACAGAAGCTGCGGCTCGAAGAAGGTGGTGAAACCCCTCTTCGAGGCAGCAACGGAGGCCGTAGCATGAGGCGACTCCTTGCAATCGGCGGCAAATGGAGGATATCGCCAGCACGAGGGAGGACAGCAAGAGAGATGCCACCTTCTGATACCGGAACCACCTCCAAGAAGCAATGCTCAACCCAAATAAATCGAGATCTAGCAAGAGCCCCAAAATCAGAGAGGGAGAAAACCCTAATTTCAATCGAGCTAACTCCGGTGAAGACAACAGAAATTGGGCCGATGACCTCCGCCAGCAAGGCAGCGCCGACAACGGCGAACGAAGGGCAACGGCGCACGAACGTCCCCGAAAGAATGAACTCCCCACCGCCTTCCAAAGACGACAACATAACCAGCGGTTAAACAACACAATACCGCAGCGAATTAGAGAGTAGCCTCGGATAAAAGAGAAATTAGAAGAGGAGAGAAGCAAGAAAAATCGGAATGACTCAGAGAATAGCGGCCATTAAAATTGTTTTTAGGTTAAAATTGTGTATTTGCATTAGATGATTAGTGGAACTAAGCAACTTGCACAAAAATTGGTAAAATCATTTAGTGTCTCTTCTGTGATTCAAAATATTGAACCTCCTGATCTGTTTTTTTGGAATTATAAGAAAAAATTCAAGGGCAACCAATTGTTGTACAACAAAGTTAGGTTTAACTTCATTGGAAAATCTTTAAACTTTTTATTTATAATTATACCTTCAACATTTTTTTATTGGATTCTACTATATGCACATATTCAAATAGCTCGCCTCACCCACCTCTTTTTCACTCATTAAAACATTTAACTCATTCGCTCACATATACATTTTATTTTATTCTTTGTGAGCTCCAGAGGAAGCATCCTTAACTTTCCAAAAAAATATCTTAAAACCGGTATCTTTCCCTAAACTTTCAAAAAATTCTCTCTTTTTTAATATGGTTGATGTGAACAAGTTTCGAGGTCGGATATCAAACTGACCTATAATCTATTGCCTAAACTACCAACTAACTAAGCAAAACCTATTGGCTCAATTCAATTCATTCTCCTTTCTTCAATCTACATCTAGATTTAACTAATTAGAAGAATATCTTAGTTCCTAGAAATTGAAACATTAGGTTAATTCAATTTTGAATTATTTATTTTCACCTGAATAGGGCTCATTTTTAACTTGAAAGTTAAACTCACTTCCTACAATAATCACATATTATATTCTTATACATCCAAAATCTACTATGAGTTCATTCCATCAATCTACAAGATCATTACTATACATGATTGAACTAAAGCAAAAACATCTTGTACAACCTGCATAGTAAATACAATGAAAATGTTGGATTAAGAGCATTGGTCGTGTGGATAAATGGGGGAGATGAAAAAATCATTTGATTAATTTGCACAAGACCATATTTTGTGTATAAATGAATAATAATTTCACAATAAATCATATTTAGTGTTGATTTATAAAAGAGTCTAGTTATAGTTTTAATTTAGTTAATTTTTATACTGAAATTTTATATTCAGTGTTTTGTGACGACTACGAGTTTTTAACACTTCGTATTTAATATCTAAATTATTTAAATATTTACATCTTAGATTTAATGTGATTAAATTAATCTAAAAACCTTGTTAACCCTTTTAATTAATAACTACTGATGATAAACTTGTTTTTTAAAAGTGTTTACAGAAATATATAGTGCAAAGGAATATCAATAATGTAACCCAAAATTCATTTTATTGATAAAATGCTTTTTACTTGATAGAAATTGTTCGAATTGTTATGCTTTCTTACAACATTAATGTGTAAATAATTAGAAATTAAAAGGGCTTCCTGATATGGCTAACTAAATATACATAGTAGAATGATTAGTAAATGAATTAAGGGAAGATATTTTGATGAATTGTGTTTTAGATGTTTGTTTTTGGTCAAAGGTGAGGTGGAAAGCAAAACACATGAGGAACTTCTTTGGCAGATCAAATGGGAGTTTAAGGAAGTCATTTACCTAGTTTTAATGTCACATAATAGTATTCACTTGTTCACAATTTTATTTGCTAATTTTAGTGAAAAAACCTATGTATTCAAGCTTATTTTTTCTTCTTCAATCTTCATTTTCCCTATGCAAATCAATCGCAAACTCCAACAAACTTTGGCCAAATTCTTGGCATGGACTAGGGACATGGAAAGACATCCCAAAGCATGGAGGGAGTTAACACAAAAGGGCCAACCATTTTTGGTCATGAGCAGTAGATGAGGTAGGAAGGTGGCCGAGCTCTTTTAGGAAGAAACGTAGGATCTTTTGCTTATCTTGGTTGAGGTTGGAAGTTGTGCTTGAGGTAGAGGCTTGTGCATGGTTATAGGAATGGGTTTAAGTGAGTTTACTTAGCATTAAATAAATATATATTGTGTTATAATGTTTTGTGCTTGATTGTAAAGTTAAAGATAAGTACGAACTAAATAAAGTTATAACTTTGGACAATGTTGCTTTTAAAGCAAAATGACATCTCTATATTGTATAACATAACTTCTATGATTTTATATAACATGTGGCATGACCTTAACATTATATTTAAATGATTGTTCGGATTGTATTGTTAATTTGGAATGGATATGGAATGTTCTTATAACGACCCAAAATTTTGACCTCGAAAATTTGACACTAATACGTTCATTGTAGAAGTGCCGAGAAATCGAACGCTGGAAATTTCAGATTGTTAAAGAAAGAAGGAAGAAGGAGAACAGAAAATAATAACATTTCACATTCACAGCGGATTAAATATAATAACAAATAATAGAATTTTTATAAAGAAAAGCTGTAATTGTTACTTTACCTACAATTCATCAGAGTTACAATCATTTACAAATAGACTAGACAGTTATATCGACCTATCCCGGACTACAATCAATACAATTCTCAAATATACAACGGTAAACTCCATATGTTCCAGCTATCCAGCTCGTCTCCTGAGCTTCAGAACTCCCTAACCTGAAAAGCTGTAATACTCGGTCTGACCCAAGCATTACATCAAAGTAACACCCGGGTCAGGCTGGAAACCAGCGTGAGTAAACCCATCTAACATGAAAAACTAATGCATAAAACTTATTTATAACCGAGGTAACTCGTATCTTACTATGAATTATTTCTTGTTAAAGCCAATCACTTATTTCACAAATAATAACTAGGTACCCTTACTTAGTTTCAATGGTCCAGTTTACTTAAATTATTTCATTCCAGCCTATTGATTGCACATATCAAATCTATAAAGAATTATTGTAGATTTCAAATCGAAGTGGTTTCGGGTATTACATATACCCGACCCCGGTCTCTTCGAATCCAACATTATCTTAACCCAAGTTATTCAAGTGAATACAATTCAATTTTTTTAAATACAGGATGTCACTTTTACACAGCAATTTATCATCAATATATAACCACATTATCATTGATCAACCTAGAAATATCATATCACAAAACATTTCATATCAGAGATATCAACCAATTCAAGGCATTCAATATAATTCAATCACCCATAAGCAAGGTTAATTAATCACGCAATTAATTTAAACCAAATAAATTTTACCCTTCTTAATTAATATTAATTACACCATTCTTTAATTATCAATCTAAATTAATTATCCATAATTACTTCATTATTAATTATCCCATTGGTGAATTATCCTCAATTAATTAACCTTAAATATTATCCTTTAATTATTAATTTAATTAATTAATACTTCACAATTAATCTTTTAATTAAGTAATTATCATTTGAGTAATTAATCTATAATTACTTAATTAATTAATTAATTCTTAATTATAAATTAATTAATTCTTAATTATCAACTAATTAATCTCTAATTATTTATCTATAACCCTTAATTAATCCTCAATCATTAATTAATTCATCTTTAATTACTCTATTAATTTAATTAATCTTAAACCATTTAAACTTTTATTAACTTTTAAGATGAATCATTTATCTTATTAATTACATAACTATCATTATCATATAAATTTTAAAATATTTTCTCTTTAATTAACTACTTAATTATATTTCTAATTAAGTTTTAAAATAACTAAAAAATTAACTTAACAAAATAAGTTAAAAAAATCATATAACCTCCTTCAATCAAATAATTTAAAAACATTTATCATATAATAGTTTAAAGTAGATTCAATTTAAAATTTAAACCTTCTCTTATAAAACTTTTAAAAACTTCTAAAAATCCTTCTTCGGGTTCAACCCAGAAAACGCCCGAGCTTTGACCCAAGTAAAATCCACTTCCTTCTTTTTAAAACTTCGGTTTTGGTTTATGTTTTAAAAAAAAAAATCTGACCAACATGCTAACACTCACGTACTCGAATCGAACCCCGAGATAACCCATCTTCATCCCGAGACAACCCTGAAGAAAAATTCCCCCATCCTAAAACTTAAACTCTGGTGCACAGAGCGTCCCGTGCACATGCACCATCCATCGGCATTGCTCCGGACTCTACAACCACCATCGACAAGTCCTTGATCATCTCCTCCTTCGATACCTACCACCCAATTCCCAAAACGATCAAGAAATCAAGATCTGACTAGATCGAACTCACTGGAACAAAACATTTCGACCAAGAATCGCCTCATCCGGGCGACATCGACCACCAGAGTTCTTGTAACTCCATCCATAGCTTGGCCAATGTCCTACGCTCATTTCCCCCCATGGCATGTCTCTTCCGAAACTACGACGACAGCAACCCATGATTCAACCTCGACCCAAAAACCCGGCTAAACCCTACTTCATCGAACTGTCGCCGCCACGGTGGCTTGAAAATCCGCCCTCTACTTTTACCGACAACGCCTACCTCTAGGCTTGCTTTAGCCAAAATCCCAACCACCCAAGACTCGACGATTACAAGAAAATGCTCGAAACTCAATTCCCATTCGACATACATTTCCTCTCGAATTTCAACGCTAAAAATCATGATACTTTCTCTAAAAATCATGGTTTGCGAAGATAAATCAGATTATAAACACGAATCCACAAATTTTTCTAGTTGGAATTTTGATATATTCAAGTTTTTACTGTAATGCTTATATCCTGGTAAAAACTGCCTTCAATCCTTACTTTATATATTTTTAAAACTGAAATCTTATTGTTACAAACATAACTTGTTTATATATATATATAAGCATGTCAATGAAGAACAGAGTAGATGTTCTGGTGTTCAGACATGTACTCAATTATCTATACACATATATACATACATTCAGCTTTAAAACAATCATGCGAACATATATTCAAACATACATCACAATTTTACCTCAAGCATTTACTACATGCACCAAATTTTATATTGTTTTTAAGCTTAGGTTTACTCACCTTATGTATGAACAGAGAAAGTTTTCTTCCTGAAACCTGGAAATTGCTAGATTATGAACCGCCGCTTTGTTTCTTCACTTGATGAATTAGCTTTGAGATTGAGTTGAATTTGAATTTTTGAGCTAATCTGTTCCTTGCTTAGTTTAGGTTTGAATTTAAAAGGAGATTATTTTCGAATCCCCTTTGATTTTGTTTTCTTCTTTTTTATGATACAGGCTTTTTTTTGTTTTTCTTTTCTTCTTTGTTTTGATAAGAAGAAATAAAGAAATTGAAAGAGAGGGACAGAGAGATGTTATTATAACTTTGCTTAATTTA
This sequence comes from Allium cepa, assembly GCA_030765085.1. Lineage (NCBI taxonomy): Eukaryota > Viridiplantae > Streptophyta > Magnoliopsida > Asparagales > Amaryllidaceae > Allium > Allium cepa. Next base: position 1,026,586,537 of record CM060928.1, on the reverse strand, counting down.
TTTTAAAAGAAATAAATGACACATGTTGAATTACTTACATTTGTCATAAGCGCGCTAAAATTAATTTACACTTGTATAAATGCATAGAGAATTAGTTTGCATGTGTAATTATAATGTATTAATATGTTTTATATATATTTATAAAATAACTATAATTTAGTTTATATTTATTCATGTTTTTATGTTTAACCTTTCTTTTATTTATCTATATATTACTTAAAAGAAAATGAAATAAAAACCCATTTTAAACACTTATAAATAATTATATATAGACATTAGCTTTTTTTAAAATATAGAATTTTTAGAACCAATTTATTCTAAGATGTTTGAATTTCAAATCCAAACCTTTATTTGCCATCTACTTATATATATACATAAAAAACAACACATTTTAATGATTATATCAGGAGATTATCAAATTAATATTGCCAAATTAAATTATTATATAAATTTGCTTACTGTGATTATGTATTCACAATGGATTTGTATATGTACTCACTTAAGATTTCAATATTATAGAGTTTACACATATCTTTTTATATATTTAATAATTTACTATAAGATTCATCATTTTAATCCAACTATTATTATAGTTTAAAGTCCACTTATATATATATATATATACACACACACACACACACATCCAGACATCTTTAATTATCAAATTTTTATTTGTTTAACCAAATCGATATCTCAATTATCCCATTAACAGATGTTCAAAATTCGGATTATCACATTCCTCCCCTCTTAGAATCTTTTCATCCTCAAAAAGAAACGAAGCCAGAATTTATTAAATACTTATTATCAGATAAATTAACTATTGAACATTGTAAACTATAAACCTTTTATTTAAGAATTTTAAAAACACTTAAAAATCTACATAATATGATCAAAATAGTTTTATAAAAATACTTTTTATAACTTGATGTCCCAACAGGTCCATCCTCGTTCTCATAGAAATTCGGTCATACGTTGATCAGGCGTAAGACTGAAAACCTATATGTATTTAGCAAACCCATTTCAACACCCAATGAAAATACATGGGAAAACATTTTATTGAAAATATAGAAAACATTTTTTTTTGAAAATAGGGGAAACATCTTTGGTGAGAATGCTTTAGAGATCATCACCCCCTCTATGGTCGCAGTTAACCTGATGGTTACGTTGCCATCCCGGCAAAATCCATAGATAACTGTAGGCAATCCAGTCGATTACGCGATGGAACCCGCCATAGATTGCAGTTACATCCCGGGTTATGTTGCCATCACGACAAAAGTCCATGTAACCGTAGGCATCAGCGCCCTAGATTTTCGTTGCCAAATGAAACTTCGCCACTTCCACATAAGTCGTAGACTACATTAGTCAAGTCCCAATGTAGCCTTAGGCTCTCACGGCCTCTCGACTTTCGCTATGTCTCTATAAGTCGTAGTCTACCGATGTTACGTTGCCATTACGGCAAAATCAAACATGGACTGTTGGCATACACGGCACACACGACTTCCGCTACGGTCCACAGTAGATCGCAGTGACATCGAGTTACACTGTCGTCACAGCATAACCCAAATGTCTCTATAGGAATCAATGCCTCGACTTTCGCTATCCGCAACACAAAGTCCTCAGGAACTTTAATTTGTATGGACTTCCTCCCAGGATTCAATTTAGAGCCTCCCCCTTAGGGCTCAAGGCAGACCCACCCCGTGGATCTCCTAATGAAGTTCATTCCAACGGGAGCGCCTTTTTCCCCAGAGCCAATCTCAAAAAAAATTATACTATACACTTATAGTATCTTTCAAATCATACCCTTTATGATTTACATCAAAATCTCCTTTACACAAAAACGATATCTCAAATCGATAGTTCCAAACTTGGCTTTCCAAATTCCTAAAATTTGATTTTTCCCAAAAATCAAATGCCTTTCAATATCCATAGGTTCCAAAAACCCTTTTCCCAAAATCATTCTCATAAGATCTTATATATATATAAATATATATATATATATATATAATTATATAATCTTGAAAAAAAATTGGATCACTTCATGCTTGTGTAAATTCCCTTTTAATACTTCAAATACTTTCAAAACCCTTTTCTTCTGGCTATAGATTTGATAAGGGGAGTTTATCAAATATATATAACTTTACTTATAGAAAATCAAATACTCAAGTTTGATTCCATGTATAAAGTTATTTACCATCTTACTTACTCTTATAAATGAGTTCTAATCATAGAAATATCCAACTTCCATTTTATTTCATCATTTATTTTTTAGAATATACCTTTCCATTTCAAAAATCATTTTACAGTTCTTATCCACCAATTTTCAATATTAATTTCATTCAAACCCGTACGATGTACACATGTTATCTGTATGCAATATCAATCTGATCACTCACTCGATCACACAATTTCTATTCCGAACTAGTATCGTCCACCCGACTTCCTACTGAGGACTTAGATCTAGTTTCTTGATCAAAAACCGTCATTCTCCTTGCATAGCCTAACTATGATAGAGAATACCCAGAATCAATCATAAATCCATATCCAAGGTTCGCCATCGAAAATCGAGTGAAAAATCCTAACTCGGATCGATATATTATCTCGAAATTCCGTTCTCGAATTCGGATCAAATCACTATGCGAATAAAATAATATATGTACATCCTACGTATTTATTATCATTGAATGTTAGCTAAATCAATTCTCTTTTTTATTCACCTTCATTTTGATTCTATTCACTCATCCACAATTTCTTCCAATTTCCATTGGGTTAACACTTTAATTATTATCTCCAGTGGTATTAAATTATAGACAGTTTGCACTCTGACCAACTTGTATTAAGAAAATAACTTGAAAATTTTTAAAATAGATAAGTGGTTGAAAAATAGTAATTAGTTGTAAAATAGCTGAAAAATAGTTAAGTAATTACAAAATAATTATAAAATAGTTAGATAATTGCAAAATAGTTGTAAAATAGTAATTTGTTTATAAACAGTTGTAAAATTAATGTAAAATAGTTAAATAGTTCCAAAAGTAGTTGTAAAATAAGTATAAATAGTTTTGGGTTTTCAAAGAAAAGTTGTACATTAAATTGCTAGGAACATAGATTTAAAACCGTTTACATTAAAACCATTTATTTGAAAAAAAAATAGTTCAGAGCCAAACTGTTCAATTTCCAATCTCCATTTCAATCTCTTCAATTTAAATTTTCACTTCCATTTAAATCGATTCAATTTAAATTCAATTTAAATTAATTTCAATTCCTATCCCAAATTCAGATCAACTCCCATTTGAATTTAAACTTATTCAACTTCAATTTCACTTCAAATTAATTCAATCGAAATTTTCCATTTGAGTTTTATACTTATCCATCTTCAATCACAATTCCATTTAATTTAAATCAAATTCAATTTGAACTTATTCAATTCAAATCTTAACATAAAATCATCTCGAATTTCATAAATTCGAGTCAAATTTTGAAATGTTGACTTAATCATTTAAATCAAACCAATCTTTATTTTTAAATTAACAACTTAAAATTTATTTATTTTTTACCATTTAATTCTGAGTCTAAGTTTCAAAATTCCATTTTAAATTACCTTTACTTAACTTATTTCAAAGTTCAAATTAGAGTTCAAAACTTTTTAAATGATTTAAACTTCAGAATCCAATTTATCAACCAATTTTAACTTCGAAACCAATTCTTAACACATTTTTAGCAAGCTCATTTCTAACATTTAAATCTTTAAGTTCTAAGCAATTTCCCTTTCATAAGTTCAATCTTATTTCTATTTTATTTCAGTAATGGATGTATATTACCTCAACCAATTTCTTATTTAAAATAATCCAACTTTCAGTTTCATAGATTATTAATAACAACAGGATGATAATAAGATATTAAATATCCAAATTATTTAAAACATCCATCCATAACATCCATTTCCAATTTAGGTTGCTTATTTCAAACTTATTTAACTTCCTCTAAGTTAAATTCAATTTAATCCCATTAACCTTACTCGGTAGAATTCCCGTTTAAAATTTCAAAAATTTTAAACTCCTTATCAATATTCTTTCCCACTTATAAGTTCAAAACTTATATCGCTTTGGGTTTTTACATCACATTTCCAAGGAAAAATCTAAAACTCAACACTTAGTTATTTCAAATCATCTTTGATATTATGTATATTCCTCATATAAACATATTTTATTTCCTTTGCACACCAAGTTATACTTTAAATTTAAACCACCTTTGGTTTTAATTCGAAACAGATTTCCTTTTAAATTTTAAAACACTCTTGTTTAAAAAAGATCCCTTTATTCAAAAATAATCCGAATAATCTTATAACACCTTGAAACAATTCCAATTTCCGGACTTAGATTTTTAAACATCACAATTTAGATCCACCTCAATTTACAAATCATACTTTTCTAAATGTTACTTCCTTAAAACATTTCATACTTGCTTAATCATTTACAAACATTTCATTATTAAACACAACAACCATTTTAGAGTAATATCCAAGGTTATCATAACTGGAAACCAATTCATTATCATCTTATTCTAAAAACATTTCTACAAATTCAGGATTTTAATTTCAGTTTGGATTCATTTCAAACTTATCTTCATTCAATTTTCAATTTGGTTGTATTTCTATTACCACTTTATTCTTATTAATATTTTAATTTAAATAATAATACAACAACCAATTACTTTAATATATTAAAAAACTATTACTTTATATATATCAAAATATAAAAATTATATAAAATCATTTTAAAACCATTTTTAAAATCATTTTATAAGAAAATAAAAAATATGCCCTCATATATACTACACTAAACTCATTTTAGGGTATCATTGACCCTATCTTAATGAGTAGACCCACCAGAGCCAAGGTTCTCGCTTAACCTTCAACTGTGATACCAAATGTAACGATCCAAAATTTCGATCTAGAACATTCGACACTAATACGTTCACCAAAAAGTGCCGAAAAATCGAATGCCGGAAATTTCAGATTGTTAAAGAAAGAAGAAAGAAGGAAGAAGGAAAACAGAAAACAATAACATCTCACATTCGCAGCGGATTAAATATAATAACAAATAATAGCATTTTTATAAAGAAAAGCCGTAATTGTTACTTTGCATACAATTCATCAGAGTGACAATCATCTACAAATAGACTAGACAGTTATATCAACCTGTCCCAGACTACAATCAATACAATTCTCAAACATACAGCGGTAAACTCTATACGTTCCAGCCATCCAGCTCGCCTTTTGAGCTTCAGAACGCCCTAAACTGAAAAGCTGTAATACTCGGTCCGACCCGAGCATTACATCAAAGTAACATCCGGGTCAGGCTGGAAACCAGCATGAGTAAACCCATCTAACATGAAAAACTAATGCATAAAACTTATTTAAAACCCGGGGCAACTCGTAACTTACTACGAATTCTTTCTTGTTAAAGCCAATCACTTATTTCACAAACAATCACTTGGTACCCTTACTTAGTTTCAATGGTCCGGTTTACTTAAATTATTTCATTCCAGCCTATTGATTGCATATATCAAATCTATAAAGAATTATTGTAGATTTCAAATCGAAGTGGTTTCGGGTATTTATAGATACCCGACCTCGGTATCTTAGAATCCAATATCATCTTAATCCAAGTTATTTAAGTGAATACAATTCAATTTTAAATACAGGATGTCACTTTTACATAGCAATTTATCATTGATAGATATCCACATTATCACTGATCAATCCAGACATATCATATCACAAAACATTTCATATCAGAGATATCAACCAGTTTAGGGCATTCAATATAATTCAATCACCCATAAGCAAGTATAATTAATCACACAATTAATTTAAACCAAATAAATTAATTTCCTAACCCTGCTTAATTAATATTAATCACACCATTCTTTAATTATCAATCTAAATTAATTATCCATTATTACTTCATTAAGTAATTATCCTATTGGTTAATTTTCCACAATTAATTAACCTTAAATTATTATCCTTTAATCATTAATTGAATTAATTAACCTTCACAATTAATCCTTCAATTAAGTAATTATCTTTTAAGTAATTAATCTCTACTTACTTAATTAATTAATGCTTAATTATAAATTAATTAGTTCTTAATTATCAATCAATTAATCTCTAATTATTTATCTATAACCCTTAATAACAAATTAATTAATCCTCAATCATCAATTAATTACTCTTTAACTACTCTATTAATTTAATTAATCTTGAATTATTTAAACTTTTATTAACTTTTAAGATAAATCATTTATCTTATTAATTACTTAACTATCATTATCATATAAATTTTAAAACATTTTCTCTTCAATTAACTACTTAATTATATTTCTAATTAAATTTTAAAACAACTTAAAAATTAACTTAACAAACTCAAGTTAAACAAATAATATAACCTCCATCAACCAAATAATTTAATAACATTTATCATATATTAGTTTAAACTAGATTCAATTTAAAATTTAAACCTGCTCTTATAAAACTTTTAAAAACTGCTAAAAATCCTGCTTCAGGTTCCACCTAGAAACATTCGAGCGCTGTTCCGAGTAAAATCCACTTCCTTCTTTTTAAAACTTTAGTTTTGGTTTAAGTTTTAAAAAAAAATCTGACAAACATGCTAACACTCACGTACTCGAATCGAACCTCGAGAAAATCCATTTTCTTCCCGAGACAACTCCGAAGAAAAATTTCGCCATCCCAAAAGGTAAACTCTGGTGCACAGAGCGTCCCATGCACATGCACCGTCCATCGGCGATGCTTCGGCATCTACAACCCCCACCGACAAGTCCTCGGTCATCTCCTTCTTCGATCCCTACCACCCCAATTCCCAAAACTATCACGAAATCGAGATCTGACTAGATCGAACTCACTGGAACAACACATTCCGACCAAGAATCACCTCGTCCAGGCGACGCACACCACCAGAGTTCTTGAAACTCCATCCATAGCTTCGCCAATGTCCTACGCTCATTTCCTCCCATGACCAGTCTCTTTTGAAGCTACAATGATGGTACACCAACCCACAATTCAACCTCGACCCAAAAATTCGACTAAACACTACTTCGTCGAACTATCGGCACCATGGTGGCTTAAAAATCCTCCCTCTACTTTTACCGACAACGCGTACCTCCAGGCTTGCTTCAGCCAAAATCCCGACCACCAAAGACTCGACGATCCCCAGAAAATGCTCGAAACTCAATTCCCGTTCGATATACATTTCCTTTCGAATTTCAACACTAAAAGTCATGATACTTTCTCTAAAAATTATGGTTTGCGAAGATAAATCAGATTAAACATGAATCCATAAATTTTTCTAGTCGGAATTTTGATATATTCAAGTTTTTTGTGATGTCCCGGAAATTTGGGCAATATTTATATAATAATTTCATTAATAATTATTTTAAAATGTGAAATATTGATTTAATAATCTAATTCAAACAGAATTTATCTTTTGAAAACTAATAATTATTTAGTTTGACAAATGTTATTCTTTTCAAAATTTATAATAATGATAATAATAATTATATTTGGGAATTTATTCTTTTCAAAGGTTAAAAATATTTAAATGAGAAAATTATCTTTCTAAGCTAATTTAAAGGATATTTTATTTATAATGTATATATGTGTATACATTGTAAATAGAGAATTTGATTTTAATTTAAATTTAAATTCAATAAAAATATTTTCAAATTATTATATGTATATATGTATAACTTGTGAATAGGTAAATTTGATTTAAATTAGTATAGAAACTTTTTAAAACTTTGTTTTAAAAATCTATCTTATATTTTCAGAAGAAATTTAAGTAAATATTTATTTTGTTTAAAAATATAGTAGTTTAAATTGTATTTTATAATAAAAGTTTATTTTGTTTTATTTTAAAAATTGTTTTCTTTTGAAATAGACTCAGTTCATTTACAATAGAGTATAATATTTTGGTTTGAAACTTTGGAATAAAATTTAATTCAACATTCTTTTTCTTTTTAAATTTTCTCTTTTGAAAATTTAGTTTTAAAAATATTATTTTAAAAATATTCAAATAAACATTAAAATGTGTAATTTTATAAAGAAAGTAATTTATATGTAATCATTTAAGGCTAAATATAGATAAGCATTTATATAAACATGATAACATAAATTAGAAATTGATTTAGAAGAAATAAATACATTTATAAAATTAAGAAATCTATTTTTATATTAAAAAGAACATGTGTTAGACATTTAACTCATAGGGGAGACACTTGTAAATCACTTTACAAACTAAAGTAATAAGTGGCATGATTTTATTTTAAAAAAAACATTTTAGTGAAAATATAGATAAGAAAACTTAGCAATTCATTATTGTTCAAACCCTTTTCTTCAAATGGAAAATCTAAAATCAGATTATAAGTAAAATTCACAATCCAATTCTGCAAAACCCAAATCTGATTTAAATCTACAAACAAATTCAATATAGAAATCTGCAAAAAAAAAACAAATTTGTTCCAATTTTCAACATCAATTTGAAGTTCAACTTCAACTCTAAGAAAAGAAGAATGGTGGTTAGCATGCAGTTTAAATCAACTCCAACAGCAAATGCAAATCCCAAATTCAACTAGCAATCAATAAGTTCAACAGAAATTCAATTCAATGACTTCAGGAAATTGAAATAAATTCCAGGAAAATGTGAAGCTGCATCTGAATTTGTTATCTGCTTCTTCAATTGACTGGTGGGTAAACTTCTATTTTTAAAGACAGTTCTTCTTTCTAAAATCAATTCTAAAACAAGTTTCCAGTACTCAAGTTTCAAGTTACAAACTGTTTTCCCAAAAATCAAAAAAACTGTTATAGATAAAAAATGCTATGTTTTTTTAAGTGATTAACCTCACAATTGAAAAGCTTAAATTTATTTATTGCATGAGAATAAATAGGACTATGTATGTTTGGATGATTTCTATTGTGATGGATATTCGGTGAGAATATATATAAACATATATGTGTGTGTGTGTGTGTGTGTGTGTTTACAGGTATCTGAATACCTGTTTCTGTTTTTGAAACTAAGATTTTTAATAAATATCCATTTCCACTTGGTTTGATCTCTGTTAGAAATTGGTATGTAAACAAAAAAAAATTGTTTAGTATGAAATTATGGTTATAAATCAAAATTAAGATTAATTAAGAACTGTTGCCTCTAGAAACAATAAAACAGTCAATATTTTCAATAAGCAAGAATATCAAACATCTTAAATTATTAAATCAAGTTTATAACTTGAATGCATGTATAAACCATGATTTTTAAAACAAAAATCACATTTTTAAATTAACTGTTGAGTGAGCTTGTCTGGGTTGAACAGAATGAGGTTTTTTGGGTTTATCTGGTGATCTGGTAATTGTGGGATGTTGTGATTCTTCTTGGAGGTGGAGGATTGATTGGAGAGTGCGGGAAAATCATCAGGTGGATGGCCAGAGGTTGGTGGCGGCGGCGATAGCTCTTTTCAGGTTTCTAACCCTAGTTTGCTGGTAGTAGAAGTTTTTATCTTCTTGATTTCCCTGCTGCACCGAGTGTTGCCAGGATTTAGGGTTTGGCAGAGGGGACGTAGATGAAGGAATAGCCGGAGTTGTAGGTGATCAGATGGTCGGTGGTGGGTTTGCGAGTTGTTGACAGGTTTGGGAATTTTGGATGCAGTGATGTTTCCAGGTTGTTTGATTATCTCGAATTTGATTTCGAGCTTCTGGGGAAACTCTGGTGGTCGCAATCATGTTGGAAGTTGGTCGGTGACTTGGTGAAGAGGAATATGGTGGCTGGAGGTTGCCGGAGTGCCGCATTAAGTTCTGATGAACTACTGTGGGTTTGTGCAGGGAGGTGACTCGAGTTTCACTCGGGTAATTCAAGAATCTGTCTTGAAGCAAATAGGGCTTTAACTCGAAGCTTTTGTTAAGGGGTCTCGGGTTATGTTAGCTTCAGGTTTTTATAACCTGTTAGTATGCATTTTTTTAAATATGAATGAAATTCAAAAAATTTAAGCAGGATTTAAACAGGGGTTTAAATTCAAGTTTAAGTTTGATGAATTTTTGAATTCAAAGTTTTTAAAATGAAAATTTTAAATTTAAGCAAGATTTAAATTATGTTTTAAAATCAAGTCTAAATATAGTTTCAAGTTTACTGTGAATCCAGATTTGAAATTAAAACAGTATTGTAAATTTTAAAATGTTGAACAAGTTAGAATGTTTTAAAGTAGATTTAAAAATGGATTTGTTTTCAAATAAATGTCTAAATTTGACAAAATTCTTTTCTTTAATATTGAATAAAAGTTATGATATGTTTAACTTTAATTTGGAAGTTAAATAATCAATTTATTTTTAAGCTTGATTCCTTTAATAATTTAGTTTTAAACTTTTCTTATATAAGTATCTTATATAAGTAATGATTATTCTTCACTTTTATTTTAAAGAGATAAATTTATTTAAAATCTGAATAGATGTTTAAATAGCTAAACATTTTGAATCTTAAATTTTTAAATGGAATTTGAATTTAATTTAGAAATGTATTGTTTTAAATACATTTAAATGTTAATGAAGTCATTAATAAAGTAAATGAATTATTTTAGAAATAATTAAGATAATAAAAAGAATTTAATTTATAACAGAATTAAGGAATAATTTATTTATTTGATTAATGATTTAGATTGATTTTCAATTAGAGATGATTAATGATGATTAATCTAAGATAAAATACTTGAGTAAGTAATTAAAGAAAATGTTATTAGTTAATAATGATAATTATCTAAGGATTATTAAGTAATTAATTAATGTGATTGATTATGATAATTAATTAGATTAATTAATTGAAGATAATTAATTGTAAATTGTTAAGTATAATTACTTGATAAAAGTAATTAAGGGATTAATTACTTATTGTAATTAATTATGATAATGTGATTAGTTTAAATTAATTAATTTAGTTTAATTAATTTAAGAAAATCATTTGATGGTTTAATAAGAGTAATTACTTAATGTAATTAATGGAGCATAATCACTTTGGGAAGTAATAAATGATAATTACTGGAATGTAATTAGTGAGAGATAATTTTTAATGAAGTAATTTTGGTAATTACTTTTGTAATTAATCAAGGGATTAATTAATGAAGATGATTAATTATGGAATAATTAATTTATTAATGAGTAATTAAGGGTAGTTAATTACTGGATTAATATTAATCAAGGTGATTAATAATTGTAGATTAATTACTAAATGTAATTAATTTAAATAAAGTGATTAATTTAAATATAAATTAGAGATCATTAATTAATATAATTAATGATGTAATTAAGAATTGTTTTATTAAAGGATAATTAATAACAAAGTGATTAATTAATGTAATTAATTAAGGATAAATGTAATTAATTATAGTTAATTAATAAATAAGGTAATTAAATGTTAATTACTAATCATTAAGGTTAATTAATTTGTGAAATTAATTAAAGACTGATTACTTATTGTAATTAGGGAATGATTAATCAAAGGTGTTAATCAAGATGAATATTTAGAGAATGATTAATTAACTAGGTTAATTAACAAATGGATATGTAAGCAGGATTTATAGATGTGGTAATTAATTTAATTTATTTTAAATTAATTAAAGATAGAAGTAATTAATTTAATTCATTTTAAATTAATTATAGATGGTGGTTAATAAATCATTGCTTATGGATGATATTGATATTCCATTGGATGGTTGTGATCTCAGTAATGAGATGAATAATATCTATATGATATGGATGCTTAGTTAAAGTATGATAATATGGATTATCTGTTTGTGATGATTATCTGGTTGTGATGATTATCTGTTTGTGATGATGATACGGGTTATCTATTTATGATGAGAATGTGATTATCTATTGTGATATGTGAATTATCAATCTGTGTGTATATAGATAATGATGAATTGAATTAATTGTTCAAATTAAAATCACTTGGACATTAAGATGGCATTTGGATTTCGATGAGACCGGGATCGGGTTACTAAATTTGGAATTCTGAAAACCACATCGATCCAAATTAAACGTTAGGTCGTGAATATCAAGTGAAGAGTGAAGACTCGAGGTGTAAGGACCATTCGCGTTAATTCTCTGAGGGTGATTCCAATACGAGTTTAACAGGGGTAGTACTTTCAGGTTCGAGATGTTGATTCAGAGTGCAAGGAATATGGTCGTTGACTCTAAGGGTGATTCCAAAATGAGTGCAACGAGATAGTGCCTTCGGTTTCGTTTGAACCCGAAACGAACTTGTATGGATTGAATACTTTCAGAACATCGTCAGGTGGACGATGAGCATTCTAAGATTAATATATCCTATAAAGGTAATCGTAGCCTCAAGCCTCATCAACTGGGAATGGCTAAAACATGGGAGGTGCAGCAAGGCTAAGTGGGTCATGCCCAAGTAGGACGAGATTTACCCCTGTCTGGAGGTCCCTTTTTATTTCGGTTGTGTGGCAGTTTGCGACGGCCAATCTACGGGGTGGTCTTGTTCGGGACTGTTCAGTAAGGGATGGTTCCGGCTTTGTGTTGTAGGGGATTGGGAGTGATCCTCGGTACGGTGATCTAGGCCACGTACTGTGACGGGCAGTACCCCGGTAGCCTTGCCATTGATGGAATCCAAAATCCAATAAGTGCCTGTACGGTTTTGATTGTGCCCAACTATGTTGGAACGTGAGATGTAAGCATTCCAGCTATTTCTGTATTTTATTTTGAAAACCCTAGACACTATTATAATATCATTGAATTTCCTATCAAATGTTTTGGTTAGTGTAAGGTAAAAACTTTTCCATGTTTATGTGTGGGAAGTCTTACGTGATACCCTTTCTTTTCAAAGGATTTTCAAGTTAAGCAATTTTAAACCCATTTACTCACACCAGACCCATGTCTGACCCGAGTGTTTATTTTCTGTTTTATTAAACTCTTGGGTACTCATATTACGTATGAGTAGTCAAGTGATTCGGGATTGCTTTGACAAGTTCGGGAGGAGAAATGGAGCATGAGGCTTCAGCGTGTAGATATATATAATGGTTCCGTTGTGTTTTGAGTTGTATCTGTTTTTCGATATACTTGAATTGTAATTGCTAGACAGATGTTTATAACTGTCTAGTTTGTGTTGTATTGGCTGTATAACTCTGATGTATATGATACTATGTAATGTTTTATGTGATATAATATAATTTATTCAATCCGCTGTGAGATTCTGATGTTGTTTGTTTCTTCCTTTCCTATCTTTTCTCTTTTCTATCCCTTTCTTTCTTCTTAATGATGCGTCTTTCTATGGAATGAAAGGTGGGTTGTTACATTGTGGTATCAAAGCGCTAGGTTGAGCGAATACCTAGACTCTGGAGTGGTGTCCTTCTTGAGAGAGCGTATTTGTAATTTTGAATATATATATATATATATATATATATATATATATATATATATATATATTTCTACCTATTTGATTGGGTTACTTGTTCGGGTTTCCAATATTAGTTCTAGAGGTAGATAGGGTAGTGGTGTGTGTAACACAACTACCAATGGTTGGAGTCCGAGTGTTTGAGGTTGGAAGTGAATCTGCTAGGGCAGTATTGGGCATCTTGAGTAGTTTTGCAGTTTGGTGTGAAGGATTACACCGATCTCTGAAGGAAATCTTTTCAAGGTTCGGAGTTTATCTTTAGATTGTAAGCTTGTTTGCACTCGTGCAAGTGGATTTTTCTTGAGCCTGGATCAGTTGGGAGTATTGAAGCCAGTGATGGAATCTTGGCAACCTTAGGAAGGAGTTCTGTCTGTATTTGAGTTTGAGACTCAGTTTGGCAGAGTGTTTTGTGCTTGGTTTGAGATCGAGTTTCCTGAGGGACATCTGTCTACTGAAGGCTCTATTATGGAAGTGGCAGATGTAGCTTTGTGATTCGATGAGCTTTTGGATAAGAATGTCTGTGGCAGCAGTAGTAGCTTGGAGGTGTTGAGTGTGCTATTAGAATAGTCTCTTGGTTTAGCTGTAGCCTTGAGATGGAGTCCGGAAGCAGTAGAGTGGCATGTTTCTTCGATGGTTTAGAAGTCTCTGTGATTCTTTTGTCAGTATGCCAGGCAAATGGTGAAGTTTGTCCATTTCTTTTGGAAGCTCAGTTGGGTGTGATGTTTGTGGTTGAAGATAGACCACTAGTTTCTTCTTTTGGTTAGAAGGCTTTAGCTGTTCTGATTGTTGAAGTGAGAACGAATTCTTGGAATCTGAACTGAAGAGAATCGCAAAAGTGACTTGCGATGGTTCAGAAGTTCTCTGGGTAATCTTTGTTTGGACTAAAGCATCTCTAGGGATGTTAGAGTTATAGAAGTGGTTTGGTAATTTATGGATATCTTCGAAGGAGTCAAGATTTGCATCCTTATCGAGAGATTGAGTTCTGTATCGACTTGGTTCTTGGAGCTTTACTGGTGGTTCAGCTTAGTAGGAGGGTTCTTTGAGAGAGAGGTCAGTTTAAGCTGGCAGGATTGATCGGACCTAGTTTTCTGGTTGAATTTTTCTATGGTGTTGTGACCGAATCGGATAGGTCACCGAGATTTTATGGAATTTGATGAACAATGTTTCCGGAAATGGATTGATCAAGTCTATGGTTGTGTTCATCAACAGCGTTCTCAAAATCAGAGTTGTGCAGCGGAAGCATAGTGGCAGCTATTCCAGAATAGAAGCGACACCCGATTCATTGGGAATTTGAGTTTTGTCTTGGATCAGAGGATTTCTACAAGAAATTCATTTTAATCTGGAGGCTAGTTGTCTTGTGCATCTGTTTTGTTTTCCGAATAGGAGTAGTATGTTTGAAGTTTCCCGATATTTGTGTAGTGGAGTTTGTGTGGTGGATTTTGATGGATTTTGGGAGAACCATTTTGTTGAGTAAGATCTGGAGATCGTTTATTTCTTTGTCCAGATTTGTTCCGTGAAGCATCTGCGAAGATTTGATTGATCTAGAAGGTTAGAGGCAGCCCATGATCGACAGGAGAGATTTGTGGATAAGAGTATTGGATCTTTCTGTTTTCTCTTAAGGGTTAAGTGTTTGGTCTGCAGGATTGAATTGCCAGTTCGAATGGCTGAAATTTGTTTTGTTTTTCACGTATCTCTGAGGGAGTACATATATGGTCTATCGCTAGTTTTAGAATCAGTAGTTCTGGGAGTTTTGGAAGTTGATCAGGACTTGTCTGTGGTCCAGTGTCCTGTTTAGATTTGTAGATCTAGATGCATAGGAGCTCTAGATATGAGTGGTATAGCTAGTCTAGATTCTGTAAAGTGAGTATTCTGGTGTTTGTACCTGGGAAACTCTAGGGAATCCTATCCAGAATTTTGTCTGGATAGTTAGAATAGTTTTTTTAAATTGGTTGCTATGGTCGCTGGTATTTGGTTGATAGCATATGGTTGCTATTTTAAAATTTAAAATCAGTATGGGATTATTAAATTACCTTTGCTTTTAAATTTCGGAGACGAAATTCTTTTAAGGGGGGAGAAATGTGATGTCCCGGAAATTTGGGCAATATTTATTTAATAATTTCATTAATAATTATTTTAAAATGTGAAATATTGATTTAATAATCTAATTCAAACAGAATTTATCTTTTGAAAACTAATAATTATTTAGTTTGACAAATGTTATTCTTTTCAAAATTTATAATAATGATAATAATAATTATATTTGGGAATTTATTCTTTTCAAAGGTTAAAAATATTTAAATGATAAAATTATCTTTCTAAGCTAATTTAAAGGATATTTTATTTATAATGTATATATGTGTATACATTGTAAATAGAGAATTTGATTTTAATTTAAATTTAAATTCAATAAAAATATTTTCAAATTATTATATGTATATATGTATAACTTGTGAATAGGTAAATTTGATTTAAATTAGTATAGAAACTTTTTAAAACTTTGTTTTAAAAATCTATCTTATATTTTCAAAAGAAATTTAAGTAAATATTTATTTTGTTTAAAAATATAATAGTTTAAATTGTATTTTATAATAAAAGTTTATTTTGTTTTATTTTAAAAATTGTTTTCTTTTGAAATAGACTCGGTTCATTTACAATAGAGTATAATATTTTGGTTTGAAACTTTGGAATAAAATTTAATTCAACATTCTTTTTCTTTTTAAATTTTCTCTTTTGAAAATTTAGTTTTAAAAATATTATTTTAAAAATATTCAAATAAACATTAAAATGTGTAATTTTATAAAGAAAGTAATTTATATGTAATCATTTAAGGCTAAATATAGATAAGCATTTATATAAACATGATAACATAAATTAGAAATTGATTTAGAAGAACATAAATACATTTATAAAATTAAGAAACCTATTTTTATATTAAAAAGAACATGTGTTAGACATTTAACTCGTAGGGGAGACACTTGTAAATCACTTTACAAACTAAAGTAACAAGTGGCATGATTTTATTTTAAAAAAAAAACATTTTAGTGAAAATATAGATAAGAAAACATAGCAATTCATTATTGTTCAAACCCTTTTCTTCAAATGGGAAATCTAAAATCAGGTTATAAGTAAAATTCACAATCCAATTCTGCAAAACCGAAATGTGATTTAAATCTACAAACAAATTCAATATAGAAATCTGCAAAAAAAAACAAATTTGTTCCAATTTTCAACATCAATTTGAAGTTCAACTTCAACTCTAAGAAAAGAAGAACGGTGGTTAGCATGCAGTTTAAATCAACTCCAACAGCAAATGCAAATGCAAATCCCAAATTCAACTAACAATCAATAAGTTCAACAGAAATTCAATTCAATGGCTTCAGGAAATTGAAATAAATTCCAGGAAAATGTGTAGCTGCATCTGAATTTGTTATCTGCTTCTTCAATTGACTGGTGGGTAAACATCTATTTTTAAAGACAGTTCTTCTTTCTAAAATCAATTCTAAAACAAGTTTCCAGTACTCAAGTTTCAAATTACAAACTGTTTTCCCAAAAATCAAAAAAACTGTTATAGATAAAAATGCTATGTTTTTTTAAGTGATTAACCTCACAATTGAAAAGCTTAAATTTATTTATTGCGTGAGAATAAATACGACTATGTATGTTTGGATGATTTCTATTGTGATGGATATTCGGTGAGAATATATATAAACATATGTGTGTGTCTGTGTGTTTACAGGTATCTGAATACCTGTTTCTGTTTTTAAAACTAAGATTTTTAATAAATATCTATTTCCACTTGGTTTGATCTCTGTTAGAAATTGGTATGTAAACAAAAAAAATTGTTTAGTATGAAATTATGGTTATAAATCAAAATTAAGATTAATTAAGAACTGTTGCCTCTAGAAACAATAAAACAGTCAATATTTTCAATAAGCAAGAATATCAAACATCTTAAATTATTAAATCAAGTTTATAACTTAAATGCATGTATAAACCATGATTTTTAAAACAAAAATCACATTTTTAAATTAACTGTTGAGTGAGCTTGTCTGGGTTGAACAGAATGAGGATTTTTGGGTTTATCTGGTGATCTGGTTATTGTGGGATGTTGTGATTCTTCTTGGAGGTGGAGGATTGATTGGAGAGTGGGGGAAAATCATCAGGTGGATGGCCAGAGGTTGGTGGCGGCGACGATAGCTCTTTTCAGGTTTCTAACCCTAGTTTGCTGGTAGTAGAAGTTTTTATCTTCTTGATTTCCCTGCTGCACCGAGTGTTGCTAGGATTTAGGGTTTGGCAGAGGGGACATAGATGAAGGAATAGCCGGAGTTGTAGGTGATCAGATGGTCGGAGGTGGGTTTGCGAGTCGTTGACAGGTTTGGGAATTTTGGATGCAGTGATGTTTCCAGGTTGTTTGATTATCTCGAATTTGATTTCGAGCTTCTGGGGAAACTCTGGTGGTCGCAATCATGTTGGAAGTTGGTCGGTGACTTGGTGAAGAGGAATATGGT
The DNA here is from genome assembly GCA_030765085.1 of Allium cepa. Classification (NCBI taxonomy): domain Eukaryota; kingdom Viridiplantae; phylum Streptophyta; class Magnoliopsida; order Asparagales; family Amaryllidaceae; genus Allium; species Allium cepa. Next base: position 1,026,568,563 of record CM060928.1, on the reverse strand, counting down.
GGCTGGAGTTTGCCGGAGTGCCGCATTATGTTCTGATGAACTACTGTGGGTTTGTGCAGGGAGGTGACTCGAGTTTCACTCGGGTAATTCAAGAATCTGTCTCGAAGCAAATAGGGCTTTAACTCGAAGCTTTTGTTAAGGGTCTCGGGTTATGTTAGCTTCAGGTTTTTATAACCTGTCAGTATGCGGTTTTTTTAAAATATGAATGAAATTCAAAAATTTTAAGCAGGATTTAAACATTTAATTTATTTAAAATCTGAATAAATGTTTAAATAGCTAAACATTTTGAATCTTAAATTTTTAAATGGAATTTGAATTTAATTTAGAAATGTATTGTTTTAAATGCATTTGAATGTTAATAAAGTCATTAATAAAGTAAATGAATTATTTTAGAAATAATTAAGATAATAAAAAGAATTTAATTTATAAAAGAATTAAGGAATAATTTATTTATTTGATTAATGATTTAGATTGATTTTTAATTAGAGATGATTAATGATGATTAATCTAAGATAAAATTCTTGAGTAAGTAATTAAAAAAATGTTGTTAGTTAATAATGATAATTATCTAAGAATTATTAAGTAATTAATTAATGTGATTAATTATGATAATTAATTAGATTAATTAATTGAAGATAATTAATTGTAAATTGTTAAGTATAATTACTTGATAAAAGTAATTAAGGGATTAATTACTTATGGTAATTAATTATGATAATGTGATTAATTTAAATTAATTAATTTAGTTTAAGTAATTTAAGAATATCATTTGATGGTTTAATAAGAGTAATTACTTAATGTAATTAATGGAGCATAATTACTTTGGGAAGTAATAAATGATAACTACTGGAATGTAATTAGTGAGAGATAATTTTTAATGAAGTAATTTTGGTAATTACTTTTGTAGTTAATCAAGGGATTAATTAATGAAGATGATTAATTATGGAATAATTAATTTGTTATTGAGTAATTACGGGTAGTTAATTACTGGATTAATATTAATCATGGTGTTTAATAATTGTAGATTAATTAATTAATATAATATAATTAATGATGTAATTAGAGATCATTAATTAATATAATTAATGATGTAATAAAGAATTCTTTTATTAAAGGATAATTAATAATAAAGTGATTAATTAATGTAATTAATTAAGGATAAATGTAATTAATTATAGTTATTTAATAAATGAAGTAATTAAATGTTAATTACTATTGATTAAGGTTAATTAATTTGTGAAATTAATTAAAGACTAATTACTTATCGTAATTAGAGAATGATTAATCAAAGGTGTTAATCAAGATGAATATTTAGAGAATGATTAATTAACTAGGTTAATTAATAAATGAATATGTAAGCAGGATTTATAGATGTGGTAATTAATTTAATTTATTTTAAATTAATTTAAAGATAGAAGTAATTAATTTAATTCATTTTAAATTAATTATAGATGGTGGTTAATAAATCATTGCTTATGGATGATTTTATATTCCATTAGATGGTTGCGATCTCAGTAATGAGATGAGTAATATCTATATGATATGGATGCTTAGTTAAAGTATGATAATATGGATTGGGTGGATAGCAAATTGTGGTTGCATTAAAACAAACACCTCACAATTTGATTGTAAGGCATCCAGTGATAATGTTGGCTTAGAAGTTTAGTATAAATTTTCTAAGAAGGAAATTTGTATAAGTACAGTTTATAAAATATGGTTTATAAATAAAGTGGTTCTAACTGAAATTTTAAGAACATGAATCCCCATGTCTTGGAAAATGTTTTAAAGATTTTGGAAAAAATAATAGTATTATTATTGAGTGTATTTGTGAATACTAATATTTTGAAAAGAGTTTAAGTTTTTTTCAAGCTCGAGGTTTCTCTCAGATTTGACGAATCATTTTGGTAACAAAGTATTTTTATGTTATCTAGTTCGAGTGGCTCGAAAGTGGCTAAAAATTGGCAAGAGACATGTTCGAATGTTAAGCACTTCTCACGGGAATTTTCCTTCTTAGGAAGGGAATATATGGTACAACTTGGCAGGACCTGATTTCATGGTGTAATTTTTTGTTACTCGATCTATATGCATGTTTCTATAGTTATTGAAGTAAATATTTAGGAAACTGGTTTATAAATTACGATCATGATACATGGTAATATAATACGAAGTTTTTGATACCACTTTGAAAATGATTCTTGTTTGATCTCAAAAGAATGATTGGAAATAAAACCCCATGTTTAATTCTAAATGGTTTCTTTAAATAAAGTTGACATAAAACATAGATTATTTTAATAAAGAATAATATTGGGTAACATAGATTTTGATATTAGCTTTTTATAGAAAAGATTGGTGTGTATGTTATGTAAAAAGCCTGAGTGGTAGTGGCATAACGAAAATAGTTATGAAACTATTTACTTATTTCCATTTGGAGTAAAATATGTTCAATAAATAAATATAATTTTGATAAGTTTTTTTATTAATGCATGTATCCTCTACATTAGGACAGTGTGATATATTTATCTTGAAAGAATTTGAATGTTTGATAATTTTTCATTTGTTATAATGAAATGGATTTTTCAACGATTTTGGACAGCAGAAACTACCACATAGTTCGAGAAATTTGAAGTTATGGATGTTTTTTGAAAGCATAAAGATGAGATTAGATAATGATTCAATTGAGAAAATAGTAAGTTAGAACATGTTCTAAAAAATTTCGAACATATACATTAAGTAATCATTCGATGTTATTAGGCCAACTAATTGACGTTTTTACCATTGTCTGAGGAAAGCAGGTTATAGGTGTAAGTTTGGATATCAGTGTCCTGCTTGTCCTAGCTACGTGCCTGACTCGAGGATTAAAGAAGTCTAAAAGGTTGACTCGGTTATAAGACTTAGATTTATTTTGGGCTTTAATTTTAATTTTAAGAAAGTAAAACGAATTTGGTATTTTTTATGTACTCTTAGGATGTAGTAGATTATTATACGAGTAATAAAGTGAAGTAAGCTGTTAACTCCTCTTTTGAGAGCGACCTAAGGACTAATGAAGTGAAGCAACCTAGAGACTTAAGCCTACAGAGCGACCTAACAGCCTACAGAGTAATAAAGTGGAGCGACCCAGTAGGAAGCGACCCAGTAGCTAATTGGATCTAGCGACCCAATGGGTTGAATAGTCTAACGACTTAATGGGCCAGCGACTCAACGACTTAAGTACCTTGCGACCTAAGAAGACCAGCGACTTAACTGCTTAGAGAAGTAAGCGACCTAACACAAGAAGCGGCTTACAGGAAGCCACGACCTAACGACTTAAGAAGTGGACGACCTAACGACTTGAGAAGTGGACTACTTAACGACCTAAGTACTTCACGACCTAAAGAGATGAAGCGGCGGCGGCCTATTGCTTTCACGACCTACTTTAAGTCGTTCATGACTTAGCACTTAATGATGGAACCATGCCGCTTTCCGTTAGGTCGCTAGAACCTACTAGTTAGTTTAGATGGCCAGGTGCGAACCAGTTAAGTCGTAACCCATATCCCCTTAACTTGCTGACGACTTATGACCTATCTTAGGTCATAACCTACGACCTACGACTTGCTTTAAGTCGCTCATGACTTAAGGCTTGTCCAGAATTCCCTATAAATACGGCCTAAGATCCAACATAGAGGGGACTTTTGGATCATTCTTCAAGGCACGGACACTCTGCCATTTTCCCAACTCAAGCAATACTTCAAGCACTCAAAACACCAAGGACATTACGACAAACTTCAAGAGAAAATCTACATCATTCGACATGAATTCAAAAGATCATTCCTCATCGAAGTTTGAGCTACTAGTCTAAAGTGTATTGTAATTGAAGAAAGTTGTATGAGTTGTACTTGAATCAGCAATAAAGAGAATTAAAGTGGATGTAGGCTCAACTATAAGCCGAACCACTATAAAAACTGCGACTTTTACTGCTTTTTCTGTAATTTTCTGCTTGTGGTGCTTTCACATTTACTCTACATACATCGGGGTGTTAGCGTCTGATTTTTACGTTAACATTTTTGGTGCTTTCATTGAGAGCCGAACTCAGGATACTGTCATCATAGCTTCGTAGAAATTTTTGGAAAGGATCTCTCTAAAAACCAGAAGTTTATCAGAAATAATGGCTCCTGGAAGAAAGCGCAAGTCTGTTAGATCCGACGATGTTCGCGAAACTACTACCACTTCTCCTCCTTTAAGTCAAACAACTCCAACTGTTGGGGTAACGCAAGCAGAATTGGATGCTGCGGTTTTTGGGCTATATCAGCAGATGGAAGCCCAAAACAATCTGATGTTGGAAATGTTTAATGCTTTGCTTGGGGATAACCGTCAACCGGTGAATAACGAACCAAACTTTGCTGATAATGTTCATGATGTTGAAGAAAGAGATGTTCCTCAAAGGGCAGCTAGCCCAGTCAAAGACACACCTCCCCAAGTCGGAGGATCGGGACAACAGCCAACTTTCCGTGAGCGCCTGTCGAGGCAAACTTCTGAGAAGATGGCCGATGCCTGTCCTGCTGAGCCCCTTAATGATGAGGAATATTTCTCAGGGATGGTCCGGAAAATCATAAAGGAAAATATGCAAAGGGAAGAAGACGAAAAAGAATGGGGGTTCGCTCCGAGCAAGACTCCATTCACTGAAAGGATTTTGAAAGCAGAATTTCCTAGGAAGTTCGTTCCTCCTACCATACCGGCTGATAAGGGGACAAGTGACCCTAATGAATTTCTGTACAAGTATGATTGGCACATCACTGGTGCCAGAGCTTCTGATGAGATCAAATGCCGGTATTTCTGGTATACCTGAAAGGAGTTGCTCTACTTTGGTTCACAAAGCTGCCGGTCCGGTCGATAGATCAGTTTTCTGATTTGACTCGAAAGTTTAAGGAACAGTTCAGATTGTACGCTTCGAAGGCGAAAGATATAATGTCGTTATCCAACTTGGAGCATAATCCTGGAGAATCCATTAGATCTTTCTTGAATCGCTTCAATATAGCTTTGGCTGAAGTAGACAACGCAGAGCCGAGAATGATTTTGACGTACCTGGTGAGGGCTATTGACAAGACAAGTGAGTTCGGGAAGTGGTTGAAAATGAAAGAACCGAATTCGCTTGACAAGTTTTATAAGAAAGCCGATGAATTCATGCGCTTGGAAAGCCTCCAAGCACCGGCTAAGATTGTATCGACAGGGGTTGGAAATAGTAATGCTATTCCGAATAAGAAGGAATCTGGCAATCGGAAGAGGGGAAACGATGGTCAGAAGAAGCAAGGAGATGCAAAGAAAAATCGTACCTTCAACTTCACCCCTCTGACTCATACCCCGGAGAACATCTACTTTGCAAACAAAGACATGGTCAAATTCCCCGCACCAGCTAAGCAAAGGGTTAATAAGAAAGCTGAGAAGAATGGAAGGTTTTGCCGGTTCCATAACCAACCCGGGCATGATACCAATGAGTTCCGTCACTTGAAGGAGTTGATTGAGGAACTATTGAAAGAAAACAAGCTCCAGCAATATGTAAAGAGGAATAGGAATGGTCCAACTCCGTCAACTCAAGGACAACGGGCTCCTGTTCATCGTCCTAGCTCAAGTGAAAAGGCAGCAGCTCATGAATCAGAGAGGCCCGTTATTAATGTGATTACAGGAGGACCTCACCCAGCTGGCAGAAGCTGGGGTGAGATGGAACGATACGCTCATGCATTGAAGTATGCACCAGCAGAGGAAAGTGTTTTTGTGTTAGAAGATGCTGCACCTATGAAGCAACAGAAAACTTTTAATGATGACATTGTCTTCAGAGTCAGGGATTCTATAAGTGTTGAAGCCCCTACCATAGATCCCTTGGTTATTTCTGCTGGCATTGGGCCAGCTATTGTAAGAAGAGTACTTGTTGATTGCGGTGCTTCTTGCAATATTCTTTTCAAAAAGACCTTCGATCGGATGAAGATCCCAATGGCTGATGTTCAAGCTTCGTCGCAAAAGGTTGTTGGGTTTACTGGGGAACCCAGGCAGCCGATTGGGACTATTGATCTGTTCGTGGAACTTGGAGAGGGGCAGAAGAAGGTCGTTCGAAGGCAGACTTTTGTAATTGTTGATGAATTTTCTGCTTACAATGCCTTCCTAGGCCGTCCAACTCTTGCAGCCTTTAAAGCAATCTTCGCCCCGTGGTGCCTTACCATGAAATTCCCCACAGATAATGGGGTCGGTGTTGTTAAAGGGGATCGGAATGCAGGGCGGGAATGTTATCTGATAGAACTGCGTGAAGCAAGAAAGAGAGAGATGGGAAAGGATGCGGCAGCCCCAGTCCGCATCAAAGAATCAACCTTGTAGCAATTATAGGGTGGACTCTGTATTGGCGAATGTAGCGAAGCGCGAAGAAAAATGGATCCCAGAAAAGCCAGTACAGGGGGGAATCGAGTGGTGCTAGTGGAAGTAACGGTACCAGTACCTGTTGACCCAAAAGACCCAAACAAGGTGCCTAATGTGGGTTCACAGCTTAATACGGCGGTTCAGAATATTTTGATATCATTCCTGAAAGCAAATCCGGATGTATTCGCTTGGACCCATGCTGATATGTGTGGAATATCACCAGAAGTTGCAGTACATACTTTGAATATTGATCCGAAGTTTACACCTGTGAAGCAGAAAAGAAGAACCCAGGGTCTCGAAAGGTCAGCAGCATTGAAAGAAGAGGTGGATCGCTCATGGAGAATGACTTTATCAGAGAATCAACTTATCCGAATTGGGTTTCAAATCCAGTGCTGGTTAAGAAAGCTAACGGAAAGTGGAGAGTATGCATCGACTTTTCAGATTTAAACAAAGCCTGTCCCAAAGACTGCTTTCCGCTACCCCGGATTGACCAGTTAGTTGACGGAACAGCGGAATAGTTGGTTGATGGCGCAAGAAACGATTACTGTTCCGGGGCTGGGGTTGTGCTTGAAACCCCTAAAGGACGGTCATTGTGCTATGCTTTAAGATTGGAATTCCCTTCGACAAATAATGAAGCAGAGTATGAAGCTCTTATTGCCGGTTTGAGAATTGCTAAAGAACTGAATGTCAAAATGTTGCAGATCTTCCGTGATTCATAGCTTATTGTATGTCAAGTCAAGAAAGAGTTTCAAACTAAAGGAGGAAATCTGCCCGCTTACTTGTCAAGAGCCTGGGAGCTTCTCGATGACCTTGACCATTATACGATAAATCATATACCCCGGGAAGAAAACATGAAGGCCGATTCTCTCGCAAAGTATGCAAGCACTGGTGAAGCTCAATTATTGGGATTAGTTCCTGTGGAAGTCCTATCAACTCGAAGCATTGATGAGATGGATATTGATTGGATCATGACTATATCACAGGAGCGAGAATCATGGATGACTCCGATATTGGAATATCTGCGCGACGGTTCTCTACCAGAAAACTCAAAAGAACGGCAGAAGTTGTTAAGAAAAGCTTCCAGATACATAATTCAAGATGGCCAATTGTATAGGCGGGGATTCTCAATGCCATTACTCCGATGTGTGACTAAGGAAGAAGCTGAGACAATTCTAACTGAAGTACACGGAGGAGAGTGTGGAGATCATTCAGGTGGTCAAACTCTAGCAAAGAAAATTCTCTGTTATGGGTATTTTTGGCCAGATATTAATCGTGATGCTACAAGTTATGCCTGAAAATGTGACCGATGCCAGAGATTTGCAGAAATCCCAAGAGCACCTCCACTAAGATAACGCAGATGGTCAGTCCGTGGCCATTTGCTATTTGGGGAATATATCTCATCGGGCCTTTGCCAACTGCCAAATCCGGAATCAGATATGATATTGTTGTTGTTGATTATTTTACTAAATGGGCTGAATCTGAACCATTAGCTACTATTACCTCTAAGAAGATGATAAACTTTGTAGCTAAGAATTCATTTGCAGATATGGTATGCCTCAAAAGATAATCACAGACAATGGAACCCAATTCGAAAATGAAGAGTTCCAAGATTTTTGCAAGAAATTCAAGATCCAGAAAAGCTTCTCAGCAGTAGCTCATCCGTAGGCAAACGGGCAAGTGGAAGCAGTAAACAAAATTATCAAATCGACCACCAAAAAAAAGCTGGAAAAAGCGAAAGGTGGTTGGGTGGATAAGCTTCCACTAGCACTATGGGCATATAGAACTACACATAAAACTGCGACGGGGCACACTCCATTTTCATTGGCATATGGATCAGAGGCAATGATTCCGGTAGAAATAGAAGTCCCTTCACATAGAAGAATTCATTTCAACCAAGAAAAACCAAGAAAAAAATGAAGAGTTGCAACTTGAAGCACTTGACTTCCTTGATGAAAGAAGGGAAGAGGCTCAGCTCAGAATTGTGGCCCATCAGCAAAGAATTGCCAGGCACTTCAATTCCAAAGTTCGCCAACGCAGCTTTGAGATTGGAGATCTAGTCTTGAAGAGGGTCATGACAGCAACAGGAGTGTTTGCACCAAACTGGGAAGGGTCGTATGTCATAGGCAAAAAACTTCTTGATGGCACTTTCAAACTAATAACTGTCGAAGGAGATCCAATTCCAAGAGCTTGGAACAGCAATCATCTACGCCTATATTTTACTTAAAGGCTTTAATGAAATATTGTAAAAGAATGATGAATGTATGATTCTTGTATTGAAAGCCATTGTAAAGCCAGTGCAAGTGAATAATAAGAACTATAAAGTGGATGTAGGCCCAGTTCTTGGCCGAACCACTATAAATCTTGTGTTCTTTACTATTATAAACTGCTTTGTTTTATTTTGATATATAAAATACGTCAATTGGATTACTAAAATGTCGATTTAATAATGCAGACCATTAAAACAAAGCTTACCCATCACAAGAACAAGCAATCCCTGACATCACCCAACAAGCAAATGCTAAACCGCTCAAAATTTCCATACTCAAATCCTACGTAAGAAGTGCTTGAAGCAAAAAAGTTAGTGATTATGCTGCAAGTGGGCCCTTGCTAACTAATTATGGTTGTTTGTACAAACAAGCATCGATTAAATAGCCTGTGTCTGCCCCCATCAACTCACTTAACTATGAAGTACACTTCTTTGGATAAAGGAAATTACTGGCAATAGAAAGGGAGGTGTGTTTGGAAAAGATAACGGGATCGCCGATATGAATAAATAGCAAAGAGACATGGGCGAGCAAGCATCAAACAGCCAAAGACCTCTTCGGAGGAACAAGACCTCTTCGGAGGCACAACTCTTCGGAGGATAAAGACCTCGAACGGGGCATGCCAGAAAACGAAAGTTTTCTTTCTCAACAAAAAAGATTGGTATAGAATGACCGGGAGCACCTTCCTAACTGGAAGGCAAGGCGCTTGTTCATTAGCTGAGACAGTTTGCGCAGACAAGCGTCCAAGTAACTTGCGTCCGCCCTGTGAATCCATGGGATGATCGGAGGCACCTTCCCAAGTGGAAGGCAAGGCGCTTGTTCACTAGCTGAGACAGTCTGGGCAAATAAACGTCCAAGTAACTTGCGTCCGTCCCGTGAATCCAGCCAACCATGAGGAAGAAACTTCCAGGCATACTCGGAGGCACGCATTCCACCGATATTTGAAATAAAACTTCACAAGTGCTGGAATGTGAAAAGCCCTCTTCGGAGGCCCATTTCACCATAGTTGAAATGCTAAAAGACCTCTAGCGGGCCTCGCCAGAAAAAGAGAGCTCTTTCTCGACAGAAAGTTGTGGACTGATCGGTGGTACAGAACACTCATGTCCGCCCCGTGAATCCATCCAACTGAGAGAAGGGAACTCCAAACTTCCAGAAGAAAGCCCTACTCAAAGGCACACATTTCACCGTGATTTGAAATAAAACTTCATACGAGTCGAAATGTGAAAAGCCCTCTTCGGAAGCCCACTTCCCAGCGAACAGAGAAAAGATAAAAGCCTCTCCCAAGAGGCAGAAACAAAAAGACCTCTTCCCAAAGGCACAATCAAACAAAAAGACCTCTTCCCGGAGGCACAACCAAACAAAAGACCTCTTCCCAGAGGCGCAATCAAACAAAAAACCCTCTTCGAAGGCACAAGCAGGTTGAAGCCCTTTTTCGGAAGGCCCACTGTACAATGAAGTAAAATTCACTTGCCAAAGCAAAAGTAACTTTTTTCAAAAAGTGAAGTGTAAAAACCTCGCAACAAAAAAAAACTTCTCCAATATGAAGTGCATTCTACTAAATTAGAAAAATATTTCCTTGGAACGGAAATATTATCCTATAAATTACAAATGCAAACCTCCTTCAAATAGAAGAGTTGTTCTCTAAAGGAAGAGTACAAGTCTTCTCGAAACAGAAGAGTTATTCTCCGAATCTTTGCCAATGTGAAAGAGATTGCAATAAACCATGGTATGGGGGCAATATAATATAGTCATCGCAAAAATAAAAACAATGCTCAAGAAACATACCATAGGTTTACTGCAACTTCACATAAAGAGAATAGAGAAACTTGCATGAAAACGGAAAATAAATGCGTTCTCAAATACAGACAGAAATTTGTATAAGTAAAAGAATCATTTTATTCCATACTATGAGAATTTTATACATGTGCAAGTTTCAAAGTAAAAGAAGGCGGGGACTAGTACCCGCACAATCTCCAGTCAACGCAAGCTTATACACAAGCAAAAAGCAAAGAGCGAGATAAAAAGCACAGGACCAAAGCCATCATTTCTTCTTCCTTCCACTTTTGAGCCTGCGCCTGGCCGGATGACCAACTTCTTGCGCCGGCTTGAAAGAGTAGGGGAAGAAGGAGAAAGGGGAACAATTGGACTTGCTTCTGCTTTTTCCTCGCCGGCTGAAGCTTCCTTCTTCTTTGAGACTCCAATTTTCCCCCTTTTCTTAGAAGAAGACCCGCTTCCTGGAGTAAAAAGTGTGGCTAACGGCGTATCGTCCGAACCAGTTAGTTCCGGAGTCTTCTCCCCCTCTTCAGTTTCTTCTCCTCTATGTTCTTGTGAAGCAATGGGATCGTCCAAGTCTTGGAGAGCTTCTATTTGCTCCTCTTGTGATCCCGGTTGAGAGGCAGAAGGAGGAGTGACCTGAAGAGACGGAGGAGGAATAACTCGAGAAGGGGAAATTTGAACAATACTTGGTGCTTTTTCTACAGGAGAAGAAAAGTTAAAGTCGGTATTCCTCATAAAAAGAGGGGATAATGGTTCATCGACACTTAAGAAATAAGCAAGAAGCTCATCGAACTCAGTCGAAGCGAACAAGAAGCCCGCTTGAGCAAGATCAACATTAAGGTTACCTGGAGAAGTAGACTTCACTATGTCGATTTTGAAGTCCTGCGCTTCGGCGCTTCCTTGAGCCTCATCTCCAGTGTGGGCGGTGATGCTTTCGGTAACGACTTTAGTAGGAGGTGGAGAATGGGAACCGGAACCAACAATGTCGATATCGGCTGAAACCGAAGGTTGAACTGGGTCGGTTAAAGTTGCCTTTCCTACATGTTCTCCTTCGGCCATTCCGGATCTCTCTTCGGCCAGTTGCTCCTTTCCTCTGGCAAGAGTGGCGCGGGCATCATCATCAAGATAATTTGCCTCTAAATCCGCCTCAGCATAGCCAGCACTGCCAAACATGTCAAGTATGGCCTCCCACCCTTCAGCCAGAGTTATTTCATATTTGGGGCCTAGAAAGGAGAGACTACCATGCCCCAGGACGCTATGCAAGTAGAAGTCAAACAATGTCGAGCTGATATTGGCCTTCGTTGCTTCGTGAGACTCTTCAGCTGCGATTTTGCCGGCAACAGCCTCATCACGCTCTCTTTCAGCTTTAGAGAGTTGAAGTTTTAGCATTTCGATCTCCACGTCCTTGGAGCTAGTCTTCTTTCGTAGCTCTGTGATGTCAGCAATATGGCCCTCATTAATTCTTTTTTGCACATCAAGCCTATCTTCGGCATCTCTTTGAGCGGAATGAGCATCTCGCACTTGTTGTTGAAGCACTTGCTCCCTTTGCGAATAGGAAGTGGAGGAAGTGACAAGCTCTTCTTTAAGTTTTTAAACTTCCGCTTCGAGTTTTTCATTATAAGTAGCAATGCTTCTCATTTCCGCATCATGTTGCTCAAGAATCTTCTGCCACTCAGATTCGTCGTTTTCCATTGTTAACATGGCTTCAAGATTCGCACGATTTACCCTTTGGAGCTCATCGACAAGCTTTTGCCAACCTGACATTCTTTCGATATCAAGTTTGACAGCTTCAAGGTTGCGCAGCATAGCATGCTTATCGATCGGGACCAGGTCAAGATCAAAGCGCACTCCTTTCAGGCACCAGTTCGGGAATCGACTCTGAAGAGTAGCTGGGCCTGGACCAACTTGATATGGGGGCCTTCTAAGGATTGTTTGAATATCGGTGCGTGCCAGGGCAGGAGATTGAGATAGTACAGGAGCAGCAGGTTGTTCGAAAATCTCGGATGCTGGTTTTTCGCCATGTTTGGCTCTTTTACTCACGTCTTCGGCGATTTGACTTTTCCCCTTGTCGTCACAGGACTTCCGTTTATGAGAATCATCTTCCCTCTGGGAAGAATCATGTCGCTCGTCCCGTCTTTCATGGCGTTCTTCGTGGGCACGTCTTTCACGAGCTTATCGTGCGGCTCTTTCTTCATCAGTCTCCCTATAAGAAGGAAGATATCTCCTAGGATCAAAAGAGCCGCGTATCCCGTAGCTCTGAAAGTCGTCATAATAAGAGCGTCGCCCTATTGAAAGACCTGAAAATGGAAAAGAGGCAAAGCTTGAGAATCTTTGAAGTAAAATGCATATAAGTGCATAAGAATGCTAAAAATCCTAAGTGTGTGTAACGTGCAAACTACGCGTGTCAAATTACGAACCACTCCTCGGTTGCGGGAAATAATGGGTTTTATAGCTAACGTCGACTCTTGAGCTGATGGAGTCTGTTGTAAAGTGGATGTTGCTTCAACTGCTGAAGAGGTAACTCTAGCAGAAACAGGGTCGTCTTTAAAGAGCTCATGTGAAGTGATTATCAGATCGCTCAACCCTTCAAAAATGTCATCCCCACTCTGCTTGGCAGGACTCGCTCTCTCAGTTCCCTCATCACTTGATTTCCCTGAATGATGAAAAGGCTCTTCCTCTTCGATGATCGGGCAAGTGTAAGCTTGTCAGATGGCCCCGCAATATCAGTAGAAGTAGAGCACTTCACCAGTAAAGCTTTAGAAGTAGGTTCCTTCAGTATAGGTTCCTCAGCAGAAACGGGGGCACCTGGTGATTTGGTCAGAGAATCGGGAACTTCGTGAGGTTAAGTGGAGCGAGAAGAGTGCAAAAGTTCATATTGGTGCAGAAGTTCATCTCTCAGCAAAAACTTAATACTTCTTTCTTCAGCCGGCACGGCACTTAATCTATCAAAGGTCGTCTTGTGACTGGGATTTCTAGAGGGAGGAGGAAGTGCTGTAAAAGAAAAGAATGAAGTTAGAACTTAGCAATTCGAATCTTTAAAAGCTGAAACGGGGAAACGGGGATGAGCAATCTCACTTCCTTTTCTCCGGATGGCATAAAACCCTAGAGGACAGCGGACAAAGAAGAATTGATTCAGAAAGCCGTGAGCACTTTCGGAAAGATCAGTAATAAGTTTGTGATTTCTGGCACTTCTCACAAATATAAAGGAGGGGTGGTCTTTAGTCTTCGCGAATGTCCATAAGTAGCAAATTTCTTCGAATTCGAAAGACGGTTAAGTGTCCTCCTGAATAAAACACATAATTCCATCGGGATGGCGTAGCCATTGGGATGTAGTTGAAAGGGAGAGATGGTTAGCCGGAAAAGGAGTTGATGAAGAAATTCATTGAAAGGGGGGATCGCACCACAAAGCACATTTGACGGTTGACAGCAACAAAACCGAGAGGTGGCCTGTCAGCAGTATCATTCGGGCCAGGAAGTCTAGCATCTGCTTCGGCAATCCCAAATTGAATACATAGTTGATTGAATGTCCGCTGACTCAAGGTAGTTGGAGTTCTCTCCGGAGGATCAACCAATGGCTCAGCTATCGGGAAGACTCCTTCAGGCTGCTCGATTATTTCTTCTTGAGAAGACATTCTACACAAGGAACTGGATATTCAAATGTGAAGGTGCACGTTTCCTAAATGTGTGAAGTGTTGTGTAAAACTAACAAAGTGACAAGCAAGTATAACTGGAATTAAAATTAATAAGATATGACAAGTGTAAAATTTCAGGACTTGTCGCCTTAAGTCCAAATGCAGGTGCAGTATTGATGCAAACAAATCGGCTTTAGTTGATTAACATTGCTTTACTACTTCACTTGAATTTGTTGGTTCACAGCATTTCATATAATTTCTTTAAGTTGATTATATTTTATCGACTAATCAGTCATTCGATGTGAGCAATCGGTGGCAGTATATTCGTCCCATTTTCTGCAAATGTTGTATTTAACAGGTTCTTAGCTTGCAAGTTAGTATAATCTGTAAAGAGGTGCAATAGAGTTCAGACAGTTCACTCTAGCTGTTCAAGTTGGAGATTCAAATTAAGTACTGTCAAGTTTTTGCAAGAAAACAAGTTTAAGCAACTTAATATAAGACGAAGTTCCATTAAGTCGTTCTTTTTAAGTCAAAAAGTTCATTATCATCCTCCGGCGAGTTAAAATTGTGATGCATGTTAAAGAATAAAGCTTCAAGTCAAAATATCGCAAAATTGCTCAAGTCCAAGCTCGGCCGCGACCTAAAACCTAAGTCGCACACATGATAAGTCGCAAGTATTGTAAGTCACAAGCACATTGAGTCGCAAGTAAGTTAGACCGCGAATTAGTAAGTCGCTCTAATGGTATTTCGGAACTGCCAAGCTATTTTACATCAAGAAGTCCTAAGTCTCGCACTCCAGTCATCCGCTGCCACGTGCCCGCATTCCTTGCCTTACCAGAGATACGACGGCACAACCAAAGATCCATTAACCCGTTAAGGATCTTTTCACTTCCCCCAAAACTTGCTAGCTAGTTGATCTGAAACACAAAAATCCACCATCTTCTCAGCGAAACCCGTTATCTATCTAACCGTACCACCAAATCATCCAACGCTAATTCAAATTAACTCCGATCCATCATGGATAATGCACGCTCCTATGCTCTCAAGAATCGCAGTGACAACACAGTTAATGGCAAAAGAAATCAACTGCAACTTGGTTCAAAAGTGAAGCAAAACGTATGAAGTTGGTCCGGGGTTAGACGATTGGAATTTGTGGTTCTACGGTAACTGTGGGTTGGAGAAAGATCAAGTTTACTTACACGATGTGATGGTAAAGTCGAATCAACGACAGGATGAAGTGAATTCGTCTTTGGAAGCTCGAAAAAATTGATAATGGCAGAGAAGATTGACAAAGTAATTATGTGAGGAGGAAGAAACGGGTTAGCATTTATATGGAGTCAAGAAAAGGAGGCGAATGGGCGCGCGAGGTAGGAAGACTCTTGAGTCGCTTATGACCTATCGGAACTAGATCGAAGCACACGACCTATAGCATAAGCATGTACTTCGAGGGGCAAGTGTTAACTCCTCTTTTGAGAGCCACCTAAGGACTAATGAAGTGAAGCAACCTAGAGACTTAAGCCTACAGAGCGACCTAACAGCCTAATAGGCTTATCATGGTAAAGAGACTTGGCGACTTGAGCACATGAGCGACCTAGCGACCTATAGTAGGGAGCGACCCAGTAGCTAATTGGATCTAGCAACCCAATGGGTTGAATAGTCTAACGACTTAATGGGCCAGCGACTCAACGACTTAAGTACCTTGCGACCTAAGAAGACCAGCGACTTAACTGCTTAGAGAAGTAAGCAACCTAACACAAGAAGCGGCTTACAGGAAGCCACGACCTAACGACTTAAGAAGTGGACGACCTAACGACTTGAGAAGTGGACTACTTAACGACCTAAGTACTTCACGACCTAAAGAGACGAAGCGGCAGCGGCCTAGTGCTTTCACGACCTACTTTAAGTCATTCACGACTTAGCACTTAATGATGGAACCATGCCGCTTTCCGTTAGGTCGCTAGAACCTACTAGTTAGTTCATATGGCCAGGTGCGAACCAGTTAAGTCGTAACCCATATCCCCTTAACTTGCTGACGACTTATGACCTATCTTAGGTCATAACCTACGACCTACGACTTGCTTTAAGTCGCTCATGACTTAAGGCTTGTCCAGAATTCCCTATAAATACGGCCTAAGATCCAACATAGAGGGGACTTTTGGATCATTCTTCAAGGCACGGACACTCTGCCATTTTCCCAACTCAAGCAATACTTCAAGCACTCAAAACACCAAGGACATTACGACAAACTTCAAGAGAAAATCTACATCGTTCGACATGAATTCAAAAGATCATTCCTCGTCGAAGTTTGAGCTACTAGTCTAAAGTGTATTGTAATTGAAGAAAGTTGTATGAGTTGTACTTGAATCAGCAATAAAGAGAATTAAAGTGGATGTAGGCTCGACTATAAGTCGAACCACTATAAAAACTGCGTCTTTTACTGCTTTTTCTGTAATTTTCTGCTTATCTCTAATTCCCGCATTGACGGGTGGTGCTTTCACATTTACTATACATACATCGGGGTGTTAGCGTCTGATTTTTACGTTAACATAAGTTTTTATGAAATGTTTTATAAACTAAGACGTGTCTTTATAAATGTTTATATACTTAAGTTATGTTTTATTAAATTGTTCATAAATGATTTTAGTATTGAATAATATACTGTTTTTGTAAATGAATGTGATACAATAGATAATTGGTGTAATTTAGAAACCAATAGGATAAAATACGTAAGTTGTACATAGATCATTTTATTCACATGACTGTTCTTGATCCAGAATTCGAGTTCATGGTTTATAAATGATTAACACCGATCCAAATAGGAATATTTCACTCATTCTTGAAGGCGAACAGTTGAAATAGATTCATGATATGATCCCAAAGTTTTCTATCATAGTGTATGGTTATGCAAGGGAAACATAAGTTTCTAATCAAGGGACCTAATCGAATTCTGCACTAGAGAGGCCAAGTGATCTATACTAGTTGCGAAATGAAATTTATGTCACCAAGAAAATGATAAAATTAGATAAATCGTACGTATGATCCATGTACATCGAATAGGCTTAAGTATATGCATACTGTGTTTTGGTTTCTTATGAGCAGTTTAGGATATGACTCTTTGATTTACAATGAGGTACCATGAATAATTGTCTAAGTAATGACCTAAGGTGATTGACCATAAGGTATGCATAGGAGATTGTTTATCCACCATGTGCGATGAGAGGGGTTTTAAGCCCGAGCAGTCTATGACATGTGTTTGCTGCTAATTTTGAATGCTATTAAGACTTGATTGCACTTGTTTCTTTTTGTGTGTTAGCCATGTTGGAATGTCGGGGGAAAATGTTTTATAACGACTAGGAATTTCGAACACTTCATATTTATATATCTAAACTATTTAAATATTTGAATCTTAGATTAAATATGTTCGAATGGAATAATAACCTTGTTAACCCCTTTATATTAGTAATTAATGATGGTAAATCTTTTTATGAAAAGTGTTTGCAAAAATAAATAATAATTCGAAGGAATATCAATAATGTGACCGAAAATTATTTTATGGATAAATGGCTTTTTACTCTATAAAGTTGTTGGAATTTATTGTTCTTTCTAAGAATTTTTATGTATATTTAATTACAACTAAAAATATTTTCCATGATATAGCTGACTAAATGTGATTAGTAAAATGATTAGCAAATTGATTAAGGAAGATACTTTGATGAATAATGTTTTAGGTATTTTTTTCGGTCAATGGTGAGGTGCAAGGAAAACACATGGAGGAGGTTTCTTTGGCTGGTAAAGGGGGTTTAGGGAGGTAATTTACCTATTTTTAAATCCATGTAATAGTATTCGCTTATTCGCAATTTTATTTGCTAAGTTTTTTTGAAGAAACCTACATATTCGAGTCTCTTTTCTCTTCTCAAATCTTTATTTTCCCTATGCAAATCAAGCCCGAGCTCCATCCAAATTTGGCAAGGGCCTTGGCACGTCATAGGGACATGAAATAACATCCCAAAGCATGAAGTAAGTTGGCACAATTAGTCCAACCATTTTAGGCCGTGAGCAAAAGATGAGGTAAGAAGGTGGCCGGGCTCTTTTATGAAGAAAATGTGGGTTCTTTTGCTTATTTTTGTTGAGGTAGGAAGTAGAGGTAGAGACTTATACATGGTTGTAGGTATGGATTTAAGTGTGTTTACTCACCACTAAATGAATATATATTGTGTTATATTGTTTTGTGCTTGAATGTAAAGTTAAGTATGAACTAAATAAGTTATAACTTTGGATCCCCATGCTTTTGAAAGAAAATGTAAACTTTATATTGTATAATATCGCTTATATGACCTTCTATAACATATGGCATGGCCTTGACATTATGACTAAATGGTTTCTTGGATAGTATTGTATATGGAATGGTCTGTATAGTGATAGTAGCTGTGAAAGCACTTTAAATACTCTTATGTCTAAACTTGTTCAATTTGGTTGTTCGTGAATATATTGTGAATATATATATTTTGGTTGTTATTTACACTTATAATTATGTATGGGATAGGGAGGAATTGGTTTGGAATCTTGTAGAATTTATTAAACAAAGTGGTGAATGTTATAGTAAAAAGGTCGATATGGATGCACTTTGAAAATGCCTTCTAGTCGACGTTATTTTTTTAAGAGTCATCCTAAAGGGTTTCCTTACTGTCTTAATAAGTAAATTATGTTTACTTATTACTATAAAAATATCAATGTTTAAACCATTTTATAATTGGTTGAACGAAGTTGAAAATTTTCAAATAGAAATAGTCACCACAAATGCACTTTGAAAAATACCTTGTTATCGAAAATTTTAATATGATTTTGAAAGATATCCTTCGGGATTTCTTTGCCTGGTAATTAATTGTCTGTTAACTCCGCCTCGGTTTAGACTCTGCGACTCAAGGAGACGCCGACCTAAGGCTCAACAAGGGTGCCGACCTAAGGCTCAACAAGGGTGCCGACCTAAGATTCAAAGGGTTGCCGACCTAACACTTCAGTGAGGCTACTGACTCAACATAGATACCGACTTAACAGTCTAGGGAGATTGCCGACTTAACTGGTTGCCGACCTAACTGCCTTAACAGGAATGCCGACCTAAGGCCCTAAATGGATAACGACCTAATGCCTTAAAGGATGCCGACTTAGGAAATCTACCGACCTATACTTAAGTTGCAACCGACTTAAGACTTATGCCAAGCCGTTCACGACCCAGGCAAATGAAGGCAAACCCTATACAGCTACTTGACACGCGCATGATAACTCAGCAACGACCCAAGTCACAACCGATCCAGCTCCCCAGTTATCTCGTTCAGACCGTGATTTGCGACTTACCAAGTTAACTCGTCCACGACCTAAGTATAAGCCCGATGTCATATTACTAAGAAGGAGTAGTGTTGACTCGGAGGCGACCTAGGACTTGTGCAAGTGAACTCCTGTGAAGCCAGAAGGAGGCCAGATGGACCGGCCATGACTCATATTAAGTCGGCTACGACTTAACTTAGATCGGCCGCGGTTTAGGACTTGGCAAATTTCAGAATCAGAGCTCTCTATAAATAGGCACCCATCTCCAACATTCAAAGGACTTTTGCGCATTCTCTTCACACACCGTTACCTTGCTGCATTGAGAACTTCATCAACACTTAGAGCTTCCAAGATTAGAGGAATACATCAAAGAAATTCACGAAGAAACCACACATCTTCAACATGAATCTAAGAACTTTAATCGACATTGAAGCTTAAGACTTGTTCCAAATCACTTGTAACTTGAAGTGTATTGTACTTGAGAAGAATTGTATCAGTTTGTAACGGGATTATTAATAAAAGTACCTAGAGTGGACGTAGGCTATACCCTTAAGCCGAACCACTATAAAATCGTTGTTGTTTACTGTTTTTCTGCTATTACTTGCTTGTAATTCTTTCCCGATCTATCGGGTGGTGCTTTCACAACTACACTTTACACACCGGGGTGTTAGCGTTCACATTTTAGCGTTAACATTTTTGGTGCTTTCACTGAGAATTGAACTCAGGGAAACTGTCATCATTGCTTCGCAGAGATTTGAAGAAGGAATTTCCTTAAGAACTAGAAGTCTATCTGAGATTATGGCTCCTGGAAGGAAAAGTAGATCTATCAGATCTGGAAACATTCAAGAGGGAACCTCCGCTTCCCCTGTACCTAATCAACCCACTCCGTCTGTTGGAGTTACGAAAGCGGAGTTGGATGCTGTGATTCTAGGGCTAAACCAGCAGATAAACGCCCAAAATGCACAATTAGAGGCTCAAAGTGCCCAGAATGCTCTGATTCTGAATAAATTGAACGATTTACTTGGGGCAAACAATCAACCAGCTTGTAATGAAAGGAACTGTGCTGGCAACATTCATGATGTTAGTGAAAGGAATGCTCCTGAAAGGGCTACTAGTCCCTTTGAGCAGGCAGTTCCTGAGGCTGGTGGATCTAAAACTCGGCATGATGAGGAATATCTTTCTGGAATGGTCCGGCAGATCATGAAAGAAAGTATGCAAAGGGTTGAAGATGAGAAGGAATGGGGTTTCGCTCCAAGTAAAACTCCGTTCACTGAAAAAATCTTGAAGGCGGAATTTCCAAGGAAGTTTGTCCCTCCGACTATTCCAGCTTACAAAGGGACAAGTGATCCGAATGAGTTCTTGTATAAATATGATTGGCACATGACAGGTGCCAGGGCCTCTGACGAAATAAAATGTCGATATTTCCCCGTATACCTGGAAGGTGTGGCTCTACTATGGTTCACCAAGTTGCCAGTCCGATCTATCGATCAGTTTTCAGACTTGACCAGAAAATTCAAGGAGCAGTTTAGACTATATGCTTCGAAGGCCAAGGACATTATGTCACTATCGAGTTTAGAGCAGAATCCTGGGGAGTCTATCAGATCCTTCTTGAACCGCTTTAATATAGCACTGGCTGAGGTGGACAATGCTGAACCACGAATGATATTGACTTATCTGATGAGGGCTATTGATAAGTCAAGCGAATTTGGGAAATGGTTAAATATGAAGGAGCCAACCTCTCTCGAAAAGTTCTACAAAAAAGCAGATGAATTCATTCGCTTGGAAAGCCGTCCTTTACCAGTAAAGACAGTGTTGGAAAAAGCAGAAGACAACACTGTCGCTCCACGCAAGAATGAATCGGTGGGGCAAAAAAGGGAGAATGATAATGGGAAGAAACAGGGTAATCTGAAGAAGCCCCGGTCCTTCAAGACATCAGAGTATACTCCATTATCGCATACGCCAGAGCACATCTACCTTGCCACTAAAGATTCCGTCGATTTCCCTAAACCTATCCCTTTGAGGACCGGGAAAAAAGCCATACAGAGTGGGAAATTCTGTCGTTTCCACAATCAACCCGGTCATGAAACTGATGAATGCCGTCAGTTGAAAAATCTGATTGAAGAGTTGCTAAGAGAGAACAAACTGCAACAATTTGTGAAGAAGAATAGCAACAATCCTGCATCGTCAAGTCAGGGGCAACAGGTTCCTGTTCATCAGCCCAGGACAGGTGAGAAAGCTACGGGACATGAATCTGGAAGGCCCGTTATCAATGTCATTACAGGAGGGCCTCACCCAGCTGGCAAAAGCTGGGGTGAGATGGAGAGATATTCCAGGGCTTTGAAATATGCTCCAGCCGAAGAAGACGTCTTTGTTTTAGAAGACACTACGCCCCTGAAACAACAGAAAACTTTCAGCGATGATATTGTTTTCAGAGCCAGAGATTCCACAGGTATAGAAGCTCCTACCCTAGATCCCTTGGTCATCTCGGCTGGTATTGGACCGGCCATTGTCAGAAGAGTCCTCATTGACTGCGGAGCATCATGCAATATCCTCTTCAAGAAGACATTTGACCAGATGAAAATCCCTATGATTGATGTACAAGCCTCATCACAGAAGATCGCTGGCTTCACTGGGGAGCCAAAACAACCAATTGGGACCATCGATCTGCTTGTAGAACTTGGAGAAGCAGAAAGGAAAGTGGTCCGCAAGCAAACATTTGTGATTGTCGATGAGTTTTCTGCTTATAATGCTTTTCTTGGCCGTCCAACACTCGCAGCATTCAAAGCTATCCTAGCCCCGTGGTGCCTCACTATTAAATTCCCTACTGACAATGGAGTAGGAGTTATAAAAGGGGATCAAAATGCTGCGCGAGAGTGCTATTTGACGGAGCTGCGAGAGTCAAGAAAAAGAGAAATGGGGAAGGATGCGGCAACCCCAGTCCGCATCAAAGAACCAGCCTTGTAGCAATTACGGGGCGGACCCTGCACTGGCGAGCACAGCGGGGCACGGAAAGAAATGGATCCCAGAAAAGCCAGTGCAGGGGAGAATAGAGTGGTACCGGTGGAAACGACAGTTCCGGTACCTGTTGACCCGAAGGACCCAAATAAGGTGTTAAATGTGGGTTCACAGCTTAATGTGTCAATTCAGAATATCTTGATATCTTTCCTGAAAGCAAATCTGGATGTCTTTGCTTGGACTCATGCCGATATGTGTGGAATATCCCCAGAAGTTGCAGTACACGCTCTGAATATTGACCCAAAGTTTACGCCAGTTAAACAGAAAAGAAGAACCCAAGGTCCAGAAAGGTCAGCAGCATTAAAAGAAGAGGTTGATCGACTCATGGAAAATAACTTCATCAAAGAATCTACATATCCGAATTGGGTTTCAAATCCTGTGTTGGTCAAGAAAGCTAATGGAAAATGGAGAGTGTGCATTGATTTTTCTGATCTAAACAAAGCTTGCCCCAAAGATTGCTTCCCATTACCCAGGATCGATCAACTGGTAGACGGAACTGCGGGGCATGAATTGTTATCTTTCATGGATGCCTACTCCGGTTATAACCAAATCATGATGCACGAGCCGGATCAGGAGGATACAAGCTTTATCACAGATGTTGGACTTTATTGCTACAGAGTTATGCCCTTCGGATTGAAAAATGCAGGGGCAACCTACCAAAGACTTGTTAATGCTATGTTCAAACCGCAATTGGGCAAAACTATGGAAGTCTACGTCGACGACATGTTAGTGAAGTCCAGGAAAGCAGCGGATCACATTGAACACTTAGCAGAAATGTTCGCAGTCCTCCGGAAATACAGAATGAAACTTAACCCTCTGAAATGTACATTTGGGGTCGAGTCCGGAAAGTTCTTAGGTTTCATCGTCAGTGCTAGGGGCATTGAGGCTAGTCCAGCTCAAATTACTGCCTTGAAAGAAGTTAAAGCTCCTAGAACAAAGAAGGAATTGCAGAGTCTCAACGGAAAGGTCGCCGCCCTGAGTCGGTTCATTTCCAAAGCCACTGATAAATGCATCCCATTCTTTGACGCCCTGAAGAAAGGAAAGAAGAATTTTGAATGGACTTCCGAATGCCAAAAAGCCTTCGATGAGTTGATCCGTCATATGGAAACGCCTCCAATACTTTCTAGGCCAGGCAATGGTGAGGATCTTCTTATATACTTGGCAGTATCATCTCATGCTCTAAGTGCAGCGCTGATACGGGAAGACAAAAGGATTCAACATCCGGTTTACTATATCAGCAAAAGACTCACTGGGGCAGAGCTGAATTACTCCAAGTTGGAAAAACTCGCCTATTGCCTACTAGTTGCATCAAGGAAACTGAGGCAATATTTCCAAGCTCATCCTATCAAAGTACTCACTGATCAACCTCTAAAGCAAGTCCTATTTCGCCCTGAAACTTTGGGTCGCCTTCTAAAATGGAACATTGAACTCAGTCAATATGACATCACCTATCACCCCCGAAAAGCAATCAACGGACAAGCTTTAGCTGATTTCATTGCAGAATTCACAGAGAAAGATAATGGTGAGGAAGAAACGATCAATGATTCCCCAATCCAGTGGAAGATGTATGTTGATGGCGCAAGAAACGACTACTGTTCTGGAGCCGGAGTGGTACTTGAAACTCCTGAGGGTCGATCATTATGTTATGCACTAAGATTGGAATTTCCTTCAACAAACAATGAAGCAGAATATGAAGCTCTTATTGCAGGTCTGAAAATCGCTAAAGAGCTAAACATTCGAGCATTACAAATCTTCAGTGATTCTCAGCTTATTGTATGCCAAGTCAAGAAGGAATTTCAAGCAAAAGGTGGAAATCTGCCTTCCTACTTTTCAAAGGCTTGGGAACTCCTATGTGAACTCGATTACTATTCAATAAGCCACATTCCTCGGGAAGAGAATATGAAGGTAGATTCCCTCGCAAAGTATTCAAGTTCTGGTGAAGCTCAACTATTGGGATTGGTCCCTGTAGAAGTCCTTTCAGCACCAAGTATAGACGAGATGGATATAGACTGGATTATGAATGTATCTCAAGAACAAGAGTCATGGATGACTCCAATACTGGACTACCTACTCAGAGGTTCTCTGCCAGAAAATTCGATAGAAAGACGAAAGCTACTAAGGAAAGCCTCTCGCTATGTAATTCAGGATGGCCGATTGTACAGACGGGGATTCTCAATGCCATTGCTTCGATGTGTATCCCGGGAAGAGTCCAAAACAATCCTAGCTGAGGTGCATGGAGGAGAATGTGGTGATCATTCAGGTGGTCAAACATTAGCAAAGAAAATTCTCCGATACGGATATTTTTGGCCAGAAATTAATCGAGATGCTGCAGATTACTCCCGAAAATGTGACAAATGCCAAAGATTTGCCAAAATTCCTAGAGCACCTTCTACCGAACTCACAATTGGTCAGTCCATGGCCATTTGCAATTTGGGGAATGGATCTCATTGGGCCGCTACCAACTGCTAAATCAGGGATTAAATATGCTATTGTTGCAGTTGATTATTTTACTAAATGGGCTGAAGCTGAACCATTGGCTACTATCACTTCTAAGAAAATGATAAGCTTTGTGACCAAGAATATCATTTGCAGATACGGTGTGCCTCAGAAAATAATCACAGACAATGGTACTCAGTTTGAAAGCGAGGAATTCCAGGATTTTTGCAAACGATTCAAAATCCAGAAAAGCTTTTCGGCAGTAGCTCATCCGCAGGCTAACGGGCAAGTGGAAGCAGTGAACAAGATCATCAAATCAACCATCAAAAAGCAACTCGAAAGAGCAAAAGGTGGTTGGGTCGATAAACTACCATTTGCACTATGGGCATACAGAACTACTCACAAAACTGCAACTGGGCATACTCCTTTTTCGTTAGCATACGGATCGGAAGCAATGATCCCGGTTGAAACAGAGGTCCCTTCACACAGAAGAATCCATTTCAATCAAGCAGAAAATGAGAAGCTACAACTTGAAGCACTAGATCTCCTTGATGAAAAAAGAGATGAAGCTAACCTCAGAGTTGCAGCTCATCAGCAAAGGATAGCCAGACATTTCAATTCCAAAGTTCGTCAACGCAGCTTTGAAATTGGAGATCTAGTCTTGAAAAGAATTATGACCGCGACAGGTGTGTTTGGGCCAAATTGGGAAGGACCGTATGTAATAGGTCAGAAACTTCTTGACGGCACATTCAAGCTCACCACTGTTGATGGAGATCAAATTCCAAGGGCATGGAACAGCAACCATTTGCGTCCATACTTTACTTGAAAATTTTGTTGAAACATTGTAAAAAGAATTATGAATGTATGATTCTTGTAATTGAAAGCAATTGTGAAACTGATGCAAGTAAATAATGAAAGAATATAAAGTGGATGTAGGCCCAATTTCATGGCCGAACCACTATAAATCTTGTGTTCCTTATTATTATTATATGTTTGCTTTGTTTTCGATATAAAAATACATAAAATGTATTGCTGAAATGTCGATTTAAATTTTTGCAGACAATGGAAATAAAACTTGCGCATAATAAGACCGAGTGATTCTCACCATCATTCAACAAACAAATTTCAAGTCATAAAGGCCCCGAATTCAAATCCTAGATAGGAAATACTTCAATTGAACGGCTTATGATTTCGATAGAAACGAGCCCTTGCTAATAAATTGGGATTGTTTGAACGAACAAACATCCAATTAGGAAGCTAGTGCTCGTTCTCACGAACTTGCCTGACAATGAAGTACGCTTCCTTGGATTAAACAAGCCACTTGCGAGAAAAGGGGAATGAAAACTTGAAAAGAAAAAAAAAAAAGAGAGAGGATCGCTGAAAAGGCATAAGCAAGTGAACAGAGGAACAACTAAAGCTACCATCAGCAGCACAAGTCCTCTTCGGAGGATAAAAGACCTCTAATGGGTCATACGCCACAAAAAAGAAAGTTCTCTACTCAACAAAAAAGATTGGAGGAGTCATGACCCTCCAACCATGAGAGAGTAACTTCCAGGCGATGAAAAACCCTCTCTGAGGCACATTTCACCAGGAGTTGAAGTGTTATGGCCGCTTTTCGGGATTTCACTTCACCAGAGTTGAAATGCCAAAAAATAAAAGCCCTCTTCGGAGGCCCATTTCACCAGGAGTTGAAGTATTATGACCGCTCTTCGGAATTTCACTTCACCAGAGTTGAAATGTAAACAAAATAAAAGCCCTCTTCGGAGGCACATTTCGCCAGGAGTTGAAGTGTAACAACCGCTCTTCGGAATTTCACTTCACCAAAGTTGAAATGCAAAAACAAAATAAAGACCTTCCTGAAAGTACACGTTTCACCGAGATCGAAATAAAACTTCCAAGTGTTGAAACGTGAAAAGGCTTTCTTCGAAGGCACAACTCTTTGGAGGTACATGTTTCACCAAGATTGAAATAAAACTTCCAAGTGTTGAAACGTGAAAAATCCCTCCTTAGAGGTACAACCCCCTCCCGGGGACACAATCAAGAAGAAAGACCTCTTCGGAAGCCCACGTTTCACCAAGATTGAAATAAAACTTCCAAGTGTTGAAACGTGAAAAGGCTTTCTTCAAAGGCACAACTCTTTGGAGGTACACGTTTCACCGAGATCGAAATAAAACTTCCAAGTGTTGAAACGTGAAAAATCCCTCCTCAGAGGTACAACTTTGTATAAGAAAAAAAAATCCTCATCAAAAGCGTACTTTAACTTTCAAAGGAAGAGTAATTTACCTACTATGGAAAACGATCGTTAAAAAAAAAGGAAAAAAGAAAAGAAGTTAAAGTACCCTTCAGAGGTCCGCTTTACCACATAGAGGAATTCACTTGGTAAAATATGCACATAAGCAAAAGAAAAAAAAGTGATTTCTTCGAACGACAAAGCGTAGAAACTTATACGAAGGGAGTTGTACTCTACAAAAATTTTCTTTAAAGAATAAAATAATTATTCTTTAGCAAATATGAGTGCAAGTCCCCTCGAAGTATAGAATATTGCAGCAAACTTATGGAATGGGGGCAATATAGTATAATTACACACAATATGGTATAGCCAAACCAGCAAAAGGTAACGCTCAAGTAACATGCCATAAGCTCGCTGCAATATCGTGTAAATAAACTTGTGCAAAAAATAAATAGTAAATGCATTCTCAAATTCAAACAGAAGTTTGTACAAACGAAGAATCATTTTATTCAACTATAATGCAGATACAGGTTTCAAAATAAAAGCGGGGGCCGGTACCCGCACAACTCTCGGCCAGTTCATACAAAAGACAAAAAGCTAAAGTCTTCACTTCTTTTTACTGCCTTTGGACCCTTTACCCGACCGAATGACCAGCTTTTCAGGTCGGCCAGTGGGTATAAGGGAAGAAGGGGAGGGAGGTACAACTGGCGCAATTTCCGGTTCCTCTTCAGTGGTGATAATTTTCTTCCCCCTCCTCTTCGATGTCCCAAGCTTCTTTCTTCTCTGGGAAGAAGACTCACTCCCCGGAGTAACGAGAGCGGACAAAACTACGTCGTCAGAAGGAGTCCGCTCCGGAGAGATCTCGCCTCCTTCGAGTCCCTCATCTTTTTGCTCCTGCGAGGCAACAGGGTCATCCAAACCATGAAGAGCCTCAATTTTCTCCTCTTGTGACCCAGGTTGTGAAGCAGAAGGAGGAGTCACTTGAAGAGATGGAGGAGGAATAACCAGAGAAGGCGAAGTCTGCACGGCACTTGTTGTTTCAACTGCAGAAGAAGAAAAATTGAAAATGTTAGTATCTTCCCGAAAGAAGGGAGATATGGGTTCATCGAGATTCAGGAGGTAATCGAGAAGCTCATCAAATTTTTGAGGAATAAGCAGGCAATCCACCTGAATCGGACCAATGTCGAAATTACCTGAAGATATTGGCTTTGTCAGTTCAATCTCATAATTCTGAGCCCCAATGTCCTCCAAAGCCTCTTCATCAGTAGGGGTGATTACCCCAGTTCTTGTAGGAGGCGGCAAATGAGCACTAGGGCCTGTAATGTCCACCTCGGGAGAAACTAGAGGACGTTCGGGGATGGTAGGCGGTACTTCTTTTTCAGAACGCTCTTCTTCTGCCATCCCGGCCCGCGCTCTGGCAAGCTTCTCCTTACCCTTGGCAAGAGCGGCACGGGCTTCGTCATCAAGATAATGCTCTTCAAGGGCTGACTCAGCATACCCAGCACCTTTACCTCCGAGCATGTCAAGTGCTGTCTCCCAAACTTCAGCCAGTGTGATTTCATACTTGGGGCCTAGAAAGGCAAGGCTTCCACGCCCCAAGACGCTGTGCAAATAGAAGTCGAATAATGTTGAGCTGATGCTGTTTTTAGTCGCCTCGTGAGATTCTTCAGCTGCGATTCTGCCGGCGACAGCCTCATCACGCTCCCTTTCAGTTTTGGCAAGCTGAAGCTTAAGCATTTGTATCTCCGCCTCCTGGGAGTTGTTTTTCTTTCGGAGCTCAGCGATATCAGTAGCATAGCCTTCACTGATTCTTTTTTGTACTTCTAGCCTGTCTTCGGCATCCCTTTGGCTAGCGTGAGCGTCTCTCACTTGTTTCAGGAGCACTTCTTCTTTTTGAGAATAGGAAGTAGAGGAAGCAGCAAGTTCATGTTTCAATTCCTCGACTTTTGCTTCGAGCTCCTCATTGTAAGAAGCAATGTTCCTCATCTCGGTGTCGTGTTGCTCAACGACCTTCTGCCATTCGGCCTTATCGTTTTCCATAGTAAGCATGGCCTCTATGTTGGCACGGTTAACTCTTTGAAGCTCATCGACAAGCTTCTGCCAGTTTGACATCCTCTCGATATCGAGCTTGACTGCATCAAGATTGCGCAACATGGCAGACTTGTCGATGGGGACCAAGTCCAGGTCGAACCTCACCCCCTTAAGGCACCATTGAGGAAATCGGCTCTGCAGAGTGGCAGGACCCGGTCCAACTTGAAATTTGGGCCTGTTAATTATCGTTTGAATATCTGATTTCCCAAGAGCGGGAGAGTCAGAAGGGATGTCGAGTGAGGCAGGAATAGTAACTTTCTCAGGAGTAATAGAGGCCTGCTTTTCACTGTGACGAGCTCGTTTGCTTAAGTCTTCACTCATGTGACCTTTTCCTCGATCGTCATGAGATTTTCTCTTGTGAGAGTCATCGCCTTTTTGCCAAGAATCATGGCGCTCTTCTCTCTCCCTTCTTTCACGATGTTCTTCTTCGGTCCTCCTTTCATGAGCCTTTCGGGCAGCCCTCTCTTCATCCGACTCTCTGTAGGAAGGAAGGTAACGCCTGTAGTCATACTGGCTATGCCTCCCGTAGCGCTGGAAATCGTCATAGTACGAGCCGCTGCGCCCCATAGGAGAATCTGGAATTAAAATAATAAGCTTTAGAAATCTTTAAAGTACAAGAAGATAAGTGCATGGAAGTGATGAGAAATTCTAAGTGTGTGTGTTGTGCAAACTACGCGCATTAATCTACGAACCACTCTTTATTTGGGGAGTGGTTGTGGGTGTAATAGTTAACGTCAACTCTTGAGTCGACGACGACTGTTGCAGAGTAGAAGTAGCTTCAACTACTGAAGTAGAAATCCCGGCGGTAGTAGGGTCATCTTTGAAGATCTCTTGTGAAGTAGCGAAGAGGTCGCTCAATCCTTCGAAGGTATCGTCCCTGCTTTGCTTGACAGGGCTGGATTTCTTAGCCTTTTCATCGGATTCTTGTGAATGGTGAGAGGATCCCTGAGGCTCTTCTTCCTCGATAACCGGGGCAAGTTTACCAGATGGCCCCGCAACATCGATAGAAGTGGAGCACTTCACCAGCGAAGATTCAGGAGTCTTTATCGGAGAATCGGGAACTTCCGTTGGAACTTCATGAGCATGCATAGAGCGAGAAGTGTGTAGAAGCCCATGTTGATGTAAAAATTCATCCCTCAACAGAAATTTTATGCTCCTCTCTTCTGAGGCGACGGCACTCAACCTCTCAAAAACTTGCTTGTGAATTGGGTCTCTAGAGGGGAGAGGAAGTGCTGAAAAGAATAAAGAATGAAATTAGCAACTGAAAGTTCGGATCTCGAAAAGTTTCAAAACGGAGAAAATAGAAACACTAATCTTACTTCCTACTCTCCAGATGGCATAAAAGCCTGAGGGACAGCGGGCAAAGAAAAACTGGTTCAAGAATCCATGAACGCTTTCAGTAAGATCGGAAATGAGCTTGCGGTTCCTGGCACTTCTCACAATAATAAGGGAAGGATGATCTTTACTCTTTGCAAACGAGCACAGATAACGAATTTCTTCAAAACTCGGTAGGCGATCAAGGGTTCTTCTAAACAAAACACATAGCCCCGTCAAGATGGCATAGCCATTGGGATGAAGTTGAAACGGAGAGATTGTCAACTGAAGGAGAAGAGTTCGAAGGAAGTCGTTAAAAGGAGGAATCGCC
Source organism: Allium cepa (assembly GCA_030765085.1). Lineage (NCBI taxonomy): Eukaryota > Viridiplantae > Streptophyta > Magnoliopsida > Asparagales > Amaryllidaceae > Allium > Allium cepa. Next base: position 1,026,537,774 of record CM060928.1, on the reverse strand, counting down.
CCACTTAAGCACATTTGGCGATTGACTGCAACAAAGCCATAGGGAGGATTGTCAGCAGTATCACTTGGCCCAGGGAGAAGAACATCACTTTCAGCAAAGCCAAATTGAGTGCGCAGCTGGACAAACGCTCTCGAAGTTAGAATAGTCGGGGTTCTCTCCGGAGGATTCTCTATGGGAACAGCTATCGGAAAAGTTTCTTCCTCTGGAGTTACCACTTCTTCTTCTCGGTGGGAAGTCATTCTACATAAACAACTGGGTATTCAAACATGAAGGTGCACGTTTCCTAAAGTGTGTGAAGTGTTGTGTAAAATCAATCAAGCAGAGAACAAATATAACTGGAATGAAAACTAGCAAGCATTTGTTAGTTATGAAATTCAGGGACTATTGTTTTAGGCCTAAATATGCAAGTAAGATGTTGATGCAGATAAATCAGTTCAGATTATTGATACTTCGCATTAATGTTTAACTTTAATTGATTGATTCACAAACATTTCATGCAATATAATTAAGTTGCTTGTCTTGTCTTGACTAATCTGTCATCTGACATGGGCAGTCGATGGCAGTATTTTCGCCTTGGTTTTCTTTGTTTGTTATTTTCAGCAGGTTAGCAGCTTATAAGTTAATGCGATCTGTGAAATAATACAATGAGATTCAAGCAAATTTAAGGTTGGGGCAGTTCAAAATTCAGGCAACTTAGTTTGGCAGTTCAAGTTAGAAACTCAAAGTGGATCTATGCTCTCAACAAGTCAGCATGCCCAAAGCTTAAGTGTTAACTCGGCGGCGACCCAAGGAGTCTCTCGCAAATGAAGATTAAGTTTCTAATTCTTTAGATCGGTAACTCTTTAAGTTGTAAGAAGTAGGAAGGGTAAAGGCTCTGGTTCAAAAAGTGGTATGAAATTCTCCAAGGGTTAACTCGGCCACGGTTTAAGGGATAACTCGGCCACGGTTTAAGGGTTAACTCGGCCACGGTTTAGGGTCTAACTCGGCCACGGTTCAAGGGTTAAATCGGTAGAAGATTAGATCGGCAGATTTCCCCCAAGGGTCAATTCGGCTACGATTTAAGGATAAAGGCGGTCAAAGGTTAGGTCACCCAAAGTTACTGGGTCGCGTCCAGGTCAGTATCCCACTCCACTCAACCTATTAACCCGCTAGCCGCTCCATCCACAAAAAACCCTCACTCCATTCACGCTGTCTCATTCATGATATCGGATCATCCACTAAGTCAGTTCAAAATCACCCAAATTCGATGCTTAACCATCCTATCGCAAATCAAAAATCAACTAGCCAGAAGCAGTAAACCATCTCCATCGTCTCGTCGATCATTTAAAGCCAAAACCAAGCAAACTCGAGCTCACAAACTGCTGGTGCAATGAGGTTCGCAGTAAAGCAGCGCGCAAGGGGTGGGTTCGGTTTGAATGGAATTCGTGAATCGATGACAATAAGGGATCAAGAGAAGAGCAGGTTTTACTTACGTGATGAACAACAAAGATTATCGGTGATTATTTGGAATGGAATCGCCTTTTGGAGCTTGAGAAAGTTTTTAATGGCAGAAGCAAGAGAGTAAGTAATGAGAAGAGAGGAGAGAATATACGACTTATAGTAGAGAGACCTGAAGCGGCGCGTGTGACCAAACTGTTAGGTCGTACACGACCTACCGACCTAAGAGGGGACGGTTTAAGGACTATCGAAGCACACGACCTAACCAGTAGGCGTATACTTCGAGGGGCAATTGTTAACTCCGCCTCGGTTTAGACTCTGCGACTCAAGGAGACGCCGACCTAAGGCTCAACAAGGGTGCCGACCTAAGGCTCAACAAGGGTGTCGACCTAAGGCTCAACAAGGGTGCCGACCTAAGATTCAAAGGGTTGCCGACCTAACACTTCAGTGAGGCTACTGACTCAACATAGATACCGACTTAACAGTCTAGGGAGATTGCCGACTTAACTGGTTGCCGACCTAACTGCCTTAACAGGAATGCCGACCTAAGGCCCTAAATGGATAACGACCTAATGCCTTAAAGGATGCCGACTTAGGAAGTCTACCGACCTATACTTAAGTTGCAACTGACTTAAGACTTATGCCAAGCCGTTCACGACCCAGGCAAATGAAGGCAAACCCTATACAGCTACTTGACACGCGCATGATAACTCAGCAACGACCCAAGTCACAACCGATCCAGCTCCCCAGTTATCTCGTTCAGACCGTGATTTGCGACTTACCAAGTTAACTCGTCCACGACCTAAGTATAAGCCCGATGTCATATTACTAAGAAGGAGTAGTGTTGACTCGGAGGCGACCTAGGACTTGTGCAAGTGAACTCCTGTGAAGCCAGAAGGAGGCCAGATGGACCGGCCACGACTCATATTAAGTCGGCTACGACTTAACTTAGATCGGCCGCGGTTTAGGACTTGGCAAATTTCAGAATCAGAGCTCTCTATAAATAGGCACCCATCTCCAACATTCAAAGGACTTTTGCGCATTCTCTTCACACACCGTTACCTTGCTGCATTGAGAACTTCATCAACACTTAGAGCTTCCAAGATTAGAGGAATACATCAAAGAAATTCACGAAGAAACCACACATCTTCAACATGAATCTAAGAACTTTAATCGACATTGAAGCTTAAGACTTGTTCCAAATCACTTGTAACTTGAAGTGTATTGTACTTGAGAAGAATTGTATCAGTTTGTAACGGGATTATTAATAAAAGTACCTAGAGTGGACGTAGGCTATACCCTTAAGCCGAACCACTATAAAATCGTTGTTGTTTACTGTTTTTCTGCTATTACTTGCTTGTAATTCTTTCCCGATCTATCGGGTGGTGCTTTCACAACTACACTTTACACACCGGGGTGTTAGCGTTCACATTTTAGCGTTAACATTGTCTAAGTATACTAGTTACTATAAAATCTTTTTACATTTTCAAACTTTTTCTATGTTGTTCTCTTTCTAGAACTTCTATAGCAATTATAAATGTTGTCTTTGGTCTACTGCATAAATTTTAGGCTTTTTATATTACTTTTTTTTAAAGTGACAGTTTGACTAGTTTTTCGTTATTTAAGTAGTTTATAATTAGCTGTTATCTTTATGGAATCTTTTTAGGAAAGTTATAATAACATGGATTAGAGTATGAAAAAAGATTAGAAGTTTAAATATATTTTTGATAGTAATTTATGAATTTTAAGATTAAAGAGTTTTAAAATATAAAACATGCTTATTATTTTTTTCTTGAATTTCTAAATTAGTTACTTCTACGTAGTATTTTGAACACATATTTAAAATTTATATATAGGTATTTTTATAGTATTTAAAAATATATAAGTGGAAAATTTAAGTTAAATATTTTATAAAAGAATAAGTTTTGCTTTGATTTTAGCAATTAGCTATAGCAAAATGGTTTTAAGAATTTAATCAAAAGTATATTAGCTTTTTAATAAGTGTACATAGATCTTTAAAAAGATTTTTTAAAGATAATGATAAGTGTAAAATGATATCAGGTTTATAGTAACATGTTTAAGCAACATTTGTTTTTAACCCATTGCAATATACTTTTGAAACTAATTAGTTCTTTTAAAGAATAATTTAAAGATAATGTTAAGTATAAACTATTTTTGGGTTCATAGTAATAATGTTTTTAATATTATTTATTTTAACCCACTTAGTCGTACTTGCATAAATGTTAAATCATGTTCAAGATCTATGAATATCCTAATACCTTTTGGATTAGAACGACCCGACTTTTCGATCCTTGAATGTCGACACTAAATACATCAACAGCATTCGTGTGTCGAGCACCCAAGTACCGAGAAGACGGAAAGTTAGGGTAACATAAAAAAGAAAAAGAATAGATTAAGAAAGGAAGAACACAATATCAGAATCTCATAATGGAGTGGAATATATAATATCAAAAGATTATTACAAAGGATTACTATGAATATGGAAATTTTAGAGTTACTAAAACCTAAGTAATATCATCAGCCTTGACAGTTATAACTTTCTGTCCTCATAATACTGATATATATATATAATATAGAAACGTAGCGGAAATAAGAATACTATTGTAGGTAATCATCCAGTTCTTCTCCATAAGCTCCAAAGCATTCGTCACTAGATTCAGAAACATACACAGGGCTGAACCAAGCATTACAAAAAAATAACACATGGATCAGTCTGGTAAACGAACGTGAGAAGCACAAAAATAAGGGTGACATATAACAGCCCCTTTTTGAGACCATACGGATCACAATAACGGTTTTCTCCTAAAATGGAACGAGCCATTCATTATGTTTAATATACAGTTATATGATAGATAATGTCTAGTGTACAGCACAAAAATCACTTCAAACAGCTGATGTATGAACAACACGACAATAATAGGTATACAATCAATACCGCTAAGGCATGTTCGTATATGGATTGTTTTCCACAGAGACACCCCTAGTAAACTGAAGTGGATATCCATAACAAGGATCGGAACTACCTTCCAAGCATCGTATATCTCTAGATATGGTATGCTCTAAGGTAAACACAACTGGCCCAACGGTGAATTGCGAGGCACCAAGCGTAACCAACTACTGGCACCCGGTAATCGAAAGCTTACTCTAGATATGAAGTTGTTGTAACCTCATAGGCAAGTAAAACCAAAGATTGTATATCATACTCTGGTTTTACTCATTCTCATTGTTCAAGCTACGTTCGGCATCTCCCACACAAGTCTTTATGACTTGAGCAGCATAAGAATCCCCAGTTGGATTCCTTTATCTTGAACAGAATCACTGCATGGATTTAAGCATCTCGAACAGATCTCGAATCTCTACATAGGTTCCCCATATATGTCCTTCGATGAATGCTAACAATGTCCTCTCGAAATACTCCTCAAAATAGATAGTCCACCACGATAGCATCGTTCGGAATGTTAACAATGACCTTTCCCTTAGACTTAACCTTAGGATGGGCAGTTTAGCTCTATAACATTCCACTTCATAACCACTTCTAGAACATAGATCGTGAGTATGGTTATGAAGTGATTGCCGGTTTGAGTCATCTCATATAAGCACACCCTTCCCGCTTATCGTACTCTCCCAAACCAATTGGTGAATTCCCAATTAACTCAATTTTGGTTCTTTAAGAAGTAAGCGAAAGCTAGAAATGTTTCATACCAATTCTACTCCCCAAGGCTTTCATTCTTATGAAATCACAAATCTTTTTAATAACTTCTTAAGTCAATATTAGGTCAATTCAATAATCAACTAATTGATCATCTGATCAAAAAAATTACTTATACAAATCAATATTCTTATACTTAACTCATTTCCAACATTCCAACTTAACTATTCCTCATTCAATAGTGAAGCCAGGTAAATTAAAGTAGTGGTTGCATTAAAACCTTGCCTAGACACTTCATTCCTGAACCTCACAAATAGATAAGTCTACCTCATCGGCTTTTAGTGTTAAGTATAGTATTAACAATTTCCATAAACAAGAAAGAAACCAACACAATTAACACATTTTCAAAATTTTCCAAGTTACTATTCCTCGATCAAGAGGGAAGTTGGTATACTGGAGCTCTATTGCTCTATCCCTACTCGAACGTCAATTTTCACTCTCACAAATAGAAAAGCCATACTTCGTCATAGTTAACTATATTTCAAACAAGCAATCAAACAATTAACCATTTGGCCATTAAGCCATTCTAACCCCTTTTTAAACCTTTTTTTACACTTTTAAAACCCTTTTTAGAATGATATATATATATATATATAGTAATTTACTTACAAAAACTTGATATTTAAATAAACTAGTCAAAAGATATTTTATTACATAAGATATAGAATAGTTGACATATTTTCTAAAAACTTTATATAATAAATGCTTTCGAAATAATTTATAATACTTATAATAGGTTGTAAAACAATTTCTCAAAATATTACTTGAAAATATCTACTTCGCGATTTCCTTAAAAACTTGGAAAAACGGGTTTTTATTATAAAATCCTTTTCATTAAAATTTACAAATATTCTTAAAAATTCATAATCTCAAACCACTTTTGAACTAGTCCAATATGTGTTAGTAAACACTTGTAAAAGAGTGAAACAAAATACTTAAATTTAAATATCTATTCAAACCTTTAAAGTCCAAAAGTGGCAATTTGCTTAAGTGAAGTTTTGGCCACTTTTCAGATGTTATTTAATTTTTTACTATCTAAGATTTTAATAGAAATAAACATACATATAAAAATTTATAAATATGGCGAGAAACCCCTAAGGATCTCTATACAAAGTTTTACAAAAATTGGCAAAAACAAGGAAATTCCAAACTTCATCTATAGCGACTATCGCTATAATTGCACTTTCTATCCAAGTCTAATTTATACTAAAGTTCATCTATAGCCTATGTGCTTTATTCCAATGTCTTATCACAAGTCATATAAGTCCATTCAAGTCCATTCCAAATCCGTACACATGGATCATATGTGTCAATTACGTTCAAAGCAAGAATTCAAACTAATGATTTTAACAATATCAATAACAATAAACACAATAAAAACACAACATATATATGTTATATTTTCCATTCAAATGGTGTGCTAACTCAACTTTAACCCAACTACAACCAAGATCCACGAAACCAAGTCCAGCCTCCATCTTGTAACACCTTCTTCTTCCTTTCTTCCTTTCTTCCTTCCTTCCATGCCTTTGCCTTGAATATGCCTACTTTACCTCACTCATTTGCCCACGACCATCATGGATAAGAGGAGTGTGGCTCCACTTCTTCAACTTCAAACTAGGTGGATGGTACTATAATATTCCCTTAAGGCTTCACTCTAAGTTTGAGATGATATGGACAAGATTTGCAAAAATTTACTTCGGAACATAAAAGGAGAAGAAGATATGGATGTAGCTTGCTTTAAGCTTTGTGAATTTATGATTATAACTCTATGGTATGCCTCTCCTCATATCAGAGCAATATTAGTGATCTTTAAGCTTGCATTCACTCCCGACCACCATGCCACAGAAGACTCACATCCCATCACTTCTCCTTTACATCACTTCACTTTTATGCTAATTACCATTGTACCCCTCTAATGATAATATCTCTTATCTCAATGGAAGTTTATAGAATGTTTCATGCTTCATAAAAGGTGTGAATGTTAACTAGCTGCTAGTCTGTTCATTTGATCAATAAACAAGTTCACAACTGTTCGAACAACTTATATCAATTGAAAAGCAGTTTACCCATAAACTGGTTTTTGAGCACATTATCGATTTTTCTTTGAAGAATATATTTTTTCGAAAAAAATTTCTTATCACTATTCATTATGGCTAACAAGGTCATAAAATCATGTCTACAACACTTAATTATATTTCAAAACGTTACCATATTTGAAGATGAAGTGTTCGAATTTTTGGGTCACTACAAATATGAATTCATTTCTATGTATTAAAAAGAGTAAAAATAAATAATGAAATAGTTGTAAACATAGGAATATACATACATACATATATATATTTTTTAGATATATATACACGAGTATTTAGAAAGAAGTTTTAATTGATAAACGAATTAACTAAATAAAAAGGGATTAGAAGTCGCTTATGTGACCTAATCGTACTTTATCTGACTTAATTGTGCTTTATGTATTTACTTGCCAATGGAAAGTATTTAATCCTAATACTTAGCATTAAAAGCCAATAAAGGTTGATTTATTCCATTTGTGAGAGTTAATAATGATGTTCGAGTAGGTTTTAAAGAAAATAGTGCTCTAACCTACCGGCTTTAATCTTGACCGAGGGATAGTATAAGTTTAGAAAGTTAGAAACATGATAAGTATACAAGACATGATTTCCATATGCGGTCATTTTTATTTTGTACTTGGTAGTCGATTAGTCGACTATCGAATTTGACTAATTAATTTTGGAAGTATTTGTAAGCATTACGTATTGATATGGTTTGATATCTCCAAGGAGAACTCATTCGTATGAACCATCTCTTGCTTTAAGAATGTACATATATGACATCCCCAAGGGTAGACTCTTTTATATCGTTTGTTTAGTTCTTAAAGAACTAGAGTTGAGTTAACTGGAAATTCACTGATTTAGTTTTGAAGAGAATGGGATAGGTTAAGTGTACTACTTACTAAAAACAACTTAAAAATGATATACGAGTTCTATGTTTTAAAAGAGGTTGTAAAGTGAAATATTATAGAGTTAAACTATCTATCTTAAGGTTAAGCTCAAGCGAGAGGTTAGCGTTAGCATTTCAAATGTTGTACTACTATGACTCCAAAAAAGAGGACAGAGTTAGCATTCGTCAAATGAATTACGATGGAATCCAGAGAGAGATTCAAGATATGATGAAGACTCATGTTCAGATGTTGAACATTACTTCACCATAAGTAATGATAGAAAATAGAGTGGTGACATAGCCAGTGGGTTTGGCTAACCCAAGGTTAACCAGCTTTAAATATCTAAAGATGTCATCGACTGAGGCACGCGGGAGATGTTGTTATTCGGTATCACATGTTCGGGAGTGGATCAGCTATGTTTTCCTTTGTGATATATTTTATCTAGAGATATGTGTGATTTTGGAAGGTAGTTTCTGACTCTTTTGCAGGAGGCCAGCTTCTGTTTATTGAGGAGACCTCCACGGAAATCCTTATGTGAATGTACCTCGGCGGTTATGTTGTGTTGTGGGATGCCACCTACACAGTTATTTTCTGATTTATATTTGCACAGTTATTTTTGGATTTACATTCTACATCATATACATTATCTATTATATCACTTATGTACTTATTAGAGGTTTAGGTTCTTTGAAGGGAAACCTATTGTGGTGATTCTAATAGTCTATAAAGTTACTACTATATACGAGCTTCATATTTTTTGAGTTTCTCATACAAATCTTTTGTCTGAATTGTGGTTTTATCTTTCTGTTAATTTCATGGGTGCTCTTTCTAGTAGTCTGAAAAGGCAGATTTTCATCGATATTCTTTCCAGCTTAAAGGGGACGAGCTGGATGATCCTGCCTTACGTATTCATACTTCCGTTGCTAGAATGTATATATCAGCATTTGTGAGGACAATGTGTTATAACTATCCAACCTAAAGATATACTTAGGATTGTAACTTTAAAATGCTATGTAGCTTATTAGTAACACTTTTTATTGTCTTTTTGACATTATATAGAATCGTTCCGCTGTGAGATTTTGATATTTTGCTCTCTTATAACTTATTATGCTTCTGTTTCTTTTTCTTTTTATTTTACCCTAACAATATGTCTTTTGGCACTTGGATGCTATCGTATATGTATTAGTATCAACATTTATGGTCGTAAAGGTGGATCGTTACAGTTTTAAGTCAATAATAAATCTTTTATTTTAATTTAATATGTTAGTTAAGTTTTCATTAATTTTATATTTTGATATTATAATATGTTAGTATTCATAATGCATATCATATATTATAACCATATATTAAATATTATGACCTAACCTAAGGTTAATATAGTGAACATACATAATAGATCTTTAACTAAAGAACACTAATTATGCATAATAAATAGGTTTAATGACATAGGTTAATGATGAGGTCATGTACTTGTGTGTGTGCATTTGTGTCTTCATTTGGATTAATCTAAGCTAAAAATAACTAGATAAATTTGATCAATAGTTCATTAATTGACACACACACATATGGATACAATGTACTGTTATTTTAAAATTATATATATATATATGCTAATTTTATTTTTCATTTTTTTGGTATAATATATACATATATATTATTTAAAAATCCATATATATTTTTTTATAATAAATGTTTAATGATTTAAAATTCAATACCTTATCGAATTTAAAAAGTTCTTTACTTTCAAATCTCAAAGTTGAAAGAAATTTGTGTAAACAAATTAAAAATTCCGTATTTTTGTGTATGTGTGTACCTATAAAATATGATTGATTATAATAAGGATCTTTTTGTGCTAACTGTAACAGCGAGGATATAACGGGATATAGCGGATGGCTCTAAAATAGCATATAAAACTTGTGCTTGATGTTTTTACAAATATATAAATGGTAACTAAATGAAAAATTATCATTCAATTGAATTATAAATAATACATAAATAATTTTAAATAAAAACATGTGCGGATATACTTTAAATAAACGAAAAACTGTTATATAACATAATTGAATTTGGTAGAATATTAGAGTATTTTCATTTCTAAAAATATATTAAAAAATTAAATCAAATAAATTAGTTTCATAATTTTATAATGTATAAATGCAATTTTTCAATTCATTTTATTAAAAAAAATATAGCGGAAATAGCAGAATATAGCGGAAATAACGGGATATAGCGGAAATAACGGGATATAGCGGAAATAGCGGGGATTAAAGTGGAAAGGCTATATTTTGGGGCTATATGGAAAAATCGTAGCGGTAGAAATCAGCTATGAGAAATAGCGGGGTTGTAGCGGGGTAATAGCGGGGCATTAACTACACAGCACTAGACCAAGAGTAATTAAGATGGGTAAAAGAATTAAATCATTGAAAAGTCAGTTTGATCAGTTTTCCTAAAGGGAAACTCATTTGATATCATGAAATGTTAAGGATGGTCAAATATAATTTTGTAAAGAGTTCATTATGATATACAATATGGGTTTCCTTTTGATTGGGTGAGAACATTTAGAAAGAAAAACGAACATGCAAGAGTGGATGTAACTCAACGCACGATTAAGATGAAGTGAGTGAATGGTCACCTCTACTTCATGAAAGGACATTGGAAACGAGAATTGTATAAAGTACAAAAGTGTGCTTAATATGGATTAAGTAATGTGATTTATATTCCAACTGTATTTTCCTATAGAAAACTATTTTCTATAAAAGCTATTTCTTCGAGTTTAAGATATATGATCTAAAACTCAGGATTGTAAAAAAAGTTATAGTAAATGAAATAAAATCCCATAATAAGTTGTTAAATATAGCTCTGTATTTCATATGCTATTATAGTAATGCCGAAAATGGTAGGAGCAAATCATATAACACTCAAAAAATTGTTTCTGTAAATATATCAAGTATGATTTATGAAATAATAACTATTTTCAGTATTGATCGCAAGTACACATAGTTCTATTTCTTTATAAATATTTAGGATATTCGCTATAAAGTCATACAAGATAAAGATTTGTAAAAAAAACCCAATATATCATAGATTATGGAGTAGACAGGTTGTGCGATATAAAGATTACATGTAATAATTGTTCGTAAGGGATTTTTTGTAGACCACCCCAAAAGAAGTTTGGGAATGATCGTCATCCATTTATTTTTGAATGTAAGTTTCATAAGCTAAACCATATCAATTATATATATAAGGAAATTCATAAAAAGTTTATGAATACTTATTTCATTGTATTGAGAAACAATTGTTGTTTCAAGAAATACCAACTTCGTGACAAAGATTTTCTTTTCAAATTATTTGTCATAAGATGGAACCATATACGATAAAGATAACTTGTTTTGAGGAATGAAATAAAATTTATCCAAACCTAAATGGTCACAACACATTAGAATGGCTGATAAGTATTTCCATACACTAAGGAGAACTATGAGTTTCTTATCAATGTTGAGAATATATCACAAGTACAAAATAGGTCATTTGCATCAGCAGTTTTACTCCTATTGTGTCGGCTCAGCAACCGTAGCTAACGCAGATGTCGTAATTGACATAAACCTGTTATTACGGTTGTTTAACCGTCACAAGAACTCTTTTTTACTACGTTTTCCCTAAATAACCAATGCAATTGGTTGGTTTTTTGCAACATTCTTTACAATAACAGTAGCAAAAAATCACCATTTGAGTTCAAAAGTGTAGCTTTTTGTGATGGTTGTGTAAACAACCGACGCAATAACTTTATTTTGTGATATGGTTTTGTGTAATAACGGTAGCAATAGACCATTGGGTTGTTTCAAAAATGTGGATTTTTTCTATGGTTTTTTCTTGCATCCGTTGCAAAAAGGAGGGGAAAATATATTATTTTTGCTGCAATTGTTTATATAAACTAGCTCTGTCGCATCAAAATATCTAATAGAAAAATATATAAATGGTTATCTAATAAACGGCAATGAATACGAAAAATATATAAGCAGTTCACATAATTTAATAACATATATTATTTTGTAATACACTTGTAATATAATATCTTCTGACGCTTATCTTTATAGCCTTACATAATTGTGTCATCATATCCAAAAAATTGATAGATGTAACATACATGTTGTAACAACCCTAGATTTTTTTATATATATTTTTAATTTTGAATTAGTTTTATTTTGAAATTATTTCAAACTTTTTTTATTTCAAACATTTCATTTTAAATATAAATGTTGATTATTATGTGAATTATAATTTCAAACTGGTATAAATTGAATATTTTCTCGAAAAGTGGATTTTTGGTCAATCTGGTCAAACTTTGACTTTTAAATTTAATATTTAAATATTTTAATTCTTGAATTTTATCTTTAATTATGAAAAAAAAATTAATTTCAAGAATACTGCTTTTCGTTTCGTTGAAATCCGATTTACATTATGAAAGTTATGCTTTTTACCATATTGTATGTAAATTGATTTATTTAATAAAATCATCTATTTTAATTTATATAAACAATATGTAACGATCGCGATTTTTCGTTGCCGAAAAATCGAACCGTTAGAGTTTTAGAAGAAGAAAGAGGTAGAAGAAGAAAGAAAAGAAAGAGAAGAGAAAACAGAAAAACAAGTAACAGAACGAGAAACAATAACAGAATCTCACAGTCGCAGCGGAACAACATATAATAGATAAATGAATATTCATTAAAACAAAAGAACTATACATTTTATACATTACATCACATTACATTACATCAATCAGAGTGTACGACAACAACAGCGGAAAGAAATACTATATACAATATATAATAGACTACGCTATCTGGCTCGCCTCCAGATCTGCACAGCAACTCCCGAATCCAGAATAACCTGATAACCTAACTCTAGACTGCCCGTGTGGAAAATAGTGGGCACCCAGAGTTTAGGAAAGGAACAATAAACTCCAGGTCAGTCATGGGACTGGTGTGAGAACTCAAAAACAGTTTATCTTTAAACAAGCAACAAGAAAATTTAAATTTTTAAATCCGCAATGCTTTTTGGAAAATGAAACTACCATAAGGCCTCCCGGCACACACACAATGCAAACGCACACATGGGGGAGATTTCTCCTTATGATAGTCAAACATGCTTACTACGAGAAAAATTCTTTGATATTATTACTAGTGCATAGTGGAAAATATTTCGAAAGTATAATATCAATCCTAGCCAGCATAGGTACCATGATACTATGCCTACTATAGCTGCCATGTTAAATGGCAGGTTCTACAACTAAAACCGTACAAGGCACGTATTGGATGAATGGATTTCCAACAAATGGTCAGGCTAAGGAACTTCCTACTGCCACATGGGATCGCCTCTGGCGGGACGTCCCGAGAAACTAACGTTACGGTTAGATCTCTGCCAACACAAGGCCGGGTTACCTCTGTAACTAGGTAACTACTACACGAATATGTCATCCCCCGGTCCTTTGGGACCTTTATCCGAGCGCTCGATACCAACAACACCACACAGAAATATATATAGTGTTTCCACATGAGTAAATATCTGGGCTCCATACCATGATACCACCCTTTTCCAGAAGGAAATGACATACCCTAAAGGGCGCGACCCTCATAACCTTGCCGCATATTCCTGTTTCGACCATTTCCGGGGAGTGAGGTCCTGACGAAGTCTCGTCCACAAAGCTACGCTTTGTGTAACAAAGCCATGCTTCGGGTCCACAGATGACCAAAGCAATAATCACAAAGATAAATGATCAAACAAATGATCATATCACAAATGACCAACCAATGATCATCACACAGCAGCACTCAGCATGCCACATTACCAGATTGGGAAATATCGCTGATAACCTTCAACTACATAACCTCTGAGCTCGTACGTCTCAGAGAAGGGTGTTAAGCTAAGAGAATAAATTCTCCGCCACCAACAGAAATGTATTTGAAAGAAATCTGCTCTATCTCTCAAAATGTAATGTCAGACACGTAACCATACAAGTCTGTTCCGGGTTCGAACAGAACCGAAGGCACTTCCAAAAAAGCCCTTGCAATCCGGGTATTCACAATCCCGATAAAATTTCCCATCACAAAGGAAATCTCCATATCGTAGCTAACGATGCGGAGACAATCGATAGGTCATCCTATCGTTTTCACAAATACCCGGTCTTCACGCCGGTCTTCAAATGCAATCCAAACGACGTATCGCATATTCGGAATGGGATATATGACACAAAGGTCCTCTCCCGGCTAAACCGAATAGCGAGCGCTTATCTTAAAAATAAGTGTGCATTCAATTCCAAACAAACACAATCAATACCATCCAAGGGTAAATATTGATAGTCGGTTATTTAACTATCAATAAAGATGCGCCACATCATCAGATTCCATATAATTTTCCAAAACTATTTAATTCCCCAAAATATCTTTACAAGATATATATACACAATTTCCAAATAATTTCCCAAAGTTATTTGGTTTACCAAAACACCTTTACACGATAAAATTTCCACACTTAACCATTTGAAAACCCATTTCAAATTACACAACTCAACCATTTGAAAACAAATTTCAAATCACACACCTTAACCATTTGAAAACAAATTTCAAATCACATATAAATCCTTACCGATTTATTTTTAAATTTTACGCTCCAAATTTGTGAATTATATTTCCATCTTTAAAAATAAATCAACATTTATTTTTAAACCAATTTCCCTTCCTATTATAAATTCCAACGTGAATTAAATTCCATAAATAATTGCCCAATTTATTTGCTTTACCAAAACCACTTCAATAACTGGTTTCACTTACATTTTCCCATTCTATAAGTCATAAAACTTATTATTCAACTTCTAACTTATATTATAAGTTCAAAACCTTTTTCACTTATATTTATCAATTTCAAATTGAATTTTAATTTCAAATTGGTTTATTACAACAAAACTTCAATTTTAGATTCATTATTGTAGCAAATCCATCACATAGAAACTCGAAAATGATACTGATGATGCTGCAGTCATCACCCTTATTATTTCCCAGTGACAATAGTGAAATCAATGCTAATTATTCTTTCAAAAAGTTTTCTTTCTATTCATAAATCACTTTTATAACCCTTTTACTTATATAATTTTTACTTCTTATATACATACATGATTATCTTACAATTGTAAATCATTATTAATTATAATTTCATCTTATGATTCATTGGTTTATACCATTATTCTTTTACAATAGTTGCTTTTATTAGCTTATTCAAACAACTTTTAATTATTTTATATGTATATATATCATTTACAACAACCAAGCAATCAATTATATACACACTTCAATAATTCCTGAAAAATTATTTTCTTTTTATATATAAAATATAATCGAGGTAAAATTATTTCATTTACCCAATTTAAAACAATATTGTGTCGAATTGTTCTATTCAAGTGTTTAGGAACCCCTTCGATTCAGTTTTCGAGGCTGCGCCGACGAAGGTTCATATACCACTCAACAAACCAATCATCACAATATAAAACAATTTTATATTCACTAACAAATACGCACTCATATCTATTATTACACTCATACTCATTCTAGAGTACTGCTGACTCTTTCTCTAATGAGTAATACCCAACAGAGCAGGTTGTCGCTTAACCATATGCTCTGATACCAAATGTAAAGAACCTCATTTCCGTCAGCAGTAACCGGTAGGCTTTTCAACCATCCCAGCCCCACCGTGGCTTACAAATTCTATTTCAATCTTCACAATGCAGCTGGTTTGGAGTCGATTGGAGCTCGTTTGAATTTTGGGTAAAATTAAACGTTCGTTTAATTTTATTCGAAACGAACGCCGAAACCGGAAATAAAATCAAGGTGAGAACTCCTCACTCAATCGAAAGGTTTTGTTTAAAATTTTGAATAGTTAATATTGATTGTTGATTGTTGATTGATTGTGGTAGTAGATATAGTAGGATATATACTATATATAGCGATATATATATATTGGCATATGTATATATCGGATTTGATTTCCCGCCTCGTATAGCGGATGAGACCCTATTGCGCCGTTATTAAGCGGAATATTTATAAAATCCCATATACCGCGATATTCCACCTTGAAGTGGAATTGGTATTGTGCTAACGTCTGTGGATGCAGGGTAACAGGTTGGAGGGATCCAACTGGATTCCTCACATATTTATCTGCCCCCCCTTCGCTGTGCAAAACCCCATGAAACGCGCGCCCTTCAATCGTCAATTCCCGTTGATTCGTTTCGCCAAAGACGATCTCCCCCGTTGATCTGCTAGAACACACTGCCCTCTACGTTTCATTAGTTGAACACCTCGCGTGAATGTCGACGGATTGGTGTGGATTTGAGGTGGAAGTTGGGTGATTTCTGGCCTTCGAATTTATTAGGGCCGGCTCCAGGTGCTTGGGGGCGTGGGTAGAGTATGAGTAGAGCTACGGAATGGAGCGTCCTGATCGAGTTCTAGTTGAGCGAAGTGATGGCAAAATAAAACCCTAATGGATGCTAGATGGGTTCGGCTGCGTGATGTTTGCCTGGGAGGATATTGCCGTGCGCGATCAGGAAGAAAGGTGGGGGGGCCCGCGTGTTAGAGGGGTGAGGTGATTTCTTTTGTTTTGTTTTTAGTTTAAATTTAAAGATTCAAATCGTGTAACTTTAAAACGTGATATCTTTTTGCTGCGAGGTCCAAATTGAACGAGATTTTTTGCGTTGGCTTCGTATCGCCGAGCTCTTCGCAATGCAGCTGGTTTGGAGTCGATTGGAGCTCGTTTGAATTTCGGGTAAAATTAAACGTTCGTTTAATTTTATTCGAAACGAACGCCGAAACCGGAAATAAAATCAAGGTGAGAACTCCTCACTCAATCGAAAGGTTTTGTTTAAAATTTTGAATAGTTAATATTGATTGTTGATTGTTGATTGATTGTGGTAGTAGATATAATAGGACATATACTATATATAGCGATATATATATATTGGCATATGTATATATCGGATTTGATTTCCCGCCTCGTATAGCGGATGAGACCCTATTGCGCCGCCTATTAAGCGGAATATTTATAAAATCCCATATACCGCGATATTCCACCTTGAAGTGGAATTGGTATTGTGCTAACGTCTGTGGATGCAGGGTAACAGGTTGGAGGGATCCAACTGGATTCCTCGCATATTTATTTGTTTATAAATATTATGTTGATTGTTGATAATCATATTGATATATGACACTTATTCCCGTGATTGACCATCTGATGTTGTTGCATCATCGGATTCAAATTTTTAAAAAAATTAAAATAACGGTTTTGAATTTAAAAGGGGTTTTAAATCGATTTTTCAAAGAATATGGTTTATTAAAAATTTTGAATTGATTAAATTTTAAATAAATAGATGGATAAAATTTTATGTTTTAAAAATTTATATCTTTATAAAATATAACTTAAAAGAAATTTTTAACAATAATAGGTTTTTATAAAATAGTTAAATTTGGTTTTTGGGAAGTTATTATTATTAATGGTTTATATAAAGGATTTTATAAATGGATGTTTTTAAATTAAATTTATTGAAGTTATAGAATAAATTTATAAAATGCTGAGTTGATGTATAACATGAATTTCATTATAAATCTATAGATATATAATTTGTGAAATTTATAAAAAGAATGGTTATTAGGAAGTGAAGTTTTATAAGTTATTGACTTATAAAAATGGATTTGGGGCATAAAAAGGGGGTTTGTTGAAATTGTTAATAAATGAAGATTTCATTAGTTGAAATTATTATGAACCATAAAGAAATCTTGTAAGTGATAAGATTTTAAATTGGTGAAGTTCAAAGGAACGATTTGGTAAATAAATAATATTATAAGTATTTAACTTACAATATGGCTTTTGGGTATGAAATTGGGTTATGTAAATTGCATCGGATTAATAAAGGAATTTATAAAATTGGGGTTTATAATAGAAATGGAATTTATAAACTATGTTTATAAATTTGAAATCCATCGAATTTGATAAATTGAAAATATGGGAATTTGTTAAGTGGGCTATATTCACTATTTTGAATATTGAATAGATTATTAAATAAAATGGGTTTGTTTTTGGGAAAGGAATGTTTTAAATGGAATTTAAAACGAATTAAAGGTGTTTTAAAATGTATTGAGTATTGAAAACATAGATTTCAACATTGATTGTTGAAATAGACGTTTTCGAGAAACAGAAAGGGATAATTTGTATAGTATTGGATTTATATATCTATTTTTAATTTCAAATCCATATACTAGTGTTTTTGGGTTGTCGTAACGATGTTTTACGCAACATTCGTTTTTAACCCAAATAAATGTGAATAAAAGAATGTTTTCTTAAAGAGAATGGAATAAAATACTTAACGGTAACTTAAGTATGTTGAATATTTTCAAAATTGTTGAAAACAAATTGAATTGTGAATTACTTATTTTTAAATAAGTTTAGAAATGATTTTTCAATATGGAATGGAACGTTTTTGTGAATTCACCTTTTAAAGGTAAATTGTAAGCGAATATTTTGAAATCGAATATGAATGGGTATATGGAATTTAATTCACGTTGGAATTTATAATAGGAAGGGAAATTGGTTTAAAAATAAATGTTGATTTATTTTTAAAGATGGAAATATAATTCACAAATTTGGAGCGTAAAATTTAAAAATAAATCGGTAAGGATTTATATGTGATTTGAAATTTGTTTTCAAATGGTTAAGGTGTGTGATTTGAAATTTGTTTTCAAATGGTTGAGTTGTGTAATTTGAAATGGGTTTTCAAATGGTTAAGTGTGGAAATTTTATCGTGTAAAGGTGTTTTGGTAAACCAAATAACTTTGGGAAATTATTTGGAAATTGTGTATATATATCTTGTAAAGATATTTTGGGGAATTAAATAATTTTGGAAAATTATATGGAATCTGATGATGTGGCGCATCTTTATTGATAGTTAAATAACCGACTATCAATATTTACCCTTGGATGGTATTGATTGTGTTTGTTTGGAATTGAATGCACACTTATTTTTAAGATAAGCGCTCGCTATTCGGTTTAGCCGGGAGAGGACCTTTGTGTCATATATCCCATTCCGAATATGCGATACGTCGTTTGGATTGCATTTGAAGACCGGCGTGAAGACCGGGTATTTGTGAAAACGATAGGATGACCTATCGATTGTCTCCGCATCGTTAGCTACGATATGGAGATTTCCTTTGTGATGGGAAATTTTATCGGGATTGTGAATACCCGGATTGCAAGGGCTTTTTTGGAAGTGCCTTCGGTTCTGTTCGAACCCGGAACAGACTTGTATGGTTACGTGTCTGACATTACATTTTGAGAGATAGAGCAGATTTCTTTCAAATACATTTCTGTTGGTGGCGGAGAATTTATTCTCTTAGCTTAACACCCTTCTCTGAGACGTACGAGCTCAGAGGTTATGTAGTTGAAGGTTATCAGCGATATTTCCCAATCTGGTAATGTGGCATGCTGAGTGCTGCTGTGTGATGATCATTGGTTGGTCATTTGTGATATGATCATTTGTTTGATCATTTATCTTTGTGATTATTGCTTTGGTCATCTGTGGACCCGAAGCATGGCTTTGTTACACAAAGCGTAGCTTTGTGGACGAGACTTCGTCAGGACCTCACTCCCCGGAAATGGTCGAAACAGGAATATGCGGCAAGGTTATGAGGGTCGCGCCCTTTAGGGTATGTCATTTCCTTCTGGAAAAGGGTGGTATCATGGTATGGAGCCCAGATATTTACTCATGTGGAAACACTATATATATTTCTGTGTGGTGTTGTTGGTATCGAGCGCTCGGATAAAGGTCCCAAAGGACCGGGGGATGACATATTCGTGTAGTAGTTACCTAGTTACAGAGGTAACCCGGCCTTGTGTTGGCAGAGATCTAACCGTAACGTTAGTTTCTCGGGACGTCCCGCCAGAGGCGATCCCATGTGGCAGTAGGAAGTTCCTTAGCCTGACCATTTGTTGGAAATCCATTCATCCAATACGTGCCTTGTACGGTTTTAGTTGTAGAACCTGCCATTTAACATGGCAGCTATAGTAGGCATAGTATCATGGTACCTATGCTGGCTAGGATTGATATTATACTTTCGAAATATTTTCCACTATGCACTAGTAATAATATCAAAGAATTTTTCTCGTAGTAAGCATGTTTGACTATCATAAGGAGAAATCTCCCCCATGTGTGCGTTTGCATTGTGTGTGTGCCGGGAGGCCTTATGGTAGTTTCATTTTCCAAAAAGCATTGCGGATTTAAAAATTTAAATTTTCTTGTTGCTTGTTTAAAGATAAACTGTTTTTGAGTTCTCACACCAGTCCCATGACTGACCTGGAGTTTATTGTTCCTTTCCTAAACTCTGGGTGCCCACTATTTTCCACACGGGCAGTCTAGAGTTAGGTTATCAGGTTATTCTGGATTCGGGAGTTGCTGTGCAGATCTGGAGGCGAGCCAGATAGCGTAGTCTATTATATATTGTATATAGTATTTCTTTCCGCTGTTGTTGTCGTACACTCTGATTGATGTAATGTAATGTGATGTAATGTATAAAATGTATAGTTCTTTTGTTTTAATGAATATTCATTTATCTATTATATGTTGTTCCGCTGCGACTGTGAGATTCTGTTATTGTTTCTCGTTCTGTTACTTGTTTTTCTGTTTTCTCTTCTCTTTCTTTTCTTTCTTCTTCTACCTCTTTCTTCTTCTAAAACTCTAACGGTTCGATTTTTCGGCAACGAAAAATCGCGATCGTTACACAATATTTTATTTGTCAAATCATGTTATAATATGTGTTATATGACATGTTAGATATATATTTTATTTTAAAACATTTATAAAGTGATGTTATAATTTTCCAAAATTTACTGTATTTATTTCCTATTTTTAAAGGATGTTTCCTATTTTTCTACTATTTTCTTCATTTAAATTATATTTAATTAAAATTTATATATTTATTTTGTGAATTTATTTTTATTTTAAGTTATTATTTATGTTTAAAAATATTTTACAAGCTCATATCAATTTTATAAAAATTATTCTATTTAATTTCAAATTTTCTAGTCTAGTTCACTATTTTTAGCTATTTTTCTTAATTTAACTTTATATAATTAATATATATTATTAAATTTTTATATTTTGATAAATTTTCGAAATTTTATCAGGTATTATTATTATTTCTAGAAATATAAAGTTATATAAATTAAATAGGGATATATGAAGAGTTTTTGACTTTTGAATTGCCTTTTGCCTTTTTGAATTCCACATCTTCATTTTCCTCACAACTCTTCATTTCTTTATGCATAACTCCCCACATTTCAGCTGACTAATTCATTTTCATTTCATGTATCTTCCTTTCCTCCTTCCTGATAAAATAATTTTGGCCATCACATGCTTGGAAAGTTGGTAAAAAAAATTATTTCTTTTATCTCTTTTTTTGCACTTATATTGCTTATTCCTTTTGATTTTTGTTTGCACTTGCTCTTCCATTTAGGTTCGGCCATGCTACCTTGCTGCCTAGCCTCCTCCACCACCTGATGGCACACCACCACCACCTCCTCCTCACCAGCCACCCAAGCCATGAACCCCCTTGGTGATGCATATCCACAAAAGTTTCAAAACACCCTTCATACTAGCCTAACCGAGCACCACTCTCATTCCATCACCTCACCACCCCTCTAGCCGCCACCTACCACACCACCACCACCTCCAGCACCTCCAGCACTCACGGCCACACCATCATAGTGGACCCCACTCCTCTGGCCGTGACACTTGGAGCCTTGGCCGAGCCCAAATCCATGACTAGAACACATGTATATGCATGCTTATGTGTGTTATTCCCTTCACCGACTTTGGCACCATCACAAATGACATCTAGGCCGACCCATACCCACCATAATCTGACCCAAACACTTGCCATTGTCATGTATTTTCCCTTATGGCTGAGCCTCGTAAAGGTTAAAAGCAAGTGCAAACATTTCTATTTGATTCTGTGCAATTATTCTAGCATAGTTTTGATCGTAGTTGATTTGAAACTCGTCGTTGTTATATTGTTTTTGTTTGATGTGTATCCAAGGAATTTGACATTTGGATCCTCTATTCGAATTTGTGTCGTGCTTTTGTGCTTGGGTAGATCCCATTTGTGCAATTCATCGTTGGGTCATCAGCTCAAACCAGTGAGTTATTCTCACCAGACAATATGTACATATATAACTAGTAAATTGACTCCTTTTGAATCTGTAAAATGCATTATTATGTTACACCTGCTATGTTATGATTTTATGATGTTCACCCATGCTTAAACACCAGTTATATCATGTGTTACTTTTATATTATGTTGTTCTATTATTTTTTATCAGTTTATCACACTGCAAGTTCCCCTTAGATTAGAATCACTATGGGTTGAAATGATACATACCCGAACGGACTTTAAAATAGGAGAAAATCATTGTGGGCTGAAATGATAGGCCTGAATGATTTTAAATTATTTTCATTTACTTGGGATTGCGGGTTTGAAATGATCAAACCCGGGTTTTCTTTGTAAATTACGGGTTGAAATGATATATTACCCGTATCACTTTACCTAGGCTAGAAAATGAAATATAGACCCCTTGTTAAAATATGTTTTTCTTAAAATTTTAAAATATTTTAGGAATGTAAATATTATAATATTTTGATTTAAATTTGATTAAAAATGATTTTTTTTAAAGCATTGTTGACTCTCTGAAAATTTATAAGTGAAATAAATTAATGATAAAGTTAGAAAATCTGAAATGTAAGTTTTTTTGGAAATTATAATTTGGTGATAAATGGAATTTAAATTAAATATGAAAATATGATAAATTTATGATATTTTAAACTAAATGAATTTAAAATAATTTTATAATATATTAATGATTTTTGAATTAAGTTAAAATGTGAAATGAATGAATATTTAAGTTGAAATTTTGAAATATAACTAAAATTGGAAATTTGTGAATTTGGCTTAAAAGTGAATTTTAAGTTAAGTAAATAAAAATGAAATTAAGTTATATTTGAAAATTTAAACTTAAGTGTTAAGTTAAATTTAATTTAATGAATTTAAAATTTAATGTTGGAATTTAATAAGTGAATTACTATTAAATTTTGATTTTTGAATAGAGATTTAACTTTATAAATTCATGAATATAACGGTATTTGAATGATTGTTTTAAAAGTTAAAATATATGATTTTACAATTTAAAAATGGTTTAAATAAAAATATAATTGTTTATGAAATTATACCGAATATTTGAAGTTAATTTACTGCATCTCTAAAATGCTATTAATACCAATGTAAAGGTTAATACAGCATTTGTAAATGCTATAGTTGATAATAATGAACCAAATGGCTCAATTTAATTAAAGGCTATTATAGCACTTTTGTGGATGTTATAATGGTTGAATTTAACAAAGTTTATTTGAAACTAATGGAACCCTATTACGGCGTTTTAAATGTTGTCTTTTGTTAAATTGAACTGTTTTAAGTGTGACTTTCCATAGCATTTTCTAAATGCTGCGAAAGTTGAATTTTCATTGTTTTAATAAATTTAAGTGAATGAATGAACTTTGAAAGATTAAAATTTTGGAAATTTAATAATTTAATTTTTAAATATAATATCTTCATTTTAATGATTTAAATGAAGCAATTTATTTCGAAATATAAACTATTTTGAAATGTGTTTTGAAATGGTATTTAAATTAAATAAAAATGAATGTGGTTTGGAAGATATGATATTTTGATATTTTGAAATGGATTTTGAATGATATTGAATTTTTAAATGGTATTTGATTTCGAAGTATAAATACTATTTTGAAATTTTAACCACGGGATGTATTTAATTTATGGTTTAACTGATCTTTAAAGGATGGGCGATCCCAAGCATCCTTTAAGTTATGGTGCATTTCTACTACGGTTCACTTGAGTTGATTTACATTATATAAGTATATATTGTCCTGACTCAAGTGTTTTGTGTTTTACTTTACGCTCGGGTCAGCCTGAGTATTCACAGCTTTGGATTCTCTTTCTGGAGCTGGTCTTTGTTAGAATTTCTGCTTATCTACAGTTATATCTACTTTCTGTTTCAGCTATTCTAGTTTATCTCATGTATTAGTGAACTTCTATATATTTGAGATTTCTATTATGTTGTTTTCAGACTGTATTATGTTTTTGGTTTGAGACTCTGCCGTAGTAGCTTCATGAACTACTATGTATTTTATATTCCGCTGCGAGGTATTCTATTTGTTCTATGTCTGTGAGTCTGTGATTTGTATTTTATTTGATCCAAATTTATTTACAATGCGGTATTTTGAGCAATTCAAGTCCGACATGTGCGGCTGCGAATGACTAAAAATACCGGGTTGTCACATTTGGTATCAGAGCTTTGGTTTTAGGCAAACTATAGCCTGTGGAGCAAAACTCATTAGAGATAGGGTAGAAATACCCTAGAATGAGTGAAATTAATCTCAGAATCCTTTCTTGTGAGAGAACGTATTTTCGAAGTATAAAATAATTTTCAAATGATTTTTAAAGTTTTTCAAAGATTATTTTGGTATAAAAAATTTCTTATTTTGAAACCAAGATTTTCAAAACTTCATCCCTTCAGTATCCATCTTGTTAGAAATCTCTTGGTTAGGATTCTTATCGATTAGGATTCCTTGAACTTTGGAACGCTCCCACTTGTTCTGAAATCCAGTCTTGTCTTCCCTATTCTATCCATTTTGATTTTGGAGCATTTCATAACTCCACTTTGGAATGACCTCTATATAGATCGGTGATTCCGCAAATCTTTGAATGATTTGTAAAGGGGTGAAAATCCTTTATAATTGGCATTGATTCACCGGAGATTGTCGTATCCTCGGTTTTCGATGCTATCTATCTCCTACTCTACCCGGATTCTATCTCTGGCAATCGAATGTCGATTTGCCTTAGATTTTCGAATTGATTATAATACCTGAAGTCACGGTTGACCGGTTAAGGTCGCCCGCAATTTATATAGGCTTATCATCTTCTATTTGGTAATAAAATTATCTTATCTTCGTTCGAGCTAATCTTCGAAACAGAATTCTATTTGATTAGAGTTCCTCTAAATTCGAATCTCCGTATTGCTTGAAATCTAACCTTGAATCATTCTTTGGAAATTTGTGTTTGATTGTATTTTGAATTTTTGCACACATCGAAATTATTATTTTGACAAGGATGGCCCTATTTTGTATATAAAAGTGAAATGTTTTCAATAAGGATTTTTACCTTTGGAAAATGAAATTTTGAAGCTTTGAAAGGATTTGAAATTTTGGAAATTTATAAGAAAAAATGATTTATATAAAAATAAATTATAAATGAAGGGTTTTGAATTTGAATTTCGAGGAATCGAACTCCGGTGTTTTGAAATGGGATTTTAAGATTTTGGAAAATATATAATAATAATATGATTTAAAGATATTTTTCCAAATAAGAAATGTTTCAAATGTATTCGAATGAATTCCAATGATTTCGAAGACATTTCAAAGAAGTTTCAAGAAATAAAAGTCCAGAACCCACTTATGTCGCTGAAAAATAATTTCGGTGATGAATACATGCATCATCGACATTGATTTTTCAGCTTCTGAGTGGGGGGAGGCCACTCTAATAGCTTTGCTATGCGAGTGATTTTATGAAACCAAATTTTGATTTCCAATTTCGAAGTATGGTTTGATATTCGAAAGATATGTATATATATATATAATTGAAATGATCTAAAATAAGCCGGTGTTCAGTCCTCGAGATTCAGATTTGTTTTGGTATAACCTTACCTATTGGAATTGATTTACTAATTTGTTGGTGATTTCCAACTCTTGGATTGAAATTATGATTTCTTTGACTATTTTGAAGGTTCGAGCACTTCCAAATCAAGGTTAACTTTTCAAAGCTAAGAAATTTTGAATGGTATAAGGTATTTGATAAAGTATAAGTTTAGTTTGGTATGATTAATGTATAAAGTAATATGATTTTATAAGTTTGAAACTGTTGTGGAGTGAAATAAATAAGACTATTTTGAATTATACTGTATGAAATATAGTTTTGAAAAGATATTTAAAGTAAAATGTTGAGTTTTGTTAAATTTATAAGTTAAGAAAAACAGTGAATTTTGACTTAACAAATGAAAGTGAGTTTTAAATTGAATCTTTGATTTCAAATTTTGTTATGATAAATCATATGTTAAAAGTTATTTAAATGTGAAATTTTAAAGTCTAGAAATATGATTTATAAGTTTAAAATTTGCTAAAATTGAAGTTTTATTGTTTTTGAAAAGTTATAATAAAATCTGGAATTTTATTAATAGCATTTCTAAAATGCTATAGTTTTATGACAACACTTTAAATTGCTGTTGTTTTTGAATTTAACTTTGTTTGAATTAACTAAATATCTGTTATGGCATATTATAAATGTCGTTATTCTTGAACTAAACTATTTTGGAAACTATAAGTTACGATAGCACCTTTAAATGCTGTCATTGTTATAATTTGACAAAGTTTCGTAATGTTATAGATTTTAACACTGTTGAGTTATGTTTTACAAAGTTAAATGATTTAATTTTGGAATTGATTATTTGTGAAATTTAAGGAGTTTTGAATATAATTTAATATATAATTTGAATTTTAAGGAATTTAAATTGAATTTGAATTTAAATAAGGTTTACTTGGTTATGTGTTGAATGGAATGAAATGTAATGAGATAAATGAATTTTTGAATGGAATTTTGAAATGTATTTTGTAATGATATTTGAAATAATAATTGAATGACATATTTGAATTAAAATATTTGAAATTGAATTCAAATAATGATTTGATAATGAGGCTTTGAATGATATAATCTTTATTTGATAAAGAATGTGAATCAGGAATGATAACTGATTTCGATAAATGAAATTTAAAGTTTATATTTGTATGAAAGGATATTTGGTTTACCTGTAATTTGAGTTTAATTAAAAATGATGGATTTATGAAATGAATATGTCAAAACTAAGTAATAATGAAGTAAAATTTGAGATATATGAAATTTTAAAATTTAGTTTTGGAATACGGTACATTTAAGCTCTGAAATATATTAAAGATTGAATAGTTTATTTTGTGGATCAAATCTTTATTTGAAATTTGATAATATTTTAAATGGTTTTGTTCGAAAACTAAATTGAATTGAAACTGATGGTTGAATTGAATTAAAGCTGGAACTTGTAGACTTGGGTTTAAACTGAATAAATTTGTGAAATGTAAAGAATTAAAGGGATGTTTTATGATTTCAAATGTATGATTTAGAAAAGTTATGATTTTCAAATTGTAATGATTTCAAGTATATTGGTTTCGAAAGATTTATAACTTTGAAAGTATTATGATTTTTGGAAGTGAATATATGTTTGAAATGGAAACGAATTTGTTTGACCTAATTTGTTGATCTGGAAATTTGGATTATTTTCTAAATCTATTGTTTTAAAAAACTTTGAAACTGAGTATATGTAATTTAGAAGAAATGATTTGGCGAAATCATATATGATTTTGAAACTGAAATGTTATTGAAACAAATTAAAATTGAGAACCTTGTTTTACTAAATACTTGATTTGGGAGTTATCGAACTTATATAAAATGGATTTGTATAAGTATGAAGTTGATTTGAAAATGTTGAATTGAAAAGGTACTCAATTTGTAAATTAAAATCTTATATAATCGAAGTTTATATAAGTATGATTTAATATACTATTGATTTTGGAAAGTATTCGATTTGAAAATGAAATCTTATATATAATGGAATTTATATAAGTGCGATATTTGAAGCTGTGATTTTGAAGGGCTACTATATGGTATATTATATTTTGATGTAAGAGGTATGGGAAGTACCCTCCGGAAGAAGTATAGTGATATGCTACGACCCAGATGGACTTGGGGAATCCAGGAATGGATTCGACCAATAAACCCTAATGGACTTGGGTGAATTCAGAAATGGATTCGAACCGATATGGTTGTCCGGACTTAAACTCATGAGTTCCTCGATTTTTATTTCAGGGTAGATGGTTCTTTAGTTTACCCAATGGAGGCGCTTTTGATCCTGGGATCTGTTGTTTATGGATCTTCCGGGAAGGAAGTGCATCCATTGCGTAAATCATTGAATCAGCAGCGTACCACTGCAGCAGGGGTTGATGGTCCCTTTTTACGAACTGGCTACGATATTTTTCTGGAATCCGAAAGGTAAAAGGATCTTTTGGAAAGTTTCGTGTCCAGTGCATAAATACTGGATCGGCAACGGGCCACTGCTATCATATTATCATCATTTGACATTGGATTTTGAGTGGTGCTTCTCATACCCATTTATTTTTTTAGTAGTTTTCACTGGATGTCGAAATAGGTCTACTAAGTACTTGAAGGACTCTAGCCTTGCGCCTGATCAATGCATGGCAAGAGCCTGCAAGAATGACGATAAACTTGTTAAGACATCAAGTTATAAAAGTATTTTGATAAAGTACTATATAAAGAATATTTTGATCAGTTATTTTCCCTTCTATAGAATTTTAAATGTTTAAATATTGTTTACCTTGAACCATCAGATTTGAATCAAATGATTATTCATCATATTATATGATGTTTAAAATGTTATAAAATTTTAAATTGAAATGTATAATAGTTTAAATAATTGTTCATCCTTGTCTTTCAACCTGCTTTTCCTCCTAGTTACTTTTTTCCTACCTTCTTTCGGGATGTCTTCCAACCTATTATTCTTTCTAGTTGTTTCTCCGCTTCCTTCCTTTTGGAGGACGAAAAGATTTGAGTGGGAGAGAGTGTAACAACCCTAGATTTTTTTTATATATATTTTTAATTTTGACTTTATTTTTATTTTGAAATTATTTCAAACTTTTTTTATTTCAAACATTTCATTTTAAATATAAATGTTGATTATTATGTGAATTATAATTTCAAACTGGTATAAATTGAATATTTTCTCGAAAAGTGGATTTTTGGTCAATCTGGTCAAACTTTGACTTTTAAATTTAAAATTTAAATATTTTAATTCTTGAATTTTATCTTTTATTATGAAAATAAATTTAATTTCAAGAATACTGCTTTTCGTTTCGTTGAAATCCGATTTATATAATGAAAGTTATGCTTTTTACCATATTGTATGTAAATTGATTTATTTAATAAAATCATCTATTTTAATTTATATAAACAATATTTTATTTGTAAAATCATGTTATAATATGTGTTATATGACATGTTAAATATATATTTTATTTTAAAAAATTTATAAAGTGATGTTATAATTTTCCAAAATTTACTGTATTTATTTCCAATTTTTAAAGGTTGTTTCCTATTTTTCTGCTATTTTCTTCATTTAAATTATATTTAATCAAAATTTATATATTTATTTTGTGAATTTATTTTTATTTTATTTTATTATTTATGTTTAAAAATATTTTACAAGCTCATATGAATTTTATAAAAATTATTCTATTTAATTTCAAATTTTCTAGTCTAGTTCACTATTTTTAGCTATTTTTCTTAATTTAACTTTATATAATTAATAAATATTATATAAATTTTTATATTTTGATAAATTTTCGAAATTTTATCAGGTATTATTATTATTTCCATAAATATAAAGTTATATAAATTAAATAAGGATATATGAAGAGTTTTTGACTTTTGAAGTGCCTTTTGCCTTTTTGAATTCCACCTCTTCATTTTCCTCACAACTCTTCATTTCTTTTGGCATAATTCCCCACATTTCAGCTGACTAATTCATTTTCATTTCATGTATCTTCCTTTCCCCCTTCTTGAGAAAAAAATTTCGGCCATCACATGCTTGGAAAGTTGGTAAGAAAAATTATTTCTTTTATCTCTTTTTTTTCACTTATATTGCTTATTCCTTTTGATTTTTGTTTGCACTTGCTCTTCCATTTAGGTTCGGCCATGCTACCTTGCTGCCTAGCCACCTCCACCACCTGATGGCACACCACCACCACCGCCTCCCCACCAGCCACCCAAGCCATGAACCCCCTTGGTGATGCATATCCACAAAAGTTTCAAAACACCCTTCATACTAGCCTAACCGAGCACCACTCTCATTCCATCACCTCACCACCCCTCTAGCCCCACCAACCACACCACCACCACCTCCAGAACCTCCAGCACCCACAGTCACACCATCATAGTGGACCCCCCACTCCTTTGGCCGTGACACTTGGAGCCTTGGCCGAGCCCAAATCCATGACTAAAACACATGTATATGCATGCTTATGTGTGTTATTCCCTTCACCCACTTTGGCACCATCACAAATGACATCTAGGCCGACCCATACCCACCATAATCTGACCCAAACACTTTCCATTGTCATGTATTTTCCCTTATGGCTGAACCTAGTAAAGGTTAAAAGCAAGTGCAAACATTTCTATTTGATTCTGTGCAGTTATTCTAGCATAGTTTTGATCGTAGTTGATTTGAAACTCATCGTTGTTATATTGATTTTGTTTGATGTGTATCCAAGGAATTTGACATTTGGCTCCTCTATTCGAATCTGTGTCATGCTTTTGTGCTTGGGTAGATCCCGTTTGTGCAATTCGTCATTGGGTCATCAGCTCAAACCAGTGAGTTATTCACACCAGACAATATGTACATATATAACTAGTAAATTGACCCCTTTTGAATCTGTAAAATGCATTATTATGTTACACCTGCTATGTTATGATTTTATGATGTTCACCCATGCTTAAACACCTCTTATATCATATGTTGTTGTTATATTATGTTGTTCTATTATTTTTTATCAGTTTATCACACTGCAAGTTCCCTTTAGATTAGAATCACTATGGGTTGAAATGATACATACCCGAACGGACTTTAAAATAGGAAAAAATCGTTATGGGCTGAAATGATAGGCCTGAATGATTTTAAATTATTTTCATTTACTTGGGATTGCGGGTTTGAAATGATCAAACCCGGGTTTTCTTTGTAAATTACGGGTTGAAATGATATATTACCCGTATCACTTTACCTAGGCTAGAAAATGAAATACATACCCGTTGTTAAAATATGTTTTTGTTAAAATTTTAAAATATTTTAGGAATGTTAATATTATAATATTTTGATTTAAATTTGATTAAAAATGATTTTTGTAAAACATTATTGACTCTCTGAAAATTTATAAGTGAAATAAATTAATGATAAAGTTAGAAAATCTGAAATGTAAGTTTTTTTGGAAATTATAATTTGGTGATAAATGGAATTTAAATTAAATATGAAAATATGATAAATTTATGATATTTTAAACTAAATGAATTTAAAATAATTTTATAATATATTAATGATTTTTGAATTAAGTTAAAATGTGAAATGAATGAATATTTAAGTTGAAATTTTGAAATATAACTAAAATTGGAAATTTGTGAATTTGGCTTAAAAGTGAATTTTAAGTTAAGTGAATAAAAATGAAATTAAGTTATATTTGAAAATTTAAACTTAATTGTTAAGTTAAATTTAATTTAATGAATTTAAAATTTAATGTTGGAATTTAATAAGTGAATAACTATTAAATTTTGATTTTTGAATAGAGATTTAACTTTATAAAGTCATGAATATAAGGGTATTTGAATGATTGTTTTAAAAGTGAAAATATATGATTTTATAACTTAAAAATAGTTTAAATAAAATTATAATTGTTTATGAAATTATACCGAATATTTGAAGTTAATTTACTGCATTTCTAAAATGCTATTAATTCTAATGTAAAGGATAATACAGCATTTGTAAATGTTGTAGTTGATAATAATGAACCAAATGGCTGAATTTAATTAAAGGCTATTATAGCACTTTTGTGAATGTTATAATGGTTGAATTTAACAAAGTTTATTTGAAACTAATGGAACCCTATTACAGCGTTTTAAATGTTGTCTTTTGTTAAATTGAACTGTTTTAAGTGTGACTTTCCGTAGCATTTTCTAAATGCTGCGAAAGTTGAATTTTCATTGTTTTAATAAATTTAAGTGAATGAATGAACTTTGAAAGATTAAAATTTTGGAAATTTAATAATTTAATTTTTGAATATAATATCTTCATTTTAATGATTTAAATGAAGCAATTTATTTCGAAGTATAAACTATTTTGAAATGTGTTTTGAAATGGTATTTAAATTAAATAAAAATGAATGTGGTTTGGAAGATATGATATTTTGATATTTTGAAATGGATTTTGAATGATATTGAATTTTTAAATGGTATTTGATTTCGAAGTATAAATACTATTTTGAAATTTTAACCACGAGATGTATTTAATTTATGGTTTAACTGATCTTTAAAGGATGGGCGATCCCAAGCATCCTTTAAGTTATGGTGCATTTCTACTATAGTTCA
Source organism: Allium cepa (assembly GCA_030765085.1). Lineage (NCBI taxonomy): Eukaryota > Viridiplantae > Streptophyta > Magnoliopsida > Asparagales > Amaryllidaceae > Allium > Allium cepa. The sequence continues at coordinate 1,026,505,205 of CM060928.1, read as the reverse complement.
CTTGAGTTGATTTACATTATATAAGTATATATTGTCCTGACTCGAGTGTTTTGTGTTTTACTTTACGCTCGGGGCAGCCTGAGTATTCACAGCTTTGGATTCTCTTTCTGAAGCTGGTCTTTGCTGGAATTTCTGCTTATCTACATTTATATCTACTTTCTGTTTCAGCTATTCTAGTTTATCTCATGTATTAGTGAACTTCTATGTATTTGGTATTTCTATTATGTTGTTTTCAGACTGTATTATGTTTTTGGTTTGAGACTCTGCCGTAGTAGCTTCATGAACTACTATGTATTTTATATTCCGCTGTGAGGTATTTTGTTTGTTCTGTGTCTGTGATTCTGTGATTTGTATTTCATTTGATCCAAATTTATTTACAATGCGGTATTTTGAGCAATTCAAGTCCGACATGTGCGGCGGCGAATGACTAAAAATACCGGGTTGTCACACATGTCATCAAAAATCTTAGACAAAGAAGAAACCGGATGTGTACATGCAAAAAAATGCCATTCTATTTGTTAAAAAAGCAACATGCAAAAAGGATCTAGTAAATAAACTTCAATGCCACTTCCATGTTCTAAGTTCCAATGGCAGTTAATCCTGTTACCTGAGTTTTTAGAAATGAAAAAAACACACACTTACGCATATAAATGGTAGGCAAATAATATATACCTTCTACACTGTTGACATAAATATCTTTATATTAGTAAAATTTTAGTGATTTCGTTCACATTGAAAACATGTTCATTAAATATCCTAAAAAACAAAGTAGGAAATTGAATAAGCAATTTGCAGGAGTTATATTGAATAAGCAATTAGTTAGTGCAAACAAATCAAAATTTGTACTTTTCATTTTAAGATTTGTTTTACAGCAATAGTTTGTGCGGGATGAAGAGGATGATACTCCTCTCAGTTCCATTACTAATATCAACAAACGTAAAACCAAATTTTATTATACTCAACATCTACACATGGGGGATTACTTGTAGTTACTTACTTTCAATATGTCCTTATAAATCTAGAGAAAAAGCAAAGGGCTCCATCCGTGTACAATCAGTTCATCAAGTAATTTATATATACAACAACCTCAATATCTCTAGTAACCGCTGTACGTGTGTAGAGATGTCTTGTTTCCTGGCATATTTATACAAAATGCACCAGTGCCAGAAGCTCATCTAATGCCGAGTTTTATATATTATAAAATTATTGGTTTGCTTACATGAAATAACGATATTTGCATATGGGATGATCCGTGGATCAATGCTAAGATCCAGGTATCTTTTGATTGTTTGTAAACAAACGTTTATATTATACACAAAACAACGTTGGTAATAAGTTTATCTGTATATTTTAGTTACAATCATTTTTAAAGCAAAGCTATTGGTTGCTTTTATTTTTCTTTAATGATGTGTGCAACCATGTGTCCTTTTCAAAAAGAGATTTTATTAACGTTGAAATACTTATGTGTTGAAGTATTTTCTTCTGACCAATGTTGCCCTATTTACATCTCTACCATATATTCATCTCTTTGCTCTTTCAACCACTTATGCATTCACTGTAGATCGAGAAACATGAAAGAAAAATTGGTTTAATGTAAATTTCATTCAATCGCGTTGATTATAAAAATGTGCAAAATCAATAAAATTGGTATAATAAACAATTTTGATCTATTAATATGCATTAAATGGATATTATATAAACTATCAAGTTAATAAAACAATGAATAAACATCTTTTATTGTACTAACTTATACATAAGTTATAATTTCTATAAAAACCACATGGAAAATTTTCGAATATGGATACCTTTTATCAAAATCCATATAATTTTTCCAAATATGGAATATTTGTTCTGTTTTCCAATACGGGTATGTATGGATTTTGAATACTTAAGTGTAGCAAATACCTCTTAATAGTGTGGTACAATATAAATAACAATTATTCTAATCCATCTAAGCAATTTTTTCTAGTCATCTATTGCAATTAAGAGAAAATAGATAAGTAGAGAACCCTTAAGAATTCCACATTTTTCTCATAAAATTATGTCCCTTACTTAAATTGTGTTCCTACAGTAGCATTTTTATTCATAATAAAATGTTATTGCAGCATTCAAAATGTGTCATCCTCAAGGTTGGATCTGACTTGATGCCGGATGTTTAAAAGTAGCTAATTAGAGCATCCCAACAGCTGTATCTATCTATTATATCTCAAGTAGTAAACAAGGGTCAATGAGTGCTTCTTTAATTGCTCAACCCAACACAAAGCAACTTTATCTAATATAATCAACTATATTTATGTCATTTATCATACATCAATAGAAAAGAAAAAAAACTCACCATGATATAGCATATAGGAAGACTACATCCAGTTGTGTATGATATAATCAACTAAATTATAATCACCATAGTAGCAAACGAGGGTCAATGGGTGTTTTTTTAACTACTCACCCCAACACTAAGCAACTTTATCCGATATAATCAACTATATTTATGCCATTTATCATGCGCCAATAGAAAAAAAAATAAACTCATAATTGTATAGCATATACGAAGACTACATTCAGTTATGTATGATATAATCAGCTAAATTATCCTGAACCTCGTCTATCTCTTTTTGGCTATAAGAACCAACTTGTACAAAGTACTGCAATTAAGAGATTGTTTCAAAACATTAATCATATAATTACATAACATAACATATAAAGGGAAAAAATAAAGTGATACCTCAGCTAGATCGTTGTTTTGATGGTGGTTTTTTTACGATTTCATGCATATACCTTGTAACAACCCTGGTTTTAGGGATTACCAATTAATATTAAATTATAACGGAATTAAATAAAATTAGAGATTTTATATTGTTTATTTGGAATAAACAATGAATTTTGGAATTAAACTGTGAAAATAAAATTTGGAACTTTACTTTATTTTGTTTGGGTTGACAATAGATGGAAATGGGTTTTATTTAGTGAAAATGCAATAATTTCATTAATCATTGCCAATTACATCTTTTAATATTTTTTAAAAGAGGTGTTTGATTTTTAAAGGGTGTTTATTTAAATAAAAAGATGGAATTTGGTGTAAAAATGAGTTGAGTTCAGAATTTTTGTTGAATTTTAGAAGTTAAAAAATTAGACTTTTGCATTTATTTATGAAAATAGTGCATTTACGTAAAATAAAGGATTTAAATGATAGAGATGTTTTAAAAATATAAATTTAGCTTTTATATAGTGTAAAATACTTTATTTCTTAAGTATGTAAATTTGTATAATTTGTTGTGCGAAAATTTGAAGAAAATGGCATTTATTTATTTACATAGTGTAAATATGAGTATATTTGGCTTGGTGTTGATTGAATTAACCTAATACGGTTTATTTTCTATTAATTGATGGGTCCAAAGCCCATTAATACTTACCTGATACTGAGAAAGAAGAAAACAAAGTTTACAATACGTTCAAAACAATTGCCTTCTTCTTCCTCAACATCAGAATAAGAAAACGAAACCGACCTCTTCACTGATTTCCAATTTCAAGCTAATTTTCTCCTTTTTAAGAGATATAATTTTCCCTAAACCATTATTGATGATTTGTGATATGCCAATGATATGAGGCTTGTTGTATTTAACGTTTTATGAGTTTTTTATCTCTTTGAGATTATATGTTTATGTACTGATACCATATTATCACTTGATGTAACCATACGATTTGAATTGTCCCTTCTCACTTGAGAAGATTATCACCATTGTCCTTATGCATCTATTATCGTTTATCCCAATTAACTGATGTGTTTAGCTCGACTGACCTGTGTATTTTATGCTTAGGTCAGACCTAGGTGTTTTTGGTTAGGTACCCTTATGGACTTAGCCTATTTTGCTTCCGCTTTGATATTTTTCTATCGTCTTTTATTGTATCCTTTTAGTGTAGCTTTTTATGTCGTTGACTCTAATGTATATTTTGATTCGTGTGTATATTGTGGTCGTCATACCACATATGATGTATCATTTGTATTACTTTGGTGATTTATCTATATGTGTGTGTGTGTGTGTGTGTGTGTGTGTGTGTGTATATATATGTTTATTTGATGTTCGGCGATGTGAGTTGCATTTAATTATTATATTTTGTTTTGATAGATCCTTTAGCCACCTATAGTTTTGTATTAAGCATTTATTGGATATTATCGATCTACTAAAGTTAGAAAAAAAATTAGAGCATTTATCGACATATTCAATCGATGTTTAAGACAAGGATATAGATGGTCGCTCCTAACCAGCCCTATTCTTCGCATTTGCAGACAGTGTCACCCGGTAATACTCTTTGTTAATGTGGGTCTCAGGTTGGGGCATCACAGCTTGGTATCAGAGCTGAGTTCAGAACAAAATACGATAAACATAGAACAGAAACACATATTATGGTACATCCAAATATAATACAAGTGTTACCAATTCTTTAATCATCGTATCCTTTACCTCATCTTGTCCTTTGAAATAGAAGTTTGTTGATATGTCTAGGAATATATTTTATTTCGTAGTATTCCATAATAGAATTGATGATATATTATCTTAAGAGTAATCCTAATCGTGATTGTTTTATTCAGGTCCCCTTCGGTACAGGTGACTACACTCATCCGTATTGGAGGAATTTTTTGATGCTTTTGGATAATTCTTGCCTTGTTATTTCTTTGAGGATTGCACATATTATTGAGGGGATCTGCAATATTTGGCTTAATGTATGATGATTTTGGGAATTATTCCTTATAGTTTATCTTTTTGTGTGAATTTGCATGCCATTTTCTATCTTGAGTTACGAATGATTTTGGGATAGAGTTGGTTGTATATTAACAAGCCGCATTTTGTGATTTGAAGGATCCAATATTTAGGTATCCTAATTTGGCTGATTTATCGTCTCTTGTTCTTCAAAATGTTAATGATGATTCTGAAGTATCTGAATTCACTCTTAAGTCCGAATGTTGATAATATATCTCAAATTCTAGTCATTGTGACTTTGTCGAATTCGTGAGTCCGTTTCGGGTTTGACACCCATGGGCAATTGAGAACTGTGTTGACCTCCTTTCCAATTCTTAGCTTTTCAGTCATCCTTCCACGGGGATGACCACAAAGGAAATGAGATGATTCATTGAATTTAACTAATATTGTCATTCTTGTCTCCTTTGAGATATCCACTTGGGATACTCAATTGTTGGTATACTTTGTGATATCCTTCACTCAAAGAATGATGTGTTGTTTATATCTTCTTCTCATTTAAGAAGAAATCTTGCCATCACACTTATATCTTATCGATCTCTTTCGAATCCACTGAGTGGCGCTAGGGTCATTCCATTGCTTGGCCATACACTAATTTTCATGAGCCACGAGTTGCATAGGATAGCGTTCTTCTTACCACATTCTACACTTGTATGAGTCTTGTGAGTGATTCATTATACCGTTGGAATAACGAACACTCCAGTCTATTCCATCAGTCTTGTGAATCGAGTATTCTAGGAATATCTCGATGAGTTCATTTTGTGTTTTCGATTTTGAGTATAAGTAATAAATTTGGTTTTCAAAATTTTCAAATTGAAGATATGTTTTTAAGAGAAATTGGTTTTTTTGAGATGAATAAAGAATATTTGGAGTATTATGAATTATTTCTTTTCATAGAAAATAATTTTTATGTTGGGTCATCCATCAAGTGCTTTAAGAATTCTAATCGATACCCTTGATCAACGTTATCGATAGGAATTTCCTAAACACTGTGATGAGGCAATAAGACACGATAAATTGAGTTTTAATAAGCAAAAATTGGAATAAATTAATGTGCTTTGAGAATTAAATGCAACCATTGAACCATAGGATGTGTTAGAGGAGTGACGAGGCGGTTTTGATCACTAGGTGAACTCTGCAACCAATCGATGGTTTCATTGACTATAAAACAATGGCGAGGCAATACCCTTGCATTATTTGAAAAAAATTCGAAATTGAATACGTTTATTTTAAATTTTAACCACGGGTTTGTAAGCCAATTTTGATTCGAATTTTTGTTGTGTTAAAAATTTGTTGGTGTGAATTTGTAAAAATCTTTTGAAAAAAAATTTGAATTAAATATTAACTTTAATTAGTTTTTCATTGATAATTAAATGGAAATTTAATTTGTGTAGCAGAGTAGATGTGGGGTTGAACATCTCTTGATAATGGAAGAATATTAGTTATCTCTTTCAAAATAAGTTTTCTGAGTTAATTGTTTTAAAAATTAGATTTTTGGGAAGTAATGAAATTTTTTCCAATTAATGAATTGTTTCTTTTATGAAAATTATATAAAGTTGATCGTATTTTGGTATGTTTTAGCTTTTCAGGAAAAAGAAGGTCATTTAATAAATGTTTTAGCAAAATTCTTGTTTGAAAATATAATTTGAAATTAAAATTGTTTCGAAAATTTTTAAATTTTAAGTTGATTTGAAAGATTAAATTGGGTTGAAAATTGTTGTGCTAAAACAACAATAACTTGAGACTTATAACTCCGAATGAGTTCAAACTTTTTATAAATGAAAGAACCATTAGAAGCTGTAAATTTTATCTATACTACTTTAGAAAAAAATTCATTTTTCATAATTTAAAATGGGTTTGAAAGTAGATGATCATTTATGTGCTATAAGAGATTTTTCTAAAATTAAAGTTGAAAATAAATTTAGCATAACTTTCAAACCGTGAATCTGATATTTACGATCTTTATATCATTAGAAATTCAGACTTAGTAGAACAACTTTCATTTTAAAAGTATTTTCAGATTTTGAGTTTTGCTAGGTCAAAATTTAAGATCTTTATAGCAGGTTAGCAATTGAAATAACTTATTTTCTTAATAATTATGTACATTCTACCCATTTTGTGAATATAAATTGGTTGATGTTTTGTATAAAATTATATGTTTCAAACTGATATATATATATATATATATATATATATATTGTGGTAGAGTCTATGAGTAAAACATTTTATTCACTTTAAACAAAGAGTTTACATATTAAATTGGATTTTTGAAAGAAGTTTTGAAATTTTTTGAAATATTGAAGTTTGAGAATTAGAGTATAGAGAAATTAGGATATTGGAAACCTTAAAAATAATTGCTTGGTAGAATAAGAGTATAGAAGTCCATTCCTCGAGTATGTTTTGTCTTTGTGCCATTGTCTAATGACATGCATTATGCAATCATTTGAGTCTGGTGGCCTTTGAAGAAACCACTTATCATCGAATTCTCTTACCTCTCTTGCTGTCAAACCGTCGTTGGCATGGTTCTTTATGCAATGCAAAATGGGAAGTCATGTCGATAACCACCTTAGTGATTGGAGTCCATAATAAAAATTGAGCTAAATCCCAACTCTATTCGAGAAATTTTTAAGAAATCAAACGCGTTTGATTAATCTTTTGGGTAGCATTCTATTTGTGTTCTTGTTTCGAAGGAGAGAAGTCTTCGAAATCATGAGATGTTGCTCATACAAATTCTATAGTCCGCTAATCTCGATGAAGATATTCGGGAAATTATAGAATTTATTGAGCAATTTTATCTTGGTCTTCTATCATTTTGAGCGTAGGGAAACTTTTTTTAAAACTTGAGTTGTCTATCTTCCGTTTGATTGATGAAATTAATATGTTGAATACAAACTCTTCTCTTGAAATTGCGAAGATGCAATTTTGTTAAGGGGGGAGTCTGTAACAACCCTGGTTTTGGATATACCTATTAATATTAGATTATAACAGTAGTTATAATTTAATATTGTAAATTAAATAAAATTGGAGACTTTATATTGTTTATTTGGAATAAACGGTGAATTTTGTTATTAAATTGTGAAAATAAAATTTGGAACCTTATTTTATTATTTTGGGTTGACAGTAGATGGAAAATGGGTTTTATTTAGAAAGTGCAATAATTTCTTTAGTTATTGCCAATTACTTCTTTTAATTATTTTTAAAGGAGGTATTTGATTTTTAAAGGGTATTTATTTAAATAAAAAGATGGAATTTGGTGTAAAAATGAGTTTTAATTATAAATTTTAGTTTAGAATGGTTATTAATATTTTTCTAAGCAAGAAAAATATTTTTTTTGAATTTTAGAAGCTAAAAATGTAGACTTTTGCATTTATTTGTGAAAATAGTGCATTTATGTATAATACAGAATTTTAATAATAAAAGTTTCTTAAAAATATAAATTTATCTTTTATATAGTGTAAAATACTTTATTTCTTAAGTATGTAAATTTACAAATTTTGTTCTGTGAAAATTTGAAAGAAAATGGCATTTATTTAATTATTTACATAGTGTAAATATGAGTACATTTGGCTTGGTGTTAATTGAATTGGCCAAATACAATTTATTTTCTTTTAAATGATGGGTCCAAAGCCCATTAGTACTTAACTGATATTGAGAAAGAAGAAAACAAAGTTTACAGTACGTTCAAAACAATTGCCTTCTTCTTCCTCAACCTGGGAATAAGAAAAAGAAACCCACCTCTTCACAAATTTCGAATTTCAAGCTAAATTCTTTAATTTAATTCAACGGACTGAAATCTTTTCCAATCTAGATATAAATCTAAAGGTAGTCAAACTCCAAACTTTTTAGTTTCATCAAATTCCTAATTTTAGAGAAGATTTTCTAATTTATTGTAAATCTTTCTTTGCATGCTATTTCTTCTTACTGTATAGGTTCCTAAAGGCCTATTTTACCACCAAAGCTTCCATCTTTCAGCCAAATTCCGAGTATTTACACAACTACAGCAAGTGAGTTGTGATACTCACAAATTCTAGCTAGGCCAAGCTCAAAATTGCAAGAAACTATAAAAATTTAGCTTCTGTTCATATATTTTGTTGTCTCTTTGTTAAAAATCAAATTGATTTTGCTACTTTGAAAGCCTGTAATTTTTGATTCCTGCAAAGAAATGCTGCCGGATTACTTTCATTTGGTAACTTGCATGTTGATCTTGGTCTTTGCAAATTATGGTTGAAAAATATTGTAATTTGGATGTTCAGAATAGTGGTACAAAATCAATTCAAAACTATATTTTTGCCTGTACATTTTTTTTGAACTGTTGCAAACATGGCCTGAGTTCATGTTTGAGACAGCATATCTTTTTTAATTTCTACTCGGAATTCATGGATTCATTTTTCTCGGAAGATGAAGTTTTCTAGTATGTGCATACAAATTTTTAGGTTGATACGAGGTAGTTTGGTCCTCTTTTTCAGGCCTGTAAGTTGAACCTAAGATGGTTTTCAGGCCTGAGCATATTTTTGTTTTTGAACTGTTGCAAACATTGCCTGAGTCCATGTTTGAGACGGCGTAACTTTTCATTTTCTATCAAAATTCATTGATTCTTTTTTTTAAAAGCTAAAGTTTCTACTATGCGCACACCAATTTTTAGTTCAATCGGAGATCGTTTGGCCACATGTTCCATGTTTGTAAGTTGAACCCGAGAGGGTTTTAGACCTGGGCAGAATTCAATATGGCCTGAATCCGTGTTTGAGATTTCATATCTTTAGCATTTCAAATCGGAATTTAGTGAATCATTTTTTACTTCATAGATAAATTGTTTTACTTTACGTGTATCAAATTTTAGACCATTCCTAGGTCATTAATCCTTTCAAATTATGTCTGAAATTGAATGCGGAGAAGATTTCAAACCAGGGTATTGTTTTGCCTATGCATTTCTATGTTCTTTTTCCATCCGATTTTTGACTTTTACTTCATGTTTAGTGATATTTCTGAAATGTTTTGATGGCTATGATGCCTTTCAATTGGCTAGCCAAGTTTTGATGAATTTGAAATTCAAATTTGAATTGAATTTAAATGACGGTTTTGAGTGATTTCTTTGATTTCGAGCATTGATTTTTCCAAAAGATTTTAAAATAATTTTTTAAAGTAAATTTTCATTTAAAATAATTATTATATAATATTTTTTAAATTATTTTAAGCCGTATAGAAAAATATCTATTTATTCTCTATAATAAGGAAATTTTCGAATTTTAATTTCAAAATTGATTTTGGGAAAATGGTTTTAAAAGTCCGTTTTCTCAAGTAAATTATTTTATATATAAAATATACATTTTTGCACTATTCGAGGGAATGAGAAGGAGAATTAAACGGTTTGGAAAAACACGTGGTATGGGACACGTGCGTTTATTTTATCGGTAAATTCCTGACTTGTCGGTTTGATCGTTTTGACCTTCAGGTCGAGTTTACCAATGAGATGAGGTAAACTTTTTACTACTTTGAGTGTGAAATTTACTAGCGATTAGTAAACCGTTTAGTGCGAATGTGTGGCATGGGATGCACATTAACACTTTTCGGGTTCCTATCCGAGAGTTTGTGACACATTTGCGTATTTCCAATACTGGACCTTCGGTTCATTGCCATTGCGGCGTATTTGTCCTAGAGATGTTTTTTCCATTACAGCGTATTTGCCATTACGGCGTATCTGCTATTGCGGAATATTTTTCATTGTGAAGTATTTTCCTTCGAGCGAGGTACCTGTTTTAAGAGATCGGTACTTGGCAGGCTTCGGCCACATGCACATGCAAAACTTTTGATATTATTTCATTGATTACTGTCATTTCCTGAGTGTATCGCCTTTTTCATAGTTGGCCATTCGAGCCGTTATATATATGTATATATATATATATATATATATATATATATGGCGATTAGCTTATGGGAATTTGAACTCTTTGAGTTCTACCTTTAATAGTTGAGTTGCCTACACTAGCGTTATTTGAGATTTGCATTTTGGTGTTTATTTGGGAGTTTTATCCTCTTATTTGGAGATATATGCATTTTCCTTATGGCGTATTTTGAGATGGTGATTTCTTTGAGTAGTTTTTGAAATTGCCGATATGGCAGGTTTGGGGTTTCTCCTTTTTAGGAGCTACAATTTTCCCTATACCATTATTAATGATTTGTGATATGCAGATGATATGAGGCTTGCTATATTTATCGTTTTATGATTTGCTTTATCTCTTTTGAGATTGTATGTTTGTGTAGTGATACCATATTATCACTTGATGTACCCATACACTTTGAATTATCCCTTCTCACTTGAGAAGATTATCACCATTATCCTTATGCATCTATTATAGTTTATCCTAATTAACTGATATGTTTAGTTAGATTGACCAGTGTATTTTATTCTCCGGTCAGATCGAGGTGTTTCATGTTAGGTACCCTAATGGACTTGGCCTATTCTGCTTCCACTTGGATATTTTGCTATCATCTTTTGTTGTAGCCTTTTGTTGAAGCTTTTTGTGTTACTGACTCCAATGTATATTATTTTGATTCATGTGTATACCATGGTCGTCATACCGCATATGATGTATCATTTGTATTACTCTAGTGATGTATTTGTATATGTGTATATATATGTTTATCTGATGTTTTGTGATGTGAGTTGCATTTAGTTGTTGTATTTTGTTCTGATAGATCTGTTAGCAACCAATAGTTTTCTATTAAGCATTTATTGGATATGTCGATCCACTTGAGTTAGAAAAAAAATTAGAGCATTTATCGACGTATTCAATAGATATTTAAGACAAGGCTATAGATGGTCACTCCTAACCAGCCATTTTCTTTGCATTAGCAGACAGTATTACCCAGTAATATTCTTTGTTAACGTGGGTCTCAAGCTAGGGTGTCACATACCCCATTACATAATATACACAATCCATTGATCTAGATTTTTGAGGACACTATAGCAATATTGCAAGATATTTCATTAGTCGGTTTAAAATAAAGTTTTATCTCAAATGAAATACAAGTTTTTATTTGTTTATTAGAAAATAAATCACCTTCACATTAATCCATTTCAAGTGAGTTCCTCGAGACTTACCACCGTATGCCTTATAAGCTTTAAAGGCTCTGCATATATGCAAGAAAATGTAATAGACATGAATAAGAATTATAAATAACATAAAGTCATATCCATTAGTTTTTTAGGTAGAATTATAATTTTCCTTCACCAAGCTTCAGTAGTTGGAGCATGGATAGCTAAATGGTTATTTTTCAAGTTTTTAGAAAATCATTTAGTGAATTTTAAAAATATATTACTTACACTAAACTAATCAATTTCCATTTTTGCAACCATATTATGTAGTTTGAGGCAAGAAAAGAATTATAAGTACAGATTCAATTGTTTCTAATTATAGATTCAATTATGCAATTCGAGAAAACCATGTCAGGTACTTTGAGGCAACTATGTCAATTTTGGAACCATTTTGCATCCATGTTAGAATTATATAATTTGCATCTTCCAAAACCAGTGCAACCAATTTTTAATTTCTAATACCAAATGAAATCAAAAAGAAAATAAATACAACATACATATTCAGTTGCGGTTTAATTTTCAGTCTACATTTGCGTTTGATCTAGTGATCAAAAACATAAACATCGTTCTTTTCTATATGGTAAACAGGCAATAGACAATGTTTCCTAGATTATAAGATTAATAGGAAGTTAAAATCAACAACAAATTTGCACTAGTTACTAAAAGTTTATTGTTCATACCATTTTTAGTGCGGGGCTAAGAGCAAGCTCTTAGATTGCGACACACGCCATGCGTTTGTGATACACACACACACACACACACACACACACACACATATACATATATACATGTATACATATATATATACACACACACATATATATACATATATACATGTATACATACATACATACATATATATATATATATATATATTTGTCGTGTCTAGATGATTCCGCACATGGAAAAGCTTATGGGGACATATAAATCCGATGGTCTCCAATTCGAGGTCATTACACATATGATTTAACCACCTGCACATTATTTAAGCATATAATCAACATTACAATATAGTCTTATGTAAGTAAGAAATACTTGCATGATGTAAATCTGCAACCATGATTCATTCAACCATGTCATGCTAAGGAGCTGGATAATGTCATCCATTGTGATAAGGATTTCAAAGTCCTCGTCGTACTTAAATAAATCCTTGTTCGCTTGAATTGCATTGATGGCATCATCAGATGGCACTTGAACTACCAAGTCATGGAAATATCTACACTTATCCGTCAAACTTTTGATGATCTCTTCATCTACGATTCTATTGCGCTTTATCGACTCATTTGTCACCATATTCATGACCTTTCCATTACTATTCTTGACCTTAGCAACACACTCTTCCACTTTTTCTTGCTTATAATAGGTGTACTCTACACACAACAAACTTGAAGATTAATGCAGGATCTTGTGACAGTTATTATACATAACAAAATAGAAATGTCAAATCTTAAAAAACAAAATATCAAAAGTGACTTATTTACCATATCATTATCCCCTAAAAGCATAAGTCTTTTAGGCCACTAAAAAAAACTACCTAGCGCTTCTCCTATCGTGATGTGATATTTAGTTGGAACCGAAAGTGGGGTTCCTTCATGAATAGGCTCCACTACGGCAATCCCAACCTTTACATGACCGGCCACGATTTGTTGAGTATGACATTGATCTTCTAGCCATGAAGTAGGGTGTACCATGCCGTGACCCACTACGACAATTTTGGAGCCAAACTCACAGCTAAACGGCACTTAGTTGGTTTTTAGAATGACACTTACAAAACCAAATGAATTAACATCTGCTAAAAACAAACAATTCGGTACAATACTAAACATCAAAACATAGAAACAAAGGCAGGGATGAAATAAATATATGCATTCCAAAACATGACAAGGCAGCACCTCATTTGGAAATAGTAGAATAAGATGAAGATGCTGGTTATATCTAAGTGAAATAAGAAAGTAAGAAATAAATATTTGAATTTTATTATGAACAACAAATTTTATGACTATAAAGACTCCAGCATGTCTTTACCGCATTGAATTGTTTCTTACATTTGTTTTGTGTTTTGTATTTTTATATGCCCACATTTTTTATGTAAATGCTTAGCAAAACAAACTTCACATGTTTAGTAAGTTAAAAACCAAAAATAGTTTGAAAATATAATAATAAAGGAATTATAGTTGGTTCGGTTAGATGAAATAACCGGAAACAAAAATTTAGACATCACAGAAACAGAAAAAATTTAACTACTTAGACCATATAAGAGATAAAAAGTACTGACTACAATGAAGTAATATGAAAGAAAGAACCGTCCTATGCAAACTAAGGATAAATGATGATAATAATAAATAACTAATGCCTTTATTTGGGCATTGCACAGTAAATCTTCATTGTTGATTCATCATTTTTCATATTTTTTTGCTTTTAAACTGCAGCTATATTTGTTGATTGTAGATGAAAATTTAAATCATATAAATAACAGATGAATAAATCAAATGGAGTAGAAGTTACGAACGAATTAACAGGGATTGCAGACTTGCCATTCATGTCTTTCATTTATCTACTTACTCTAATTAGTAGTTCAGTAAAAAGGTCATCACTCTGGGATTTGAAAAGACAAAGATTAAAGTACTATTAATATAAACATATATGTGCGTGTTTATATAATCGGAGGAAAAAAGCCATTTGATATTAATATTTACGCCCTAAGATATATTAATGGTTCAAAAAAAATCTTAAAACTATTTAATAAAATAAATAAATAAAACCTTATGGCTAGCAGTAAATATAAAACAACTAACATTTGATACAAATAATTATGATAAAATGCTTTCAGAAAAACCAATATACCATAAACTACACTTAAAAGATTATATAAATCCATTTAGCAATGTTCATAAATTAAATAAATGAATGATAAGGTAACCTACTAGTATGAAGTTTTTCAGTATCCATTGCCAGACACTTGCTTTCCTAGCGATCAATTTAGTAAAAACACATTTTACACAACTTAAAAACAATAAACTTAATGTTCTAGTATTTGTACAAGTAGGTTCAATTTTTATAAACAAATTTGACAATTTTATATGTGTGGTGGGTATAAATTCGTCTTTTATGGACTTACATGTTTTTCTTTTGTACTTTAAGGACAGACGTGCTTATTTTCTCTCTAATTACGAGTGACAAAAATAGCTTAAGGCTTAACTCAAAAAATCTGTTGAGTGTTCATTGCATACTCTCTTTACAGCTCAACCTTCATTGTTTTAAAAAATAATTCTAACAATAATAATTTTACACTACAACAAACAGAAACTTTAACAGCGTTTTGAAAACATTTTGAAAGCTATTAATAGCCATTTTACATATGCTGTATATCGACATGCAGTTATATGTCAGAGACATGCAATGACAAGAAATAAACGCTGTTAAATGTCCTTTTTAACAGCGTTTCCCTGGTGTCATGAAATCATTTAAAAGCGTTTGGTTGGGCGCAATTAGATATCTTTCTTGGCGTGTGTTTCGTGCTAATATAAGATTTCATAGCGTTTTTTCAACGCTGTGATATTTATTTACAGTGTTTCCTTATTGCAATAAATCATGCTTTATGTTTTCAGATACAATTTAACGGCATTTTTAAAACGCTGTTAAAACTTTCAACGACTTTTTAAAAACGCTGTGGAATGTTTTAACAGCGTTTTAAAAAGCTATGGAATGTTTTGATTGCATTTCAGTAAATATCTGCCACAATGTGTGTATATACCATATTTCAAAATTAGCATATTATATCAATATCACATTCCAAAATCAACATATTGTATTAACCAACGTATGAAATTTCATAATCAAAATACACTATTCTTACACCAAACATAAATATTTTATCATCAATAGTTCAAAAATAAAATATAGAACAAGTAGCGATAGCAAAACAAAAGCAAGTAGTACATAAATTAAAAACAGAAAGTAGTTCTAGCAGCAAAAATAACTTCAATCCATCACTCATTGCAACCATTTTTTGCATCACGATCATATATCTACCTTTAAAGCAAAAGTAATGCTTGAGAATCAATTCATCAAAAAAGTGTATACAAAGTTAAATCGGATTCATAATACAAAACTAAATATTCATCACACTAATTCAGTAGGCGATTGACTAATAGTCACCGCCTTTCTGATGACCAAAAAACAGTCATTGCCTTCGGTCAGAAAACTGTCATTGCCTTTGGGCAAAAAACAGTCATTGCCTTTGGGAAAGGATGAATGACATCTCACGCTTTTCTGATGACCAAAAAACAGTCATTGCCTTTAGGCAGCTGACATCATCACAAATAGTTGGGGGCTCAACTCATCTTGACCGACATGATTGCACCACTCATACATTCTGAATGCAAATCTAGATAGTTGCTCATAAAAATACTCCATTGTTAGTTTCTATGAATGAAAGAAGATTAAGTAAACTAATTATATAAGTTAAAACTTAAAACACCGTCTTTTTAAGGATATTTCCTCAATTCAGATCATATTTCGATAATTCTGATAAAATCAATTTTTTTCAAATATTCACACATACAGCAGCTATTGAGACACAAAATCCGACCCAACAAACTGAACTATTGGAATTTTTTGTCTTTGCATGCAACAAACTTAACTATTATAAGGATGCAAATGGATGGTGGGAAGGAAATGTGTGATATATATATCATTGTTTTTACATAGAAAACGATACGAGCGGACGCATTTATTTTGTCCCATTGCCTATTTCCCTATGGCGGTTGATGAATCGTACAAGGAGGATGAATGCTTTAAATCATGTTAGTACATGAAAACTTCTTAGCTTTAATATTACCAATGTCATATATTATGGTAAACTGATTGGTTTGTATATGTTATGATCATGTTAGTATAGGTTTGTGATGGTATACAGTATATAGGCGAATTTATAAATTGTGTGTGTAAATATGATCAGATGTACGGTTTCAATCCAGCTTACTTAACCCTTAAGATCATATATGCATTAGCAACAGAATCTTAATAATATACATATGTTAACTTATAGTTGTTAATTTATACAGTTTAAATTAATTATGTACTTTGGTTTATATGTTCACAGGCCATCTCTACCATACTACAATCCTTGAACCACAGTCACCTTTGACAATTGATAATATATAAATATAATACATATACCTAAGTTAATTTGATGGCAGTACATATCTAAAGTTAAAAATATTATTTGTGTGGTTCTTAAAAAATAGTATAGTGGGAAGAATCTTGAATTATTGGTCAGCTGCCAAACAAACATTCATACAGAAGCAACAGATACAGCGAAGTTTGGTTTATCATTGTTCAAAATAAATCTTGTAATTGTTGATTGAACTCCTTTCTATTTCCATACCTGTCTATTGCAGCACAATATAGATAACCAGAATAAGACCATTGAAGTCAAAAAAAATTCTTATTATGATGTTCGTCAGCTGCTTCCGATATTACAGCAACCGAGTCTGGGACAAACTCGTGAATTGCAAATAGAAGCATTTATTCAAGATGTCATAGCGATCTCTAAAGATGCATTCAAACAAACTGCATTAGTGAAATGGTCCTCTTTATGACTACATACCATCTGCCTAATGATCTTACATATTTATGAAGTGTTTATATATGTTTGGCTCTGTGATAGAAATATGACAGAAACCTTCGAAACTCTCAGTCTAAAGATAAATTTTAGGACAAATTACTACTATTAGATGAGTATTTATTAGATATATTCACATTTACTGTATTTGTTAGATATACTCATGTTTATTAAGTATTCGTTAGTTTTCTTTAAATTAATGCTTCTTTTTTTCACAAATTGATTAAATTTGACATTTCCCATTTTAGAGCAATAAACCATTCAGTTACCTATTTCTATAAATGTTAAAAGGTATCCTTATGATTTCATTACACAAATTTTTATTTTATGGAAATGGTTTTGGAAGAATTTCCCTGGTAAAAGTATATGATTAACAGTGTGAATGTTAAGTTAGTAACCTGCCTTCCTTTACCATGTTAGCATGAATGCAATCTGGGTAAAAAGGCCAAGCTAGATATTGATAACAAAATCATATGATATAAAATAGGAATTTGGTAACTATTTCTGTATTTATCGAAACTTTTATTTATATACACAAGATTAGTCAGTTAATCCACATTTTTATTTTTATAAGGTAATCCGCTTACTTTTTTTAAAGTTGATCCATAGTGGGTTAATAATTAAAATTTCATTTATTCTTTCAACAAGCTGTTAAATGCAGAACAAGATATTAAAATTAAAATTATCATTTCTAGGGTTATTTCCTACAAGTTCAAACATGAAAACACAGTAATTTCACAGTTGAAAAGGTATATTTCACAAGATAGAGAGGAGATTTAATCAGGAAGTGAATCATCTCTTTCTTTGAAACAGAAAGAATCACTCTCAACATTTGTGTTATGTGTACTTAAGTTAGGGAGTGTGCGCAAAATGTAGCTGTTCTAACAACGTATGCTGCTGCTTCATAATCAACAAATGTTAATGTAACAAAACATGCCTACATAGTTGCACTTGACATGCATACTAGCAATAAGTTAGTCATATTCTGCATACAAGTGGGAAAATTATGTATGGGCCAACAATCCATATGGATATCACATGTGAGTTTCTCTCTTGTTTGTAGAATCTACCAAACAATTAGTAAGCATGGCGATGCCCTTGATATGCACAGCAGAAACATATAGATCAAAACAATTGGATAATTTTTGTAAAACTTATCAATTTTTATAACAAATTAACAATGATTTCAAAATAGAGAACACGATTTTTATAAAACTTAGGTTTAGCTATCTTAGTTAATTTTTATAAACTTCGTTAATTTTAATTATTTTAATGTAATAAAACTTAATTAATTTTAATTTTTATCATTATTGTGAAAATATCGACTTTTAAACAAATAAAGATGACCTACAGGTTTGCCTTGAGATCTTAAGATCTAATACAGGATGGCTTGCCGAAGTGAACTTGTCATTGATTTACGAACTTGTTTATGAGATCTAAAACTAAGGTTTGCCAGGTAGTCGTTCCCTATTCCGAAAATCGCGTCTTGAGTTGCTAACCGACGAATTTGCAATGTTAATTACCTTTGTCGTTGTCTCTACAACTACAGTTTGAGCAGTTCTAGCTGCAACAAACAAGTTGAAAGTGAAGCTTTTTAATTATCTTCAACGTTGGAAACTTGGTTCTTTGTTGGTTTGATTTGTTATGCTTCGTTTTATATAGCTCGTTGTGTTTATATAGCTTTATAGTTGAACATGCCTTTGATTATGCTTTCTTTGTATAGTTTGTGTGGATGTATCATATCCATGTATTTGTTTTGCGTAATACTAAGTTGCAAGCAAAATATCTATGAGCATCCTTGCTATAAAGGACAGTAATAGCTAAATTTCTTTATCATGTAATAATCTACATATTTAATGGTGTTTTGATTGGGTAATAGTTTATCTATCAACCATGCTACTTAATTTGTTGCAAATTTTTAAGAGTAGTCCCACAATTTGCAGAGAAAGAAGTAGTTTAAACAAATTCGGTATTGAGAAGGTGAGTCGAGATAGATTAGAGGTCAATAAAGCAAAATTTATGTTATATATATATTTCTGAAATCGATTTAAACATATTTTTTTCTCAAATCAATATTTAATTTTAAATCACTTATAAAATGAGAAATCCTTATGTATAATTTAATCAAAATCATTATCTCCTAAACCATATGTAATTTAGAATCAAAAATAATATATATATATATATATATATATATATATATATATTCCATTATATTCTTAAAACCGTACATGAAATTAATACTTTGAGCTTATAAAAGAAAACACATACCTAGAACCTATAACATATATTATATATATAACTTTTATAAATATATATATATACAACAAATCTTTTAAAATCATCACAGACTTATAATTTAAAAATCTATGCATATTACTAAATTCTTCACAGCAAACCAACAACATATGAAACATATTTATAAACATCTATATATATTTATATATTTAAACTGATATATAAACTAACTAAAGCTTACTTCACAGGCAATAAGCAGGCGAAGTCTAAAAAGCTGCATACGAATTCATATAGACTAATTTATCTTTAACTGATATATGAACAAATATATAACCTTACTTATATTTGAAAACCACTCATGCACTTATATATATACCTAGTTATATAAGCTATATATATAACTAGAAAAATAAACCAAGTTTCAAATAGAAATTATGCACTTGCTTCTACAGTTAACAAATATATAACTTATCTCAAACTGCATAACACATATAAAATACTAAAACTATATAATACAGCTTTTTATATTATAACAAATAGCTCACAATACACGATAAACACTAAATATATAAACTAAACCAAATAAACCTATATACTTTTATAAATAACAAAACATATATATCTCCACTGTTCCTCACAAACATATACACTTTTATATATACATATATATATATACACACAGATCTATATACAAGATAACATATATAAAAATAAAATTAATATATAAAAACAGTTATATTACCATTCATATAAATAGAGGAGGCTAGGTATGAAACAGCTGCTCGCTCAAGTCAAATACAGGCCGAGATAAGGAGGAGAAGATTGGTTGGAGGCTGGAACAGATGGGGAATTGCGTGCCTAGGCTTGCGACGGTGGAGGGAAAACTTGACCTAGGCTTAGGCAAGTGGGAGGAAGGGGATGGCTACTGTGCGTAGGCTGGGCTTGGTGGCTTCGGCTGTCACATACGAGCTTGCCTCGACGGTTCAGAGGAGCCAAGGTGATGCAGGCTGACAAAATGGTGGAGGGTTTGGTTGATGGAGGGGTTTCCGCGGCCGATGGGTGAAGGGGTGGGTGGTATCGGCTGACGTATGGAATGGTGAACGAGCAGCTAAAGCAATTGCATATGACTACTTCATATATATATATATATATATATATATATATATATATTTGTATAGTTTCTCATATATTTTTTTAAAATAAAGGAGGAGGTGGAAGCTTTGTTTGCACGCCAGATCAAGGGAAAGAAGAGAAGGGATGAAGCGGCAAGAAGAAGAGGAGAAAGGGATGGAGAAAAGAAAGGGGAATGAGCTGTCTATCACAATACAAAGCTGTAGACTATAAATATATATATATATATTTCAACAGAACGATGAATGTAAGAAAACGAATAGGCCTAAATGGAAACTAGTGGAACAACAATGGTCAAAATCTAAATTTTAGGAATATTTATGGCAAATAACTGTTGGTATTGTACGGTGAATATACAAAAAGACATAGAAACCCAAAAGGCTGAAATTGGTTACCGTTACGGTTAATTGTTTATCAGTTACACAGCGTACCAAACTTCGAAATAAAAAACGAATATGCTGCGGAGATCAGCACTACAAGATGACCAAAATGTTACACAAATATCAGCGATACTATCGAACTATCAAAAGTCGATATTCGGTGATGGAAATGCTACTAAAACGCCGAAATTAAGATAAATGGAGCAGTAGCAGTCCAATTTTGATGAAATGAAATATGACATCTCACTTAGAAGATTATTTACAAATTTATTATATAAAAATATTCAGGTTTCAAAAAAAAATTATAATCATCAAATATTAACTGATTTAAATTAAAATGAAAATTACACAAGAAAATAAACTTCCACATTATCTGATGAAAATTTACCATTTGCAACGTTTAAATAGACGTATTCCAAATATCAAATTTTTATTTCCAAATTTAACTATTTAAAATTTCATAAAATTTCAGCAAATTACATTATTAAAACCACTAAAACATATGGGTCGTTACACTCTCCCCCACTCAAAACTTTTCGTCCCCGAAAAGAAACGAGGTAGGAGAATAGAAACAACCAGAAAGAAAATAGATTTGAAATTCAAAAGAAAACAGTTAATTAAAACCTTGAAATTTCATTTATTTTTAATTGATTCAATTTATTAAATGTTGTTACAAAATGGTTTCATTCAAACAAAATTTATTTACCTATCTCATTTATTGGTCATTTAACATTACTTAAGTCATATGTATTGGAATGCAATTGGGTATCATACAAGAAAATTTTTCCTAATTCAATTATTTCATGTTTATTCTAATTTTTTTGCCTTCATTGTATAATTGATATCATCTCTTAACATAAATTTTGAGAGTTAAATTTCCATTTCACTTCAAACCACTAGAGATAAGTGTATGTGTGTGTGTGTATTAAATCAAATCTATAATTATATACCAATATATATTTTTTTACATCAAACCACACTTAAGAATTGCAAATAAATTCATTTTCCAAAACAAAAGTGTAGCAAAGCTACTAAGTGGTCTCTCCACTCTAAAACTCGAAAATGGATGTCGATGATGTGGCCGTCATCATCGAAATTATTTTCCAGCGACAAAAGAGAAGAGTGCTGATTCTAAAACTTTTAAAATTCTTTGAAAATGATTTTTATTCGAAAATACTTTTAAATCATAAGCCTAAAATTTTAAAAGCCAAATTTTCTAAAATACCGAAAATTAAATTATCAAATTCTCAGTTTATATTTATTCAAATTCCAAATCAATTTATAAACATGTTTCATAATTTCATTTATTTATCATTTTGCAACAGTCAATGGTTTACAAAACAAATAATGAAAAACAATATTATCATTTCAAACAACCAATTATTTAAATTTTTAATTTCAAAAAAATTTATACTTATATATATAATATAATCATACAAAATTATTCCATTTACCAATTTAAAAACAAAATCGTGTCAGTTTTCTCTGTTCAAGTATTTTGAAATTCCTATCGATAGCATTGATCAGACGAATCGATCAAAACTCCAAATCAACATTAACAACTCAAACAACACATTATAAAATATTGTTATACTAATGTTAATTTCAAATACACTGCCTCACTCCATGATACAAGAATGGATTTCAAAACAGGGACAAAAGTTCAAATTTCGAGGAACCATAATCGAAGAGAATTCTAACTCAAAGATAGGCTTGAAAGGGAGATAGATAATTGAATAGAAAAAGAGAAAGATGGATAAACATATATAAATCGCTGGCGACCTTAATCGGGTTAACCATGACTTCAAGAATAAGATCAATACAGAATTCTGAAGCAAATCGACATCAGATCACAAGAGATCAAATTCAGGCACAGCAAGAGATAACAACATCTAAACTGAGGATACAGAAATCTTCGGTGAATCAATGCCTGTTGTAAAGGAGTTTCACCCCTTTACAAATCATACAGTGGAGCTATGGGATGCTCCAAAATTAAGAAAACACGAATAGAAAGAGACGGAAATGGATTTCAGAACAAGGAATGTTCTAAAATTCAAAGGACACCCAAATCAAAGAGGAAGAGATTCAAGCTCGAACGAAGGCGGTTCAATAATTAAATCTACTATACATGCTAAGTTTGCCTAAAACCAAAGCCCTGATACCACATGTAACATCCCAATATTTTCAAACATTCGCATCTGCACATGTCGAACTTGAATTACTTAAAATATCATATTGTTAATTTATATTTGGTAAATCTCAGCATATACAGTAAATAAATAATCAGAAAATCACAAACACGGAGTAATATAACAATAAGCAGCAGAAACAAAATAATAGTAGTTCATGAAGCTACTATATAAATATATAACAAAGTTAAAACAAGATACAACAGAGGTCACAAATACATAGAAATCTTAATACAATAGTCTATAACAAAATCCGAATATATCACTAGAGTCAACTGAATAGCTGAAAGCTAAATAGATAGATGAATCTCCAAGCGAAGCTCCATCTCCAAAGGTGAGTCTCGAATATTGTGATACTTAATCTGACCCGAGCATAAAGAAAAACACAAAATACTGGAGTCAGGATTAACATTCTTATATCAATAAATCAAACTCAAGTGAAATATCAACTGAAATACAAGTAACTCAAAGGATATTTGGGATACCCATCCTTTAAGGATCCGTAGAACTATCTATTATGTAGTACAATACGTTATTATAATACATCTATGTAAAGTAAACTATTAAAATAGCGTTAAGGCCTTACCCATACCCCACTTAACACATTTTTATGTATTCCCACAGTCTATACAGTACCGTAACTTCCTTTAAACTGGGCTTATCAGAGAGCACTCCATAGGTATGGTACAAAAAAACTCGTAGTGGCCTCGATAAGGTAGGTGACATGGTACAACTAGGCAATGCCAGGGTAGATATACTAATTACACTTTCAGGATGGTGGTAACGCATAGCCGCAACTACCGCCCACCTCGATCCATACTCCCAAAATCAAAGGTGCGCACCAAATTAATCACAAAGTAATAGAATGGCAATCAAAGAAATGTGTCCGATCGAAGGAGCTAGCTCACTTGGCTCGTCAATTACTCCTATTTTAGCCACCTTAAGCTAACATACGGGAGTCAAGTCCACGTATATCACTCATATAGGATCGTCGCCGCCATCCTACTTCATTCTTGAATCTCCATTGCGTACACAGTTGTTGAAGTGGTTTTTGGTATTGGCAGAGAGTATGAATATAACATATCCCGGTCTCTTTAATAACCAAACGTTACTATAACACCGTGGTCATTTCAAAATATCATACTTCAAAACCAAAATATCATATCCATTGGAATACACAATATCAAATCTGATATCATTATTCCCTTAAAATATATTCATTTCAAAAATCATAGTACTTTCAATGTTATAACACTTTCGAAACATAACATTATAAATTATAACACTTTGAGAATCATAACACTTTGAAATCATAGTACTTTGAAAATCATTACTTTGGAAAACCATTACACTTTCCTCTAAACAGTTTAGATATAAATAATAGTATATATAATAAAATTGTTTATAGAATAAAATAGTTTATAAAATAAAACAATTAGCATAATAAAATATTTATAAGTAAAAATAGTTTATAAAATATAGTTTATATATATATATTAATATAACTAAAAAAATCTCTTTATATACATTAAATGCTTTATATAATAAAATAGTTTCCTTAAAATTCACAAATCGATTTTTAAAATCAACTAAATTCCAAAATCCCATTTAAATCAAATCTCAGCTCACCCATTTCAATTCCATTCAAATCCCAGTAAAACACTTAATATAAATTTCAAATATAGATTTGAACTACAAAATAAACTATTTCGATTTCAATAGATTTCAAAGCTTTAAGTATTCAAATATTTGCAAAATTAAATTTGACAATTTCATATATATATATATATATATATATATATCAAATTCACTTTATTATTATTTAGTTTTAAAATATTTACTTAATCATTCCCATATCATTTAAATAAAACTTCAAATTACAAATTTAAATAAACTAAATATCCTATTTCAATTTATGTAAATTTCAAAATATTCATTTAAATCACTTTTAATAAAAATCAAGTTATAAAATCATATGTTTAAAATCTCAAATTTAACAAATTTCAAGTCAAACTTATTCGAGTATAATTCTTAAATAAATACAATTTCAAACCAATTTGTAATTCTCTTTCCAACCTTAATTTATTTAAAATTATTATAAAAATCTATTTTTAAAATATAATTTTAAATAAATACTTAAACATAATATATATATTAATTAAACTAAATTTTATTATTAAACTTACTATTATATTAAAACTTATTTTATATATTTAAAAATAGTAAAATTATAAGTAAAATCTTGAAATCTAATTTCAAAACAAACTTGTAATTTATTTAATCATATAATTTAAAAAATCTAAAATCTAAACCTTTGTAAAACAACATTTATATGTATAATATTTAAAATCAATATTTATGTAACACCATATATATTTCCTTTTTAAATCTATGGAAATCATTTCAATATATATATATATATATGTGTGTGTGTGTGTGTGTGTGTGTGTGTGTGTGTGTGTGTGTGTGTGTGTGTATAGACAACGGTGTCTGTACATAGTTTTCTATCCTATGATCAAGTGATAAAGGTATTTATCATTTCAATCCGCAATTTAAATATCTATGGGTATATATCTTTCAACCTGCAATCCCAAATTCAATGTCAATGAAAATCTCTTGGGTTTATCATTTCAACCCATAACAATTTTCTTCTATTCTACAAATCGTTCGGGTATGTATCATTTCAACCTAAGGGGAATTCTATACTATCAGGGAACTTGCAGAGTGAGAACAGTGATGATAAAAATATAACATGTCAAAACAGGCAGATATCATCAATATAAATAACAGATAATGATGTCAGATGTCATAGGTGAATAGATACAGATAATAGCATATATATAGCAATTTAATTAACTAACAGTAGCATATTTCAATTGTCATTTCAATTGAAATCAAATTTAATATGTATAAGAACGTTAATCGTGAGTGATTGCTCACCTTTCGAGGCTAGAGAGATGAACGAGAATGGAAGCAATAGATACAGACAAGCATACAAATCAGTGAGCGGAACAACGACAAGCAGGAGTTTGCTGCGAAAAATTCGATATTGAGAAGGTGAGTCGAGATAGATTAGAGGTCAATGAAGCAAAATTTATGTTATATATATATATATATATATATATATATTTCTGAAATCAATTTAAAACATATATTTTTCTCAAATCAATATTTGATTTTAAATCACTTATAAAATGAGAAATACTTATGTATAATTTATTTAGAATCATTATCTCCTAAACCATATTTAGAATCAAAAATAATATATATATATATATATATATATATATATACTACGTTATATTCTTAAAACCCATACATGAAATTAATACTTTAGCTTATAAAAAAACACATACCTAGAACCTATAACACATATTATATATATATATATATATATATATATATTATAAATGTATGCATATAACAGATCTTTTAAAATCATTATAGACTTATAATTTAAAAATCTATGCATATTACTGAATTCTTCATAACAAACCAACAACATACAAAACATATTTATAAACATTTATATATATATATATATATAAACTGATATATAAACTAACATAAAACTTACTTCACGGGCAATAAGCAGGCGAAATCTAAAAAACTATATACGAACTGATATATACAGATATATCTTTAACTAATATATGAACAAATATATAACCTTACCTATATTTGAAAACCACTCATGCACTTATATATATATACCTAGATATATAAGCTATATATATAACTAGAACAATAAACCAAGTTTCAAATAGGAATTACGTACTTGCTTCTACAGTTAACAAATATATAACTTATATCAAACAGTATAACACGTATAAAATACTATAACTATATAATACAGCTTTTTATATTATAACAAATAGCTCACAATAAACAATATACGCTAAATATATAAACTAAACCAAATAAACCTATATACTTTTATAAATAACAAAATATATATATCTCCACTGTTCCTCACAAATATATACACTGTTATATTTATATATAGATCTATATATAAGATAACATATAAAAATAAAATTAATATATAACAACAATTATATTACCATTCATATAAACAGTGGAGGCTAGGTATGAAACAACTATTCGCTCAAGTCAAACACAGGCTGAGATGAGGAGGAGGAGAAGACTGTTGGAGGCTGGAATAGATGGGGAGTTGCGTGCCTAGGCTTGCGGTGGTGGAGGGAAAACTCAGCCTAGGCTTAGGCAAGTGGGAGGAAGGGGATGGCTACCATGTGTGGGCTGGGCTTGGTGGCTTCGGCTGTCACATACGAGCTTGCATCGGCGGTTCAGAGGAGCTAAGGCGATGCAGGCTGACGAAACGGTGGAGGGTTTGGTTGGTGGAGGGGTTCCCGCGGCAGATGGGTGATGAGGTAGGAGGTATCGATTGACGTATGGAATGGTGAACGAGCAGCTAAAGCAATTGCATACGACTGCTTCTTCTATATATATATATATATATATATATATATATATATATATATATATATATATATGTATGTATGTATGTATATATGTATATATATATAGTTTCTCATATTTTAAAAAAAATAAAGGAGGAGGTGGAAGCATTATTTGCACGCCAGATCAAGGGAAAGAAGAGAAGGGATGAAGTGGCAATGAAGAAGATGGGATGGGGATGGAGAAAAGAGAAAAGAATGAGCTGTCTATCACAATACAAAACTGTAGACTATAAATATAAACAAAATTCAACATAACAAATGAATGTAAGAAAATGAATAGGCCTAAATTGAAACTTGTGGAACAACAATAGTTAAAAGCTAAATTCCAGGAATATTTATGGCAAATAATTGTTGGTATTGTATGGTGAATATACAAAAAGATATAGAAACCCAAAAGGTTGAAATTGGTTACCATTATGGTTAATTGTTTATCGGTTTCGCAGTGTATCAAACTTCGACATAAACAAACGAATACACTGGGAGATCAGCATGACAAGACGACCAAAACGGTACACAAATATCAGTGATACGATCGAACTATCAAAAGTCGGTATTCGGTTTTATTGCTGCTAAAACACCAGAATTAAGATAAACGGAGCAATAGCAATCCAATTTTGATGAAACGAAATATGGCGTCTCACTCAGAAGATGATTTACAAATTTATTATATAAAAATATTCGGGTTTGAAAAATATTTTATAATCATCAAATATTAACTGATTTAAATTTAAATAAAAATAGACAAGAAAATAAACTTCCATATTATCTGATGAAAATTTACCATTTGCTATGTCTAAATAGACGTATTCCAATTATCAAAATTTATTTCCAAATTTAACTATTTAAATTTTTACAAAATTTCAGCAAATTATGTTCTAAAAATGATTAAAGTTTACGGGTCGTTATAGGATCACTAGTTATCCATATGGGATGGATTGCTAGCTATCCATAGAGGATGGATCATTAGTTATCCATCAACTTAGCATATTTTTCTACCAGAACCCTTTACTTAGTGCTACGAAGGAGCTTTGAAAGTTTGAGGGCGATCCGACTTATCTTGATGGATCGCTAGCTATCCAGAGAGGATGGACCACTATCTATCCATCCACTTAGTATATTTTTGAGTGATCTTAGCTTGGTTGTCTTTCTATCTTTCATTTAAGTGTCTTGTTCGAATATCAAGTCGTTTAGTGTTCGTTTGATCATCCGTCGTCATAAGTCATCTGGTCCAGAAGAATCGTCCATAACTCACTCAATACCTAACCAAATCACATGAAACTGCACACATGCAATGTAATTGAGTATAGGTGTCTCCTCTATGGATCATAGGTCATTGCACCTATTCCTCATGGGTCGGACCTGATGGATCAAACTGGCCCAATTCGGAGAAGAATCATCCTTAATTAGCTCAAAACTTAACGAAGCCAGATGATTGTGTGGGACCTACCATATGAATTTCAGGTTATGGGGCCCAACCTACATAGATCGTTAATGATCCATCTAGTTAGATTGCTAGCGATTCATCAAACAACCTCCAAATGATCCCTTTTTTTTGTAAGCCTTCTTTTATGTCTTATAACTGTTCTCCCAAAGTTTCAAGTCAATTCGACTCCATACGTGTTCTCTAGGTCCAGACTCCATACTAGTTCTCTAGGTCTATTTTAAGCCAGTTTTCTTTGGTCAAACAACTTGAATTAGATGGGTCTTCACTTCTCAAACTAGATTGTTTGACATGCAATGAAACTTGGCAAGACTCTTAGAAGAGGTAGTAAATCATGATGCAAGAGGCTTTGACAACTCATGATGCTTCCTTTTGGATCGCTAGTGATCCATGGATGATGGATCGATAGCGATCCATCTACTTAGTGGATTTTTGAATTGTTTCACTTAAGTTCTATTGGCTTGTTCTTTTACATGCTTTGTTCAAGTTTCTAGTCATTCTGGTTTAGTCTAGATGTTCTAACTCCCTTTGAATTTTTCTGGATTAAAACCCAGTTAATAGCAAGCTTTGGCAATCATTAGCTTCGACAATATCAACATCTTCATGAAGGTTGACACTTCATCAGCTACGGCGTTAGCAGCATTGTTGAGCATCAATGTCGGGATTCTTATGTTCACATAATTTGGCTTTGACGTTGGTGGCTTCCATTATGTTGATCAACTCTTAATGTAATCATGATGTAGCAGGAAATACAACATTCATTGGAGGCGGCTTCAATGGATCTTACTAGGATTGATGATTCTCAACAGTGATAATAGTTACCGACGACAACGACTTCATACCCTGTGATCTTCATGATTGATGGTTGGTGGCATCACCCGCTATTTAAGAGCAACGTGGGATTAGAATAGCATTTTGACATCTTAATTTGCTTTAGTGAAATAGCGACATCGATAATCCTCAATGCCAATAGACATCAGCTAATGAAATGCGGCATTGACTACACCCGTGGACATCGATGATGACAATCACCAACATCACACATGTAGATGTATGGTGTCTCCCAAGCATGTTCATAAGAGTCGACGCTGTAGCAGTATCAACCTGAATAACATTCATAACTTGTGTTTCCCTTTATAAGTTAATTTCGATGAGCAGCGACGTTGGGATGGAAAACACCATCGGTACTTGATAACTCTGATCACAAGCAGCATTAAGAATGGTTGATGTTGGTGATGTTGATATTGGTAAGATATGACTTCATTCAACATTACTTTGGAAATCATGAGTCTCGACGTCAATGTCCAGTGGTTGTTGGAATGTGGTAGCATAATATTACTTAGTGGTGATGGTGGTCGACATAGCAAAAGACAAGTTCTTCCTTATAAAAACCAACGTCGATGCCCTAGAGCATCGTGCCTTATTGGTACTAATGGACAACACGTGATGCACTATTCTTCGACTTCACTTAACGTAGCTTTCACGTCAATGATTCTCGGTGTCATTTCTTTGAACATCTTTAGCGATGATGATAGTAGTAACACTTTCCAGACCATTTTATACTATCCCAAGCACCAATATATGTATAGAGAACAACCAAACCAAATTATCCAAGTTAAGTTCATAAATCTTCAATTTAAAAAGGTTAAAATTAAGGAATATTGAAGTGCACTTATAGCGACTATTATCGCTTCAAACATTTTTAAACATACTTAACACAAAGTCTAAGCCACGTTGCATATTGTAGGAGATAATAGTAGTGACGTTATACAATATAAAATTGTCATTTGCTTTCAAAAGAAAGAGGGGTCCAAAATTTATAGGTTTACTTAATTAATGTCGCTTTAACTTTACATTTCAACTACATAATATATATACACAATATATACAAACAAGATATTGAGATAACTCACTTATATCAAAGCTAAACACATATTCAAACATTTACAAAGCCAAGAACACTTCCTACCATCACCAAACTTCCAAAGGTCCAAACTGTAGCACTTCCAAACCAAGGCAAGACCTCTCCCTTTTGTTCAATGCTCACAGCCAAACCCATACCCCCCCCCCCTTTTCTTTCACTTCCTTCCACTTTTGACTTTAGATCTAAGCTTTCTTAGGTGTTCTGAGGTGTTGGTGAAAGTTCGGTGAAATTTGAAAGAGATTTGAGTATACTAGAGAAAGTTAGTGAAGAACAAAGTGGATTAGTACTAATCCACTTTCATCATTTTTTTAATTTTTAGAATGTGATTAGCTTACCCCTAAGGGTGTATTTATAGACTTTTTCAAGAGGTCGTTACCACCTTCTACATTCCTTGAAAGGTCACAAAAGAGTCTCCCTCTCACATGCTACCATTACATATTTACATCGTTTATCTTACACTTAAAACTTTCCTTAAATGCCCAGTTTCAAAATGTCTCTATGATATCACCCATGACATCATCAAAAAATTTATTTCCATCAATTGTAAGATATTTTTATTTCATTGTAGTGATTTCTTAAGCAAATAAGTGTATGCAAAATGGTTTGAACAACATCCGGCGAGTAAAAAGTTGTTTATCGATAAATGATTTCCGGTTAAATTATCGATATTTCTTTAAAGTAACTATTTTTGTAAACATTTTTCAAAAATAAATTTATCATCATTAGTTATGATTTAAAAGTGGTTAACAAGTTTATTAAATCATTTTAATAACATTCAATCCAAAATTTAAATATTTAAATAATTTAGATATCTAAATGCAAGTGTCCGAAATTCCAGATGGTCATAACTTATTTCTTTTATTGTGAGAATAGTCCAATACACCATGCATCTTAGCAGCTACTCTTCCCACACCATGAACTTTTTTAGGAGGCCAAATCAAAATGTCCTCTTCAGTCACAAGCCGTTTTATCAAAGTTTGGAATATGATAATAGCTTCAGCATAGGAATAGAAAATAGAATTAACATTGAAATATTGTTCTACATAATAAAAAACTAATAATCTAGACCTATTAATACACTTAATCGCATGAGCACATGGAAAACCAATAACTCTCCACTATATAGAACTAAAGGAACATTATTAAAGATCAACAATATGTAGCTTTGGTGATTTAACTACAAATATAAGCTCCGAGAACTTAAAAACATCCCAACCAAAGTCATCAATCACATAAAACGTTCCCCCATAACAAGACAAAGAATAGTCGTCCACAAATGACATTTCTCTTTCCATCTAGCAATTTGCTCCATTACTTTCACTCGAATACCATCTAAATAAGAAATAATTGGCATAGCTCTATCTTTCAAAATTCATGAATCAAAACTTTCAGCAACATTAAAAGAATATTCACTATAACATTTGCTTTTAAAAAATAAATTCTCCAATGATCAAAATATTTATCCCTTAGAAAATTATTCAAAAACAATACCACCAATCCTTAAATTTAGAAATATGATGATTAAAATCAGGCAAATTAGAAGGTCTAACATGAAGCTTAAACAATTCAACAATAGAGGTACCACCTTTACCCACCTCGATAATAATACCAATATTTTGCTCCATATGAAGTAAATAATAACTATGACAAAAAGAAGAAATATTTTAGGAACACCTAAAATTAAGCCCGTTGACGATCCAAAATAAAACTAAAGGCCGATCTTTATGAAGCATTTCTTTTAAATGAGACAAAAAGAAGACCAGTTAACTTCGTTTTCATGTGAAACAATACCATAGAAGGTGAATAGAAACCTATAGAAAATAAAAAGAATTAATAATCGAATTACTTATAATAAGTGTGGATTTTGTTCAATGTTCACAAACATGTTCAATATTATAACTTACTATTATAAAGAAATGCTAAATACAACTAGCATTCTGCTTTAATTAACTATTCAATGGATAATTAAAAATATGCACTCATTTGTTTTCCATTGTTAAAATGTCATATGATTTCAAATATATTAAAACACCAATATGTGCATTAAATAAACTAAAGATAAACTACCATATTGTTGTAAATGATTTTTCAATATTCATAATAATGTTTTGTTTACAACAAATAGCAATATATACATTCAAATAATAAACACATGCATAACTACATTTAATTGTTTATTGTTATGTATGATACAAATATTTATTCATCTCATTGAAGTGCTATATATAACTATCATTATACTGTAACAACGACAACCCGAAACTAACCAAAACTACATTTAACATCAGATACGACATATTCAAACCACCGCCAAACAAATTGTCTACTGGTTACGCATATTAGTATAAAATAAAAAACTGCAATAAATAAATATAAAATATAATCAAAATGATACCCATACCTTGATTATTGTTTTTGGCAGTAGCAGCAACAAAAGACCTGACCTTCCTTTTACAACAGCTAAAATTAATAAAACCCTTTCAAATTGACTATTTGAAGGATCAACTTCCATAGCTACATAACTACCATAATTATAGTTTTGCAAAGCCTTCAAATACTAATTTAAATCATTTTATGACATAGCATCATCTTCATATATTTATTTTAAATCCAACTGCTTTCCACTATATGCACAGTAATTTGATAGAGTAAGTCACGCTCTCTTCTAAACTTTTCATAATTTCTTTTGGCTTTTACATTGAAGTATCTCGAATTTGATCAATAATTAATAACTTCATAAATTTACTTGAAACACAAACTCCATTAATATCCCTAATAACCCACATGAATGATCAAAATTGTAGGTTCTAATAAAAAATAAAAAAGCTGTTCAGGATTCGAAGAAGCATTATGATAAAATTTACACCTATTCTTAGAGCAAAAGCAAATAACCAAAATTCTTTCAGAAGAATTTCTAATAAAAATATATCATATCCATTTTAATTTGTTAAATCATTAAAAACTTTCTAAAATATCAGCTCCACCATAAAAAAAACATAAGAAATACGCAAGAGTTTTTTGGCAACCTCTCTTCAACATATTTTTCAAGTAATAAGATAAATCAACATGTGAATCACTGTTTGTAGCAGATCAACTACTATTGAAGTGCTTTGAATAGTAGAATTACTTAAAACATTGCCACAAATATCAAGTTCCAAAGCATAACAGTTGCCTTAATAGTATACTTAGAATACCAACTCTATTTTTATAGTAGAAAGTACATAATACAAAGCAAATCAAAATCGGTATCAACGATAATAACCTTATTTTCAAGAATGTAAGATATCGAAATAGAAAAAGGACTAAGGTATGACCAAAATTCACAAATTTCAATTTTAACACTAAACAAAGGAGAATCCATGTTAAGACGAGTAGAATAACAATTCTCATTGTATTCAAAATGAACTAGCAAGTTATTTGGCTCATGAGCATTACCGTCATTGCTGCAAAAAGGGAAAAAAAAGTAAATTAGTAAATAACTATAAAAGTTTGAGCAAATATGTCAAATAATAAACAAATACTAAATTATCATAACATCATCAAATTAAGACAAAAGTATTCATAGAAAAACTAAGAATGTTAAACAGACATAACGTACAATGCTAAACCAAAAAACTTAACATAACTTAAATGTAAATTGAAAATGTGTAAAACTAAACAATGGTAAACAAACATAGCAGAACATATAAAAGCATACTTTGATATGGAAATCAATATGCTACAGGAACTCAAATCAGCCATGAATAAATCAAATGACCTTAAAAAAAGGTATTTATAACCGATATAAATTACATAACAACAACAAAATAAACCTAAATTAAAAGTAGAAATTAGCAAGCCAATAAAAAAATTAGCACAATGAAGCTAAACTGGACGGAAATTGAGAATATAACAAAAATGAAATTTAGAAGAATAAAAGTTACATTAGAATCGATGTTGAAAAAAATTGAAGATCGACACCAGTATTTGAGATAAAGATTGAAGAAGACATATTTAACTGTTTTTAACATTTTTCCTTTGGTCCAAATTTTAAAGTCGACGTCCTTCGTACATAAAACTAAAAGTCGAAGAGGCCAAAAACCTAATATATTTGGAAATTTTTTTGATTTGGCCCTACTATGCAAAATTATTATGCAAATAGGCTTGTTTAAAAAATAGATCAGTTTCGGTCACAGCAGTGCCACGCCGACCAAAACGTATAGATGACTTTTCAATTGTCGCTTGTATTTTTTACATTAAAAGTATAATGGAAGAATTTCAAATTGCGTCCGATTCCTTTTGTAGGAGTCATAAACATGCATCATTTGTGATTGTGCCCTTTTTTCCTTTTCGCTTTTTGATGATGCAAGTTTTAAAATGCCGCAGCTATTCTAAAATATGTTACATAGGCGGCATTTGAAAATGCGCCAAGTTTCTACCCATTATAAATATACAACACCCTTCTTTTCTCTCATCATTTCTACTTTATCAACTTCAAGCGTAGAAACCCCAAAAAAAAACCACTCTTCTCTTCATCAAATATGTTTCATTTTTCTCCTGTAAATTGTGTAATTTTGGTAGATTTGCTTCATTATCTAAGGTAGTTCTTAAAACTTACATTAGGTTATGGTATTTTGTATTTACTGTAAAATTGTATATTTTTTTTTCTAGTTGCTGTGAATAATTGAAAAATCAACGACGAGACGTTGACTAAATCTTCTGGCAATTTAAAGTTTGACTGGAATGTCAATGTTGTAGGTATTGAATTTGTATTTGAAACACAAGATCACTATATTGTGGCAAGAGGATAAGAGTATTTGGATATTTTGTTAGAAGTTTTATAAAGTGATAATGAAGATAGAAAGACAGACTGTTGTTTTATAGTGTGGAGAAAAGTAAGAGTAATTTAAAATTATGCAAGATGATGTTTTATAGACGACATTTCAAAAGTCGTCTTCATCAAATAAAAAAAAGAGGCGCAATCTCAAAAAGCCCTGTGTGATTTCCACAAAAGAATCAGACTCAATTTGATTCCGCCATTATACTTGTTTTATAAAAAAATACATGCCGCATTTGAAACATTGTCTGTACGTTTTGACCGACGATGCGTTGGGTTGGTTAAAACTAGACTCTTTTTCAAAACGGGATGTTTGTGTCATAATTTTGCAAAAGAGGGCCAAACTAATTTTTTTCCAATATATTTTGTGATAAATTTTGTATTTAGGCCACTTTTGTAAACAAATTACCAGAATAGCTCACTTTGCAAACTAATAACAAAATAGATCGGTTTTCGTCACGTAGGACGCCACGTGTGCTGGCGGCATCTCAAATGCCGCCAGTACACGTCTATATTGCATAATAACACCGACGACATTTGAGATACCGCCAGTTTGCGGCATTTGAGATGCCGGTAGTTTGCGGTATCCCAAATGCCGCTATTTCTGCTACTTTATTGGACAGTCACCTTTTAATGTTTGTCTTATTCCAAACTTTGCTTAGATCTACTAAAATTCTAAACTTCAAACTGTTAAATTATTTGCAAATTGTAGTTTAATCTTGGTTGGATTCAGATACATAGGAGGAACAACATCTAATTCTTCCTCTTCAACAAGTTATTAGCTATAGCAGGTATGTTTTTTTGGAAACCCTAGTTCAATTTTTTTTAATTTCATTTGTTGTTTGGTATTAACTGATAATAGTTTACTAAATTGTAGAATGGCTCCCAAGTTTATACCGACCATATGTTATTTCGATGGCGAATTGGTTATTGATGAACTTAATTGTGGAAAATATGTCGGGGGCCGTGTAAACCAGCTAAAGTGTTGAAAGGTTGTAATTTGATGCAGCTGAAAGAATCAATCTATAAAGCGACCAAGTAAAATCTGAAGAATTTGACATATATGTAGTGTGTAATTGGCCGACGGACTCAGGATCGAAAGCCATTAAAATAGCCGATGACGACGATGTCGAGCTAATGTTTTCAGCGACATCGAAATCAATTGAGCTGTTTGTTGGAAAAATTAGACGCTTGCAAATAGAAGAACCCGTACGAGAACAAGAAGTTAACAGTGTTATTGAGGAGCACCGAAGAACGGTTGAGGCAGTAAGTATCAGCCGCGGAAACGCGTCCTCGAGTTTCATTAATCCGACTATGACAGCGATGTACGGTCAACAACGAGGTCTATATGGATATCCTCCGTGTATGACCTATCCACATGGCATTCAGTATACGTACCCCTATCCAATTCAAGGTAGCTTTACGCATTTGCTCGGAAGGTGAAACATTTATTTATGAAATTTAGGTCCTATTAATTTGATAGTTGTGCGCTACTTAACATTTTTTTTGGCCTTATATGCAGTTATTTTCCTTGTCGACCAACACCGCCTAGTCCCGTTGGACCATCACAATGCCATATGTCTCAATTTATGTATCCAACTCCGTCCGAATTATATGATCTTAGTCAGAGGTACGTCTCATGAAAAATCAAATTTGTGTAGGTAGTAATTACGGTAATAGTTTTAAAGTAATACGTATGTTTGAATAGCAGATTCCCCGCGAACGATATTGCTATGCAATCTAATGCTGATTTGAAGAATGTAAATGTAAACGTGAACAATGAAGATGTTAATACTGAGATAGACGGGGAAGAAGGTGAAGATGAATCACCGTAAATAGTATGGATTTAGTGAACATGGTGGAGAACGACATGTCGTGGATATGTAGTATGGAAGTGAACAATGAACCTTTGAACTATGATTTTCTGGTTGAAGACAATATTTCCGAAGACAGCGATGAGGTGGAAATGGAAGTTCCCTTGGATGATGATTTGTGCAACGCATAAATTATGGCAAGGTCAATCGTTGCAAATCTTGGGTTCAACAATGAGATGTTTTCAACTGTAAGCATTCAGAATGGATTTAAAGTTGGTTTGATTTTCAAGACGAAAGCCAAGTTGTAACAACAGTTGAGCGAATGGTCGATTTTGCATGCCGTGTCTTTTAAAGCAATAAAATCAAATAAAACCAAATACACCGCTGTTTGTAATATAGATGGAAATTGTCCATGGAGAATTCATGCTATTGTCTCAAAAAAATCAGAGCAGAATTGGTGGATTGTAAGGAAATATCCTAGCGAACACAATTGTGTTAATCCAACGGTGAACTCCACTCACAAGCAGGCGACGTCTAACTTTGTAGTGGCAAAAATATTACCACTTGTAAAAGCCGATCAAAACATTACAGCCGGAATGATACAAGTTTTGATGGAAGAACAGTTGTTTGTGAAAATTAGTTATATGAAAGCTTGGAGAGCTTTGGGTAAGGCGGTGTAAAGAATTTATTGTGATTGGGCTGAGTCATATAGTAGTCTAAGGCAATATTTTGCTGAAATAACTAGATCGAACCCGGGAAGTGTTGGACACGTTACGGCCGATGATTATGGAGTCTTCGATCGAGCTTTTTGGGCCTTTGGACCTTGTATTGAAGGATTTGTTCATTATCGTCCGTTGTTATGTATTGACGAGACACATTTGTACGGGAAATATAAAGGGACGCTACTTGTTGTCACTGCTGTTGATGCGGATGACCATCTATACCCTTTAGCGTACGCAATTGTAGAGTCCGAATCCGGGGATAGCCGGGGGTGGTTTTTTGCCTACATGCGGCTGTTCATTCACAGTGTTAACAATCGACGAATTACCTTCATTTCAGATCGAATGAAAGAAATATCATCAGCCTTGTAATCGAAATGGTGTTTGCCACATAAACATAGATTTTGTGCTAGACATCTTAAAGCTAATTTTCAAGCTGCAGGGTTTAGAGAAAAACGATTAACCAGATTATTTTATGCTGCAGCTTGTGCTGCGGAAGAAGCCGAGTACATCAGAATACGTGAAGAAATAAAAACTATAAGCATCATGACTCACAATTGGATAGAAAGGAGTTTGGAAGCGCACGAGGAGAATTGGGCGTTGTGTAAAGATAATGGCGGCCGATTTCATGTCATGACCACCAATTGTACAGAAAGTTTCAACGGTGTTCTTAAAGGAGTTAGGTCTTTACCTGTCAAAGCTTTAGTTGCATGCACCTTTTTCAGGTCGGTTGATTATTTTTGTCAACGAAGAGAAGCGGCAACAAAACTGATTTCCCGTCTAACTCCGAAGTGGGAAGCCAAGATCGCTGAAAGAGCTAACGAAGCTAGACATACAAGAATTATTCGATTTAGTCAATCTGAGTGGCAAGTTGTACACTATTTCGGTGACGAGTTCAAAGTACTAATCAACGGTAATAGTTGCTCTTGTACGTGCAACATCCCTCTTTTAGAGCACCTACCGTGTATGCATGTTATGGCCGCTTGCTCAACGGTTTCCAATGGAGCAAATAGAGCCCATCATGACTTTGCCTCAACATGGTATTCCACTGCGAATTACCTGGCAGCTTACACCATTGAGTTTCACCCTGTATGAGATAAACATTATTGGAGTTTAAGTGACAGTCAATTGGTCCTACCTCCGGTCGCTAAAAGACAACCAGGACGTCCATGTTCAACTAGAATTAAAGGTACAATGGACGAGATGCAGACCCCTAAAGGAAATAGGTGCAGCGAATGTGGTGTTCATGGTCATAAAAAAAATCGTTGCAACACAGCAACTTAATGTTTTTGTTTTAATTTGTCAGTAATCCTAATTCAAACGCATTCTACTTTGTTTGAGAACAAATGTTTATGTAATCTAATGTTGGACGAAAATGTTAATTTCAATTTTATTATTTTGCTGTTAGCCTTCTAACGCATGCTGTATTCAAAGTGTATTGAAATGCCGCTTGGATGGGGC
Source organism: Allium cepa (assembly GCA_030765085.1). Classification (NCBI taxonomy): domain Eukaryota; kingdom Viridiplantae; phylum Streptophyta; class Magnoliopsida; order Asparagales; family Amaryllidaceae; genus Allium; species Allium cepa. Next base: position 1,026,465,138 of record CM060928.1, on the reverse strand, counting down.
AATCAAAATTCCGCAGCATGCGTCATTTGAAATGTCTCTTTTTGCGGCATTTCAAAAGTCGCCTGCCGCGGCATTTAAAATGCCGCGTGCTGCGGCATTTCAAAAGACCCTGTTAGCTTCATTTCGGATGCCGCCCACTGCTGCCTATATATTTTCCTCTGTTTTTCAACTACTCCACCCACGCCCTAACTTTATCAAATTTATTTTAGCAAAAGCTCTAGGTTTCATATTGGTATACTATTCTCGTCCGATTTCAACAATTTGCAACAACCCCTCCCCATATTTCAATTCAACATTGTCGCGCCTAAGGTAAGTATTATACTTTTCTCGTTCAATTTCATCAATTATCGATGTATTTTTGGTTGTATTCATAGGTGTATAATGGAAAATTGATGACGTAACAATAATGAAAATGTATGACGAATTCGAACATAATAGAGGAAAGGGGATTTCAAGCGACGTCGACCTTGAAGTTGATTTTATATCAGAGACATAATTCGAAGAAGAACCCCCGAATGAGTATAGCGGAACATCACGTGGAGAAGTCGCGGTTGATAGATTAGTCCAACAATCGCTCCATGCAAGTCTTTTAGGTGTCATGGGTCGGCAAAATCATGGAAGCTCAAGCTCCCATGCTACATGTGTAGTTTGCGGCTGTGGAGAGGAATGCGAAGTAGTCGTTTGCAGAAATGATAGAAACGCTGGACGTCGTTTCTACCGCTGCGCTGGATACAATGATCACAAGATTCGGCCGAATCAGGTTGAATGCTGCAATTTTTTTAAGTGGCTAGATCCACCACTATGTCCTAGAGGGTTGGAATATGCTTTAGAAATGCAAGCGGAAGTTAGTCGTTTGGAAAAATTGAACCTGAAATACCGAAACAAATTGTTGGTTCATGGGTACAAGTATTCGGCGTTGTGGCCACGTAGATCATTGAAGGACGATTGAAATGTAACGTAATGATATTAGAAACTTGCTGTGTGATGAACAAATATCTGAAACGATCGTTCGAAGTGTGTTATGCACCGTTTGAAGTATGTTATGCATCGTTGAAGGATAATTGAAATGTAATTGAAGTATGTTATGTTATACATCGTTTGAAGTATGTTATGCATCGATGATTGAAGTATGTTGTGAATTGTTTGAAGTATGTTATGCATCGTTCGAAGTATGGAATGTAAAATCTAAAGTAACAGAGCGGCATTTCAAATGATGCCTCAAGCGTGGCAGCATTTCAAATACCACTCCATGTGGCATTTGAAATGTTGCCCCAAGCGGCATTTCAAATGACGCCCCATGCGGCATTTGAAATACCGCTCTATTGCTTGCTCACATAAACTGCAAATGGAAAATACATTGACCATTGCAACTTTCTAAGCTCATGACTACATTTACCAACATCAAATACAAGTCCAAAACCAGTAACATTCACACCAACATCGGAATACTAGAGTCACTTATACAATCACAATGACAAACACTAGTCTACATTAGTTATCAACCAAACAACCCAAACGAACAAATACAGACCATGAACAGTCAATGCTATAGTCAACATACCACATAAACGATCAATAAACACTACAGTCAACAAATACAAACCACAGTCCACTACGGTTAGTCTAAAATTTCATCTCAAAATTTTTAGTTCCCTAGGAGTTTTCCTTTTCGGTCTTCTAGGCTTGAGCATGAATTCCTCCTCTTCCAGTGACAGCTCTTCACTACCCTCCTCTTGCGTCCCTTCCATTGGGGGTTGCGATGGCCCGACGGGTTGTGTATGCTGGGAAGATATCGCTCCGAAACTCTCGCCCTCTTTTTTCTTCCTTCTTCCATACTTTCTCTTTGGTGAGGGGGCCGGTGAGACTGCAGCTATGTCCTCATACGACGCGGGAGGGGCAATATCCTCGATAAGTGGTGACACTGCAGGAGGAGGAGGAGGTGGAGGTGGGATGGGCCTTGACATCTTGTTCTTCGACAAACAGAATAGCAGAATTTGTTTGATAGAGAAGCATTTTGCCTTGCTCTTTTCAGGAACCTCCTCCGCAAGCTCGTCGACGATGTCCAACACATGATACATACCATCCGCCTGCGTATAACATAAACCCGTATGAGTTTCATAAATACTACATAAGTTGTCAATATTAATACGTACCACATTCCGTTCTAGCGGAGCTCGTGGAGTGTAAGGTGCCACCTCTTGCTCGGGTTCCTCCGCTCGTCTTCGAAGCACATAACGACGAGTGATATTCCAGTACTAGCTAAGATACTCCTCATCGGTCAGAGTGACATCGTGCTCGTCTTCCGCAGCCATGAAACGGTTGTTCCATAACTCAATCATCGTTTCGAACTCATCTTTGCCGTATGGAAGCATGTAATATGGAGCAGGAAAGGTGCTGTCGAAGACCAAATTGTCTCATGACTCTATCTGGTAGATGGTATGCTAAATCTCCGAAACAAAAAATCATAAGTCTTGCCCACCATAACGTCCTGTCCATTGTACAAATAGCCGGAAGTGCATGAAGGTCTGCTTCGGAATACGGATTCCATGTTACTGCATTGTTATCTAGGACGTCAAACTCGTTCCGGTAGAAGGTTAAATTGCGTCTAGGGGTCATTTTTGTATTCTTCGGGCCAATCCACCTGTAATAGCAACATGTTATACGAAATTCAAATTTACTGTGTCAATACAACAACACTAACAACACTGTTTTATCTCGCTCCATAAGGCTTTGAATTGTCAATTATTTGCGTCTTCATATAAATACGACCAACCGGAAGGTAGGTTCATGACCAAAGCTGCAAATGTGAAACTTAATTTTACGGTTTTATGAAATACTCAACTATGCAACAACGAATGACTATGTCCGTACCTGAAGTAGAGTCATACAACCTCCGGCGGACCGTTGTTGGACCAAAGCAACTCTCGTAAGCTCCGTATAAGTGAAAGCAAGCACCGCACTACCCTAGGAGTATTGCCGACATGAATCGAAGTCTTCAAACAATGGAAGCCATTGAAGGGCCACTCTTGTCTTCGATCGATCACAAACAAGACGTTGCGTGATGATGTGCAACATAATAGCGCGGGCACGTTGAGCAATCTGCAAAGGAGAGGCACGACGGTGAATATCACCGGCCAACTGCTCTCTAAACCACGTGGCCACTATCGATTCACTTCCCCACCTCACGTCTTCTGGAGTAGCCAATCCAAGCTAGGACTCGCACAATTCCATATAATTTCTTGAAAAATCCGGTTTCAGGATGGCATCCCCGTTAATCGGCAATCCAAGCAATACAACTACGTCTTTCAAAGTGATTGTCATCTCACCCACTCCAAGATGAAATGTAGACATCTCCGGTCGCCATCTATCGATCAAAGCCGTCAAAAGATTCCGGTCGAGCTGTGTATATCCCAACTTATTGACAACACCAAATCCAGCTCCGTCTAACAGTTCCAACATGCCTGGATGCGCTGACGTGATAAGCTTTAAAGTTGATGAATGATCAATGAAGCCGTCCGGCTCAACCCCCTGTCGATACATAGTAACAGAGCAAAGCAATTATGGTAATTATCACCAATTTGCAAAAGTAATAACAAATTATTTGACCTTGTACCTCCATCATACCGATGTTGTTTGTACGGTGTTGATGTTGGAGGTAAAGCACACTAGGATCGATCGGTTCGGGTGTCATTTCATCATATTCTAGCACAATAACATTGCATAATCATACTCAACTTCAATGGGTATAGAACCATAGATTTGCAACTGTACAACTTCATTGTATACGATGGAAAAACAATTAAACATGTGCTCTAGATGAGTACTCAACTTCATTGTACTATACAATCATAGATTTGCAATCATAGAACAATTTTAGCCATAAACCCTAAATTGAAAAAATGACATGAGAGAAAATTGATAGATTTCATACCTATAGGATGAGCTTGAGACGATGATGAAGCCATAGTTCAAATTCTAACTAGATTTTGGTAGTTGGAAGCTTGAAATTTTGATTTTTGTTGATTTGAGGAGCTAGGTTCGGTTCTTTTTTGAAGATGAGTTCAGAAAAGGGGGAGTGTGGTGGTATTGAGGAAGTGCTGCACAATTTACAGAGAGCAGCAGAAATAACGACATTTGGGATGCCGCAAAGTAGCGGCATCTCAAATGCCGCCAGTGTTATTATGCACAATAGACGTGTACTGGCGGCATTTGAGATGTCGTCAACACACGTGTCGTCCTACGTAGCGAAAACCGATCTATTTTTGTTATTAGTTTGAAAAGTGGACTATTCTTGCAATTTGTTTACAAAATTGGCCTAAATATAAAATTTGTTGTGTATTTTGGTCTCAGACCCCCTATTTTCCTGTTTTCGTGATTTTCTATTACACTGGAATTTTGAGACGTTAAAAGTGAAAGGGAGCAAATCAATTATCCGAATCCACTAAACCTAGGGTTTCCGAAGAGCTAAACAAGCAAATTTCTTCTCTACCGATTTGTGTTATTTTATCTCCAATTTAATCTATTGCTATTAAATATTTACAAGAGAAGAGTATGAAGACGACGAAAGGAGGGAAGGTGATGAATCCAACCGATGCTTATCGGAAAGAGCTTCGCAAAAAGGAAATAAATAGGGTATTTTCTCGTTTCCAATTTGCTAAATCGAATAACTCTGGGATAAAATTAAATCGGAGATCGTAATATGTGCTCCAATCAGTGACCATGATTCATTTTTCGCTGGATTGAATTCTGCAGTTTAATCCGTGCTAATTGATTTTATGATTAAAATCAGAATCGATTTTAAAAAAAAAAGGCTGATTTCACTATTTGAAGTTTTGAAATTTTGGCACAAAATATTTTTGTAGATTTTTGAATTTAAATCACGTGAAACTTACATTTTTACCTTTTTCTGAAGTAGTATGCCGAGAAAGATTGCTGCTAAGGGCACTTCTGTTTACACTAACTAATGTCATGAGAATTTAATAAAATTGCATACAAAATTTGTTCTTGCCAATACTATTTCTATTTTTTCACTCAACAAGAAGCTGCGGATCAATGATAAATTACCATCAAAATCGATCAAAGGTCATGTTTAAACTAACGTGCAACATCGTTATGTGCAACATTGTATAACGGTAACACGTAAGTTTACGTGGCAATAAATCACGTTTCTGATTTCACTATTTGAAGTTTTGGCACAAAATTTTTTTGTAGATTTTTGAATTTAAATCACGTGAAACTTACATTTTTACCTTTTTCTGAAGTAGTATGCCGAGAAAGATTGCTGCTAAGGGCACTTCTGTTTACACTAACTAATGTCATGAGAATTTAATAAAATTGCATACAAAATTTGTTCTTGCCAATACTATTTCTATTTTTTCACTCAACAAGAAACTGCGGATCAACGATAAATTACCATCAAAATCGATCAAAGGTCATGTTTAAACTAACGTGCAACATCGTTATGTGCAACATTGTATAACGGTAACACGTAAGTTTACGTGGCAATAAATCACGTTTCTGTAAAAAATGCCCTTCTGCTTAAAATACGGTAGCTGCATGCTGTATTGATTTTGGTATTAAGAAGTACGAAAGCGGATTTTGATGGTATTTTATAGAATTGGTATCATGAAATGTAAATCCAGGTGCCCTTAGCAACACTAGAGAAATATTAAGGGCATTTTGACAGATAAATAAATAATTTACAAACAATATAGCATAATTTACATTTTCACATATGGATTGTTATAATTTTCAAGTTCTCTTTTTAGACAATCACGTTCCTTATCCACTTTGTTTTTCCTCTTAACAATTACAGAAAATAATATTGGGTTTACTCGATATGCAGTCGGATATAACATGATAATATTGACCTGCAGTTGGAATAATTTCAAAACTGTGATATCTTTTTATAGGGGAAATGCGATTATTTGAAATATCGTGATATTTCTTGATACAAAAAGGCTAACAATACCACATCTATAATTACGGTCTTATATGTTAACATTTATCAAAGATGAAGCATATATCTACCAATATACCAGTTGAAAGGTTGGTCAAACCATTATATCAGTTATCCTTATATACTATATATCATCTACCCTTGTACATCATTTGCTTGTCAAATTGAAGTTTGCTTAAATAAATTATACTCTGTTGAACATAAATATATAGAACTAACAATCAACATTTACGTTTATGATTATCTTTCTTTATTGCAAGTTATTTACAAGCTTGCTTTTCAACATTCCTTCACATTTTCAGCACCTTGATGACATATTGATATTTTTTTAAACTGATTTTGTATTGTATTATACATTAACGTTTGGTTTCAACATGTATATTTATCTGATTTAAATCCATTTCAAGCTTTGATTTTCATGGACTACCTCTACAGCTCAGTGGTTCAATGTGATAAATCAAAATACGAGTTTGAATTCAACTATCAGAGTATAATAGATGGTGTTTAGTTTCAGAAACAAGTCGCTAAAACAATACATCATAGCGAGCTGGTAGCTATGCTTGGGATATGGAAATTATGTCAGATTACATTACAAATATGCTGCCTTAAGTATTAAGTTTGCAACCTATTGAAGCATTTGTTCTTAAGCATGTAGTTTAACATTTACTTGTCATCCCAATTATGATGTATTTAACCCTTTTTTGCAACACCTTTTTTGATGTATGATCTGCCAAATATGAACTATTACACTTTTCTACCTATCCTTTCATTCGCTAAATCTCTGAAGTTCATGCTGCTATATCAGAACAAAAAAGAGCGTAAGAAGGTTCGTGAGGTTGGGATTCTGAAAAAGGACCCAGAGACTCTCAAGGAGCAAATTGAAAAGTTAGAAAAGATGAGTAAGTTTTTATTTACATACTTTTCATGTATATTGTTATATTCATAAATCATTATTAGCTTAACTTCAATATCAATTTACTTGGTTCAAATTTTTTTTTTCAATTTAAATGTTCATCGGTTGGTGCATTGAATCATATTGAATTATTGATAGAGTTTTAGCTGCTAAGCCTACGAATTACTCTCAGATGTTTTTCCTATCTTGAACAAATTTGGTGCCAATCTTGTGTGGACCTATAACCAATCATGTATTATTAAGCATTGACTCTAACCTAGACCATATGTACTATAAACTATCTTTTCTCGCTAACATATGCTCCATCCCAGAAAGAACCATTTCTTACTAACGCTGTTTTCTCATTGTAGATGCAAAGCATAGACTTATCATATAGGTATAGTTTTCATTGAATACGTAATAACCAAACGTGAGTTGAAGAAAATAGTTACTTGAAATCCGTTAAGGAGAGCTGTTACATTTATATCTTTGCATATGTTCTTTCTCTTTTGATACAAGATGCATTTTTGTTTGCCTTCCATATGCATTGCTATGTATATAAATCATAGTACCTAATGGGTAAGGCTAAAATGGTGCATGGATTGATCAAGATTATTAACATTAGATAATGGTTTCCGCAGAAGCTGATGGTGCTTTGGACAAGGCAAGAAAGCATAAGAAAAGGCAGCTAGAGGATACATTGAACCTTGTATTGAAAAAAAGAAAGGCAAGCCATCTCTCTTTTTGAAATAAGGTTATTTGGATGAATAACTCTTTCACAGTAGTGTTGGTGTCTTTTGTTCAACTTTGAGCATGATGTTCAACGTCTGTATAATTTCTCGTATTCTTCCTTAAGTTTTTGTTGTGATAATCATAGCCGAGTTTTGGCATTTTCCCCTATTGTACTAGCTAGTGGTATATCATGGTAGAAGCGAAACATAGTATTTTCCATATTTGATCCGAACTCATTTACGTAGATTGTAAGCATGTTTTCCTCATTCGCCAAAAATATACCATAACCTTAAATGTACTGACCTTGCAATCAGAAAAATCCAACTAGCTAGCCTACTTCAGTCACATTTTCACCTCTTCTACACTTAGCATTAATAATCCAAGAACCAGATATTCGAAGTTTTGCTTTTGGTTTCGGTATTTTTTTATATAATGGAAATGTAATAACAAAAGCCGTAAACAAATTAGTTTCTAAAGAAACACACTGTAGTTTTTAATCCCAATGATCTCATATATGTTAATTTGATATGTCATCCTGTAAATGGTGATGTAATTAAAAAAATTGTAACAAGATCAAAATCATTACAAGATCAAAATCATTGATGTGAACAATTAACAAACATTGTTGAACAGCACTAAACTAAAATTAAACTGAATTTAACTTGATTTAAATAAACGAAAATTATTTGAACACAGTAAAACTACCTAATTCACAAAACTACAGTTAAAATTACATAATTGATAGCCCAACTCAGCAAATCATTGGTCGATCAATTTTATTTCATTTACCCCTATTTTCATTAAACCGACTCAAAATCATTGGACTCCCACTTTGTTCCTTTCGTCATTGTTCAAAGAAAGTAAAACTAGGGCAACAAATAAAAAAAATTATTTGATTTTAGGCTTCAGGAAGAAACAAGAGGATCAAATACGTTTGGATTTTGAAGAGATGATCAAATTAGCTTAAGGTAAGCTTACAACTTTATCGTTTTCTATTTGATTTGTTTTGCAAAACCTTCAAAATGAATTCTTTTTAACCTTTTTACTTGATCGGTCGGAACCAGAATTTCCACAAGATTCCAACTCGGTTGTGATCGTACTGAGTCAGAACTAGATCTGGAAACGAATACTTTCGGATACGGGTAGTGTCATATCCGCATCCGCATTTGAAATTATTTTCGGGTATGCGCATCCGCGGATACGAATGAATATCAAATAATTATTCTACCCACCGAAGATCGATAAATCGAGAAATATAATAGAATTTTGGTTTATCATTTTTTTTCAACCCCGTTAATTATAAAAATATGAAATAAATAAAATGATAATAAATAGTTTTGAGCGATTAATGTGCATTAAATTCTTGCAATACAAACTATTAGCTTAATAAAAAAATAAATACATGTTTATCGTTGTACTAAAATACATAAAGTATTAACTATGATCTTGACAAAAATCGAGCGGACATCCGTATCCGTTTTTCTGGATATCGAATATTTATCCGCTTTTCGAATACGGATGCAGACGGATTTTAGATGTTTTGGGCATCCATTGACAGACATAGTCAGAACGGTCGGAATTCCAATGTACCGGCCTTCAACCTTGACTTTAACAAGTAAAAACCATGTTTGTTTAAATCGTCATCAATTTATATATGCTTGTGAACAGATCATATATATTTATATAAATTTGATTTTCAAACAATTATTACTGTCCGCTAGATTGTTTTTCTTCATTCACTATGACAAATATGTGAAAAATTATCAAATTGCATTTCATGAGAATTCTTTTCTAATTTAGGGTCAGGGAGCTAAAAAACAATCTCCATTTACTTTAGAACGTATGTGGACAGATTCTAATATTAGGATTGGAAAAAAAAAAACTATTCTAACTTTAGGTCTTGTTGAAAACTTATAACAAAAAATAGATTTGATTTTGACTAGATCAGTAATTTCAAATTTCAAGGTGCGCAAACACAAATTTTGACCTAGTGAAAACATAGCCTATTTTTATAGTAAGTTTTCAACCAGACCTAAATTTAGAGTATGTTTTTTCTCAAAGTTAGTGCTAAAATTAGTCCTACATGTTTTGGCTTACTTAGAATTGGGTCCCGTCGATCTTTTATGTAAGGAATGTGGAAATTTTGATTAGTTTGAAGCATAATAATGTAAACAATTCGAAATTTTATTTCTCATTCCATTCGAATCAAAATTTTCAAATCACTACTGATTAACTCACAATTTACAATAATTATACAAATATTTTATCTTTCACCAACAACAAACAATTATTAGAAAATAGGATGAAAGTACCTAAACCCATGGTTCTTAAATAAAGAAAGAAAAACCACTAAATAAGTCGTATACAAACGAGGATGGCAATGACAAGACTGGAAAACAAATAATATGAAGTAAACCTGGAATCATTTGATTTGGATAAAGTTAGCTTAGAAAAATACTATTACAAGTACTTTATTTATTTTTGAAAATGCTCAGTGAAATAGCTTTATTACTTGAAATTATTATTTTTCATTCGTGGCAAATAACAGTAGTTTTATTAATTTTAAGCAGCACGCTTTTGTTGATGTTAAAGTAAAATAGTTTTATTTGTTAAGATAACTTAATAAATAAAAATATCATATTTTTGCAATTGCTAAGTTAAGATAGTATTTTGTTAATTAAATCAACATATTCTGTACAATATGAAATGAATATAGGCTCATTAGTTGAAAGTGGCATGATTTAATAAACATACTTATAAAAACAAATGGTTACAACTAGTTCATTTGAAAATCTAAATGATACCAGCTTTCTGAAAATTATGATTACAGGTTGTTTATTTATTAACTGTACAAACTTAACTTTTGGTGACAACCACTGCAAGTAACTATCTCGATGTTAAAAGAAATTAGATTTATATAAAATATATTAAATAATACAAATACCTTAAATGTTGGTGATAAGTAAATTAGCTTTATAACGTAGAGACAGTTATATGTTGTTTTATTTGAACAACATGTAAAATTAGTTTTGTGATAAAATGATATACAAGCAAGTTTTTTATATTCAGTGACAATGTTCTTATTTTGTATCATTAACTCTTTTTTTAAGTAACTCCAATAAAAGATAACTAAAATTTACCATGTTTTCTAGAGTTGTGTATAACTAGCTTGTGAAAAAAAAATTGTGCAAATGAAATATGTTTTAACTTGGAAATGATCAACGCAAATAGTTTTGTCAATTCTAGATCCGACCCGACTGGTCTAGTACCACCATTGCACCGAACAAATAATCTCGAATGACCGCATTCTTCAAATTAGTCTCGAATGAGCTTCAAACTATTTGTTCTGGTTACTGATACACTGAACAAATAACTTGAATGGATGATTTTTTTCAAATTAATCCGTCACGAGCTACGAATTGTCTTTTCGTGTTGTGGTCACACCGAATAAATTGTCAGTCAATATGAGATTGATGAGTAAGATGCCGAAGTTTATGAGTGTGATGATGCAGATATTGATTTAGAATATATGATTGCTGAATCAAATTCAGATTTATAGTTTATCAATAATGTATACTATTGTCTTGAATTTGGGCTTTTGAAGACTTTACGCTTGAAATTCTATTCGTTGATATTATATTTAGTGATGTTTTTTGAAAAATGACTAAAAAAACTTTATTACATATGTTTTAGTGAAAAAAATATAAATTACATTGAACTTTGTAAGTTAATTATTATATATATATATATATATATATATATATATATATATTAAATTTATAAAAAAAATTGTAAACATGCGCCATAAATTTAAAAGGCGTGCGCCATTTACCGCGCTGTGCTTCGAGGCTTCAGGGAGGCTTTGCTTCTTTTTGCTCCCTGTGCCATTAAGAATTATGTTGAAAGGTTGAATTGAGAACGACTTAACAGCTTACTAAACTGTTTCAAAGTTTGCTCGTGGGTTTGTTCAAATTAGATTACAGATTGATTTCAAAAGAGTGAAGAAATGCCAACCGATGACTTTAATTGGAGCAGAGTCGGTACAACATGACTTGGTAAAAAATGGGCTTAACATGTATAAGATGAGACTGGCCTTCAATGATAAAATGTGTCCTTGGAGGTTAATTTATGATTTAATTTTGTTCTCAACACAGATTTTCACTTGCTATATTTTCGTTTTTCCATTTTCATTGACCAAGTAATCCACAAATTTTATCGAACATTACAAACCAAGCCAAAGTTTCTTGTGAAGTGTCAGTCTTGCTAACATAAATCTTTTAGTATTTCGAAGAAACACGGTATACATCTTGTTATATTGTGAGCCTTATACATTGGGTTGAGGGTTGTTTATAAGTAAAGCACCCCAAACCTAGCTCAGTTTGGGGGTGACCACCTTCAAACCTAGGCTGGATTGGGGATCAACCTTGCCCGTCACTATCTATTGTCACATCCCCATGATATTATTTGCTCCCTAGCTTGTTTTTGGATTGTCAAAACATTCTGGGTAATTCAAATAAAATTGCCCCTCTACTTATATCATTATATTAAATTGGTTTAAATATTTCAAATTGATGTAAAGTAATGTAAGCTTGCAGTAATACTGAAGTAAATATTAATCCCTAGTTACAACTTAATCTATGGCATTCCCACCCGTCATTAATTATTTTGACATTACAGTTGTCCTTGATTATAAAAAAACAACGTATTCTACTTTTCTTTTGACAACATTGTAGGATATGTAATTATTTCATCATATGGTCTCTAAATTGCCTTTTGCTAACATATCATTAAGTTAACCTGGTATTGCTATGTCTTTTGAAAATCTGCCTTCTACATATTATAACAGGAGTATGAGGAGAAACAACGGGAAAAGGGTGAGGCCCCACCTATGTTCAGGTAAATTATACACATTATAGTATATAGTATTGTGAAATGTAGATTATCCGTTTTTAAACATTTGTTTTCCTTATTTTTTCTAGTCATTTGGGTCCTCCCACAAGAAGACGAACTGCAGAGGAAGAGGATAGAGTGAAACATCCAAAGCCTGAGGTACTGGTACACAGATAATCTTTTAGTTGAGTTTCCTTAAGTTCTAATTAGTCTATAAATGCAGGATTCTGTCTATTATCATCCTACTCTAAACCCAACTGGAGCACCACCTCCAGGAAAACTTCCGATGTATTATTCATCTGTAGGTCAGTTGTCAATTTCTTTCTTATGTAATTTGTTGAAGTGTAAATTCATATTCAATTCAAACCACTCTTCTAGATTGTACATTGGCCTTCAACTTCAACAGACCTACCTACTCATGTTATATTTTCAAATATGCACTGTTGTGAAAGATGGCATAATATTATTGACCATGCATATTTGTATACAAGTCTTGGTCAAAATCGCCATCATCGGTATATCTAGAGAATGACTCATTCAGTTTATTGTCATCCTTCTCTAAACCCAACTGGAGCACTACCTACAGGAAAACTTCTCATGTATTATTCTGCAATAGGTCAGACTTCAACTAAACTTTCTATGTAATTTGTTAAGCATTTCCATCCATATTCAACTCAAAGCACTCTCTTTTGTGTTGTACAATGGCTTTCAACTTCAACAAACCTACTCATCATACATTTTCAAATGCATCTAACTGTGAAAGATTGCATGATAATATGGAACATCCATAATTATGTATGTCTGTCATATTACTGCCATTTAGTTTGACATAACAGTTGCGTTCAGTTGTGAAATATTCAATTTTCTTATGTGCTACTTTGAAGAACATAGTCACCATTACATATTAAGGTGTCACAGTTCAGATGAAAAATTATTTCGGTATCTGAAATTGACATAAAGAGTGCTGATTAATTGTATACCTTTGTTTTGTAGAGCCAAGAGTACCATCATCGGCTGCTGAAGCATCATCTTCGAAAGCAGTGCTGGAAGATGAAACAACGGATGTTTCTTTAACTGTACCACCACCTCCGCCACCTCCTCGGTTGCCAAATTTGAATGAATCAAGCACAGATGGTGACTCTAGTACCACACCAGAATCGATTCCTCTACCTCCTCCTCCCCCTCCTCCAAAACCAAGTGCAGAACCAAATGTTCTACCTCCTCCATCATTCCCCATAGAATCAGTTGGGGAACCAACATCATTACCTCCACCACCACCGCCTCCCACACAACGTCCAAATCCACCAGCATCAGTGAGTGATTTAAAGGACTCTGAGAGGGTAAGACTAATTATTAACCTTTTATTGTTGTTTATTAATGGCATCCCTCATTTTTTCTTGTGTTAGCTATATTTTCATATCTATGTAAGAAGTGGAAGGATGCAAGATAAATTTATTCAATATATGGCTAAAATATATGTCATACGAAAGGGGAGGTGACAAATCTATCTAGCTTAATTAAGCGTTGTTTAAACGGCGCTTAAATTTTTAACATTAAATATAAAATTAACCTATGTTAAGGATGATTTTCAAGTTTTGATCTTTAAGGCTTCAAGCATGCATTACATGGAGGAAACTAATTAAAAAAATAAACGAAGAGGATCACAAATCTATGGACCATGCTCTATATGTTATTATCTATAGTTTAATATTTTGAAACACCACACTATTGCAAATAACAATCATACAGTTGGATGCACGCGTGCACATACACATATATGACAAAGATCGGCTAGACCCGTCATTTTTGCTACACCTCAAATCCCTTCTGATTTCAACCACATGTTTCTATTTAAATAATAGAATGAAGTGACCAAAGGGAGAGATTATAATTATTTAAATTGAAACATGTGGTTGAAATCAAGGAAGTTGAGGTGTAGCAAAACTGAGCTGTAACCAATCCTTGCCCGTATATATGTGTGTGTGCGCGTACATATTTATATACACACGCACACACGCACACACATACATATAAATATATATGTACTATAAATATATATACATACATATACGTACACGCATGCATGCTGGATTGGATGAAATAAACTACACATTCCTGTTTCATTCCTTTTGCAAAAATTGGTTAGCGATATAGATCCAATACAAATTAAAATGGGGTACATCACTTCACTTAAATGGCATCCTAAAAAAATAAAATCGAATTACCATTGCGTATTGCTTGTTAATTTGTATTTTGAGCTCCGAATTCTAGAAAAAGCAAAGCATCACAGGTGTGAATATCACTCAAGTATTGCTTAAGCATGATTTTAATAACACATAATGCAAAAAAATTGGAGCCATCATATTATGATCAAAGGTACTTAGTGGCTGTTTTGGGACCATTATACTATGATCAAAAGTACTTGGTGGTTATACTCACACCTGCAAAGCATTGCAGGTGTGAGTATAACTCAAGTATTGCTTAAGCATGCTTTTAATAACATATAATACAATAAAACTGAGACCATTATACTATGATCAAAGGTACTTACAAATGGAGTGGTACAAAACTTTTAGATCCTTGGGTGCCAGGTTAAAAACAGAGCCTACGTGGAGTCTGCCATAGCTAAGATGGAACCTTTACCGGAGTTTCAAATGGAGCTTTTGACAACGTAACTTAAGCTTAGTGATTTCTTTCTGTATAATCTAATCAGGACGATAGTTATTAGAAGCGCAAAACCTTCTTGGAGCCTTGATGCACGAGACTTTTTTTTGAGTTATTGTGCTTGTATGTGTGTCCAAAAAAGATTTTCTAAACATTTCTCTAAAATATTATGAAACATGTCATAAGCAAAAAATATCATTTTTTTTTTTGAATATGCTCAGGAGAACTCGGCGGACCGGTAAACTTCTCATAAAATATCATTTAATCATGTTACTTCGGTTAATGTTTCATTATTTGCTTAAAAGTTTAAATTTTGAATTAAAAGCTTATATACGCTGTTTAAATTTCAAGTATAAGCTTATACCTGTTTTTTGTATTATCTTAAATGACAAAAATGAAGATATATGATACTATTCTATTTTGCTTTGTATGTTGTTATTTTGATATATTTATTTTGTTGTTACTTTGATATGATTATTATATTTTGCGTTTTTTATTGATAATTTTTTAACAATTATTTAGTATAACTTGATCATGTCGAAAGACAAAGTCTATTACTTAGATATCATGTATTAAATATACAATGCATTAATGTCAATATTAATTTGTGCATAAAGGATCAATGTTTTATTACCACCACCTCTAACATACACACACATCTTAAATGAATTAATTTCGTCGTATCAATAACCAAATGGTTTGTGTTCAAGCAATGGGAATTCATGATAGAACCATTCTTTAAAATCTAAAAAAGCAAATAAATTTGTAAACACCTATGCAGTTAAATATCGCTAAAGCTGGGCTAAAGTGCTTAACGATCGTTGACTGCTACGCTTTTATGACCTAGCACTTTTGAATAGTGAAGCTGCTTAAAGCCTCATTAATTGGCATTAGGCCTGCTAAATCAGGGGTTTCTTGCATCCGCTTTAGGAATTTTAATATATGAAATTTAGTTTGTTCAATTTACTTCTCAACTCAATTAACAAAGTTAGGGAACGTGCTCAAGTTGAAGGTTTAACTCCCAATATAATTTGAATCGGTATTTCTAAGTCGAAGTACGAACTGTATTATAAAGATATTCTTGAGGTTTTTTTATATCAAATCAAATAATGCTTCTTTTTCCTACACCAAAATTGATATTGACTATTGAATTTTGTCTTGAATATAGCTTTTTGCACCGGCTATTTTCCGCTTTTATCTCCGTTGTAGCTTTTTGCACCTTTACCACTATGTAATCACCAAGCGTTTTAAATGCATAGATAAACATAATCATACGATTAGTTCTATTTTTTATGCATTTCGGTATCATGAAAAAAGTAATTTAAAAAAAAAATTAAGGGAAAATTAAAGAGGGGAACATCTTTTTTGCACCGTGCACCTTGTCTGCCATTTGCAGCTTTTAGCGCATCTTCTCATGTGCACCGCACCATACGAGCAAAAGAAGCAATTGCCACGTCTTGCCACGCCTTGCACCATGACGGGCGTCATAGCACGCCTTTCGTAACCATGATTAGGAATTCATGCATAGCATCTACCTTTTATTTTGAGTAATGTATATCAAAATCATTTTGCAGCATAACATGTATGTTAATAGTTGCTACGTTATACGTGCAGTTGCGCAGTATAGTAAATGTCAGTATATTCATACAGTACAAATTGTTGTCAATTGTAATTTGCAATACATGATCAGCATATTTGCATCCCTACTGTGTAGGTAGAAAACAATAATTATACACAACTAACGTTCGGCTTTCGAGATAATATAGGGATATTATGTCTATGGAATAAAAAATCATAGGCCAGGGATACATTCTTTTACCAGGATCAAATTATTGTCAAAAATGCACATGCATGTGTTCTGTGTTGTAATGTTCATTTTGTCCATACTAGAATATGACTCGCAGACAACATGCACGATATGCACATGTTCGACACTTATTGTAGACGAAAGAATATGAGTTCCTAATCATTTGCTATCTCATAAAATCTATTGAGTATGCATTAGAAAAAGAGTTTTACCTCCGGTAATCGTGTGTCAGAATTGATTAAATCACTTAAAAGCAAGTAGCATTTTGTGTTTTAATTGAAGGATTAAGGGAGAAGGGAAATGCAAGGATAAAATTGAAATTTCAATGTAGTCACACACACACTTGAAGTGATTTAGTTTTTGCTATTTTATTTTTGATAGCATATGTTGTATTCGTTTTTGATACAGCTTTACATGTTACTTCCATTATTATCTGCTTACAACTATAAAAAGATTTTTTTTCTCCTCCTTCAGGCTACTGTTCTCCCTCCGCCTCCACCTCCACCACCTGGATTACCACCTAGACCAACAGCTGACAATCCTGAAACCATAAAAGACCCTTCAAAGACAGCAGCACTGCCCCCTCTGCCCCCACCGCCAGGACCACCACCGCGGCCCCCATCTCATATGGTCCACATGTTGCCACCTGGCATGGTAAGGTATCCTCCCCCACCTCCGCCACCAATGAACCCTAATCAACTTGCACCTCCTCCTGGTATGGTTCCTCCTATGCCAATGCTTCCTTTTGGTGTCCCTCCTGGACCTCCACCGCTCTTTCCTCCCATGTTACCAGTTGAGCCCACTGTACCTCAGAAGCCCTCTTATGTTAAGTCAGCAGCTTCTACAGTTGTCAAAAGACCTTTGGCTCATAACAATCCTGAATTAACTTCAATGGTATGTTTTTAATGCCTAACATCTTTTATACATTTCCTTGGTCAACTGCTTTTGAACTGGCTTTATGTCGCTTGATTGTAAAGTGCTAACTTATGGTAAATTATGCCGAGTTATGATTTGGAAGCACTTATTTAGTAGAACCGTGCTAGAAAAATTATGACACATTTGCGCCATTGTTATCAAAAATCTTATAATCGTATGATTTAAATCTTGTTTTGGATCGGATCTATCCCATTTCAATTGGACTTAAGTTCGGATTCGAACTCCGCTAAAATTGCAGTTGAGAAAAAACATTCTATCCATACTTGTATAACATTTAACATGCTTATATGGATACACAATTTCAATTCTAGTGTACAAAATAAAAATGGAATAAGAGAAAACAGAGTTTTAATTTTAACTGTAGAAGTTCGAACATCATAAGCAATTTCAGAACGTGTACATTGTGCAAATCTTAAAATATGGATCTTTTGAATCTAAGATTTATGGTTTAAATCCGTTTCGATTGAAGTTTGAAATTTACGATTTGAATCCTGTTTTGGAAATCTTGATTTGTGCAAAGAGGAAAAGTAGAGTGGCAAATATATGATTCCCAGGAGAGCATACAAAGACATACCACTTTTAATCCCTGTCAAAAAATGAAATTTTATACTGGATCTATTTGAACTTGCGTCAGTGTTATATACATTTTTTGCAACTGTTTGAAATAGAGTGGTGCTTTTCTTATATGGAAAACAGAAAATTGCACTGACTTCATTTGAAGTAGCTTCAGCACAAAACGGCATTTTTTCCATATAGGTAGAAACTGATATTTTTTTAAGTAGTTTTGAAACTTGTTTACGTTTGCGATCTGTTTCTAAAAGTAGCCGGTCAAGCTCCGCGAGCTCACGTGGCAAATGGTAACAAAATGAGCTTCTAGAGATGTTGGGTTTGAACCCCAAAAGTATCAAAATGTTTGCTCTGTTTGAATAAAGTACCATAATCATCTTAAGACAAAAAAAAGGAGAAAAACAAAAGGGTGAAATGGGTAAAATTTTCAGTGTCAGCACCATCATTTACTGGAAGTTAAAAAACTTGCAACTGTTGATATGTCTCTAGTCAATATAACTATCATCACAGTTGATCTGTATTACATTACCTTTCACTTATTATTAAAATTGCATCCATTCTTGTCCAGGCAAATTGCATGTAACAACTGTATTCCATTACTTCAAAGGAAGTCCATCTCGTAGAGTTAGGAATGTTCTCTCATCTTGCTGTATCCAATGTCATTAAATAGGGAGTAAAACTGAATGATCCAGGATCAAAACAGAATGCAACTACTCTAGTGAAATTATGGTAAATACGAATATATGACTGATTTTTTATGGAAACTAGAGATACATTCCTCTTTTTAAAACTTTATTTGTTTTGCATTCTTCCCTTTTGAAAACAATTTTATACATCCTCTTTTTTATACTTCTCTCTTTTACATCTTTCGTTTTTATATTTGAGAGTGGCTGTTGCATGCTGTTATGAGCTATGGAAAATGATTACACGTTGTTAACTCCCTTCTGTAAGAGACTTAAGGAAAATGTAGCGACCTAGCCAATTCAAGAACCTAGCGACTTAAAAAAGGCTGCGACTTAAAGATGGCTCAACCTAAAAAGGAGAACGACCTAAAAATGCTTCGCGACCTAAAGGAGGCCGCGACCTATGAAGCCTCGCGACCTAACAGGAAGGCTGCGACTCAGAAGATGTTTCGACCTATCAAGCTTCGCGACCTAAGAGTGAATGAGACCTAAAGACGGTCTCGACTTATGGAACTCTGCGACCTAACGGCATGATTGGCTTAGCGACCTAAAGCTTTCACGACCTAAAGGAGTGCTTCGACCTAAGGAAGGTCGCGACCTAAGGGATTCAGCGACCTAAGATCAGCTATGGCTACAGGAAAGTACTCGCGACCTAGGGTAGGTCGCTAACGACCTAAATGCCAGAGTAAAAAAGTTGACTATGCTGTGCCACAGGGGGATAGGTCGCTCACGACCTAGGACTTGTGCAAATCAGCATGCGTGTTCTTGTGGAAGGAGGGGCCAATGCTCTTCAGGTCGACTACAACCTACGACCTTACTTAGGTCGGTCACGACCTACGACCTTACTTAGGTCGGTCACGACCTACGACCTTACTCCGAAAAATGCCTATAAATATGACCCTAACTCCAACTAGTAAAGGACTTTTTTGGGGGCTGATTTCCTTCAAACACCGTTACTCTGCTGCATTCCAAACTAATCCAATCCAACACTTGAAGCTCTCAAGATATTAAGAACGCTACAAACAACTTCAAGAAGAGATCACATACATCCAACATGGATTCGAAAACTCTCATCTCCGTCGAAGTTTAAGCTACTTGTTCTAAGTATCTTGTAATTCAAAGTGTATTGTATTTGGGAAGAATTGTATCAGCTTGTAACGAGATTATTAATAAAAGTACTTAAAGTGGATGTAGGCTATACCCTAAAGCCGAACCACTATAAAATTGTTGTTGTTTACCGCTTTTCTACTATTATCTGCTTGTAATCTGTTCCCGAGTCGTCGGGTGGTGCTTTCACAATTACAACTCATACATCGGGGTGTTAGCGTTCAAATTCAAGCGTTAACATTTTTGGTGCTTTCACTGAGAATTGAACTCAGGCAAGTTATCATCATTGCTTCACAGAGGTTTGTAGAGAGAATTTCCCTGAAAACCAGAAGTCTATCCGAGATAATGGCTCCTGGAAGGAAGAGTAGATCTGTCAGATCAGGGAATATTCAAGAGGGAACCTCCGCTTCCCCTGTACCTAATCAACCCATTCCGTCTGCTGGGGTTACGAAAGCAGAGTTGGATGCTGTAATATTAGGACTGAACCAGCAGATAAACGCCCAGAATGCACAATTAGAAGCTCAGAGTGCCCAAAATGCTCTAATTCTGAATAAGTTGAATGATTTGCTCGGGGCAAATAATCAACCGGCTGGTAATGGAAGGAATTATACTGGCAACATTCATGATGCTAATGAGAGGAATGCTCCAGAAAGGGCTGCCAGTCCCTTTGAGCAAACGCTTCCTGAGGTTGGTGGATCTGGAACTCGACATGATGAGGAGTATCTTTCTGGAATGGTCCGGCAAATCATGAGAGAAAGTATGCAAAGGGTTGAAGATGAGAAAGAATGGGGTTTCGCCCCAAGTAAAACTCCATTTACTGAGAAAATCTTAAAGGCGGAGTTTCCAAGGAAGTTTGTCCCTCCAACTATCCCAGCTTACAAAGGGACAAGTGATCCGAATGAATTCTTGTATAAATATGATTGGCACATGATAGGTGCCAGGGCCTCAGACGAGATAAAGTGCCGATATTTCCCCGTATACCTTGAAGGTGTGGCTCTACTGTGGTTCACCAAGTTGCCAGTCCGATCTATTGATCAGTTTTCAGACTTGACCCGAAAGTTCAAGGAACAGTTTAGACTATATGCTTCAAAGGCCAAAGACATCATGTCATTGTCAAGTATAGAACAGAATCTTGGTGAATCTATCAGATCTTTCTTGAACCGCTTTAATATAGCGCTGGCAGAGGTGGACAATGCTGAACCGCGAATGATATTGACTTATCTGATGAGGGCTATTGATAAGTCAAGCGAATTTGGGAAATGGTTAAACATGAAGGAGCCAACCTCCCTCGAAAAGTTCTACAAAAAGGCGGACGAATTCATACGCCTGGAAAGCCGTCCTGTACCGGTGAAGGCAGTGTCAGAAAAAGCTGAAGATAACACTGTTGCACCACGCAAGATTGAATCTGTAGGGCAAAAAAGGGAAAATAACAATGGGAAGAAACAGAGTAATCTGAAGAAGCCCCGATCCTTCAAGCCATCAGAGTATACTCCTTTATCAGACACGCCAGAGCATATCTTCCTTGCCATTAAAGATTCTGTTGACCTCCCTAAACCTATCCCTTTGAGGACCGGAAAAAAGGCTATACAAAGTGGGAAGTTCTGCCGCTTCCATAATCAACCCGGTCATGAGACCGATGAGTGCCGCCAGTTGAAAAATCTGATTGAAGAATTGCTAAAAGAAAACAAGCTGCAGCAATTTGTGAAAAAGAATAGCAACAATCCTGCATCGTCAAGTCAGGGGCAACAGGCTCTTGTTCATCAGCCTAGGATAGGTGAGAAAGCTACGGGGCATGAATCTGGAAGGCCCATTATCAATGTCATTACAGGAGGGCCTCACCCAGCTGGCAAGAGCTGGGGAGAGATGGAGAGATATGCCAGAGCTTTGAAATATGTTCCAGCCGAAGAAGACGTCTTTGTTTTAGAAGACACTACGCCCCTGAAACAACAGAAAACTTTCAGTGATGATATTATTTTCAGAGCCAGAGATTCCTCAGGTATCGAAGCTCCTACCCTAGATCCCTTGGTCATCTCTGCTGGTATTGGACCGGCCATTGTCAGAAGAGTTCTCATTGACTGCGGAGCATCATGTAATATCCTCTTCAAGAAGACATTCGACCAAATGAAAATCCCTATGGTCGATGTACAAGCCTCATCGCAGAAGATCGCTGGCTTCACCGGGGAGCCAAAGCAACCAATAGGAACCATCGATCTGCTAGTAGAACTTGGGGAAGGAGAAAGGAAAGTGGTCCGCAAGCAAACATTTGTGATTGTCGATGAATTTTCTGCTTATAATGCTTTCCTTGGCCGTCCAACGTTCGCAGCATTCAAAGCTATTCTAGCCCCGTGGTGCCTCACTATTAAATTCCCTACAGACAATGGAGTAGGAGTTATAAAAGGGGATCAAAATGCTGCGCGAGAGTGCTATTTGACAGAATTGCGAGAGTCAAGAAAGAGGGAAATGGGAAAGGATGCGGCCACTCCGGTCCGCATCAAAGAGCCAGCCTTGTAGCAATTACGGGGCGGACCCTGCACTGACGAGCATAGCGGGGCACGGAAAGAGATGGATCCCAGAAAAGCCAGTACAGGGGAGAATAGAGTAGTGCCGGTTGAAATGACGGTACCGGTACCTGTTGACCCGAAGGACCCAAATAAGGTGTTGAATGTGGGTTCACAACTTAATGTGTCAATTCAGAATATCTTGATATCATTCCTGAAAGCAAATCTGGATGTCTTCGCTTGGACTCATGCTGATATGTGTGGAATATCTCCAGAAGTTGCAGTACACGCTCTGAATATTGACCCAAAGTTTACACCAGTAAAACAGAAAAGGAGAACCCAAGGTCCAGAAAGGTCAGCAGCATTAAAAGAGGAAATTGATCGACTCATGGAAAATAACTTCATCAGAGAATCTACATATCCGAACTGGGTTTCAAATCCTGTGTTGGTTAAGAAAGCTAATGGAAAATGGAGAGTGTGCATCGATTTTTCAGATCTGAACAAGGCCTGCCCCAAAGATTGCTTTCCTTTACCCAGGATCGATCAACTGGTAGATGGAACAGCGGGACATGAATTGTTATCTTTCATGGATGCCTACTCCGGATATAACCAGATCATGATGCATGAACCGGATCAGGAGGACACGAGCTTTATCACCGATGTTGGTCTTTATTGCTACAGAGTTATGCCCTTCGGTTTGAAGAATGCAGGGGCAACCTACCAAAGACTTGTTAATGCTATGTTCAAACCGCAATTGGGCAAAACTATGGAAGTCTACGTTGATGACATGTTAGTAAAGTCTAAGAAAGCAGCGGATCACATTGAACACTTGGCAGAAATGTTCGCAGTCCTCCGGAAATACAGAATGAAGCTTAACCCTCTGAAATGCAGTTTGGGGTAGAGTCCGGAAAATTCTTAGGATTTATCGTCAGCGCTAGGGGCATTGAGGCTAGTCCAGCTCAAATTACTGCCTTGAAAGAAGTCAAAGCTCCTAGAACAAAGAAGGAATTGCAAAGTCTCAATGGAAAAGTTGCCGCCTTAAGTCGGTTCATTTCCAAAGCCACAGATAAATGTATCCCATTCTTTGACGCCCTAAAGAAAGGAAAGAAAAACTTCAATTGGACTCCCGAATGCCAAAAAGCCTTTGATGAGTTGATTCGCCATATGGAGACGCCTCCAATACTTTCTAGGCCTGGCGATGGCGAGGATCTTCTTATATACTTGGCAGTATCATCACACGCTTTAAGTGCAGCGCTGATACGGGAAGACAAAAGGATTCAACATCCAGTTTACTATATCAGCAAAAGACTCACTGGGGCAGAGATGAATTACTCTAAGTTGGAAAAACTCGCCTATTGCTTACTAATTGCGTCTAGGAAGTTGAGGCAATATTTTCAGGCTCATCCTATCAGAGTCCTCACTGATCAACCTTTAAAGCAAGTCCTGTTTCGCCCTGAAACTTCGGGTCGTCTTCTAAAGTGGAATATTGAACTCAGTCAGTATGACATCACTTATCATCCCCGGAAAGCGGTCAATGGACAAGCTTTAGCAGATTTCATTGCAGAGTTTACAGATAAAGGAAACAGTGAGGAAGAAACGTTCGACAATTCCCCTATCCAGTGGAGGTTATATGTCGATGGTGCAAGAAATGATTACTGTTCTGGAGCCGGAGTCGTACTTGAGACTCCTGAAGGTCGGTCATTATGCTATGCACTAAGATTGGAATTTCCTTCAACAAACAATGAAGCCGAATATGAAGCTCTTATCGCAGGACTGAAAATCGCTAAAGAACTAAACATACGAGCATTACAGATCTTTAGCGATTCTCAGCTTATTGTATGTCAAGTCAAGAAGGAATTTCAAACGAAAGGGGGAAACCTGCCCGCTTACTTGTCGAAGGCTTGGGAACTTCTGTGTGAGCTCGATCACTATTCAATAAGCCACATTCCTCGAGAAGAGAATATGAAGGCAGATTCCCTCGCAAAGTATTCAAGTTCTGGTGAAGCTCAACAATTGGGATTGGTCCCTGTAGAAGTCCTTTCAGCACCAAGTATAGACGAGATGGATATTGACTGGATTATGAATGTATCTCAAGAACAAGAGTCATGGATGACTCCAATACTGGACTACCTACTCAGAGGTTCTCTGCCAGAAAATTCGATAGAAAGACGAAAGCTACTAAGGAAAGCCTCTCGCTATGTAATTCAGGATGGCCGATTATACAGACGGGGATTCTCAGTGCCATTGCTTCGATGTGTATCCCGGGAAGAGTCCAAAACAATCCTAGCTGAGGTGCATGGAGGAGAATGTGGTGATCATTCAGGTGGTCAAACATTAGCAAAGAAAATTCTCCGATACGGATATTTTTGGCCAGAAATTAATCATGATGCTGCAAGCTATTCCCGAAAGTGTGACAAATGCCAAAGATTTGCCAAAATTTCTAGAGCACCTTCAACTGAACTCACACAATTGGTCAGTCCATGGCCATTTGCAATTTGGGGAATGGATCTCATTGGGCCGCTACCGACTGCCAAATCAGGGATTAGATATGCTATTGTTGCAGTTGATTATTTTACGAAATGGGCTGAAGCTGAACCTTTGGCTACTATCACCTCTAAGAAGATGATAAGTTTCGTGACCAAGAATATCATTTGCAGGTATGGTGTGCCTCAGAAAATAATCACAGACAATGGTACTCAGTTTGAAAGCGAGGAATTCCAAGATTTTTGCAGGCGATTCAAAATCCAGAAAAGCTTTTCAGCAGTTGCTCATCCGCAGGCAAACGGGCAAGTGGAAGCAGTAAACAAGATCATCAAATCAACCATCAAAAAGCAACTCGAAAGAGCAAAAGGTGGTTGGGTCGATAAGCTACCACTTGCACTATGGGCATACAGAACCACTCACAAAACTGCGACTGGGCACACTCCTTTCTCATTAGCATACGGGTCGGAAGCAATGATCCCGATAGAAACAGAGGTTCCTTCACACAGAAGGATCTATTTCAACCAAGCAGAAAATGAAAGGCTACAGCTTGAAGCGCTAGATTTCCTTGATGAAAAAAGAGATGAGGCCAATCTCAGAATTGCAGCTCATCAGCAAAGAATAGCCAGACATTTTAATTCCAAAGTTCGCCAACGCAGCTTTGAGATTGGAGACCTAGTCCTGAAGAGAATTATGACAGCGACAGGTGTGTTTGGGCCAAATTGGGAAGGACCGTATGTAATAGGTCAGAAGCTTCTTGACGGCACATTCAAACTCACCACTGTTGATGGAGATCAAATTCCAAGGGCATGGAACAGCAACCATTTGCGTCCATACTTTACTTGAAAATTTTGTTGAAACATTGTAAAAAGAATTATGAATGTATGATTCTTGTAATTGAAAGCAATTGTAAAACTGATGCAAGTAAATAATGAAAGGATATAAAGTGGATGTAGGCCCAATTTCATGGCCGAACCATTATAAATCTTGTGTTCCTTATTATTATTACATGTTTGCTTTATTCTCGATATAAAAGGTACATAGAATGTATTGCTGAAATGTCGATTTGAATTTTTGCAGACAATGGAAGTGAAACTTGCACATAAAAAGACCAAGTGATTCTCGCCAAATTTCAAGTCACAAGAGCCCCGAATTCAAATCCTAGATAGGAAGTACTTCAATTGAACAGCCTATGATTTCGACAGAAACGGGTCTTTGCTAATAAATTGAGATCGTTTGAACAAACAAACATCCAATTAAAAAGCTAGTGCTCGTTCTCACGAAATTGCCTGACAATGAAGCACACTTCCTTGGATTAAACAAGTTACTTGTAAAAAAAAAAAAAGAGGGGGGCAGAGGATCATTGAAAAGGCATAAGCAAGTGAACAGAGGAACAACCAAAGCTATCATCGGCAGCACAAGTCCTCTTCGGAGGCACGACTCTTCGGAGGATAAAGACCTCTAATGGGTCATACGCCACAAAAAAGAAAGTTCTCTACTCAACAAAAAAGATTGGAGGAGTCATGACCCTCCAACCATGAGAGAGTAACTTTCAGGCGATGAAAACCCTCTCTGAGGCACATTTCACCAGGAGTTGAAGTGTTATGACCGCTCTTCGGAATTTCACTTCACCAGAGTTGAAATGCAAACAAAATAAAAGCCCTCTTCGGAGGCCCATTTCATCAGGAGTTGAAGTGTTATGACCGCTCTTCGGAATTTCACTTCACCAGAGTTGAAATGCAAACAAAATAAAAGCCCTCTTCGGAGGCCCATTTCACCAGGAGTTGAAGTGTCGTGACCGCCCTTCGGGATTTCACTTCACCAGAGTTGAAATGCAAACAAAATAAAAGCCCTCTTCGGAGGCCCATTTCACCAGGAGTTGAAGTGTAACAACCGCTCTTCGGAATTTCACTTCACCAAAGTTGAAATGCAAAACAAGATAAAGACCTTCCTGAAAGCCCATGTTTCACCGAGGTTGAAATAAAACTTCCAAGTGTCGAAACGTGAAAAGGCTTTCCTCGAAGGCATAACTCTTTGGAGGTACACGTTTCACCAAGATTGAAATAAAACTTCCAAGTGTTGAAACGTGAGAAATCCCTCCTCAGAGGTACAACCCCCTCCCGGGGACACAATAAAAAAGAAAGACCTCTTCAGAAGCCCACGTTTCACCGAGATTGAAATAAAACTTCCAAGTGTTGAAACGTGAAAAAATCTCTCCTCAGAGGCACAAATTTTTATTAAAAAAGAAGAAAGAGAAAAATCCTCATCAAGAGCGTACTTGATGACTTTACCTATTCTAAAAAAAAAAGAAGGGGGAAGAAAGTTAAAGTACATTCAGAGGTCCGCTTTACCACATAGAAGAATTCACTTGGCAAAATATATACATACGCAAAAGGAAAAAGTGATTTCTTCGAAGGACAAAGCGTAGAAACTTATATGAAGGAAGTTGCACTCTACGAAAATTCTCTTCGAGAATGAAGTAATTATTCTTTAGAAAACGAGAGTGCAAGTCCCCTCAAAGTATACGATATTGCAGTAAGCTCATGGTATAGGGGCAACATGGTATAGTTACATACAAAGCGGTATAACTATGTCGGTAAAGTACGCTCAAACAACATACCACAAGCTCACCGCAACATCGTATAAATAAACTTGTGCAAAAATGAAATAATAAATGCATTCTCAAATTCAAACAAAAGTCTGTACAAATAAAGAATCATTTTATTCAATTGCAGATATTGCAGATACAGGTTTCAAAATAAAAAGCAGGGGCCGGTGCCTGCACAACATCCGACCATTACACAAAAAAGGAATCAAAAAGCTCAACTCTTCATTTCTTCTTGCCGCCTTTAGACCCTTTACCCGGCCGAGTGGTTAGCTTTTCAGGTCCTTCAGGTTGGTCTGAAGGCATAAGGGAAGAAGGGGAGGGAGGTGCAACTGGTGCAATTTCCGGTTCCTCTTCAGTGGTGATAATTTTCTTCCCCCTCCTCTTCGATGTCCCATGCTTCTTTCTTTTCTTCGAGGAAGACTCACTCCCCGGAGTAACGAGAGCGGACAAAACTACGTCGTCAGAAGGAGTCCGCTCCGGAGAGATCTCGCCTCCTTCGAGTCCCTCATCTTTTTGCTCCTGCGAAGCAATAGGGTCATCCAAACCATGAAGAGCCTCAATTTTCTCCTCTTGTGACCCAGGTTGTGAAGCAGAAGGAGTAGTCACCTGAAGAGATGGAGGAGGAATAACCAGAGAAGGCGAAGTCTGCACGGCACTTGTTGTTTCAACTGCAGAAGAAGAAGAAAAATTGAAAATGTTAGTATCTTCCCGAAAGAAGGGAGATATGGGTTCATCGAGATTCAAGAGGTAATCGAGAAGCTCATCAAATTTTTGAGGAATAAGCAGGTAATCCACCTGAATCGGACCAATGTCGAAATTACCTGAAGATGTTGGCTTCGTCAGTTCAATCTCATAATTCTGAGCCCCAATGTCCTCCAAAGCCTCTTCATCAGTAGGGGTAATTACCCCGGTTCTTGTAGGAGGCGGCGAATGAGCACTAGAGCCTGTAATGTCCACCTCGGGAGAAACTAGAGGACGTTCAGAGGTAGTAGGCGGTACTTCTTTTTTAGAACGCTCCTTTTCCGCCATCCCGGCCCGCGCTCTGGCAAGCTGCTCCTTTCCCTTGGCAAGAGCGGCACGGGCTTCATCATCAAGATAATGCTCTTCAAGGGCTGACTCAGCATATCCAGCACCTTTACCACCGAGCATATCAAGTGCTGCCTCCCAAACTTCAGCCAGTGTGATTTCATACTTGGGGCCTAGAAAGACAAGGCTGCCACGTTCCAAAATGCTGTGCAGATAAAAATCGAATAATGTGGAGCTAATGTCAGCTTTGGTTGCTTGATGAGCCTCTTCGGCCGCAAGTTTACCAGCAACAGCCTCGTCGCGCTCCTTTTCGGCCATAGCAAGTCGAGTTTTTAACAACTCTATCTCCAAGCTTTGAGAGCCGGTCTGTTCTCGCAGTTGTACAGTTTCAGCACGATATTCTTCTATGACCTTTTCCTTGTATGCAAGCTTATCTTCGACTGCTCTTTGACTGGCATGCGCATCTCGTACTTGTTGCTGAAGCATGCTCTCCTTTTGTGAATGGAAAGTAGATGAAGTAGCTAATTCTTCCTTAAGTTTTTCTACTTCCGCTTCCAGCTTTTCATTGTAGGAAGCAATACTTCTCATTTCGGCGTCATGCTGTTCGAGAGTCTTCTGCCACTCAGCCTTATCATTCTCCATTGTTAGCATGGCCTCGAGATTGGCTCGGTTAACCCTCTGAAGTTCGTCGACGAGTTTTTGCCAGTTCGACATTCTTTCGATATCGGCCCTGACAGTATCAAGATTTCGCAGCATAGCCGGTTTGTCGAGAGGAACCAAGTCGAGATCAAATCGAACCCCTCTCAGGCACCACTGAGGAAATCGACTTTGAAGAGTGGGAGGACCTTGCCCGACTTGGTATGCGGGCCAGTTGATGATTGCTTGAATGTCAGAGCGAACGGGAGCAGGAGATTGAGCAGGGACATGTTCAGAAGCTGAAGGAGTTGTTTCTTCAGTAAGTCTAGCCTGCTTGCTAGAAGAATCGTCTATGTGACACTTTCCCCTCTCATCATGAGCTTTTCTCTTTTGGGTATCATCATCTCTGTGGGGAAGATCATGTCTTTCTTGTTCCCTTCGGCGACGTTCTTCATATGCTCGTCTCTCGTCGGCTTTCCTGATGGCCCTCTCTTCATCCGACTCTCTGTAAGAAGGAAGGTAACGCCTGTAATCATACTGGCTACGCCTCCCGTAGCGCTGGAAATCATCATAGTACGAGCCGCTGCGCCCCATAGGAGAATCTGGAATTAAAATAATAAGCTTTAGAAATCTTTAAAGTACAAGAAGACAAGTGCATAGAAGTGATGAGAAATCCAAAGTGTCGTGTAACGTGTAAACTACGCGCATCGAGTTACAAACCACTCTGTGGAATAGAGGTAGTGATAACTTGAGTAGGAGGAGTTGACATCTGTTGAAAAGAAGATGTCGCCTCGATTATAGAAGAGACAGTTTTAGAAACATCATCTTTGAAAAGTTCTTGAGATGTCACAATTAAATCGCTCAACCCCTCAAAAACATCATCGCCATCTTGTTTTTTGGAGCTTGCTTTCTTAACTCCTTCACTAGTAGATTGAGGGGGTTCTTCCTCTTCAGTAACTGGGGCAAGTACAGACTTGTCAGATGGCCCCGCAACATCTTTCGGAATTGAACACTTAACCAGTGAAGTTTCTATAGAGGTTCCTCCCTGCAAGTGCTCTTTAGTGGAGACTGGGGCATCAGGAGTGCTCGTCGGAGAATCAGGAACCTCCGTTGGAACTTTATGTATTTGAGTGGAACGAGAAGGATGTAGAAGCTCAAACTGATGAAGAAGTTCTTCTGTCAATAGAAATTTTGCGCTTCTTTCTTCAGCAGCCACAGTGCTTAGCCTTTCAAAAACTGACTTATGGCTGGAATCTCTAGAAGGAGGAGGAAGTGCTGGAAAAATAAGGAATGGAATCAGCATCTAGCAATACGAACCAGGTAAAACTTAGAATAAAATTAAAGAGAAAAAAGATCTCACTTCCTACTCTCCAGTCTGCGTAAAATTCTGCGGGGCAACGAATGTAGAAGTATTGATTCAGGAATCCATGTGCACTCTCCGGCAAATCCAAAATAAGTTTGCGGTTCCGCGCACCCCTTACAAGTACAATTGAAGGATGGTCCTTGTTCTTCGCAAAAGTGCACAAGTAACAGATTTCCTCAAAACTCGAAAGACGATCAAGAGTCCTCCTGAACAGAACACACAATCCCATCAAAATAGCATAGCCATTGGGGTGCAGCTGAAAAGGAGAGATCGTCAGTCGAAGTAGGATTTGCCGGAGAAATTCATTAAAAGGAGGAATTGCTCCACTCAAGCACATTTGTCGATTAATGGCAACAAAACCGTAAGGTGGTCTATCAGCAGAGTCATTTGGTCCAGGGAGTAGAACTTCTGCCTCGGCAATGCCAAATTGAACGCATAATTGATTAAGCGCCCGCTGTTTCAAAAGGTAGGAGTTCTTTCCGGAGGATTCTCTAGTGGAATAGCAATCGGGAAAACCCCTTCAGCGTGTTCTATCATCTCTTCTTGTTGAGACATCATTCTACATAAGCGACTGGATGTTCAGATGAGAAGGTGCACGTTTCCTAAAAAGTGTGAAGTGTTGTGCAGAACTTTAAAAAAAAAAGGAAAGCAAACATAACTGAAGTTAAACTAGTTGACAATTAGTCGACTATGAGATTTCAGGACTTGTTAATATAAAGCTCAAGTGAAGTGTTAATGCGAACGAATCAACTTTAACTGGATATTTTAGTTTTGCTTTAACACTTCACTTGAATTCATTGGTTCACAGCATTTCATTCACACAATTCATTTAAGTTGATTATTCTTTATCGACTAATCTGTCATTCGATGTGGGCGGTCAGTGACAGTATATTCGTCCCATTTCTCTGCAAATGTTATGTTTAAACAGGTTGTTAGATTAAAAGTTAGAGCAATCTGCAAAGGAATGTAATGAATTTCAAACAATTCAAGTCCAAGCAGTTCAATCAAATTCTCTCAAGTTTTTTACAGGTCATAAATCATCCAAACTGTCCCCCGCGACTTAGTATAGGTCAAGGCTATATTGGGTCGCCCTGTGCAAGTTCAAGAGGTTCAAAACAATGCAGATTTGTTCAAGTCCTAGCTCGGCCGCGACCTAGAGCCTATGGCGCAAAAGAGTTAGGTCGTTGACATGTTAAGTCCCTCTGCAGTCATTCATGGATTTAGGTCAACAAGTTCTTAAGTCGCACCTTGGTTCAGATTAAGATGGTCCAGATTTGTTTTAAGTATAAGGTCAGCCGCGACCTAAGATTTCAATCATCATTAAACTTAGGTCGTTATTTTCTTAGGTCGTTCTGAGGTCGCTCTGCTTTAAGTTTTATCTCATTCAAGAGAGAGTTAGATCGCTAGTATTAGGTCGCATGGTTCACATTCAAACAGACACCCCTAAGGTCGATTCTCCACTCACACGCTGCCATATCATCTCCACCATTAACCCGTTAACCCATTAGAGCCTTCCTCATCTCTTCCAAAGTTACAAACCAGCTAATTCGAATCACTGTAATTTACCATCTTCCTCCCACATCATCACAAGTGACTCGAAAAAACCAACTCGAATTGCCTCAAAACCACCATACATCGGATGTATTGCTATATTCACAAGAATCACCACGATAACTCAATCAAAAGGTTAATCGAGTCGCGACTTATGGAAAAAAGCAGCATACGAAAATGTATTAAGAATCACAAGTGGAATATTCGCGGTTTGATGATGGATGTAGTTGAATGTTGATAGAATTCACTTACGCAATCTTATGATGGAAAAGTCTAAGGATTGAGCTGATTGGAATCGTCCTCGAAAAGTTCAAAAGCTTGTTAATGGCAGAATGGATGCTGAAGAAGATGAAGAAGGGAGGGAGCGACCTACGGTATTTATATTCTGGGGCAGTAGAACGCGAACCGACACTACGCGACCTAACTTTCTCCTTAGGTCGTTTGTGACCTAACAATTCTTCAGAACGCGAGTTAAGAAGGTCGAAGCACACGACCTATGGTTAAGTCATATACTTCGAGGGGCAAATGTTAACTCCCTTCTGTAAGAGACTTAAGGAAAATGTAGCGACCTAGCCAATTCAAGAACCTAGCGACTTAAAAAAGGCTGCGACTTAAAGATGGCTCGACCTAAAAAGGAGAACGACCTAAAAATGCTTCGCGACCTAAAGGAGGCCGCGACCTATGAAGCCTCGCGACCTAACAGGAAGGCTGCGACTCAGAAGATGTTTCGACCTATCAAGCTTCGCGACCTAAGAGTGAATGAGACCTAAAGACGGTCTCGACTTATGGAACTCTGCGACCTAACGGCATGATTGGCTTAGCGACCTAAAGCTTTCACGACCTAAAGGAGTGCTTCGACCTAAAGAAGGTCGCGACCTAAGGGATTCAGCGACCTAAGATCAGCTATGGCTACAGGAAAGTACTCGCGACCTAGGGTAGGTCGCTAACGACCTAAATGCCAGAGTAAAAAAGTTGACTATGCTGTGCCACAGGGGGATAGGTCGCTCACGACCTAGGACTTGTGCAAATCAGCATGCGTGTTCTTGTGGAAGGAGGGGCCAATGCTCTTCAGGTCGACTACAACCTACGACCTTACTTAGGTCGGTCACGACCTACGACCTTACTTAGGTCGGTCACGACCTACAACCTTACTCCGAAAAATGCCTATAAATATGACCCTAACTCCAACTAGTAAAGGACTTTTTTGGGGGCTGATTTCCTTCAAACACCGTTACTCTGCTGCATTCCAAACTAATCCAATCCAACACTTGAAGCTCTCAAGATATTAAGAACGCTACAAACAACTTCAAGAAGAGATCACATACATCCAACATGGATTCGAAAACTCTCATCTCCGTCGAAGTTTAAGCTACTTGTTCTAAGTATCTTGTAATTCAAAGTGTATTGTATTTGGGAAGAATTGTATCAGCTTGTAACGAGATTATTAATAAAAGTATTTAAAGTGGACGTAGGCTATACCCTAAAGCCGAACCACTATAAAATTGTTGTTGTTTACCGCTTTTCTACTATTATCTGCTTGTAATCTGTTCCCGAGTCGTCGGGTGGTGCTTTCACAATTACAACTCATACATCGGGGTGTTAGCGTTCAAATTCAAGCGTTAACACACGTGCATATGTTAAAGTTGGTAAAATTACCCAAATACCTAGTTACATCTATTTTATATCATGTTGGGAGGGACTTGAAAAGCTTTTATAATTATAAGAGTATATGATAAATTTCCTCCTTTTTTTTGTTAGGTGCCCGCATCTGTTCGTGTGAAGAGGGAAACTACTCAGAAGACAAAACCAAAGCCTCTGTCATCGACTACGTCTACAGTCTTACATCCCCGTCCTTCAATGGTTCCGACATCAGTCGTCAAATTAGGTACAGCCACTGCAGCATCAGCAGCATCGACGACTTCAACGCAGACTAAAAGCATAGATGACTCGTACATGGCTTTCTTGGAGGATATGAAAGCTCTTGGTGCACTTGATGGTTGAGTCTTTAACTTGCTTTTGTAAAGATATCAGACATTCACATTATTATTTTAGCAAGATTGGTAATTTTCTGTTTCTTAGCATGTCTGTATTCTTCAGTCCTGTGTTACATTTGTGATATGAAATGACAACAGGTATTTTAATCTCAGTGAACATGAAATCAGAAACATCTGGACTTTTGCTTGCATGATAAATTTGTGATGTTTTTTATTTATTTCTGTAGCTGTCTCAACTCTCATATGGAATTAAATGTGCACGCTTCAGTCTCAAACACCAAAGATGTCGGTCGTTGGATTGCTGCTTGTATGCCATGTTCAATTTTTTTGTGTGGATGTTCTGTATTAATGACGTGTAAGAACCAAATAGAGTCGTTTTCCTACAAAAATGTTACCAGAGTAGGATGGAAAAAGAGGGCAGCACTCTGTAATGCAACTCATGTACGGTCGAATTACGCTACACAGCAGTGCAACATCAGTAAACGCTTAATTTATGCAAAGGAAAATAGTAACCTGAACCGGCCCATTTACCAACGCTAAATCTCTCCTAAAACCCAGCGTCGCAAATCACCCAGGGTCATTTAGCTTAATCCTCAACGTCTCAAAATCTCCTGCTCTTCCCTTGTGGCCGTCTTCTGCCGTCTATGAAATTGGAGACAAACGTCGATTTCTATAAGCTTAAATTCCAGATTCTCCGAACACATCTTCCTCTCCAATCGTCCCTAATTCCTCTCTAGCCAAAAATGATGTATCAAAGTCGTGGCTTCGGTGAATGCTAAATCGTACGAAATAAATGATGCTTTGAATCGATTAACGAGGCTAGCAATTCTTTGTTGTAGGGTGCAGCTCGACTACGGATGCAATCATGCAAATCAAACATTTCTAGCAAGCGATCCCACATATAAAGTTCTAATTTGGGCTTACATATAGTATCCCATGATATTCTATGAAGCTTCTCACTCCAAAAAAGTCTGTACACATCTGATCAACCTTTTAATAAGCACTAATAATGGTAAGTGATATATAAGCAACCAGTACATCATAATGGGGTACTACAAGAAAAAACCCATTTTACAACATGAATTTTGCAACAGTTGTTAAGATCATTGTAAATAATATAGGCCATTTACAACATTTGTTATAAAAACATCGTAAAAGTAATTTTGTGACTACATTTTTTAAAAAAAATGTTAAAGTAAAATTGTTTCTACAGCATCTCAAAAAATAGTTGTACATAACAGCCTTCACCAACATTTATCTCATATTGTGATAATTTGTAATGTTTATGTAAAAATATTAAATTTCTAGAACTTTCATTGAAGGTTGCAAGCTTATGCTTGCTGACAACATTGTTTGAATATTGAAAAAGCAAAGTTACTTCGAAACACAGAAGTTTTATGAATAAAGAACTTTCACCCGACCTTAACTTAGTTTGATTCTAACCCAGTGTAAGTTTATAATCGAATGGATAAGATTTATTATTAATTATCAAACTGTAATTTATGGTCAAAAAGTAAATCCATATCCTCTTTACAATAACTTATAAGTTACCCTTTATGTTTTTACAGGAAATTATTGTTAATGACAAAATTTTTCAGCATTTTAGCCTCAAGGACAGATCTTTAATATTTTAACCCGAATGACAACTTTCTTTATGTATCAGTTTTTAGTCATTGAAAGCAGTTTTTAGGTATCAGTTTGTAGTTATCGGTAACGGTTTTTAGGTATCAGTTTTTAGCCTGGCAGCAGTTTTACAAGAATGTTTGTCCTTATGAATAATTTTGAAAGAATGTTTGTCCTTATGAATAAATTTTAGAAGAATGTTTTTTCTTATGGTAAAAATATTGAGGTCGTGTCTTTGAGACTAAAAATATACAAATTTTTGTCGTTTGAATTAATCCCCCCTTATGTTTAATATACAACAATTATTTTTTGGTTTTTTTGAATACAAAAAATTGAACCTACTCATGCTTTAAACCAGTTTAAAACAAATACTGTTACAACTATCTTATTAAATTGTTGATAGCTATAACCTTTTCAAGCATAGGTTTTGCCACTCATTTACTAGATGCATATATATTTTACAGAAGTCTATATATATCATTTTGCTTTTGGTGAGTGTCATATCCGATTGGATTTAAATAAGTGTCTCAAACTTCTTTGATCGATATCTTTTAGTGATCGCTGCAAAGATAGCCCATGGATCTTTTACGGTTGAGATTAGTTTTAAACAATCAGGGATCCGCATACGAATCACATTGCAATCATCTACCATTGAATTAGTGTGTTAGATCGACTTCTTATTGTTACCTATTAAAAATAATCTAAGCCTACCACTAATTATCAAGCAGCTATAATGAACTAATTGTTCATAGCATAGATCTACCAAAGACACACGCATTTTCTCACGAACCCTTCTCCTTCGCAACTATCTCCTTTACAAACGCCATTCCCTATGACTGAACCCTAATTTATTATTCCATTTGCAGCGGAAAAAAATCATAGCTCGTAATTTCCTCCAATCCATGTCTTTACTGCACATGAGATCTGACTTCGTCGGAGTTGGAGCATCATATAACTGTTAGATCCTTATTCCATGGTGAGTTCCTAGTAGAGAATTGAATAAATTTTTTTTCGAAAATTGTGAAGATTATGACTGAATAAAATTTCACCCAAAAATGTTATGATATACATTTCAGTTCAGGCTTTTGAGGTGTACATTTGATTGTTATCACTTGTTTTGTTTGTGTTGTCTCACTGTTAGATGCGTTCGTTTGATTTTGTGTACTGTTATTCACAGCCATAATTTCTCTTCTCCCTACCTTTAAAATTTTAGCAGAACTCATTATTTTGTATCTGCTTCTGGCCACCAATTCATACCTCTTCACTCATTATTCAAAGCCGTACTGTAACAACCCGTATATTTATCGATTTTATATTTAAATATTTTATTTGAATATTTTATCATTAATCGGATTTTGGTCCGAAAAGCTACTTTTTGCAAACGGACAAATTAGGACCCGAGATCACTCCCATTGAGTTCGAAATGCTGTTTACAACATTTTTAAGTATAAACATTGATATGATTGGAGATAGTGGAATTTCACTACTTTTTAACTTGAGACTTTGGGTTGGGCTTTTAGCCTATTAGACCCAACCTTCACCCCTCCTCTTCATAACTTCATTTCTATTTGCCTAAGCCTTCAAGTTTCTTCAAAAATGGTGGATGGAATGAGAAATTAAAATTCCAAAACTCAAATTCAATTGCAATACATCTTTCTACTTCAAATTCAAGAAGAAGACATTGGATTTAAGCTTCTTGTGCTTAGATAGAAGAGGGATTGATTCTTGCTTGCTTAAAACTTCATTTTCATTTCCATTGATATTTGGTGCAAAGGTGAGATTTTTATCCCACAAATCTAGTCTATATCTATATTGGACTGTTGGGAATGATTCCCTATCACTTTAGTATGCACATTTGGTTTGGATTGGACTGACGAAAAACTCCAAATTTTAGTGATTTTGGTAATAAACTGCTACTAGGTCGTTCTGGCCATTTTTAGCTCGTTCGGAGCTAGGTTGCTCGTCCATAGGTCGTAGGTCGCTTACGAGTTAACCCTAGATCGTTCTGGCCATTTTTTCCTCGTTCGGAGTTAGGTCGCTAACTCGTAGGTCGTGGAGAAGTTAGGTCGTAGGTCGTGGAGAAGTTAGGTCGTAGGTCGTGGGGAAGATAGGTCGTAGGTACTCGGCCATGCCTATTTCCTTAAGTCGCTCGACCCTGCTTAAGCCATTAGGTCGTTGACCTTTTTAACTCGCTCGATCTGTTCTGCCACTAGGTCGCGTACCTCGTCCTATCTTAGGTCGCTAGGTCGCGACGTTTTAGGTTGCTGCACCCTATGCCTCTATAGGTCGCTCGACCTCGTTTATGACCATAGGTCGCTCAACCCCTCTTCGTTGAGTCGCTTGGGACGTTAGGTCGCATGGCCCTTACACCGTTAAGTTGTTTACACCGATAGGTCGCTCGGCCTTGCTAACTTTTAGGTCGCGAGTTTTATAAGTCGCTCGCCTCCCTTAGGTCTTCACTAGGTCGTACCATTTTGGACGGGGCGCTGCTCCCTGGACCCCCGCGACTTGACCGGGCAGGTCGAACCCCGTAGCAGGGGCGTTGCCACCCCCTGGACCCCCCCTCCGTAGGGGATCTTATCTAAAAAACATTCAACAGAACTTGTTGAGCTGATTTCCTTAGATTTTATCACATCTTCGAATGTGATCTTTGTGATTGATTGTTTCTACAATCGCTTCTGTGATTTGTCACTTTAAAATATAAAGGTTTCAATACTTGTAGTAAATATCAAAACTCTTTCAACAAAATGATTTCAACTCTATTTTTAATAACAAAGCTCTTTTCTTAACCCGTTTTCCAATCTATTAGTATATACAAACCTTTACCTCACTCGGATGAGAAATCTAATTAAACGGCTTAGTAAAACAAGTGGTATGAAACGCTTGTGTTTGCTTCGTCGGTTAATTCTTGGACTTGTTCGATTGAACCTCTAGTGACAATTTTATTAGTGAAGATTTACAGTATGTTAGTAAATATTTAAGTTAAGCTAGTGATTATGGGACATGAAACTAAACTTTTATATTTACTAACTTAGTGTAATTGACACTTCTCGTTGATCATGATGATCATTTTATGATTTAGACTAGCAATTGTGCGATGTCTCTTTGTTGCAAGGTTAGACTAGGCCTCATTGGTGTGATTCCGACTCACACATATCTCTTTGTCCACAAGGTTAGTCTAGACACCATTTGTGTGATTCCACTCACACATACTTTTTTGTTGCGAGGTTAGGCTAGACACCATTTGTGTGATTCCACTCACACATACCTTTATTCTTTTTGGTTAGCCTAGACCTCTTCTGGGTGATTTCGACTCACCCATATGGGGTAGCTCTCCATGGTCTTCGGACCGTCATGTGATAGGCTTCTTTCCCTTTTTTTCTATGATTTCTGGATTTCTTGTGTTGATTTCTGGAATTTATGTCATTGACTTGTTATGAGTACAAGTTTAGGGTATGATGCCCTCTTTGGATCTTTGAGAAGATTCTTGTGATATCGATTTATCTCTTATTGATTGATCTTCTGTTGATCATCATTTGCATACTTATAGTAGTATGTCAGTATGAATATTTTATGTTTGTGCCATATCTTTTATTTTATACCATGTCATCTGATATTTATAGCTAGACTGATCCGTTTATTATTTTCTTAAATAATACTCGGGTCAGACCGAGATGTTACAGGTGCTTCTGCTTGACTTCTTCCCGGGATTTGCTACTCTGACTTTTGGCTAACTATTTAGATTAGCATTTTTTGTTGTTGTATACACTTGAGACATAGACTCATAGTTGTATTCTTTTGTATAACACGTGATGCTATTCTTTTGTATTATTGTGGATCTTTTTGACCACTACTCTGATGTACACCTTCATGTGTTAGTTATATATTCATATCTTCTTCCGCCTTTGTGATATGGATGACTGTGATTGATTTGTGTTATGCTTATTTCTATGTTTTTTTCCGAAGATTATTTATAGCCACCGTGTGATAAGCAATTATATGGATGGTCGCTCCTCAACAGCCTTATTCTCCGTGCTAGTTGACAGCACTACACCGTAGTGTTATTGGCTAGCGTGGGTATAGAAGTGGGGCGTCACACGTACTCCTTTTCAAACTATACTTCTCTAAAATATCAAACCCTAATCTATGAGAAAAGAAGGTAATCTTTTTTGCTGGATGGAGGATGAAGATAAAAAAGAGGTTACTTTTTTTCCCTCATGCTGTTTAGTGTTTTCTATGATTTTTAGAAAATTTTATTTAGGGTTTTCTATTAAGTTTTTAGGAGATTTCTTCCAATCTCCTGGCCATTTCAAGCTTGGAGGACATTAAATTTGATGACGTTGTAATGGAGAATGACAATGTAAATTAATGATTTTTAGTTTTTTTTTATCGTACAACATGTATGTCTTGTTTTACAAAATATTACAGTTAAGTTGTTTTTTCCGTTTCGTAGATGGAGAATTTGAATGACAATAAAATTGAGAATGCCCTTATTATTTCAGATAATAACTATTTTGATGATGGCAATATAATGCAAGATGATCGATCAAATGACTCAAAAGACATAAAAGTTGATTTGATAAATCATTTTACAACCGATGAAGTATTCATTTATTACTTAATTTACAATCGCTAATGTACTTATAAAAATGAAGTATGTTAATTTTTTGTTGTTAAACTATGTGATTTCAGGTATTTGATTCGTAGAACACATTGATCCGATGGTGTAAAACAACAGGAAAAATTTGAATACTGTTGTCGTAGTTCTAAAGTCCGATAAATCAGAGCCAGAAAGAAAATCAAGGTTGTAATTGGGTGTGAAAGGGCTGGAGTTTATCGTACTCATCAGCCAAAGTCAGTAAAAAAGGAACACTTTGAAACGACCTAGACGTAGTGCTACTAGGAAATGCAATTGTTCATTTCGATTGAAAGGTGTGTATCTAGACGAAGATAAATGGAAAATATCTGTAATCAATGGAGTGCATAATCAAAAACTTCCTCATTCTTTAGAAGGACATCCGTACGCGGCATGGATGATTGATATGGAGAAAAAAAAATCTTAGAAGACATGAGTATTGCAGGCGTTCCTCCAAGAGAGGTATTAGTTACCATTAAAAGGTCTTTTCCAGAAAATTCCTCAACTTTGAAGATTATATACAATGCTAAATATAAAATGCAACTGTTAGCGATAGAGTGTAGATCGCGATGTAGCATTTAATGAAATTGCTTACAAAGAAGCATTATGTTTATTTTGACAGGGCTGATGCGGAAACCGATCATTTGATAGATATTATGTAGTCTCATCCGAAATCGTCTGTATTATGTAAGTATTTTCCATCAATCATTTTGCTTGATTGTATACATAAAACAAACCGGTATAATATGCCTCTGTTGGAAATGGTTGGTATGACTTCTACGGGTCGAAAATTTAGTATTACTCATGCATTTCTAGCACACGAGAGGGAGGAGAATTACGAATGGGTGCTAATAAAGTTAAAACATTGTTATTTACCCGATAAAAAACTCGAGGTAATAGTTACCGATAGAGAATGAGCGTGGATAAATGGAATTAAGAAAAACTTTCCACAAGCAAAGTTGATGATGTGTTTATGACACATGAGATATAATGTCATTATGAATTGTAGACCGGAGTTTAAAACAAATGACGTTTTTGAGATGTTTTTGCAAAGTTGGAAGAAGGTGGTTCATGCACCGAACGAAGATGAATTTTGGATATATTGCAAGTATTTTCAAAAAGATTGGCTAGATTATCCCAGAAGCTTGAAGTACATTCGTAACCAATGTTTGGAATACTAAAAGTATTTTGCTTTTGC
The DNA here is from genome assembly GCA_030765085.1 of Allium cepa. Classification (NCBI taxonomy): domain Eukaryota; kingdom Viridiplantae; phylum Streptophyta; class Magnoliopsida; order Asparagales; family Amaryllidaceae; genus Allium; species Allium cepa. Next base: position 1,026,423,287 of record CM060928.1, on the reverse strand, counting down.
ATGGACAAATAAAATTCAACAGTGCGATAATAGAACAACAATTCAAGCTGAATCTTCTCATGCTCAATTGAAAAAGCATCTTGGTACGTCTAGAGCAACATTTGTCATATTATGGTCAAAAACGGATAATATGTTGTGTCTACAACATATGAAAATAAAAGCCACTTTTGAAAGAAGCTTAGGAGCCGTACAGATTGCATATCCAGTTCCGTTGTTAAAACAACTACGCGGTAAGACATCATTTTTTGCATTGGATTTGATTGTGAAAGAAAGGGAAAATTAGTTGTGTTGCTTTCGATGTATCCGTTTGTGACCATTTGAATCGACTTGTGTATGGTCTTCAATGTGCACATGAGATATACAAAAATCACAGTGATGGTCTTCCAATCCCAATTGAAATCATAGATAAACATTGGAGATAATTAAATTATATTCCACAAGTTGAAGAGTCATTCGAGTTTATCCATACAGATGAGTTTGCTTACATTAAAAATTTATTTGTTTCCAGCACTGTTGAGGAGAGGAAAGTTTTACTACTGAAGCTAAAAAAATTTGGATTACCAACCACGACATCTACTTTGGAATCAAAAATAAAGAAACACAAAGGGAGACCAATCGGTTGTAAGAACAAATCAATTATCAAATAAGGCAAACGTCAAAAATCTACAAAATGAGATCCCTCTGATTTTGAAAATGCAAAAACTGCTGATAAAATTCTTTCTCAAGCTAGCTTGAACAAGAAACTACCTCCTAAAAGGAAAAAACCAATGTGAAGTTTGATAAGTCTGAACAAATTCAGGTTTTAAGTATTTAGCTTACCTACTAGCTTTTCTACACCAATATATTGCTAACGTTAAAGATGTTATGGAAAATTGCAATCGTAGATTTCGTTGCGTAGCTGAACAAGTTGATGAATTAAATTCTAACTGGAGAGAAGCAAGGAAGTCGATATTAGCTGAATGGATGAAAATTTGAGATTTATATGTTAACATTTTAACATAAAAAACTGCAAAGAATTAAAATCAACAACCGATTGCGACACTAGTCCTCGTTTTAAAGCTATCTGGATGATAATGCCTGAAACTAGATACTTGGTTGCAAATGCACTCAATCGAGTTGTGGTTTCAATCGAGTTGTGGTTTATATATCCGATCGTTAAAGTTTGACATTTTTTCAACATGAAAGAGGCCCAGGTCTTGGACACGAGCAACGATTTATTGTTCTTGCAAATATTCTATATTACCACTTTATCAAATTGATGCTTAAGGAAAATGCACCCATCCCACCGGTTGGTAGCTTTTGGTATTGATTGGCAACTAAAGAAGCTAAACTATGGAGTGAACTATACATTGATCGACAAATAGAGTTTGTTAAACTATGCCTACTAGATATGGCCACAAAGGATGATCACTAATGTAATAAAATGTAAACTTGAAATTTTTTTCATATGATTCAAGTTGAATGCTAGTGAATTATGTAGTTGGTGTTGATTTACATGTGTTTATGTGGTTGAAATTTTGTGTAACGAATGATTCAAGTTCATTGCAATTCAAGTTTAAGTAATATTTGTGTACATTATGTCAGCATTAGCATCCACGTGTGTATAGACGATGAAAATAGATAAACAAGTTGATATACAAGTTAATATACAAGTTTAAGTAATATTTGAATTTTTAGAAAATGAAAATAGATATACATGTCGATATACAAGTTAATATACAAGTTAGTAGCCATGGATTCAAGTTGATATACAAGTTAATATAAAAGTTCAAGTAATATTGTGTATCTAGACAATGGAAATAGATATACAAGTTGATATGCAAGTTAATATACAAGTTAGTATCCATGGATTCAAGTCCACCGCTGTTTCAAGATACAAACGGTGTAATGGTTGGTTACAGCCGTGTATTTTAAGGTTCAAATGGCATAACACCACTGAATCAAAAATTCATCTATACTAACTCTAGACAGATCGGCGTAACATCACCGATAGCATAATGCATGTAACGACTAATGATAGCCGTACGGTGACTAAAGTAAACGACCAAAGAAACCATTTTCTGATTTGTAAATTGCGACAGAAATTCTGTAATCTATAACCGAACAAATAGGAAAAAACACATGGCAGTTAAAGATTGTACGGTTATGAATTCCACCAACCAGGGAAACCATTTTTTGATTTGTTAAATACAACAAAAGTTTGGCCATCAGTAACCGAACAAATAGGAAAACGAACGGTTGTTCTAGGCCGTACTGTTTTCAGTGCCACAGACTAGAGAACAAAAGGCAATAGTGTTGCTATGATAATTCGGCTATATCGAACTGAACGTTTCTTAAAGGCAACAACTATTGTTGGCCGAACAGTGGTATGGAAGATTGAATTTAAAGTGGAGTAATATATTCGGTTGGTGGTAACTGAACGTCTAATGGGTTGGACGGCTGTTGTTGGACGAATAGTGGTACAGATGCATATCATTCAACTGAAGCATACCATTCAACTATAAGCATATCATTTAATTAGAAGCATTCAATTATAGGCATTTCATTCATGTAGAAGCATTTCATTCATGTAGAAGCATTTCATTCAATTAATACCAAGCAAACACCAAACTAAACCGAACATCAAACCGATCATTCACTTAGTATAATATTGTTTCTAAGTCAAAATAATCCACATACAAAATAACCATTGTTTCCAAACAACCAAATACAAAATACCCATTGTTTCCAAAAACCATATACAAAATAACCATTGTTTTCAAACAACCAACATGCAAAATAACCATCTAAATTTTAGGATCATTCTTTCCTTTTGCACCTTTCTCTCGTTTATCAAGTTTGTTCAGTGCTTTATCCTACAAGTCAATTACTTCACGTTATACAGTAAGACACCGATTAACTGTTCTGGCGCGAGTTACTTTGATACTTTCCTTTAGTTTTCTACAGCTTTCCCAGCAGCAATTCTCTGCATTAAATTTAAAAAAAGCATAAAATTCAAGTAAATATAAAACGAGTAAAATCATAGGTACTCACCAACTTATCATTATTGTCAACTTTCCTTGAGCAACTTCTCCTCACGTCCGGGTGTTAAACAATGGGATGCGACAGTCAAATACCATGGCATGTACTTAGTCGTACAATCCCAAGGATCAACTAATAGAGTATATTGTGATTTCACAGAAAGTACATGATCTTGCCAATTTTCCGAATACCAAAATCCATTGTCAAATACAATTTTATATTGATTAGCATTTCGACCTCTACGGCATTTGTGCAGAACCATTGGATTTGTGGGGATAAGCTGAGTAATAGTAAATTAACGTAGCACTCTATTGGGATAGTATGGTTTCGCAATATCAAAACACAAAAATACGCCGTTACAAATTGTGACTTCAGGCAAGGGGTAATGAGACCTCACAGTACGGTATGGATCCCAACATACCTAAAATAAACATGACATTTACATTTGTATGATTTGCAAAGAAAAGTAGACATTCATTACTTAACTTACATCTTATGGAGATAAATCGTCTAACTATTCTCGAAGCCGTATTATGGCCGAAGTCGTATCTCCAGATTGTTTCATTGGTTGCCATCTATACATCATTGGCATCGTGTCATCGTAATCTTTACCAGGAACATCATTAGGAAGCATAAGAAAATAATCGTAAATCCAAGCCTATAGAAATATAAATAAGTACTTATTTTACTATTGGGTATATTTGTTGAATAAAAACAGAAACGACTTACAATCAACAATGTCAGGTAACTAGCCATTTGTTTTACATCCCGTCTTGAAGCCAACTCCAATTGATGATACAAAAGATAATTCTCTCATGCTTCATGCTTGTTCATTCAAATGATCTACGTTCTCCAAACATCTCAAATAATGCACCGAAACCTTCGTGCCTTACTTATCACAGATAAAGTGCAACCCAATAAATATAGCATATACGCACGGGCAATGACTATGTAATCATCTTCATTTGCATCCTCTTTAATTGCCTTTTCTTTAAATGTTTCTAGTAGGAAGTTAGGGTTAACTGAATTAGAACCATTGAGTTGTTCCTTTGCTACAGCCACGTCAACACCAAGATAATCAACTAACAGTTGAGTCGGAATATTGATCATCCGCTTTCGCATAAATATAACTACCGACGACTAATGTTTTTAGAATTTGGGCGACATCATCCAATGTTATTGTCATTTCTCCAAAAGGAAAATGAAAAGAATTTGTCTTGGGGAGCCATTTCTTAATGAAAGCTGAAATAGTCACGTAGTCGATGTGCTTATATGAGAATTGTGCTAAAGTACACAAACCTGAATTTTTAATTTTTTGAGCAATTGCAGTTGGAATTTCATCAATACTCCATTCTTTCAACTTCATTATGTTGGAAATGCATTTGAGCGGGCCTCGCTTCTACAGAAATAAAAAAACATATATTATTGTACAAATTGAGATTTTTGTTTGATAAATTGTACAAAATAATAATCAACTAACCTCGTGGTTAGTCCAAATAGCATATGCAATGTGCGATTTGAAACTTTTTAATAAAGACTTATTAACTAGCATAGAATCGAGAGCTTTGCTAGAAGAAGGCACGCTCGAAGGATGAACAACTATTTGCAATTCTGCATCTTCATTACGTGCATCATCATTATTTGATTCCTCACTCGGACCACTTCCAGATTCTATTTCACTAGAACCATCCCCCAAACCACTAGAACCATCCCTCGAACCATGTTCAGTAGACTCGACCCCGAAACCATCATCTTTTCTATTTTCTTCTTCATTTCCACCCTCTACTACATCAGCCATCTTCCTCTTCCTCTCTAGTTCTGTGGCCCTTGCCCGTCTTAACGAAGCAGTCATGGTTTCTCGATCTTTTCCTACAAAAAACGTAATAAACCTTAAAAATATTCATAATTTCATGTACCAAAAGTAATAAATTCCAAAGAAGTGTGCAAATATATTTACTTATATAAATACAAAATTATAAAAATTCAAAACAAAAAAATGACTTATAAATCTATTACTTGATAAAAATACAGAACTATAAAAATTCAACACAACAAAATGACTTATAAATCAAATACTTGTAAGTGTGATGTTAATGATTTCGTATGAATTCATTCATAACTGACAAGCATTGACTTTATGTGCAAATTTAATTAAAAACTATAACGATGTGTGCCACCTTTAAGCAACTAATTTTTTTGCTGTGATAGGAGTTTGGATATATAGAACCGAGTGATTAAAGGAATGAACGAAAATTAGTGGCCGTAGGGTGGTGAATGCAGCCGAACAGAAAATTACATACATTTTTAACTATGTTTAGTCCCCAAACGGTGGTCAGCCACCAATGAGCTATAGGTTGCACCGGTCATACAACGTGGTGTAGTATAAATATGTACAAAATGGACCGAACGTCTAATTGGGGAGGATGGCTATTAATCCTCGAAAGGGTATAACTAAGGTGACTTGTGAAAATGTATGAAACATGGCATATCGAAATTGCGCAGTAGACGTAACACTATTGCTTGTACCACTATCGAACTGTAAAAGAAACGAAAAAAATTAGGGCTAGCGAGGTAGACTTACTCGATTGTGCTGTTGAGATCAGCTTCTGGCTTCCCTGCATAGTAGGACTAATTTTCTTCATCGATTTCTAACTTCGCTAGAGGAGATAGCAAAGAATAACCGAGCAGATGAAGTGCGGAGATAAGAAGCAAAAGGCGACAACGTGAAAGGAGATTTGAACGAGATGAAGGGGAAGAGTGCTTGGGTGCCTGTTTAACAAATAAAAAAATAGAAGGTGTTAGGAAGAACATATGGGGGTGTGTAGAGGTGGCTTTAGTAGAGCTGGCTATAAGTGGAAATAGGGGTACCAATAGCAATACAGTTGAATATATTGAAAAGGAACATAGATATAATTTTCTTATCAAAATGTTCATTTTTTCTTTCTATTTGAATATTGACTCCAGAACATTATGTTTAGTGGTCCCTTTTTATTTTGATTCTACATGTATATTTTGTAGTCTTGCTTATTTGGACTACATACAGTTTCGTGATTGTAAATTTTTTACTTCATAAGATGGCTATTTCAATAGAATTAATTGTGTTATTAAGTTGAAGACTGCGAAAGGATTTTAGCATTTTAAGTTACCAAGGTTGCAAATATATTCAACTTATAAAAGTTAGAGTTTTGTCGAGGTTCCCACGAAGTTATCTAACGATGTTGTTTATTTTGGACAGTTATGTCAAAGCATGTATGTTTAAAGATAATGTTTGTATTTTGATTTATTTTTTGTTAAGTTATTAGTGCGTACATATTGGCATGTTCAACATATATTGATGGTTGCCTTCAAAATATTCTTGGATGTCCATTTTTTATCTGCATCTATATTTCTTCTATTTTTATTGTTTGAAGCAATGAAAATGAAATGATTAAATACTTCTTTTTTCACTTAATTTAACTTTTTATACATCAATTTAATATCTAGTACTAAAATAGGTAGGCCACAAGCTATTGAGCAGTTTAGAGGTTTTTTCTGTACTAGAAGTCTAAGAAAGGAAACTGTATATATAGATCCTTCATATAAATTATGCATGTGCATATGAATGTTGTAATGACACAAGTTTCTTTAAATATCAACATGAGAATGGTAAAATATTATAGCTTATATGTGTGCACGCACCGTTACACACTCTATGTATGTGTGTTTGTAGTGTGGTATGCGTGTGTGCATACACATATATACTTGTATGTATGTACACACACACATACATATATACAGGTATGTGTGTGTGTATTCATTGGCAAGTACTTTATTTAGAATATCTATTTATCGTAATGTTTCATTATCAATTTAAATGTACCTATATATGTCAGAAGCAACAAAAGTGACAAAGGCTACCTTAATATCATTTAGATGCATTGCACAAGCTTGATTGTCGGTTATATGTAGCATTAGAGAATTGCAGTTACCTAATTAACTATTTGTTTATAATCAATAATATGTTTATGATATAAGAAGTCAAAAGTCACAGACTTTAAGATTCGTGTAAAAACAAATCAATAAATTTTAGCAATTGAAAATTTATCTCAAGGGCCTATTTATGTATCTTTTTAGTCATAAGTACACATATACCCTTGCTTCTTTAGATTAATGTTCATATTGGATATGGACAATATTTCTTCTTCTTAAACATTTAGAATACAATATATGAAACCCAAAATTACAACTATAAGTCAAAATGATTTTGTCGTTGTTAACTCCGTTTTGGAAACGACCTAAGAGATAAGCCGACCTAACGACCTAAGAGATAAGCCGACCTAACGACCTAAGAGATAAGCCAACCTAAAAGGTGGAACGACCTAAGAGGTGGAACGACCTAAGAGGTGGAACGACCTAAGAGGTGGAACGACCTAAGACCTGGTCACTTAAAGGGCCTAACGACCTGAAGAGTTCAGCGACCTAAAGGAGTCCACGACCTAGTGACTTAGCCGCGTGTTCGACCCAACTACTTAACGACCTAGCGAGCTATACAAAGCCGAGATAAGCTGTAACTCGGGTAAACAACCTACGACCTATGCTACATCGCGTTCGACCCATTAACCTGCTCAGAGAGGCCGAGTACATCCAGAATAGGCCCTAGCTCGTATGCCTTAGGCCGTGACTTCCGACCTACGACCTACCATAGGTCGCAACTTCCGACCTACGACCCAAGTGAACCCATGGCTTAACGACCTAATGAGTTAAGCGACATAACAAGTTAACGACTTAGCCTAGGTCGCTGCATTGAATGTCTTAGCGTTGCAAGGTCGCCAACTACTCCCCTAGGTCGTCCACGACCTACTACTTCATTCGGAAAGGATCAAGTGTGTTCTAGTTAAGCCGTAAAGCTTAGGTCGCTACCACTAGGTCACCCCACGGCCTACGACCTATCTTAGGTCGCCAACGACCTATAACCAACGACCTAACTCCGAACTCTCCTATAAATACGGCACTAGCTTCAACTTGAAGGGGACTTTTGGATCATTCTCCGTAACATCAACACTCTGCCATTTTCTCAAACAACACTTCGAGCGCCTCAAGCACCAAGGACCCTACGACAAACTTCAAGAGAGAATCTACATCATTCAATATGAACTCAAAAGATTATTCTACATCGAAGTTTGAGCTACTAGTCTAAAGTGTGTTGTGATTAAAGAAAGTTGTACTTAAGTCAGTAATAAAGAACATTAAAGTGGACGTAGGCTTGACCATAAGCCGGACCACTATAAAAACTGTGTCTTTTACCGCTTTTCTGCTAATTTCTGCTTGTTTCTAATTCCCGTATTGACGGGTGGTGCTTTCACACTTACTTTACATACACCGGGGTGTTAGCGTCTGATTTTTACGTTAACACACCTCAAACACGAAAGACATCTCAATGAACTTCAAGAAGAAATCTGACACATTCGACATGGAATCAAAGAGTTCTTCTACATCGGAGTTTTAGTTATTTGTCCTAGTAGTGTAGTAATCAAAGATTGTTGTAAAGTTGTAATTGATTCAGCAATAAAGAAGATTAAAGTGGACGTAGGCTTAACTTGAAGCCGAACCACTGTAAAACTGTTGTCTTCTTACTGTTTTTCTATGACATTTCTACTTGTTTCTAATTCCCGTATTCACGGGTGGTGCTTTCACTTAATCTCTACTTACACCGGGGTGTTAGCGTTCAATTTTAAGCGTTAACAGACGTCGAAAATTTTGCCTTAAAACTTACTCGTTATGTGGTTCCCTTAACCAAATCCTTTATGCCCTTCTAGTAAAATATCTTTTTGGCAAACAAAGTAAATCTCTTTATTTAAGGAACATTATAGTTAATTACTAGGAATGCAAAGCTAATAGGTTTTTAAATAATTTAAAACTTTGCAGATTATTAATATGAATTACTGCTTACCATTTTAGATTTTTGTTAACAAGATTTCTTGTCAACACCCCAAAGTTATTCCAAAAAGAGGGGGTAGACTAGTTTGGATGAAAGATATGATACCCTTACGGATTTATTTTAAATTCAAACTTACTCGTTGTTGATCCTTGGGATAAAAAAGGTTGAGTCTTTGATTTAGGTTACCTTTCGTCTTAGTTGAACTTGTACGAGGTCTCTTTAAAAAACCTTTTCTCTTGGTTAGGTTGAAGTTCTTTGAGATGGTTTCTTTAAGGTTGTTTTTAATCCTACCGAAAGGTTGGGTTAATAGTCCTCTTTGGGTTTAGGTAAGTTATCAAATTCCTAGATGGATTTATAAGAGCTTCCGATCTTGCCGGAAGGTAAGGTCACTTATATGAAGTAGATTTCATCCTTGTCGAAAGGTATGGGAATAGTATCCTTAAGACAAAACCTCGTAGGTCCATGTGTCTTTATTTTTAAGGATAGACTTTAACCTTGTCGAAAGGTTTGATAGCTTCGGTTACAGCTTCGATAGGTATAAGTGTTTTTAAAGTGCATAATACTTTTTACCTTGTCGAAAGGTTAATTCCAATGATTTCAGAAGGTCTTAATAAATGTAGATCTGAATAAATCGTCAACCTTGTCGAAGGGTTTAGATTGTAGAATTGAAGGCTTTGAAAGCTTACAGTGGTTTCTTATTGCAGAACTCTATCGACCTTGGCGACAAGAACCTTCCGATGGGGTTGAGCGTGAAAATATGAGTTAAACTAAAAAAGATGTAAGCAAACAGTGAAGTAGTTAACAAAGCAAAGGACTTCCCATTGTATTCAAGAAAGAGTTTCATTTTATTAAATTTCCCCAAATTATACTCAATTAGGGTTACAATAATTTGATTAAGAAGTTACAAGATTAGAATCAGAGAAAATCGGTCCCCCCAAAAACATGACCCCTTGGGTCCTATTTATAGATGCATGCGACCTCCTTTTCGTCTCCATACTCCCAACTATGTTGGAAGGTTCCCCCTTTTATATATAGCCACGAACCTTTCGTCTTTGTCGAAAGGTTTGCCTTTATTTTACTATTACAGACCTTTCAATATTGTCGAAAGGTTTGCTTGCCTTTGTGCCTTCACGATCCTTTCGATTTATCGAAGGGTTTGCCTTCTATATACTGTTTTGAACCTTTCAACCTTGTCGGAAGGTAGCTCTCCTCCTAATTGCTATGAACCTTTCGACCTTGTCGGAAGGTTGCTCTTCACGTGTTTGTTATAAACCCTTCGATCTTGTCGGAAGGTTGCTTCTCACTTGATTGTTACCGAGAGCTGCGCATCCCTTCATTATTTTCGAAAGGTTGTCTACCATTCTTTGCTGACTTTTGAGTATTGCTTTCTTCGTAAAAACCTTTTGACATTGTCGAATGTATTCTGGATGTGTTCCAACCGGTTGGGAAGTGTGATAACCCAGATTTTTGGACATCTGTTAATTGGGTAAATTAACTGATTTCTACTATTGAGATACTGATTTTATTTAGCTGAACAAATAAAATTATGATAAATAAAAATATCTGGATATATATAAATGGATTTGAAGCTATAATAAATGTTGAATTATAAATATCTGGAAATGATAAATCTTATAGTAAATTAAATATACATACATACATACATACATATATATGTATATATATATATATATAAATATGTAAATAGGTATATGCAAACTTTATGACATTGAAAATTATAAGTGTATACATATACAAGTATATAAGTGTGTGTATATATGTATATATATGCAAAGAGAAGTAGAATATATGGAAGTTCGTATAAATGTGGATACATACATACATACATACATACATACATACATACATATATGTATGTATGTATCAAAAATTCACAGTAGATATTTCTAATTATAATATATATATATATATATATGTATATGTATATATATTGTGATTTGGAAGCATTGATTTGAATTCAATGGAATAATTTTCAAAAGACATTTAAAATTAAATTCTATATTTTTTAAATACTAAAGATAAATCTTTATTAATTAAAGTATAATAGTTGAAGTTTTAAATAAGATTCAATAAAGGGTTAATATACTTACTTTTAAAATTATACATGAATACAATTTGTAAGTATAAATATAAGAACATAAAAACAAATTTATAAAGCATGGTTAGTATAAAAATATATATGTATAACATAAGGAAATATATAATATATGCATCTGACATTTGTAAGCATAGGGCATCATGCAAAATAACAAGTGTCAAATAATTTTTTTCTTCTTTTTAATAACTTTTGTATATATAGCAAAAGGCTTCTTTTCTTTCATTTTTATCAAAGAAAAATTTAAAACTGGAAAACCCAAATAAAATCAGAGAAAAAACATACTACTTCAAGTTTCAACTAAAGCAAAGTCAAGAATCAAATTCAAACTTTAACAAGTAGGATCAAGATCAAGTTGCAGATCAAAATCAAGTTCCCAGATTTCAAACCATTCTCTGTTCAACATTTTAGAGGCGAGTAAACTACATTTTTTAAAACCTTAATCTGTTCTATAACCTGACGCATGTGATTAATACTTGAAGCAATGTTGTGAAAAAAATGTTTACATGAATATGTTTGCATGTATATATGTATGGGTTATTGAGTGTGCATGTCTGTTTGTAGAAAAACCTGTTCTCTGTTTTCAAAAAAATTCTGTGAGTAAACTTATCTTTTATAAAAAAAGCTAAATCTTCTTTATACAGTGTGCATGCAAAATTAAATGGTAAAAATATCTTGATTAAATCTTGCATGGATGAAATGTATGTGTTCCTGTGTATGTATGCTTGTAAGTGCTGTGTATATGTGTGCAGAGCCTCTATTCTGTTCTAACAAGCTCAGAAATCATTCTAAATTTCTTTTCTCTTCACCCAAAAACTTATAGGTTGTATTATTTGAATAAAATATGTTTGTATTAACGAATTAATATTTTTAAAAATAGTTTCAAATTAAGTTAGTAAGTATATCCTCTGGAAAGAAATAATTTATAGTAGAAAATGAAATACTTATGGAATTCGACTGCCTTCAATTCATGTCTTTCTTATATTATCAAATTCGACTTAGGAATCGATGAATTTTGGCGAAAGTTTCGAAATTTTTACGTTTGTATATGGAGAGAAATCGAAGGATGAACAGAATCAGGTTTTTGGTCGAATTACGGCGATCGGAGGATGGAGGAGTGTTGAGGCCGTAGCTAGAGGAAGATTATGAGTTAGAGATCATAGGAAAGATGGCGTTGGGTTTTATAAGGCGATATAGTGGTAGGTCTACGTCGAAGTAGGGTTTAACGGCCGGTTTTGGTCGACGTTGTTGTCAAGGCTATCGCAACTTCGTGGGTGCATCGGGATGGACTAGAGGTGGTGGAATCGAAGCATGGGACAAAGGCGAAGGTTTGGGTTGGTCGGCGAGATCTTTGCCAATCATAGGCGGCGGTGCGAGAGGGTTTTCGACGATCGTGTTGGGATCTTGTGTTGTCTGACTCGCTCGATTTTGAATTCCGACGCGATGGGTTGTCCTGGGTGGTCGAGTGGTTTGAGTGGAACATCGGCGGCATGTTGATGATCGGAACGTTGGTCGGAGAGGTTTGGGCACGGCGTGAACATTAATGTGTGTTAGCGTGTCAGTTCTGAAGGTTGCTGTGTGGTTTTGGGGCATCGGGAAAGAAGGGTTTTCCTCGGGTCTGTTCGTGTGAGATTGCGAGGTTGGCTCGGGTAGTTATATTTTGGGCTCAGGTTTGTTGTTGTTTAACCAGGTTTTTAAAATAGAGCGTAAAGAAATTTTTAAAAAAAGCAAAGAAAACCTGTAATAAGTTTTCAGAGCAATTATTAAACAAAGTTTCAAAGCTAAATGAAAATAAACAAGTTTTCAAAGTAATTATTAAACAAGATTTTCAAAACAAGTTTCAAAGATTAAACTTTTAAAGATTAAATGTTTTCAAAATTAATTGATTTGGTTTTGAAAAGTTATATATTAGGTTAATTATCTTATTAAATCTCAAATTTTTTCAAAATAAAAGGATGTGATTAAATAAGTAATTAAAGATAAATGTATTGAATTCTAATTAATCATAAGAGCTCAAGTGATTTGGTATGTTAATATTAAATTAATTTTCAGACATTTGATTTAATAAGATTGAAATGATTTAATTAAGTAATTAATTAAGATAATGATTTATCTTAGATTAATTAAAGACTTAAGTAATTAAGGGGTAATTAATTAACTTAAGTAATTATAGGATAATTAATGAAATTAAGGGATAATTACTTAATGAAAGTAATTAAAGGATCATTAATTAATGTAAGTAATTAAAGGTTAATTAATTATGTGAACGATTAAATGATTAAAGAATAATTAATTAATTTCAATAATTAATTAAATGGTTTAATTAATGTTAATTAAGTAGGATTTAATGGTAATTTATTTATTTTGTGTTAATTAAATTAATTAGATTGGGTGACAAATTAATCTTTCTTATGGATGATTAAATTGTATCGAATGTTTGGATTAATGTCTCTAGTCTGATAAATTGTGATTATTGTGATATGATATGTTTGGGTTGAACTATGATTATGTGGGTAATTTATTGGTGATGAATTGCTGTGCAAATTGACATCCGGTGTTTAAAATTGAATTGTATTCACTTAAACAACTTGGCTTAAAGATAGTATTGGATTCCAAAGACCGGGGTCGGGTATCAGCAAATACCCGAAACCACTTCGATTTGTAATCTAGAATAATTCTTTATAGATTTGATTATAGAATCAAATAGGCTGGAATGGAACAAGTTAAGTAAACTGGACCATTGAACTGAGTAACGATACTTAGATATAATTTTGTGAAATAAGTGTTGACTATAACAAGATTAGAGCTCGTAGTGATGTATGAGTTCTCTAGTTTTCAAAGAAGCTTTATAACTAAAGTATTTCATATTAGATGGGTTTACTCACGCTGGGTTCTAGCCTGACTCGGGTGTTACTTTAATGTAATGCTTGGGTCAGACCGAGTATTACAGATTTTCAGGTTGGGACGTTCTGGAGCTTAGGAGGCGAGCTGAATGGTAGGAACTTATGGAGTATATTCCACTGTGTATTTGAGTTTGTATTGATAGTAGTCTGGGACAAGTTTTTATAACTGTCTAGTTTATTTGTGAATAAATTATACTCTGATATATTGTCTGTAAATTGACAATTACAGCTTTCTTTGTATAATACTATTATTTGATATTATATTTTAATCCGTTGTGAATGTGATATTTTGTGCCGTTGTTTTCTGTTTCTTCTTCTACCTCCTTTCTTCTTTCCTCTGACAATCTAGGATTTCAGACATTCAATTGCTCGGCACTTCTATAGTGAATGTATTAATGTCGAATTTTTGAGGTCGAAAATTTCGGGTCGTTACAGAAAGGCTTGCTATGCTTTCGAAAAGGTCATTATGGAGTGGCTTACACATGCTTTGACCTCTTCATTCTTTTCGAAAGGTAAGAAATTCTTGTACATTAAAAGATACAACCTTTCGACTCCTTCGGAAGGTTTAATACTAGTGAATTCTGATGAATGCATCCTTCCACTCCTTCGAAGGGTTTGGTTTAAACTTCTTCTCCTTTGTCTTTGTTGAAAATCCTCTCGACCTAGTCGAAAGGTGGATTTTTGAAGTATCATTCTGCCTATGGACTTTGAAAGAAGCCTTGGACTTTGTCGAAAGCTCTTTATTGGAAGGTACGATTAACCAGAACATCTTGATGCTTTTTAATCTTTCCTCATGTTCTCGTGATCCTTATTTCATACCTTCATTCTTGTGAATATTTTATTTTTAACATATAACCCCCTTGTATAAAACAAGCTTTTGTTCTTTAGGACAAAACCCCGATGGATTCCTATCTTTACTTCCTGTAAAATAGATAATAAGTCTTATTGAGGTTATAACTTTGTTATGAGTCGTTAATGAGCAATCTTAAATTTATGAACCTAATATTTAAGATGCCATTAAGGTAATATTTCTCAGATTTATAATGACCATAATCAAACTTCTTAAGATTGTGGAATAATATCACTTGATTTGCAGATATCGGTTGAAATAAATGAACCTTTGGAGAAAACTTACTACATACTCTTGATATTCCTTTCTCGAGTTAGACCATTTCAACCTATGGAAATTAATTTCATGCTATTGGGGATTTTTCGCTGTTCCTAACCTTTCGAGAATGAGCTTTCGATAAGGTTAAAAGGGTTCTTCCTATTAACCTTGCCACTTTTTCAAAAGATTTTTCTATAAACCTTTTGACTTCATCGAACGCCTTCTCTATGAAGCTTCCGACTTTGTCAAAAGCTTATACTGTTCAAGTTTTTGACTTAAACTTTGTGTATGTATAGGTACTCGGGCCTTTTAAGAAAGCTTTTTTACTATTTTGTTAGGTAAGGTCAACAAGTTTGAGGATTGATGAAACCAAGTTTTCTTTAAAGTCAGCAACCCAAACCTCCTAATTTCTTCCTGCATGGAAAAAAATTGTTCAACAAAAAAATAATCCATTAAGCTCACTTTAATTACACAACGTCATTCCAAAAATTAAATTAGACTAGAATCCCAAAACATCAACTTATACACTGTCAATAATTAGTTAGCACACACACACACACACACACACATATATATATTCAAAAAGATACCACTATTTCAGAATTAAACATGGGGGGGGGGGGGGCGATTAGTAGAAAGATAAAATATCCCCCTAATCATAGTTCATTTGGGAGAGGAGGAAGGTATAGACTTAAATCGACTAAGTTGATAATAGTGGGTTCAACCCATATTGGCTGATAGGGTGAATACATCGCCAGTGTTAGGTTCTCATCGGAGGTGTTCGAGATAGCCAAATCCATCCGAACATGGTAGTGTTTAAGTCGTAAAGCATAGACCACATTGCCGTTAAGCGGTGATTGAAAAAATTAGGTTGCTGATGAATTGCGTTGTTGGACTGAGCACTTTGCACTTCGTCCGCCTCTTGAGGTTGATTTAGTAGTTCCATTGCGTAACAGCAGCAGAAGTGTGGCGCCTCTGTGGTAACAAAGTCGGGATGAATTGATGAACGTTACAGGCCACTATTATTGCTCTTCTTGTTGCGGAGATAAATGATTTAATGTTATTATTATTATTATTATTATTTATAAGAGATGGGAGAAGTTGAACGGGCTCAGATTGATATTTTGGTGGGAAAATTTAGACGTTCTCTTTCATTTGTCTCAAAAATTTAATGGAGTTATTTTGTCATTTTGTATAACTACGTTCTTTGTTTAGCCTAAAAATAAATAGCGAATAGGAATTATCTGGTGAATTCCTGCATAAAACAAGCTTTCGATATGAACTACTCTGAGTTCATGGATCATCTCAAAACCCCTAAATTGTTATCATGCTCCACGATAGTATTTTTATATCAGAGGACTGTTCCTTATACTTAGCTTCTTTTTGCTATGATATTTCAGAATATCAGTACTTTAGGCCATGTCGTGCCAAGAGACTATCTAAGTCAGTATGTTAACTTGAGAAGATTTTACTCTAAAAATGTACCACTCTTGAAGACTCCGAAGTTAGCGAGTTATTACTTTCTTTGAAATTTACAAAAAGTATGTTTAGAATGCCCTCGTCTCTGCTTTGACTTTCTTGGTGAAGAGAAGGAAACTTTCTTAAAGAAAATCAAAAATCTTATAAAGGATTATTAAACAATTTATAAGGAAATCAGAAATCATCAGGAAAATCATCAAGTAATTTCAAAATTGATCAATTTAAGACCCCAATAAAAATCACTCAAAATTTCCAATAGGAAGATTAGAAATACGAAATTCATCAATCATCACAAAAATTGGTAAGGAAGCTTAAATTCCATTAAATAAAGGAATTAAAAATCCAAGAATCAAAAATGTGATCTAAAGTCCGTCCATTCTCATTTAAAATCAGAAGGTCAATGGAAAGTTCACAAATTATCATGGAAAATCAATAAAGGGAACCAAGAAATCATGAACTCATGAAACAAGCGATCAATAGGAAACTGTCATGAAAATTCTTTGGGAAATTGTAACACGTTAAATTCCTACATTATCATCAAAAAGATCAATAGAGAAATTCATTAAACCAATAATTTTGCAAGAAATCACCAACATGATTTAATAATAAAAAATCATGAATGCTAAATTAGCAAATCATCACAAAAATCAATAGCAAAACTTCACAAATGAGTTAAGAATTCAGGAACTCAATAAACAAATGAATGATGAAAAATCATCATGAAAATTCATGTATGTAAAATTCATAAACCATTTTGAAAGTTAATGAAGGAATTGGGAAACCTTGAAACTAGGAATTCAATATGAAGCCTTTATATAAATTCTCTAATGAGATTAATAAATTTTCATGAAGTCAATAAATCGCCATAAATAAAATCTTCACGAAAAGGAATTGAAAGTCCATAAATCAAGAACCTAACCAAAACCTTGTCAGGATTTAAACTGACAAATAGATTATTAGAAATTCATCCAGTATGAAATCAGAAATCTATCTGGCCAAACAATACTCTCCTGGACCTATGAGTTTGTAAAGTTTGGATATATTGGAGTTGAGTTGCATCTGCAAGACCTTGTGATTAATTGGAATACTGTCTCCTTATATACCTATAGGGTCTCTTTTGTTCTAAGGGATTAATCTCTTTCTATGGATTGTATAGTGGTTTATCCATCTTATTGCTTGTGTGTAATATCTTTTACCATTTGATATACTTTGCTGTCTATTCCATTCTTTTGGCTTTCGTATATATTTTGGTCTTTAATTCCATGTTGGGGATTTCTTTTATCCCTTTTCTTGTCCCCTGCCATCCATGAGGTTGTGGATTTCTTAGTCCTTTAACATGGTAACTATTTCTCAAGCAATAGATGTTCTAGGATTCGCTAATTCATATCTTATTTCTTTTGGATATAATTCTATATTCTTTGTCTATTTTCAATTGTAGTGTTGGACATCTTTGTCTTGTTGTCTCTTATGTATCCTTCTTGAGGATTTCAAATTTTTCCCAGTTGATAGATAGATTTCTTTCTATAACCCTTTATTCTCTTGGGTTTTAACCTTTGGTCTTGAGTTGTGGACACATCTGTCCTCATTTTTCCGTTTGGAGGCCCAACTAGGCTTGAACATCCTAGTCCATTATTTGATGAGCCACTCTTTGGGCTTGGACATCTTAGTCCATTCTTTGGTTAGCCAATCTTTGAGCTTGGATATCTTAGTCCATTCTTTGATGATCCACTCTTTGGGCTTCCCTTGTCTTAAAGGGATATATACTTAGCTTACCTTCCTCAAGAAGGCCGCCAATGGGTGCTACCTTGACCCCTCCCCTAAAAGGTAGTTTGGACATTAGGGGTTCTATCTCCCCCTCTAGGAGATGCTACAGAATAGTCGTAGGCTTATGTCCCTCCCTCTAAGAGGTGCCACAGAATAGCATCATGGGCTTATGTCCCTCCCTCTAGGAGGTGTTATGGAATAAATCGTAGGCTTGAGTATTTGTATATGAAAATAATTTTTGGCTAATTAAAATGGAGTCTCCTTTAAAAAAAACTTTATAATCACCTCCCTTTACTATATTGAGGGATTATCTTTTGAAAAATAGTTTGGACTCATGAATCATTTTAATAAAAGAATTTTCCCTTAATATGGTTTTATTGCAATAACTTCCTTACTATTCTCACAATAGAGACACGGATCTCAAATAGGAGACTAGGAGGTCATGGTTCATTAACTAATAATCATTTAGTTGAGAATAGGGTTCTCTAGTTTGAGTTCTAATAAACGTTTGCGCTTTCAAAATCTTTCTTGAAAAGATATAAAGGGGCTTATCTCCGCCCAGAATTTTAGTAAACTTTGAAATATTGAAATTGCTGAGTTTGAAGTCTTTTTGCATGCATTAACTAATGCTATATAATATCTCAAATTAGTTGCATATATCTACTTTTGGGATGAGTAATTATTTGTTCTTCCCGACCATGGGGTGATTGAAAACAGTTTTCTTAAAAGGATATAATTTGAGAAATTTCCTTTTGAAATCATTTGCTACAAATTTATTTGATGTATACAGATTTTCTTCTAAATTGGAATTGAGTTTAGCAGCGATTCAACATTTCTTATAGAAAGCCTTGGTGCTCTGTTGGCTGAACTGTTGATAACTATCTTGCGTTAGGCATCCAAGTTGTCCTCTTTAAGTATTTTGGAGTTTGTCGTGCTCTCATGGTTCGTTGAGTTCTTTGGTTTGATTTTGTTTTTACCTGTAATAACACTCAAATTTTCATCAGTACACGATTAATACAAATTCAAGTATAAATGGAAATGGAAATTGATTTAAAAGGTTATGAAAAGAGAAAGAGAAAGCTCATACTTGAGTTAGCGCCACGAGTCTTCCTGACTCGATAGAGATTTGCATTTATAATTTGCTGAGGTGCTATCCCCTCACCTCGAACAAGATGTCCTTTAGGTTCTTTTGAAATATTCTTACAAGATCCTTCCCAGATCATGCCTTGTATTTTTTTTGATAGAACACGACATTCATCGGTTTCATGTCCATTTGCCTTATAGTATTCTGTTAACGTGAAAATATGACGCTAACACCTCGGTGTAGATTGAAGTTGAGTGAAAGCACCAACCGTGTACACGGGAATTACAAACAAGTAGAGAAATCACAGAAAAAGCAGAAAAAAACAACAGTTTTTATAGTGGTTCGGCTTAGGGTAAGCCTACGTCCACTTTAATTCTCTTTATTGCTGAATTGATTACAACTTTTACAACAATCTTCAATTACAATTCCGATGAGACAAAACAACTAGAACTTTGATGTAGAATAATTCTTTAAATCCATATAGATTGTGTTAGATTTTCTCTCGAAGTTAGTTGAGATGACTTCCGTACTTGAAGTGTTGAGTGAGTCGAGAATTCAGCAGAGTATTGGTGCTTCAAGAGATCGGCCAAAAGTCCCCCCGCTAGTTGGAGTTAGGGCTGTATTTATAGGAGTGGTTCTGGGCGAAGTTCAATCTCCAAGTCTTAGGTCGCGCACGACCTAAGGTAGGTCGTAGGTCGGCCACGACATAAGGAATCACTTGTATTAGCTATATTAGAACTTGCCCTGAATAAGTCACTAGGTCGGCAGCGACCTAAGAGATGGGATTCGACTTATCTTGATTGCATTTGGTTCTCTTCTGAGCAAATTAATAGGTCGCGTGCGACCTATTATAGGTCGTGAGTCGTTCGGGATTTAGGTTGCTGAGACCACTTTGCTCTTAGGTCGGTAGGCTATGGCATTACTTAGGTCGTATATGCTTTAGGTCGTGAAGCTACAAGAACCTTTAGGTCGCTGATCCTCTTAAGTCGTCAGGTTGTGAAATCCTTAAGTTGTTTGGTCGCGGCACTTCATAGGTCACTGAAAGCACTAGGTCGCTAAATACCTTAGGTTGCGGAGTGCTTTGTGATATTAGGTCGCGGGATGCTTTGTGATCTTAGGTCGCTGCTGTAGTTAGGTCGCCCACTTTTTAGGTCGTTAGCACCCTTAGGTCGTTAGTACCTTTTAGGTCGTTAACACCCTTAGGTCGTTAGTACCTTTTAGGTCGTTAAGTCACCTAAGTTTTAGGTCGTTAAGTCACGTAAGTTTTAGGTCGTTAAGTCACGTAAGTCTTAGGTCGCTTCAGAAATAGGAGTTAACACTTTCCCCTCGAAGTACAGGCCTATGCCATAGGTCGTGTGCTTCGATCTGTCCGAGCTAGGTTGTGAGCGACCTAAGACTTGTACTAAGTCGCGTGCCTATTCTTCTTCCCCTCTTTGTCCCATATAAATTTGCTTGGTCGCTAACTCTTCCTCACTCTACTGCTCCGATCTCCCACCGCCATTGACGAATTTTCAAGCTTCCAAAGACAAATTCAACCCATTCAGCCTCCGATTCATCTTTACCATTATATCCCGTAAGTGAATCTAATCCCCATCCCACCATAATCACCATTGAATCATGAATCCTTATTTTCCGACCGTAGTTCAATTCCATGTGTCGTGCTTCATTTTGAATGATTATTACGGTCGACTTTTGATCGCCGTTTGACTGATTTAAGAAGGCATGACAATGTGTTGAATTTATGATGGATCGGGGAAGTTTTGCATTGTTTTTGAAGTGATCAGGTGGTATGAAGGGATGGTGAATTTCATGAGGAGGACGATGAATTTCTATGTGCAGTTGGTAATGGGTTATCGGGTTGCAGTTTGACGAGATGGATTGCGTGAGGAGGAAGTTGGCGACTCAACAGATCTGGGCGACCTAAAACTTAGGTCGTGCTGGGATTCTCGCGACCTAAGACTTAGGACTTGACTTGTTTAAACGGCAGCAGAACGACCTAAGGAATTCACGACTTAATTTCCTTTTTCTGTGGCATGGACATTAGGTCGTGGACGAGTTGAGACTTCGGACGAAGTTTAATTGCCTTGAACCTTTTTATTTTGCATAGTGCGACTTAAGATCCCCCGACCTATGTTAGGTCGCCAGACGACCTAGGACTTTGACGAATGCCTATTGTTTTGAACTGCTGGATTAGGTTGCGACCTATTGAATTAACGGCTCAATTCTCTTGCGGCATAGGGTATAGGTCGCGACCGAGTTAAGAATTAAATGATTCGCATTGCTTTGTCTTGAGGCCTTTTCTTTCATATGCTCTACGACCTGTCTTGAAGCATAATTTCAATTTGAATGCTCGACTTGAACTGCTCTACTTGAACTGCTTTATAGATTATCTCTAATGCTAATAACCTTCTTATTTGAATGTCTAGTTCCTTGTATAGAATGACTTCTCAACAAGGAGAAACAGAATCGGCTGAAGAGACTTTCCCAATTGCTACTCCATTGGTTAATCCTCCAGAGAGAATTTCAACCACACTAACATACAAAGTTTTCCGCCAACTATGCGCTCTGTTTGGCATTGCTGAAGCAGATGCCATTCTTCCTGAGAGAAGCGATACTGCCGATATACCACCTCATGGTTTTGTAGCAGTTAATCGTCAAATGTGCACGAGTGGAGCTATCCCTCCTTTTAACGACTTTCTTCAACGGCTTCTTCTCCGACTAGCTATCTCCCCCTTCCAACTACACCCCAATGGCTATGCTATTCTGATGGGGTTATGTGTGCTATTCAGAAGGACGCTGGATCGCCTTCCGAGTTTTGATGAAGTTTGCTATTTGTGCACGTTTGCCAAAAATAAAGACCATCCCTCCGTCATTCTTGTGAGAAGCGCTAGGAACCGTAAACTAATAATCGGCCTTCCCGAAAGTGCTCACGGTTTTCTAAGTCAATTTTTCTTCGTTCGCTGTCCTCCGGGATTCTATGCTATCTGGAGAGTAGGAAGTAAGAGCATTTATCTTTGTTCCTGATGTTTTTCTCTGAGCTTTTCATAGCCTGAGTTGTCAAATGTTAACTTCGCCTTTTACTTTTCAGCGCTTCCTCCTCCTTCTAGGGATTCCAGTCATAAACCAACTTTTGAGAGGCTTACGGCCGTGCCAGTTGAGGAGAGAAGCATTCAATTTCTGTTGAAAGACGAATTTTTGCATCAATACGGACTTTTGCATTCCTCTCGCTCTACACACCCTCATGAAGTCCCAGACTCCCCAGCTCAAGCATTGGATGCCCCAGTTTCTACCGATGCACCCATACCGAAAGAACCTGCCTTTGAGGCTTCTCTAGTGAAGTGCTCCACTTCTGTTGATGTCGCGGGGTCATCTGGCAAGCTTGCCTCGGTCACTGAAGAAGAAGAGCCTCAGGAATCTCCTCCACATTCAAAGAAGTCTGATGACGAAGAAGCTGGGAAAACAAGCCCTGTCAAACAGAGTGGAGACGACACTTTCGAAGGGTTGAGCGACCTGTTTGTCACTTCACAGGAGCTCTTTAAAGACGACCCCGTTACCACCAGGGTTTCTTCTTCAGTAGTTGAGGCGACTTCTACTCTGCAACAGACTCCGTCGACTCAAGAGTTGACGTTAACTACTACCCCCACGATTCCTCCTCGATCGAAGAGTGGTTCGTAGTTTCACGCGCGTAGTTTGCACATTACACACACTTAGAATTTTTCGACACTTTTATGCTCCTAACTCTTTGTACTTTGAAGATTCTACAGTTACACTTCTTTTCTCTGAAGACTTTTAAGACTTTTCTTTTTTTTTATTTCAGATTCTCCGATGGGACGCAGCGGTTCCTACTATGACGACTTTCAGCGCTACGGGAGGCGTAGTCAATATGATTATAGGCGCTACCTTCCTGTTTACAAAGAAACCGATGAAGAGAGAGCCGTCCGAAAGGCTCAGGAGAGGAGGGCTCAAGAAGAGCGTTATGAGAAAAAAGAAAGGGAGGAGCGCCACGATTCTTCCCAGAGAGGTGACGACTCTCACAAAAGAAAATCTCATGATGACCGGGTGAAAAGTCATACAGTTGAAGACCCAAGCAAGCGTGCCAGGCACGGTGAGAAGCATGCAACTACCACTCCTGAAAAGGTCACTGCCCCTATCTCACTTGACATTCCTTCTGACTCTCCTGCTCTCGGGAAAACAGACATTCAGACAGTAATCAGCAGGCCCAAATTCCAAGTTGGACCAGGTCCAGCTATTCTGCAAAGCCGGTTCCCGCATTGGTGCCTGAAGGGAGTGCGGTTCGATCTTGACTTGGTCCCTATCGACAAGCCTGCCATGCTGCGAAATCTTGATGCCGTCAGGCTTGATATTGAAAGGATGTCGAACTGGCAAAAGCTTGTTGACGAGCTTCAAAGGGTCAACCGTGCGAATCTCAAGGCCATGCTTACTATGGAGAATGACAAGGCTGAATGGCAGAAAGTTCTTGAGCAGCATGACACCGAGATGAGGAGCATCGCTTCTTATAATGAAGAGCTTGAAGCGAAGGTCGAGAAGCTTAAAGAAGAGCTCGCCACTTCTTCTACTTCCTATACTCAAAAAGAAGAAGTGCTTCAGAAACAAGTGAGAGAAGCTCATGCCGGCCAAAAAGACGCCGAAGACAGGCTCGAAGTGCAAAAAAGAATCAGTGAGGGCTATGTTGCTGATATTGCAGAGCTTCGGAAGAAAACCGACTCTCAAGAGGCGGAAATCGAAATGCTTAAGCTTCAACTTTCCAAAGCTGAAAGAGAGCGTGATGAGGCCGTTGCCGGTAAAATTGCAGCTGAAGAATCTCATGAGGCAACGAAGACCAACATCAGCTCAACATTATTTGACTTCTACCTACATAGTGTCTTGGGGCGCGGTAGTCTCGCCTTTCTAGGTACCAAGTATGAAATTACTCTGGCTGAAGTGTGGGAGGCCGCACTTGATATGCTTGGTGCTAAAGGTGCTGGCCATCTCGAATCAGCTCTTGAGGAGCATTATTTTGATGACGATGCTCATGCCGCTCTCGCCAGGGGAAGAGAACAGCTTGCGAAATTAAGGGCCGAAATGGCGGTAGGGGAACATTCAGGAAAAACTATCTCAACTGCTCCAGTTCAGCCTTCTCCTTCGGCCGAAATCGACATTATCGGTTCCAGTTCTCATTCTCTATCCCCTACTAAAGTTACCACCGAGATCACAAGCATACAGGGTGGAGATGAAGGCGACGAGAGTGCCGAGGCACAAGTTTATGAGGTTGATGTCAGGAAACCGACTTCTCCAGGTAACTCTACTGTTAATCTTGCCCAAGTAGACTGCCTATCTGTTTCTTACGAGCTTGATGAGCTTCTTGACTATTTCCTGAACCTCAGCGAGCCTTTATCTCCTCTCTTTACTGACTTTAACTTCTTTTCTTCTGTAGAGAAAGCATCGAGCATTCTTCAAACTTCCCCTCCTCCAATTATTCCTCCTCCGTCTCTTCAGGTCACTCCTCCTTCTGCCTCGCACCCAGGATCACAAGAGGAGCAAATAGAAGCTCTCCAAGACTTGGACGATCCCATTGCTTCACAAGAACACAGGGGAGAAGAAACTGAAGGGAGTGAGAAGACTCCAGAACCAACTGGTTCCGATGATGAACCATTAATTACGCTTTTCTCTCCAGGTAGTGGGTCTTCTTCCAGGAAGAGAGGGAAGCATGGAGTCTCTAAGAAGAAGAAGGAGGCTTCTGCTAGCGAGACACAAGCGGGAGAAGAACCTATTGTATCCCTTTCCCCTTCCTCTCCTACTCTTACAAGCCGGCCTAAGAAGTTAACCATTCGGCCAGGCGCAGGCTCAAAAGGCGGAAGGAAGAAGAAATGATGGCTTTGGTCCTGTGCTTTTTATATCGCTTTTTTTCTTTTTGCATGTACTGGCCGGAGATTGTGCGGGTACCGGCCTCCGCTTTTCTTTTTCTTTTTATTTTGAAACCTGTACCTGTACAAAATTTTAACAGTATTGAATAAAATGATTCTTTTCGTTTGTACAAACTTCTGTCTGTATTTGAGAATGCATTTACTATTCATTTTTGTACAAGTTTCTTTATATGATATTGCAGTGAGCTTGTGGTATGTTGTTCAAGCGTAATTTTACCAATGTAGCTATACCATGTTGTATGTAGCTATACCATGTTGCCCCTATACCATAAGCTCGTTGCAATACTTTATACTTTGAGGGGACTTGTACTCTTATTTCCAAGAGAATAATTATTCCATACTTGGAGGAATATTATCTTGTTAGAAATAGAGTACAACTCCCTCCATATGAGTTTTTTTATGCTTTATCCTTTGAAGATATCACTTTTTCTTTTGTGCATATACACATTTTACCAAGTGAATTCTTCCATGTGGTAAAGCGGGCCTCTGAAGGGCACTTTAACTTCTTTTGAGGAAGAGTATTTTCCAAAATAGGTGAATCATTCTTCCTTTGAAAGTTAAAGTGCGTCTTTGAAGAGGGCTTTTTTTTATTACGCCTCAGTAAAGGGCTTTCTGATTTTTGCTTTGCGTTTCTGACGAAATGCTTCTTTGAAAAGTTGCACCTCTGAGGAGGGCTTTTTCACGTTTCAACACTTGGAAGTTTTATTTCAATCTCGGTGAAACGTGTGCCTCCGAAGAGGTCTTTCTGTTCGATTGTGCCTCTGGGAGAAGGTCTTTTCATTTCTGCCTCTGGGAAGAGGTCTTTTTTTGTTTCTGCCTCTGGGAAGAGGTCTTTTTGTTTTGTTGTGCCTCCGGGAAGAGGTCTTTTTTGTTTCTGCCCCTTGGGAGAGGCTTTTATTTTTCCCCGTTCGCTGGGAAGCGGGTCTCCGAAGAGGGCTTTTCACATTTCATTTCACGGGAGTGTATCGACCGATCACGATGAAATGTGTGCCTCTGAGTAGGGTTACTGCCTGGAAGTTTGGAGTTTCTTTCTCTCGGTTGGACGGATTCACGGGAGTGTATCGACGATCATTCCGAAACTTTGTATCGCGAAAGATCTCTCTTTTTCTGGCTAGGCCCGCTCGAGGTCTTTATCCTCCGAAGAGTTGTGCCTCCGAAGAGGGCTTGTGCCTCCGAAGAGGGCTTGTGCCTCCGAAGAGGTCTTTTGCTGATTGATGCTTGCTCACCCATGTCTCTTTGCCATCTATTCATGTTGGCGATCCCCGTTGTCTTGTGCAAGTGTCATCACTTTTTAGTTGCCAATAATTTCCCTTATCCAAAGAAATATACTTCATAGTTAAGATAGTTGGTGGTGGTAGACACAGCCTATTTAACTGGTTGTTTGTTTGTTCAAACATTTGCAGTTAGTTAGAAATGGTCCACTTCCATCCACATTGCTAACTTTTGTTCGAAGCACTTCTATTGTAGGATTTAAGTGTGGAAATTTTGAATGGCTTAGTGTTTGCTTGCTGAATGATGTCGGAGATCGCTTAGTCTTGCGATGGGTAAGCTTTGTCTTTGTGGCCTGCATTATTAAATCGACATTTTAGTAACACAGTTAACGTATTTTATATGTCGAAATAAAACAAAGCAGTTTATAATAGTAGAGAACACAAGATTTATAGTGGTTCGGCCAAAAGTTGGGCCTACATCCACTTTATAGCTTTCATTATTCACTTGCTTTACAACTGCTTTCAATACAAGAATCATATATTCATAATTCTTTTACAACATTTCAGCAATGTTTTCAAGTAAAATAGGGATGCAAATGATTGCTGTTCCAAGCTCTTGGGATTGGTTCTCCTTCGACAGTTGTGAGTTTGGATGTGCCATCAAGAAGCTTTGCGCCAATAACATATGGTCCTTCCCAGTTTGGCCCAAACACACCTATGTCTGTCATAATTCTCTTCAGGACTAAGTCTCCAACTTCAAAGCTGCGCTAACGAACTTTGGAATTGAAGTGCCTGGCTATTCTTTGCTGGTGAGCTGCAATTCTAAGCCTTGCCTCTTCTCTTCTTTCATCGAGAAGGTCAAGTGCTTCCAGTTGCAATTTTTCATTCTCACTTTGATCAAAATGGATCCTTCTGTGTGAGGGGACTTCAGTTTCCACTGGAATCATCGCTTCTGATCCGTATGCCAATGAAAATGGAGTATGCCCAGTCGCAGTTTTGTGGGTGGTTCTGTATGCCCATAGTGCAAGTTGTAACTTATCGACCCAACCACCTTTTGCTTTTTCCAGCTGCTTTTTGATGGTTGATTTGATGATTTTGTTTACTGCTTCCACTTGCCCATTTGCCTGCGGATGAGCCACTGCTGAGAAGCTTTTTCGGATCTTGAACCGTTTGCAGAAATCTTGGAATTCCTCACTTTCAAACTGAGTACCATTGTCTGTGATTATCTTCTGAGGCACACCATACCTGCAAATGATATTTTTAGTCACAAAACTTATCATTTTCTTAGAGGTAATAGTGGCCAATGGTTCAGCCTCAGCCCATTTAGTAAAATAATCAACAGCAACGATAGCATATTTAATCCCTGATTTGGCAGTCGGCAGAGGGCCCAATGAGATCTATTCCCCAGATGGAAAACGGCCATGGACTGACCATTTGTGTTAGCTCAGTGGAAGGTGCTGTAGGAACTTTAGCGAATCTCTGGCATTTATCACACTTTCGGGAATAATCAGCAGCATCCTGATTAATTTCTGGCCAAAAATATCCATAACGGAGGATTTTCTTTGCTAAAGTTTGACCACCTGTATGATCCCCACATTCCCCTCCGTGTACTTCAGTTAGAATTGTCTTAGCTTCTTCCTTTGTCATACATCGGAGTAATGACATTGAAAATCCTCGTCTATACAAACGACCATCTTGAACTATATATCTGGAGGCTTTCCTCATCAGCTTTTGTCGTTCTTTTGAATTTTCTGGCAGAGAACCATTGAGTAGATATTCAAGTATCGGAGTCATCCATGATTTTTGTTCTTGGGATACATTCATAATCCAATCAACATCCATTTCATCTGTGCTTGGAGCTGACAAGACTTCGACGGGAACTAATCCCAATAGTTGAGCTTCACCAGTACTCGAATACTTTGCAAGAGAATCCGCCTTCATGTTCTCTTCACGGGGTATATGGTTTATTGAATAACGGTCAAAATCTTGAAGGTGCTCCCAGGCTTTTGATAAATAGGCGGGTAGGTTCCCTCCTTTAGCTTGAAATTCCTCCCTGATTTGGCAAACAATAAGTTGAGAATCACTGAAGATCTGTAATGCCTTGATGTTTAGTTCTTTAGCGATCCTTAAACCAGCGATGAGAGCTTCATATTCAGCTTCATTGTTTGTCGAAGGGAATTCTAGTCTCAGCGCATAACATAGCGATCGCCCCTCTGGGGTTTCAAGGACAAACCCCTGCTCCGGAACAGTAATCATTCCTTGCGCCATCGACGTATAATTTCCATTGGATTGGGACGCTATTAGTAGCTTCCTCCTTACTATCACCCTTATCCGTGCATTCCGCAATGAAATCTGCCAAAGCTTGTCCATTGATTGCTTTTCGGGGATGGTAAGTGATGTCATATTAACTGAGGTCAATATTCCATTTCAAAAGACGGCCCGAAGTCTCTGGACGGAATAGGACTTGCTTTAGAGGTTGATCAGTGAGGACTTTGATGGGATGAGCTTGGAAATACGGCCTCAATTTTCTTGATGCGATCAACAAACAATAGGCGAGCTTTTCTAATCTTGAATAGTTCATCTCTTCCCCAGTGAATCTTTTGCTGATATAATAGACTGGGCGTTGGATCCTTGCGTCTTCCCGTACCAGCACTACACTGAGAGCATGAGACGAAATTGCTAAATATACGAAGAGATCTTCACCACTGTTAGGCTTTGAAAGTATCGGAGGCACTTCCATATGACAAACCAACTCATCAAATGCTTTCTGACAATCAGGAGTCCACTCGAAGTTTTTTCTTCCTTTCTTCAGAGCATCAAAGAATGGAATGCATTTGTCAGTAGCTTTGGAAATGAACCGACTCAAGGCAGCAACCTTTCCATTGAGACTCTGCAATTCCTTCTTCGTTCTAGGAGCCTTGACTTCTCTCAGAGCGGTGATCTGAGCTGGATTCGCTTCAATGCCCCTAGCGCTCACAATGAAACCCAAAAACTTTCCAGACTCCACTCAAAATGAACATTTCAGGGGATTAAGCTTCATTCTGTACTTGCGGAGTACTGCAAACATCTCTGCCAGGTGATCCATATGGTCCACTGCTTTCTTAGACTTTACTAGCATATCATCAACATAAACTTCCATTGTCTTGCCAATCTGTGGTTTAAACATGGCATTAACAAGCCTCTGGTAAGTTGCCCCTGCATTCTTGAGTCCGAAAGGCACGACCTTGTAGCAGTAGAGTCCAACATCTTTGATGAACCTCGTATCCTCTTGATCTGGCTCATGCATCATAATCTGGTTATATCCGGAGTATGCATCCATGAAAGATAACAATTCATGTCCTGCCATGCCATCCACCAACCGATCGATCCTGGGCAGCGGGAAACAGTCTTTGGGGCAGGCTTTGTTCAGATCTGAAAAATCAATGCACACTCTTCACTTTCCGTTAGCTTTCTTAACCAGCACTGGATTTGAGACCCAATTTGGATAAGTAGATTCTCTAATGAACCCGTTCTCTATGAGCCAATCCACTTCTTCTTTTAACGCTACCGTTCTTTCAGGACCCTGAGTCCTTCTCTTCTGTTTCACAGGTGTAAACTTTGGATCAATGTTCAGAGTATGTACTGCAATCTTTGGGGATATTCCTCACATGTCAGCATGAGTCCAAGCGAATACATCCAAATTAGCCTTCAAAAATGAAATCAAAACATTCTGAATTGTTGTGCTGAGTTGTGAACCCACATTAAGCACTTTGTTTGGGTCCTTTGGATCAACGGGCACCGGCACTGTTACCTCTACCGGTACTACCCTATTCTCCCCTGCACTGGCTTTTCTTGGATCCATCTCTCTTCGTGCGCCACTACATTCGCCAGTGCGGGGTCCACCCTGTAATTGCTACAAGGTCGGTTCCTTGGTGCGGACTGGAGCCGCCGCACCTTTTCCCATTTCTCTTTTCATTGATTCTCGCAACTCTGCAAAGTAACATTCTCGCCCCGCATCTTGGTCTCCCTTAATCACACCAAATCCATTATCTATGGGGAATTTTAGAGTCAGACACCATGGGGCAAGAACAGCTTTGAACGCAGCAAGAGTTGGTCGGACTAAAAAGGCATTGTAGGTAGAGAATTCTTCAACAATTATAAAGGTTTGCTTTCGAGCTACCTTCCTTAGCCCCTTTTCGAGTTCTACAAACAAATCAATGGTCCCAATCGGCTGTTGGGTTCTCCAGCAAACCCAGCAATTTTAAGTGACGAAGCTTGAACGTCAGTCATTGGAATTTTCATTTGATCGAAGGTCTTCTTGAAGAGGATGTTTCATGAAGCTCCACAATCAACTAGAAATCTTCTCACAGTTGCCGGCCCAATACCAGCGGATATGACCAAAGGATCTATGGTCGAAGCCTCAATACCCAAAGAATCCCTGGCACTGAACACGATATCATATGTGGAAGTCTTTTGTTGCTTTAAAGGCGCATCATTCTCTAAGACAAAAACATTCTCTTCAACTGGTACATGCCTCAAGGCCCGGGCATACCTTTCCATCTCTCCCCAGCTTCTTCCTGCTGGGTGAGGTCCTCCAGTTATTATATTGATAACAGGTCTTTCCGATTCATGCTCTACGGCCTTCTCACTTGAGGCTGGACGGTGAGCGGGAACTTGCTGTCCTTGAGTTGAGGAAGCTGGGGCATTTCTGTTCCTTTTCACATACTGCTGTAGTTTGTTTTCCTTCAAGAGTTGTTCAATTACCTCTTTCAACTGACGACATTCGTTGGTTTCATGGCCGGGCTGGTTGTGGAACCGGCAGAACCTTCCACTTTTTTCCATCTTAATCGCAACTCTCATTTTAGGTGGTGCCGGATAGTTGATATCATCTTTGGTCGCAAAGAAGATGTTTTCAGGGGTATCGGTCAAGGGTGTGAAATTGAAAGAACAGCCTCTCTTAGGGTCTCCCTGTTTCTTCCCACCATCGTTTCCCCTTTTCTGAGTGTTAGGTTCTTTCTTATTCGAAGCAGCGCCATTGTTCCCAACTTCCGCTGATACCACCTTAGCCAGTGTTTGGAGGCTCTCCAAGCGCATGAATTCATCTGCGAGTTTGGTTCTTTCATTTTCAACCATTTTCCAAATTCGCTCGATTTGTCAATCGCCCTCATCAAGTATGTCAGGACCATGCGTAGCTCAGCATTATCTACCTCAGCCAATGCTATGTTAAAGCGATTCAAAAACGACCTGATAGATTCTCCTGGATTTTGCTCTAGACTTGATAGCGACATTATATCCTTTGCTTTAGAAGCATACAATCGAAATTGCTCCTTGAATTTCTTGGTCAAATCGGAGAATTGATCGATGGACCTGACCGGCAGCTTTGTAAACCACAATAGAGCTACCCCTTCTAGATAAACCGGAAAGTATCGGCATTTAATTTCATCAGACGCCATGGCACCAGTCATATGCCAGTTGTACTTATACAAAAACTCGTTTGGATCACTCGTCCCCTTGTAAGCTGGAATAGTAGGGGGAACGAATTTCCTTGGGAACTCTGCCTTCAAGATCTTTTCAGTAAATGGAGTTTTGCTTGGAGCAAATCCCCACTCTTTCTCGTCTTCATCTCTTCGCATACTTTCTTTCATGATTTGATGAACCATACCCGAGAAATACTCTTCACCATTTAGAGGCTCTGGAGGGCACACATCAGCCACTCTCTCTGAATTCTGCCTTGAAAATCGTTCACGGAGGGTCGGCTGCGGTCCTGATCCTCCAGCTTGAAGAGGAGTCCTTTCTATAGGGTCTGCGGCTCTTTGAGAAATGTTCTCTTCAACATCCTTAACTCCCGCAGTAGGGTTCCCATCATTATTAACCGGTTGACGATTTGCCCCTAGTAGATCATTCAACTTACTCAAGATCAGGGCATTCTGGGCATTCTGGGCTTCCAACTGCGCATTCTGAGCATTCAATTGCTGATTCAATCCCAAAACTACGGCGTCCAATTCTGCTCGTGTAACTCCAACAGTTGGAGCTGCTTGACTTGAAGGAGGAGAGGCGGCGGTGTTCTCTTGAACATTGTCGGATCTTACAGAACTTCGTTTTCTCCCAGGAGCCATTATTTCCAGTAAACTTCTGGTTTTAAAAGAAATCCTTTCAACAATCCTTTGCGGAGCAATGGTGGAAGTTTCCTGAGTTGGGTTCTCAGTGAAAGCACAAAAAATGTTAACGTGAAAATCTGACGCTAACACCTCGATGTAGATTGAAGTTGGGTGAAAGCACCACCCGTGTACACGGGAATTACAAACAAGTAGAGAAATCACAGAAAAAGCAGAAAAAACAACAGTTTTTATAGTGGTTCGGCTTAGGGTAAGCCTACGTCCACTTTAATTCTCTTTATTGCTGAATTGATTACAACTTTTACTACAATCTTCAATTACAATTCCGATGAGAGAAAACAACTAGAACTTTGATGTAGAATAATTCTTTAAATCCATATAGATTGTGTTAGATTTCCTCTCGAAGTTAGTTGAGATGCCTTCCGTACTTTAAGTGTTGAGTGAGTCGAGAATTCAGCAGAGTATTGACGCTTCAAGAGATCGGCCAAAAGTCCCCCCGCTAGTTGGAGTTAGGGCTGTATTTATAGGAGTGGTTCTGGGCGAAGTTCAATCTCCAAGTCTTAGGTCGCGCACGACCTAAGGTAGGTCGTAGGTCATAGGTCGGCCACGACATAAGGAATCACTTGTATTAGCTATATTAGAACTTGCCCTGAATAAGTCACTAGGTCGGCAGCGACCTAAGAGATGGGATTCGACTTATCTTGATTGCATTTGGTTCTCTTCTGAGCAAATTAATAGGTCGCGTGCGACCTATTATAGGTCGTGAGTCGTTCGGGATTTAGGTTGCTGAGACCACTTTGCTCTTAGGTCGGTAGGCTATGGCATTACTTAGGTCGTATATGCTTTAGGTCGTGAAGCTACAGGAACCTTTAGGTCGCTGATCCTCTTAAGTCGTCAGGTTGTGAAATCCTTAAGTTGTTAGGTCGCGGCACTTCATAGTTCGCTGAAAACACTAGGTCGCTAAAGACCTTAGGTCGCGGAGTGCTTTGTGATATTAGGTCGCGGGATGCTTTGTGATCTTAGGTCGCTGCTGTAGTTAGGTCGCCCACTTTTTAGGTCGTTAGCACCCTTAGGTCATTAGTACCTTTTAGGTCGTTAACACCCTTAGGTCGTTAGTACCTTTTAGGTCGTTAAGTCACCTAAGTTTTAGGTCGTTAAGTCACGTAAGTTTTAGGTCGTTAAGTCACGTAAGTCTTAGGTCGCTTCAGAAATAGGAGTTAACATATTCATAATAACTTCCTCCTTTATTTGGTTCTGGGGCACTCCGAACTTTTTGAGGTGCATTAAAGTTCTCATTCCTTTTCATCTTAGTGTATATATTGGAGAGGGGTTTTCTCAAGACAACAAAATTCATTTTAGAATTCTTTCTTCGACTTCCTTTCAGGTTTTCACTTTCTTTTGGCCTCTTATCAAAGCGCTTGAGATCGGATTTCTCTTCTTTGAATTCTCGATGGAATTCTCTCTTAGCATGATGCATCTCGTCTAATTGAATAAATTTCTCTGCTTGGAGGAAGAAATATTGTATGCCTCTGCATCTGTTCGGACGACGGAAATTCTATCGGTTTAGAAAACCGTCGAACGAATTTAACTTTAAAAATATAACCGCAAGCGCACGGTGTACAAATGTAGCACGTGGCGAATACGGGTCGATCCGCAGGGAATTGATGATTTTAAAAATTTCTATTCAATCAAATTATACCAAAGTCGAGTGAAATTGTTGGATAGAACTAAAATGAAGCTAAACTAGAATTGAAATGTGATTAGTAAACTATTGAACTAGAGAACAATTTAGGGATAAATCCACTCCCATATTTTTGTAAATCAACAAACAATAATTTATGATCTCTAGTTTTGACATTAAGTGAAATATTGTTGTATTTATCATAAGTATGGTTTGTTTATGTTATTAATTATCATAACTCAAACCATCAAACTATAATACAACACATAAACCACTTATCTATTCTAATGAAAATGAAGCCAAAGCAAAAGCTAATTTAAGTATGATCTATTTACTATTGTAATTAGTAACATAGATCATCAAATTTCATTTTTACTTTCATTTCAAAATCAAAAATGGATTAGCAAATGATGATGCAAATTGTGTTTATGTTGAATAAGAATAGCTCATTTGCATAAACAATATAAGCTATCAAACCCACTTGTATAAACTTGCATCAAAACTTACTTCATGAAGCATAGACCAAAAGAGATCATAAATCATAAAATGTTGATATTACATAAAGTTAGAGAGCTTCATCACCCCTAAATTGAAGGAGTTTAGCTACTCATTTGTGGCATTAAAGCAACACATGTAAGTTTCAACATTAAAAAGAAAAGAGAATAGAAAATAAGCAAAGAAAGCAAAGAGATTAGCTACTAACTACTTGCATAAATGTAAATCTAAGCTATGAGCATAAAGAGAAAGAGAGCATAAAAATAAACATTAATAATAAAATAAAGAAAAACATGTAGAAAAGAGTGAAGAAAGAGGCTTGAAAGCCATTTTTATTTCATAGAACATTG
Source organism: Allium cepa (assembly GCA_030765085.1). Taxonomy (NCBI): domain Eukaryota; kingdom Viridiplantae; phylum Streptophyta; class Magnoliopsida; order Asparagales; family Amaryllidaceae; genus Allium; species Allium cepa. Next base: position 1,026,388,139 of record CM060928.1, on the reverse strand, counting down.
AGCTTACACTTGATTTCTTAATTTCCTAAGTAAATGAAAGAGTAGAAGATGATCTTCATGTACATAAGAGGGCTATTTATACATGCATAAAACCCTAATTCTCTTTTTAGGGAGCTTCCCAAAATACCCTTGAGGTGGTGTAGCCTCCAAGTAATCATTAACATTCACTAATCCCCCACTTAATATGTACATAAAGCTTTAAGTCCTTTTAGCATGTGCTTAGCTTCTAATTGGAAGTTAGGTAAGTGGGTGGGGTCCTCCATGATCTTGAACTTGAATTATTTCCTCTTCATTCCTTTGTATTTCCTTGTGAATGCATGTATCTTCATATAAGCCTCTTCCATATGCATCCAAATTCCTATAAAAATAATCAAAAAATGTCCAAGTAAAAATTCTTACATTGACACATGCACAAAAATGATCGTTTTGCCCTTGAATGATGATGAAAATATGATGGTTTGGAAATAATTGAATTTTGGTTTTAAACATGTTAAAATGCCCAAATATGATGATTATTTAAATAAAAAGAGATAAAATATGGATGTAAATATATGCACTAATATGTGCACATCAGCATCCATTTATATAAAGGTCCTTCCAAAAAGGAGTTTGTTAGATCAAAACCGACCAAACTGCCATGAGTTTTTCCCTATCAGTGGTACTTTATACTCTAAGTGCTTCTGTGCTAAATCTATTCAAATATTCACCAAGTAACTCCCCTAGTTACTGTCTAATGGTTGCTAGCAAGCTAAAGTCCATAGTTGTAAATCTCAATATAGTGAATTGAGCTGTGAAGTCGTAAGTAAATTATTCCCAAGAATAGACGGTTTCCATTCGGTAACTCCAATGCCATTTAATAGCTGCTCCTTGGAAAGTAATGGGAAAATGTTTACAACAAACTGCCTTTGGAGCATTGTATAAGTTCATCAAATTATTAAAGACAACAAGATGGTCATCTGGATTGTTGTTCTATTGTATTTTAGTAAAGGAATTTTAATGTGTGGAGGAAGATTTGTCACCATTATTTCTTCGAAAAGGGGCTTTTTGCATGATAACATATTCTTCAGGATCATAAATTTCTTTTCCTCCAGGTGCATTTACCATCATATGGTGTAGATTGTCATTTTGGTTGGTCTCATTTCTTTGACTACTATTGCCATCTTCTTGGATAAAGCTATCCGACTGTTCAAGCGATTTACTTACGTGACTATCTCGGTTTAACCTTTGATTTTATATCTCATTTGGAGGTTGCACTTCATCCTCTCTCTACAATCTTTGTTGATTCCCGAGTTGGAGCTCTCTTTGAACACTCTTTTATTTCTATCCTTTGTGGCCATTGATTCTGAACCTTGATCACATTGCTTTCCATTTCTGTTAGGGTTGAAGGTTCCTTACTTCTATATTGCCTAAGTTAGGATTTTAATCCATGTGAACTTTAAAGGTTGACCGCGATATAGCCTCATCGTTGGGATTGTTGTTACTACTCTTAGCTTTTACCATACTTTATGCAATTGATCGAAGATGAAAGTTATAAGAGATCGGAGGTTCAACTCCTCTTTCTAGTGCCAAAATGTTAACAAGATTTCTTGTCAATACCCCAAAGTTATTCCAAGAAGAGTGGGTAGACTAGTTTGGATGAAAGATATGATACCCTTACAGATTTCTTTTAAATTTAAACATACTCGTTGTTGATCCTTGGGATGAAAAAGGTTGAATCTTTGATTTAGGTTACCTTTCATCTTAGTTTAACTTGTACGAGGTCTCTTTACAAAACCTTTTCTTTTGGTTAGATTAAAGTCCTTTGAGTTGGTTTCTTTAAGGTTGTTTTAAATCCTACCGGAAGGTTGGGTTAATAGTCCTCTTTGGGTTTAGGTAAGTTAGCAAATTCCTAGATGGATTTATAAGAGCTTCCGATCATGCCGGAAGGTAAGATCACTTATATGAAGTAGATTTCATCCTTGTCCAAAGGTATGCGAATAGCCTCCTTTGGACAAAACCTCGTAGGTCCACGTGTGTAACGTTTGCGATTTTTCGTTGCCGAAAAATAGAAATGTTAGGGTTAAAGAAGAAGAAAAAGTTAGAAGAAGAGAGAAAAAGATAGAACAGAACAGAAACAACAGAACAATATCAGAATCTCACAATTCGCAGCGGAACAACATATAATAGATAAATGAATAATCTTTAAACAAAGAACTATATCAGTTATTACATTACATCATTTTACATTACATTTCATCATCAGAGTGTACAATAACAAACAAACAGCGGAAAAGAAATACTATATACAAGTGAATACGCCATGCCATCCAGCTTGCCTCCAGCAACTCCTGAATTCCAGAATATCCTGATAAACCTTACTCCTGACTGCCCGTGTGGAAATTGGTGGGCACCCAGAGTTTAGGAAGGAAAACAATAAACTCCGAGTCAGTCATGTGACTGGTGTGAGAACTAAAACAGTTTATTTTTCTTTAAATCAAAATAGAGGAATATTTTTAAAGTCAATTCGCAATGCTTTTAAAAATGAGACTACCATAAGGCCTCCGCACACACACACAATGCAAACGCAGAATCGGAGGAGATTTCTCCTTATGATAGTCAAAGATGCTTGATACGCATTAAAAAGAAACATTCGATATTATTACTAGTGCATAGTGTAGGAAAAATTCATTTCGAAAATAAAGATATAAATCTTAGCCAGCATAGGCATTCCGCACTTATGCCTACTATAGCTACCATCCAAACAGTTGGGCGCCACCATAAGTGAATGATAGGTTCTACAACTAAAACCGTACAAGATCGTATTGTTTCTTTGGATTTCCTACAAATGGTCAGGCCAAGGAACTTCCCATTGCCACATGGAAACGCCTCTGGAATGACGTCCCGAGAACCAAACCGGATCTCTGCCAACACAAGGCCGGGTTACCCCTAACTGGGTAACTACTGACACGAATATGTCATCCCCCGATCGTAACCGATCTATCCGAGGATCCTCGATTTCCAATAACCACAAAATCTACAGCAACAACATAGGTTAAATATCTGGGCTCCATACCATGATACCACCTCTATCCAGAAGGAATGACATACACTAAAGGGGTGCTACCCCCTAATAACCTTGCTGCATCCTTCCTGTTTTGACCATTTTCGGGGTGTGAGGTCCGACGAAGTCTCGTCCACAAAGCCACGCTTTATACAAAAGCCGTGCTTTGGGTCAACAAATGATCATAGAAATGATCACCAAGATAAATGATCAAATAAATGATCCTATCACAAATGATCAAACAATGATCATTTCACAGCAACACTCAGTATGCCACACTACCAAATTAGGAGTATATCACTAATAACCTTCAACTATATAACCTCTAAGCTCGTACGTCACAGAGAAGGGTGTTAAGCTAAGAGAATAAATTCTCCGCCACCAGCAGAAATATATTTGAAAGAAATCAGCTTTATATCTCAATTTGTAATGTCAGACATACAATCCATACAAGTCTGTCCTGGGCTCGAACAGAACAGTAGGCACTTCCAAAGAAGTCCTTGCAATCCGGATATTAACTAATCACGACCGGACTTCCCGTCACTAAGGGTGATAAAACCTCTATATCGGAGATCAGCCGATGTAGAGTAACTCGACGGTAATCCTTCCGTTTTCACAAATATCAGGTCTTCAACACTGGTCATCAAATGCAATCCATAACGACGTATCACATATTTGGAATGGGTTATACGACCCCAAGGTCCTTTCCCGGCTAACCCGAATAGTGAGCGCTTATTCAAAAATAAGTGTGGCATTAAAATTCAAGAAAATCACAACAAATACCTATTTAAAGGTAAATATTGATAGTCGGATTATTTAACTATCAATAGGCGTGCTCAACATCACCAAATTCCAAAAAATTTCCCGAGATATTTACTTTCCAAAATATCTTTACAGATATATAATTTCCACACTCTAACCATTTGAAAACAAATTTTCAAATTACTTTTCAATCCTCTATCACTTTTGAAAACAAATTTCAATCATTTCCTTACTCGGAAATACTTTCAATCCAACATGGTTCATTTAAACCAATTAAATAAATCCTTAACGATTTACTTTATATTTACGTTCCAAATCCGTAAATTAATTCCCACACTTCAAAAATAAATCAACATTTATTTTTAAACAAATTCCCCTTTTCATTTATAAATTCCATAGTGAATTTACATTCCAAAATATTTATGAATATACGATTTCAATTATTCATTTTCAATTTATCTTCAAAAAGATAAATTCTCAAAATATTTCATTTCACATTGGAAAAACATTTCCATACTTATTTATTAATAAGTAATTCACAAATCCATTTATTTTCAATACTTAGAAAATATTCCATATACTTAATATCGAAATTAAGTAAATATTTCATTCTTTAAGGAAAACATTCACTTAACACATTTATTTGGGCTAAAACGAATGTTGCGTAAAACATCATTACTACGACCCAAAATCACTAGCATAGGGATTCGAAATTTAGATAGATATATAAATCCCAATACTATACAAAAACATTTCCTTTCGGAAATCATTTACTATAACAACAGTGTTATAGTCCACCATTTCCTTCTTTCTCGAAAACGTCTATTTCAACAATAAATGTTGAAATATATGGTTTCGATTCATAATACATTTTAAAACATCTTTAAAATAATTAACTTCATTCTATAATATTCATTTTGCCAAACATGACCATTTTATTCAATAAGGTATTCACCGTCCAAAATCGTGAATATATTTCCTTTAATAAACTTCAATATTCAATTTATCAAATTCAATTGATTTCGAGTTTATAAATAATGTTTATAAATTCCATTTCTATTTATATGCTTCGATTTATAAATCTCATTGTTAACAAATTCCATTTATATCTCATTTAAATGCCAAAATCCGATTTATAAGATAATTACTTATAAATCTTCTATTTTACAAAATCTATTCATTTTATAACTTCACAATTTATAAATCTATAAATTCTCATTCACTTATGAATCCATTATACTTCATTTTAACACTTATAAAAAAACTTCGTTTTATAATTCCAATATTTTTAATTTATAAATATCCATTTTATACATCTTTTATAAAAATTGTTTGTAATAGTCCAAAAATTCCAATTTAAACCATTTCATAAATTTATTAACTATTTATTTCAAAAATCACTTTTCACTTATATTTCATAAAAACCCTACTTTTATAACATTAAAATTTTAACGTTTATTTATTTTTTAACAATTCAAAATTTAATAAAACGTATACTTTCGAAAATCACTTTAAAATTCCTTTTAAAAACCAAAATCATTATTTTAAAACTTCAGAAATGGATCCGATGATGCAAAAACACCAAATAGTCAATCACGACATCCAAATATCATATATCGATATGATAATCAACAAATATCAATAGATAACAATCATCATTCAAACATGCATTCAAGAATTTTAAATATAACTATTTAAAATTAAAATCAAAATCGATTCGATTGAGTAAGAAGTTCTCACCTTGATTTCAATTTCGTTTTCAGCGATTTATTTCGAATAAAATTAAACGCGCGTTTAATTTTACCCGAAATTCTTACTAACTCTAAACGAATCCAATCCAATTCCATAGCGTATTGCTCGTCCATACGATTCCAACGCAACTGGTTTCACGCGTTTTCGGCCTCGTATGAAAAAGATATGATTTTTTAAAGATTCACGATTTTATATTCATAAATTTACAACAAATTTTATAATTTTAAACCTAAATAACATCAGGGCCGTTAGATCCATTGCCTCCAAATCCAAGCAGTGCGTGCTTTCTTCCCTCCTTCTCCAGAAAACACCCACGCACGCTACCAGTTGTAGCCGAACCCAAATCATAAAACTAGGGTTTATATTCGCGCCACCAACACTCGATTAAAATTCGATCAGGTACCATCGTTCTGAAGAGCATCACGTCCTCTACCTTCGGCTGCAATACTAGCAAGCTCGGCCCCCCTTGACCCTAGAATTTCGTGCGAACGTAAGGGGAACGCGGGCAATTTCACGTTGATCTACAGCTCAAAACTTGATCTCGACCGTTGGATGTAAAGCTCTCGACGAGCTCTCGATCTTTGTAGTTGAAAGTTTCCTGAAACGAGGCTTGGATTTGAAGAAATTTGGAGGGGAAGATAATGGTGTTTTGGCCATTGATGAAGGAGGTGGCGGCTGCTGAAGGATTAGGGTTAGGTTTATTTTTTTTTATTTTTTTTGTGAATAAATGCCCTATTTATAGAATTTTCTCAACCACTATTCATTTTGGATTTTCCAAACTCCGATTTACGCGCGGTGACTGGCATTTCTATGGTTTATCCTGCGTTCCGGACACAATGGAACAGGTTTCGAAAGCTAATTCGGTCATCTGTGCGAGTTATGGCAATAAACGTTCAATTTAAAATTAAACCGATTAAACGATTTTCTAGGCGTTTTAACTTGCACCAGACAAACGGTAAATCCGATTGACATGAAATTTAAAACCATATAATAATATCACATTACGGTATCGATAAAACTAGTTTCGTCGAAATCCGAGACTTTTTGAAAAATGACCATTTTAACTCGCCAAATTAATATTAAAAACAATTTCGATGCGTTTCGAGCTGCCACGATCGAACGACAACTCCGTTTGCTACGAAATTTGAAATCTGATAATAACTAACTATTACGGATCCAATGGAACTGGTCTTGTCCAATTCTGAGACTGTTCGAAAATTAGCTAATTTCACTTGTCGATTAAATATTAAAATATTCAATTTTTCACAAATTAACTTTTAATTCGATTTTAAAAGTTCTAAAATATCGTTCTAACTCCAACATGATAAAATAAAATTTTACAAATCATTTTCAATCATATTTAACCCAATTTTCAATTATTTCTGTATTTTCAAGTATTAAATTATCGATTTAATTGTCAAATTAAATCTAATATTCGAAAAATAAATTATTCGACTTATAAATTTCACTTATTAATATTTAGAATTAACTAAATATTCGAATTTTAATTAATAAAAATTCTGGGTCGTTACATACTTCCCCCCTTAAAAGAATTTCGTCCTCGAAATTACCAAGTAAAAAAAGTTACAGAATTCATTAACTTTCCAAAATCCATAGTTAAACTTCTTACAATAATTTTACTAAGTTTCCAAATCATACTTAGTTATCTTTTCAAAACCAAACTATATCGTTTAATTTCCAATTCCAAAACCAAAATTATAGTTTTCACAAATTTCCCAAATTTTCTCAAAATTTTTCTAACGCCTTAAATTTTCGGAAAATTCGCCATAGTCTCCTTTGCGCGGCTCGATCCGAAAAAAAAAGATAGTATATATATCACAAATATACATCTCATCAAGTGATGAGGCATCTCGCAGGGAAAAAAGTGTAAAAGTACGGTATGTAATCCGAGATATGTACCTTATTTATTATTAGCGAGCGTATACGGCTAATATAGCGCGAAAGCGAGCTCCAAATGCGAAGCAACGCCATCCGCACCTACTAAACACTCAACAACAACATGAGAATCATGCATATATGAAAATAGTATCAATATACAACATATAGCAACATAACAACTACATAATATAGCAAATGCAACTAAACAACAAATGCAACCATCAACCAACTCAATATTCATTCATATTCTCATTAATATTCATTGAATTGGTTTTCCAATTGATTTATTAACATTGGACTTTACTAACATTCATTTGTTCATTTTCAAATTAGTATACATTCACTAATTTATTCACATTGATTCGCTTTCAATCCAAATCAAATCCAATTCTATTCGAATTTACATATTATCCGTTTGAATTTAATTACATAGCTTCCAATTTCGCTAATTCACTTTCATTAACACTTAATGAATTTATATACAATCAATCAACAATCAAATAACAACCAATGTTTATTCAATACAACCAAATTTATTCACTTTCCATTCAATTTGGTTCAACACTTTTAATTCCATTTGGATCATATTAAATTGACTGTCATTCAATTTATTCAATTTCTAATAACATTAGCTTTTAATGAATTTACACCTACATTCATTATTTCATACCAATTATTCACATTCAATTTATTAACTTTCAATTAGTTAACCATTTCAAGTTGAATTTCATTTATATAACTCAAGTTCACATTCTTAATGACTTCATTTCATTAATTCACTTATTAATTTACTTCGATACCAAAATCAACTTCATTCAACTTCACTTAAGTTATATTCCTTTTCAAACCCCTTTTGTCTAACTTAACTTAAGTTTTCACTTATAAATCCAATTCAAATTCCAATCCTATTTAACTTTCTACCAAAGCTAAATTTATTAACTCCTATCATAAGTTCAAAACTTATTTCACTTATATTCATCATCTTATAAGTTATACAACTTATATTCAACAATTACTACTTGGATTTTATTGATTTACTTATACTTCCTTTAATTTAACTTCATCCTTTAAGTTAAATTTATTCTATCAAAATTCAAATTGTATAAGTTATCAACACATTTATCATTCCCAAATTACCATGGTAGCAAATCTATCACATGGAGACTCGAAAATAATACTGATGATGGTGCAGTCATCACCCTTATTATTTCCCAGTAACAATAGTGAATTCAGTGCTTAATATTCTTTCAAAAAAAAAAAATTTCCTTTCATTTATAAATGACATTTATAAATCTCTTTCTCATAGAGTTTCACTCTCTATATATACAAGATTATTTCACAATTGTAATCATATTAATTATAGTCCCATACTTATAATTCATTTGCTTATACAATTATTCTTTTACAATTGTTGTTTTTATTTAACTTATTCAACAACCAACAATCAATTCATATACACTTTAATAATTCTGAAAAATTATTCCTTTATATACAAAATATAATCAAGGCAAAATTATTTCATTTACCCAATTTTAAAACAATATCATGTCAATTTGTTCTGTACAAGTGTTTAGAGATCCCTATCAACAACGTTAATTACTCGTGTTGACTAAAATCCATATACTACTCAACAAACCAATCATCACAATATAAAACAATTTATATTCACTAACAAATACGTGCTCGTATCTATTCTTACACTCGAACTCATTCTAGAGTACTACTGACTCTATCTCTAATGAATTATACCCAACAGAGCCATGGTTGTCGCTTAACCATAAGCTCTGATACCAAATGTAACGTTTGCGATTTTTCGTTGCCGAAAAATCGAAATGTTAGGGTTAAAGAAGAAGAAAAAGGTAGAAGAAGAGAGAAAAAGATAGAACAGAACAGAAACAACAGAACAATATCAGAATCTCACAATTCGCAGCGGAACAACATATAATAGATAAATGAATAATCTTTAAACAAAGAACTATATCAGTTATTACATTACATCATTTTACATTACATTTCATCATCAGAGTGTACAACAACAAACAAACAGCGGAAAAGAAATACTATATACAAGTGAATACGCCATGCCATCCAGCTTGCCTCCAGCAACTCCTGAATTCCAGAATATCCTGATAAACCTTACTCCTGACTGCCCGTGTGGAAATTGGTGGGCACCCAGAGTTTAGGAAGGAAAACAATAAACTCCGAGTCAGTCATGTGACTGGTGTGAGAACTAAAACAGTTTATTTTTCTTTAAATCAAAATAGAGGAATATTTTTAAAGTCAATTCGCAATGCTTTTAAAAATGAGACTACCATAAGGCCTCCCGCACACACACACAATGCAAACGCAGAATCGGAGGAGATTTCTCCTTATGATAGTCAAAGATGCTTGATACGCATTAAAAAGAAACATTCGATATTATTACTAGTGCATAGTGTAGGAAAAATTCATTTCGAAAATAAAGATATAAATCTTAGCCAGCATAGGCATTCCGCACTTATGCCTACTATAGCTACCATCCAAACAGTGGGGTGCCACCATAAGTGAATGATAGGTTCTACAACTAAAACCGTACAAGATCGTATTGTTTCTTTGGATTTCCTACAAATGGTCAGGCCAAGGAACTTCCCATTGCCACATGGAAACGCCTCTGGAATGACGTCCCGAGAACCAAACCGAATCTCTGCCAACACAAGGCCGGGTTACCCCTAACTGGGTAACTACTGACACGAATATGTCATCCCCCGATCGTAACCGATCTATCCGAGGATCCTCGATTTCCAACAACCACAAAATCTGCAGCAACAACATAGGCTAAATATCTGGGCTCCATAGATACCACCTCTATCCAGAAGGAATGACATACACTAAAGGGGTGCTACCCCCTAATAACCTTGCTGCATCCTTCCTGTTTTGACCATTTCCGGGGTGTGAGGTCCGACGAAGTCTCGTCCACAAAGCCACGCTTTATACAAAAGCCGTGCTTTGGGTCAACAAATGATCATAGAAATGATCACCAAGATAAATGATCAAATAAATGATCCTATCACAAATGATCAAACAATGATCATTTCACAGCAACACTCAGTATGCCACACTACCAAATTGGGAGTATTTCACTAATAACCTTCAACTATATAACCTCTAAGCTCGTACGTCTCAGAGAAGGGTGTTAAGCTAAGAGAATAAATTCTCCGCCACCAATAGAAATATATTTGAAAGAAATCAGCTTTATATCTCAATTTGTAATGTCAGACATACAATCCATACAAGTCTATCCTGGGCTCGAACAGAACAGTAGGCACTTCCAAAGAAGTCCTTGTAATCTGGATATTCACTAATCACGACCGGACTTCCCGTCACTAAGGGTGATAAAACCTCTATATCGGAGATCAGCCGATGTAGAGTAACTCGACGGTAATCCTTCCATTTTCACAAATATTCGGTCTTCAACACCGGTCATCAAATGCAATCCATAACGACGTATCACATATTCGGAATGGGTTATATGACCCCAAGGTCCTTTCCCGGCTAACCCGAATAGTGAGCGCTTATTCAAAAATAAGTGTGGCATTCAAATTCAAGCAAATCACAACAAATACCTATTTAAAGGTAAATATTGATAGTCGGATTATTTAACTATCAATAGGCGTGCTAAACATCACCAAATTCCAAATAATTTCCCGAATTATTTACTTTTCAAAATATCTTTACAGATATATAATTTCCACACTTTAACCATTTGAATTTTTTTTTCAAATTACTTTTCAATCCTTTATCACTTTTGAAAACAAATTTCAATCATTTCCTTACTCGGAAATACTTTCAATCCAACATGGTTCATTTAAACCAATTAAATAAATCCTTAACGATTTACTTTATACTTACGTTCCAAATCCGTAAATTAATTCCCACGCTTCAAAAATAAATCAACATTTATTTTTAAACAAATTCCCCTTTTCATTTATAAATTCCATAGTGAATTTACATTCCAAAATATTTATGAATATACGATTTCAATTATTCATTTTCAATTTATCTTCAAAAAGATAAATTCTCAAAACATTTCATTTCACATTGGAAAAACATTTCCATACTTATTTATTAATAAGTAATTCACAAATCCATTTATTTTCAATACTTAGAAAATATTCCATATACTTAATATCGAAATTAAGTATATATTTCATTTTTTAAGGAAAACATTCACTTAACACATTTATTTGGGCTAAAACGAATGTTGCGTAAAACATCGTTACTACGACCCAAAATCACTAGCATAGGGATTCGAAATTTAGATAGATATATAAATCCCAATACTATACAAAAACATTTCCTTTCGGAAATCATTTACTATAACAACAGTGTTATAGTCCACCATTTCCTTCTTTCTCGAAAACGTCTATTTCAACAATAAATGTTGAAATCTATGGTTTCGATTCATAATACATTTTAAAACATCTTTAAAATAATTAACTTCATTCTATAATATTCATTTTGCCAAACATGACCATTTTATTCAATAAGGTATTCACTGTCCAAAATCGTGAATATATTTCCTTTAATAAACTTCAATATTCAATTTATCAAATTCAATTGATTTCGAGTTTATAAACAATGTTTATAAATCCCATTTCTATTTATATGCTTCGATTTATAAATCTCATTATTAACAAATTCCATTTATATCTCATTTAAATGCCAAAATCCGAATTATAAGATAATTACTTATAAATCTTCTAATTGACAAAATCTATTCATTTTATAACTTCACAGTTTATAAATCTATAAATTCTCATTCACTTATGAATCCATTATACTTCAATTTAACACTTATAAAAAAACTTCGTTTTATAATTCCAATATTTTTAATTTATAAATATCCATTTTATACATCTTTTATAAAAATTGTTTGTAATAGTCCAAAAATTCCAATCTAAACCATTTCATAAATTTATTAACTATTTATTTCAAAAATCACTTTTCACTTATATTTCATAAAAACCCTACTTTTATAACATTAAGATTTTAACGTTTATTTATTTTTTAACAATTCAAAATTTAATAAAACGTATACTTTCGAAAATCACTTTAAAATTCCTTTTAAAAACCAAAATCATTATTTTAAAACTTCAGAAATGGATCCGATGATGCAACAGCACCAAATAGTCAATCACGACATCCAAATATCATATATCGATATGATAATCAACAAATATCAAAACATCTGCAAATAAATCAATACAGTTGAGGAATCCAGTTGGATCCCTCCAACCAGCTTCCCTGCATCCAAAAACATTAGCACAATACCAATTCCGCTCCAGTACGGAATTATCGCGGTATATGGGATTTATAAATATTATCCGCTTAATAGACGGCGCAATAGGGTCTCATTCGCTATACAATGCGGGAAACCAAATCCAAGTACATAAATAATACCAATTTCACTGTTTATGAAATATTCGTGGTATATGTTTTTAATAAATAAACTCCGCTTACTAACGGAGCATAATGTCTATTTTAACAATCAATAGATAACAATCATCATTCAAACATGCATTCAAGAATTTTAAATATAACTATTTAAAATTAAAATCAAAATCGATTCGATTGAGTGAGAAGTTCTCACCTTGATTTCAATTTCGTTTTCAGCGATTTATTTCGAATAAAATTAAACGCGCGTTTAATTTTACCCAAAATTCTTACTAACTCTAAACGACTCCAATCCAATTCCATAGCGTATTGCTCGTCCATACGATTCCAACGCAACTGGTTTCGCGCGTTTTCGGCCTCGTATGAAAAAGATATGATTTTTTAAAGATTCACGATTTTATATTCATAAATTTACAACAAATTTTATAATTTTAAACCTAAATAACATCAGGGCCGTTAGATCCATTGCCTCCAAATCCAAGCCATGCGTGCTTTCTTCCCTCCTTCTCTAGAAAACACCCACGCACGCTACCAGTTGTAGCCGAACCCAAATCATAAAACTAGGGTTTATATTCGCGCCACCAACACTCGATTAAAATTCGATCAGGTACCATCGTTCTGAAGAGCATCACGTCCTCTACCTTCGGCTGCAATACTAGCAAGCTCGGCCCCCCTTGACTCTAGAATTTCGTGCGAACGTAAGGGGAACGCGGGCAATTTCACGTTGATCTACAACTCAAAACTTGATCTCGACCGTTGGATGTAAAGCTCTCGACGAGCTCTCGATCTTTGTAGTTGAAAGTTTCCTGAAACGAGGCTTGGATTTGAAGAAATTTGGAGGGGAAGATAATGGTGTTTCGGCCATTGATGAAGGAGGTGGTGGCTGCTGAAGGATTAGGGTTAGGTTTATTTATTTTTATTTTTTTTGTGAATAAAGGCCCTATTTATAGAATTTTCTCAACCACTATTCATTTTGGATTTTCCAAACTCCGATTTACGCGCGGTGACTGGCATTTCTAGGGTTTATCCTGCGTTCCGGACACAATGGAACAGGTTTCGGAAGCTAATTCGGTCATCTGTGCGAGTTATGGCAATAAACGTTCAATTTAAAATTAAACCGATTAAACGATTTTCTAGTCGTTTTAACTTGCACCGGACAAACGGTAAATCCGATTGGCATGAAATTTAAAACCATACAATAATATTACATTACGGTACCGATGAAACTGGTTTCGTCGAAATCCGAGTATTTTGAAAAATGACTATTTTAACTCGCCAAATTAATATTAAAAACAATTTCGATGCGTTTCGAGCTGCCACGATCAAACGACAACTCCGTTTGCTATGAAATTTGAAATCCGATAATAACTAACTATTACGGATCCAATGGAACTGGTCTCGTCCAATTTTGAGACTGTTCGAAAATTGGCTAATTTCACTTGTCGATTAAATATTAAAATATTCAATTTTTCACAAATTAACTTTTAATTCGATTTTAAAAGTTCTAAAATATCGTTCTAACTCCAACATGATAAAATAAAATTTTACAAATCATTTTCAATCATATTTAACCCAATTTTCAATTATTTCTGTATTTTCAACTATTAAATTATCGATTTAATTGTCAAATTAAATCTAATTTTCGAAAAATAAATTATTCGACTTATAAATTTCACTTATTAATATTTAAAATTAATTAAATATTCGAATTTTAATTAATTAGAATTCTGGGTCGTTACAACGTGTCTTTATTTTAAGGATAGATTTTGACCTTGTCGAAAGGTTTGATAGCTTCGGCTACAGCTTCGGTAGGTATAGGTGTTGTTAAAGTGCATAATACTTTTAATCTTTTCGAAAGGTTAATTCCAATGATTTCTAGGGGTTTCAACGAATGTAGATCTAAATAAATCATCAACCTTGTCGAAGGGTTTAGATTGTAGAATTGAAGGCTTTGAAAACTTACAATGGTTTCTTATTGCTGAAGTGTATCGACCTTGTCGACAAGAACCTTCCGATGGGGTTGAGCCTAAAAATATGAGTTAAACTAACAAAGATTTAAGCAAACAGTGAAGTAGTTAACAAAGCCAAGGACCTCCCATTGTATTCAAGAAAGAGTTCCATTTTATTAAATTTCCCCAATTTATACTCGATTAGGGTTATTATACTTTGATTAAGAAGTTACAAGATTAGAATCAAAGAAAATCTCCTCCCCAAAAAAAAGACCCCTTGGGTCCTATTTATAGATGTAGGTGACCTCACTTTCGTCTCCATGCTCCCGACTATGTCGGAAGGTGCCTCCTTATATATATAGCCACGAACCTTTAATCTTTGTTGAAAGGTTTGCCTTTCTTCTGCTATTATAGACCTTTCGATATTGTCGAAAGGTTTGCTTGTCTTTATGCCTTCATGATTCTTTTGACTTTATCAAAGGCTTTGCTTTCTATGTACTGTTGTGAACCTTTAAACCTTGTCGGAAGGCAACTCTCCTCCTAATTGTAGCGAACCTTTCGGCCTTGTTGGAAGGTTGCACTTCATGTGTTTGTTATGAATCCTTCGATCTTATCCGAAGTTTACTTCTCACTTGATTGTTATCTAGAGCTGTTCTTCCCTTCAATATTTTCGAAAGGTTGTCCACCATTCTTTGTTGATTTTTGAGTATTGCTTTCTTTATAAAAACCTTTCGACCTTGTCGAAAGGTATTCTGGTTGTGCTCGAACCGGTTCGGAAGGCTTGCTATGCTTTCAAAAAGGTTATTATAGAGTGGCTTACACTTGCTTTGACCTCTTCATTCTGTTCGAAAGGTAAGAAATTCATGTACATTAAGGGATAGAACCTTTCACTCATGCGGAAGGTTTAATGCAAATGAATTCTGATGATTGCATCCTTTCGACTCCTTCGAAGGGTTTGGTTTGAACTTCTTCTCCTTTGTCTTTGTTGAAAGTCCTCTTGACCTAGTCGAAAGGTGGTTTGGACTTCGAAAAATAGCCTTGGACTTCGTCGAAAGCATTTTGTCGGAAGGTACAATTAACTAGAGCATTTTGATGCTTTCTAAGCTTTCCTCATGTTCTCGTGATCCTTCTTTCATACCTTCATTCTAGCAAATATTTTATGGTTAACAATTTTATTATGTTACAAAACACAATATTCATTTTTATCTTGATAATATGGAAATTTTACCTATCTTCTTCTAAGACTAAAGTTTCTTAGAATCATGTGGAACTTGGAATGTGTTTGTTTACCAAGTTGAATATGCATGCAGTATGACAAACATATGCATCACCAATTTTGAGTATCTTTGATTTTTGATTTTTGGTTTGAAGTTAGTATTTTATACAGACCTTTAATAAATGAACATGGAAGTCGATTGATAGTTGTAAATAAAGTAAGGCTGTCAATGGATACCTAAAAAATTCAAAATTCATTTGAATCCATATTCGAAATGTGGATAAATATCCGATATTCAAAAGAGAAGATATAGATGCGTGTATGAATGCATATGCGTTCGAAAATAATCAATCCGGTTTTTTTCAAGATCATTGTTTATTTTGTATAATTCAATCAATGAAAGACATGTATTTATTATTTTATTAAACTGGTATAATTTATATTATACTCATTAAATGCATATTAAATGCTCAAAACTATTTATTGTTTTCTTATTTGTTGATTTTGCATACTTTTAAAATCAATATAAGTGAGAAAAAGTTATGTTAAATATTTTCAATTTATGTTTTTTGATTTATTTATCTTTAGTGGATATGATAATTATCCGATATCCATCCTTATTTACGAATACGTATATCCGATATCCAAAATGATTTCGAATACAGAGGTAGATACGACACTACCCCATCCGAAAGTATCCGTTGATAGGACTAAAATAAAGAAAATAGTGATGGTGAGAATCAAACAAAAAAATGCATATAAGATACCTTTCTTACATGGATTGGTGATTGAATGTAGAAGGAACATATAGAGTACTTATTTGAGATAATATATCACTAATATTCTCTAAAACCAAAAATAAAATAACTATAAACGCCGAAAATTTAATGGGTTTCATGTAATGTAGTTCAATCTTATCTATTATTAATTTGTAATATTAAATATAAAAATTAAAATGAGAACTATTCTATGAAGTTTTTGAACTTCCTCTTGTACTTTTTTACGGGTGGTTGTAGTCCTTTGATTTGTTGTACATGGATGGTAAGTCATTTCACTTCACGACAATGCGAATGTTTTGCTCTTACACTTTTGCAGATAATTACCTTTCAAGGGTTTTAGTTTGCCACAGAATGAATAGTTCGATTTTTCAGTATTATGGTATATGTATTTTCTAAATTTTAAAAATGTATCAGGATACTAAAAGATGCTTTTCCTTGAGAAGCATCAGTAAACTCACAAACTTTCCTTTCATCATTCACTATTAAACTAAACTTTTAGTTATTCATCCTTTACAGACTTACAGATGTATCATCTTAGTATCTGAATAAAAACACACCAACATTAGGATCTTGACTCTTAAAACAATTTGAAATTTTCCAAGTTCCCCAAATCTTTGGCGATGATATTAAACCTTCGGAAGCTACAACTAAGTTTTTGTCCATAGAAACCGTGATCATTTTTTGGAATTTTAAGTCTAACTGTCGCCATTGTTTGATTCTAGATATAAACTATAATTTGTATTTTGTATGTTAAGGTAAAAGGAGCTAAAAGTCCAGTAGTTCAAGATGAATATAATCTTAAAATGCCTTCTAGGGTTTCCTAGAAAGTAATGTATGGGATTTCATTTTCAAATAGTTCTTCCTACCAAAAGAATGCCAATAAATGGTTTCAACTATGACTTTGTCATGATGGTATGTTTTGCAGCTGCATAATTAAATGGTTATAATTTTAGTATCCAAATTAATAAAATTATTAAATTTTTTTTTTTAGTCTATTACCGCCCATAAAGAATCAATTGTGTTTTTGCTATTCTTGAAGCAGGTCACAAATTAGAGCATGGATGCAAAGATACATGCTTGTTGAAATTGAATCTCAAATACATAGGATATTAACATTTACAACGGTCATAGCTCTCGTGGAGATGGTTGCACCTTTTCTTATTCTTGTTTTATGCATTTTGGAGTATTTTTTCTAGTGTATGTATAAACTAATAATTTTTCAAAATTAATGTACAAAATTTGTGCTCCTTGCATGATGCAAACTTTGTGTTAACATTAATAAAAATGATGCTATTTAAATTATATTCAATGGTTTGATTTTGAAATGACTAATTTGACAGTTTATTACAGTCTACTATATGAAATTTATGTACAATATTTGTTGGTGAATATATATGTTATCTAATAATAGACAAACAACATAGTCAAATTATACTTACAATGTTTAAAATCAATATGAATTCAAATAACAACTTTTAGTATTTGTTGTAAAAAGATTGGAATGACACAAGAAAGTGTTACAAAAATATTTTTAATAATATTTGATAAACATTGTAACAAAGGGTTTGGAATGTTTATAAGCATATTTCTACCATATATGAAAATTACTATTGCTAGTGCTTCTACAACACTATACACAACATCCAAAAAAATAGTATGAAATTGTGCCCCTTTTTACAATAATGGATGTAACGACTTTAACTTAAATGTTGTTGAAGGGTTTTTATAATGGATATCCAACGATTTAGAAAGGTTTTTTTTTCTTGTAGCGGGGGTAATTGTGTTATGGATTAATTCTGCTCTTCACATTCTTGTGAGTAATTTTCTATCCCATCCTTCTAATTTATTGCTTATTTTTGCCTAGCAGGGGTGAACAGTGAGCTTCGGGTCAGATCGGTTTGGATCGGTTCGGGTCCGCTTTGGTAATAACATAAAAATGCATATATTTCAGTATTTTTTGATCGAATCTTTTAGACCGGTTCAGATCGGATTTGGTTGGGTCTTTATAATATTTTTCATCATCCAAACCCGATCCAAGATTTATTTGGCTCGGTTCGAATCTTTTAGGTCAGTTTTGTTTGGATTTATGGTTCTCAATTCTAATTCTCAGCCCTGAAGTACATATACACAGTGCCAACCCTAACCCTAGGTCTACCGGGGAATGGCCTAGGACCTCAAAACTTTGGGGACCCAAAATAAAATAAAATAGTAGTACAACAATCAATTACACACAATAAAGCAAGCACTGAAGCTCATATCGAATGAAAAACGAGCAGGTGGAGTCATGGAAGGGGTAATAGGATTCAATTCCAAATTTCCAACTGAAAGAGGGGCTACGAAAAGATGAGGGAATTCAATAGGCAAGCTAAGGTTCCTGACTTCCAATTAATCAATTAAAGAAAGACAAAGGCTTCGACTTCATCTTCAAGCCTTCAACTACTTGGTAAAATTCTAACAATTCTCTTTAATTCATTTAATCAACCATTACTCATTAGCTTCTATGTTATTTGAGGAATTTTATTTTTCCTGAAAGATTGATTGTATTATTTATGGTTTTAAATTGATTGTTATTAGACCATTCATGCGAAGATCTACATTTCGGGAGGTTTAAGTCGACAATAAACCACACATGTCCAACTCAAAATCATCTAAAACACAGATAATCAATGGGGCTAACTAAGAAATATAAGAAAAGAAAAAAACAAACACAGAATCTCACAGTGGATGACAAAATATAATAATCAAACAAACAGTTTATGAAGCTATTTACACTATACATTTGATTATACTTTTACAACATCAATCAGAGTTATACATACAAGAGAGACAAAATAAAACAATGTAGCAGAACAACATGATGCAAGGAAATAATACTGGTAATATAATATACAAAACCTTTGTTTTCGTCCTCCAGAATAATATGATCTTCAATGCACTGAAAACTCGAGGCTGACCTAAGCATAAAGTAAAACAATACACTCGAGTTAGAACTAAAATATCCTTATGTAAGTCAAATCAATATCACATATAACAGGAGTGCAATAGCATCGGAGGGGTTTACCGAGTTTTACATCTCCTATCCGGTGTATAACATGGGTGTAATAACTCAAGAGATGTTGCGGGATTTTCCATCTCTTAAGGATCCATCAAAATATCTATATATAGTAGAATATGCTATATATGTAAAGTCTAATTAATAAGATAAATATTTTTCTAGCTTTAAGGATTTATATTAACCCCCCTTAATTCCTTTTTAAGTATTGGCGCACAGTTTGCATATAATACCCCTGTAACGACCCAGGAATTTTAGTAATTAAAATTTGAATATTTAATTAATTTTAAATATTAATAAGTGAATTTATAAGTCGAATAAATTTAATTGGATTTAATTGGATAATTAAATCGATATTTTAATATGTTAAATTATGGAAATAATTGAAAATTGAGTTAAATATGATTGAAAATGATTTGTAAAATTTTATTTTATCATATGGGAGTTAGAACGATATTTTAGAACTTTTAAAATCGAATTAAAAGTTAATTTGTGAAAAATTGAATATTTTAATATTAAATTGACTAGTGAAAATAGCCAATTTTTGAACAGTCTCAGAATTGGACGAAACTAGTTCCATTGGATCCGTAATAGTTAGTTATTACCGGATTTCAATTTTCGTGTCAATCGGAGCTATCGTTTGATCGTGGCAGCTCGAAACGCATTGAATTATTTTTAATATTAATTTGGCGAGTTAAAATAGCCATTTTTCAAAAAGTCTCGGATTTCGACGAAACCAGTTTCATCGGATCCGTAATGTGATATTATTGTAAGGTTTCAAATTTCGTGTCAATCGGATTTACCATTTGTCCGGTACAAATTAAAACGCCTAGAAAATCGTTTAAATCGGTTTAATTTAAATTGAACGTTTATTGCCATAACTCGCACAGATGTCCGAATTAGCTTTCGAAACCTGTTCCATTGTGTCCGGAACGCGGGATAAACTCTAAGAACGTCAGTTTCGGCGCGTAAATCGGAGTTTAGAAAACCCGGAATGAATAGTGTTTTGAATAATTTCCTATAAATAACCCTCCCCTCTTTAGAAATAAAAAAAATAAAAAAATAAAATCAAAACCCTAGCCGGCCGCCACTAACAGAACCGAGGGCCGAAAATTTTCCACCTTCTTCCTCTAATTTCTTTCAATCCACTCAATATCATTGAAAACTTCCAACTAACAAATTGAAGAGCTCGCCAAGTACTTCACATCCAACGGTGGATTCGCGTTGAAGTGGCTCGGATTCGTTGTAATCGACCAGGGAAGGGCGCGCGTTCCATCATGTTTTTCTCGATGCACGTGCAACCAAGCTTCGTGGTGTTCATGCTGAAGGTAGCACTTGGTGAGAGCTTCGAAGTGGTGGTAGTATGATGGAGTTTCGAGCGTCGGTGGGTGGTGCGGCCATCGAGTTTGGTGCGTGCGTATGGGTATGTTGCTCGCGTGAGTTGCCTGTAGACGTGAAGATGGAGTAGGGGGGGGTGTGTCCTACGGTCCAGATGAGGGGGTTTGGAAATCTATGGCTATGATTAGGTTAAGAAAATAATTAAGATAGTTATGTTGTAAATTAAAATATAAAATTCGTATGATGTTTAAAATTTGATAACTTGTTCATACGAGGTCAGATTGAGGCGAAACCAGTTGCGTTGGAATCGTATGGACGAGCACTACGCGATGGAGTTGGATTGGAGTCGTTTGGAGTTAGTGAGAATTTCGGGTAAAATTAAACGTCCGTTTAATTTTATTCGAAATAAATCGCTAAAACGGAATTAAAATCAAGGTGAGAACTTCTCACTCAATCGAATTAGTTTCGAATTTTATTTTAAATAGTTAGATTTAAAATATTTGAATGCATGTTTGAATGATGATTGTTATCTATTGATTGTTAAAATAGACATTATGCGCCGTTAGTAAGCGGATGTTATTTATTAAAAACATATACCGCGAATATTTCATAAACAGTGAAATCGGTATTATATATAATAGCAATATATATATATATTGGCATATGTATATATTGGAGTTATTGATTTCCCGCATTTGTTTAGCGGATGAGACCCTATTGCGCCGTCTATTAAGCGGATAATATTTTAAATCCCATATACCGCGATAATTTCGTACTGGAGCGGAATTGGTATTGTGCTAATGTTTGTGGATGCAGGAAAACAGGTTGGAGGGATCCAACTGGATTCCTCAACAGTATTTATTTGATTTCAGATATTTCGATATTTGATGGACTATCATATCGATATATGATGTCGTTGTTGTCGTGATTGACTATTTGGTATGTAGCATCATTGGACCAAATTTGGAATTTTAAAATGATTTTTAAAGTGAGTTTTTGAAAGAAAACGTTTATAAAATATGTTTGGAATTGATTCATTTTAAATAAATAAACGTTATAATTTTAATGTTATAAAAATTATATTTTTGAGAAATATAGTTAAAGATTGATTTTTGAAAATATGAGGCTAATGATTTTATAAAATAGTTAAAATCGGGATTTTTGAATATATTATAAAAGTTTAAATATAGGTTTTATAAAAATTTGATTTATTTTATAAATCAAAATGATGAAGTTTAAAGGAGTTTAAAGACGTTTTGAAATATTAATATGAATTGATTTATATAAGAGATTTATAAATGGATATTTATAAATCGAAATATTGAAATTATAAAACGAGCTTTTATAAGTGTTAGAATGAATTGTGAATGAATTTCATAAATGAATGAAATTTGTAGAATTATAATCGGTGAAGTTATAAATGGAATTTTATAAGCAGTAGGTTTATAAAATTTATAAAGTTATTAAAGGAATAGATTTGGGTGAATAAATAAATCTTATAAGTTATAAGATTTATAATTTGGAAAGTTTAAAAGAACAATTTTGTAAAATAATCGTTTCATAAGCATTTGACTTATAATATGAACTTTTGGTTTATAATTGAGTTATAAACTGGAATAGGTTAATAAAGGAGATGTATAAAAAGGAAGTTCTTATAAAACAAATAGAAATAGAATTTATAAACGTTGTTTTATAAATTCGCAAACCACTTATTTTGATAAGTAAAATTGTTATAATTTATTAATGGAGTTATATTCACATTTTTGACTGTGAATAATCCTTTAAAATGAAATGTATAGAAAAGATGAAATTTGTTAACGTAGTATATTCACGTTTTTGAATGGTGAATAATATGTTAAAGAAATTGTTTAGAATGCGATATTTTGAATTGAATTAAACCGATCTAACGATGTTTTAAATGTGTTGAGATTCGAAACCATAGATTTCAACATCTATTGTTGAAATAGACGTTTTCGAGAAATAGAAGGAAATGGTGGACTATAACACTGTTGTTATAGTAAATGATTTCCGAAAGGAAATGTTTTGTATAGTATTGGGATTTATATATCTATTTTAATTTCGAATCCCTATACTAGTGATTTTGGGTTGTCGTAACGATGTTTTACGCAACATTCGTTTTGGCCCAAATAAATATGTTTAAGAGAATGATTTCCTTAAAGAATGAAATATATGCTTAATTTCAATTTAACTATATTGAATATTTTCCAAGTGTTGAAAATAAATGGATTGAGAATTACTTAATAAGTAAGTATGGAAATGTTTTCCAATATAAAGTGAATATTTTGGGAATTTATCTTTTTGAAGATAAATTGAAATGAATAATTGAAATCGTATATTCATAGATATTTTGAAATATACATTCACTATGGAATTTATGAATAGAAAGGGAAGTTGTTTAAAAATAAATATTGATTTATTTTTCAAGTGTGTAACGACCCGTAAATTTTCGATAATTAAAATAGCTAATTTAATAAGATTTCATGATTTAGTGTTAGAAAAAAATTGTAAGTCATTTGGAATAATAATAAATGTTGAATCTATTGGGATTATAATAGAGTTAATAAGATTTTTAAAACTGGAATTTATTGGATAAATTGAATAACGGGTTTAATATGATTAAAAATGATTTGTAAAATTTTATTTTATCATATTGGAGTTATAGTGATGTTATAGAACTTTTAAAACTGAATTTAAAATTTATTTGTGAAAATTGAATATTTTAATATTTAATTATCGCCTGAAAAATAGCCAATTTTTGAACAGTCTCAGAATTGGACAAAACTAGTTCTATTGGATCCGTAATAGTTAGTTATTATTGGATTTCAATTTTCGTAGCAATCGGAGTTGTCGTTTGACCGTGGCAGCTCGAAACGCGTTGAAATTGTTTAATATTAATTTGGCGAGTTAAAAATAGTCATTTTTCAAACGGTCTCAGATTTCAACGAAACTAGTTTCATTGGATCCGTAATGTTATATTATTGTAAGGTTTCAAATTTCAAGTCAAACGGATTTACCGTTTGTCCGGGGCAAGCCAAAACGCATAGAAATTAGTTGAATCGGTTTAATTTAAATTTGATCGTTTATTGCCGTAACTCGCGCATATGATCGAATTAGCCTCCGAAACCTATTCCATTGTGTCCGGAACGCGGGGTAAACCCTAGAAACGCCAGTCGGCACGCTTCGTTTGGAGTTCGGAAAATTTCGATGAATAGTAAATTGGGAAATTTTTTCTATAAAAGGACCTTCACCCTTTCACTTTGCAAACCCTAATTTACTTCAGCCCTAGCCGCCATTTTACTGAATCAATGGCCACGAAAATTCGAAACTTCTTCCTCATTTTCCTCTCAATCCATCAACAATTAGCAAAAACTCTCAACTACAAAGTTGTAGAGCACGATGAAAGCTTCAAATCCATACGGAGATGATCGAAAACGGAGCCACGGATCAACGGGAAATCGAGATTTAAGCTGCTGCATTTTTCACGCAATTCGAGGCAGAGGGGATGGCCGAGCTTCAGGCTATTGATGGTGAAGATGGAGTAAGGCGGTGGCTTCGAAGTGGTGTAACCTGATCGTCTTCAAGTTGTTCGGTTTGGTCGTGAAAAATCGATGAAGATGGCGGCTATGGGTTGTGTTGCGCGTTCGAACACCGGGAAGAAGATGATACGCGTACGTGAGGAGATGAGGGAGTGCGGCTCAGATCTGCTATGCAGGAAATCAACGGTGATGATGGGGTGGGTTTTAAAAATTTAATTAAGCTGAAATTAATTTACATAAAATTTCGTGTTAACTTTAAACCATCATAACTTTGTCATACGAGGTTGGAATTCGACGAAACTTTTTGCGTTGGAATCGTATCGACGAGGACTACGCAATGGAACTGGATTGGAATCAATTGGAGCTAGAGAAAATTTTGAGTTAAATCGAACGTCGTTCGATTTGATTTAAAATCGAAAAATCAAGGTGAGTGTTTTATAACGCTCACAACGTACTGAATATCTTTATGCTAGTTAAATTTGACATTATGCATAGTTATGATTTTTATTTGTTGTTGTTTGATAAAATTTAATTATCATATTGATTGTCATTTGAATTCACCGTTAAATTAAATTGACAGTTAAATTAAAATTAAAATTGAATTGCGATTAAATTACCTGACATTGATAAATATGAAATTGTCGTGAATTGTATTGCCTATTGGATGATGTATTTCGATGGATGTTATTGGTTGATATTTAAATGTTTGGATGTTTATTTGTTTATATATATCATGCTATGCATACATATGACACTGTGATTGATTTAAATGATATATTCATCCCTGACATTTAATTATAATAACTAATCACTTGGCCATAGGTTAGAAAATTATATACGGACACCGAATTGGCTAAATAAATTTTTTTTGAAATCGTCGATTTAAAATTTATTTAAATGTTTTGATTTAAAAGTTATAAATAGAAATCAATTTATAGAAATCGAATTTGTCGAAAAATTGAGTTGGAATGTTGAAATAAATTTTAGTTAAAAGAAATTGGTAAATAATTTAAGTTGTGACTTTAAAAAATAAAATAAAAATTTGGATATGATTGAATTTCAAAAATCTATTTATTTTAAAGATTGAACATTATTTCGAGCTTTGAATATTACTAAGTAAAAGTGATATGAAATGATATTTTGAAATCGAGTTTGGCATTGAATCATATTTGGAATTTGGATTTAAACTTGAATATTGTTGGAAATTTTGTTAAGTGTTATAAATTGATATTTTGAGAAATCAAGCTCCAAATCGATATAAATTGAAATTGAATTAATTAAAGGTGAATGTAGAATTGAATTGATTTGAAGTAAAAGTTGACATTGTTTTGGATTGAAATCGAAATTGAATCGGTAGAATGGAAATTGAAATTGATTTGAATTGGGAAGTTATAATTGAAATGGATTGATTTTGAAGCTGTTTTAATTTGTTTTCCAAATTACTCTGTTATATAAACCATTTTGAATACTTAAACTATTTTAATCTATTTTAAATCTACTTAACCCAATTTAAATTATTTTAAACGAATTTATCTATTTTAAATCCATTTTAAAGATTTTAAGTGTTTTTAACTATTTTAATTATTTAAAACTACTTTTAAACTACTTAAAACTATTTTTCTAAAATCCTAAGCTGGTCAATAAGGTGAAATGTTTATATTTAAATCTTGAATTTAAATATGAAATCTGATATTTTGAAAGATACGATGATATTTGAATGGATTTGATTTTGAAGCGAATATGATATTTTGATATCAATTATGAATCGATTTGAAATATAAAGAGCCAAAGGTGTAATAATACGTAGTTATTAAAGAGACCGGGATCGGATATGGACATACTCTCTGTCGATACCGAAAACCACTTTAATAACTATTATACGCGGAGTGATGATCCAGAATGAAGTGGATGGTTTGGTGAACGCGTTGACTGAAGAAAGAGAACGATTATTGGATGACCCCTGACATGACTAAAACAGGAGCCGCGCCGGGCCATTGAGGTTCGCCACCTCTAGCGGACACACTTCTTCGATACCATATCTATTACATTTGTGATGCGATTTGGGTGCACCCCTTGATTTGGGAGTGTTGTTTCGCGGTGTTGGGGTAGCTGCTGGCTATGCCCAACATCAGTCCGGATCACGCAACTACTAGTATCCTAGTTGGTATCGCCTCATGTACCTTGTCATACTGATTATCCTATTCGCGACCACTACGTTTTGATTTGTACCTTGAGTATATGGATTGCCCTCTGGTGACTTCCGGTTTTGGGGAAACTACGGTCTTGTATATGCTTTTGGGAATATAAAATGTGTTAAGGGGGATTATGGTAACGCCTTAACGCTATTTTGATACTTTATATTACTGATAGACATTATCTACTTAGCGTATATTACTACATAGTAGATAGTTTCACGGATCCTTGAGAGATGGAAAATCCCGTAACATCTCTTGAGTTATTGCACGCACGTTGACACTGGATAGGAGATGTCAAACCCCGTAAACATCTCTGACGCCGTTACACTCATATTTATTTACGATTGATTTCACTTTCATAAGGATATTTTAGTCCTGACTCGAGTGTTTTGTCTTTTCATTACGCTCGGGTCAGTCCTGAGTTTTCAGTTTAGGTTGAAGATCATTTCCTTGGAAGACGGAGACGAAGATTTGGTATATTATCTACTACTATTATATTCATTCCATTCCGCTGCATTGTTGTATGATATTTGTTGTGTATGTAACTCTGATAAATGTTGTATAATAATAATCAAATGTATTCATTTCAAATGTATTCATTTAATTAACAGCTTCATGAACTGTTATTTTATTATTATACTTTAGCCTTCCGCTGTGAGATTCTGTGTTGTTTCATTTCCTTTATTTCCCTTCCTTTTCTTTTCTTAATTACCCCAATAACTATCTGCCCTTTTAATGGTTTGGAATCGACATGGGTATTTGATCGTCGGTTTAAACTGTCCAAAAAGGCGGGTCGTTACAGTTGGTATCAGAGCTTTGGTTTAGCGATAAACCTTGGCTCTAGTGGGGAATAACTCATTGAAATAGAGGTAAACTATATGAATGAGTTGAGTGTATATGAGAGAGCGTACTTGTTATTTGATATAAAATGGTTTTATATTGTGTTAATTTGTTCCGTTGAGTATTTATGAATTCTGGTCGATACTTGGGACGCCAAGGCGTCGATAGGAATTTCTAAACACTCGAATAGGACAAACCAACACAATATCGTTTTGGAATATATTTTATATAAAAGAATTATTTGAATATTTATTCATTTTGATTGAATTGATTGTTAGGAGATGATAATATTAGATTATTATCGTTATTGTTTGATCAGTCAATATTTACAACAATTGATTAAATAACAATGGATTTAGGAAAATGAAATCTTGTAAACACAATTGATAATGAATATAAATGAATTTTAACTTGGATTTGGGAATTTAAATTCCGGTGCTTGAAATTGACTTACAAGAATATGAAAAACATAATATGAGTATTATATGATAGTATAATTGAGTTGAAATTGTTTTCGAAGGATTTTTTTTTTATGATAAGTGTTATATTCCCTTCTCTTGACGCTAGAAAATGATTTCGGTGATGAGTGCACGCATCATCGGCGTTTATTTTCGAGAGTCCGAGTGGGGGAGACCACTTAATAGCTTGTCTAAACCTTGTTTTGACTCAAATTTTATTTTGTTTTGCATTCTCTATAGTATGATTTGATATATAAATTATATAAGTATATATTATTTCAAACCTTGATTTGAAATGAAACCGGGATTGGAATTCTTAAGTTCTTTAATAATTAATGATTTTTTTTTTATGATTGAAATGAATTTAGACTTGAATCATTAAGGAACTTCTGAATTGTGAAATGAGAAATGAACCTAAGAGCTAAGTGAAAATATCAATTGAAGTAGAAATCCTTAGAATTAGGAAATTATGAACTTAAAATAAAGTTGAAACTGTAAAACTCGCATAGTATTAAATTTCATTCTATAGCATACATATAACTTACCAAAATATTTAAGAAGTTCAAAATGTTATATGAATTGTTAACTGGATAATATACGAGTATAGGTTTGAATAATGAAATTTGCATTTAATTAATGGTTTGCAAATATAAATAAAATTGTTAGTAAATAATTGGAATTTAAATTAACATTTAAAGGTGATTCACAATTATGTTAATATAAAATGGAAATACTATATGTGAATGTAAATGTGAAATTAAATTATAGTGAAATTTAAGTAATGACTTAAGAATTAATTAATTGAAAATTCAACTTTAAATGAAAAGAAGTTGTATGTTGTTTAACTACATTCTATTTGCATAACTATAACTTACCAAATACTTAAAAGGTTTAAAATGCTAATAAGGATAGTAGAGAAATAATATACCAGTGAGAGAGTGAAAAATAAAATGTGAAGATCTATTTGATGGTTGTAAATATAAAAGAAATTTAAGCGGTAAAATTAATGATATATATAAGCGAATGAATAAAATTTAAACTTAATGAAATATAGAATTGGTAAATGGAAACTAATTAAATTTGAATATAACTAAATGTCTATAAGCTTGGAAGTGTATGAAATTAAAATTGACTTGGAAATGTATAATTGATTTAGTGTAGATTTTGGATGAATGTTAATGTTTGATATGCATTGGTTGTTAGATGGATGAAAATTGATTAAGTAGAATTCATTAGTGTTAATGGAATTGAATAAACGGAATAAAATTGTAAAATAATTAAATTCAAATTTGAAGCAAAGTGAAATTAAATATAATTGAATTCAATTTAAATTGAAGCAAATTGACTTGAATTTAAAATGTGAATGAAACAAACTTGAATAAATCGGAAACAAATTGAATGTAAACCTATTGCATGGATGAATAAGAAAATAAATGACTTTGTGTTTATGATTGTTTTTTTAGAAAATTTGAAGTTTTGATGGTTTGCACTTTGAAATAATAAAAGCAAATTTTTGGGAAAATCCAAATTTGTCCAATATATGCTTAAACGAAAACAACCATAACTTTTAAATGGCTGAACGGAATTCGACGATCTTGGACTTTTCGAAAAGCTTAGAAACTATAGCACAACTTTTGTTTAGATAACTTGAGAAAATTCCTTCGTCTACTAGGTTAAAACTTGAATGTTACTCGCTGTCCTGTGTAAAAATAAGTAAAATCTGTAGTATAGACCCTTAGTATTTTTGACATATCTTTTTACTGGTTTATCGGATTTTGATGATCTTGTACTTTCTGGAAAGCTAAGAACATAAGCTAAAACTTTTGTTTTAAGTGTTTTGTATTTTGACACCGTTTAGAAGGTCGAAACCACGAGTGAACGTCACAGACCTGCGCAATGCATTGCTCAGGCTGAGGCGTATACTCTTAGTAAAACTGCCATAAATTTTGAACGGATGATCCGAATTCGATGATTTTGGACATTACGGAAAGCCTTAAATGAATGCAACAACTTTTGTTTAGATTCTGTTGTCAAATATTACCGTTTAGGTGACCTAAAGCTAAGATTTGTTTGCTGTCCAGAAATTGAAATCTCAGTTTTGAAGCTAAATATGTTATATATATGTTATGTAGGCTAAGTATAGCGATCTATCTTTATATGCATGATTCTAACTTAGTTATTGAGCATTTTAGTAGGTAGCAAAGGGGTTGCGCTTCGTTGTGGAACTCGCTTCTACGCTAAATGCATAATGTAAGTAAAATGCTAATAAATGCTAAATAAAAGGTACGCTTACAGTTTTATATGATATTGGTGATATTTATATGTTGTTTCCCCACATATGGGATGCCTCATCATTGAGATGAGATGTATATTTGTGATATATATGCTATTATATTTTTTCCGATCGAGCCGCGCAAATGAGACTCTGCCGAAATTTTCCGAAAAATCCGGGTGTTAGAAAATTTTTCAAGTTTTAAATTTTTTTTTTATAACTTGTTTTGATAATTAACTTTTAAGTTTAGAAAGCCGTTTGGAGTAGCTTAGTGGAAGCGTAGTTATGACTTTATAAATGGAATTTCATTGTTTTATAAGTTGGTAACTTTGAATAAAATATATCTAATGTTGAATTCTATACTTAGTTTCTTTTCCTTTCTTTTCCCTTCTTTTCCTTTTCGAGGACGAAAAGTTTTGAGTGGGGGAGAGTGTAACGACCCGTAAATTTTCGATAATTAAAATAGCTAATTTAATAAGATTTCGTGATTTAGTGTTAGAAAAAAATTGTAAGTCATTTGGAATAATAATAAATGTTGAATCTATTGGGATTATAATAGAGTTAATAAGATTTTTAAAACTGGAATTTATTGGATAAATTGAATAACGGGTTTAATATGATTAAAAATAATTTGTAAAATTTTATTTTATCATATTGGAGTTATAGTGATGTTATAGAACTTTTAAAACTGAATTTAAAATTTATTTGTGAAAATTGAATATTTTAATATTTAATTATCGCCTGAAAAATAGCCAATTTTTGAACAGTCTCAGAATTGGACGAAACTAGTTCTATTGGATCCGTAATAGTTAGTTATTATCGGATTTCAATTTTCGTAGCAATCGGAGTTGTCGTTTGACCGTGACAGCTCGAAACGCGTTGAAATTGTTTAATATTAATTTGGCGAGTTAAAAATAATCATTTTTCAAACGGTCTCGGATTTCAACGAAACTAGTTTCATTGGATCCATAATGTTATATTATTGTAAGGTTTCAAATTTCAAGTCAAACGGATTTACCGTTTGTCCGGGGCAAGCCAAAACGCATAGAAATTAGTTGAATCGGTTTAATTTAAATTTGATCGTTTATTGCCGTAACTCGCGCATATGATCGAATTAGCCTCCGAAACCTATTCCATTGTGTCCGGAACGTGGGGTAAACCCTAGAAACGCCAGTCGGCACGCTTCGTTTGGAGTTCGGAAAATTTCGATGAATAGTAAATTGGGAAATTTTTTCTATAAAAGGACCTTCACCCTTTCACTTTGCAAACCCTAATTTACTTCAGCCCTAGCCGCCATTTTACTGAATCAATGGCCACGAAAATTCGAAACTTCTTCCTCATTTTCCTCTCAATCCATCAACAATTAGCAAAAACTCTCAACTACAAAGTTGTAGAGCACGATGAAAGCTTCAAATCCATACGGAGATGATCGAAAACGGAGCCACGGATCAACGGGAAATCGAGATTTAAGCTGCTGCGTTTTTCACGCAATTCGAGGCAGAGGGGATGGCCGAGCTTCAGGCTATTGATGGTGAAGATGGAGTAAGGCGGTGGCTTCGAAGTGGTGTAACCTGATCGTCTTCAAGTTGCTCGGTTTGGTCGTGAAAAATCGATGAAGATGGCGGCTATGGGTTGTGTTGCGCGTTCGAACACCGGGAAGAAGATGATACGCGTACGTGAGGAGATGAGGGAGTGCGGCTCAGATCTGCTATGCAGGAAATCAACGGTGATGATGGGGTGGGTTTTAAAAATTTAATTAAGCTGAAATTAATTTACATAAAATTTCGTGTTAACTTTAAACCATCATAACTTTGTCATACGAGGTTGGAATTCGACGAAACTTTTTGCGTTGGAATCGTATCGACGAGGACTACGCAATGGAACTGGATTGGAATCAATTGGAGCTAGAGAAAATTTTGAGTTAAATCGAACGTCGTTCGATTTGATTTAAAATCGAAAAATCAAGGTGAGTGTTTTATAACGCTCACAACGTACTGAATATCTTTATGCTAGTTAAATTTGACATTATGCATAGTTATGATTTTTATTTGTTGTTGTTTGATAAAATTTAATTATCATATTGATTGTCATTTGAATTCACCGTTAAATTAAATTGACAGTTAAATTAAAATTAAAATTGAATTGCGATTAAATTACCTGACATTGATAAATATGAAATTGTCGTGAATTGTATTGCCTATTGGATGATGTATTTCGATGGATGTTATTGGTTGATATTTAAATGTTTGGATGTTTATTTGTTTATATATATCATGCTATGCATACATATGACACTGTGATTGATTTAAATGATATATTCATCCCTGACATTTAATTATAATAACTAATCACTTGGCCATAGGTTAGAAAATTATATACGGACACCGAATTGGCTAAATAAATTTTTTTTGAAATCGTCGATTTAAAATTTATTTAAATGTTTTGATTTAAAAGTTATAAATAGAAATCAATTTATAGAAATCGAATTTGTCGAAAAATTGAGTTGGAATGTTGAAATAAATTTTAGTTAAAAGAAATTGGTAAATAATTTAAGTTGTGACTTTAAAAATAAAAATAAAAATTTGGATATGATTGAATTTCAAAAATCTATTTATTTTAAAGATTGAACATTATTTCGAGCTTTGAATATTACTAAGTAAAAGTGATATGAAATGATATTTTGAAATCGAGTTTGGCATTGAATCATATTTGGAATTTGGATTTAAACTTGAATATTGTTGGAAATTTTGTTAAGTGTTATAAATTGATATTTTGAGAAATCAAGCTCCAAATCGATATAAATTGAAATTGAATTAATTAAAGGTGAATGTAGAATTGAATTGATTTGAAGTAAAAGTTGACATTGTTTTGGATTGAAATCGAAATTGAATCGGTAGAATGGAAATTGAAATTGATTTGAATTGGGAAGTTATAATTGAAATGGATTGATTTTGAAGCTGTTTTAATTTGTTTTCCAAATTACTCTGTTATATAAACCATTTTGAATACTTAAACTATTTTAATCTATTTTAAATCTACTTAACCCAATTTAAATTATTTTAAACGAATTTATCTATTTTAAATCCATTTTAAAGATTTTAAGTGTTTTTAACTATTTTAATTATTTAAAACTACTTTTAAACTACTTAAAACTATTTTTCTAAAATCCTAAGCTGGTCAATAAGGTGAAATGTTTATATTTAAATCTTGAATTTAAATATGAAATCTGATATTTTGAAAGATACGATGATATTTGAATGGATTTGATTTTGAAGCGAATATGATATTTTGATATCAATTATGAATCGATTTGAAATATAAAGAGCCAAAGGTGTAATAATACGTAGTTATTAAAGAGACCGGGATCGGATATGGACATACTCTCTGTCGATACCGAAAACCACTTTAATAACTATTATACGCGGAGTGATGATCCAGAATGAAGTGGATGGTTTGGTGAACGCGTTGACTGAAGAAAGAGAACGATTATTGGATGACCCCTGACATGACTAAAACAGGAGCCGCGCCGGGCCATTGAGGTTCGCCACCTCTAGCGGACACACTTCTTCGATACCATAT
This sequence comes from Allium cepa, assembly GCA_030765085.1. NCBI lineage: Eukaryota > Viridiplantae > Streptophyta > Magnoliopsida > Asparagales > Amaryllidaceae > Allium > Allium cepa. Next base: position 1,026,354,018 of record CM060928.1, on the reverse strand, counting down.
CTATTACATTTGTGATGCGATTTGGATGCACCCCTTGATTTGGGAGTGTTGTTTCGCGGTGTTGGGGTAGCTGCTGGCTATGCCCAACATCAGTCCGGATCACGCAACTACTAGTATCCTAGTTGGTATCGCCTCATGTACCTTGTCATACTGATTATCCTATTCGCGACCACTACGTTTTGATTTGTACCTTGAGTATATGGATTGCCCTCTGGTGACTTCCGGTTTTGGGGAAACTACGGTCTTGTATATGCTTTTGGGAATATAAAATGTGTTAAGGGGGATTATGGTAACGCCTTAACGCTATTTTGATACTTTATATTACTGATAGACATTATCTACTTAGCGTATATTACTACATAGTAGATAGTTTCACGGATCCTTGAGAGATGGAAAATCCCGTAACATCTCTTGAGTTATTGCACGCACGTTGACACTGGATAGGAGATGTCAAACCCCGTAAACATCTCTGACGCCGTTACACTCATATTTATTTACGATTGATTTCACTTTCATAAGGATATTTTAGTCCTGACTCGAGTGTTTTGTCTTTTCATTACGCTCGGGTCAGTCCTGAGTTTTCAGTTTAGGTTGAAGATCATTTCCTTGGAGGACGGAGACGAAGATTTGGTATATTATCTACTACTATTATATTCATTCCATTCCGCTGCATTGTTGTATGATATTTGTTGTGTATGTAACTCTGATAAATGTTGTATAATAATAATCAAATGTATTCATTTCAAATGTATTCATTTAATTAACAGCTTCATGAACTGTTATTTTATTATTATACTTTAGCCTTCCGCTGTGAGATTCTGTGTTGTTTCATTTCCTTTATTTCCCTTCCTTTTCTTTTCTTAATTACCCCAATAACTATCTGCCCTTTTAATGGTTTGGAATCGACATGGGTATTTGATCGTCGGTTTAAACTGTCCAAAAAGGCGGGTCGTTACAAAGTGTGAAAATTATATATCTAGTAAAGATATTTTTGGGAAATAAATAATTTGGAAAATTATTTGGAATCTGGTGATGTGTGCATATCCATTGATAGTTCAATAACCGACTATCAATATTTACCTTTGAAAGGTATTTATTGTGATTTGCTTGAATTTGAATGCCACACTTATTTTTGAATAAGCTCTCACTATTCGGGTTAACCGAGAAAGGACCATGGGGTCGTATAACCCATTCCGAATATATGATACGTCGTTATGAATTGCATTTGAAGATCGGTGTTGAAGACCCGGTATTTGCGAAAGCGATAGGATGACCTATCGATTGTCTCTGCACTGGGTAGCTCCTGGTATAGAGATTTCCTAAGTGATGGGAAATTCGATCGGGATTGTGAATACCCGGATTGCAAGGGCTTCGTAAGAAGTGCCTTCGGTTCTGTTCGAGCCCGGAACAGACTTGTATGGATTGTATGTCTGACATTACAAATTGAGATATAAAGCCGATTTCTTTCAAATATATTTCTGTTGGTGGCGGAGAATTTATTCTTTTAGCTTAACACCCTTCTCTGAGACGTACGAGCTCAGAGGTTATGTAGTTGAAGGTTATCAGCGATATATTCCCAATTTGGTAATGTGACATGCTGAGTGTTGCTGTGAAATGATCATTGTGTTGATTATTTGTGATAGGATCATTTATTTGATCGTCTATCCTGGTGATCATTTCTATGATCATTTGTTGACCCAAAGCATGGCTTTTGTATAAAGTATGTTTTTGTGGACGTGACTTCGTCGAGCCTCACACCCCGTGAATGGTCAAAACAGGAAAGATGCAGCAGGGTTATGAGGGGTAGCGCCCTTTAGGATGTGTGCATTTCCTTCTGGAAAAGGGTGGTATCATGGTATGGAGCCCAGATACTTACTCATGTTGAAAACACTTTATGATTGTGTGAATTGATTACGAGCGCTCGGTTGAAAGGTCCCAAAGGACCGGGGGATGACATATTCGGTCAGTTGTTACTCAGTTAGGGGTAACCCGGCCTTGTGTTGGTAGAGATCCGGTTTGGTTCTTGGGGATGTCCATCCAGAGGCATTCTCATGTGGTAATGGGAAGTTCCTTGGCCTGATCATTCGTTGGAAATCCAATTCCCAATACGAAACCTTGTACGGTATTAGTTGTAGAACCTGCCATTTACTTATGGTGGTCACCACTGTTTAGATGGTAGCTATAGTAGGCATAGTTCGAAATGTCTATGTCGGCTAAGATTTATATCTTTATTTTCGAAATGAATTTTCTCTACACTATGCACTAGTAATAATATCAAATGTTCTTTTAATGCCTATCAAGCATCTTTGACTACCATAAGGAGAAATCTCCTCCGATTCTGCGTTTGCATTGTGTGTGTGTGCGGGAGGCCTTATGGTAGTCTCATTTTTAAAAAGCATTGCGAATTGACTTTAAAAATATTCCTATATTTTTGTTTTCAAAGATAAATAAACTGTTTTGAGTTCTCACACCAGTCACATGACTGACTCGGAGTTTATTGTTTCCTTCCTAAACTCTGGGTGCCTACCAATTTCTACACGGGCAGTCAAGAGTTAAGGTTTATCAGGATATCAGGATATTCTGGATATTCAGAAGTTGCTGGAGGCAAGCTGGATGGCATGGCGTATTACTAGTATATAGTATTTTTTTTTCCGCTGCATTGTTTGTTGTTGTTTGTAGTTGTACACTCTGATGATATGATGTAATGAAATGTAATGTATAAAATGTAATAACTGATATAGTTCTTTGTTTAAAGTTTATTCATTTATTATTATATGTTGTTCCGCTGCGAATTGTGAGATTCTGATATTGTTGTGTTGTGTTCAGTTCCGTTCTATTTTCTATTTTCTCTTCTCTCTATTTTCTATCTTTTTCTCTCTTCTTCTATCTTTTCCTTTTCTTTAAAACCCTTAGTGTTCGGTTTTCCGTCGTTCGATTGCTCGGCAGTCGATAAAGTGAGTATCGATGCTGAATTTTCGAAAGACGAAGAATCGGGTCCTTACATCCCCAGTAGATTGTCGGGGGATAAGGATGCATCGTGATGCAACAACACTAAACCAAACTCGTTGTGGTCTTATATAAGGATAATCGTATGAGAAGGCACGTGAGGCAATACACAAGGTAGGATACTACCGGTTTACCTGTCCCGGTTGATGGCAACGCATTGCCGCAGTGACCGCCCACCGCGTCCAACATTCCCATAATCAAAGGTGATTGCTAGGAACAACGATGTAATGATAGACGTACGAAGGAGTGTATCCACTAGAGGTCGCTATCCTACACGGCCGGTTGATAGGGCTCCTGTTTTAGTAATTTCAAATTGACACAAGTGTCGAGGCTATCCATCATTGTTCTCTTTCTTAAAATCCAGCAATGTACACCTAATCCAACCACTTCGTTCTAGAGTCTCCTCTACGTACACAGTTGTTAAAGTGGTTCCAACATTGACATAGAGTATGCCAATAACTGGCCCCAGTTTCTTTAACAACCAAACGTCATTTTACACACTGGTTATTGCTTTTACATTTCAAAAGTGAATTATTACTTGATATCAAAAAATCATATTCACTTCAAAAAATCATATTCGCTTCAGTATGTCATATTCACTTCAAAATATCATTTCATTCACCACGAAATCAGTTTCACTTCAAAATCATTATATTCAATTTCATTTCAAAATCATTTTGAATTTTGACTTAGGTTATAACTTCATTTTAACCACATTCGTATTTAAATCATGGGTTAAACATAAATGGTTCCGACCACAAACAACTTGAATTTTGAAAATAGTTTGAATAGTTAGAATAGTTTAGACATTAAATAGTTTGAAATAAATAAGTTTGAGTATTGAAAATGGGTTATATATTAAAATTGCTTGAACATTTAAATAATTTGAAAATTTAAAAAGTTGAAGTTTAAAATAGTTTATAGTAAAACAGTTTATAGTGAAAATAGCTTAAAATTAAAACTGTTTCTTTCCATTTCCAATAAATCTAGACTCAAGTCCAAATTTCAATCAAATTGATTTAATTTCAAATCTTCTAATTTAAACCATCTTCAATCTTAAATCGAATACAATATACGAATGTGGTTTAGATCGGACTTGGATTTGAAAGTGCACTTATAGCGATAGTCGCTATGGATGCACTTAGGAATTGCCTTGTTTTTGGCGATTTCTATTGAAATTTGTAGAGAGATTCTTAGGGGCTTTTCACAATATTTATAATTTTTTATATATATGTTTTTTGCTATAACAATCTTGGATAGTAAAAAGTTTGGTAACATCTCGAAAGGTGACCAAAATTTCACGTATGCAAAACTTTTTCGATTAGACTTAATTTTTGGACTTAAAAGGTTAGTAAAAAAATATTTAAGTATTTTGTTGCACTCTTTTTACAAGTGTTTACTAACTACTATTATAGTATTTAAAAAGTGGTTTGAGATATTTATGATTCTTAAGAATTAGTTGTGAATTTTTAAAGAAAAGGATTTTATAATAAAAACTTGTTTTCCTAAGTTTTTAAGGAATTATTGTAGAACACATCGCACATAAACATGGATGAGTTTTTACCTTACGATAACCAAAATATTTTTGTAGAAAATCCAGTTATATTATGATAATTTCTAGAATACAAATACATATTAATCATAGACGAAAATGTTACATTATTAAATTCCAACATAATAGGTATATAAGTAAGTCCAAAGGCACTTTTTGAAGAATGGTTTCCAACTATGAAAGGGTACGGATCTACCCACCGAATTCGTATACCTTTAGATAAAATGTACGGAAGGCTGTAACACATTGCAGTATACTACTCAGGACCGGTCCTAACCCTTATTGGGTAGCGCCGAATATGATCATCCCTTGGTTGAGATCAAATAACAATAATGGGCCCCGAAGCATACACAGAGGTATCGACACTAGATCTTGGGATGACCCTAATGGGAGCGACCCACGTAGCCCTACCACATGTCCTTGGTTTAGTCATTTTCTTGGTTGATGAGGCTGGAGGCTATGATTACCTTTTTATATAGTAATCATCTTGGAATGCTAACACCGCCCTCCATGTAAACAGGCAATGCTAGCAATCATCCATACAAGTTCGTTCTAGTTCTGAACAAAACTGAAGGCACTACGTCTACTACATTCATTTTGGAATCACCCTCAGGATTAGTAGCAAGTAGTCCTTGCACTTAAAAAGCTCCATCTATAATTCGAAATGTTTGAGTTGGATCAAAGTCATTTTCGGGTAAAGAAAATCTGATCCTGGTCTTTTTGAAACAACATTTGATAGTTTCAGTAAACTCAACCCCGGTTCTTTTGGAAATATTCAGACAAAGCATAAAAGCAGGGATTACCCCCTAACCGTTTAACTGGACGGATCTCCCTATCATTTGTCCTCGGTGAACAACACGAGATTTATACACACAAAACAACATCTTCAAAGATGACTATGCCATATAACTCAAGTGTTTCTCCTAGATATACCAAGAGTTATATTTTGATCAGTATTTGATAGTTGGTTATTTAACTATCAAATAACAAACAACAAAAACTTTAGAGATTTGATTACCCATAGCAACCATTAAGCCTCAAACTAAATCTTTCATTTATTAAAACTCTTTCCAAAAGTGCTTATCAAAACATTCATATACTTATGTCATTGACATAAGTATATTAACAAAACATTTATGAAAGATTTCTCATTAACAAATCATATCAAAGGATCAAACAAAATGTTATTTAAATTAGAGATAAAACTAATCTCAAACAATATGCCTTCGGTGTTAAGTGTGGAATGAATGTCCATACCACTAGAATTAAGAAAGTTAGTTAAAGGAAATCCAATCTCAAATCCTTTATAAATTTCCTTCTATAGATCCTCTTAATAAATCTCTTTTATTTATGAAACATCTTTACTTAAATTCCAAACCCATTTACGAAACTTTTTATAAATCACCAAGTTTAACTTTACAAAGCTCTTTTATAAATATTAAAACCATTTGCATATCTCTTTAGAAATCTCTAAAATATTTATAAAACTTCCTTTAGAAATATCTAAAATCATCTATAAAACTTTATTATTAATATTCCTTATTTAAAACAAAATCCTTTAGCAAACTTATTTAATAAAGTCCTTTTGATAAACAAAATGATTATTTAAAACATCCTATATTAAAATCATTACTTAACTTGAAACTATTATTTAAAGATAGCTTGACATTAAAAATCAAAAAGAAGCTTTAGTGTCCGTAATGGTTCTCTTTTAATTAAGTTTACTTTCAGGTTATAGCACGGATATTTACATAATAGATATGTATAAGGGAATCAACCGACAACAAACAAATCAACATATAGGTAAGATGTCCAAGTTACTATAATAGGAGATGGGGATTTGTTCTGCTAAACACATGTCCAAGTTATTATAATAGCAGACGAGGATTTGTTCTTCTAAACACATGTCCAAGTTATTGCAGTAGCAGAATGAGTTTTTATTCTGCTTAGCTAGATGTCCACATAATCTACTGGGGAAATTATGGTAGAACTGTGATTTATTCTACTAAACAGATGCCAAATACATGTTAATTAGTAGAACAGTGATTTATTCTGTTAATATATGTCCAGACAATCAACATTCTATTTATAACAGAACGAAAATTTATTTTGTTATCCTCTGTCCACAACAACTAAACAATTACGCTATAGCAAAACATGGATTTATTCTTCTATTATATGTCTAGACAATTCATCAATCAACATTATAACTCATTCATAGTTATCTGTCTACTTAATGTATTGACATTTGAATCCATTGTGCTCAAAACTATCCTTTGTAAAAGAGTTCCCTTTTTAAATAAGTTGATTCTTCGAAAATCAAAGAATTTAAAACTTAAACTCCCCCTTAATATAATTAATTATAAGTTAAAGTCTTATTAAATTGTATTTGATCTTTATTAAATCTTAATTTAATTAAATAAATAAATTAAGAAACAACTAAACCTTTAAATAAATGATTAAACAATAATTAATTATTAAACAAATAATCAAACACTAAATAATCCTTTATTAATTACTAAATATTCATTTAAACCTTAATTAATAATTTAATATTAATTCATCTCACTTAAATAATCTTTAATTAAGTCTTAAATAATAAATTAAATGTTTAATAAATTACTTATAAATTACAACCTTAATTTATTTAACACATGGTTAATAATTAATTATTAATTAACCCTTTACTTAATTAGTAATTAATTAAAAGTAAATCATATTGTTAAATTATAATTAATTAAAAATTAATCATACTTAAATAATTTATTAATTAAAATCAATCTTATTCTTTAAAATGTAATCAGTTAGTAATTAAGCTTCGGTTAGTTAATGTTAAAAAACCTTATTAACACTTAATTAATTAATAATTATTAAAACTTAATTAATTAATTATTAGTCGTTAAATCCTTAATTAACTTTTAAAAACATTAGTTTTAGGCTTGTAAAACATTTATAAAATAATTTTCAGTATAAAATTCAATTAAAAAAATTCGGATCATTAAAGCGAAACTGCATCCATAGCGACTATCGCTATGGATGCCATAACCTGAAAAATTATTTTGCATATGTAATAACCTTTAGAACTTTTGTCCTTTACTTTAACTTACTTTACTAACTTAGTAAAAAGTTCTGAAAACAAATGTAAAGATTAGAACTTTTTATTAGAAAACAAATTAAGTAAACCACTTAACTTAGGTGATCTCCATGTCATCTTAACAAGTTCAAGTGCTAATCTTTCATAGCATTCACAAGTTGATACATCCATAAACATCTCACAATTCCAACATAAGCAAAAGAACTAATTTTATAACCATAACAACATTTATTAGGCCTTGCTAACAAGTCTAAGCTAAAAATCAACCATGCCATATATTTAATCACAAACAAGCAACATGCATATATCTAATGATATGAAATCCAACCAAACAACCAAAGTATTGCATAATAAACGTAACAAAATATAAAGTTATAATATTTCCAAAATATAAGATGGTTTACTCACCAAATCTTTTTAGAAACTTGAAATAAACTTAAACTTGTAAAGCTTGGAAAGCACCAAAAATCAACTTGAAAAGGGTCATCTTCTCCTCAGTTTTTGGACATGTTACACTCGGAATTTGGTAAAGCGGTTAACAGTAAAGTTTTAGAAAATTCTTTCTACTACAATTTAATGAAAAGGAACACTAAATTATGATTTATTTTGAAGAAGACATGGTCGAAATAAGAATGACCATTTTCGGACTTCAATCTTTGAGTCCAAAAACACATTTTAAAAGTGTTAGGGCACGCGCTTTGCACGTGAATTATTTTCCTTATAAATTCTATATGTTTAAATCAGTCAATAATTTTTTTTATTTTCAAGTGATATTAAGATTTGTATATTTGTAAAGAAATATTTTGAATTTGTAAAAGAATTTTAATATAAGATTTTATTTTTAGAAGTGTTTTTAATTTATAAACCATGTCTAATTGTTAGATCCTGCTTTTAAGGGCCTTTGAATTTGTAAAAGAAGTTTAATATTAGATATTACTTTTAAATGACTAAGATTTAATAATATATTGAGGGGCATTTTTGGTAGTTCACGTCTATACCAAAAAAGTGCGATACCAAAGCTATTACAACTATTATTAACGATAAATGAGATTTTGATATAGCTGGACCTAAAATTTGAAAAAGTGATCTACGTAAAAGTTGTAGCCACTAAAATTTGACATGATTTAAAAAAAAGAAAATCTCCATTTGAGTTAGAAATGAAGAAGGTATGGTCGAATAAAATAGGAGAAAAGATTGAGGAAATGGAAGGCTATTTTTAAATAAAAGAAGAAAGAAATTACCTATCTACCCTTGCCTTATACCCTACACTACCTTATTGCCACCTCACCTAGCCTTCACCTCACACCCACACCAGCCACTAAAGCATCACATTATCCTATCCTATCAAAGTCAACTTGTTTTGTACCTTCTTGTACAAAATGTCTCCTTATGTCTCTTAATGCATCTTCCATTTTATTAACATCTTTATGTGTGTGTGTGCGCGCGCATATACACAAGTATATACCTATGTGTAAACCAATACACACTAACTTATTAATATTTGTATGTATATATTTGCATAAGGGTTCACAATGTTTTTGATAACTTTTAACTGATGAAAAGTCGAAAATTCAAAAAACAAATTCTGGTCACATTTTCTGTTTTTCATTGAACTAATTATATTTGTAAACAAATTTTAAAAACTATTTTAACATCATTATCTATTATTAAAGAGAGTTTAATTTTAATTATAAAATCTATTATTTGAATAAATAAAATTAATTAAATATTCCGAAATCAAAGAGGTAAAATTACGGGTCGCTACACTCTCCCCGTTTGAAAGAATTTCCACAGCCCTAACCTATATACACTTAACACTACTCATCAATCCATAAAATGCACATAGGTCATTCCTATGCAAAATCTATTTCGATCACTCACTCAAATATATAGCTTAACTTTTGAACGAGCATTGCTCACTCGATTCTCTAGCGTGGATTCCGATCATGCTTCTCAATTAGAAACCTCTGTTCTCCTTATATAGCCGTATACTTTATTGAAAACTTTGGTTCTAGATTATGAACCCTAACCATGTGTTTTCCATCAAAAATCGAGTGATAAATCCTTCTTCAAAATGGTGTGAAACACCTCAAGTCATGTACTCGAATGTTAGATCGAGAATTATGTGAAAAAGAAAAATGACCTACGTACAACCTACGTACTGATCTAAAAGTTCTTACTATCCAACTGCTTTCTACTCTCCCATAATGTTTATGAAAACATTTCATAACAATTCCAACTTAGGTTCAAACATTTTTAAATGATACAACTTATTTGTGAAACCTTTTCATAAAATCATTTTAACTTATTAGCTTTGTATAACACCCTCCTACATCCTAAGAGTATATACCAAAATATCTGATTTTAAATGATATTTATCTATTCTATCTAGATGTAGGCCCAAAATAACTTGGTCTTAAAACTGAGTTGATCAATCCAACCTCTTTACCTAATTGGTCTGGTAAGTAGCTAAGAAGAGTAGGATGCTAGTATCCAAACATGTCCTAGAGTATACTTGCTTTTAGACACGTCTAAGGTAAAGACTTTTATTAGCCGCCCCAATTAAATAAAATTATTCTTCACTTCTTAGATGCTAAAACCAGAAGAAACATTTTAATAAAATCAAGTTTATTAAACCATACTGTTATATTAATTTTAATTTTAACTTCATTTATTTAACCACTCTTTAATCAAAATACCTTATTATTTTTTAAATTTTGGAGCCAAATACCTGTTTTTTATTTCAAATTTTTTTTGAACTGATATAACCCTTTAAAAATATACATATAGCCCTAGTAATACCAAAATGATATCAAGGAACTGAGTACTGCGGAATAGTATCATAAGTCCCCTTTACCAAGAAGGGTAATACTCAAGAGAAGCATTTACCATCCGAACACATCTCCTGCCTAATTTTAGGGACTTCTGAGTCACTCAAATTAGTTAGTTATAAAAATATTTCTTCTTTTTGAAACAATACTATATATATTTCCAACTAAATGTATTTTGACAATTTTATCCTCCACTTTCATTTGGGTTCATTTGGATTCGAACTTGTTACGATCGTACAATGACAAAGAGGATAATTTAATAAGTGCACTGCCACATTCACCTAATCAAACATCTGATTCTCACTTGGTAGATTATTCTAATCATCACAAAATAGATCAAGACTCATTCCCCGTATCGTCTAAAGAAAAATCTTACTCTCAAATTCTTTTTCAAAATATTTATACCTTAAAGCATTTTTAAGTAAACTTATTACTACTTTTCTAAGAATTGTTTGAAAACATTATCAAAGCCATCGAGATTTGAATTTCCTAAAATTTCATCTTATTTCCAAAACATACTTTATAATTCTGATTTATAAAAATCAAATTTTATAAAATCATCCAAAATATTTCTTTTAATAAAAACCTTTTATTAAAATTCATTTTTTAGCCCAACATTATCATCAAACGACTTATAGTCAAACCGTGAAACTTAATTCACAAGGTGTTCGATTCAATGTTCCCACAACTCAATCTACCCAACCTATACTTAAAAGGAAAAACTACTAATAGATTAGAAAACTGTCAATGCGAAAAAAATGGACGAGCATGACTATTCAAATCCTATGTGATAATAATTAAATATTATCAACTCCTACCAACAATCACATTACATATAACTATATTTTATTTTTGAAAATTATTCTTTTATATATAAAATATAATTTAGGTAAAATTATTTCATTTACCCACTTAAAACAATAATATGTTGATTTTTCTATTTTAACTGTTTACAAACCCCTATAACTACAAGAATCAGACAAATTTCCAATGGCTTAGAACCGTCGGAGGCTGTCGAAAAAATCCGCTGCAAAAAAATCTATAGCCGAACTGGCCATTCGACGGCTTCCAACACAGCCTCGTTGAATTTTCGATGGTTACAGATGGCCATTCGACGGCTTCCAACGGCCATCGAAAGACACGTGGATGATTATGGTGGGTACCGAAATCGACTGGGTGCCATCGAATATTTTTGGCTTACAGGCCGTAGGGAGCCGTCGGAATTCCTGATGCCGTTTTTTAGTAATTCTGCTGCATTTTCGCCTTCCATCCACAATCCATAAACACAATTTTGGGTTATATGGCATAGTCATCTTTGATGATGCTGTTTTGTGTGTATAAATCCCATTTTGTTCTCCTAGGACAAATGATAGGGAGATCCGTCCACTTAAACGGTTAGGGGGTGATCCCTGCTTTTATGCTTTGTCTGAATATTTCCAAAAGAACTGGGGTTGAGTTTACCGAAACTATCAAATGTTGGTTTTTCATTTCTAATCCAAACTTTATTTTAAACACATTCGTATTTAAATCATGGTTTAAACATAAATGGTTCCAACCATAAACAACTTGAATTTTGAAAATAGTTTGAATAGTTTAGACATTAAAATAGTTTGAAATAAAATAGTTTGAGTATTGAAAATGGGTTATATATTAAAATGGCTTGAACATTTAAATAATTTGAAAATTTAAAAAGTTGAATTTTAAAACATTATATAGTAAAACAGTTCATAGTGAAAATAGTTTAAAATTAAAACTGTTTCTTTCCATTTCCAATAAATCTAGACTCAAGTCCAAATTTCAATCAAACTGATTTAATTTCAAATATTCCAATTTAAACCATCTTCAGTCTCAAATCGACTCAAATTTAATTTCAATTCAAATCAACTTCTGTTTCGAAACATTTCATTTTAAGTTCAAATTCGATTCAACGATTCGATTCAATGTTTCAAATTTCAATTCAACTCTTATTTTAAACCATTTCAACTTATATAAATTTCAAGTCCAATTTCAATTTACCGATTTAAATCACTTAAATCGAATTAAATTTCAATGTTCAATTTAAGTTTCAAATCGTTAAAATAATTCAATTTCGAAATATCCATTTATATCGCTTTTACTTAGATAAATTCAAAGTTCAAGTAGAAGTTCAAACCTTTCAAACAACTTGATTCCATGATTCAAATCACATGTCGATTATAACTTCACATTTCAAATTTAATTCTTTAAAACAATTTTTTTATACCAATTTTGATTTCAACATTTCAAAATTTGAAAATAATTCAATCTTTATAAATTCTATTTTTATTTCTTTAAAACAGAATCATTTTAATAGATTCAAATTCAAGAATTTAAAACCATTTAATTTAACCAATCCGGTGTCCATATATAATATTCTATCCTATGGCCAAGTGATTAGTTATTTCGATTTTAATTTCAGGGATGGATATATATCATTTCAATCCAAATCAAAGTGTCATAGGTATATATCATTTCAACCTATATCTTAATTTATTCGAACATAATTCAAATAAAAGTTTATATGTTGTCATTGTCATGGAGGCTCTCAACTGCATGCTTACCCCAAAATTTGAAGACAAAAGTGTGTTGTATCATCCAAAATGTCAGCCCCTTTGTATTTCTTCCCTACTTTTTGCTGATGACATAATGATCTTCACCAAGCCATCTGACCAGTCCATTCAGCAAATTCTTGTTATTTTGAACAAGTTCTACAGGGCCACTGGCCTCAAACTAAACACTACCAAATCCCATATTCTTATTGCTGGTTTAAACAACATTGAGAGGATCAGAATTGAAGTTCTTTCTGGCTTGCAACCAATGAGTAATAACATGACTTATCTAGGTCTGCCTTTGTGTACTTCGAGAGTTACCAAATCTGCTTGCCTTCCCCTCTTTGAGAGAATCACGAGTCGGTTGTCAACTTGGACAACTAAACTTCTATCCATGGCTGGAAGGCTTGTGTTGATTAAAGCTGTTTGTTTTTCGATGACAGTATATTGGGCCAGATGTTTCATTCTACCTTCCAAAGTCCTCCACATGATCAGAGCTGCCATGATGAGATTCCTTTGGACAGGTTCCATTCACAATAGGAAAATTATACCTGCTCCTTATTCAACCTTGGAAAGACCAATTAGAAAAGGTGGCCTTGGTATCAAGAACATAAAACTTTGGAATATTGCTGCTGTTAGCTCTCATGTCAATGCCATATTAGAGAAGAAGGACAGTCAGTGGGTGAAGTGGACATGGAGATATCAGATTAAGGATAAAGACTTCTGGACGATGGTGGTTGCTCAGGGTAGCAGCTGGATATGGCGGAAAATAATGAGTATAAGACCGCTTTTACTTCCATTGCTAAAATTCAATTTATCCCCTATCAGTACTGTGAGCTTTTGGAAGGATCCATGGGTTAATTATGGTTGCATCTTGTCTAAACTGTTAACTGCTCATGAGCAGGAGCAATCCGGCATCGGATCTAATGCAAAGGCTATTACTTATATAACAGATGGGAAGTTGAGTGCACCGCATACAAGTAATCAAACTGTGAGCAACCTGTGGAGAAGCATGGCAAACTGCAATGTTTTAACTGATAATGTTCAGGCTCTTTCCTGGTGTGGCAAATCTCATAGCATCAGTTCGGTCTTCAATCACCTCGCTAACATTCACGAGTTACCTGATTGCATTTGGGTCAAAGTGGTTTGGACAGCGTATACGAGTTGTTCTGATAATATGTTGTTCTGGAAAGCAATTAACAAAGCATTGATGACAAGAGACAAGCTTTTGGCAGTTGGTATGAATGTGGTCGACCTTTGTGTCTTTTGCAATTCATCCCCTGAAACTGTTGATCATATTCTTTTTGAGTGCAACTTTCTTGCTAACATGTGGATTTCTCTTATGACCAAAGTTGGGGTCATCGGAATTCATGGTGTTTCCACTGCTGATTGGACTGTTCTGCGTAAAGCAACTCGGTGGCGACCCTGTAGATGGGATATAGTGTTCTTCGTGCTGAAAGTGTATATACGCAATGTTTGGACGGAGAGGAATATGCGATGCTTCCAGATGGTGACCATGCCGGCTGCGAGTTTTTGGCTTAAGTTGATGAGAGAGATCAAGTTTGGGGTACGTCATTCTGGACACTGTTTCTCCCATCATCATCTTGACCTTTGGTCGTAGCCCTCCTTGGTTGTGCATGGCCTCTCCGTTGCATGGCCTTTTGTCTTGCTGTTGTGGTATTTCCTTCTGTGGTGTTTTCCCTGTTGTTTTTGTCTTCGTTTGTGCTGTTTTCCTTTTCTTTCCTTTGTCAGTTCTCCTAGTTTCTTTTTGTTTTTGTGTTGCGTTTGTATTTTTTGTTTTTCCTTAATCAATAAACTGGTAGGGGTCCAGTCAACCTCGCTGTCTATTCAAAAAAAAATAATATATAGGGTTATAACAAGATATATATAAAATAAATAAACACCAAATCATCCAAAATATCAACCAATAGTATCCAGTCTCAATCAACATCCCAATCAGCCAATAAATTACAACAGTTAACTAGTTATCAATATCGAGTGTTTAACTAGCAGCTCAATTTCAATTTCGATTTCGATTTAACTATCAATTTAAATTCCTATCAGTTCAAACCATACGTCAATTTAAATGTCGATTAAATTTCCAAACAATAGTCAATAAAAATAAATCACTTCGTGGTTTTAATTAGACTAACATCAGAATATTTTAGTATTTCGTGAGTGGTTCAAAACGCTCCCCTTATTTGAAACTGAAAATTTTTTCAAGGTCAAATAAATTCGAATCCAACTCCATGTCGTAGCCTTCGTCGATACGATCGCAACGTGACTCGTTTCACTCTAATCCGACCTCATATGAAAAAGTTATTTAGTAATCAGCGTAGTGACATGATTAAAATAAATTTAACTAAATCTTATCTTCCTCCCTCACTGTTCATGAACGAAATCAGGCCACGATTAAATTTTTTTAAAGCACTGCTCGATCGAACGTGTCGCCACCACCACCGCGTCGTGCTACGTCAAGCGCCCACGCCACGTGCACAAAAACCAAAAAAAAACTACAGCTATACACGAGCCATGTTCGGCCACCACGCGACGAAGACAACGATCTGACCTTTGGTTAAGTTTGTATCGATGCCCTCTACATTTTCCTAATTGAAGTCAAAGGCTAATTAGGCCCCTAGAGGCTTCGGTCGATGAAGGCCGTTGCTTGAATTAGTTTTAATGGCGGCTGAAAACATTTTAGTGTTAAGGTTATGAATGAGGGGCCTATTTTTTATAAAATTTCCCATGGCACTATTCATCTGTGAAACTTTCGAACTCCAAACGAAGCGTGCCGCCTGACGTTCTATTTGTTATACCCCTATTTCAAACACAATGGAACATATATCGAGAGCCAATTCCATCATGTTCAGAAGATAGCTTTTCAAAATTGAATTATATTAATTAAAGCTATGAAATTAAATTTTACGCGTTTCAAGCTCGCACTACCAAACGATAAGTCCGATCGCTACGAAACTTGAAATCCTATAATAATTCACTATCAAGGATCCGATGAAACTAGTTTCGTCGAAATCTTAGACAGTGCCGCAAAAAAGGATTTTTACATGTTAATTAAAACGATTAGTTTTCCAAAATAAAATTATTCATTTTAAATTAGATTTTCAAAGTTCACTATCTTCATTCATATTTAAATAGGTTTTCGAATCATTTTTATTCAAATCAAAATACCTATTACAAATTAATATAAGCGATGTCGCTAACATAACTTATTAATTTCATAAATACATCATGTATAAATTAAAAGATCTAAGTATCAAAATTTTAAAACAAATTAAATATCAAATAAAATACATTCAAATTTTATCTTAAACCATTTTGCAGACTAAAACGTTTGTTCAAAATTTATACAACCAATGCTCTCACATTTAAATTCATAAAAATTCACTTCTTTAATCAAAGCCTTCCAAAAATTCAATTGAAATGAGCTTCAACATTGGATTCAAATAAATCTTAATGAAAAATCAGTCATTTTATTTTCGACTAAATAATTCAACATTTATTTTTTCCAAGTTCATATTAAATAAACTACATAAACAAAACATAAATTTTTTAACTATTTTTATTCAATAATCATATTAAATTTAATAAAATTTAATATAGTTAAAAATATGGATCATTACAATTCAAGCAAGTAGATAAGTTATTACACAATTATCAATTTACAAATTCATTAAACTTTACAATGGTATGAACCATATGGTTGTAAACTAATTAAAAAAATAAAATACTATTTTTTTTCTAACAGAAGCAGTAATACAATATTGAAAATTAAAATGGTGAAATCATAACTAATCGAGTTATTACGTATCATTATTTTTGCAGGATGCTCTTGTGATTCTTTTCGTTCAATCTCAACAATTTTTACATAATAATGTCATTTAGACAATATGAGTCCGCGGCTTCGAAAAGAGAGAAAAAACTTAAAGTTGTAAATGGTATTAACAAACAAGCGGCTTCACTTGGTAAATTTTTAGCAAGAAACAAGTGGAAAAATTAGTTATTAAAAGAGAGGAAAATGAGGGTTAAGTTAATGAAGTTGTGGCAAAAGATAACGAGGTCATTGACACAAATGAGATTAATTTAAATAAAGATAATATTATGGAGTTGTACCACTCTCTTTAGACATCAGTGATTTGATAAATTTAAAAAATATGAATCAACACTTGAGAGATTTGATTATTCAAAGAGGTCATACAAAAGATATTAATTTTTGTTTTTCTAAGATATTCAAATAGATGTTTCTCTACCATACACTATTTTAGACAATTATCAAATGGAGGAAAGCATGATAAAAATAGTTAATATACTCCAAAGCTTTAGACAATGTATTTTGTTTTTTTGTAAATTCTTCAAAAATGATAAAATGATGTTTGAATTGGCAAATGATGGATGGATGCTAAGAAAAATACCAGTGAAAAGCTTAAAGTACATGAAGTTATTGTTGGTCATGTCACTGGCATGGAGAAATGGATTAAATTGAAACAAGATTTCAGAAGAACGAAATAATTGACAAAAGTGCACAAGAATAATTTAACAAGGAAAAAGAGCATTGGTGACAAGTGCATGTAAGAATAATATCTATTGTCCCAACTCTTGCTCAAAATAATTTGGCATTTCATGGAAGTAACGAGAAAATTTATCTGGAGAATAATGCGATATTTTTATGCATTATAGAATTGATTGTCAAATTTGTCCCAATAATGAAAGAACACATTTGTAAATTCAAGGTAAAGAAGTTCATTATCATTATCTTAGACACACGTGTCAAAATGAGCTACTACTTCTATTGCAAGTGAGATTAAAAAGCAATTATTGAAAAAGTTAAAGAAGCAAAGTATTTTTCTATTATACTTGATTGTACCCCGGATGTAAGTCGTGAGGGAAATATTACTATAATCTTAAGGAATGTGCATATTACAAATAATACAGTGAAGGTGGAAGAATTTTTCTTAGGAATTTTAGTGGTTGATGACACTTCCGGTAAGGGACTTGTTGATGAACTTGTTGGTGTCTTGAACGATTGAAACTTGGTATTGATAATGTGAGAGGAAAAAGCTACGACAATGGTTCTAATATGGAAGGAAAAAAATAAAGGCGTAAAAAATAGACTACTACTAGTTAATCCCAAGGCATTTTATAGCCCTTATGGTTATCATAGCCTTAATCTTGTACTTTATGATATGGTTAAATGTTACTCTAAAGCCCTTTTTTTTGGAGTTGTGCAATGCATATATACTTTATTTTCATCCTCAACCAAACAATGGAATATATTCAAAAATAATGTTGATGGGCTTACACTAAAGCCGTTGTCACAAACACGTTGGAAAAGTCATATGGAAAGCATGAAAGCAATTTGGACTCAAGCTCTAAAAATAAAAATGATTTAATTCAATTGGCGAGCCTTAATGAAGATCCTATGCGCAAAGTGTGGTCGAATCCTTAGTAAAAATGAGTTTGAGAACTTTTAATTTGTAAAGATCCAATTTTCGACCCTCGAATGGTGGCACTAATACATCTACGGTATTCGTGTGCCTAGCACCCAAGTGTTAGAAAGACAGAAAGTTAGGGTAAAAAAAAGAATAGAACATAAAAGAAAGAGAACATTAGAATCTCACAATGAAATGATAATATAAAATATCAAAGGAACAGTACAAGGGTTACTTTGAATATAGAAATGCCATAGTTATTAAAACCTAAGTACTATCATCAGCCTGGATAGTTATGACAATCTGTCCCCACATATGCTGATACATCAGATAGTAAGGCAGTGGAAATAAGAATACTACGAAAGATTATCATCTAGCTCTTCTCTATAAGCTCCAAGCATTCAAAGCTAAATCTAGAAACATATATAGGGCTGACCCTAGCATTATAAGAAAACAATACCCATATCAGTCTAGTAAACCAACGCGATAAACTCAAGAATAAGAGAAACATATAATAACACCTTTTTAGACTATACAGATTATCGTAACAGTTTTCGCCTCAAATGAAACCAACATTCATTAAGTTTAGCATATAGTGATATGATCGTTAATGTCTTGATTATAGCACATAAATCATATTAAATAGCTGCTGTGTGAATACCACAACAGTAATTGGTATACAATCAATACCACTAAGGTGCGTTTGCATATGGATTTTTCTCCAGAGATCTCCTCGGTCTGGCCACATTCGAATTTCATGACAAGGATCAAAAACAACCTTCCGAGCAACGTATATCTCTAGATAAGATATACCCTATGGTAAATATAACCGGACCACCCTCGGTGTGTAGTCCGAGTGATATTAACTCTCGCTAGAAACAATTGATAAGCATCTTTAGTTATGGAGTTGATATACCCTTGAAGTCAGATAAACCCCAAATCCATGCCACTTCTCTATTTTCTATCATTTTCCCAATGTCGAGGCTACGTTCGGCCTCTTCCATATGAGTCTTCATCACTCGAACATAACATAAATCTTCAAAAGGATTCCATCATCTTGAATAGATCACGAATCACTACATGGATTCGAGCATCTGATCAGAACTCGAATCTCCACATAAGTCCGCCGACAAATTCAGACGCCGTCCTCTCGCTTGGAATAATCCTCAAGATAGATAGTCCCACATGATAACATCGTTTGAAATGTCAACTCTAACCTTTCCCTTGGACTTAACTTTAGGATAGATAGGTCAATCCTATAACATTCCACATCACAACCACTTCTAGAACTTAGATCATGTATATGGTTTCGAAGTGATTACGTGTTTGAGTCATCTTATATAAGTACTTTCTTCCCGCTTACCGGACTCTCCAAAAACAATCGATGGATTTTCGGTTAATTCAATTCCTATTATCTCAAAACTAAGCGAAACCTAGAGACATTTCATAACAATGCTCCCCGAGGGTTCTCATTGGTATGAAATCATGAAGCCTTTTGATAACTTTTTAAGTCAATATTAGCTAATGTTCGATAATCAACTAATCGATTATCTGGTCAAAACAACTACTTATACAAATCAATATTTGTATGCTTAACTCATTTTCGATATTCCAACTTAACTATTCCTTATCCAAGATTGAAGCAAGGTAAGTTAGAGCATTGGTTGCATCAAAGCCTTGCCTAGACACTTCATTCTTGGATCTCACAAATAGATAAGTCTACCTTCTCCGCTTTTAGTGTTAAGTATAATATTAATGATTTCCATAAGCAAGTAAGAAATCAATGCAATTAATATGTTTCTAACATTTTTCGACTTACTATTCCTTAGTCAAGAGTGAAGTCGATAGGTTATAGCCCTATTTCTCATATTCCTACTCAAACATCAACCTTAACTCTCGCAAATAGATAAACCTTACTTCATCAGCTTTTAGTGTTATGCATAGTTACCTACTTTTCAATCAAGTAATCAAACAATTAACCATTTTTCCATTAAGCGATTCCAACCCATTTCTAAACCTTTTTTTATACTTTTAAAACCCTCCTTAAAATGATAGATAAGTGTTTCAATTTATTAACCAAAACTTGATATGTAAATAAACAAGTCAAAAGAACTTTATGCATAAGATATTTTGTCAACATATTTTCTAAAAGCTATATACATACTTAAGCATGCTTTTAAAATACCATATAATAGGTTTTAAAACATTTTCTCAAAATATTACTTGACGATAGAAACTTTACAATTTCCTTATAAACTTAGGAATACAAGTTTTTATTATAAAATCCTTTTCTTTAAAAATTCACAACTAATTCTTAAAAATCATAAATATCTCAAACCACTTTTTAAATACTATAATAGTAGTTAGTAAACACTTGTAAAAAGAGTGCAACAAATACTTAAATATTTTTTTTCAAACCTTTTAAGTCCAAAAATCAAGTCTAATCGAAATTTTTTTGCATAAGTGAAATTTTGGTCACCTTTTGAGATGTTACCAAACTTTTTACTATCCAAGATTGTTACAGCAAAAAACATATATATAAAAAATTATAAATATGGCGAGAAGCCCCTAAGAATCTCTCTACAAATTTCAATAAAAATCGCCAAAAACAAGGCAATTCTTAAGTGCATCCATAGCGACTATCGCTATAAGTGCACTTTCAAATCCAAGTCCGATCTAAACCAAAGTACATCTATAACCCATATGTTTTATTTCAAAGTCTTGTCATAAGTCATACAAGTCCATTCCAAGTCCATTCATATGGATCACATGCATCACTACTTTTAAAGCAAAAAACGAACGTTTTAACATATGTTAACAATAATTCAAACAAATTAAACACAATCAAAACACAAAATACACAGGTTATATTATCCATTCGAAGAGGTGAGTTATCTTACCTTTAACCCAACAAACAACCAAGTCCAAGCACCTAAGTCAAACCTCCACCTTACAACCACCTTTCCGTCCTCTTTCTCCTTGCTTTCCACTTCCTTTTACCCTCCCAAACACCATATTGCTTATGGCCTATCCATGTTGGGAGTGTATGGCTTTACTTCTTCAAGTTTTGACATGGTGGAAGGTGTTCTAATACTGACCCAAGGATTTACTTCAATTTTGAGTTGATTTGGATTTGCAAATATTTTGCTTTAGGTAATTATGAAGAAGAAGAAGCCATGGATTTTCTTACTTTAAGCTTTATGAATTTGTGAATAACATGCAAGTGTACCTCTTCCTATATAGGATCAACATGGTTCTCTTTAAGCTTTCTCTCACCCCTCCACCATGCCATGGAAGCCTTATCTCTCATCACTTTTCCTTTACATCACTTCTCCTTTATCTCATATCCTTAAGCAAATACCCTTATACTCTTACTTTACCAAATATCTCTTATCCCAAGGGAAGCTTCTAGAACCTTCCATGCTTTATGAAGTGGAGAGTCTGTTAATTAATTGCTAATGTGTTCTTTTGATCATTAGACAGGTGCACAAGTGTTAGAACAACCTATATTGATTGAAAAGCTATTTACAGATAAATCGATTTTTAATCACATTGTAAATTTTCCATTGAAAAACATATTTTTATAAAAAAATTCAAAAACAATTTTCTTGTAATTATTCATTAACTAAATGATGCTTGACAAGATTATAAAATCATATTTATAAAACTTAATTATATTTTAAAATGTCACGATATTAGAAGACAAAGTGTTCGACTTCGTCCTTCTCCAAATCAATTCTAACCCGATCTCCCTTCGTGGTGGGAGACCAGGGACTTTAAAAAACATTAGAAAATTCTTAAACTACAGACATAGATGAGGGTTCTTCCTTTGATAGGCTAACAAAATACAAATCGCTTACTATAACTGAGCGTTAAGGCATGCAACGAATGTTTGTATCTTTCCCCTACAACTCTTCAACCATACAATCCTCCTATCACAATCTAAGATAACTCCATAGTAAGATAACCAATCTACCCCGAAGATATCTCCATACCCCTCAAAACCTAGAGCATACACATTACGTAAAAAATAAAATTTTCATATATCCACCATTAAGTTTTTGTAAATCACAGAAATGTATATTGACCGCCGATAGGATTTGACACAACTATAGAGTCGATGACAAATTGGCTCTTTAGTCCAAAAGAGTTAACTATATTCTTGGCTATGAATGATTGTGATGCTCTTGAATCAGCAAAGGTATGAACAGTATAACCAAAAATAACAATTGTACCTTTAATCACATATTTCCTTTATCTCTAGAAGGAATTGTAACGACCCTGATTTTTGGCCCGTTTATTTTAATAAATATTTAATCTAATTTAAATTAAATACAAGATTTTCAAATTTATAAACTAAGGAGATCTTTGATATTTAGCAGTTATATATGCTCTGTAAAGGAAAATTGATTTGAAAATCTAAAATAAATCCTGTATTGGTCAATAAAACCAAAAGTTGTATATTATCAATATTTAATATAATATTTATAAAAGGGCAATCTAAATAATAATGTTTAACATAAGAAATCCTATCAATATTTAGATATGAATATAAAAACATAAATATAAAACATAATGATAAATATAAGATATAAATAGAAATATAAAATTTACAAATACAATGTTAGAAATTATTGTTTGGAAATTTTACTACAAATAGAAAATAAAACTAAAGGAGTATGTAAACTATAACTATAAAAATCATACATGAATCATATAAGGTGAGCTTAGAAAGAAGATAAATTATTTTCATAACCTATATACATACGTTTGCACAATATTGATCTTTAACAAAGATAGTAACTAGTTGCTGTGTAAACATGTGCAATGCAAGAAAACAAGTATCCACTTCAAATTCATATACAAATATCTTTGTTTCAAAATACAAGAATCAGCAAAACATTAAATATATGTAAACTAATATGAACATATCTTCTCTTACAAGCCTTTAAGAAAAAGTTTTCCTGCAAATATATGTTTACGTACAAATATAGTGTTATGTATAGGCCGTAAGTTAACTACAAAATGATGATGGTGTAAACATAATTATAGTGTGTAGACCTATTAAGAAGCAAAATATATACTTGCTATCATCTCAGCCACTCTTTTGTTTAAAGCAAATATAGCAAATCTTTTCTTTGTAATAAATGAAATCTGTTTAAAACAGAACAAAGCTAAGTAAATACCTGACTAGTTAAGCCTCCCTTTATATCTCTTCTTATCTTCTATATATACATATGAATACATTTTCTTTTCACTTCGTTGAGATAAAGGAACTTAGGAAACCTGAAACAAATAATAAAGCAAGCAAACTCACAAAATTCAAATTCAATACAAAACCAAAGAAAAATATATACAGACAGTTTCAGGCCTCAAGCATATTCATACTGCAGTTTCATGGAATATGACTGCTCTTGTTCAGGAATGTTTTGGTGAGTAAACAAAGATTTTGTTTTAAGTTTAAGTTAATAAATTGGTTCATGATTCTTTAACCAGTTTAGTTTGTACATGGTTTTATTTGGATGTGTGTATGTATATATGTCATCTGCATAGTATCTTCTCTGTTATAGATTAAGGTTGGATATTATTTAAACTCTAGTGTTTTTCATCTAAATCGTTGTAAAGTTTTAAGTCAAACAAGATACTAAAACACCAGATAAGATTTCGAAGTAAGATTAAATATGATAAGTGAATAAATCTGCTGGAGGATGGGTTTACAGGTAATCAAGAAATCTATTGATAAATCAATTGTTATAGAAAGATAATTCAAGTTGATAACATGAGCGTCTACTGGAATTTATGATTTTTAACACAAAAATAAAGATTTTTAAATTTGTAATTCATGAGCAGTTCGAATTTGGAATAAAACTACATTTTTATCTATTCCAGGAAATTGAATCATTGGAAAAAGTTGAAACTTGGATTGAAGCAAGTCTATACAGCCATGAACTCGGGAAAAATACGAATTAATTTTTCTATTGATCGAAATTCGAACACGAGATTTATTTAGGGTTTTTATTGGGTGTTTTGTTCTTCTCTGTAAATCATCGATTGCGCCTCCATAACATGATCGAGCCGCACGTGAGTGTGGGAGAGGAAGGATGATCGAGTTGTCAAGGCGTAGACGTAGTATGGGCGATGCCGATGATCCCTGCGGTGGTGGCCAGGTG
Organism: Allium cepa; assembly: GCA_030765085.1. Taxonomy (NCBI): domain Eukaryota; kingdom Viridiplantae; phylum Streptophyta; class Magnoliopsida; order Asparagales; family Amaryllidaceae; genus Allium; species Allium cepa. The sequence goes on along the minus strand of CM060928.1, from coordinate 1,026,329,354 downwards.
ATTTCTCCTGAGTGTTTGTTGCAGATATTTCTAGCTGTAGGCAAATTTATAAGTTTTGAACATTATTCATTTTCTTTTTATTTGTGTTCGATTAAGAAGATGGATTGGAGTTTGCTGGAAATGGTGCGAGTTGTCGGAGGTGCGCCGAACCACCGTGCACGGTGGCGTTTGGAAGCAGGTCGTCGTTTCAGGGCAGTGTTGTTTTTTTACTCGAGTCGTTCTCGAGTGTAATGGGGAGGAGCTTCGGGTTTTGTTTCGTGTGGATTCGAGTGAGATACTGGTTGTTTCCTTTCACTTAGTTTAACAGTTTTCTTAAAAAAAAGGAAAAAAAAAATGAATAAGAAGAAGATGATCAGGGGAGACTCGGGAAGTTTGAGTGGAGAACTCGAAGTAATTCTCGAGTATGAAGCGGAGGGGGGGGGTTCTCGGGTTTACCTGGGACGACTTGAATTGGGTCAAACTGTAGTATTGCAGTGATGTAGAGGTTGATTAGGATTGTTTTCTTTGCAAATTTGTCTTAACAATTTAAGCTTAGGAAATGTTTAAAGGCTAAGCTAAGAATTTGTTCAAGTTTTAAGTATTTTAGTCAAAAACTTAATGATGATCTTAAACACTTAAATTATTTTAATTAATTTAGGATAAGTGTAAATTTAATTAACTTTTAAGTTTGTAGTTAATAAATGAATAATTTAAAATTTAAAGAGGACTTTTAAGAGTTAACTACATTGAGTAATTAAATTTAAATGAATTATTATTAGAAGGTGATTAAGATTTACTTCTTTATAATTGTAATTAAGTATGGGTAAAGGGTGATTAAGTGATAGATAAATTATATTTAAATACCTAAATTGATTAATGAACGATGAATATTTAACTAATGAAATAATGTAATTATGAATAAATAGTTAATTAATTAAGTATTTTAATTAAGAATTAAGAATAATGAATTTTGATTATAATTGGTGATGGATTATAATTAATAAATAAATTTGTAATCAACTATTAAGGTTAATTTATGAATGGGTAACAGTTAATAAATCAAATGAGTTAATTTAGAATTAATAATGATTAATTTAGAAATTAGTAATTAATAAATGGACAACTAAAGTTTATTAAATAACAATTAAGGTTATTGATTAATGATTGAGGAATGGTTAATTAAAGTTAGATAACTTGATTAAAGAAGTAATTAATTAATAGGCTGAAATAAAATTAAGACTTAATAATAAATTAAGAGAATCATCAATTAGATGATTTGAAATGAAATAGGTAATTAATTGTTAATTAGTGATTAATTAGATAAAGTTAAGTGACTAACTCTCAAGTAATTAATTCTAAATTGAATTAATTACAAATAAGACTTAAAGGTGACTGCTTATGGACTATTGTGATTGAAGATCTGATTTGGATATTTATGTGATGATATCCTATGATGCTCTGTGATATGTTATGTTATATCTATGATGCTTGTATATGTTTTATCTGTGATAAATGCTATGTTAATTCAATTGTTGAATTTAAATTATTTAAACTGTTTAAGTTAATTAGACAACTTGGCCCTTAAAATGGCGTTTGGATTCGATGAGACCGGGATCGGAAGAATCAAATTTGATTCTTCGAAAACCACATCGATCCAAATTAAACGTTAGGTCGTGAATCCTGAAATAAAGATCGAGAAGGTGTTTTCAGAATGCAAGGGTTATCGTCGTTAACTCTGAGGGTGATTCCAAAATGAGTGTAACGAGATAATGCCTTCGGTTTCGTTCAAACCCGGAATGAACTTGTATGGATTGAATGCTTTCAACACATCGTTAGGCGGACGATGAGCGTTCTAAGTGATATGTCCTATAAAGGTAAACGCAGCCTCAAGCCTCATCAACTGGGAATGGCTAAAACAGGGGATGTGCAGCAAGGTTAGGTGGGTCATGCCCAAGCAGGACAAGATATTTCCCCTGTCTAGATGTCCCTTTTTATTTCGGCTGTGTGGGCGGTTGCTAGCTACAACCGCGGGGTTTATCTTGTTCGGGACTGTTCAGTAAGGATTGGTTCCGGCCTTGTGTTGTAGGGGGTCGGGAGTGATCCTCGGTACGGTGATCTAGGCCCCGTACTGTGACAGGCGGTACCCCAGTAGCCCTGCCATTGTTGGAAATCCATTTTCCCTACGAGACCCTACGGTTTTGATTTGTATTACCCACTTTTGTGGCTAGTAGCTGGAATTTAATGAATGTAACAATTTCGGCTATTTTCTATTTACTTGAAAACCCTAGACACTATTATAATATCACTGGATTTCCTATGAAATGTTTTGGTTAGCGTAAGGTAAAAACTCACCCGTATTTATTTTTGGAGAGTCTTACGTGATACCTTTATTTTCAGATATTTTTTTCAAAGTTAAACAACTTTAAACCGTTTGCTCATACCAGACCCATGTCTGACCCGGAGTTTATATTTGTTTTTCATAAACTCTTGGGTACTCAAATTTTTATGAGTAGCCAAGTGATAGGTTTTGGACTTTGATTTCTGGAAGAGCTTGGAGCAGGAGTTTCCAGACGTATGTAGATATCTACCTAGTTCCGCTGTATTAGTTGATGTGTATTGTACATATGATGTATATAATGATAGATGTATGTATGATTGTCATGTGTATTGATATTGTATAACTCTGATATATGTAAAACTATGTAATAGTTATGCGATATATTATATTTTATTCCGTTCCGCTGTGAGATTCTGATGTTGTTGTTCTTTCTTTCTCTTTCTTTTCTATTTCTATCCCTTTCTTTCTTAATGATGATACGTCTTTTTGGTAGTAGAAGTGCGGGTCGTCACTGTTGGTATCAGAGCGTAGGTTGGTGATAACCTTGGCTCTGGAAGAAATTACTCATAAAATAGAGTCGGCAGTACTCTAAAAATGAGTTTGAGTGTATTAATAGATATGATCGCGTATTTGTTAGTGAATATAAAGTGGTTTTATATTGCGTTGATTGATTTATTGAGTGGTATATGAACCTTCGTCGGCACAGCCTCGAAAACTGTATCGAAGGGGTTTCTAAACACTTAAATAGAGCAATTCGACACAATATTGATTTTCAAAGTGGGTGAATGAAATAATTTCATCCAAAATTATATTTTGATATAAAAGAAATATTTTTCTGAAATTATTATATATGTTTGGATGATTGGTTGTTAATACTATAATTGAATGAAAATTTAAAATTCGAGTGGTTTATAACCAAATAAAATTGTCTAAGTATGATTTAAGTAAAAGGGGAATATAACTAAAATTTGATTAAACCAGAATTTAAGTCCCGGAAATTTGAAGGCGTTTAAATGGATTTAAACAAAAGGATTTGGGAATTTAAAATCTTGGGGATGTTTGAAATGTTTTTCCAAAGATTTGAAGGCAATAATGGGATATTGTTTTGGAAAAAATATTGTTGAATGGAAATTGTTTGGAAAGAATTTGTGGAAGTAAGGAAGCACTAAATTCACTTCAAGTCGCTGGAAAATAATCCTGATGATGATGACCACATCATCAGTATTCATTTTCGAGTTTCTAAAGTGATGGATTGCTACCAGGATAGTTGGTCATGACAAATTGTTTGAGCTTGTTGGGTATACAAGTTGTTTTAGAAATGTTCAAAAAAAGAAAATTTGTTTTGGTGAAAACAAGTGTTTGGAATTTGAAAATTTGATTTGATATACCAAGTAGGTATGTGTAGTTATCATTTCAAAATGGTTTTGGGAATAAAAACCAGGCAATTGAATTCTAAGAAATCTATTTAATAATGTGAAGGTTTAAATGAATCGATGTTGAGCTTATAAAGTAAAGTTGATATTAATAAGATAAAATTGGGAAATTTTAATCCCGGAATTAAAATTTAACCGAAGTAAATGAAAATAAGAAAACATATTGGAGTTTAACCTGAGATAAGTTAAATGGAATTGAAGTTCAAAATGAACTTAATTGGATACAGCATTGGAAGGTAAAATGATTGTAATTGTGAGGTGGAAATTTATACCTTAAGACAGTAAGTGCTATATATATAGTTTGGAATTGTGATTATAAGATGAAATGACCCAAATGAGTAATATAAGTTGTTAAGTAGATAAATAAGTTTTGAGCTCATATATTGAGAAATGAAATTGAATTTAAATGAATTCAATCGAGTTATAAATATATTGAATAGAATAAAATTCTTATGTAAATAAGTAAATATTGAATTTAATTAAAACAGAATTGGTGTAAGTATAAACAAATCTAATTCAAGCATAAATTAAATGAATTTATTATAAACTCAATAATAAATTGTTCATGTAAATTTAAGAATAGATAAAAGAATAAACTAATCAGTAAATAATTGGGATTTGATTAAAAGAAAATCAAGTCAAAGATTTGAACGGAAATTGGCGAAATAGAATAAACTTAAGTCATTGGGTGGAATAGTTTGAAGAAAATAAATGACCTAAATAAATTATGAGATGGCTATTTAAAGCATTGGTTGTCAAGTTTAATAAAATTGTTTGGAATCAAACTTTTGAGATAAAAGCAAGTGAAATGTAGAGATTGTGAATAAATTAATTTGGATGAACTCAAGTGTAAATTGAGTTGAAATCAATTTAAGATTCGTTATAAAGCTTAAATAATTATTTATTCACAATAGTATTGTCAAATTGCATATAGAAATGAGTTGTTTTAAAGTAAACAAGATTAGATAAAATTCTATGAAGCAAAATAGGATGATTTTGAATATGAGTTTGTTTTGCTTAAGCAAGTAAGTTGTAAATCACTTAAACTGAAGGGAATGATTTGAAAATTGGTTGGAAGTAACTGTTATAAGTATGTGCTTATGAAAATATGTAATGGAGACTCTGCCGTAACTTTTCAAAATTTTGAAAACAATTTTAATTTAAAAATTTAGCAACAAAACAATTTCAAATTTGGAATTGAAATAAACTAGTGGATGAAACTAATTTAACATAATGATAGGAATCAGTTATAAATGGAAGTTAGTCAATAAAATTAAATATTCAGAGTTGAAGAAAATTTGAATTCACACGGAATTAGGAATTCAAATTGGAAATAAGTAAATATAAGAGGATATAAAGGCTATAGTGGAAGAGTAATAATATAAGGGAATATATAATGCTTATATTAAACTTAAGACATGAGCGGTGAAATTCTTAAGTAAAGTTGTTATTGAGAAAGTTATTCCAAGTGAATAGAAATCAGAATAATGTGAATAAAAGAAATTGATATGGTTGACAATCAATGAATATAAATACGTAGGATGAACGTATATTATTTTATTCGCATAACAATTAGATCCAGATTCGAGCACAGAATTTCGAGATAGTTATATCGATCTGAATTAGGATTTTTCACTCGATTTTCGACGATGAACCATGGATTTGGATTTTGATTGATTCTGAGAAACTCTCTATCATAGTTGTGACTATGCAAGGAGAATGACAGTTTTTGATCAAGAAACCAGTTCTGAGTCTGTACTAGGAAGTCAAGTGGACGATACTAGTTCGGAAGTGAAATTGTGTGATCGAGCGAGCGATCGGATTTGATATTTGCGTACGAATGATATATGTACATCGTATGGGCCTGATTAAAATAAATTTTTTAATTCTGTAAAAAGTTAATACTGTAAGTTTTCAGAATTGAATTGCCAGAGTGGATATCTGGAATTTATTGTGTATTCCATATATCTCAGGAAATTTGTTCAAGATTCATCATTAGTTGTCAAACTAGTAATTCAGGAATTTGGAAGTTGAATCAAATTTAACCGTGGTCAGGAATCCAGTTTGGATTATTCATCATTAAGAAACAAACTCTCAATAATTTTAGGAAAACTATCCGAATTCGTGTTCAAATAGTTAGTATTGTTTGTTAGAATAGACTGTTTGGTTGTTTGTTAATATATGAATGATATGTATGTTTGAATGGTTGGAATAATAGCTTATAAAATTATCTTTGTTTTAAATTTCAGGGACGAAATTCTTTTAAGGGGGAGGAATGTAACGACCCTGATTTTTGGCCTGTTTATTTTAATAAATATTTAATCTAATTTAAATTAAATACAAGCTTTTCAAATTTATAAACTGAGGAGATCTTTGATATTTAGCAGTTATATATGCTCTGTAAAAGAAAATTGATTTGAAAATCTAAAATAAATCCTGTATTGGTCAATAAAACCAAAAGTTGTATATTATCAATATTTAATATAATATTTATAAAAGGGTAATCTAAATTATAATGTTTAACATAAGAAATCCTATCAATATTTAGATATGAATATAAAAACATAAATATAAAACATAATGATAAATATAAGATATAAATAGAAATATAAAATTTACAAATACAATGTTAGATATTAATGTTTGGAAATTTAACTACAAATAGAAAATAAAACTAAAGGAATATGTAAACTATAACTATAAAAATCATATATGAATCATATAAGGTGAGCTTAGAAAGAAGATAAATTATTTTCATAACCTATATACATACATTTGCACAATATTGATCTTTAACAAAGATAGTAACTAGTTGCTGTGTAAACATGCGCAATGCAAGAAAACAAGTATCCACTTCAAATTCATATACAAATATCTTTGTTTCAAAATACAAGAATCAGCAAAACATTAAATATATGTAAACTAATATGAACATATCTTCTCTTACAAGCCTTTAAGAACAAGTTTTCCTGCAAATACATGTTTACGTACAAATATAGTGTTATGTACAGGCCGTAAGTTAACTACAAAATGATGATGGTGTAAACATAATTATAGTGTGTAGACCTATTAAGAAGCAAAATATGTACTTGCTATCATCTCAGCCACTCTTTTGTTCAAAGCAAATATAGCAAATCTTTTCTTTGTAATAAATGAAATCTGTTTAAAACAGAACAAAGATAAGTAAATACCTGACTAGTTGAGCCTCCCTTTATATCTCTTCTTATCTTCTATATATACATATGAATACATTTTCTTTTCAGTTCGTTGAGATAAAGGAACTTAGGAAACCTGAAACAAATAATAAAGCAAGCAAACTCACAAAATTTAAATTCAATACAAAACCAAAGAAAAATATATACAGACAGTTTCAGGCCTCAAGCATATTCATACTGCAGTTTCATGGAATATGACTGCTCTTGTTCAAGAATGTTTTGGTGAGTAAAAAAAGATTTTGTTTTAAGTTTAAGTTAATAAATTGGTTCATGATTCTTTAACCAGTTTAGTTTGTACATGGTTTTATTTGGATGTGTGTATGTATATATGTCATCTGCATAGTATCTTCTCTGTTATAGATTAAGGTTGGATATTATTCGAACTCTAGTGTTTTTCATCTAAATCGTTGTAAAGTTTTAAATCAAACAAGATACTAAAACACCAGATAAGATTTCGAAGTAAGATTAAATATGATAAGTGAATAAATCTGCTGGAGGATGGGTTTACAGGTAATCAAGAAATCTATTGATAAATCAATTGTTATAGAAAGATAATTCAAGTTGATAACATGAGCGTCTACTGGAATTTATGATTTTTAACACAAAATAAAGATTTTTAAATTTGTAATTCATGAGCAGTTCGAATTTGGAATAAAACTACATTTTTATCTATTCCAGGAAATTGAATCATTGGAAAAAGTTGAAACTTGGATTGAAGCAAGTCTATACAGCCATGAACTCTGGAAAAATACGAATTAATTTTTCTATTGATCGAAATTCGAACACGAGATTTATTTAGTGTTTTTATTGGGTGTTTTGTTCTTCTCTGTAAATCATCGATTGCGCCTCCATAACATGATCGAGCCGCGCGTGAGTGTGGGAGAGGAAGGATGATCGAGTTGTCAAGGCGTAGACGTAGTATGGGCGATGCCGATGATCCCTGCGGTGGTGGCCAGGCGATTTCTCCTGAGTGTGTGTTGCAGATATTTCTAGCTGTAGGCAAATTTATAAGTTTTGAACATTATTCGTTTTTTTTGATTTGTGTTCGATAAAGAAGATGGATTGGAGTTTGCTGGAAATGGTGCGAGTTGTCGGAGGTGCGCCGAACCACCATGCACGGTGGCGTTTGGAAGCAGGTCGTCGTTTCAGGGCAGTGTTGTTTTTTTACTCGAGTCGTTCTCGAGTGTAATGGGGAGGAGCTTCGGGTTTTGTTTCGTGTGGATTCGAGTGAGATACTGGCTGTTTCCTTTCACTTAGTTTAACAATTTTCTTAAAGAAAAAAGGAAAAAAGATGAAGAAGAAGAAGATGATAAGGGGAGACTCGGGAAGTTTGAGTGGAGAACTCGAAGTAATTCTCGAGTATGAAGCGGAGGGGGAGGTCTCGGGTTTACCTGGGACGACTTGAGTTGGGTCAAACTGTAGTATTGCAGTGATGTAGAGGTTGATTAGGATTGTTTTCTTTGCAAATTTGTCTTAACAATTTAAGCTTAGGAAATGTTTAAAGGCTAAGCTAAGAATTTGTTCAAGTTTTAAGTATTTTAGTCAAAAACTTAATGATGATCTTAAACACTTAAATTATTTTAATTAATTTAGGATAAGTGTAAATTTAATTAACTTTTAAGTTTGTAGTTAATAAATGAATAATTTAAAATTTAAAGAGGACTTTTAAAAGTTAACTACATCGAGTAATTAAATTTAAATGAATTATTATTAGACGGTGATTAAGATTTACTTCTTTATAATTGTAATTAAGTATGGGTAAAGGGTGATTAAGTGATAGATAAATTATATTTAAATACCTAAATTGATTAATGAATGATGAATATTTAACTAATCAAATAATCTAATTATGAATAAATATTTAATTAATTAAGTATTTTAATTAAGAATTAAGAATAATGAATTTTGATTATAATTGGTGATGGATTATAATTAATAAATAAATTTGTAATCAACTATTAAGGTTAATTTATGAATGGGTAACAGTTAATAAATCAAATGAGTTAATTTAGAATTAATAATGATTAATTTATAAATTAGTAATTAATAAATGGACAATTAAAGTTTATTAAATAACAATTAAGGTTATTGATTAATGATTGAGGAATGGTTAATTAAAGTTAGATAACTTGATTAAAGAAGTAATTAATTAATAGGCTGAAATAAAATTAAGACTTAATAATAAATTAAGAGAATCATCAATTAGATGATTTGAAATGAAATAGGTAATTAATTGTTAATTAGTGATTAATTAGATAAAGTTAAGTGACTAACTCTCAAGTAATTAATTCTAAATTGAATTAATTACAAATAAGACTTAAAGGTGACTGCTTATGGACTGTTGTGATTGAATATCTGATTTGGATATTTATGTGATGATATCCTATGATGCTCTGTGATATGTTATGTTATATCTATGATGCTTGTATATGTTTTATCTGTGATAAATGCTATGTTAATTCAATTGTTGAATTTAAATTATTTAAACTGTTTAAGTTAATTAGACAACTTGGCCCTTAAAATGGCGTTTGGATTCGATGATACCGGGATCGGAAGAATCAAATTTGATTCTCCAAAAACCACATCGATCCAAATTAAACGTTAGGTCGTGAATCCTGAAATGAAGATCGATAAGGTGTTTTCAGAATGCAAGGGTTATCGTCGTTAACTCTGAGGGTGATTCCAAAATGAGTGTAACGAGATAATGCCTTCGGTTTCGTTCAAACCCGGAACGAACTTGTATGGATTGAATGCTTTCAACACATCGTTAGGCGGACGATGAGCATTCTAAGTGATATGTCCTATAAAGGTAAATGCAGCCTCAAGCCTCATCAACTGGGAATGGCTAAAACAGGGGATGTGCAGCAAGGTTAGGTGGGTCATGCCCAAGCAGGACAAGATATTTCCCCTGTCTAGATGTCCCTTTTTATTTCGGCTGTGTGGGCGGTTGCTAGCTACAACCACGGGGTTTATCTTGTTCGGGACTGTTCAGTAAGGAATGGTTCCGGCCTTGTGTTGTAGGGGGTCGGGAGTGATCCTCGGTACGGTGATCTAGGCCCCGTACTGTGACGTGCGGTACCCCAGTAGCCCTGCCATTGTTGGAAATCCATTTTCCCTACGAGACCCTACGGTTTTGATTTGTATTACCCACTTTTGTGGCTAGTAGCTAGAATTTAATGAATGTAACAATTTCGGCTATTTTCTATTTACTTGAAAACCCTAGACACTATTATAATATCACTGGATTTCCTATGAAATGTTTTGCTTAGCGTAAGGTAAAAACTTACCCATATTTATTTGTAGGGAGTCTTACGTGATACTTTATTTTCAAATGTTTTTTTTCAAAGTTAAACAACTTTAAACCGTTTACTCATACCAGACCCTTGTCTGACCCGGAAACTTAACCATATTTATTTGTAGGGAGTCTTACGTGATACCTTTATTTTCAAATGTTTTTTTTCAAAGTTAAACAACTTTAAACCGTTTACTCATACCAGACCCATGTCTGACCCGGAGTTTATATTTGTTTTTCATAAAATCTTGGGTACTCAAATTTTTATGAGTAGCCAAGTGATAGGTTTTGGACTTTGATTTCTGGAAGAGCTTGGAGCAGGAGTTTCCAGACGTATGTAGATATCTACCTAGTTCCGCTATATTAGTTGATGTGTATTGTACGTATGATATATATAATGATAGATGTATGTATGATTGTCATGTGTATTGATATTGTATAACTATGATATATGTAAAACTATGTAATATTTATGTGATATATTATATTTTGTTCCATTCCGCTGTGAGATTCTGATGTTGTTGTTCTTTCTTTCTCTTTCTTTTCTATTTCTATCCCTTTCTTTCTTAATGATGATACGTCTTTCTGGTAGTAGAAGGGCGGGTCATCATAGGAATCTACTTGGGTCAGTATAGCCTCAATGGCATAAGCCTTCCTACCTTTTCCCTTGTTTGCTAGCTTTGGGCACTGATTCTTGTAATGCCCTTCTACATAGCAGTGATAACACCTCCCATTGAATTTCTCTTTCATCAACTTTGCTGTCCTTAGCGATGTGCCCTTTCTTTATGACATCTCTGGCATGTCATACCTCCTTTCCTGATCTCCCCCTGGCTTTCTTGTCTGCCCAAAATCCTCCTTTCTTTGCTCCACTTTTATTATGTGCTTGTCCTACTTTCTCATTTTCTTCTAAGACGACCGTCTATAGTAAGGCCATTTCAACTATCATCTCATAGGTGGTGCCGGTGGGAACTTGAGTTAAAAGTAGTTCCTAAGTGGAGAATTTAGGCCTTTTATAAACTTCATCGCATCTTTTTAGGGGTGTCAATCAGGCTTATTCCAAACTTAGCCAATTCCATAAACTTATTGATATACTCCTTCGCTGTGGATTCTCCCTGCCTTAGTTGGATAAACATCTCCAGTATCATACTTATTTCAGCTTTGGACATAAATCATTACTCAAAGCGAGCCATAAATTCAGTCCAGGCAATTCATTCCTCTATATTCTTTTGAATGATTATGGTCTACCAATCCAATGTCTCTCCCTTTAGGTGCCATGCAGCTATCCTCCTCTTAACTCGGTCTTTCCATCCAAGCTCCTGGAATATACGGTCACAGTCGTTAGTCCATGCCATTAGTTTGTACAAAATCTTCTACCCTTCAAAATGCCCTTATTTCATATTTTTAAAATCTTTACAGATCTTTAGAAGGTCTAGTGGGCGGGATGCTGAATGGGTAGAGAAAGAGGCTCCATTGGTGCAACTTGTTTAGGAATAGGAGCTTTCCCCACTAGCCTTAGATATTATCGAAACCATGATGGCATACTCTAGAAAAGGCCTTAATACTGACAACTAGAACCGTCAGAAACCTGCGATTATAGGTTCAGCCGAGAGCTCTTCTTCCTCCTCATTTCATACGAAAATTAAACCCAAAAACCCCCAAATCCCTTCTCCAAGCTTCCAATCCGAGATTTCTAGCTTCCGGATCCTCCAAGGCTGCCTAATCAAACTCCATTACCCTTAATCTCAGGTATAATATCTTATTTTTATGAAAAATTCAGTTTTTACCCTAATTCTAGATTTGCATAAATTGATAAATTAGGGCGAATTAGTGATTGCAATTGTTTCCAATAGCGTAATAACGGTTTATAGCATCACGTGGTATACCTATTTCATCTTTTATCGTGAAATCGTGAAAAACTTGTATAATTTGTGGTTGTTCATGTATACGTAAATTGTTGTGTATGCCTTGATTCTATGATTGTATACGTTAGTTGGAATAAGATAAAATGAATGACTGAACTAGAAGTATTATATTGTGCACGTATTTACTTATGAAACAAAAAAATGCATTACACTAAATTATAATTGTGTGGATTGAAAAATGACAAAAATGTTAAAACAGCCTTAAGTTGATGTAATACGTCGAATTAATGTGTTAAATTAATATACATTTTTGTAAATGTGAACAGTTAGTAAAACTGTGTTTTTTCGTAAAATGCGCGCATGTAACTGACAAATGTCCCTTAGAGAGTTTTTGGCACCGTCTGACGAATGTTGTACACGATCGTTGTATAAATATTCGTTTTTTGCGAAAAACGACCATTTATATTCATCTGGTACAATGTTTTTCAGATTTGTCCCTCTATCGGACAAGTTATGAACACAGTAAGCATTTACATTTTGTATACTACTTCGTCTCAAACAGTTCATAAAATTTTGGCCTAACTTTTCTTTTTTATTTCCTGCGTACATGCATTTGTGTACAATGCAAGGAAGAAAAGGGAAATGCTACCGAAATTTTGTTGAATCGTTTGAGATGAAGTAATATATGAAATGTAAATGCTTACTGTGTTTGTAATGGGAAGTAGGATGCCTGACCAATGAAAAAAAAATTATATAAATTTTTATATCGATACGTTAAAAAATAAAATGTGCCCTACTTGAAAATATTTTTAAATTTGTGAAGTTGTTCTTTGAATTCAAATATTATACGACCATGAAAATAATATTTTTCGAATTGTATTCTTCAAAATAAATATTAAATTTTGAACTTATCATTTTGTCAAATAGGAAAAATGATTGATTATTTTGTTGATCGGAGGAGATGGATGTACCAAAGAAAAGGACTGAGGGGCTCAATAAAAGAAGATTTTTACAATGGTATAAACGTGTTTGTTGAATTTGCTTTAAATAATAACGGAAACGATCCAGAAATTCATTGTCCGTGTAGTAGGTTCAGACATTTGAAGTATTTGTTACCAGATATTGTGAAAGTTCATTTGTCCCAACACGGTTTCGCACCCGAGTATTATGTTTGGGATCGGCATGGAGAAGTTGTAGCAAATACTTTTGTAGAGTCTGAAAGTGTCGTTAACGAAATAGTTTCGACGACCCGTATAGAAAATATGGTCGAAGATGCAGCACGATCAATGTTTCCTATGGTTGAAGTTGATGACGATGATGGAAATGTTGAAGAACCAAATATTGAAGCAATTTTTTTTTATGATTTACTAGATGCTGCTAAGATACCTATTTGGGATGGTTGTAAAAGCAGCACTCAGCTGTCAATAATCGTAGAATACATTGCGATGAAGTCAAAATACAACATCACTGAAGCTAGGTTTACGGCTGTTGTACAAGCTGCAAAAAGACATATGCCGCCCGATAATCTAATGTGTGAAAATCACTACGAAGTTAAAAACTTATGTCGGCTTTTGGTTTACCTTATCAGAAAATAGATACATGTTTAAAAGGCTGCATGTTGTTTTGGAAAGAAGACGCAAACCTTAGAAATTGTAAAGTTTGTAACCAGGAGAGATACAAACCAAGAAAAAAAAAGGGAAGGAAGTTCCGTACAAGCATATGCATTACTTACACATAACTCCAGGACTTCAAAGATTATATGCATCTTCTGTAACTGCATCTAATATGAGATGGCATAGCGTGAGAACGAAGGAAGAGGGTGCGTTGACACATCCGGCCGATGGAGAAACGTGGAAGCATTCCGATAAAACATATCCAAATTTTGCGGCAGAGAGTCGAAATGTTATATTAGAATTATGTAAGGACGGTTTTTCTCCATTTTCTCAAATTGGTTCTAAATATTCATCCTGGCCCATTATCGTCACACCGTATAATTTATCTCCATAGACGTGTATGAAAACACAATATATGTTTCTTACGGTTGTCGTTCCTGGCCTAGACGATTCGACACAAGGAATCGATGTATATTTACAAACGTTAATTGAGGAGTTAAAAATACTATGGAACGAAGGAGTAGAAACATACGATGTGTCCAAGAAGATTTGCAACTAGGCATGCATCGTGGATAGCTTATTTACAGCAATTTACATTCGTCGTAAAGCACAAATCTTGAGTCACTAATCGTGTTGCCGATGCATTGAGTCGGAGGAATAATTTGCTAACAACTATGCGAGTAGAGGTGGTGGGTTTTGACTTACTTCCAGATTTGCTGATTTCAGATTCTTATTTTTCCAGGATTCTAGACAAAGTCAAGCAGGGAAGCATGGATGAATATATGCTAGTTGATGGTTTTCTGTTCAAGGGAGATAAATTGTGCGTTCCAGAAGGCAGTTTGCGAATGAAGATTATCAAAGAATTGCATGAGGAAGGACACGTGGGCCGTGATCGTACAATGCAGTTGATTGCAAAATCTTATATTTTGCCGTCAATGAGCAAAGAAGTTGAAAGATTTGTGGAGAGATGTCATATCTGTCAAGTTTCGAAGGGAACCGCTACAAATGCAGGATTATATATGCCATTGCCTATACATACTAAACCCTGGGTGGATGTTAGTATGGACCTTGTGTTGGGATTGCCGAGAACGCAACGTGGCAATGATTCTATCTATGTGGTGGTTGATCGATTTTCAAAAATGGTACATTTTATCACCTGTAAGAAGATCGCAGATGCCGTTAATGTCGCTCAGTTATACTTCAGAGAGATCTATAGACTTCATGGATTACCTGAATCTATTGTTTCAGATAGAGACACTCGTTTTCTGAGCCATTTTTGGATGAGTCTATGGAAAATGATTGGAAATAAGTTGAAATTTAGCAGTGCTTATCATCCACAGACGGATGGACAAACTGAAGTTCTGAACAGATCCCTAGGTAATCTGTTGCGATGCCTTGTGGATGGTAATCTGAAGAATTGGGATTCGAAGTTATGTCAAGTTGAGTTTGCACACAACCATGCAGTTAATCGTAGCACCGGTTTCAGTCCATTTCAAGTTGTTTATTCAACAATTCCAAAGGGACCATTAGATTTATCGATAGTTCCATTTCAGAAAGGAGTTGTTAAACGAGCTAGTGATTTGGTGAATGATTTGCAAGAATGCCACAAAGTTGTACATGAATGATTGCTTAAGGCGAACGAGAAATATAAGCATTCCGCAGATATTAAACGACGACATGTTAACTTCAAGGAAGGAGATTTTGTGAATGCAGTGCTGACCAAAGATCGATTTCCTGTTGGAACTTACAACAAGCTAGCCGCTAGAAAAATTGGTCCTTTAGAGATCGTAAAGAAGATCAATGAGAATGCGTATCAGTTGAGATTTTCGGATAATGTTCATACTTCTGATGTTTTCAATGTCAAATACTTGATTCCGTTTCACGGGAATGAGCCTGTCGAGGAAGAGAAAGGTGTGAATTCGAGGCCGAATTCCTTTCACCCAGGGGAGGATGATGCAGCGCAATTACTTTCCTTAGGTCGCTCACGACCTAATGGGTCACGAGATAAGGAGTTGCGACCTAACTCTGTGCCATATGTTGCTCCGCGACATAACTACTTCACCGATCCATTGTACGTCACTACGCGACCTAACTCCTTCACCGATTCCTTAGGTCGCGAACGAACTGATCTGAATCACTCCGACCTGAATCACTCCGCCCTAGGTCGCGAACGACCTTATTTAAATCGCTCCAGATTTCCAAAGTGTTTTCCTGAGTCGCGAGATCCAGTAGATCGCTGATACTTAGGTCGCTCGAGTTCCAGTAGGTCGCTCAAGTTCCAGTAGATTGCGAACAGGACTATGCCACGAACAAGAACAACTTCCTTATGTCACAAAGACTGATTAGGTCGCAAGTGGCATGTAATATTGTAATGTGTTAAGTCGAATGATGTTGTATTTTGTTATAAGTCGTAACTCGTTTGTACATAGGTCGTTAGGTCGCCTGTGTGTTAGGTCGTTATTGATCTATGTTGAGTCATAAGTCGCGATTGTTATGTCGCCTGGACTGTGCTGTTGTGTTGTGATGTAGCTATCTATAAATATGGGGGTTGTGTCATTTGTAAACTTGGTTGATTTTGAATAAAACTTTGTTTGAGTGCTTTGTGCCTCTTTGAAATTGGAAGTTGAGCGTTGTCTCCTTTCTCCATTTTCGGTTATTCGAGTGGGCTCGAATCAACAGATTTGAAGCCGATTCATGGAATCTCGTGCGCGAGATCAACGTAGAAGAGTCGTAGATCTTTTAACACGGTATCGTGCGCGATCAACGTGTTGGAGATGGCTAGAATTCGATATCTCTCGAGATCAACGAATTTGGGCGTTCGGTATTTTCAATCCATCGATTTATCTTGTTCCAACTAATCGTTCTTCGATTAGTTTGACACGAAATCTTCATTTCGTTGTCATCCTTTATATCCGCTGCGTCAGTTTGGTATCAGAGCTAGACTTAGCCAATCATAGCTAAGTCGTGCCTATTGGGATAAGATTTGAAGTGTTGAAGTTAGATCCGAGTTATAAGTTTGAGGTGTGCAACACTTTTGGGATCAAGGCCGAGAATCAAAGCAATTACAGCCAAGCAAGCTAAGTGTAAGCCGAGAGCTATTGAAGTGTGTGTTTGGATTTGTTGAATATTCGACAATGCCTCCGAGACGTGCTAATCGATTCCAAAATGTTGAAGATGTATATCGAAGACAAGAAGCTGAACAAGTGGAACAACGTATCAATGAAAAGTTTGATGAAGGTATTGGAAAGTTAGAGAAATTGATGATCGATATGAATCAAAATCAATGGAGAAGATCACCAATCTCGAACCATGGAGGAAACAGAGTTTCACCATCGGTTACGGAAGCGAGAAGGGTGTCACCACAATCTTACCGAGATCGAAGAGAATCATCAGTTTCAACATGGCGAGATCACCATGAGTATAGACACGAAGAGAGAAGAACTCCACATGAGTTTGGAGATGAACCATATCATGATGCTGAAAGACATAGTAGAAGTGATATGCGTGATCGTAGAGATGTTGATGGTCGAGATCGGTATCGAAGTACATTTGATTATAATGAGGATGGTGATAGATGTAGTGTTCATTATCGAGATCGAGACCAAGTGCGAAATCCATATCGAGATATAGAAGATGATCGTAAATGGGAGCCGGGAATGAAGACTGAAATTCCAGAATTCAAAGGAGGAATGATGGCTGAAGAAATTTTTGACTTCAAAGAAGTACCCGAGCATCGTAGAGTTAAGTTGGTTGCTACACGCTTGAGGGGAAGAGCTATGGTATGGTGGCAGCAAACTAAACTTACACGGGAGAGAATGGGAAAGTCGAAGATAGTTTCATGGGAGAAGATGAAGAAGTTGATGAAGGCTACTTTCTTGCCTTATAATTATCAGTCTCTTATGTATCAGCACTTACAGAATTTGAGACAAGGGACAAAGACGGTAAATGATTATGCAGATGAATTTTATCAGTTGATTGCCAGAAATGATATCATGGAGACAGAGGAAAAATTGACAGCTAGATTTGTAGGAGGATTGAGAATGCAGATTCAGGATATGGTGAATATGTTTGATCTAAGATCCATTGCTGAAGCACACCAAAGGCTCTTGCTTGGGAGAAGCAAGGTAGAAGAGGAGAAGATGTGTTTACAAATTCCAACAATCAAGTGAAAGGGGCTAGTAGCAATACGAATGTTTCCAAGGTTGTTACTAAACCGGTTGTCAATGAAGTTGCTAAGACCAAGATCAACAACAATTTCAAGTGCTATAACTGTCAGGAGTTTGGTCACAAGAGCAATGAATGTCCAAAGCCGAAGAAGCGAGTGATGGTTGCTGAGGTTGAGGATAAAGAAGTAGAACATTCCAATTCACCATAAGTTGAGGAAGAAAAAGAAATGTCGGGAGATGAGGGTTGTAATTTAATGATGAGGAGATCTTGTTTAACACCAAAGCAAGAGGATGATTCTAGCTGGTTAGGGAGCAATAATTTTCAATCAACATGCACTATTCTGGGGAAAGTTTGCAAGTTTGCCATCGATGGGGGAAGCTGTGATAATATCATTTCTACAGAAGCTGTGAAGAAGTTGGCATTAAAGACTGAGAAGCATCCAAAACCTTACAAGTTAGCCTGGTTGAGGTAAGGTGGGGAAGTGAAGGTTGGACGAAGAGCTTGTGTAACTTTTTCGATTGGGAAGATATACAAAGATGAAATTTGGTGTGATGTTGTGGATATGGATGTATGTCATCTGTTGTTGGGGAGACCGTGGCAATATGATAGGGCTGTGCAACATGATGGTCGTACCAATAGCTACAGTTTCATGTTTGAGGGTACAAAAATCACTTTAGTTCCTAAGAAGCGACAACAAGAAGAAAGCAAGTTGGAAGAGATTGAAGAACTAAAGACTCTGTTGACGTTGAAAGAATTTGTCAAGGAAGTGGAGGAGGAGCCTGAGGTGTTTTTGTTGATCGGACATGAAAGTAGCGAAGAGGTTGAAATTCCTGAAGAAGTTATGCTAGTGTTAAATGAATTTGAAGATGTCTTTCCTACAGAATTACCCCAGGAATTGCCACCTCTAAGGGACATACAACATCAATGATCTAGTACCAGGTGCTGTTTTACCGCATAGGCTACATTATCGTATGAGTCTGAAAGAACATGAAGAATTGAGGAGACAGGTTGAGGAGTTGCTTGAGCAAGGGCGTATTCGGGAGAGTCTCAGTCCTTGTGCTGTACCAGCATTGTTAATGCCGAAGAAGGA
Source organism: Allium cepa (assembly GCA_030765085.1). NCBI lineage: Eukaryota > Viridiplantae > Streptophyta > Magnoliopsida > Asparagales > Amaryllidaceae > Allium > Allium cepa. The sequence continues at coordinate 1,026,310,365 of CM060928.1, read as the reverse complement.
TGGTTCGTGGAGGATGTGTATGGATAGCAGGGCACTTAATAAAATAACTGTCAGATACAGGTTTCCAATGCCAAGGCTTGATGATCTGTTAGATCAAATCAATAGGTCTGTGATTTTTTCGAAGATTGATCTTAAAAGTGGTTATCATCAGATTCGCATAAGACCAGGTGATGAATGGAAGACAACATTCAAGACTAGGGAAGGATTATACGAATGGCTGGTTATGCCGTTTGGTCTATCGAATGCACCAAGTACATTTATGAGGGTGATGAACCAAATTTTCAGACCGTACATTGGGAAGTTTGTGGTAGTTTATTTTGATGATATTTTAATTTATAGTGCTAGTACAAAGGAGCATATTCAGCATTTGCGAAAGGTGCTAGTTATCCTTCGTCAAGAACAGTTTTATGCAGCAACGAAGAAATGCGTGTTTATGACGCGGAGTGTTTTATTTCTGGGATATGTTGTGTCTGAGGAAGGTTTACAGGTGGACCAGAGTAAGGTTGCAGCACTCAGAGATTGGCCACAGCCCAAGACTATTACAGAAGTCCGAAGTTTTCATGGGTTGGCTTCGTTTTATTGGAGATTTATACCGCACTTTAGTACCGTTATGGCACCTGTTACTGATTGTATGAAGGACAAGCAGTTTTCATGGTCGGAGGAAGCAGGATTTGCTTTTGAACAAATCAAGGAAATTTTGACGTCAGCGCCCATTCTAGTATTATCAGACTTTTAGTTGTTGTTTGAGCTACATACTGATGCATCTAAGGTTGGAATTGGAGGGGTTTTAAGTCAGAGGGGCCGTCCTATTGCTTATTTCAGTGAGAAGCTTTCGGGAGCAAAGATGAGATATAATACTTATGATGTGGAATGTATGCTATTGTGAAGGCTGTGAAACATTGGAAACATTATTTGTTTCATAAGAAATTTGTTTTCTATACGGACCATGAAGCGTTGAAACATTTGCAAGGGTAGGATAAAATTGCAGCTAGGCATGCATCATGGATAGCTTATTTACAGCAATTTACATTCATCGTAAAGCAGAAATCTGGAGTCACTAATCGCGTTGCCGATGCATTGAGTCGGAAGAATAATTTGCTAAAAACTATGCGAGTAGAGGTGGTGGGTTTTGACTTACTTCCAGATTTGCTGATTTCAGATTCTTATTTTTCCAGGATTCTAGACAAAGTCAAGCAGGGAAGCATGGATGAATATATGCTGGTTGATGGTTTTCTGTTCAAGGGAGATAAATTGTGTGTTCCAAAAGGCAGTTTGCGAATGAAGATTATCAAAGAATTGCATGAGGAAGGACACGTGGGCCGTGATCGTACAATGCAGTTGATTGCAAAATCTTATTTTTGGCCGTCAATGAGAAAAGAAGTTGAAAGATTTGTGGAGAGATGTCATATCTGTCAAGTTTCGAAGGGAACCACTACAAATGCATGATTATATACGCCGTTGCCTATACCTACTAAACCCTGGGTGGATGTTAGTATGGACCTTGTGTTGGGATTGCCGAGAACGCAACGTGGCAATGATTCTATCTATGTGGTGGTTGACCGATTTTCAAAAATGGTACATTTTATCGCCTGTAAGAAGACCGCAGATGCCGTTAATGTCGCTCAGTTATACTTCAGAGAGGTCTATAGACTTCATGGATTACCTGAATCTATTGTTTCGGATAGAGATACTCGTTTTCTGAGCCATTTTTGGATGGGTCTATAGAAAATGGTTGGAATTAAGTTGAAATTCAGCAGTGCTTATCATCCATAGATGGATGGACAGACTGAAGTTGTGAACAGATCCCTAGGTAATCTGTTGCGATGCCCTGTGGACGGTAATCTGAAGAGTTGGGATTCAAACTTATGTCAAGTTGAGTTTGCACACAACCATGCAGTTAATCGTAGCATCGGTTTCAGTCCATTTCAGGTTGTTTATTCAACAATTCCAAAGGGACCATTAGATTTATCGATAGTTCCATTTCAGAAAGGGGTTGTTAAACGAGCTAGTGATTTGGTGAATGATTTGCAAGAATGCCACAAAGTTGTACCAGAACGATTGCTTAAGGCGAACGAGAAATATAAGCATTCCGCAGATATTAACGACAACATGTTAACTTCAAGGAAGGAGATTTTGTGTATGCAGTGCTGACCAAAGATCGATTTCCTATTGGAACTTACAACAAGCTAGCCGCTAGAAAAATTGGTCCTTTAGAGATTATAAAGAAGATCAATGAGAATGCGTATCAGTTGAGATTTCCGGATAATGTTCATACTTCTGAGGTTTTCAATGTCAAATACTTGATTCCGTTTCACGGGAATGAGCCTGTCGAGGAAGAGAAAGGTGTGAATTCGAGGCCGAATTCCTTTCACCCAGGGGAGGATGATGCAGCGCAATTACTTTCCTTAGGTCGCTCATGACCTAACGGGTCATGAGATAAGGAGTTGCGACCTAACTCTGTGCCATATGTCGCTCCGCGACATAACTACTTCACCGATCCATTGTATGTCACTACGCGACCTAACTCCTTCACCGATTCCTTAGGTCGCGAACGAACTGATCTGAATCACTCCGACCTAAATCACTCCGCCCTAGGTCACGAACGACCTTCATTAAGTCGCTCCAGATTTCCAAAGTGTTTTCCTGAGTCGCGAGATCCAGTAGATCGCTGATACTTAGGTCGCTCGAGTTCCATTAGGTCGCTCAAGTTCCAGTAGATTGCGAACAAGACTATGCCGCGAACAAGAACAACTTCCTTATGTCGCAAAGACTGATTAGGTTGCAAGTCGCGTGTAATATTGTAATGTGTTTAATCGAATGATGTTATATTTTGTTATAGGTCGTAACTCGTTTGTACTTAGGTCGTTAGGTCGCCTGTGTGTTAGGTCGTTATTGATCTATGTCGAGTCGTGGGTCGCGATTGTTATGTCGCCTGGACTGTGCTTTTGTGTTGTGTTGTAGCTGTGTATAAATATGGGGGTTGTGTCATTTGTAAACTTGGTTGATTTTGAATAAAACTTTGTTTGAGTGCTTTGTGCCTCTTTGAAATTGGAAGTTGAGCGTTGTCTCCTTTCTTCATTTTCGATTATTCGAGTGCGCTCAAATCAACGGATTTGAAGCCGATTCACGGAATCTCGTGCGCGAGATCAACGTAGAAGAGTTGTAGATCTTTTAACACGGTATCGTGTGCGATCAACGTGTTGGAGATAGCTAGAATTCGGTATCTCTCGAGATCAACGAATTTGGGCGTTCGGTATTTTCAATCCATCGATTTATCTTGTTCCAACTAATCGTTTCTTCGATTAGTTTGACACGAAATCTTGATTTCGTTGTCATCCGTTATATCCACTACGTCAGATGATTTGAAATCAAGACGTGATATAGAAGAATTATGCAAACGTCCTGAGCTTCATATGAAACCAAATGACAGTAAAAAACCCAAAGCATGTTACGAATTAGATAATAATCAAGTTAAAGCTGTGTTAAAATGGGTGGAAGGGTTAAGATTTACTGTTGGGATATCATCAAATCTTCATAGATGTATTGGCTTTAAAAATGGTAGATTGAGCGAAATGAAAAGTCATGACTGTCACATAATGATGGAAAATTTATTTCCTGTAATGTTCAAAGCGCTACTGCCGTTAAAAGTTTGGAAGGTAGTAACGGAGCTTAGTATGTTTTACAAAGAGCTTTGTTCAACTACTTGAAAAGTGCACTGTTTACGTAAACTTGAAGTGGACATTCCTATATTGCTTTGCAAATTAGAGAAAATATTTCTGCCAGGTTTTTTTTAATGTAATGGAACATTTACCTGTTCATCTCCCATCTGAAGCACGACTTCGAGGTCCTATCCAATATGGATGGATGTATCCATTTGAGAGGTATGTAATATGTTATAATGTAATTTAATTGCATTTGAAAGATGAATTTAATATAAATTAATTTTGCATAGATATTTGAATCATCTGAAGAAAAAAGTGAGGCAAAAAGCACGAGTTGAAGGTTCGATATGTAAATCTTACATCGAAGAAGAAGCTTCGTTCTTTTTCCCTCACTATTTCAGTGACTATGTGAATATTTCATTTCAAAGTGTTCCTCGTAACGATGAAGGCGACGAAAAGAGTCCTCTCAAGCAATGTCATCTATTTTTAGACAACATGGTCGGCCTTTTGGAAAATTTGTAGAAATATGGCTAGACGATAGAGATCTTCATGTAGCACACACTCATATACTTCTAAATTATGCCGAGGTTGCACCGTTTGTTAGGTAATCTGAAATAATAATTTGTGTTTTATTCTTTTCTATAATGCATGCGCGTGTATAACCTAATGTAATAATTTGTTTATATAAACAGTGTTTATGAACGTGAACATCCGAACGGAGATCTCAGCAAAGAATTTTCCGGTTGGTTTCAAATTACGTTTATAAGCCGAGAAATTGTGTTGTTGACGAAGGGTTGAAAATATTGCGATGGGACCAAAAAGAGTGGTCAAGACATATTCGATTTATTTCGTCAATGGATATAAATTTAACACCAAAGAATACGGTGTAGAAAAATTAACAAATAATACTGATGTATTTGTTAAAGGTAGCGATGGTCCAGAAATCACTTAAATGATTTTTATGGCGTTCTAACACAAATTTTGCAACTGACATATTTCTCACGACCCACGGAGGAGGTGTTTCTATTTAGATGTAATTGGTTTAGCAATATTCCAGGTTTTGGAATTAATGTGCACAAGGATTATAATCTTATCGAAATAAAGCATACATCATACTATCACAAGTATGATCCTTTTGTACTAGCCAAATAAGCATTGCAAGTTTATTACGCTCCTTATCCGTCTCTAAAAAGAGATAAAGCAGATTGGTCTGCAGTTTTTAATACAAAGGCCAGATTCACATTCGATGGGAAGAATATTCCTGACGAACAAGCTTATCAGGCAGATCTTGAGCAAAATAACGAAATAATAATTACAAACGATCATACAGATTTTGGTCCTTTGATCGATGAATCAAATGTTTTGGTAGAAGCGTTTGATAGTGTAGAGGAAAATATCATCGAAAACGAGACCGAATCTGAATCAGAAGACGATGATGGCTGATATAAATCTGCATCTGTTTTTTTTTGCAATTGATGTAACTATTTGAATTCTTGATGTATTATGAAATTGATGTAACTATGAAACCAAATCCGTTTACCATTGTTTACATGTTTTATGTCATTTCCATTTGTCATTTATTTAGCAATTTTTATTAAAAATGCAATGAAATCTGCTTATCATCGGAAGAGTACACCCATTATGAATTAGGTATAACACACTTCCATTTCTGTTTCCATTTCAGTCATTAATTAGGCAATTTATACCATTGATGTCATTTTCATATGAAATATATTTCATTATCATGTTATTATTCTCTTATATAATGATGTGTATATGTCACAGGTTTATCATTATGTCATATAGAGGCAGGAGCTCTTCCCGATCGTCAGTAGGCGATGGCAGTGGCCCATCGCAAGAGCCACAGCGTCCAGTAGTTTCGTTAGTCCCTAGAGCAGATGGATAAGAATTAAATTCTATTCAGCATCTTATTTTTTATGCTATACATACGTACTTATCTATATCGTATTTAAAACAGGGGGTTTGACTACTTCCCTCGAAGGTTGTGCTAGATGTCTCTAGAGCTTCTTATCGCAATAGGATGAGTGCTTGCTGGCCGAAGTGGGATAGCATCCCTCCTCACATCATAGAGTGTATATGGCAGGATGTCCTAGTATGTATATTTTTCTGTTTTTCATTTTTAATTCGTTTTTTTCGTTTTTCTACTTTTTATTGTTTAAAGTGTAATTTTTTTTTACTTTTTATCGTGAAACACAGGCTGAGATAGACTTCCAGACAGACGATATGATGCTGGCACGAGGATACTGGATGAAGAAGATGTGCAAGAACTATAGGGACACGCTATTTGAGATTAAGAAATCTGGTAAGAAACCACGGTGGATGGGAGAGAGTGTGTGGCAAGCTTGGTTGAGATACTGGGAGACGGACGAGGCGAAGGCAAGTAAACTAATTTTTTTTGAATTATTAATTTGACGTGATCGAAAAATAATGTATCAAATTTTGAATGTACATGCAGAGTTGGATAGAAACTCTGCAAATAGAAATAAGATTCCCGTTACTCATCATGGAGGATCGAAGTCGTTTCAGCAGGAGTTGGTAAATTTACTGAATAATAAATGTAAATAGTTTATGCTATATGATTTTAAATGTATAATAATTTTATGTAACAATCAACTTCAGGAAGCTGAGGCACATGGTCCTGTCAGCTATATGGACGTGTTCACCCATACGCATGCCGTCGAGCATGTTAATCCTGACGGGACTGTTTCGTATACATGGCAGGACGATAAATCCAGCAAAACCATGTAAGCATATTTCATTTTATTCAGTATTAGTAATTGTTTTAATTTTTAAACTGTAATGAAATAAGATATGATATTATTAATTTGTTAATGCAGGAGAAGTTTATGGAACAACGGTAGAAACTCCTTGCTGATACGGGTCGAGATCAGCTGACGACCGATGAGGAGGACGCTATTTTTGAGTCCGTTATGGATCCAGCAGAGCATGGTCGATGATACGGATTTGGCAATCTAGCGGTAAATAATTTACTTTTTCTTAAAATACTTCAAATATGATATTTTGACCTTTATAAAACAATAAACTTGGATTTTATTCATTTTTCAATTATTGCAGGCCAGTAGTCAGATTAGGGGACGACGGAGTAGAGCTCAGAGCGATCTAGCAGATATAGGAGAATTGCAGACTAGAGTGTCCCAGCTGGAGGAGCAGTACCGCCAACAGGCCATGCAGACCACACAGTTGTTAGAGTACATGCAGCAGTTTTGTGGCCGCTTCCCTTCCTCGGCTGGATCTGGATTTGGAGGAGATTGATTCATTGCTTGCTTGTTCGTTCATTCATGTATGTTTTGTTTTAGTTTAGAATGATTTGATAGACGGCGTAGGTAATTGTTGATTTATGTATAATTATTTTTGATACACTTGGTTCTGTGGTTGTATGAGGATGTGGATGAGTATGTTGATGAATTTGTGCATTAATAACATGGTAGAACACTTATTGTTAGGATTATTGTTAATGTTGGAATGGTTATGTATATTATGTATTTTATTTTGATGTAATTTTATTTATTTGTGTGTTTATTGAATATTTTGTAGTTTGGGTTTTGATATTTAGTTGGATTATTATATGTTGGATTGTGCAGTATTGATATCATAGTGTTTGGAAGAGAATGTGGTTGGAAGGCTATATTTGCAGCGAATTTAAAAAAACAGCAGATTTCCGACGGCTTCCGGCGGCTTACAGGTCAAAATTTCTGATGGCTTCCGACGGCTACCGGCGTCCTGTAGCATATTATTTCCGATGGGTTCCGACATTTGTTGGGATCCATCGGAAACCGTTGGAAGCCGTCGGAATCACGTACGGCAGCCTCCGTCGGAAGCCGTCGGAAATACTGCCCCCCGACGTAGTATTTTCCGACGACTTTTTTTGACGGCCGCCGTCGGAAATCAGAATGGTGGATATCTCTTGGGCGGTGTGGTTTTCGACTTCAAAGGTGTCACTCTCAGCCATTTCAACTATCCGTAGATTGAAACATTTATTTTAATTCTTTTTTCCAACTATAGCATTACTTGTTGAATGAAAAGTTTGCCCATGTTTTTCACATATATTCATAATGTGCACATATATTTAGTACAGTTCTGATTTTTTTTTAAAAATATGTTTACTTACATATATGTATTCCCGTTAATCGGGTAATCTAAGCTCTGATAATAAATGTAACAACCCTCTTTGGAATGGGTCCAATTTTCAAACCAATAAAGCCCAATCGAACCTTAGATCCATTCCAAAGCTAGCTGTTGGTTAGTAAAATTGACTAAACAATATACAGAGCTATCTATCTATCCTTTCAGAATCTCATAGTAGAAGAGGTAAAATATAACAACAAAATAAGTATCGGTTTAACATATTCCAAATCTCATAGATACATCATTTCAAATAATAACAAAATGTCTCAAAATAGAACATCATCAAGTCTAAAATCTACATATATTCAAATAATTAAAAAGGTAGATAAATAGCAAAATTGTCACAAGTGTTCACCGCCTCCTACACAATCTACATCAGCATCATTCCCTCTAACTATGGGTTGTAATGAGGAGGGAATCAGAACGACAAATGTCTAGCGAATGAAAATCTCAAGTCTTATCGTAATGGTATTTGGGTAGTATCATTTAGATGAGTATTATGTCCTTTGCATTCTATATTATATCATACCTAGTATACCTCTAACTATAAGCCAAAGGCTCTTCTAGTCCAGCGCTATTACGTATCTAACTATAGGTCAATTGCCTTTTCCAGTCCAGCTTCGTAACCATGACACAGGTGCAACGCATACCCTAAAAACATTGGGTCCAAAGACCCATTTCGGTCAACCGTACTAACAATGCGAGAGGTAGTGCCTGAGCCACTTAATGCCTCTTTAATGGGAATTAGGCAGAGTCTGACCATTTAATACCTCTATCCTAAGAAGATCTCCATCATTTAATACCTAAACTCAAGGTGGACCCCTCTCTTGTACTTTTTAGCTGACATCGTAAGAAATTCCATAAGGCCACTTAATACTTCTTTAATGGGGAAGAGGCAGACCCTCGAATAGCAATTTAATACTTTAACCGCAAAGTATATCCCCTCTAGAGATTTCCATCTACCGCACCTAAAAGATAATCTCAACCATTTAAAACTTCATGAATGGGAATGAGCCAGACCCTACAATAGCCACATAATACCTACCACGAATCAGGGTGTAACAATCTACCTTTCTTACACCTAAAGACGACACATAATACATCCACAGTATTTGTGTACCGATCATTTAAGTGTTAGAAAGACATGTCATTAGGGGTGAAAGAAAGAAAAAGAAAGAATATAATCTCACGATGTAACAACCCGATATTTTCAGCCATTCGCATCCACACATGTCGGACTAGAATCGCTCAAAATACCGCATTGTAAATAAATTTGGAGCAAATGAAAAACAATCATAGAATCACAGACACAGAAATATCAGAACAACTCGCAGTGGAAATTAAAATACCATAGTAGTTCATGAAGCTACTATAACAAAATCTCAAAACAAAATACAAATTATCAGTCTGAAAACATATACAATAGAAATCCCAATGCGTAGATATTTATAAATACCAGAGATGAAATAGAACAACTAAAACTGAAACAGAGAGATAACTAGATAAGCAAAATCTCCAGCGATTCCTAGCTCCAAAAACAGAAATCCAAAGCTAAGCTGTAAATACTCAGGCTGACCCGAGCGTAAAGTAAAACACAAAACACTCGAGTCAGGACATACGTACTTATATAATGTAAACCAACTAAAGTGAACTGTAGTAGTAATGCACAATAACTTAAAGGATGCTTGGGATCGCCCATCCTCTAAGGATCAGTAAAACCATAAATTAAATAAAACCCGTGGTTAAATTTTCGAAATAGTATTTTATACTTCGAAATCAAATATCATTTCAAAATTCAATATCTAATATCATTTCAAAATATCAAAATATCATATCCTTCCAAAACCTCATTCATTTTATTTAATTTAAATACCATTCCAAATCACATATCAAAATGGTTTATATTTCAATCAAATATTCCATTTAAAACCAATTAAAATGAAGTTATTATACTTTAAAAATCAAATATTCAATACTCCAAAAATTTAGTGTTTTCAGAATACATTGATTCATTAAATTTATTAAAACGGTGAAATTACAGCTTTCACAGCATTTAGAAAATGCTAAGGTAAGTTACCTTTGAAAACAATCCAATTTAACAAGGATGACATTTAAAACTGTTGCAATAGGTTTTAGTTTCAAATAAAAGCTTTGGTTCAATTTTTTGCAACTACAGCACTTACAAAGTACCGTAATAGCCCTTAATTGAATTTAGTCTTTTAGTTCATTTATATCAACTACAACACTTAGAAATGCTGTAGTATCCTTTACTTCGGAAATGATAGCATTTCTGAAATGCTATTAATTAAATTAATTCCAAATTTCAATACAATTTCATAAACAATTAAAACTTTAATTTAAATCATTATAACTTATAAAATTTAATATTTTTTCACTTTTAAAACAATCATTTAAATACCCTTAAATTTATGATTTTATAAAGTGAAATTTCACAAATAATTATCAAATTGTAATAGTTCACTTATAAAAATCAATGTAATTTTTTATAGCATTTCATTTACTTTACATTTAAATTTAATTTACCATTTTATAAATTAAATTTAAATTCCATTTTATCTTTCTTAACTTTACTTTTAATTTTAAACACATTTCACATTTTCAAGTTAAGTTATATTTCAAATTTCAATATTAAACATTTATTTATTTAACTATTTTTAATTTATAGAAAAATCAATAACACTTTATAAAATCATTTTAAAATTTAAATTAAAAGTGAAGATGGAAGGTCAAAGGTTAAAGGCCAAAGTCTCTTTAAATTTCCTATTTACTTATATGCAAATAAACTAAAATAAAACCATGTAAATAAAATAAACTGAACACAAAATAATATGAAAATGAAATAAATAAATTTTATAAAAATATATAAAAATATAAGAATATAGTTAATTATATGTAAAGTAGTTTTGAAAATTGAAAACAAAATATAACTAGTTTGGGAAAAATAACAACTACACTTTAAAAATGTTTTTAAAAATTAAATATATATATATATATATATATATATAACATGACATATTACACATATATACACAAATTAGAATAAGATTTGAAAAATAAAGATATTATTTATATAATTTAAAATAAACAATATTATTAAATAAATCAATTTACACCCAATATTGTAAAAAACATAACTTTCATAATATTAATCAGATTTCAACGAAATGAAAAGCAGTTTTCTTAAAATTTAATCTATTTTCATAATTAAAAATAAAATTCAATAATTCAAATATTTAAATTTTAAATTTAAAAGTCAAAGTTTGACCAGATTGACCAAAAATCTACTTTTTCTGGAAATATTCTATTTATTCATGTTTGGAATTATAATCCACACAAAATCAAAATTTATATTTTAAAATAATTTTTTTATCCATTTTAATAAATATGATAAAGCTTTTAAATCAGCAATTCAATTTAAAATAATCAAAATAAACAAATAGAAATAATCACAAACTTGGACATGCTGTAACCACATTCAATTTACATTTATGTACCGTTATATTCAAAATTATATAGCGTAATAACTATTTATAATTCACATTTAATAAATTTACTAACTCCTGACGATATTGCTTGAACGACTTTGACCCTCCTCGATGAGTGATGGAATTTCCGTTCCTATTTGCAGAGTTCCAGATCTTGGGATGATCATACCCTAATGGGAACGACCCACATAGCCCTGCAGCATGTCCCTGCTTTAGTCATTTTTTCGGTTGATGAAGTTAGAGGCTATGATTACCTTTTTTAATAGCAACCATCCTGGAATGCTAACGTTGCCCTCCAGGTAAAAATGCAGTGCTAGCATTCATCCATACAAGTACGTTCTAGGTCTGAACAAAATCAAAGGCACTATCTCTGCAACATCCATTTTGGAATCCCCCTTAGGATTAGTAGCAAGTAGCCCTTGCACTTAAAAATTTCCATCTTCAATTCGAAATGTTTTAGTTGGATCAAAGTGGTTTTCAGGTAAAGAAAATCCGATCTCGGTTTCTTCAAAACAACATTCGATAGTTCCGGTAAACTCAACCCCAGTTCTTTTGGAAATAATCAGACAATGCAGAGGTGCAGGGATCACCTCCTAACCGTTTAAGTGGACGGATCTTCCTATCATTTGTCCTAGGAGAACAAAACGAGATTTATACACACAAAATAGCATCATCGAAGATGACTATGCCATACAACTCACGTGTTTCTCCTAGATATCTCTAGAGTTATATTTTGGTCCGTATTTGATAGTCGGTTATTTAACTATCAAATAACAAATAACAAAAAATTTAGAGATTTAATTGCCCATAGCAACCACTAAGCCTCAAACTTAATCGTTTATTTATTAAAACTTTTTTCAAATGTGTTTATCAAAACATTCATATACTTATCTCATTGACATAAGTATATTAACAAAACATTTGTGAAAGATTTCTCATTTCCAAATCATATCAAAGGATCAAACAAAATGTTATTTAAATTAGAGATAAAGATAACCTCAAACAATATTCCTTCGGTGTTAAATGTGCAAAGAATTTCCATACCATTAGAATTAAGAAGGTCAGCAAGAGGAAATCCTATCTCAAATCTCTTATAAATTTCCTTATATAAATCCTCTTAATAAATCTCTTTTATTTATCAAACATCTTTACTTAAATTCCAAATCCATTTAAAAACTCTTTATAAATCACCAAGTTAAATTTTACTAAACTCTTTTAGAAATATGAGAACCATTTATATATCCTTTTATAAATATCCAAAAATATTTATAAAACTTCCTTTACAAACGTCTAAAATCATCTATAAAACTTTCTTATAAATATTGCTTATTTAAAACAAAATCCCTTAATAAACTCATTTAATAAAGTCCTTTTGATAAAAAACGATGAATTAAAACATCCTGTATTAAAATCATTACTTAACTTGAAACCATTATTAAAAGTATGATTGACTTTAAAAATCAAAAAGAATCTTAGTGTCCCCAATGGTTCTCTTTTAATTAAGTTTACTATTCAAGTTATAGCATGGGGATTTACATAACAAACAAGTGTGTATAAGGGAATCAGCCAACAACAAACAAATCAACATATAGGTAAGATGTCCAAATTACTATAGTAGGAGGGAGGGATTTGTTCTGCTAAACACATGCCTAGTTTATATAATATCAGACGATGATTTGTTCTGCTAAACACATGTCCAAATTATTATAACATCAGTACGAGTTTTTATTCTACTTACGTAGATGTCCACATAATCTACTTGGGAAATTATAGCAAAACGGTGATTTATTTTACTAACATATGTCCACACAATCAATAATCAATTTATAACAGAATAGAAATTTATTTTGTTATCTTATGTTCACAACAACTAAAAAGTTAGACTATAGTTGGACATGGATTTATTCTGCTATTAGATGTACAAACAATTCAATCAATCAACATTATAACTCATTCATAGTTATCTATCTGCTTAATGTATTGACATTTGAATCCCTTGTGCTCAAAACTACCCTTTATAAAAGAATTCCCTTTTTAAATAAGCTTCTTGGAAAACCAAAGGATTTAAAACTTAAACTCCCCTTTAAAATAATTAATTATAAGTTAAACTCTTATTAAATCATAATTAATCTTTATTAAATATTAATTTAATTAAATAAATAAATTAAGAAATAATTAATTATTAAATAATTAAACAATAATCAATCCTTTATTATTAATTAATTATTTAAACCTTAATTAATAATTTAATATTAATTAATCTCAATTAAATAATCTTTAATTAAGTCTTAAATAATAAATTAAAACTTTAATAAATAATTTATAAATTACAACCTTAATTTATTTGACACATGGTTAATATTTAATTATTAATTAACTCTATATTTAATTAGTAATTAATTAAAAGTAAACCATATACTTAAATTATAATTAATTAAAAATTTATCATACTTAATAATTTATTAATTAAAATTAAACTTATCTTTAAAAACATAATCAATTAGTAACTAATATTCGCTTAATTAAAGTTAATAAACCTTATTTACACATATTTTTTTTACAAGGCAAGCTGGTTTTATAGTGGGCCGTCCACTTTTATTACGAAAGTAATAAAGTTGAATACATGAGAAAAGGTAAAAGCACCTAAACTACTATGAATAAAGGAAAATACAGCACAGGTATGTGAGAGACTAGTCATAGTAGCTATAAAACAACACAAAACTATGACTCCTCTGAAGAGGAAGTAACACCATCCTCAGGAGAAACCAACGGAACTTTCCCTCGAAGACCAGCAAAGGGGCTAAAACGGCTGGCTAGACAAGGGTCGTAACCCGTAACATCAGGAGAGTAGATGAAAGAGCGATCCCAAGAAGGATCATCAAGCAAGTCCAAATTCCTACTCGCATCCGCTCCATCCACATCCAGAACTAAGGATTCACCAGACGGATGGTAATAAAGGCATCTAAGATCCGTATGAGCATCGGAAACAAATCTATAATATGAGATAGTCACAGGGTTAAATCTGAAGTCAGAAATACGATCAACCCAACACCCCTTAGACACGTCCCAATCAATAGAAGAATTAGGAACAAATAATGGAATATCAGGGGCAACACAAGGATCCACAGCAATAGCAGTAGAGTCAGGCCTAACAACAGGAGGAGGCAGACCCAGATCAGACAAAGGAGCCATAGGAGAGAGGTCAACAAGAGGGACAACAGCAGAAACCTTAGGGATCCATTTCTGGAGCGGGGGACGAGGCAGAGGAACCTTCGGAGGAGCTGAAGAGGAAATGGGGAGCAGGCAGGCGGAGGACAGGTGGCCAAAGGAGTGGCTGGAGGAGCAAATATTTGGAACCCAACCGTAGCGAACACGGACCACCGCAACATGCCCAACAACAAGCTGAACCGGAATAGTTGCAAAAAGAGACTTGAAGGGGGAAATCTCAATTAAGGCCTTAGCATACATCAATTTTTCACAGGCCACCGTATTATTGTCAAAACATTTCAATTTTCCGACATTGCATGCTAACCAATTCAACCCAAGCAACGGTTGAAGCGCAGAGGGGATTTGGGAAAAGTACACCCAAACGGGGATTGAAAGCACCTGCTCATGAGCACTAGCTATAGTTGGAGACCAAGGTGTAATGATAAAAGGCCTACCAGCAAAAAAGGTCGGTTCAGCACTAAGAACTAAACGACGATCCTCGGAGGAGGTAAATTTGAGGTAATAAAAAGTATCAATAAGCCTAACATGGACATTACCACGCAGCTTCCACGTCTTACGCAACACCGACGACGGCTCGCGAAGACGATGACTAGGCTCAAGGAAAAATCCAACCAAATAATCAGACCAGAAATCTATTCCAGCTTGCATTACCACGGGAGGAGGGATCATCACTCCATTCTCTTCAACAATATCAAATTCAATTGGCTTATAATCACCCGCATTACGAGGAAGAGAGTTGAAAAGAGGAGACCATGGTTTGATGCAAGGCGAGGGAGGTACAGATGGACACGGTTGAACTGCAGGTAAAGGCAGGGCAGGGGATTCAACAGATTTAGACGCTAAAAAACCTTTCTCACAGACAAGAGAAATATTGGACATAGAAACATTTGGACAAACAGAAGATGGGCATTGATCAGAAACAACAGGCCAACCCAAACCCACAATTCCATCTTTCAATCCACCAATCCCCACGCCACCGTGAACATGTTTCGAAGCTTTCTTCCCCAAAATACACTTTGAACTCACCTGTCCACACACCAAACCAACATGAGATGGGCAGTGATACCCAGGCAAAGCCGATTGCACGCAGTCCCCAGATGGGTCACAAGAAACGTCAACCATATCTGGGCAAGCACACTGCGCAAACGGCGAACGACTACAAGCAGGCAAAGGCGGAAAGTCATCAATAGAAAGAAAATTAGGGTTATCTTCGGACATCGAATTGAAACGCTGACCAGAGCGAGTAGAGGAGGGAGAGAGACGAAACGCTGGAGGAGCGGAGGACATGGATTAGGGGAAGAAACGGGAGAGGCGAAGAAACGAAAGGAACGGAAATGACAATTGCCTGGAGGACATTAGAGCATGCTTTGAATTGAGTACGACGAAAACTTTGGGGCCAAGGAAACTATTAAAACTTAACTAATAAATTATTATTTATTAAATCCTTAATTAACTTTAAATTTTTTTATTATTGGGCTTGTAAAACATTTACAAAAATTTTTTAAGTATAAAACTTAAATTTGAAAATTTTGGACTTTCAAAGTGAAACTGCATTCATAACGACTATCGCTATGGATGCCATAACTTGAAAACTTATTTTGCATATATAATAACCTTTAAAACTTTTATTCTTTACTTTCACTTACTTTACTAACTTTGTAGAAAGTTTTGAAAACAAATGTAAAGGTTAGAACTTTTATTAGAAAACAAATTAAGTAAACCACTTAACTCAATAGATCACCATGTCACCTTAACAAGTTCAAGTGGTAATCTTTCATAAAATTCGCAAGTCAATACATCTATAAAAATTTCAAAATTCCAATATAAGCAAAAGATCTAATTTTATAACATAACAACACTTATTAGGGCTTGCTAACAAGTCTAAGCTAAAGATCAACCATACCACATATTTAATCACATACAAGTACATGCATATATCCGATGACATGATAATCCAACAAAACAAAAAGACTATTGCATAAAAAACATAAAATAATATAAAGTTAAAGTATTTCCAAAATATAAAAGGGTTTACTCCCCAAATCTTTTTAGAAACTTGAAATAAACTTTAAACTTGTTAAGCTTGGAAACCACCAAAAATAAACTCAAAAAGGGTTATCTTCTCCTTGGTTTATGGACATGTTACACTTGGAATTTAGTAAAGCGGTTAACAAGAAAGTTTTAGAAAATTCTTTCCTCTATAATTAGAAAAAAGGAACACTCAATTACAATTTATTTTGAAGAACATATGGTCGAAATAAAAATGACCATTTTTGGACTTGGATCTTTGAGTCGAAAAACACTTTTTAATTAAACGAGATTTTTTGCATAGCTGGACCTAAAATTTGAAAATGTGATCTGCATAAAATTTGTAGCCACTAAAATTTGACATGATTTGAAAATAAGAAAATCTTCATTTGAAACGGAAATAAAGAAGGCATGACCGAATAAATAGGAGAAAATATTGAGGAAATGGAAGGCTAATTATAAACAAAAGAAGAAAGAAATTACTTATCTACCCTTGCCTTATACTCTACACCACCTTATTGCCATCGCAACTAGACTTCACCTCACACCCACACCAGCCCCCAAAGTATCACACCATCGTATCCCATCAAAGTCAACATGATTTGTACCATCTTGTACAAAATGTCTCCTTATGTCTCTTAAAGCATCTTCCATTTTATTAACATCTTTATACACACACACACGTGTGTGCATGCGTGCACGCGTATACACAAGTACATACCTATGTGTAAACCAATACACAATACACACTAACTTATTAGTATTTTTATATGTATATATTTACATAAGAGTTCACAACATTTTCGATAACTTTAAACTAACGAAAAGTCGAAAATTCGAAAAACAAATTCCGATCACATTTTCTGTTTTTTCATTAAATGTTTATATTTGCAAACAAATTTTAGAAAATATTTTACCATCATAATCTGTTATTAAAAAGATTTTAATTTTAATTATAAAATCTATTATTTTATTAATTAAAATTAATTAAATATTCCCAAATCAAAGGGGTAAAATTCCGGGTCGTTACACATGGACATGTTAGAATATCCGTTCTATGGCCTATAGCGAAAACTGTGACGTCTTACATTAGTCCAACCATCCATAGGCACTGGAAGTCAGACTTGCTAGGTAGACTTACCATACAGAATTGATACTAATCAAGTGTGATAACCAGCACCTCTGGAAATACCAATCGAAATCCTAGGTTGACTTTCAAACTTGTATCATGTCAAGAGATATGAACTATCAGATTTTTAACATTGTAGAGACTAAGACAATATCTCAAACATTCTACACTTTCAGGTCTCATAATTGATGGATTTAAAACATAAGTACTAAAAATAGACATTTCAGAAAAATAATCTTAAAAAATACTTAATTGAAATACGACGTTTCTAAAGTACAACATAAAGTCTGGTATACATTTGATACAATAAATAGCTACATGAGGAATAACTAAGGATAATGGAACTTTTGCCCTTACCTCCATTCTCCTAGTATTATGGTAAGATTAACTATTGTCCTATCTTCCTATGGTAGGGCAAATGAAAGGAAGGGGATGGGTTAGACAAAAGTCTAGTGAATGAGTTATATAATTAATATATGGTGATTACATGCAATTAACTTCATTAATACTCTATGTGGCCTAGGATGTTCTACTTGCATTTTGTGAACTACTTATTAAGATAAGCTTCGTTAAACTAGTGGTATAATTCTAAACAAACCAAAACTAACATCTTATGCAGGCATATACTTAGGGTCAAACAATTAATCGAACCTCAAAATAACTATGGATAGGCTAATAGCTACTAGAACTATTCCAACATAAGGTCACATACAATATCAATCTTGGGACTGCATTCCCAAATTACGACTACATGTATTATGTTTACGCATTGACGGGGAGCCCAAAATGCCGACTCGCACCAGTGACATCTCAAGTTTGCTGCATCCGTGTCCACCATTCAACGGTAATGTAATACTACTTATCACACAGTGTTGGGATCCATTAACAACACAGTATCACGTTCGCGTCACCGTCCATACCAATAAATTCCCGTTAGTGCTTGGCTATACACTTCTTCAAGCATTATTGTTAGTTCGCGCGTACTTTGTAGAACTTCCCATGAGTGCAATTTGTGTAAAATCACTCAAGTCGAATATCGACCATGCGGAATAGATGGTGTCTAGGCCTCATTGCCCCTGTACACATCTATTCCATCCTGAAATGTTCATAAATCATAAACTTAGGGAACTAATTTTCCAACTTACACTAAAACAATACATAATATTACATACAAATAAACTTATAAAATTAGGCCTTAGGATAAGGTTTAGTCTCGCTTGAACACGTTAACAGGTAGACCGCTGGTTAATAGAGCGGTTGATAAGTCGACGTTGATTTATTTTTTCATTAATTATCATTTATTTTCTGTGTTAATTAACAATTATTCACATTACCGTAAACCCTAACTTAAAATTCTATGATTTATATTCGTTCCTACTTTTATATTTAGTTTCATCTACAATTTCGATATTAGTAAATCAAATTAATTTAGGTTTAAAATCAACATGCTATATCTATCTATATTTAATTAAACAAAAAGGGGTATTCAACTTGAATAAATCCTTATCCAATAGATTTACTTTGACCAGGTCTATATTAAAAGAAAGGGATCATATCCATATGAGTTATAAAAGTCATCAAACTCCCAATCTAAATAAATTGTATTTCTAATTTAAATTAAAACAATTCTAGATCAAATAGGGTATAATAAAGTTAATTACATGTAAATCATCTTACTAGTTATGAACCCATTCATCCCAATAAAGCTACCCCATGTTTAATTCACTTTGAATCGTTTCCGCTTTGTATGGGACTCCCGTGATTCGATTTGATTCCTTCTTCTTCAATCTATTGATTTTAACCTTTTTTTTGTTACCATTTTAAAAAAAATTCAATTTAAGGAGAAATAGGGTTGAGTTCTAGAGAGATGTGTTTTGTTAAACTAAAATTTAATTAGGGTTCTGACTATCAGCTTATGGTTAAATTTGTAGGGGTAGAAACTAACGTCAACCGTTCGATTAAATATTATTAAATCCGGACCGTTCGGCCAACCCAAACTCTCATCTGGAAGCATTGATCGGTCGACCACTTAGGTTAGAGGGGTCAATCACAAGGAGTCGATCGTTCTAATCCATGGTGACGACTGATGGAGCTTCCTTATTAAAATATTTCTTTCCTAATTTAATTATTTTCGATTTCGAATTCTAAGTTGTTAATAACTATTTCATACTAGTTCCCATCACAAAACATTATACATGAAAATTATCCAAAAAATTGCTATGAATGCAAGGTGCAAGTTTCATAGCCAAATTCAGATGTTTGCAAAAAATCCTTTTTTACCCTTGTTATATTTAAATTTAATTCTTCTATTAAATTTTCGGTTAATTTTTGCAGAGTGTTACGTTCTTCCCCCTAAAAGGATTTCTTTCCTAAAATCTCCAAGGACAAAAAATTGCAACTCATACAAATGGAAGTTAATACTAACAACCATCTACTCATCCATTGGCATTCGTTATCCTTAGTTCAAAATTTTAATGCAATATTTATACATAAGTATGGAAGTGTACATGAACTTATACTAATGCAAAAATTAGGCAGTCTTTTGATCTAGTCGACCCTCTGAAATGCAAGTGCATACGCTAGATATCTAATTTATGTGATATCCTATACTTACAATTCTGTATGGATAGGCAACCATTCAATACATATGCAAAATACAACAATCATATGCATGTGACTAATAGGATAATATGAGTAAGGTGATGTGTGGGTGAGCTAACCAAAAATACCAGCCCGTTATGTGCATTGCTCACTAGTAAAATTCATCCATTAGCAAACATCATCAAAACATGTCCTAGTGACATGTTCGCAACCATTCCTATCATCAATTGTCCATACCCATGGGGTATACTAAGCTAGAACCTAAACACGTATGTAACTTGCTATTCTAAATAGAGATTACTAAGAAAAGAGCCCTAAATGGATAGCTAGGATTTTCTCCTCAGGCTGCCAAATACTCTCAAACGAATCATCGTTGAATTGGACTATAACTAGTCTAATAATTTTATTATAGAGTCGCTTTATCTCATGCTCAACAATGTCGATAGGTGCTGTTGGAATTAGGCTAGCCCAGCGGAATATATGGGTGAATTTCGAAAAAAATTCCCTTATTGGACTATATTGGGCATATGAAGTCTAATTTATTTAGAACATTCTAAATTTAATTTAAGTGAAATCTCTATTTCCGTTTATATTTATATGTAATAGATGTAATTTTAGTTTATTTATATTCAGTTAAATAGAATGGTACACATACGTATCAGATACATATATGTATGTGTGTGCATGTGTAACATAATAATCCTTGCAAGGCATAACATGCTCGTACATAGATGTTGGAACTTGCATCACAACGAGCATGTTAGCTCATCTCATACGTACCGTATATTGTCCAAATATATGTATGTATATAAACTTGTTATTTAAATAAATATTAAAACAATATACGTACAAACATGCATATATATATATATATGAAAAATATATGTATTGCATTTATGTAAAATTTATATACATATATATATATACATTGAATTAGATAATAATTGAATAAATAACTATATAAATGTACATATATACACACAAACACACACATAATATATAAGTTTTGTTGAATAATAATATGTATATTTACAGAAAAAATTATATATATATGAACCTATATCTTTATATTTATAATAGCTAAAGTATGTAAAAAAATATGTACTTATATATTTGTATACATAATTATATTAATTATGAAAACTAAATAAAAATAAATATTCTTTTCACTTTTTATTGCATTCCATATCTCGAATACACAGTATATGAAATATTTAAATATAATTTTAAATATTATTAAATTATATATATATGTATTAATTAGTCGTAAAGCATTAAAATAATGTTAAGGATAATTTCATAGTATGTTTTAAAAACTTTAAATTTTCAAAAATTGAAACATGATATTTTACATTCATGAAAATATTTCCATAATTTTCCGAGTCAAAGTTAATTTTTTTATTAGTTATTTATTATCGACCGCCCATATAAATGATTTTTTTTTAAAATAAAAATTTTAATTTTTAAATCCTAAAATTTTGGCCTATATATAAAATGATGATGAAATGATTGTATGAAATTTAAAATATAATTCTTGAAACATATATTATATTTTATGAATTATTCAAGTTGTATTCTGATTTATATAATACTAAATAATAGTAAATAATTATTAAAAATACTTTGCTATTACCTCAATTTATAATTATGCAAATATTTATATACAAAATATATTATTAATTGTTAACATGATATAATGACACAATTAGATATAAGTCATTTAATTTATGCTATAAGATAAATTAACACACACACATATAGATTAATTAATAAAAGAATAATAACTATAGTAAATTTATTCAGCTGTGTATACATCGAATCTATAAAAAATGGGTTTTAATAATAACATACATGCATATAATCAATGTAATATGTGACAACATTGATACTCAATGGCATACAAACAACAATAGAATATTATATGGTAATCATAAGTCATACGATAAAGTAAACACATATCCAAACCAATTCCTTGGAGTATACCTTTTAATGATGAATCTTCCTCGTTGGAACTATTTTCAATTCGACAAACTGCTAATCCTTGAATCTTAGACCGTTGACTATACAATAGTTGTTGCTTTAAAATTGATTTGAGATGAATTTGTTCGAGCTCCAATGCAGATAAATTTGGTAAGCTATTATAAGAAATGGCAGCAAAAAATGTCATTTTGCATTAGGGTTAGGGGTCCTTTTATAGTGGAAGAAATAGAGAGAAATGTGGATCACATCTCATTTTCTCATCACCCAACCATCCATCTCTAAATCCCTCTAACCTTTTTAGCCGCCTCCCACAGACCCTATTTTTGTTGAAATAACATCTAAACATCATGGGTTAATAGCATATTTAAGCCAAAAAAATATTATTAGTTGAATCTAATTTAGTTGCTTGTCGATATCGCATATCGATCGATGTATTTATAATTATCATAAATATATATATAAATAATATTTATTCTTCAAATCATTTACAAAATTTTATAATTAATATTTAATAAATATTAAATAATTTGATTTATTTATAACAATTATAAAATAATTAAATCATTTGGTCTAAAGAGAATTCATCATTCCACTTGTGTGACTCATTTGATGTAAATTCGGTCAATGATCAAACTATTCGAATGTTAATGTTCACACGTCACTTAACAGGTGGTGTGGCATTTTAGTCAAATTTATCGCTTACTTAATTTCGGTAAAATCCAATTTTTTATTATTAAGCGTTACGCGGTTGTGACATTTATTTACACTAATTCTTTTCGTCAAAAATATATCACTTTGGACTTATGGAATTTCGCTATAGTCAAAATTCCAATATCGTCTGTATAGTCCAAACATAAAGTCGTTGGTTCAATAATAATAATAGTTACCAAAATTCTCTAGCCATAGACTTTGACTTTTGAGTTGACTTGAGTTAACCATAATACTAACCCCATATAACCGAGGAGACGAATCCTCTCTTAAATAGTGTATCACTCCCAATACTTCCACTCAACTTAACTATAGTCACTTGATGGACGACATGCCCTGATTTGACTATAATTAAAGTGGAGATTTCGTATGAAAGATCAACAATATTCTTAAGTCAAGAGAAATATAAATTAGTCACATTGACATTTATTGTTTAACCTTAGTTATATTAACGAACAGAAAACTATCCAGTGAGCCATTCCATAGTTATCTAATAATTATTAGTACGTTACCCCTAGGTGCTACCAGTAATCATGAGTAATACACTACCCAATATCTAGAGAGCGTTACATACTCTAACCTCAATGGATATATCGATATCCAATCTTGATGTGTCTTGACTAGGAACATTTAAAGTGGTATATTTATTTTCATTGTGATAAATTGCTCACAGAGGGAATTAGGGAGAAAGACAAAATTTGGAAAATAATTAGATTGAAGGACACCAAGTTTCATTTTTGGGCCGCAGTACAAATTTTGAAATTTTTTTTGGCTGAAGGACAATGGTAGTTATGCCTTGCATTATATTCAGTTTTTACACTATACAAAATGTTTGTTATAACTAGCATTATATTCCGTTTTACATTGTACAAAATGATAGCTATAATTAGCATTATCCTTCAGCCTTAATTTTTCCAAAGTTTGTCCTTTCGCCCAAAAATGAAACTTGTTGTCTTTCATTCTAATTTTTTTTTCAAAGTTTGTCCTTGTGGTTATTTCCCACTTACTTACGATTATAACACTTTGCAACTACTATCTTCAAAAATAACATTCATGGATTTTCTATTAAATATACTTTTAATTGAATTATTTAATTAATATAAAACATTATATCAAGTATATAGTATAAAGAAAACAACTTTTATTTCAAGCAAGATTGGTTGTAGAGTTAGACATATGTAACAAATTATATAATTACCTATAGGGCATACCTTTAACCCTATCAATCTCCCACTTGTACTTGGGGTCAATTATGAAATCTTTTTCCAACTTCTCCCATCGGTTTTCTCAAAACAAATTGAGTAAGTCCCTCAAAGAACGAGTATGCTACTATGTTTCTACTATCTATTATGTCAATCAACTCTCTCCGATGTTGATAAACTACCCTTGTCATATGGAACAATTTAAAATACGTCTCTCGACTTCCAATGTGCTCTAAGTTTTGATACGAACCATATTGTGACATTCTTGTCATATGACAATGTTTTGTGTTTCTCAACATTTGAAATCACCCTCCGCTCAGTTATAAATTTGTCTATTCAAATATATATACATCCTTTTATTGTCACGCTATTCAAGTCAATGGTTCAGCCGCAATCTCTTCTATTTGGAACATTTCTGACTTAAAGGTTCTTAATTTGACATATTATACTCAATATCACCTATGAAATATGAGTCCAAACATTCTTCCATAAGGAGTTCGCTATTTTTGTAAATAATTGTCTAGTATTTCACAAATAATCGAGAACACCTTAAAAAATAATTTGGTGATATCAACTTGGATTTGATATTTGCCTCATATATCAAATACATAAACAAATCACCAGATCATGGACAACATAACATGTATGATAATTCCTACTGCTAATTGATCAGGAATCCATCTTACAGGTTCCACGTTAAACATTTTAATAAGGTGTCCTTTCATATTGATTTGCGACATTTCCAATATCTTTTATACGTGCTATAAAAGACATCATTTACAAATTGAACATCGAACATTAACACAACCGAGGCCATTTTTAGCACAAAAACATTGTTAAAAATCAGCAAAGTTTTATTTATTGTTTATAATATCAATGTATCTTCTGACATTCTTTCTTATGAACACACACTTTCTCTGCATTTTGACTGAAAATCAAACTATTTGATATTTCAATCAAAACAATTATTCATCCTTGATACTAATAATATGATACTTCCGTATCATTTCTTCGATCACATCCAAAAACTCACAACCTCTATATCGCTCCCACTGACTTGGAGGCACTTTGGTTGTTATATGAAAATAGTCTATTCTAAGTTATTATTTAGAATTTTCTATTTCATCACATATGTTCCAAAACACTAAGTCTTATCAAGCGATAATCTTCTAAATCCAAAATAACTTGATCATGTTGAATGATGAATCTATTATGCTAATTTCAACAATTAAAATTTATGAAATTATTCTTATCAACATTGCTCATTTAATTCCAACTGCATTAGTCTTGCTCATAACGACACAATTGTGGCCGGTTGATCACATTCATTCGGATATGGATATCAAAATCACATTTTGATAATGTACTTGGAATACTTTCGGATTTGTGCATCATACTATATCATAGAGTCGATACTCTTAATGGTAAACAACCGAGAATTATTTATTTTTGACATTGATAAGAAACTCATAGTTTCTCTTCAATATGCGATAATACTCTCTAATGCAATGTGTTCGTTTAGGTTAGTTAAATTCATTTTACCTTGTGTAATCGGTTCTATCTTTAGATCATATCCAATTCCATTGTACTATCAATAATTTCTCAAAGAAATTCCTTCACTATGACGTTGATATTTCTTAAAACAACAATTGTTTCTTAGTTCAGTGGAATATGTATACATAAACATCTTATAAATTTGCTTATATAAAAAATTGATTTTTTTATTTCATAAAAATTATTTCAAAACAGTAATATGCCATCTAATCACAATCCATCCCAAACTCCTTTTGAGGAGATTCATACAAGATCCCTCATGAATAATTATTACGTGCATACATTCAACTTGCACAACTTGCTAACTTCTTAACCTAAGATATGTTGGAGTTTTTATTAAAGCCTTATCTTGTATCGCTTGCAAACTATTATTTAGATGAAATAATATTAACCTTGTATACTACTCTTAAGTACATGACCTTGTAGAAAGAAATTAACTTAACTTCACTCATAGTTAATCATACTTTGTCCATTATAGTTACTTCTTATCGATACATCATTAAGTATCACATAGAGGAGTAACATTCGTGATTGAATCTTTATTCATTTTTAGGTATGTTCAGAACTCTTTCGAATATACTCACCCATTCGGTTTAATTTAATCATTTCTATCGAACATTACATTATTTATTTCCATTGTACATTCTATGGACTTACCATATACTAATACATGCATACAAATACACATATCCATGTCTATAATAATTCAACAATGAATATGATGAAGTACGTGGAACCGTTTTGGTATTAATAGACTTATGATTACATACATTTATATGTATCAATCTGAGGAGTTCATCAACTCCTATCATGCTCCAATTAAATAGGTGCATAGCCTTTATTTGTTTGAGTTATAATTAACCAATATCATATGGTTCATAAACATATAATAAAATTATTTCTAAAAACTACGGCTTAGTGTATAATTCCAAAGCAATTACAAATAATTTTAGATAATTCTATGTTTTCTAATGATCCTTTTGTGTGAAAACAAATATCATGTTATAATTGTATTTCATTATGAATATTCGTAATGTTCACATTGAAATGTTACTATGTCAGTATTTCAATCGCCACTGAAAAATAGTCATTACTTTATAAATAATGTTCCGCATGTTTTACGAAAATAATTTTCATAACGTAATGTAATCAATTAGTGTTATATGGAATGTTCCCACTATTTTTGCCATTACTATAGTAGCGTATTGAATTCGGAGGTCCATCATTCACTTAATATAAATTATTTATTTTATATACTTCATCTAGTTTACAACAGTGAGTTCTTTGATCAAATATCTTAAACTCAAAGTAATAAATCTCGTAGAAAACAATTTTCTATTTGAAAATACATTTAGGAATAAAAATCGTATTTCTTATTCCAATGTTAAGTACCAACTATTATTATTACAATTCTCATTTCTAATGTTTTTTATGAAGCATAAATTACTATTCATTTTCTTCATCCCAACTCCACCTTGATTCACATTTACTCTTATACATTCATTTTCTTTTCTAAATGGTCGAACCATTCAAAAAATATCCCTACTACAACATCATAACAAAATCAGAAGCATATCCTTACTACAACATCATAACAAACTCAAAAGCACAGTTGGTCATCCTTAACATTTAAGACATCAAATATGTTGCACTTTTCGTAAATTGGTCAAACTTACATTTTAATGATCGGGTTCTTAGATCTATATTTTAGTTTTGGTCTTTTGTTACATTTAACACAATATGAACTTTATTGTAATTAATCAAATTGAATACTCGATCTTACATTACATTTTATTTGCTTATTTCAGATGAACTAACTTCGTCGAACGAACTATGATTTTTCCCCATATAACACTTATATGCAATAGTACATGGATTAAATATTCATGGTCTTGTATTGCTTTTAGAGTTCGAAACTCATAGAATGAAATACATATCCTCGACCAAATAAACATATAAGCGACCAAATTACGAATGTATTTAGTAGTTGTAAAATCAGATGCTTGCATGGGTATTGAAATATTAACATGCAAGAGGCATTTATTAGTAAGTGTGCGTTATATTTCTATTTGTCAATCTTTAATTCAGTTCATTCATATATGTTAATTAATAAACGTTTTATCAATTATACTAAATGTACAAATTTATCAATGGAGATTATTATAACATTATACAGTATATGTTCTTACAATATTGAGAAGGTTAAATGTTATTTATTTTTCTATTGAGGGTCCCACTAGTCTTTTATGTTTACCAAACCTTAAGTTGAAACATAGAAGTCTTTCGTCTTCACTAGTGGGTGTTAGAACTCGTCTGTCTTGGAATTCCGACCTTAAGTCTACTCAACAAGTCATAGCTACATGGACGATGAATAACTCCTTATCGGTTATATGATATACATTTCTTAACCCGTTAGTATTGTGTCCTAATTGCTCTTTGACCTTGAGTTTGCTCAACAAATCAAAACAAAATTATTCCCAAGTACCTACCATACCGCTGGGGCCCAAGTATAGTATATGTATCTTGAGTCTGCTTAACAAATTCATACAGTTATCTTACCTCTTCTACTTAAGATATTAATAGTACTACATAAAACATCCCCAGATTGATTTACTCAAAAACTAAGGAGTATGCAAGTAATTTATTAATATATGTATGATAAAGGACAACTTTATGTTAAAGATTCAGAATCTTCAATATATTATATTGGTTGACATAGATTTACAGAATAATGTTTTTCTTATGAAATACCTTCGTGAATCAAGAGTCCGACACATCAGAAATCATGGAATAAGTATATGTATTTTTTCTTTAAGTCTATTTAGGGTTCCCATGATGCTCCATCTTTAATTTATTTTGACAATCCGCCTTTTCGGTCTTCAGAAGTCGAGATTAATACGTCCACGATATTCACATGTCGAGCAACCAAGTGTCGGAAAGACAGATTGTTTGGAAAAAGAATGAAGAAAGAAGATAAGAAGAAACTAAACAACAGAGAATCTCACATCGTAATGAATAGTCTATAATACAATAATGATCCTTACAAAAGAAAAACTATAATAAACATACATCCATCAAAGTACACTAAATAATTTATCGGCATATACATTTATAACAACTTGTCCTCATAAATGCTGATAAAGATAAACAATAAATGCAGCGGAAAATAAACATTACGTGAATATGTTTTGAAGTCCTCCAATTCATCCCTTGAAGCTCCAAAGCATCCTTATTTGAATCTGTAAATATGCTCTGTTTGACCCGAGAATTATTAAAAAAAAACGCCTAGATCAGCCTGGTAAACTAGCTTGAGAAAATACAAAGATTTTAAAGTTATAAAAACCTTCAAAATAAAGGTATCTCATAAGACCATACCGCATATAAACATGGAACAAGTTTTTACCTTACAATAGCCAAAACATTTCATAGAAAATCCTCTAATATTATAATAGTGTCTAGGATACAAAAACCTATTAATCATAGCCAAATTGTTACAATAATTAAATTCCAGCATAATAGGTTTACAACTAAAACCATAAAGACACATATTGGAGATTGGATTCCATCAATGATTAGTCTACTGGGGTACCGCCTGTCATATTACACCTCTAGAAAAATGTACCAAGGTCAACAAGAATGTTTTGCACCCCTCTCATAAGAGCGACCTACCACTAACTGGTTAGTATCGAATATATCATTACCTCGGTTGCTTGGCGACTTTAACCTAAAGCCTCTAACCAAATCCATAAAATGAATGCATATCTAGAAAGGTGATGATACAACCTAATTGGAAGTGTCCCACTTAGCCCTGCTGCACATCCTCTGCTTTAGTCATTCCAAGTTGATGAGGCTAGAGGCTACATTTTACCTTTTAAATAGAAATCCACTTAGAATACAAACACTGCCCTTCAGGCAACAATGTAGTGCAGACATTCATCCATATAAGTTATTCAGGATACGAACAAACCTAAGACACTACTTTTACTACATCCATTTGGCATCACCCGTAAGATTAGTAGCAAATAGCTCTTGCACATCAAAAGCTCTGTCCTCTATTCCGTATTCTTCAAGATGTCTTCAATACGTCGTTTCAGTTGGATCAAAGTGGTTTTACGATAATTCATACTTATCCGTTCTCGGTCTCTTCGAAACAACATTCAATAGTTTTCAGTGTAATCAACCCCGGATCTTTCGAAAATAAACAGACAACAGATAGAAGCGGCGATCATCCCCTAACCGTTTAAGTGGATGGATCTCCCTATCATTTATCCTAAGAGAACTAGACGATATTTATAAGCATAGTACAACATCATCGAAGAAGATAATGCCATATAACCCACGTATTTCCCCTGGAGATTTCGACAGTTATTTTTTGGTCTAAATTTGATAGTTGCTTATTTAACTATCAAATAATCAAACAATTCAGCCACAGATCTAATTTCCTAAGGGAAATAGCACTGATTAAGCAAAAAGCAATTATGGCCTCTTAAATTAATCTTTTAATTAACTAAAACTACATTGAAATATTCATACACTTATCTCAACGGTATGAGTATATCTATAAATATTAAGATTTTTATTTAAAATCGCACTTAAATTTGGGTTAAAGTAGAATCATTTGAAATAGAGACAATCATAACCTAAAACACAATTCTTTTGATGTTAAGCAGGGAAAGAATATTCCCTACCACCATAAATTAAGAAGGTCGATTCGTAGAAATCAAATCTCTATTATAAATAACCCTTTTATAAAATTTCTTTATATAACTATGTGCTGAAAATTCATTTATGAAATTTGTTCCATAAAATACTATTCAGAAATTCTTTTATAAATATTTAAACATAATTTCAACTTCCTTTGCATAAATCCCCATATTTGTTTAACCAACTCATTTTATGAAATCCCCTATATTTTTTATAAACTCTTTTCCAAACCTCCTTTTATAAAATATCATTTATAAACTCATTTGATAAATTTTCAACCTCCTTATATCTCTTTTATAAACACCAGGTTGTTTTATAAAATTCATTTTAAAACCCTCTAAATGTAATTTCAAACCCTTTATAAATCAAAACTCTAAATATAAAAAATCCTAAAATATAATTATAAAACTCACATATTTTTCATAAATTTTCAACAAATTTCCAAAATGAATTTATATTTCCCTTTTCTAAAATGATATTAATTTCGTTTTTATAAGATATTACTTTAAAACAATTTTTATTCTATAAAACACTTTTTATAAATCTATTCTTCACTTATAAAATAATGTTTATAAATCTACAATATTTTATATCAACAATTCATAAATATTATTTCAAATATTTCATTCTTCCTTAAACCCGCAATTTTTTTATAAAGATAATCCTTTTTAATTTTTCTTTTACAAATAAATATATATTATTATAATATTTTCTATAAAGCCAATACTTTAAAAATAATTAATTTAAAAATTTTCTTAAGTGTAAACATTATAAGAATAAATGAAGAAATTTGGAGTAGAATAGAAAAGTTTAAACACTCATGTAAATTAAAAAATAAATAAGTTCTAAATAGTCGAGTTTAAAACATTTTCCAAATTAGAAAACATTTCCAAAATTAAGCAGCACTTAATAGTATTTCCAAAATACTATATTGAGGCCTATAGTTGCTATAATAATATAACAAATGTTATTGCTTCTCTTAACTCTAAAAATGTTCAATTTTTCACAATGTCGGTTTCACGTTCAAAATGGCCAAACAGTCAAATTTCAGCATTTAACAAATTAAATCACAGATGTATAACTAAAATAAATGGACATGTAACATTTGTAATTTATAAATCACTACAGTGAGAAATCTGAATTCAAATCATTTTTTCCTATACTTAAATTTTAAATGCCATTCACTTATAAAAGCAAATATTTTTACTTAACAACCAATAATTTCAACCCAACACAAATAGTAAATCCAGTCTACCGTACAACATACATATTTAGCGCTGAAGCATTCTAGTTTTGACTTAAAATCGAACGATATTTGATTTTAGCCCA
Organism: Allium cepa; assembly: GCA_030765085.1. Lineage (NCBI taxonomy): Eukaryota > Viridiplantae > Streptophyta > Magnoliopsida > Asparagales > Amaryllidaceae > Allium > Allium cepa. Next base: position 1,026,278,567 of record CM060928.1, on the reverse strand, counting down.
AATTTTAACTTGCTCCAAATTCAGCCAAACAAGTTCCATCGTGAAGATTTCGTCATTATGAGTGCAATGGAAACACTGTCATCTCGATCAGACCTCGTATAAACAAGTTATTGATTTTATAAGTTCTCAGTTATAAAGTAAAATTAAATTTTACTAATCGCATTTTTATTTAAATTAATTAATCCTTCTTCCATAAAAGCTCCTTCTGCTTAAACTCCAATCCTTCCTCAAGCATAACCGACCCCTTCCACCGACCATATCTCCACCTCCAAGCCACCGTTCGAGCCACCGACTCCTCCATTTGACTCGTCTTCGAAATAGCTACCAGACAACCACCACTTCATCAGACTTTGAATCCCATAGACAATCGTGACTTCCACCTTCCTACAGCCGACCGTGCAACGTCGCCTCCTCCTCCTCGGCCGTACCACCCCATATTTGGCCACAGGATGTAAAACTCCTCTAAGAATCCGTGTACAACCTCCATTTCACAGATCGACAACCAAACATCAAAAAAATCAAAGCCAAAGCCTATTTTGCACTGCTGACTTCACTGTATACTTGTGACGCCCCACCTCTATACCCACGCTAGCCAAGAACACTCCGGAGTAGTGCTGTCAACTAGCACGGAGAATAAGGCTGTTGAGGAGCGACCATCCATGTAATTGCTTATCACACGGTGGCTATAAATAATCTTCGGAAACAAACATAGAAATAATCATATCACAAATCAGTCACAGATATCCATATCACAAATCAGTCACAGATATCCATATCACAAAGGCGGAAGAAGATATGAATATATAACTAACACATGAAAGTGAACATCAGAGTAGTGGTCAGTAAGATCCACGATAATACAAAAGAATAGCAACACGTGCTATACAAAAGAATACAACTATGAGTCTATATCTCAAGTGTATACAACAAAAACGGCTAATCTAAATAGTTAGCCAAAAGTCAGAGTGATGAATCCCTAGGAAGAAGTCAAGCAGAAGCACCTGTAACATCTCGGTCTGACCCGAGTATTATTTAAGAAAATAATAAACGGGTCAGTCTAGCTATAAATATCAGATGACATGATATAACATAAAAGATATGGCATAAACATAAACATCCATAATGACATACCACTATAAGTATGTAAATAATGATCAACAGAAGATCAATCAATAAGAGATAATCAATATCACAAGAATCTTCTCAAAGATTCGGAAAGGGCATCATACCCCAAACTTGTACTCATAACAAGTCAATGACATAAATTCTGGAAATCAATGCAAGAAGTCCAGAAATCATAGAAAAGAGAAAGAGGCCTATCACATGACGGTCCGAAGACCAAGGGGAGCTACCCCACATGTGTGAATGGAATCACACAGATTAAGGTCCAGACTAACCAAAAAGCAAAAAGGTATGTGTGAGTGGAATCACACAAGTGGTGTCTAGTCTAACCTCGCAACAAGAGACATCGCACAGTTGCTAGTCTAAATCATCAGAATGATCATCATGATCAACGAGAAGTGTCAATTACACTAAGCTAGTAAATATAGAAGTTTAGCTTCATGTCCCATAACCACTTGCTTAACTTAAATATTTACGAACAAACTGTAAATCTTCACTAATAAAATTGTCATAAGAGGTTCAATCGAACAAGTCCAAGAATTAACCGAAGAAGTGAACGCAAGCGTTTCATACCACTTGTTTTACTAAGTCGTTTAATTAGATTTCTCATCCGAGTGAGGTAAAGGTTTGTATATACTAATAGATTGGAAAACGGTTTAAGAAAAGAGCTTTGTTATTAAAAATAGAGTTGAAATTGTTTGTTAAAAGAGTTTTGATATTTACTACTAGTATCGAAACCTTTATATTATAAAGTGACAAAACACAGAAGCAATTGTAGAAACAATCAGTCACAAAAATCGCATACGGAGATGTGAATAAAATCCAAGGAAATCAGCTCAATGTTTTTCAGATAAGATCCCCTACGGAGGGGGGGGGGGGGTCCAGGGGGTGGCAACCCCCCAAGGTGGGGGTGCGGGGGCAACGCCACCGCTTACAGGGTTCGACCTACCCGGTCAGGTCGCGGGGGTCCAGGGGGCAGCGCCCCGTCCAAAACGGTACGACCTAGTAAAGACAAAAAGGGGGTCTAACGACCTAAGAGGGATAGGGTCGAGCGACCTAACGGTTGCGACCTAGGGGTCTAAGGGGTCAAGCGACTTAGTGGTTGCGACCTAGAGGTGTTCGCGACCTAACGATGACTCATGACCCAACATGGCCGACTTAACAGAGGTCGCGACCTAACAGGATAACTCGTGACCGACTTAAGAGTTGCGTGACTGAAGGGTTCCACGACTTAAGGGTTGCACGACTTAAGAGTTGCACGACTTAAGGGTTAGGCCAGGAGCGACCTAACGAGATAAGGTCCAACGACCTACGAGTTAAGGGTCCAACGACCTATCGGGATAACTCGTAACCGACTTAAGGGTTGCGTGACTGAAGGGCTGCACGACTTAAGGGTTAACTCGTAAACGACTCACGACCTATGGATGAACGACTTAACTCCGAACGAGCTAAAAATGGCCAGAACGACCTAGGGTTAACTCGTGAACGACTCACGACCTATGGACGAACGACTTAACTCCGAACGACCTAAAAATGGCCAGAACGACCTAGGGTTAACTCGTGAACGACTCACGACCTATGGACGAACGACTTAACTCCGAACGAGCTAAAAATGGCCAGAACGACCTAGGGTTAACTCGTGAACGACTCACGACCTATGGACGAATGACTTAACTCCGAACGAGCTAAAAATGGCCAGAACGACCTAGGGTTAACTCGTGAACGACTCACGACTTAACTCCGAACGACCTAAAAATGTCCAGAACGACCTAAGTGTAGAAAATTCACCAAAACGCTAAAATTTTGAGTTTTTCGCCAATCCAATCCAAACCAAATGCTAACATGCATGCAAAAATGATAGGGAATCATTCCCAACAGTCCAATATAGTTATAGGCTAGAATTGTGAGATAAAAATCTCACCTTTGCACCAAATATCAATGAAAATGAAGTTTTAAGCAAGCAAGAATCAATCCTTCTTCTATCTAAGCACAAGAAGCTTGAATCCAATGTCTTCTTCTTGAATTTGGAGTAGAAAGATGGATTGCAATTGAATTTGAGTTTTGGAATTTTAATTTCCCATTCCCTCCACCATTAATGGCAAAGCTTGATTAGTTAGGAAATTTATGAAGAGTGAGGAGAAGAGGGTTGGAACTTGGGCTTAATAGGCTAAACTAACCCAAAGTCCAAAGCGGGAAAAGTTAGTGAAATTTCACTAACTCCAAACCTATCGATGTTTATACTTAAAAAAGTTGTAAACGACATTTCGAACTCAATGGAAGTGGTCTCGAGTCCTAATTTGACCGTTTGCAAAAAGTAGCTTTTCGGACCAAAATCTGATTAACGAGTTAATATTTAAATAAAATATTTAAATACAAACTCGATAAATATGCGGGTTGTTACAATACTAATGTCGAGCGCATAAAAATGATGCCTCATCCTCTATTTCATATATTGACTTATAGATCTATGCTTCATGAAACCAAACATATAAATAATTTTTTTTTGAATTTTATTTTAATTGTTTATGAATTTTTGAAAAATCAGGATATATGTTTGTCTTCAAAACAATAGAATAGTAAAAAAAGTCTTAAAGAAAATGAGTGTTGATCTCGGCTGAGGGTTGAGTGCAAGGATATATATAATTTGTATTTATCGGCATCTCACCACACAGATTTTCGTTTCGCCCGATTGACAAAACAAAAATACGGTCATGCTTAAAAAAGCGACGCGACTATAAAACAATAATAATGTACACTAGTAATTGCATTTTGGAAAATCACAAAAACAGTACCGTTTGCTGATAAATCATTAAATGAATAATTTTAATACTTTCAAAATTAAAAATTATGGAAAAATCAAATTAAATAAATAAAAATATGTCAATAAAAATCGAGTCGAAAAAAATATTTCTTATTATTTATTTGAACCATTTATTACTGTTAATAAATGTAACGACCCACTATTTTGGACCATTCAAATCAATAATAATCCATACATGTCGTACATGAATAATTCAAAATAACAGATTGTAATAAAATTTGGAGCAAATAAAATCAAACACAGAATCACAGACATAGATATATCAGAATAACTCACAGCGGAAATAAAATACTATAGTAGTTCATGAAGCTACTATATACATACTCTCAAAACATGTACAAAATACCATAGTTTAAAAATGGATACAATAGAAGTCTGGATACATAGATCACTAATACAGAAGCAATACTGAATAGGAAATAACTGGATCAAAAGTAGACGAATAGATAGACAGATAAGCTCCAGCAAAACTCTAGCTCCAAAAGGTGAATCCAAAGCTATGATTCTCAGGCTGACCCTAACGTAAAGTAAAATACAAACACTCGAGTCAGGACATACATACTTATACAATGTAAACTAACTCAAGTGAACTATAATAGCAATGCACAATAACTTAAAGGATGCTTGGGATCTCCCATCCTTGAAGGATCAGTCAAACCATCAATTAAGCAGTAATAAACACTATCCTAGAAATATCCATATTTAAAGTAAATACTACAAATAACAGTGTTATTATGACTAGGGTAGCGTAGAGCTGCAGTAACCGCTCACCTCTAGCCACACTCTTAAAATCAAAGGTGTGCACCAAACAATCACAAGAAAATCACACGACACACAAAGCAGAGTACCCATGGTTATAAATTTCAAAATGATTTATTATTCCGAATTTAAAATCATTCATTTAAACCATAAAAAAAGTGAAGTCATTATTCCTTCAAATCAAATATTCAATTCCCAAAAATTTAGCCTTTTCTGAGTTTATTTATTTAGTTAAAACTTCAAAACATTCAAATTTCAGCCTTTCACAGCATTTAGAAAATGCTGTGGTAAGTTATACTTGAAAACAATTCATTTCAGAAAAGACAGTATTTACAAAACTTCTGTAATAGTTCAATTATATTCAAAAATCTCATTTCAGCCAATTGCAACACTTAACAAGTGCTACAATAACCCTTAGTTAATTTTGACCATTTAGTTCACTTCTGCAACTACATCATTTATAAAGGGCTGTAATATCCTTTACTTCAAATTTAAGTTAACTTTAGAAATGATAGCATTTATGAAGTGCTGTTATTTAATTTCCAGATTTCAGTGTAATTCCAGCAACAAATAAACTTTGATTTTAACCCTTTAAACATTATAAAAACCATATTTTAACACTCAAAAATGTTCAATTAAATACCTTTTAACTTATATTTTTATAAAGTAAATTTCACAAATAAATATCAATAATTTCACTTATTATATTCAAGTGCACAAATTTCCCATTCTTTACCATTTAACAATTATTTATCACTTAAATTTCAAATTTCTATTTCATACGTTAAACTAAATTTCCCTTTTATTTAGTTTACTTAAACTTCCATTTTAAAACCAAATCTCACAATTCCCAGTCAAGTTAAATTCCAAAATTTCCAGTTAACTATCCATTTATTAACATTTTAAACTAATTACATAAATTCAGAATACACTATAAGTTGCTTAACTTTATTTTACAAATAATTTAATATTTTCTTTTACTTTATATTTATCCAATTCATACATCAATTATATTAATTAACAAGTTAAGCTTATAATTCCATTTTTACTTAAATTCCCATCATTAAGTTAAATCAAATTTTCACACTACAACTCAAACCATCTATTATCTTATAACATTTAACCTTTTAGAAAATCACTGCTTAACCATTTTAAATCCAATATAAGTCAAATTTCATATATTTTTTTTCTTTCATTTATAATACATGAAATTTATAAGAAATCATATTTTGAAATCAACCACGGGTCCGGAAAATATTTCACACCTAAATCAAGTGATACAGAAATTATCATTTAAATCCGCAATCAGTAAAATTTCCGGGTTTTGATTATTTCAAATCCAAAATCCCAAGACAAATAAAATAAATTAAAAAATTACTCAGGCCTATCATTTCAGCCCATAATGAGTTTTCCCTATTCTAAAGTCCGTTCGGGCATGTATCATTTCAATCCATAGCGATTTCTATACTAACAGGGAACTTGCAGTGATGATCAAAATAAACTGAAGAGTAACAACATACAGCAGTATCAGATGATATGACAGATAAATAAATAAGATTAACATTATATAATTTATAACACAGGCAGGTATAACATGATAACAAAATCTACAGATTCACATGATCTCAATTTACTAATTATATAAATACAGATGTCATGTGTGAATTACTCACTTGTTTCAAGGTGGAGATAGTAGGACAAAGCACACAAACGAATTCCAAAAGGCACGATAACATGACTTTTGACTTGAGTGGAGTGGAGAGCCAAGTTTTTTTATCATGTACACAACCTATAGAACAAGATAATATGAATACGATTTCAACCCAAATACACTTATGATTTCAACATAGAATACATATTGAAACATTTAAAAATAAAAGAAAATTGAACAAATTGAATTTGACCAATGCCTCAACCTTCACATGCTCGGCATATGGCTCAGGAGCGCTTGGCCATAGTGGTGATTTGGGCTAGGGTATGGATCCAAATAGGCAAGGCTATAAGGAGATGAAGGGGTGGAGGTCACAACACAAGAATACAAAGTGTCAAGGCCAAAATTGAGTTTTTTGTGCAACCTATTGGCTCGGCCTAAGGTGATGTGGGCTCGGCCTTGGCATGTGATGGTCAGGTGGTGGATGGAGGGTCGGCCAGAGGTGGTGGAGAGACTGGTGGCGGCGGCTAAAGGGTGGAAAAGGTGGAAAATGAAGGGGTAGTGATCTATAGGGCTTTGTTATGCATGAACCAATGGTTGTTTTGCAATTTTTATGGAGTTTGCAACAAGGGGTAGTCACGGCTTGGGCAATACAAGTGGAGAGGAAGGTGATGTGGCCGTGGGTGGTGGTGGTTCTGGTCTTGGAGATGGTGGAGGGGCTATGGCCGAGCATAAGCATGAAGAAGCAAGGCAATTTTCAAGGGAAAATTAATAAAAAAAGAGGAAAAGAGTAGAAATTTTTTAAGAAGCCATTACCTTTGCTTTCAGGTCTGAAATTGGCATGAGGAAATGAAGATGGGAAGTTTTTTTTTTTCACGTGAATTACAAATAAACTCATGGCTAGAGAAAGAAAAAGGATGGCACAAATATGGAGGAGTTATGGTGTGAAATCAATGGATGGAAAGATAAAGAGGTAATAAATCAAAACTTAACGCATGCATGCCTTTAATTAAAAATAGATAACGCATCTTAATTTGATTTGTTTCCATATGTTTAATAAAATATATGCCAAAGAAATAATTCAATAAATACATACCGTTTATATAAGCACAATAGAAATAAATAAGAAAACGTTTATAGAAACGTATAAATTAATTGCTATATACATCTTTGTATGTTACTTAATTTACAAAGTATATATCCAAATTTAATGAAACAAAACGGACAAATGTTATAAATATATACATATCATTTAATGTTACATATATACACACAATTATAACATGATATATCAACCAAAAATATTACTTATACTAATTAAAATAAATATTCAATAACGTGTGTGTGTATATATATATTTGAAATTTCTTTCCAAGAAATAAATAGGGATCTAAATACTTATCCGTTTAATTACTAAATGAATGTATAAATAAGAAAAATAAGGTAGAGGTAGATATTATGAAGAATAAATAAATAGTTTTAGGAAAAATAGAAAATAAATAAATGAAATACTTTATTTAATGGAAACTAGAATTAAAGATTGAAAACAATATACAATCAACAGTGAACATTATAACTATACTTTAAAAATGTTTTAAAAATAAAATATATGCATAACATATAATGTTACACAAATTAGAACATGATTTTGCAAACAAAGATTTTAATTATATAAATTTAAAATAAACAAATTTGTTAAATAAAACAATTTACACACATATTGTAAAACGCATAACTTTCACAATATTAATCCGATTTCAACGAAACGAAAAACAGTATTATTCAAATTAAATATATTTTAATAATAAATGATAAAATTCAAAATTTCAAATATTTAAATTTTAAATTTAAAAGTCAAAGTTTGACCATTTTGACCAAAATCCCCTTTGTAGGAAATATTCCATTTATCCAGGTTTGGAATTATAATTCACACAAAATCAAAATTTATATTTAAAACAACAAAATTTATCCTTTTAGTAAATAAAATAAAGTTTTTAAACCAGAGAATTCAATTAAAATAATTAAAGTACACAATTAAAATAATCACAAAATATAGGGTTGTTACACTCTCCCCACTCAAATCTTTTCGTCCTCGAAAAGGAACGAGGTACGAAAAACACATAAAAAGATAGAATGAAATAGGATTAAGACAAGATGACAAGAAGATTAAAATTATACATGATAACTATTGTTATAGGTAAGTTTAACAAGGTGGAGAATAACAATAGCTAGAAGGGAAAATAGGTTGAAAGACAAGGATGAACCATTGTTTTAAAGTTATAAAAATTTCAATTATTTAGAAGGGTAAAATAAATGATCAAAATATCCTTTATATAATACTTTATCTAAGTACTTTTCTAAATACTTTTATGACTCGATGTCTTAACAAGTTTATCCTTGTTCCCGTAGACTCTGACAGTGTGTTGATCAGGCGCTCGATTTCTCTAGGTACTTAGTAGACTTGTTTCAACACCCAATGAAAATACTAGAAAAACTTTTAAAAACAGATATGGAAAGTACAATTCAAACATAACAACCAAAACCAAAACCTTTTTCTAACCATGGTTTGCAGATACACAATGGTTACGCCTGGATCCCCCAGGAAACAATCTATATCCGTAAGCTTTCTCAGCCCTACGAGTTACGCCATGATGACTAGTAGACCGCAGGATACACAATTATTACGCCTGGATCCCCTAGGAAACAATCCGTACCCCTAGGCCTTCCCAGCCAGGCGGATTTCGCTACTAATGCGACTTACACAGTTCACAGGATACACAATGATTACGCCTGGATCCCCCAGGAAACAATCCGTCCCCTAGGCCATCTCAGCCAGGCGAATTGCGCTGTGCAGTCACGCTCAAAAGAAAAACTATGGGTTACGCCACGGTGGGACACTCGAGTATCATATCCGGAAAACCAAAATCAGAGAGAATAATATCGATAGAATGAGTCCACAGTGTGGCCACAAAGTGGATATCAAGCAGAAGGCACTTCCCATATCTTTACTTCGAAAATATATATGATATAGTATCTTTCAAATCACTTTCAAATAACATACTTATATAAAGTCCATTATATAGGATTTCATTTTCAAATCAAATACTTTCCAAAATCAATAGTGTATCAAATCATACTTATATAGACTTCGACTATATAAGATTTCTCTTTTCAAATTGAGTGCCTTTCAAATCAATAGTTTTCAAATTAACATCATGCTTTTACAAATCCATTTTATATAAGTTCGATAACTTCCAAATCAAGTATTTAGTAACATATGGTTCTCAAATTTCAATCTATTTCAATATCAATTCAGTTTCAAAATCATATACGATTTCACCAAGTTGTTTCTTCCAAATTAAATATCTTCAGTTTTAAAGTTTCCAAAATAATAGGTTTAGAAAATAATCCAAGTTTCCATATTAACATAATTTTAGTCAAATAAATTCATTTCCAAAATCATCATATAAATACCGGTTTTTAAATTCCAATCTATTTCCAAAACCAAATATTTCTCAAAATCAATTATACCCAAAATGGTTGCTAAATTTATAACTATCCCTTTAAAACCTTTAAACTATTTATTTCAATTCAAAAGATCCAATTTACCTTTTGCACATTATTTACTTAACAAAAGTTTCAAATTCATTTAAGTCATACTCTTCATACTTTAAACATACAGAAGTAAACTTATATACTTTATCAAATATTTTATATTCTTCGAAATTTCTTAGCTTTGAAAATTAAACCTCGATTTGGAAGTGTTCGAACCTTCAAAATAGTCGATGAAATCAAATTTCAAATCTAAGAGTTGGAAATCAACAACAAAATCAGTAAATCAGTTTTTGTAAACAGAATTATACTAAATCAAATTCGAAACTCGAGGACTGAACACTGGGCTTACTTCAAATCATTTCAAATATATATACAAATATCGATCGAATATCAAACCATACTTCGGAGTTTGAAATCAAAATTGGTTTCCTAAAATCACTCGCATAGCAAAGCTACTAAAGTGGCCTCTCCCCCACTCTGAAACTCGAAAATCAATGTCGATGATGCATGCGCTCATCACCGAAATTATTTTCCGGCGACACAAGTGAATTCTGGACTTCTATTTTCTTGAAAACTGCTTTACATTTCTTTGAAATCATTGGAATTCATTCGAATTCATTTGAAACATTTCTTATCCGGAATATACTTTCAAATCGTATTATTATATATTTTCGAAATCTCAAAACCAAATTTCAAAATATCGGAGTTCAATCCTCGAAATTCAAATTTGAAACCCTTCAGTTATAAATCATTTTTATATAAATCAAATTTCTTATACAATCTTCAAATTTTCAAATTCTACCTTTTAAAGGGTATATAATCCTTATCGAAAACATTTCACTTTTACATATAAAATGTGGTCATCCTTATCAAAATAATAATTTCAATGTATGTACAAATTTCAAAATACAACTAAACACAAATTTCCAAGGGATGATTCAAGGATAGATTTCAAACAAACAAGATTCAAATTTAGAGGAACTCAAATCAAAATAGAATTCTGGCTCGAAGATAAGCTCAAATGAAGATGCGATAATTACCAATAGGAGATGATAAGCCCATATAAATCGTGGGAGACCTCAACAGGGTCAACCGTGACTTCAGGAATATAACCAATGCAGAAATCTAAGGCAAATCGACATTCAATCGCCAGAGATAGAATCCACGCAAAGCAGGAGATAGATAGCATCGTAAACCGAGGATACAGTAGTCTCCGGTGAATCAATGCCAATTGTAAAGGAATTTCACCCCTTTACAAATCATTCAAAGATTTGCGGAATCACCGATCTTCATAGAGGTCATTCAAAGTGGATTTTTGGAATGCAACAAAATCAAAGGAATACAAATAAGGAAGACAAGACTGGATTTCAGAACAAGTGGGAGCGTTCCAAAGTTCAAGGAATCCTAATCGATGAGAATCCCAACCAAGGTGATTACTAACAAGGTGGTTACCGAAGGGATGAAGTTTAGAAAATCTTGATTTAAAAATAAGAAAAATTTATACCAATATAATCTTTGAAATCCTTTAAAATCATTTAGAAATCATTTACTTCGAAAATATGTTCTCTCACAAGGAAATGATTATGAGATTGATTTCACTCATTCTAGGGTATTTCTACCCTATCTCTAATGAGTTTTTGCTCCTCAGGCTAAGCTTTGCCTAAAACCTGGCTCAGATACCAAATGTAACGACCCACTATTTTGGACCATTCAAATAGACAATAATCCCCACATGTCAGACTTGAATAATTCGAAATAACAGATTGTAATAAAATTTGGAGCAAATAAAATCAAACACAGAATCACACACACACAAATATCAGAATAACTCGCAGCGGAAATAAAATATTATAGTAGTTCATGAAGCTACTATATACATACTCTCAAAACATATACAAAATAGCATAGTTTAAAAATATATACAACAGAAGTCTGGATATACAAATCACTAATACAGAAGCAATTCCGAATAGGAAATAACTGGATCAGTAGTAAATGAATAAATAGATAGATAAGCTCCAACAAAACTCTAGCTACAGAAGGTGAATCCAAAGCTGTGATTCTCAGGCTGACCCAAGCGTAAAGTAAAACACAAACACTTGAGTCAGGACATACATACTTATACAATGTAAACTAACTCAAGTGAACTGTAATAGCAATGCATAATAACTTAAAGGATGCTTGGGATCGCCCATCCTTTAAGGATCAGTTAAACCATCAATTAAGCAGTATTAAACACTATCCTACAAATATCCATATTTAAAGTAAATACTGCAAATACTAGTTTTATTGTGACTAGGATAGCGTAGAGCTGCAGTAACCGCTCACCTCTAGCCACACTCTTAAAATCAGAGGTGTACATCAAACAATCACAAGGAAATCACATGACACACAAAGAAGAGTACCCGTGGTTATAAATTTTGAAATGATTTATAATTCCGAAATTTATAATCATTCATTTAAACCATAAAAAAGTGAAGTCATTATTCCTTTAAATCAAATATTCAATTCCAAAAAATTTAGCCTTTTTGAGTTCATTTATTTAGTTAAAACTTCAAAACATTCAAATTTCAGCCTTTCACAGCATTTAGAAAATGCCGTGGTAAGTTATACTTGAAAATAATTCATTTCAGCAAAGACGGTATTTACAAAACTGCTATAATAGTTCAATTATATTCAAAAATCTCATTTCAGCCAACTGCAACTCTTAACAAGTGCTACAGTAACCCTTAGTTAATTTTAACCATTTAGTTCACTTCTGCAACTACAACACTTACAAAGTGCTTTAATATCATTTACTTCAGATTTAAGTTAACTTCAGAAATGATAGCATTTCTTAAGTACTGTTATTTAATTTCCAGATTTCAATGTAATTCTAGCAACAAATAAACTTTGATTTTAACCTTTTAAACATTATAAAAATCATATTTTAACACTAAAAAATGTTCATTAAAATACCTTTTAACTTATGATTTTTATAAAGTAATTTTCACAAATAAATATCAATAATTTCACTTATTATATTCAAGTGCACAAATTTCCCATTCTTTACCTTTTAACAATTATTTATCACTTAAATTTCAAATTTCCATTTCATATATTAAACTAAATTTCCATTTTATTTAATTTACTTAAACTTCCATTTTAAAACCAAATCTCACAATTCCAAGTCAAGTTAAATTCCAAAATTTCCATTTAACTATCCATTTATTAACATTTTAAACTAATTACATAAATTCAGAACACACTGTAAGTTGCTTAACTTTATTTTACAAATAACTTAATATTTTCTTTTACTTTATATTTATCCAATTCATACATCAATTATATTAATTAACAAGTTAATCTTATAATTCCATTTTTACTTATATTCCCATTATTAAGTTAAATCAAACTTTCACACTACAACTCAAACCATCTGTTAACTTATAACATTTAACCTTTTAGAAAATCACTTCTTAACCATTTTAAATCCAATATAAGTCAAATTTCATATTTTTTTCTTTCATTTACAATACATGAAATTTATAAGAAATCATATTTTGAAATCAACCACGGGTCCATAAAATATTTCACACCAAAATCAAGTGATACGGAAATTATCATTTAAATCCGTAATCAATAAAATTTTCGGGTTTTGATTATTTCAAACCCGAAATCCCAAGACAAATACAAATAAATTAAAAAATCACCCAGGCTTATCATTTCAGCCCATAATGATTTTTTCCTATTCTAAAGTCCGTTTGGGTATGTGTCATTTCAACCCATAATGATTTCTATACTAATAGGGAACTTGCAGTGATGATCAAAATAAACTGAACAGTAACAACATATAGCAGTATCAGATGATATGACAGATAAATAAACAGGATTAACATTATATAATTTATAACACAGGTAGGTATAACGTGACAATAAAATTTACAGATTCACATGGTTTCAATTTACTAATTATATAAGCACAAATGTCATGTGTGAATTACTCACTTGTTTCAAGGTGGAGATAGCAAGACAAAGCACGCAAACGAATTCCAGAAGGCACGATAACACGACTTTTGACTTGAGTGGAGTGGAAAGCCAAGTATTTTTATCTTGTACACAACCAATAGAACAAGATAATATGAATATGATTTTAACCCAAATACACTTATGATTTCAACATAGAATACATATTGAAACATTTAAAAATAAAAGCAAATTGAACAAATTGAATTTGACCAATGCCTCAACCTTCACATGCTCGGCCTAGGGCTCATGTGTGCTTGGCCATAGTGGTGATTTGGGCTAGGGTATGGATCCAAATAGGAAAGGCTATAAGGAGATGAAGGGGTGGAGGTCACAACACAAGAATACAAAGTGTCTAGGCCAAAATTGAGTTTTTTATGCAACCTATTGGCTCGGCCTGAGGTGATGTGGGCTCGGCCTTGGCATGTGATGGTCAGGTGGTGGCTGGAGGGTCGGCCAGAGGTGGTGGAGGGACTGGTGGTGGCAGCTAAGGGGTGGCAAAGGTGGAAAATGAAGGGGTGGTAATCTATAGGGCTTGGTTATGAATGAATCAATGGTTGTTTTGCAATTTTTGTGGAGTTTGCAACAAGGGGTGGTCACGGCTTGGGCAAGACAAGTGGAGAGGAGGGTTATGTGGCCGTAGGTGGTGCTGGTCATGGAGATGGTGGAGGGGCTTTGGCCGAGCATAAGCATGAAGAAGCAAGGCAATTTTCAAGGGAAAATTAACCAAAAAAAAAGAGAAAAAGAGTAGAAAAATTTTAAGAAGCCATTACCTTTGCTTTCAGAACTGAAATTGGCATGAGGAAATGAAGATGGGAAGTTTTTTTTTCACATAATTACAAAAAACTCACGGCTAGAGAAAGAAAAAGGACAGTGCAAATATGGGGGAGTTATGGTATGAAATCAATGGATGGAAGATAAAGAGGTAATAAATCAAATCGTAATGCATGCCTTTAATTAAAAATAGGTAACGTATCTTAATTTGATTTGTTTCCCATCTACTTAATAAAATATATGCCAAAAAAATAATTCAATAAATACATACCATTTATATAAACACTATAGAAATAAATAAGAAAACGGTTATAGAAACGTATAAATTAATTGCTATTTACATCTTTGTATGTTACTTAATTTACAAATAAAATATATCCAAATGAAATGAAACAAAACGGACAAATGTTGCAAATATATACATAAAATGTAATGTTACATATAAATACACAATTATAACATGATATATCAACCAAAAATATTACTTATATTAATTAAAATAAACATTTAAAGGTATGCCTTTTAAAACAATAACGTATATATATTTGAAATTTCTTTCCAAGAAAAAATAGGGATCTAAATACTCATCCATTTAATTACTAAATTAATTTATAAATAAGAAAAATATGGTAGAGATAGATATTATGAAGAATAAATAAATAGTTTTAGGAAAATTAGGAAATAAATAAAGAAATACTTTATTTAATGGAAACTAGAATTAAAGATTGAAAACAATATACAATCAACATTTGAACATTATAACTATACTTTAAAAAAAATTTAAAAACAAAATATATGCATAACATATCATGTTACATAAATTAGAACATTATTTTACAAACAAAGATATTATTTATATAAATTTAAAATAAATAAATTTGTTAAATAAAACAATTTACACACAATATTGTAAAAAGCATAACTTTCACAATATTAATCCGATTTCAACGAAATGAAAAGCAGTATTATTGAAATTAAATATATTTTCATAACAAAAGATAAAATTCAAAATTTCAAATATTTAAATTCTAAATTTAAAAGTCAAAGTTTGACCATTTTGACCAAAATCCACTTTTTTGGAAATATTCCATTTATCCAGGTTTGGAATTATAATTCACCCAAAATCAAAATTTATATTTAAAATAACAAAATTTATTCTTTTAATAAATAAAGTACAGTTTTTAAATCAGGGAATTCAATTAAAATAATTAAAATATACAATTAAAATAATCATAAAATACAGGGTTGTTACAATAAATTTACAAATGAATTCACTATTATTATTTATTAATAAAAAGGAGTTAATATAAAATAATTGAATCCATGTAAATAAATATTAGCTTCAAAATCCAAATTTTTAAATCACTGTTCAAGTATTTAATTCCTAATCCAACAATAATCCTTATATTTGAATTTCAGATATTATTTAAATTAAATCTTTATTTTTGGATTTTTGAGTTATTTAACTTTTCAAACCAACATTTTAATATTTATATATTTCAAAATCAAATGACCAAAATTCTGGGTTGTTACATTTATACATTCATATTAGTGGAAATTAGCCGCAAAGGCCTCTTTAGCAAGTACAATTAGTTTCTAGGACACACAACTGAAATAATTACTTTTAAGGACAAAATGCAAAATAATTAGTTTCTAAGACCTAAAAACCTATGAAATTATGTCCTTGAAAGTAATTGGACTTCTGACTTTGTCCTTAAAAGTAATTATTCTGCTGACTTTGGCCCTGAAATTAATTTCTATGGATGTATTTCCTAGAAACTAATTGGATTGCAAAGTTTGTCCTTCTAGTGAAATGCCCCTTTTATATAAGTTTTATTATTATATAAATTTTGATTTTATATTGCTTACATAACGGTCTTTATTTATAATATTATATTAACTAAATCTTATTTAATCAATTAACATTTTAAATAATTTTATATTATTTTAATATAACATTTATGTTAAATATTTATTACATACTGTAGCCTTTATAGTATAATCTTTATAGTATAACACGTATAACATATACATGTGTATGTTATTTAATTAATTAACCATTTAATTAATCTAATTAAACAATTCTAATAAAATTATATTAATTTTGAAAAGTCATATTATATACAAACATGTATACTTATGATATCTTAAACATTTTGAAATACCATAAAATATATATTAAAAAATATATAATACATGTATATGTTCTTCGTTAATTAACTTATTTAAATAATTTATTTATTTTATTAATCTTATTAATAAATTAAAAAATTTTGATATTAATTTATATTATTTTTCAAATATTTTGAAATTTTTTATTATATTATAACTTTTATAATATATGTATATCTTATTTTAAATTTTAAAACTTACAATTTTAATTTTTAAATAATTTTGAAAATTAGCCTAAGGCCTAAATAAAATTTGAATCTTTTCTATTAGGGACATTCTTTGAGCTATGAGCTTAATAGTAGACCTTAACATGGCTAATTTAGGCTACATGAGCTATTGGCCTTTGATATCATTATCGGAACAGTGCCAGCCTGTAGTGGAAGATATGGATAAATTTCAAAACTTTTTCCCTTATTGGATCTACATTAGGCCTATGGAGTCTAATTTATTTAGAACATTTCTAAATTAAATTAAAAAATCTCTTATTTTATTTAAATTTATAAGTAATAGATGAAAATTTATCTTATTTATATTCAATTAAATATAATGGTACACAAATGTATCATATGTATATACATATGTATCATACATACATACATACATACATACATACATACATACATACATACATACATACATATATATATATATATATATATATATATATATATATATATATATATATATATATATATATATATATCTGTGTGTGTGTGTGCGCGCGCATGTGTGCATGTGTAAATTAATAATCTGTGAAAGGTATGACATAGCTGTATATAAATGTTGAGATTTGCATTGCAATAGACATATTAGCTCATCTTTTATGTATTGTATGTCTTCCAAATGTGTGTATACATATAAACTTATTACTTAAATAAATATTATAACGTTTTAGATATATACTTATATATATGTACATAAAAAAGTGTGTATATATATATATATATGGAAAATGTATGTATTGCATATATGAAAAATATTAATAATATACATACATACGTAATTAGATATTAATTAAATAATTGGTTAAATAACTATATAAACACACATACACATAATATAAAAAGTTTTTTAAATAAAATATACACGTATATTTTATAGTAACAAAATTCTATATATATGTA
The DNA here is from genome assembly GCA_030765085.1 of Allium cepa. Taxonomy (NCBI): domain Eukaryota; kingdom Viridiplantae; phylum Streptophyta; class Magnoliopsida; order Asparagales; family Amaryllidaceae; genus Allium; species Allium cepa. The sequence goes on along the minus strand of CM060928.1, from coordinate 1,026,260,584 downwards.
TCTATATATAATTATATTTATAATATATAAAGTATTTATAAATATATGTATTTAAATACACACACACATATATATTTTAAAATTTAAATGACGATGAAATAATTTTATAAAATTTAAAATATAATTTTCAAAACAAATTATTTTGTATGAATTATTAAACTTGTATTTTGATTCAAATAATATTAGATGGAAGTAAATATTTATTTAGAAAAACTTTGCTATTACCTAAAATGATAATTAGTGCAAATATGCGTATATAAAATATAAGATCAATTATTGACATGATATGATGACATAATTAAATATAACATGCTATATGACATAATAATATAGTAGATTAGTTAGTAAAAGAATAATAATTAAAATATATTTATTCGGCTGTGTATACATCGGATCTATAAAAAATGTTTTTTGTAATAATAATGTACATGCATATAACCAATCTAATATGTGACAACATTGATACTTATAAGAATCTCACTTAAATAACAATATAATAATGATATACCAATAAATAATAGAATATTATATTGTAATCATAGTCATATGGTATAGTAGACACATACCAAAACGAATGTCATGAAGTACACCTTGTAGTGATGAATCTCATTCCTTAGAACTCTTCTTTATTCGACAAATTGCTAATTCTTGAATCGTAGAGCGCTATCCAATAGCTATTGCTTTGAAATTGATTAGTGATGAATACGTTGGAGCTTCTTTATAGATAAATTCTGCTAGCAATGATGGGAAATGGTAGCCAAAAAATTCATTTTGTAGTACGACAGTGGCCCCTTTATAGTGGAAGAAATAATGAGAAATATGGATCACATCTCTACTATCCATCTCCGAACCCCTCTAGCCTTTTAAGCCACCTCCTACAAACGCTATTACATTCAAAATAACATCTTAAAAATATGGGCTAATATCGCATTTAGGCCATAATAAATATTATTAATTAAATCTAATTTAGTTGCTTGTTGATATTGCATATCGATTGATATATTTATAACTATTATAAATTTATACAACAATATCTATTCCTTAAATCACATTCAAAATTTTATAATTAATATTTTATAAATATTAATCAATTTAATCAATTTATAATAATTATAAATTAATTAAATTGTTTGGTCTAAAGAGATTTCATCATTCTAGTGGGGTGACTCATCAGGTGTAAATTTGGTCTACGATCAATATTGAACTATTCGTATGTTAATGTTCACGCGTCACTTAGAAGGTATTATGATATTTTGGCCAAAGTTATTGCTTACTTAGTTCTAGTAAAAATCCAATCCTATATTATTAAGTGTTACCCAGTTATAATATTTATTTACACCAATTTTCTTCATCAAAACTATATCACTTTGGACTTATGGAATTTGGTAACCGTTAAAATTCCAATATCGTCCATATTCACCTCTATAGCCTAAACACAAGTCCTTGGTTTAATAATAACAATTATTATTAGCTGAAATGCTCTGGCTAAAGACTTTGACTTTGGGTTGACCATGATACTAACCCCATATAACTAAGGAGTCGAATCCTCTCTTGGATAGTGTTTCACCTCCAATACTTCATCTCAACTCTACTATAGTCATTTGGTATTCTCAAGTCAAGAAAAATATGTAAATTAGTCACATCTGTATTTTCTGTTTGACCTTGGTTATATTAACCAACATAAAACTATTGAGTGGGTCGTTCTGTATTTATCCAATAACTGTCAATACATAATCCTTAGGTGACCCTATTATTCATGAGTAATACACTCCTCAGCATTTGGAGAGCATTATATCCTCCAGTCTCAACGGATCCAGCAATATTCGGTATCGATGCATCTTGACAAGGAATATTTTATTATTATGATAAATTACTCACGGTGATAACAATTAGTAACGACTATCACAAAACATACCATTTATAGATTTTATATTAAATATACTTTTAATTATATTAATATAACACATATATCAAAGTATATAACCAAAAGAAAATACCTTCTATTTCGAACAAGATTGGTTATCGAGTTAGACATATGTAAAAGTTACATAATTGCCCCTAGGACATAGCCCTAACTATATCAGGTGCATGGTGAACGAGTGACTCACTTTCTACTTCAATTCCTTATAAGTGACTCTCCTCGAACCAAGATAGCGAAATTGTGTAAACACTTCTACTAGTGTGACACATGGAAAACATTGCGAACTCGCACTAATCCCTCAGGAAGCTCTACTCTATAAGTTAACTCCCTTACTTTATCCCAAAATCAGAAAAGGCCCTACAACCCTTGGTGTTAACATTTCCAAACTACCAACCCAATATTGTATCTAAGCAGCAAGATGCCCACACAGACCATGTCACCCACCGCGGACTTCAACTCCATGTGTCTCTTGTCAACATATGTTTTACGCCTATGTTGTGTAGTCTTTATCCTTCTATGGATCACATCCACTTTCTAAGTACTTCTAACTGGAATCTTCTTTCATCCTCAACTAATCGACTTTACTACTGGCATGTAAATTCAACCCAAATGTATATGCATAAGTAAACCCCAGCTATCCTTGCTACCAAATCAGTTACAACGATGTCGACATGCACCATGCTTGGTATGAGCATAAGTATGCTCCAACGGAACTGTAGCCTTATGTAATCTTCAATGCACATACACCATACCTAAAATCATCCAACAATATAAATAATTACTTCATCATCTAGATACTATGGTAAGACAACCTAAAAATGGATGATTTCCCCTTCCCAAGTATTTTCTACTTAGCTCATTTGTTATCTCCCCATTTTACCTAAGTGTATCAAAACCTGGTGAGTTCTTAAACTGTTGAAAATAGCATAATTTTTACCCAATTCGATTTAACTTAAGCCATCTCATTTTACATATGATTCCTTTTACCAATCCTTCAACAATCGTGGTACCTAGGTATCACATTAATAGTCTATAGGGATTTATCCTACTTTATTCAATATACAAGTAAGTAAATACTCAAGTATTCCAGTAGGGTAGACTTGGTCTATTTCCCTATTCAGACCTAACAATTAGAAGTCCGAAGTCTAAGTGAAGTCCTAAAATGAAATTATAAACTAAATTATTTTAGCCTTGATTGCGATCGACTAAGTGATACATCATTTATATGCAGCTATGCAACATAAACTATGTAACCTTGGTCAGTATTTCATGAACTTCCTTAAATAAATAGCCTTCTTCCAATCCAAGGGATAATTAGAAAGAATCCTATCATCCTTTCCTCCAAATCTTACCAAAAATTTCCATGTGTTATTTTCTACAAAACCCCTTTCGCATTCTGAATGTGTGCTAATAACAATATCTCCTTCTTAATCGGAACCCAAATCCTTGAATTAAGCATACCTTACAAAATCTTGACTCTATCTCATCTAGAATATCTTTTATAATTTCGAACTTCTAAAATTTACCATTTCTTAATGCCATCCCACTTATAGGATTTTTTTTCCTCAACCGTAACTTATCACCATTTTATTCCAACTATTTTATGGTCAATTCAAGATGGAATACTCCCTTGACATTTTAATCAATAGACATAATGTTCTATACCTAAATAATGTTGTACCCAAAAACTTATCTAAGAATATCTAAAATGGATGATGTACCGGTCTGGTAAACATCTATAGAACTCTTGACACCTCAGCCCCAACAACATACTTATAGTTGCAACAACATCCTAAGTACAAATTACTTAATAAATATCACCATATACATATACTATAAGACGACAACCTACTTGCTTGGTTATCTATAATTTACCAAGTCAAAAACAACATGCCTGGTATGTATAACCTCCCAAGCCAAAAGGAACATATGTGGCATAATGTTACCTGAAATGTCGATCAACGCCATCCACCCACAGTAATCAAAGCATCTTCCTCTTTCGGTGATGTTAAAATGACTAGTACTTTAGAGACCTACAACTTATATCACCTCCAAGACTTAAGAGAAAAACAATAGTTATCATCTCAAGATCATGGACTGAATATGTTAGATTTTGATGGTACAATATTTTGTATATAAGTAGATTTTGGGGATATTTGAGTCTAGGTGAAATTATGACTCAGATACATTGCCACTTTTATAGTTTTTGAAGAGTGATCAATTGCCTCTTTTATTACATTAAAGATGACAATGAATTATTTACATAGAAAAGATTTATGGAAGTATTCAATAGCTTCTCAAAGAAGATATTTTGTCAAGACTATTATACATAGGCATGTAATGGGTTCATTAGATGCATGTGGGAAAAAAATCTATTTCTAAGATTTTAGCGATTAATATATCATCTCAATTTTTTAGGTTTCTCTTGTAATCTTTTAGTGAATTAATAAAAGTTTTGTATTGAGAAATCTATTTTTCATTATTTTTCTTCACTTCTTATCTTTTATAAAATCTAACTGTTTAAGGATCCTAGGCAAAACACTAACAGTTGGTACCAAATCTTACTACAAATATTTTTTGAAGAGAGTTTGGTTATGGAGAATATAAATGTCGAAAAATTTAATGGGAGGGATTATGGGTTATGGAAGGCGAAGATGAAATATTTTCTATACCTTAGTGATCTTCACAATCCATTAGGGAATAAAGGAGAAAAATCTAATAATGTATCCGAGGCAAAATGGGAAACCTTCATAAGGCTGTCAAAGCTATTCATTGTTTTATGGAGAATACAATGTTTCATATTATTGCCAATGAAAATTCTGCTTTTGGAATTTGGACGAATTTTAAAGGAATTTATGCAAAGAACTCCTTGGCAAATAAGACACTTTTTATGAGAAAATTTGTGAATCTGAAGCTCAAGGAAGGTGGATCAATTAGAGATCATTTAAATGAATTTTAGGCAATTATGAACCAATTTGCGATCGTGAATTACAAGGTAGATGATAAGACACAAGTCTTAATGTTAATGAGTTCATTACTGGAGAGTTGGGTAGTTGCATTAAACAACTCAAATTCAAATGGATTTGTTCCAATGGGGTTGGTGGTTAGTAGTCTACTTAATGAGAAGATGAGGATGATGAAAGAAATGGAAGGAAATGATAAGGAAGAAAGGTAAAGTGAAAATTCGATTGAAGAGGTCAATCTTGCTAGAAGGGGTAAACATCCAAAATATGGAAAGATGATCAAATAGATCAAACATGATAAGGGATTTCATCTGCTACTACTGTGAAAAACTTGTTCACCAGCTGAGATTTTGTAAAAAATCTTATAAAGGACAAAGAAAGGATGAAAGCATTAAAGGAGGACAAGGACAAACTTGATGAAAGCAGCGATGATGAGGAGAATTTTGGTAATAGTAATGACATTCTCCGTGTTGACGGATGAAAAGAAGATGGGTGGGTGCTTGATTCGGGTTAATGTTTTCATATATGCCACTAAAAAGGAAGCATTCATTGATTTTAAAGAGCAAGAAAGTAAGGTAGAGTCTGCTAGTGGTGGACATATTAAGGTGAAGGGTATAGGTTCAGTCAGGCTGAAGTTGTATGATAGAAGAGAGGTGAAACTCATGAAAATTAGGCATATCCCAAAAATTCAGCAGAATCTTGTTTTGGTGGGATAATTGGATGGAAAATTCTATAACTTTTCGATTTGAGGTGGAGTTACAATGGTTTGGAAGGGTAATAGGGAGGTGTTGCATGCAAAAAGAGGAAGCAAAAATGTATACAAATTGCTTTGGAAAACAGTGGAGAATGGAGTAACTTTTCAAAGTAGTGTTGAAGAGGCAAATTTTTCTGAATTAAGGTGGAGCCAGCAATAGGGAGCCAAAAAGGCGCATGGAGGCTGTTGTGGTATTAGGAATAGCTTTGATTTATTGATGACACATATGTTCAATTGGGGCATGCATAATTAAGCAGTTTGGAGGTTAGTTAGTTTTTGGAATAGTGACATTTGTTTCCTTCTTAAAGTTGGAGATTGTTTGGAGTTTAAGGTTCAAGGTGGAGCTTGGATGACGTGTGATGATCCACTTTTCTGACCTCTGGGAACGACACTTAATACAACCTTGGTATTCGTGTGCATTTGCCGAAGCATCTGAAAGATAAGTAAACTTGGGGTAAAATAAATAACAGAATAGAAATAACTCATAATGGAATGGTTACATATATTACAAAATGATATAGTACAAACGGTTACTCCTTACATAGAGTTACCGGAGTTAAAAAAAGTACTACATCTAATATATTTGCAGCTATACATTCCGACTTTACATTTTTCATATACCAAATATGCCAACATAATCATATAGTGGAAATAATTAACTAGATAACCAAGGAGCCTCCAGCTCGATCACTATCTTCAATGAGCTCCAAAGAAAACCTTCTATTTTTGGACCATCGAAATATAAATTGAGTACTCGAGAGTTTAGGGAAAATAAACAACTTGGATCCGACCAAATGTCTGGTATGAGTAAAACTCTAAAACAAAAGGAAGTGTATTTGACAATAATATGTAGGACCAAGTCGATAACATGGAGCGGGTTTTCTCCCACATAAAAAAACCAAACATAAGAATGGAAAAGAATAATAGGAAACAAAACCAAACATAGATGACGGGCATAATTAGTATAAAATTCACACTTGAAAGAATGGAAATAGTCAAAATAAAAATCCAAACTGGATAGAATGGATAAAACAAGACTACAGTCCAAACTCGATAGAATGGAACAAAACAGGATAACAATCCAAATTCGATAGAATGGACAAAACTAATAATTGAACACTACAAAGAGTGGTTGAATCTTCCCATTGTAATTAAAGAAAACAGATTCAAAGGTTCGAATCAAATAAGGAAAAATCTCCAACAATGATTAGAAGCGTGCACCCCTTTATCGAAAATATACCTCTAGAAAAATACTTGATAGCTCCGATGGCTCTTGGAAACTCCAAGCTGGACCCCGCCAACTGCTACCAGTATCCGAGTATTTCACACCTCAATGCGTAAAACTAAATCCAATCTAGAGTGGATGAGAGAATACCTTAATAGGAGCAACCCCACATAGCTTGACCCCCACTCGCTCTTTGGCTTTAATCATTTTCGACAAAGGACATTAATGGTCAATGGAGCATTCGTTTTAGAATGATGATAATAAAGAAGCCGAAGTAACCAAAAGCTTAGAAACCAACTATCGAGGATACAAAATGATCGTAAATGGAAATTATGTCCTGTATACTTATCACCACTCATCAAATTCCAACTTGTACTATTTCTTGGTTAATAATAATACCGGGGAAGTCAAGATAGTGTTACCTCAAAGTCATGTCTCACAATCATTCTTAACTTTCGAAATAGCGACATGCTTACTTCTTTGATATTTAGTGCTAAGTATACAATTTAATCATTCCCATATAAGTAAATTGCTTTATGGAAATTAATTAATTTCCATAAACGAAAAAATTTTCTTTTAAAAACCCGAATTTGTGCTTGGCCTTACATTACAAGTATTAGCTTTAATACACTTTATTAATAAACTTTACTAACTTTAAAACATTAGTTTAAAAAGGATTTAATAACATAAAACATCATTAGTACATTGATTAATTAACTTTTAATTTTATAACACAATTTGATTTTTGAACTTCAAATGTCTTCAAATAATAAAAATGGAAAACCACTTTAAACCTTATTAATTCAATCAATTAGTAAATTATAATTAATTGAATTAATAAATAATTGATTATCATTATTTAAAATGAATAAAAAAGTCAAAACATCCTTGTTACTTTGATCAATTCACTTTGAAACTTCATAAATTAAATTGATTAATTAACTCCAATTACCTCCTTTAAAACATCATTAATTCAATTAATTACTAAATTTAAATATAATTAATTAATTTAAATAAATAATTAACTAATTCTCATTATTTAAAAATGATTTCTTAATTATAAACATCAATAAAGGAAAGATTAATTAGAGTTAAAACAGTTGATAAATTTTAAAAATCATTTTTTGAAAAGACTTATTAATTTAAAAGCATCATTAGAAAATTAATTAATTATCTTTAATCATCATTATTGAATGATTAATTATCCTTAAAATCATCACATAAAATGATTAATTAACATTAAACATCATTAAATAAAACGATTAATTAATTTAATCAATCATTAACCCGGTAATTAGTTAAATCTAAAGCACATCATTGACTAAATAATTAGTTAACCTTAATCCTTATTAATTAAGTGATTGATTGATTAAGTAATTAACTAATAAAAAAATCATTATTAAAATATTTTTTTTGAAAACATGACTAATCAAAAACTTGCTTTACTTGTAAAATAATTCGAAGCACGATAATGAAACCAAACAATTTAGCTAAAAGGTTATTTTTCGATAGTGCCGAAATATAACGACTATCGCTATACGGGCAGTTCGAGAAACAAACCTATAACATTATCAATACAACCAAATATCACATAATAATGGTTTTAGTACAATACAACTAAATAATGATGATACAACATATAATAAGTATTTCCTAACAATTATATCGACTTTGACTACCAACTTTTCATATAGCTAACCACATGCTTACTAACTCTAAAATGCGACAACTTTTCAAAGCATGAAACAAACAAACCACCAAACCATTACTTCACATATGCAACAAGCATTCATAGGCTATTAACATGAACATTGGCATAGTATAAACTTGGTTTAAGAAGGTGTAGTTTACTCATCGAAAACTATCCAACCCTTGCTAACATAGGATATGACCTAGCACTACCATTCCTATGCAAAAAATGGAGTCTTGAACCCTTAATGCACTAGGTAGGCTCGACCTTCAAAGAAGAAGGAAGTGAAATTTATTTTGCTAAAGTGGACAGACTTTTGATAATCGTCGAATTCTCAAAAGTGAACCCGAAAATAGGTCACTTTCCAACTGGTTTTTGAACTATTTACTCTTGAATTTGGAAAAGTGGTACATGAGGAAAGTTTTATAAAGTTATTTTCTCTACAACTTCAAAAAAATAATCACTCAATTTCAACTAGTATTGAAGAAGATATGGTCAAAAAAAGGACCATTTTCGGGCATGAAATTCTAGGTCCAAAAACACTTTGTAAACAATTGATATTTTGACATAGCTATGCTCGAAATTTGAAGAAGTGATCGATATAAAAGTTGTAGCCACCATAATTGGACATGGTTTAAAAAAAAGGAATAATTTCATTTGGGCGTTATATGAGAGAGATATGATCGATGGAAGAACAGGAAAATTTAGAGAAATGAAAGGCTATTTATAAGCAAGTGAAAATGTGAATTACCTAAGTTCCCTTGTCCCCTACCCTACGCAAATCGAATGCCACCTCACTCCTATATCTCCCTTCCCTTAAATTTTGAAAATATCATGTTCCCCTCCACGTACCTTTCTCCAACATCCATAAAACACTAATTGTACTTGAGTCGCCAAAATGTTTGCTTATGATGTTACATTTTCTATTTTATTTTGTTTTTAAATTCCTTTAAAATTATTTATACTTAAGTGTATTTACATATTTATATACTACATTGCTAACTTATTTATGTTTTTATGTGTATATTTATACAAATTTTTTTACAACATTCTGACAACTTTTAGTTGACGAAAAGTAAAAAATTCGAAAAACGAATTCAGGTCACATTTTCGATTTTTCTCCGAAATAAATATTTTTATAAACTAATTTTGGAAACTATTTTATCTTCAATAAATATTATTTAAAAGATTTTTTATTTTGATTATAAAACCATTTTTAATGTTTAAAATTAATTAAATATTCGGAAATTAACGTGGTGAAATTCTGGGCGTTGTACTCTTTCCCTTTAAAAGAATTTCGTCCCTGAAATTTACCACAATCCTATCCCAGAAAAAGACTATCCTAGAAATACCTAAAACATTAATCAAGTGTAACTTCTTTAGAAAAAACTAGCGTGATATATATCTATATGAAACCAAATTCAGATAATACCCTGAAATATAATACTACGCTCTAATCATATCAAAAGGTAAATTTAGAACTAAATGCCCGAGCTCTTATATTCAAAAATTTATTTTCAAATTTCTTCAAATAGAAATGTATTAAAACTAAATTTAAAAATGACTAAGATGGGGTCCTCCTAGCAAAACATGTAAAACTTTATAATCCAAACAACATGGAGCATTTAGTGGTATTCTGATTCCTCCAAATACAACAACTCGAGTGAACAATCATTATTTATTTCCAAAAAATTTCAAAATCACTTTTTCTTCGAAAGCACTAGGATTTAAGTCCTCATAAACAACAATTCAAAAAACTTGGTTTATAGTTTTAACATTATAAACTATGGTATACAAGACCATATAATCAAGCAATCAAATTTAATTAAATAAAATCAATCAAATTCGATTAAATCAAATCAAATTCAATTAAATCAAATCAACCAAATTCCGTAAAGGAATACACTAACAATATCAATCATTTAAATTCCATAAGGGAAAATCCAACACTCAACATGATTTATAATGTCAAATGTTTAACAACAAACTGTTAACTTTGGTCCAAACTTTCTTGATTTCCCAAAATATAGATAAGTATCTAAACGTACCATTATTTGCTCATTATCCTTTAGTTATTGCTTAGAAGATTATCCAAACTTACTCGGAAAGAATTGAAAGTTATACTCTAAAATTATTGGTTTTTTGAGTACACAAATCTTCTAAATCACTTAAATTTGCATTTAATATTTTATTCAATACCAAAATTTCTTATCAATTATTTCATAAATTTTCGTCTAAGTTTGAAAATATTTTATGAAGTCATTTCTTCATAAAACGCCAAATAATAACTTATTCCACTTTATTTATTTGTATAATACCCTTCTAAATCCTAAGAGTACATGTAAAACATAAAATTTATTATGCTTTTCACAATTTAGGTAAAGATCGAATAAAAATTTGGGTCTTTTAAAAACTGAGTCAACCTCTCGACCTCAATAACTTAGAGTGTTAAGATGGATAATGTTTTTATGGGTTGATTCAAAATAACAAATAGTTTACACTCCTTACATGTTTTAAACAAAGCTATAGTTTTAATAAAACAATGTCCATTAAAACCTTCCAACCTTTTCACATTAAGGTGTTATGATGAATCATGTTTTTGGTCTGACCCAATAACACCAATTAGTTTACACTGCTTAAATACTTAAATAATATCTATGGTTTTGATAAAACTATATTATCAAAACCTTCATATCCAATCTAACCCATTAAAATTATTGTTCAATTGCATTGTATATTATTTAAGGGCAAGATTCATTTATCAAAACAATCTTTTATCACAAATATGTTTTATTTTGGAAATCAATTCCTTTTTAGGGAACTCTAAATTTGAATACCTGGTTTTTAGTTTCAAAACTCATCTCTGAAAGTATACTCCTTACTTTTTCATTATAAAAAACAATTTTTTATTTGTTAAAACTCACTTTAGGTTCATTTAGATTTTAATTTTCTTCAATCACACAATGATAAGGACAATAATTTACTAAGTACTCCACAATGTCCACCTAAGCAAACATTCATTCATCACTTAGAAGATTATTCATATTACCACAAAACTAATCAAAATGTTTTCCCTCGAATTACACCAATGAAAATGCATTTCATTAGAAGTAATTTTTTTAAAATATTTATACTTAGAAATGTTTCCAAATAATATCACTATTACTTTTCCTAAAATCTTTTGAAAATATTTCAAACAATTCCAAGATCTAAATTTTTCAGAAACTCTTTAAAATATTCGTTTAAAAGACAAATTTATAATACTAAGTCTATTAAAACAAGGGTCAAAAACCAAATATCATATTAAACCATAAACCCAAAACAATTTACACCAAACTTTATTTTTAAACAATTCCTTTTAAAGGATTTTCTCATTTGTAAACAACATTTGTAAATTTAAAACAATATTAATCATCATGGGGGATGATTTATTAAATTCTTTTTTAAAACTTTATAACCATATAATTTTTCTCTAAAATTTAAAATCTTTTATTAGACTTAAAATAACAATGATTATCCCAAAGATGATTAATCAAATTTATAATCTCTTTTATAAATCTAAAACAATATTAATTATCCCAAAAGATAATTAATCAAATTTACAAAATGATTATTATATTTCGAATATCATTAATCAAAATGATCAACTAAATTTCCAAAGCTCTATTAGTTAAAACAATAAATTAAATTTATCTAATCATTAATTAAATTATTAACTAAAGTTTAATATCAATAATTAATTGATCTAATTAAGTTCAACCCTCATTAATCAAAAAGATTAATTAATTTCAAACATCATTGATTAAAATGATTAATTACTTTAAAATATCGTTAATAAAAATGATTAATGAATTTTAAACATCTACTTTTGGGAAAACAAAAGCTCAAACTCAAACACGCACAATGGTTTAGGGGATGATATTTAATAACCGACGGTATAGCGGAAATTGCTATAACGACACTTATATAGTTTAAATGGAATATCTAGATTAGTTTCAATTTATTAATCAAATAGATCTAACTATCATCCAAGAAATAAAAAATAGTTTATAGCATCATAGATATGATATAGTACATTTTGATGTGAGTTAAACTTACATTTAAACGATTCTCCTTTATTATAATTAAATTTTCTTAAATATTTATCCTCTAAATTTTATTTATTTATTTATTTTATATTTATTATTATTATTATTATTTTCTACCATTTAAATTATATTAAACAACTTTTTATTACAAGTTTACTTTTAGCTTAACATGATCAAAATATGACTTTTAACTTAATCAATTCGCTGAACACCTTATAATCAAACTGTGAACTTAATTCACAAGGGGCTTGTTCTCAAGGTTCCTTAATTACTATTTACCTAACTTCTTTACTAAGGAAAATATCTTATGTACTTATTCAACGATAGTTAATGCTCAAACTGGACAAGCATAACTAAACAAATCCTAAATGATAACAATAAAATATTATCATCTCCTAATAATCAACTCATCGATAACACTATATTAATTTTGAAAATCATTCTTTTATATATATCAAATATATTACTATGTAAAATTATTTTATTTACCATTTTAAAATAATGTTGTATCATAGGTCTGTTCAAGTGTTTAGGAATCCTTATCGATATCGCTGATCAAATGCATCGACTAGAATTCATATACCACTCAAAGGATCAAACAACACAATGTAAAATATTTTTGTAACACTAACAAATACACACTCAATATATACTTATACTCTCAGACTTATCCTAGAATATTACTAATCTTATCCTTGGAGAGTTTAGGGTTCGCTAAACCTAAGCTCTGATACAATCTGTGACGACCAACCTTTCCGACTCTTGGGAACGACACTTAATACATCCTCGGCATTCATGTAAAATAAGTTGTCTTGGGGTAAAATGAATAACATAATAGAAATACCACACAACGGAATGGTTACATATAATACAAAATGATATAGTACGAAAGGTTACTCCTTACATGGAGCTATCAAAGTTAAAAAAAAGTACAACGTCTAATAGATTTTCAACTATACATTCCAACTTTACATTTTTCAGATACCAAATATATAAACATAATAATACAACGAAATACATAACTAGATAACTAAGGAGCCGACTGCTCGATCACCATCGTCAAAGAGCTCCAAAGAAAACCTGTTATTCTTGGACTATCCAAATATAATTGAGTACCCGAGAGTTGAGGAAAATAAACAACTTGGTCAGAAAAAATGTCTGGTATGAGTAAAAATTTGAAACAAAAGGAAATGTATTTAACAATAATATGTGGGACCACACCGCTAATGTGAAGTGGGTTTTCTACCACATAAACAATATCTAAACATAAGAATGGAAAAGGACAATACGAAACAAATCCAAACATAGATGATGGGCATACTTAGTATAACATTCAGAATTGAAATAATGGAAATAGTCTGGACAAAAATTCAAACTGGACAGAATGGATAGAACAAGACAACAACCCAAACTCGATGGAATGGATTAAACAAGATAATAGTCCAAACTCGATAGAATGGACAAAACCAATAATTGAACACAGCGAAGAGTGGTTGACTCTTCCCGTTGTAAATAAAGTAAAAAGATTCAATGGTTTGAATCAAATAAGGGAAATCTACAACAATGACTAGGAGGGTGCGCCCGTCAAAACTATACCTCTAGAAATATACTTGAGAGCTCCGTTGGCTCTCAGAAACCTCCAAGCCGGACCCTGCTAACTGGTATCGAGTATTTGAGTATTTCACACCTCAATGTGCAAAAGCGAATCCAATATAAAGTGGATATGAGAATATATAATGGGAGCAGTCCCATATAGCTTGGCCCCCACTTGCTCTTTGGTTTTAGTCATTTCCAACAATGGATATCAAAGCTCAATGGAGGAGCACATCATTTTAGAACGATGATAATAAAGAAGCTAAAGTAACCGATAGTTGAGAAACTAACCATCGAGGATATAAAATGATCGTATATGGAAATTAAGTCTTGTATACTTATCACCACTCATCGAATTCCAACTTGTACTATTTCTTGGTTTACAACAACATTGAACAAGTCAAGGTAGTGTGTAACGAACATGATTTTTGACCCTCGAATATCGACGTCACTACGTTCATTGTATAGCATGCCGAATATTCAAACGCCGAAATACCAGATCATTAGGGACGAAGAAGAAAGAGACAGAAGAAAACAGAAACAACACAAAGAATCTCACAAATTATAGGGGAACAAAATATAATTTATAATAATAGGTCTTTATACTAAGAAACTTTAACTGTAATATGTTAGTCCGTGAGATGATGGTTTTGATGACAATAACCTTAGAATAGATTATAAAATATAAACACTAACATTATAAGTTTAGATATATATGTATGTGCAGGATTTCATCATGCAGGTACCAAGAATGAAGACTGTACAATATAGAGATTTAAGATATCGAGATAGAAGACTCATGAATATCAAGATTATCAAGTGTTCAAGATTTCAAGGTTAAGTATTTTAGGAATTTTTGTTAAAACTCATAGAAAAGCACTTGCATCTTAAAATCCCATTTATTCATGGAATGGAATCCACTTCGAGCCTGTTAAAGGGATGGAACTCTAAGTAGGATGGAACCTACGAAAAATCTATGGAACATTGTTTTGTATCCGCTAACCTTTTATTCAAAATGATTTTTCAAAATTATATCCGTTTTCAAAATGATTTCAAAACCTTCCTTTTAAAAGCATCAAAAATCTCTATCCTAATTTTAAATAATTTTAGACTCAAAGTTGTCTTTAATTTAAAAGTCAAATTACTCCTGATTTTAAACTATCTTTTAATATAATATATTTAAATTTTAAATAATTATACTTAGATTTAAATATAAAATTATAGTTAAATTATATATATATTATTCTCCATATTTACTTATGAATTTTAACTATAGTCAAGTATATTTATAAAGTTTAAAATAGTTTTAATATAAAATAAATGTTATTTTCAAAGAAAATCCGAACACCAAAAAATCCTTTAGGATGTCGACATGCCCAAGTACCCCATTTCGACATGGTGTCAGTTGAGTTTAAAATTTAAATTTCAAAAGAAGTGTCTATTCGCCATAACTCTTCACCAATGGACATGACTGTTGTTCTTCTATAAATAGGGGTCAGTTTCAACGAATTTAAGATCAATTTTTTTGGCTTTTCACTCCTCTTCTTCTTCTTCCACATTTCTTAATATATTTTCTTATCATTACTCCGTCGAAATCAACATTGAATCGTACCCGATTACTTCTAGTTTGATTCTCTATCACTATCTCAACAAGGTTCTCAGTGCTATTCAGAGTTATAGACTTCTTTGTAATCTATTAAGCGAGAAAAGGTGTGATTGTGGCTTGAAAATCCATCAAGCGAGAAAAGGTGTGATTGTAGCCTTAGTAAATCATTTGGGTAAACTTGTGGCCCGGAAATCAAGTATCTCTACCCAGAGGATTGAAATTCTTGAGGGTGTACCTCATAGCCTTGAAATCGAGGGTGTAATTGTACAATTGCTTTTGAAAGGAAATCCATACTTATGTTGCGGGACTAGATGTAGGGTAACTCCGAACCAATATAAAATCCGGTGTGTTCTTTCCTTTATTGCTTTTATTTTATTTCTGCATCTGTGTTTGTTTCTGTGATTATCCCTGTATCTATAGATTGCATACATCTGTGTGTAAATTAACATAAACTCAAAAAGGTTTAGTAATTCTTTATAAACACTATTCACCCCCCCTTTAGTGTTAATCCTAGCCTTAAGATCCGTAATCCGCATTTCTAACAATTGGTATCAAAGCAATCTTTTCAAAGCTTCATAATCTGATTTTTGAAAGAATTTTTTTCTAAAATGGCTATATTTGCTAATACTAGTTTAGAAATATTCAAATCATCATTGTTTCATGAGTCTGCATATAATCAATATTCAAATTCAAGTTATCTACCAAAGTTGTTTGATGTGCGGGAATCAATCCAAAACAGACAAATTGTGCAGATTAGAAAGAACAAATGGATACTTGATAGTGGGTGTTCTAGACACATGACTGGCAATCCAGATATACTGAATGATATTATATACAAAGATGGAGGACTGGTTAACTTTGGAGATAATTCAAAAGGATATGTGATTGGCATCGGCAAAGTAGGTAACTCTGAAACTCCTATTATTACTAATGTTTTGCTAGTTAAGAATCTAAAACATAACCTGCTAAGTAAAAGTCAACTCTGCGATAAAGGATATAAAATTAAATTTGAAAAAGATAAATGTCACAACGAAGATAACAATGCAATCATAATATTTAAGGGAGTCAGGAAAAAGAATATTTATATTCTTAGTATGAAAGTTTCAAATGATAACATGTGACTGTTGGCAAATACAAGTGACCCTTGGGTTTGGCATAAGAGATTCGGGCATTTGAATTTCAAACTCTTATCTAGACTGTCAAAACATGATTTAGTAAGAGGTCTCCCTAAAATGAATTTTAAAGTAGATAGTTTATGTGATGCATGTCAATTAGGAAAACTTATAAAAAGTTCCTTTAAATTAAAAGATATGATTTCAACTTCAAACCACTTGGATTACATCGTCTTTATTTATTTGGTCCATCTCAAATTCTATCAATAAATCATAGTAAATATGTTTTTGTAATTGTAGATGATTATTCCAGATTTGCATGGACAATATTTTTGAAACATAAAAGTGATACTTTTGAATGTTTTAAGACCTTTTTAAAAAGAATTCAAAATCAATTTTCTCTAAAAATTATAACAATTCGAAGTGATCACGGTGGTCAATTTGAAAATGAAAAGTTTGAGGGTTTCTACAATAAAAAGGGAATAAACCATAATTTTTCATTTTCGAGAACTCCACAACAAAATGGAGTAGTAGAACGTCAAAATTGGACGATTCAAGAGTGTGCGAGAACTATGCTTACATATAGTAATTTACCAAAGAATTTTTGGACAGAAGCAGTTGCTGCCTGTTAACTCCTCTATTCCACGGCTCAGCGACCTAAGGAAATAAGTGACCTGAAAGAATTAAAGACCGCCAACAACCTAGCGACCTAAAGGGATCGCGACCTAGCGACCTAAGCTTATCAACAACCTAATCATCAACACAGGGCAACAACATGTCACAGCAAAGAGGCTTCGCGACTTAACGGACTAGAGGTACAAGAGATCTGCGACATAATGACCTATGGACTAGAGTGACCGAACGACCTATGAACTGAAGCGACCTAACGACCTAGAAGAACCAGCAACCTAGCGAGTTATCACGGAATGAAGCTGCTTGCTTATAGGCCGCTCCCAACCTTAGGTCGCCAACCATCCTCCCCTAGGTCGCTCACGACCTAAACAATACCGAAGTAACTTCTTATGCCGCTTCCTCCTTTGGTCGTTGACGACCTATGACTTGCCGTTTTATTCAACATGATCAAGTGCACTCTTGTTAAGCGTTAAAGACCGAGTCCACTAGGTCGCTCACGACCTATGACCTATCCAAGGTCGGTCACGACCTATGACCTAATTCGGAAAACTCCCTATAAATATCCTGCCTACTCCAACTGAAAAAGGATCTTTTTTTGGCTCATTTCTGGAATGCCGATACTCTGCTGAATTCTCGATTCACTTGACACTTCAAACACGAAAGACATCTCAACGAACTCCAAGAGGAAATCTAACACAATCGACATGGATTCAAAGAATTCTTCTACATCGGAGTTCTAGCTATTTGTCCTATCAATGTTGTAATTGAAGATTGTTGTAAAGTTGTAATTGATTCAGCAATAAAGAAGATTAAAGTGGACGTAGGCTTAACTTGAAGCCGAACCACTATAAAACTGTTGTCTTTTTACTGCTTTCTCTGTGACTTTTCTACTTACTTCTAATTCCCGTATTGACGGGTGGTGCTTTCACTTAATCTCTACTTACATCGGGGTGTTAGCATTCAATTTTAAGCGTTAACAATTTTGGTGCTTTCACTGAGAATTGAACTCAGGCTACTTTCGTCATTGCTTCGCAAAAGTTTGTTGAAAGAATCTCTCTTAAAACCAGAAGTTTATCAGAGATAATGGCTCCTGGAAGAAAGCGCGGATCTACTAGACCTAGTGATGTTCGAGAAAATACTGCCACTTCTCCTTCGTCAAGTCAACCAGTACCAAGTGTCGGAATTACACGAGCAGAGTTAGATGCTTCAATATCTTGGTTATACCAGCAGATGGAAACCCGGAATGCCTTGATGCTTGAAAGGTTAAATGCTTTGCTCGGAGCTAACCCGTCAATCGATGAATAATGAAGAAAACCTTGCAGATGATGTTCATAATCCTGAAGAGAGAAATATTCCTTAAAGAGAAGCTAGCCCCGCCAAAGAAACACCTCCTCAAGCTGGAGGATCGAGACCACATCCAACTCTCCACGAACGTTTGTCCAGACAAACTTCCGAGAAAATGGCCGAAGTCTGTCCTGCAGATCCTTTAAATGACAAGGAATATCTTTCGAGCATGGTGCGACAAATCATGAAAGAAAGCATGCAGAGGGATGAAGATGAAAAAGAATGGGGATTCGCTCTGAGCAAGACTCCGTTCACTGAAAAGATTTTGAAAGCTGAATTTCTAAGAAAGTTTGTTCCTCCTACCATTCCAGCTTATAAGGGAACAAGCGACCCTCATCAATTTCCGTATAAGTATGACTGGCACATGACTGGTGCTAGGGCATCTGATGAGATTAAATGCCGGTACTTTCCGGCATACTTGGAAGGAGTGGCTCTACTCTGGTTCACAAAGCTACCGGTCCGATCCATAGACCAGTTCGTCGATTTGACTCGGAAGTTTAAAGAGCAATTCAGGTTGTATGCTTCAAAGGCAAAAGATATTATGTCACTGTCAAGCCTGGAACATAATCCTAGGGAATCTATTAGATCTTTCTTGAACCGCTTCAACATAGCGTTGGCTGAAGTGGACAATGCAGAGCCACGGATGGTCTTGACATACTTGATGAGGGCAATCGACAAGTCAAGCGAATTTGGGAAGTGGCTGAAGATGAAAGAACCGAATTCGCTTGAGAAATTCTATAAGAAAGCTGATGAATTCATGCGCTTGGAAAGCCTTCAAGCACCAGTTAAAGTGGCATTGACAGAGGTTAAGGATAATACTGCTGCTCCTACCAAAAAGGAATCCGAAATCAGAAAAGGGAGAATAATGGTAGGAAGAAACAGAAAGATATAAAGAAATCTCGCTTCTCAAAACCTTCAGATTTCACTCCTTTGACTGACACCCTGGAGAATATATTTTTTGCTACCAAAGACGCAGTAGAATATCCTAAACCGCCTGAGATGAGAGTTGGGAAAAAAGCTGCTCAAAGTGGGAGATTCTGTCGGTTTCATAATCAACCCGATCATGATACAAACGAATGTCGTCATCTGAAAAGTTTGATTGAAGAACCGCTGAGAGAGAACAAGTTGCAACAATATGTTAAGAGAAATAGGAATGACCCAACTTCATCTGCTAAGGGCCAGCAACTTCCTGCTCATCCATCTGGCTCGGGTGAGAGGAATACTGCGCATGAATCAGAAAGGCCCATTATTAATGTGATTACGGGAGGTCATCACCCAGCAGGCAGAAGCTGGGGCGAGATGGAAAGATATGCCCGTGCCTTGAAATACGCACCAGCAGAAGGGAGTGTTTTTCTGCTAGAAGATGCTGCGCCATTGAAGCAGCAGAAAACTTTTAATGATGATATTGTGTTCAGAGCCAGGGACTCTATGGGCATTGAAGCTCCAACCATGGATCCCTTGGTCATCTCTGCAGGCATTGGGCCGGCTATTGTGAGAAGAGTGTTTGTAGATTGCGACACTTCTTGCAATATTCTCTTCAGAAAGACGTTCGATCAAATGAAAATTCCGATGGCTGACGTTCAAGCTTCATCTTAGAAGATCGTTGGGTTTACTAGGGAACCTAAACAGCCAATTGGAACTATTGACTTGTTCGTCGAGCTTGGAGAGGGGCAGAAAAAGGTTGTTTGAAAACAGACTTTTGTAATTGTTGATGAATCTTCCGCCTACAACGCCTTCCTAGGACGACCAACTCTTGCGGCTTTTAAGGCAATTCTCCCCCCGTGGTGCCTCACTATGAAATTCCCCACGGATAATGGAGTTAGTGTTATTAAAGGGGGTCAGAATGCTGGGCGAGAATGTTATCTTATAGAGCTGTGTGAAGAAAGGAAGAGAGAGATGGGAAAAGATGCGGCAGCCCCAGTCCGCATCAAAGAACCAACCTTGTAGCAATTACAGGGTGGACCCTACACTGGCGAGCATAGCGGGGCACGAAGAGAAATGGATCCTAGAAAAGCCAGTGCTGGGGAGAATAGAGTGGTGCTGGTGGAAGTAACAGTGCCAGTACCCGTTGACCCGAAAGATCCGAACAAAGTGGTGAATGTGGGTTCGCAACTTAGTGTGACGATTCAAAATTCCTTGATATCATTCTTGAAGGCAAATCAGGACGTATTCGCTTGGACTCATGCTGATATGTGTGGAATATCCCCAAAAATTGCAGTACATACTCTGAATATTGATCCGAAGTTTACACCGGTAAAGCAGAAAAGAAGAACCCAGGGTCCTGAAAGGTCGGCGGCGTTGAAAGAAGAGGTAGACCGGCTCATGGAGAATGGTTTCATCAGGGAGTCTACTTATCCGAATTGGGTTTCAAATCCAGTACTGGTCAAGAAAGCTAATGGGAAGTGGAGAGTATGCATCGACTTCTTCGATTTAAACAAATCCTGCCTCAAAGACTGCTTCCCGTTACCCAGGATAGATCAGTTGGTGGATGGAACAGCGGGGCATGAATTGTTATCTTTTATGGATGCTTACTCCGGATACAACCAGATCATGATGCATGAGCCAGATCTGGAGGACACGAGCTTCGTCACCGATGTTGGTCTCTACTGCTATAGAGTCGTGCCCTTCGGACTTAAGAATGCAGGGGCAACTTACCATAGACTCGTCAATGCTATGTTCAAGCCACATATTGGAAAAACTATGGAAGTTTATGTTGACGATATGCTGGTGAAATCAAAGAAGGCAGTAGACCATATGGATCACTTGGCAGAAATGTTTGCAGTCCTTCGAAAGCACGGAATGAAACTTAATCCTTCGAAATGTTCGTTTGGGGTGGAATCCGGAAAGTTCTTGGGTGTCATTGTGAGTGCTAGGGGCATTGAAGCTAGTCCTACTCAGATTGTTGCCTTAAAAGAAGTCAAAGCTCCTAGAACAAAGAAGGAATTACAAAGTCTTAATGGAAAAGTCGCTGCCTTGAGTCGATTCATTTCCAAAGCTATTGATAAATGCATTCCATTCTTTGATGCTCTGAAGAAAGGAAGGAAATTTTTTGACTGGACTCCTGAATGCCAGAAAGCTTTCGATGAGTTGATTCGTCATATGGAAACGCCTCCAATACTTTCTAAGCCCGATGATGGTGAAGATCTTTTCGTATATTTGGCAATCTCATCTCATGCTCTTAGTGCAGCGTTGGTATGGGAAGACGCAAAAATTCAGCGCCCGGTCTATTATGTCAGCAAAAGATTCATTGGAGCAGAGATGAATTATTCAAAATTGGAAAAGCTCGCCTATTGTCTATTAATTGCATCAAGAAAATTAAGGCTATATTTCCAAGCTCATCCCATCAAGGTCCTCACTATTCAACCTCTAAAGCAAGTCCTGTTTCGCCCTGAGACATTGGGTCGTCTCCTGAAGTGGAATATTGAACTCAGCCAATACGACATCACTCATCATCCCCGGAGAGCAATCAATGGACAAGCTTTAGCAGATTTCATCACAGAATGTATAGACAAAGGTGATAGTGAGGAAGAGATGACCGATAATACCCCAATTCGATGGAAATTATATGTTGATGGTGCAAGAAACGATTACTGTTGCGGAGCTGGGGTTGTTCTTTAAAGCCCTGAAGGGCAGTCATTGTGCTATGTATTGAGATTGGAATTCCCTTCAACAAACAATGAAGCAGAATATGAAGCTCTTATTGTCGGCTTGAAAATTTCTAAAGAATTGAATATCAGAGTGTTGCAGATCTTCAGTGATTCACAGTTTATTGTATGTCAAGTCAAGAGAGAGTTTCAAACTAAAGGAGGAAATCTGCCTGCTTACTTATCAAGAGCCTGGGAACTTCTCGATGATCTTGACCATTATACGGTAAATCATGTACCCCGGGAAGAGAACATGAAGGCAGATTCTCTCGCAAAGTACGCAAGCACTGGTGAAGCTCAATTATTGGGATTAGTTCCTGTGGAAACCCTGTCAGCTCCAAGCACCGATGAGATGGATATTGACTGGATCATGACTATATCTCAGAAGCACGAATCATGGATGACTCCGATAATGGAATATCTGCTCAACGGTTCTCTACCAGAAAATTCAAAAGAACGGCAGAAGTTGCTAAGAAAAGCCTCTAGATATATAATTCAAGATGGCCGATTGTACAGACGGGGATTTTCAGTGACATTACTCCGATGTGTGACCAAGGAAGAAGCTAAGACAATTCTAGCTGAAGTACACGGAGGAGATTGTGGAGATCATTCAGGTGGTCAAACTCTAGCAAAGAAAATTCTCCGTTATGGGTATTTTTGGCCAGATTTTAATCGTGATGCTGCAAGCTATGCCCGAAAATGTGACCGATGCCAGATATTTGCAAAAATCCCAAGAGCACCTTCCACCGAGATAACACAGATGGTCAGTCCGTGGCCATTTGCTATTTGGGGAATAGATCTCATCGGGCCTTTGCCATCCGCCATGTCCGGAATCAGATATGCTATTGTTGCTGTTGATTATTTTACTAAATGGGCAGAATCTGAACCATTAGCTACTATTACCTCTAGAAAGATGATAAGCTTTGTAACTAAGAATATCATTTGCAGGTATGGTGTGCCTCAAAAGATAATCACAGACAATGGAACCCAATTCGAAAGTGAAGAGTTCCAAGATATTTGCAAGCGATTCAAGATCCAAAAAAGCTTCTCAGTAGTGGCTCATCCGCAGGCAAACGGCAAGTGGAAGCAGTAAACAAAATTATCAAATCAACCATAAAAAAAAGCTGGAAAAAGCGAAAGGTGGTTGGGTCGATAAGCTACCACTAGCACTATGGGCATATGAACTATCCACAAAACTGCGACTGGGCACAGTCCATTTTCATTGGCATATGGATCAGAAGCAATGATTCCGGTGGAAATAGAAGTCCCTTCACATAGAAGAATTCATTTCAACCAAGCTGAAAACGAAGAGTTGCAACTTGAAGCACTTGACTTCCTTGATGAAAAAAGGGAAGAGGCTCAGCTCAGAATTGCAGCCCATCAGCAGAGAATTGCCAGGCACTTCAATTCCAAAGTTTGCCAACGCAGCTTTGAGATTGGAGATCTAGTCATGAAAAGGGTTATGACAGCAACAGGCGTGTTTGCGCCAAACTGGGAAGGGCCATATGTCGTAGGCAAAAAACTTCTTGATGGCACTTTCAAACTGACAACTGTCGAATGAGATCCAATTCCAAGAGCTTGGAACAGCAATCACTTGCGCCCATATTTTACTTAAAAGCTTTACTGAAATACTCTAAAAGAATTATGGATGTATGATTCTTGTATTGGAAGCCATTGTAAAGCCAGTGCAAGTGAATAATAAGAATTATAAAGTGGATGTAGGCCCAGTTCTTCGCCGAACCACTATAAATCTTGTGTTCTCTACTATTATAAACTGCCTGTTTTATTTCGATATATAAAGTACTTTAATTGTATTGCTAAAACATCGATTTAATATTGCAGGCCATTAAAATAAAGCTTACCCGTCACAAGACCAAGCGATCCCTGACATCACTCAACAAATGAATGTTCAGCCACAAAAATTCCAGGCTCAAATCCTCTATAAGGAGTGCTTCAAGCAAACTATTAGTGGTTCCGCCGAAGGTGGACCCTTCCTAACTAATTGTGATCGTTTGTGCAAAGGAACACCCGATTAATTAGCTTGTGTCTGCCCCCTGCGAACTCATCTAACAATGAAGTACACTTCTTTGGATAAAATAAACTACTTGCAAAAGAAAGGAATGTGTGCTTGAAAATGATAACAGGGAACCGTTGATATGAGCAAATGGCGAAAAGACATGGGCGAGTAGGCAGGAAACAGTAAAAGACCTCTTCGGAAGCACAAGCCCTCTTCAGAGGCACAACTCTTCGAAGGATAAAGACCTCTAATGGGACTTGCCAGAAAAAGAAAGTTCTCTTTCTCAACCAAAAAAGAATGGTGGAATGACCGGTGGCACAGGGCACTCGTTAACTAGTTGAGAACGTTTGTGCAAACAAACATCCAAGTAAATTGTGTCCGCCCCGTGAATCCATCCAACCATGAGAAAGAAACTTCCAGGCAAAAGCCCTACTCGGAGGCACACATTTCACCGTGATCTGAAATAAAACTTCACACGAGTTGAAAGGTGAAAAGACCTCTTCGGGGGCACGCATTCCACCGAGATCTGATATAAAACTTCACTAGTGTTGGAATGTGAAAAGCCCTCTTCGGAGGCCTATTTCACCAGAGTTGAAATGCTAAAAGACCTCTTTGGAGGCACAAATTTCACCGCGATCTGAAATAAAATTTCACACGAGTCGAAATGTTAAAAACCCTCTTCGGAAGCCCGCTTCCCAGCGAACAAGGAAAAAACAAAAGCCCTTCCCCAGAGGCAGAAACAAAAAGCTCTCTTCGGAGGCCCGCTTCCCCGCGTCAAGGGAAAAAACAAAAGCCCTCTCCCTAGAGGCACACACAAAAAAAGCCCTCTTCCCAGAGGCACAATCAAACAAAAGCCCTCTTCGGAGGCACAAATAGGTCGAAGCCCTTTTTCGGAGGCCCACTTTACCACGTAGGAAAATTCACTTGCCAAAAATAAAAGTGACTTTCTCTGAAAGTGAAGTGTAAAAACTTCTCCATAAAAAAAGAGAGAAAGAAAGAAAGAGAGGACTTCTCCAATACGAGGCGCATTATACTAAATCAGAAAAATATTTCCTTAAAATGGAAAAATTATTCTATAAAGTACAGATGCAAACCTCCTTCGAATGGAAAAGTTGTTCTCTAAAGAAAGAGTACAAGTCTTCTCGAAACAGAAGAGTTGTTCTCCAACATTTTGCCAATGTGAAAGAGATTGCAATAAACCATGGTATGGGGGCAATATAATATAGTTATAAAAATAAAAACAATGCTCAAGCAACATACCATAGGTTTACTGCAACATCACACAGAGAAAATAAAGAAACTTGCATGAAAAACAAGAATAAATGCATTCTCAAATACAGACAGAAGTTTGTACAAGTAAAAGAATCATTTTATTCCATACTATAAATTTTTTATACATGTGTAGGTTTCAAAACAAAAGAAGGCGGGGACCGGTACCCGCACAATCTCCGGTCAACACAAGTCTTTATATATACAAGCAAAAAAGAAAAAAAGCGAGACGAAAAGCATGAGTCCCAAACCCATCACTTCTTCTTCCTGCCACCTTCCGAGCCTTCGCCTGGCCGGATGATTAACCTTTTGGGTCGGCTTGTGAGAGTAAGGGAAGAAAGAGGAAGGTGTGCAATTGGACTTTCTTCTGCTTTTTCTTCGCCGGCAGAAGCTTCTCTCCTTTTCTTTGAGACTCCACGCTTCCCCTTCTTCCTTGAAGAAGACTCACTGCCTGGAGTGAAAAGTGCAGACAACTTTATATCATCAGAAATAGTTTGCTCCGGGGTTCTTTCACCTTCTTCAGGTTCCTCGGCCTTCTGTTCTTGTGAAGCGACCGAGTCATCCAAGCCTTGAAGAGCTTCTATCAGCTCCTCTTGTGACCCCGGTTGAGAAACGGAAGGGGGAGCAATCTGAAGAGGCGGAGAGGAAACAACTGGAAGAGGGGAAGGCTGAAAAACACTTGGCGCTTTCACTACAGGAGAAGAGAAGTTAAAGTCAGTATCTCTCATAAAAAGAGGAGAAAGTGGCGCGTCAAGATTTAAGTAATAATCAAAAAGTTCATCAAGCTCATGTGAAGTAAACAAGCAGTCCACTTGAGCGAGATCAACATTGAGGTTACCTGGAGAAGTAGGCTTTACTATGTCAACTTCAAAGTCCTGTGCTTCAGTGCTTTCTTGAGCCTCATCTCGAGTGCGTGCGGTGGCATTTTCAATAACAGCTTGAGCAGGAGGTGGAGAATTGGAACTAGAGCCAACAATATCGATGTCGGCCGAAATCGAAGGTTGAACTGGGTCGGTTGAAGTTGCCTTCCCTAAATGTTCTCCTTTTGCCATTTCGGCTCACTCTTTGGTGAGTTGCTCCTTTCCCCTGGCAAGAGCGGCACATGCATCATCATCTAGATAGTGTGCCATTAAATCTACTTCAGCATATCCGTCTCCTCCAAGCATATCAAGTGCGGCTTCCCACACTTTGGCCAAAGTGATTTCATACTTCGGACCCAAAAATTTAAGGCTACCGTGCCCTAGAACACTATGAATGTAAAACTCGAATAGAGTGGAGCTGACTTCGGCTTTAGTTGCCATATAAGATTCCTCGGTTGCTGCTTTGCCGGCAATAGCTTCATCACGCTCCTTTCAGCTCTAGAATGTCGAGTTTTAGCAGTTCAATTTCCAAGTTCTGGGAGCTGGTTTTTTCTCGCAACGTCATCTCCGTAGCTCTCTACAACTTGCTGCTGTGCTTCAAATTTAGCTTCAGCATCTCTCTGTGCAGCGTGAGCATCTCTCACCTATTTTTGAAGCACTTCTTCTCTTTGAGAATAGGAAGTGGAAGAAGTGGCGAGTTCTTCTTTAATTTTTTCAACTTCCGCTTCAAGCTTCTCATTATAAGCGGCAATACTCTTCATCTCTGCATCATGCTGATCGAGTGTTTTCTGCCACTCAGATTTGTCATTTTCCATAGTTAGCATGGCTTCGAGGTTTGCGCGATTTACTCTTTGAATCTCGTCAACAAGTTTCTACCAACCAGACATTCTCTTGATATCGAGTTTGACGGCTTCAAGATTTCGCAACAGGGCTTGCTTATCGATCGGGACCAAGTCAAGGTCGAAACGCACTCCCTTTAAGCACCAGTGCGGAAACCGACTTTGAAGAGTAGCCGGACCCTGTCCAACTTGATACGGGGGCCTACTTATGATTGTTTGAATATCAGCTCTTTGAAGGGCGGGAGAGCTGGAAGGAATTTCCAAAGAGACGGGAGCAGCAGGCTTTTCAGAAATATCAGATGTCGGTTTTTCACCAAGTTTGGCCCGTTTACTCGGATCTTCAGTGACATGACTTTTCCCTTTGTCATCATGGGATTTTCGCTTGTGAGAATCATCCTCTCTCTGGGACGAATCATGTCGTTCGCCCCGTCTCACGTAGTGTTCTTCATAAGCCGCTTCTCACGAGCTTTCCTCGCAGCTCTTTCTTCATCAGTTTCCCAGGAGGCAGGAAGATACCTCTTGGGGTCATAAGAGCCGCGCCTCCCATAACGCTGGAAATCATCGTAGTAGGAGCCACTTCGTCCCATTGGAGAACCTGAAAATGAATAAGAGATAAATTCAGAAATCTTCAAAGCAAGGAAGTTGAATGCATACAAGTGCTGAAAAGTCCTAAGTGTGTGTAACGTTCAAACTACGCGCGTCAAACTACGAACCACTCCTTGGTTGGGGGGTGACGATGGATTTTACAACTAGTGTCAACTCTTGGGATGATGGAGTTTGTTGCAGGACGGATGTCGCTTCAACTGCTGGAGAAATAACTTTAGCAGTGATAGGATCATCTTTAAAAAGCTCCTGTGAAGTAATCATCAGGTCGCTCAACCCCTCAAAAGTATCATCACCGCTGTGCTTGGCGGGACTCGCTCTCTCA
Source organism: Allium cepa (assembly GCA_030765085.1). Lineage (NCBI taxonomy): Eukaryota > Viridiplantae > Streptophyta > Magnoliopsida > Asparagales > Amaryllidaceae > Allium > Allium cepa. The sequence goes on along the minus strand of CM060928.1, from coordinate 1,026,232,098 downwards.
GTTCCTTCGTCACCAGATTTCCCAAATGGTTGGGGAGGTTCCTCTTCTTTGTTGACCGGGGCAAGTGCAAGTTTGCTGGATGGCCTCGCAACATCAGTTTAAGTAGAACACTTTACTAATGAAGCCTCAACAGTATGTTCTTTCGGTGTAAGTTCTTCGACAGAAACTGGGGCGTCCGATGTCTCTACTGGAGAATCAGGGACTTCATGAAGCTGAGTAGATCGAGAAGAATGCAGAAGTCCAAATTGGTGAAGAAATTCATCTTTCAGCAAAAACTTAATACTTCTTTCCTCAACCGCCACGACACTTAATCTTTCAAAAGTCGGCTTGTGGCTGGGATCTCTAGAGGGAGGAGGAAGCGCTGTAAAAGAAAAGAATGAAATTAGCACCTGGCAACTCGGACTTTGAAAAGATCAAATGGAAAAAGTGGGAATAAGCAATCTTACTTCCTACTCTCCAGATAGCGTAAAATCCTGGAGGGCGACGAACGAAGAAGAATTGATTTAAGAACCCGTGGGCGCTTTTCGGAAGATCGACGATTAATCTACGGTTTCTGGCGCTTCTCACGAATGTTATAGAGGGATGATCTTTATTCTTTGCGAATGTGCACAAGTAGCAGATTTCTTCAAGGCTCGGAAGACGATCAAGTGTCCTCCTGAACAGCACACAAAGTCCCTTTATCATGGCGTGGCCGTTGGGATGTAGTTGGAAAGGAGAGATAGTTAATCGGAGAAGGAGTCGTTGAAGAAAGTCATTGAAAAGAGGAATGGCACCGCATAGGCACATCTGACGATTGACAGTAATGAAACCGAGAGGTGGCCTGCCAGCACTATCGTTTGGCCCAGGAAGCAAAGCGTCTGCTTCAGCAATACCAAATTGAATACGTAATTGGTTGAATGCCTGCTGACTCATGGTAGTTGGAGTTCTTTCCGGAGGATTATCCAGTGGATTGGCTATCGGGAAGACCCCTTCAGCTTGCTCTATTATCTCTTCTTGAGAAGACATTCTACACAAGAAACTGGATATTCATATATGAAGGTGCGCATTTCCTAAATGTGTGAAGTGTTGTGCAAAACTAACAAAACGACAAGCAAATATAACTGAAATTAAACTAATATGCATTTGCCAATTTTAAAGTTTCAGGGCTTGTTGTTTTAAGTCCAAATACAAGTGCAGTGTTAATGCAAACAAATCAGTCTTAATTGATTAATATGGCTTTGCTTTAATACTTCACTTGAATTTGTCGATTCACAGCATTTCATATAATTTCTTTAAGTTGATTATCTTTTATCGACTAATCTGTCATTCGATGTGGGCGATTAGTGGCAGTATATTCGTCCCATTTTTCTGCAAATGTTGTATTTAACAGCTTATTAGTGTTAAAGTTAATGAGATCTGTAAATAAGTGCAACGAGTTCAGAAATGTTATCTCAGCAGTTCAAGTTGGAATTCAATTCAGCAATGTCATGTTCATTCAAGTTGAAAGGAGTTCAAGGCAATGCAAAATAGGCTAAGTCCTAGGTCTTTCAAATTGCATACGCGACCTACGACCTATGCCGCAAGAAGTTAAGTCATTAATCTCCTAGGTCGCTCGGCTTTAAAGTTTCATGGAAAAGGAAGTGCAAATTTGACTAGGTATTAGGTCGCTCGAGCACACACGCGACCTAGAGCTTAAGTCGCAGGAAGATAGGTCGCAAAGGATGATCCACGAACAGATAGGTCGTGAAGGTTTTTAGGTCGGTTAAAGTCACTAGGTCGCTTCTGAGACGACTCGGCAATATCAAACTCCTCCCATCAAAACTCTTATGACCTTCTCTCCACTCATCAACTGCCGCGTGTCCATCCCCTCCAATTCACCAAAAACATTGCAAACCCTTTAACCCGAAACCTCTTCGTCTCCTCCGCAGCTCAAAGACCCACAATCAACTCCCAATTCACTTCGAAACGTCATAAAACCCTAAGACAACGCATTTTTCCAGAATAAAACACTTGCCGACAATCAGCAATGATCGAAAAGCAAAACAAGGTGTAGTCTCCTAACACGGTAACAAGAATTGCAGGAAGTTGGTTATGGAGGAATGGTAAACGCGGCGACCGGACGATCAAGTTTACCTAAATTTGGTGGTGAAGATGACGATCGGAGGCGCAGGGGAGGAGTTTCACTTCAACTCTCGAGCTTGGATGCAACAGTGACGGCAAAGAAATAAGCAGTAAAGTGAGAAGGAGGAAACGAGTTAATGGATTACATAGGGGGAGAAGAGAAAGGCGAATAGACACGCGAGTTAGCTTATCTCTTAGGTCGCTCACGACCTAGCAAATTAAGTCGAAGCACACGACCTATGGCATAGGCGTATACTTCGAGGGGAAAATGTTAACTCCTCTATTCCATGGCTCAGCGACCTAAGGAAATAAGCGACCTGAAAGAATTGAAGACCCCCAACGACCTAGCGACCTAAAGGGATCGCGACCTAGCGACCTAAGCGTATCAACGACCTAACCATCAACACAGGGCAACAGCATGTCACAGCAAAGAGGCTTCGCGACTTAACGGACTAGAGGTACAAGAGATCCGCGACCTAACGACCTATGGACTAGAGCGACCTAACGACCTATGAACTGAAGCGACCTAATGACCTAGAAGATCCAGCGACCTAGCGAGTTATCACGGAATGAAGCCGCTTGCTTATAGGTCGCTCCCAACCTTAGGTCACCAACCATCCTCCCCTAGGTCGCTCACGACCTAAACAATACCGAAGTAACTTCTTATGCCGCTTCCTCCTTTGGTCGTTGACGACCTATGATATGCCGGTTTACTCAACATGATCAAGTGCGCTCTTGTTAAGCGTTAAAGACCGAGTCCACTAGGTCGCTCACGACCTACGACCTATCCAAGGTCGGTCACGACCTACGACCTAATTCAAAAAACTCCCTATAATTATCCCGCCTACTCCAACTGAAAGAGGATCTTTTTTTAGCTCATTTCTGGAACGCCGATACTCTGCTGAATTCTCGACTCACTCGACACTTCAAACACGAAGGACATCTCAACAAACTCCAAGAGGAAATCTAACACAATCGACATGGATTAAAAGAATTCTTCTACATCAGAGTTCTAGCTATTTGTCCTATCAGTGTTGTAATTGAAGATTGTTGTAAAGTTGTAATTGATTCAGCAATAAAGAAGATTAAAGTGGACGTAGGCTTAACTTGAAGCCGAACCACTATAAAACTATTGTCTTTTTACTGCTTTCTCTGTCGCTTTTCTACTTACTTCTAATTCCCGTATTGACGGGTGGTGCTTTCACTTAATCTCTACTTACACCGGGGTGTTAGCGTTCAATTTTAAGCGTTAACACTGCCGCCTGTTATATTTTAAATAGAATTTTAATTAGACCTTTAACTGATAAGACATCTTATGAACTTCTTTATTCAAAGAAATCTAAGGTATCTTATTTCAGAAATGTTGGAAGTAAATGCCTTATTTTAAATACAAAAGATCATTTAGATAAATTTGATCCTAAATTCGACAAAGGTATCTTTATTGGATACTCTAATAAAAGTAAAGCATACAGAGTGTTTAATTTAAAAACTAACTCCATTGAAGAAACAATTCATGTTTTATTTGATGAAAATTTCAAATTTTTTGAAGATACAAATGATGAAGAGGATTTAATCACTCAAAATCAAGAATCAATTGAAACTAATAATGAAATTAATCATCCTAATAAAAGGACAAAACTTTTAAAAGATCATCTTATAGAAAATATACTGGGAGATATGCAATCTTTTGTTAAAACTATAAATCAACTAATTCAAATGAGTAATGTAGCTTTTATATCAACTATTGAACCCAAAAATCCAAAAGAAGCATCAACTGATGATTCATGGATTTTGGCTATACAAGAAGAATTAAATCAATTTACTAGAAATGATGTTTGGGAACTTGTTCCTAGACCTGAAAATAAAACTATAATTGGAACTAAATGGGTTTATAAAAATAAAATGAATGAACATGGAGAGGTAGTTAGAAATAAAGCTCGATTAGTCGCCCAAGGTTATTGTGAAGAAGAAGGAACAGATTTAAGTGAAACCTTTTCTCCCGTAGCAAGATTAGAAGCCATTAGGATTCTATTTACTTTCGCAAATCATAATAATTTTAAATTATTTCAAATGGATGTTAAAAGTGCCTTTTTAAATGGATTTGTAAAAGAAGAAGTATATGTTGAACAACCACCACTTTTTGAAAATGATAATTTACCAATCATGTTTACAAACTTTAGAAAGTTTTATATGGTCTAAAACAAGCTCCTAGAGCCTTGTATGATAGACTAAGATCTTAACTATTACAATCCAATTTTGAAATTGGTAAAGTAGATAATACTCTTTTTATTAAAAGAAATAAAAATGATATTCAACTAGTACAAGTTTGCGTAGATGATATCATTTTTGGATCAATTAACTTTGAAATGAATAAAGAATTCTCTGAAATAATGACTAAAGAGTTTGAGATGAGTCATATGGGTGAATGAAATTTCTTTTTAGGATTACAAATAAAACAATTAGATAATGGTATCTTTATTAGTCAAGAAAAACATGCTAAAGACCTTATTAGTAAATTTGGTTTGACTACTGCAAGTGGAAAACCCACTCCCATGGCAACCAATGAGTACCTTAGTAAAGAAGATCTCTCGAAAGATGTAGATCAAAAATTATATAGAGGAATGATTGGCTCACTACTCTATATTACTGCTAGTGGACCTGATACCATGCATAGTGTCTGTCTCTGTGCCAGATATCAATCCCAACCTAAAGAGACCCACTTAAAAGTTGTAAAACGTATCATAAGATATGTTAAACACACACCTAATTATGGCTTATTTTACCCTAAAAATGATTCTTTTGACTTAATATCTTACTGTGATGCTGATTATGCTGGATGTAAATCAGACCGAAAAAGTACAAGTGGAACTTGTCACTTTTTGGGGCATTCTCTGGTTTCCTGGTTTAGTTAAAAGAAAAACACAGTTTCTTGTCAACAACTGAAGCAGAGTATATTTCTTCTGCTTTGGCTTGTTCTCAAGTAATATATATGCAACAAACTTTAAAAGATTATGGTTTAAATATCTCGAAATCACCAATTTATTATGATAATACCAGTGCAATAAATTTATCCAAAAATACTAATCAACATGCTCGAACTAAAGATATTGATATCATACATCATTTTCTTAGAGATAATACAAGTAAGGAAGTAGTTACTCTCGATTATATCAATTCTGAGAATCAAATCGCTGATATCATAACAAAACCATTAAATGAATCAATATTTACTAAACTTAGAAGAGAATTAGGTATTTGTTCTATAACTGAAATACAAAATATAAATAACAAGTATAATTAATAATTAACATTAAAATAAATCAAATAGTAAAAATAAAAAGGATCATGTAGACATCCCCCATATACCCATGTCGACATGCAATGTTTTTCTTTTTTTAATTCTTTCCCCACCAAAATTCAAAATAATTGGTTATATATTCTTCACATTTTCAAAATTTTATTCATCCTTTCTGTTTTCTCTCTATTCTTCTCTCTGAAATCAAATTATCAATAGCCTCCTCTTTCAAATCAAACATAAAATCAACCTTTTCGTTCCCCTCTCTTACGTCTGGTCCATTTCAACATACTACTCTCGCTCGTGTGACTAAAATAGAGGACTCTCTGAAGGATGCACTTCAGATGATGACTGAAATTCAAGTGATTCAACTCCTATGGAAAAGGAACAAGAGAAGCAAGGCAAGATTCTTAGGAATTTGCAAAAATTTATAATGGATAATCAAGCCAACCCTATCTTGATTGATGAAGATTCTTCACTCAATCAAGAGGCCAGTAAAGAAGAAGAAGAAGAACCCATGGAAGAAGCGCACGTGGAGGATGATGACCAAGTTGTGTGTGTTGGAGAAGTGTGTCTTGACAATAATGGGAATCTTGTCGAATAACGTGGAAATTTTTGTTTCCACTATCCAAACTGTTCGATTCATATATCTCCTATGTTTAAAAACACACATTAGTTTCTTCTCTTTCTTTACCATTGTTCTTACGTTTACAACGAAAAATGTACATACAACTATATCATTAATAAATTAATTGCATTCTTATATGTGTTTTAATTCTAAGTACTATCATGGATTCTTAGTTAGATAGTTAATAGTTTAGGACTATGTTTTAATATTAGATCTAAGTGATGATTACTTATGATAACACTATCATTATAATCACATGTCATAGAGTATTAGTTTTATGGGAGGGGGTTATATAGTTTGGATTTATATAGTTTAGATTTAGTTTTGTTTGTTGATGACAAAGGGGGAGAAATATAAAATAAGGTAGTTAGGCATAGATTAATGGGAAGTTATTAGTTTTAGGGGGAGTTATTAGGATAGAAGTAATATTTTATAAACAAAGGTTGTCATCATCAAAAAGGGGGAGATTGTTAGTCCGCGAGATGATCGTTTTGATGACAACAACCTTAGAATAGATTATAAAATATAAATACTAACATTATAAGTTTAGATATATTTGTATATGCAGGATTTCATCATGCAGGTACCAAGAATGAAGACTGTACAGTATAGGGATTCAAGATATCGAGATAGAAGACTCATGAGTATCAAGATTATCAAGAGTTCAAGATTTCAAGGTTAAATATTTTAGGAATTTGTGTTAAAACTCATATAAAAGCACTAGCATCTTAAAATTCGATTTATTCGTGGAATGGAATCCACTTCGAGCCTGTTAAAGGGATGGAACCCTCAGTAGGATGGAACCTACGATAAATCTAGTGGAACATTGTTTTGTATCCGCTAACCTTTTATTCAAAATGATCAAAATTATATCATGTTTTCAAAATGTTTTCAAAACCTTCCTTTTAAAAGCATCAAAAACCTCTATCCCAATTTTAAATAATTTTAGCCTCAAAATTATCTTTAATTTCAAAGTCAAATTACTCCTGATTTTAAACTATCTTTTAATTTAATATATTTAACTTTTATATATTTATACTTAGATTTAAATATAAAATTATAGTTAATATATTATTCTCTATATTTACTTATGAACTTTAACTATAGTCAAGTATATTTATAAAGTTTAAAATAGTTTTAATATAAAACAAAAGTTATTTTCAAAGAAAATCAAAACACCAAAAAATCCTTTGGGATGTCGACATGCCCAAGTACCCCATGTCGACATGGTGTTAATTGAGATTAAAATTTAAATTTCAAAAGAAGTGTCTATTCGCCATAACTCTTCACCAATGGACATGACTGTTGTTCTTCTATAAATTAGGGTCAGTTTCAACGAATTTAAGATCAGATTTTCTGGTTTTTCACTACTCTTCTTCTTCTTCCACATTTCTTAATACATATTCTTATCATTACTCTGCTGAAATCAACATTGAATCGTACTCGATTACTTCTAGTTTGGTTCTGTATCACTATCTCAACAAGGTTACCAGTGCTATTTAGAGTTATAGACTTCTTTGTAACCTATTAAGCGAGAAAAGGTGTGATTGTGGCCTTGAAAATCCATAAAGCGAGAAAAGGTGTGATTGTAGCCTTGGTAAATCAATTGGGTAAACTTGTGGCCCGGAAATCAAGTATCTCTACCTAGAGGATTGAAATTCTGGAGGGTGTACCTCGTAGCCTTGAAATCGAGGGTGTAATTTTACAATTGCTTTTGAAAGGAAATCCATACTTGTGTTGCGGGACTGGATGTAGGGTAACTCTGAACCAGTATAAAATCCGGTGTGTTCTTTCCTTTACTGCTTCTATTTTATTTCTGCATCTGTGTTTGTTTCTGTGATTATCCATGCATCTGTAGATTGCATACATCTATGTCTAAATTAACATAAACTAAAAAAGATTTAGTAATTCTTTATAAACACCATTCACCTCCCTCTAGTGTTAATCCTAGCCTTAAGATCCATAATCCGCATTTCTATCATAATATACATACAATCATCAGAGTACAACAATCAACAAATCAATCCAGACAGTTATAATAACTTGTCCTTACAATTACATAACATACTACATGACTCACACAGCGGAAATAACCAAGTACGTGTAATACACCTGAGAATCCTCCAGCTCATCTTCTGAGCTCTAACTTGAATCTGTAATACTCGATCTGACCCGAGCATTATAATAAAATGACACTTGGTTAAGTCTGGAAAACCAGCATGAGAAAACACACTCAATTTGATTTTATTACTGTTATCAAAATCCTTTGGAAATAAATGTATCTCATAAACCACACCACACATAAATACGACTGGTTTATACCATACGATAACTAAAACATTTTATATCAAAATCATCTGATATTATGACAGCGTCTATAGAAAATAAACTAGAAAATAGCTTAAAGCTTGCATATCACGTTTCAGCATAGTTGGGCACAATCAAATCCGTACAGGCTCGTAGTGGATATTGGATTCCATACAATGACTGGACTACTAGGGTATCGCCTATCATAGTACACCTCCAGGAAAATGTACCTGATCATACCTAACGATCTCTGCCAACAAATGACCGACCTATCCCCGACTTAGATAGTACCGAACATGTTATCACCCTGGGTGTTCCCACCCTAATCGAGCGCTCTCTTTTCCATGCACAACTATATCCATAATTATAATATATCCGAGGGTATCTAGAAAAGTGATAGCACATCTTATTTAGGTGCGACCCACATAGCCTTGTTGCATCTCCCCTATTTTAGTCATTACCAGTTGATAAGGCTTGAGGCTACGTTTTACCTTAAGAATAGCATTTATACTTGGAATGCTAACACTGCCTTTAGGTGACAATGCAATGGCAACATTCATCCACACAAGTTATACTGGGTCTAAACAAACCGAATATCCAAAATCACCGTCTTTATTAGCTCTACCATATCATAATTTGTAACGCACAAATCAAATCGAAGTGGTTTTTCAGATAATTAAATCTGATCCCGGTCTCTTCGAAATGATTAACGGATTTGGCCAATTTTGTTAGTTAGTTATTTAACTATCAAATTACACACAAACAGTGACTGGGCCCATGTTATAAATCTTTCAAAATATTTATTTCAAAATATATTTACAAAGATATAGACTCAAATCTCTTCTCGCATTCCAACTTTAGCAAACCATGTCAAAACTTATATCCATAGCCGAATATTTTCCAAACCATACCTTGTTTCAACCCTTAATGAAATATTTCCACATACCCATTCCATAGTCAACATTTCCAAACATTTTCTTTTTTCAATACGTAGGAAAATATTTATAATTTTTTTTTTCAAAACCACTTACTTCTCAACACTAAGAAAATATTCAAGACAAAGAAAATATTCAAATCGAAATCTCGTCGCCGCTCGCCGCTTGGACCATCACCTATCACCTAAACTTGTCTCCTCCTCCATATCCCTCCAAAGCCATGCCTTGCCCCAAACACCACCTTCCGATCGTTCCTCCGCATTTGCAACCTCCCTACAGCCCGCCTCGAATCCATATTGTCGCATTCGACATCCCCCCATTGCACCTTTGACACTGCCTCCCCTCCTCTACATGCACCGCCGCTAATCAAACTCGATCGTGAGATTTGATTTGATTTCTCTTTTTTTCTCGATGTTTATTTGCTCAATATTGAGGAAGGAAAAGGAAAATCGTGTTTTTAAGTGAAGGGGTGCAGCCCGATTCAGACATGGGTGGCCGATGAGACATTATAGGGTTTGATTGTTTTATTATTTTTTTAATTATATATTCAAAATATCTCGTATTATATATAGGGATATCTCGAACACCTATTTAGGTGTGGCGCCTGGAGTTCCTAATGTTATACCACTATTCCAAACCCTGTGGTACAAGTTTCGGAACCTAATTCGATCGTATGCGGAAGACGGCTTTTTAAATTGACTATTTAAATCAAATTCAAATAAATTATTTTTAGACGTTTCCAGACCGCGTGACCAAACAGTAAATCCAAATGCTATGAAATTTGAAGTCTGATAATAATACACTATTACGAATTCAATGAAACTGGTTTTGTCGAATTTCGAGACCGTGCCCCGGATCGCTATTTTAACGCGTCGATAAAATCAAAGATCTAAATAATTTATGAAATCACTTCAAATTTCAGTTTTATAAACTTACTAACTCAATTTTAATTCAAATAAAATTTATATCAACCTTAGAAATCGTTTTTGATTCATATTCAACTCAAATTTCAATTATTCACCATTTCCGTATTTTGAAAAATCGAAATATTTGAAATTTATATTCATTCTATAATTTCTACCAAAATCTTCATATCCAAAATAAATTTCTATTCCAAATCCAATATTTAAAACCATCTAAATATTCAAAATCAAATGATGGAAAATTCAGGTCGTTACATTCCTCCCCCCTTAAAAAGAATTTCATCCCCGAAATTACTAAGGTGGGACGAATGATCCAAACCCATTACTTTTTAAAATTCCACTTAGTTAACTTGCTATTTTAATTTCCTAATTCTTTTAGTTCAATTCAAATAATTAGTTTCCATTTCTAAATCAAAATCCATTGTTTCAAGTTAAAGTTGCAAATCCGATTTTTAGTTAGCAAATATTTTCCAAAAATTTCAATAATTTTCATACAACTTAAATTTTCGTAATTTTTTGGCAAAGTCTCCCTCGTATGGAGAGCCTTTTGTATTATGACTAATATGATAAAAAGATAAACATAGGCTCTCATGGCCGAAAAACATAATATATAACAATATTTTTATATTTTGGCATGCTAAATCGTAAGCGTACCTTATTTTACCATTAGTAAGCAAGCTCACTCGATTTATATGCAATCGCGCAACCAAAATCTTACCAAAAAGTCTTTTTGTTCCTATACTTACTCAAATAAAGAACATGAGTTTCATAGATAGCAAATTCGATAAAATTTCATTCATTTAACTACTAAAACACATAAGTTTCATCAACAAGTCATGTTATAGCATGAACATTTAGAATTTATAACCAAATACAAGGTTCAGACATTTAACTATTCACTTCTACTCAATTTATAAACCATTTATTCCATTCCAAATGATTTATATGTGATTCATTTGCATAAATTCATTTCCATACTCATTTTTTTCTTAACTCATCACAAGTCAATTCCAATTCCATTCACCAATTTTATTTTATCAATTCATTCCATGCAAACTCAAACAATGAATCATTTCACAAAATAATAACTTAAGTTTATAAGTAATTTATGTTTATTTCTATTTCAAATTTAAGTTTAAATTCAGTTCTAATCAAACCAAGTTCTAAAACCATCTTTAAATCACTTACAATCTTAAGTCAAGTCTTATTTATATTGTAACCCGTTCCATTTATCCATTTCAAATTAAATAAATTTCCAGTTACTAATTTAATTAATTAGTTCATTCTATCAATCTATTCCAAATCTCAATTAATTCTGTTTCACAATTCAAGTTGAAATTCATTGATTAATTTACTATAATTCAAATTCAATCAACATCTTCAACTATACTCAGTTTATTTATACTTAGGTTGAATTTTTATTCTTATTGCATGAGTTCATTTCTATTTCAACCCAACTTCCATTTCACTTTACTTAACTCGAATTAAGTTTAAATTTCCAAAATTGACTTGTATAACTCAACTTGAGTTTAATTCATTTCATAATTCAATTTTGTATTTTCATTTCTTGTTATCAAAATACTTAACCATTTTAACTTGGTCATAACCTTTCCACTTCTCAGTTTAACAAGAAATACAAACTTACTTATTCCCAATTCCCTGAATTTTCACTTAAGTTTACTTCATTCTGTATTCGTAACGTATAGTTGTACAATCACTTCAATATGATACCATTTCTAATCCAATCCAATTTTATTTAACTTAGCTTAAGTTAAATTTTAATCCATAAAACTTTTCTTTTACAAATTCAATTTATTTAACTTGCATAAGTTAAATTCTATTTCATATTGAAATTCACAGTTTTAGGTTATAAGTTCAAAACTTATTTTCTTCTGGCCTCACAAAGCATATGTTAGCGCTTAAAATTGAACGCTAACACCCCGGTGTATGTAGAGTTTAAGCGAAAGCACCAGAATACGGGAATTAGAAACAAGTAGAGAAGTCGTAGAGAAAGCAATAAAAGACAACAGTTTTATCATGGTTCGACTTCAGGTTAAGCCTACATCCACTTTAATCTTCTTTATTGCTGAATCAATTACAACTTTATAACAATCTTTGGTTACAACACTGGTAGGACAAATAACTAGAACTCCGATGTAGAAGAAGTCTTTGAATCCATGTCGGTTGTGCTAGATTTCCTCTTGAAGTTTGTTGAGATGTCTTTCGTGTTTGAAGTGTCGAGTGAGTCGAGAATTCAGCAGAGTATCGGCCTTCCATAAATGAGCTAAAAAAGATCCCTCTTTAGTTGGAGCTAGTGCTGTATTTATAGGAGAGTTTGGAGTTAGGTCGTAGGTCACAAGCGACCTTGGATAGGTTGTAGGTCGTGAGCGACCTAGTGGGAGTGGTTTGCGGCTTAAATATGGTATACTTGATCATTCTGAACAGACTAACAAGTCATAGGTCATGGCCGACCTAGGGAGGAAGCGACATAAGAAACTCCTTTGGTATGTTTAGGTCGTGAGCAACTTAGGGATAGGTCGTAGGTCGTGAGCGACTTAGTAAACACGGTTCACGGCCTAACAAGAGCACCCTTGGTCACCTGAATAAGTCATAGGTCGTGGGCGACCTAGGGAAGGAACGACATAAGGAAAACAACTTACCTCGGTTCTGCATAGCTCGCTATGTCGTTAAGTCCTTAGGTCGCTAGGTCGCGAGATACTTTAGGTCGTTAACTCGCTAGCTCATTAGGTCGTTAGGCTATTTAATCCGTTAGGTTGGTAAATCCACTTAGCTACCAGGTCGCTTCACACTTTACGTCGCTGCACCCCATAGACAGTTAGATCGCTTTAGGGCATAGTTCGTTAGGTGGATATAGTCCATTAAGTCGCGAAGTCTTTTTGCTGTGACATGCTATTGATGGTTAGGTCGCTAGGTCGCGATACCCTTAGGTCGGTGAGCTGCGAAATAGTGGAGTTAACATTTGCCCCTCGAAGTATACGCCTATGCCATAGGTCGTGTGCTTCGACTTAACTTTGCTAGGTCATGAGCGACCTAAGAGATGAGTTAACCTGCGTGTCCATTCACCTTCCTCTCCCCTATATAAGCCGTTAGGTCGTTTCTTCTTCCTTTATCTTATTGCTTGAATTCTGCCGCCATTAACAAAACTTCAAGCTTCCTAAAGGCGAATTCGAACTAACAAGCGGTCGTCTCCTTCTCACCTTCACATCGCGTAAGTGACTCGATCTTCATCCAACTCATAATCACCGTCGAACCACAAATTTTCATCTTCTGTCCCTAGTTCAAATCCATACATCGCGTTCCACTTGCGAGCCATGTTGCGATTGGTTTCCGATCGCCATCGGCCATGTTGCCATTGTGATTCATGAAGGCATAGCAACGCGCTGGATTTAAGATGGATTTGAGATGATCCGCGTCGATTATGGGTGATTTGGTGGAATGGGTGGATGATCGGTTCTGCTGAGAGGATGGTGGATTTTGTTACCTAGGCGATAACGGGTTGTCGGGTTACAAGATAGCGAGCTAAGGAAAGTGGAGTATAGTGGCTGTGACAGGGAATGGTTCGAGATTGCTAAGCTTCATCAGAGGCGACCTAACGAATCTGAGCGACTTAAGAGCTTTAGCGACCTAACCCACTTAGCCGACCTAAAAACTTGTGACTTAAATGGCCTACGACTTAACCTTTTAGGTCGTGCTTGTATTCAAGCGACCTAGGACTTAGACAGATTCACACTGCCTTGTCTTAAACTCTTTAGCTTGAACCAGGCGACCTAGGACTTCTCGCGATATAACTCTTAGGTCGCATATATGACCTAATGACTTAGAACTTAAGTAAATTTGCTCTGCCTTGACTTGAAGCTTTAAGCGTTGAACTTCTTGACTCATATTGCGACTTAAGGACTTGACAAAACTTGAAAGCTTCAAAATTTGACAGAACCTGATTGTATTTCCAACTTGAACTGCCAGAATGAACTGCTTGAACTTTGTTGCACTTCTTTACAGATTATACTTACATGTAGGCTAACAACTTGCTAAACACAACATTTGCAGAAAACTAGGGCGAATATACTGCCATTTACTGCCCACATCAAATGACAGATTAGTCGATAAAAGATAATCAACTTAAAGAAATTATATGAAATGCTGTGAATCAACAAACTCAAGTAAAGTATTAAAGAAAAGAAATATTAATCAATTAGAACTGATTTTGTTTGCATCAATACTGCACTTGTATTTGGACTTAAAACAACAAACCCAGAAACTTTGTAATTAACAAATGCCTGTTAGTTTAATTTCAGTTATACTTGCTTTTCATTTTAATAGTTTTACACAACACTTCACACACTTAGGAAACGTGCACCTTCATAATTGAATATCCAGTTCCTTGTGTAGAATGTCTTCTCAAGAAGAGATAGTAGAGCAATCTGAAGGAGTCTTCCCCATAGCCATTCCATTGGATAATCCTCCGGAAAGAACTCCAACTACCCTGAGTCAGCGGGCATTCAACCAATTACGTATTCAATTCGGGATTGCCGAAGCGGATGCTATACTTCCTGGGCCAAATGATACTGCTGACAGGCCACCTCTCGGTTTTGTCACTGTTAATCTCCAGATGTGCCTGTGTGGTGCCATTCCTCCTTTCAATGAATTTCTTCAACAACTCCTTCTCCGATTAACCATCTCTCCCATTCAACTGCATCCCAATGGCTATGCCATCCTAACGGGATTGTGCGTTCTATTCAGAAGGACACTTAGCCGTTTTCCGAGCTTCGAAGAAATTTGCTACTTATGCACATTCGCAAAGAATAAAGACCACGCCTTCATTATACTCGCGAGAAGTGTCAGAAACCGTAAACTTATCACCGATCTTTCCGAAAGTGCTCATGGTTTTCTAAATCAATTCTTCTTCGTTTGCTGCCCCCAAGGGTTTTATGCCATCTGGAGAATAGGAAGTAAGATTGCCCATCCCCGCTTTTTTCCATTTAAGCTTTTCGAGATCCGAATTGCTAAGTGCTAACTTCATTCTTTTCCTTTACAGCGCTTCCTCCTCCTTCTAGAGATCCCAGTCACAAAACGACTTTTGAAAGGCTAAGTGCCGTGCCGGTCGAGGAAAGAAGTATTAAGTTTTTGCTGAAAGATGAACTTCTTCATCAATACGGGCTTCTGCACCCTTCTCGTTCTACTCAAACTCATGAAGTCCCTGATTCTCCAGTAAAAACATCGGATGCCGCAGTTTCCGTCGGAGAACTTATGCCGAAAGAACATACTGTTGAGGCTTCATTGGTAAAGTGTTCTACTTCAATTGATGTTGCGGGGTCATCCGATGTTAACGTGAAAATCTGAAGCTAACACCCCGGTCCGTGTAAAAACGATGTGAAAGCACCACCCGTAATACGGGAATCAAGAAATAACAGTAAGTAACAGAAAATGCAGTAAATGTGTATAGGGTTTATAGTGGTTCGGCTTATGATCAAGCCTACGTCCACTTCAATCCTTTTTATTGCTGATCGGATTACAACTTATTACAATCTCTTTCAATTACAATCCAATTCAATTCAGAAAACAAGTAGCTAAGGAAAACTTCGTCGTGACAGGGTTCTTCGAATCCATGATTGAATGTGTTAAATTCCTGTGCGAAGTTGATCTAAGCGTCTTGCGTGTGCTTGAAGCGATGGAGTGTAGATTGCTTTGAAGATGGTGAAGTCTCAATCTCTTGAAGAAAATGATCCAAAAGTCCTTTTAATGTTGGAGGTGGTAGTGTATTTATAGGTGTGATTCTGGGCAGCAATTTTTCGCTCAAGTCATGAGTCGCGCTCGACTCAGGGAAAGTCGTAGGTCGCGCTCGACTTAAGGGTCAAGAGTTAGCAGGCAGTGGAGTAGGTGAGGCGGTTCTGAGTTGTTCACCTGGACATAAGCCTTAACTCGTTTGCGAGTCAAGGGTCACGAGATAAGGCAGCATCAAATTTATGTTCTGTAGTTTTAGGCCGTGAACGACTTATCCTAGGTCGTAGTTCGGTCACGACTTAGATGCAGTCGCTTGCGCCTTTTATCTATCTTGAGTCACTAGGTCGTAGCTCTTTAACTTGTTGAGTCGTTGGAGGCCTTAAGTCGGTCCGCTTTTTTTAAGTCGCTTAGAGCTTTAAGTCGTTAGCTTGTTAAGTCGCACCATCTGTTGAGTCGCGAAGCCATCCTGTCTTTAAGTCGAGTTCCTTCTTTGAGTCGTGCACTTCCTTAAGTCGTGAGTCGCGCACGAGTTAACTGGACTTGGCTTTTTGGTTTGCATGCTTAAGTCGCTGACGACTCAAGGTAGGTCGTAAGTCGCACAATTCTTCAACTCGTGCCACTCTTCAATTTGTTGAGTCGGTAACCTGTTGAGTCTTGAAGTACCTTGAGTCGTAAATCCACTGAGTCGCTGAGAACTTTATCTGATGAGTCGGCCTAGGCCTTAACTCGTTGACAACACGGGGTTAACATTTGCCCTTCGAAGTACACGCCTAAGTCGTAGGTCGTGTACTTCGACTCATCTTGACTCGCACGTGCCGACTCATCTTCCACTACCCCGAGGTATAAATGGCTTAGGTCGTTTCTTCTCATTACTTTATCTCTTCAGTTGCATACTTCCGCCATTAACGACCTTCGAAACTTTAAGAGACGAATTCAATCAATTTTCCTCATTGCCAACCAAGTTCCTACAATCTTCGTCATCACACTACGTAAGTAAACTCCTCGCTCATCCAATTGCACGACTACCGTTACCCTTTGAGCATGGTTTCCCAATTTTCTAACCCCAAACCGAATCTTCACACCATATTTCATCTCGAGTCACGTCATGATTTACTGTTGATAAGCTTAGAGCGGTTTGATTGAGTTTTTTATATGATTCGCAGGGAGAAGATGATGAGTTACCATATTTCGAGTCAGTTGATTCACGAATTTTAGAGGAGACGATACTATCTCATTTGGGTTAACGGGTTAGGAGTTAGGAGGATGATGGGTTATGGATCTGAGAAGGGGTTGGTCGTGACGTTAGCTTTGGCGCGACTCAGTAATTTCGAACGACCTAAGAACCTTCACAATTTAAACCTTGACCGACTTAAAAACCTTTGCGACTTACCCCTTAAGTCGCGGCCGAGTTAGAACTTGGAGGAATTTCTGGTTGCTTCGAACTGGAGCTTTTCCTCCTTTCCATGACTTACGACTTAAGAAATTCTTCCAATCGTTGCCAACACTTAAGTCGTTGCCGAGTCAACACTTAAGTTGTCGCAGTTTACAATTTTGCTTGAACCTTGAACTTTAATTTGATTTGCTGAAATATACTGCTTGAGTGCTGAATTGTTTGGACTTTAACCTGCTAAATTTTTTTGCGTTTTCTTCACAGGTCACTTTTGCAAACTAATAACCTGTCTAATTCAACATTTACAGAATAATGGGACGAATATACTATCAATGATTGCCCACATCAAATGACAGATTAGTTAAAAAACGGATAATCTTAAATAGATTGTGTGAACGAAGTGCTTTAAAACAATGAATCCAAGCAAAATATCAAGGCAACATCGGAATAGTCAACCAAACTTTCCTGTTTGCATTAACACTGTACTTGAACTTCAAATTAACAAGTCTTGAAATTTGATAGCCAATCAATTGTTGACGAGCTTAACTCTAGTTATATTTACTTGTTTATTTTTATTAGTTCTGCACAACATTCCACACTTTTAGGAAACGTGCACCTTCACATTTGAATATCCAGTTGCTTGTGTAGAATGACTTCCCAGCAAGAAGAGATAACAACACAGGCTGGAGTTGTCGCCCCTATTCCAGTTCCATTAATCAATCCTCCTGAAAGATCCTCTTCTACTTTATCGTACAAAGTTTTTCGCCAATTGTGCGCTCAGTTTGGCATTGCTGAATCAGATGCCATTCTTCCCGAGAGAAGTAACACTGCTGACATACCCCCCTTGGCTTTATAACGGTCAATCGACAAATGTGCCTGAGTGGGGGCGTTCCTCCTTTCAATGACTTTTTCCAACAATTTCTTCGTCAATTGGCCATCGCCCCATCCCAATTACACCCCAATGGCTATGCCATTTTAATGGGGTTGTGTGTACTGTTTAGGAGGACGCTTGATCGATTCCCAAGCTTTGACGAGATTTGCTTCCTATGCTCTTTCACCAGGACTAAAGATCACCCCTCTATTACTGTCGTGAGAAGTGCTCGAAATCGTAAATTGATCATCGGTCTTCCTGACAGCGCTCATGGGTTTTTGACTCAATTTTTCTATGTTCGCTGTCCCCGGGGTTTTACGCTGTATGGAGGGAAGGAAGTAAGATTAACCATTCTTACTACGTTTGTTATCCGACTTTTGCGAGTCTGAATTGTTAAGTGTTAACTCCGCTTCTTTTTTATTTTCAGCGCTCCCCCCTCCTTCTAGGGATCCCAGTCATAAGCCAACTTTCGAAAGGCTCAAGGCCATGCCAGTTGAGGAGAGAGACATTCAATTTCTGTTGAAAGATGAATTTTTGCATCAGTATGGACTTTTGCATACTTCTCGTTCTACACATCCTCATGAAATCCCAGACTCCCCGGCTAGAGCGTTAGATGCCCCAGTTTCTACCGACATATCCATACCAAAAGGACCTGCTCCCGAGGCTTCGCTAGTGAAGTGCTCCACCTCTGTTGATATTGCGGGGCCATCTGACAAACTTGCCCCGGTTATTGAGGAAGAAGAGCCTCAGGGATCTCCCCAACATTCACAGAAATCTGGTGAAAAAGCTGAGAAAAACAGTCCTGTCAAGCAGAGCAGGGACGACACTTTCGAAGGACTGAGTGACCTCTTTGCCACCTCACAAGAGATCTTTAAAGATGATCCTATCACTACCGGGATTTCTTCTTCAGTAGTCGAGGCGACTTCTATTCTGCAACAGACTCCGTCAACTCAGGAGTTGATGTTAACTTCTACACCCATAACTACTCCACAATTAAAGAGTGGTTCGTAGTTTGATGCGCGTAGTTTGCACATTACACTCACCTAGAATCTTTCAACACTTTTATGCTTCTGACTTTTTGTACTTTGAAGAATTCTAAAATTTAGCTCTTTTTATTTCAGATCCTCCGATGGGACGCAGCGGATCCTACTATGATGACTTCCAGCGCTACGGGAGGCGTAGCCAATATGATTATAGGCGTTACCTCCCCTCTTACAGAGAATCCGATGAAGAAAGAGCCGCCCGAAAGGCTCAAGAGAAGAGGGCTCAAGAGGAGCGTTATGAAAGAAGAGAGAGGGAGGAGCGCCACGATTCTTCGCAGAGAGGCAACGATTCCCATAAAAAAAATCCCATGATGACCGAGGAAAAAGTCATATGGTTGAAGATTCGAACAAGCGAGCCCGACATGGTGAGAAGCACACCTCTACAACTCCTGAAAAGGTTACTGCCCCTGCCTCGCTTGACATTCCTTCTGGCTCTCCCGCTCTTGGGAAAGAAGATATTCAAACAATAATCAGCAGGCCCAAATTCCAAGTTGACCGGGCCCGGCCACTTTGCAAAGTCGGTTTCCACAGTGGTGCCTGAAGGGAGTGAGGTTCGACCTTGACTTGGTCTTCATCGACAAGTCTGCCATGTTACGAAATCTCGATGCCGTCAAGCTTGATATTGAGAGGATGTCGAACTGGCAAAAACTTGTTGACGAGCTTTAAAGGGTTAATCGTGCAAATATAGAGTCCATGCTTACTATGGAAAATGATAAAGCCGAATGGCAAAAGGTTCTCGAGCAACACGACACTGAAATGAGGAGCATCGCTTCTTACAATGAAGATCTTGAAGCAAAAGTTGAGGAACTGAAACAAGAGCTTGCTACTTCCTCTACTTCCTATTCTCAAAAAGAAGAAGTGCTCCTAAAACAAGTGAGAGATGCTCATGCCAGCCAAAGGGATGCCGAAGACAGGCTTGAAGTGCAAAAGAGAATTAGTGAGGGCTATGTTGCTGATATTGAAGAGCTTCGAAAGAAAAACAGCTCCCAAGAGGCGGATATTCAAATGCTTAAGCTTCAACTTTCCAAAGCTGAAAGGGAGCGTGATGAGGCCGTTGCCGGCAAAATTGCAACTGAAGAATCTCACGAGGCAACGAGGACCAACATCAGCTCAACATTATTAGATTTCTACCTGCATAGCATCTTGGGGCGCGGTAGCCTCGCCTTTCTAGGCCCAAGTATGAAATTACTCTGGCTGAAGTTTGGGAGACCGCACTCGATATGCTTGGCGGTAAAGGCGCTGGCTATGCTAAGTCAGCTCTTGAGGAGCATTATCTTGATGATGATGCTCGCGCCGCTCTCGCCAGGGGGAGAGAACAGCTTGCAAAATTAAGGGCTGAAACAGCGGCAGGAGAATATTCAGGAAAAACTGTCTTAACTGTTCCACTTCAGCCTTCTCCTTCGGCCGAAATTGACATTATCGGTTCTAGTTCTCATTCTCTATCTCCTACCAAAGTTACCACCGAGATCGCAAGTATACACGGTGGGGATGAAGGTGACGAGGGTGCCGAGACACAGGCTTACGAGGTTGATGTCAGAAAACTGACTTCTGCAGGTAACCCAACTGTTAATCTTGCCCAAGTAGACTGCTCATCTGTTTCTTACGAGCTTGATGAGCTTTTTGACTACTTCTTGAACCTCAGCGAACCTTTTTCTCCGCTTTGTACTGACTTGAACTTTTTTCCTTCTGTAGAGAAAACGTCGAGCATCGTTCAAACTTCCCCACCTCCAATTATTCCTCCTCCATCTATTCAGGTGACTCCTCCTTCTGCCTCGCAACCGGGATCGCAAGAGGAGTAAATAGAAGCTCTTCAAGACTTGGACGATCCCTTTGCTTCACAAGAACACAAGGGAGAAGAAACTGAAGGGAGTGAGAAGACTCCAGAAGCAACTGGTTCCGATGATGAACCATTAGCTAAACTTCTTTCTCCAGGGAGTGGGTCTTCCTCCAAGAAGAGAGGAAAGCAGGGAGTTTCCAAGAAGAAGAAGAAGAAGGGATCCTTGACTGGCGAAGAAAAAACGGAAGAAAGTCCCACTGAGCCCCTTTCTCCTTCATCCCCTACTCTTACAAGCCGGCCTAAAAAGTTGGTTATCCGGCCGGGTGCGGGCTCAAAAGGTGGACGGAAGAAGAAATGATGGCTCTGGTTCTGTGGCTTTCATATCGCTTTTTTGCCTTTTTTTCATGTACTGACCGTGAATTGTGCGGGTACCGGCCCCCGCTTTTCTTTTGCGTTTTACTTTGGAACCTGTACCTGTATAAAGTTCTAATAGTGTTGAATAAAATGATTCTTTTTCTTTGTA
The DNA here is from genome assembly GCA_030765085.1 of Allium cepa. NCBI lineage: Eukaryota > Viridiplantae > Streptophyta > Magnoliopsida > Asparagales > Amaryllidaceae > Allium > Allium cepa. The sequence goes on along the minus strand of CM060928.1, from coordinate 1,026,210,564 downwards.
CAAACTTCTGTCTGTATCTGAGAATGCATTTATTATTCATTTTTGTACAAGTTTCTTTGCACGATATTCCAGTGAGCTTATGGTATACTGTTTGAGCGCAATTTTACCGATGTAGTTATACCATGTTGCCCCTATACCATAAGCTCGTTGCAATATTTTATATTTTGAGGGGACTTGTACTTTTATTTTTTAGAGAATAATCATTCCATACCTGGAGGAATATTATTTCGTTAAAAAACAGAGTACAACTCCCTCCACATAAGTTTTTATGCTCCATCCTTCAAAGGTATCACTCTTTCCTTTGTGCATATACACATTTTATCAAGTGAATTCTTCTACGTGGTAAAGCGGGTATCTGAAGGGTACTTTAACTTCGTTCTGAGGAAGAGAATTTCCCAGAATAGTTGGATCATTCTTCCTTTGAGAGTTAAAGTGTGCCTTTGAAGATGGCTTTTTTTTTTTTACTTGCCACAGTAAAGGGCTTCTTGATTTTTGTTTCTTTGAAAAGTTGCAACTCTGAGGAAGGCTTTTTCGCGTTTCAACACCTGGAAGTTTTATTGGAATCTTGGTGAAACGTGTGCTTCCGAAGAGGTCTTTCTGCTTGATTGTGCCTCCGGGAGGAGGTCTTTTCATTTCTGCCTCTGGGAAGAGGTCTTTCTGTCTTATTGTGCCTCTGGGAAGAGGTCTTTTTGTTTCTGCCCCTTGGGAGAGGCTTTTTTTTTATATTTCAACTTTGGTGAAGTGAAACTCTGAAGAGTGGCTGTTGCACTTCAACTCTTGGTGAAATGTGCCTCCGAAGAGGTCTTTATTTTGTTTTGCATTTCAACTCTGGTGAAATGAAACTCCGAAGAGCGGCTATTGCACTTCAACTCCTGGTGAAATGTGCCTCCGAAGAGGTCTTTATTTTGTTTTGCATTTCAACTCTGGTGAAGTGGACCTCCGAAGAGCGGCTCTTACACTTCAACTCCTGGTGAAATGTGCCTCCGAAGAGGTCTTTGATTGCCTGGAAGTTACTCTCTCATGGTTGGAGGGTCATGACTCCTCCAATCTTTTTTGTTGAGTAGAGAACTTTCTTTTTTGCGGCATATGCCTCGTTAGAGGTCTTTATCCTCCGAAGAGTTGTGCCTCCGAAGAGGACTTGTGCCTCCGAAGAGGGCTTTAGTTGTTCCTTGTCCACTTGCTTTTGCCTTTTCAGCGATCCTCTGTTTTTCTTTTCAAGCTCACACTCCCTTCTCTTACAAGTAGTTTGTTTAATCCAAAGAAGTGTACTTCATTGCTAAGCAAGTTCGCGAGAACGGGCATAAGCTTCTTAATTGGATGTTCGTTTGTTCAAATGATCTTAATTTATTAGCAAGGGCCCGTTTTCGGCGAAATCATTGGCCGTTCAATTGAAGCACTTCCTATCTAGGATTTGAATTTGGGGCTTTTGTGACTTGAAATTTGTTTGTTGAATGATAACAAGAATCACTTGGTCTTGTAATATGCAAGTTTTATTTTCGTTGCCTGCAAAAAATTTAAATCGACATTTCAGTAATACATTTAATGTACTTTTCATATCGAAAATAAAGCAAACATGTAATAATAATAAGGAACACAAGATTTATAGTGGTTCGGCCAAGAATTTGGGCCTACATCCACTTTATAGTCTTTCATTATTCACTTGCATCGGCTTTACAATTGCTTTCAATTACAAGAATCATACATTTATAATTCTTTTTACAATATTTCAACAAAGCTTTCAAGTAAAGCATGGACGTAAGTGGTTGCTGTTCCAAGCTCTTGGAATTTGATCTCCTTCAATAGTAGTGAGTTTGAATGTGCCGTCAAGAAGCTTCTGACCTATGACATACGGTCCTTCCCAATTTGGCCCAAACACACCTGTCTCCGTCACAATTCTCTTCAGGACTAGATCTCCAATCTCAAAGCTGCGTTGGCGAACTTTGGAATTGAAATGTCTGGCTATCCTTTGCTGATGAGCTGCGATTCTGAGCTCAACCTCTTCTCTTTTTTCATCAAGGAGATCTAGTGCCTCAAGCTGTAGTTTTTCATTCTCCGCTTGATTGAAATGAATTCTTCTATGTGAAGGGACCTCTGTTTCTACCGGAATCATTGCTTCTGACCCGTATGCCAATGAAAACGGAGTATGCCCAGTCGCAGTTTTGTGGGTTGTTCTGTATGCCCATAGTGCTAGTGGTAGCTTATCGGCCCAACCACCTTTTGCTCCTTCGAGTTGCTTCTTGATGGTTGACTTGATAATTTTGTTTACTGCTTCCACCTGCCCATTTGCCTGCGGATGAGTTACTACTGAGAAGCTTTTTCGGATTTTGAATCGTTTGCAAAAATCTTGGAATTCTTCACTTTCGAACTGAGTACCATTGTCTGTAATTATCTTTTGAGTCACACCATACCTGCAAATGATACTTTTAGTCACAAAGCTTATCATCTTTTTAGAGGTGATAGTAGCCAGTGGTTCAGCTTCTGCCCATTTAGTAAAATAATCTATAGCAACAATGACATATTTGATTCCAGATTTAGCAGTTGGTAAAGGTCCTACAAGGTCTATCCCCCATATTGCAAACGGCCATGGGCTGACCATCTGTGTGAGTTCAGTAGAAGGTGCTCTAGGAATTTTGGCAAATCTTTGGCATCTGTCACATTTTCGGGAATAGTCTACTGCATCTCGATTAATCTCTGGCCAAAAATATCCGTATCGGAGAATCTTCTTTGCTAAAGTTTGACCACCTAAATGATCACCACATTCTCCCCAATGCACCTCAGCTAGGATTGTTTTGGACTCTTCCCTGGATACACATCGAAGCAACATCATTGAGAATCCCCGTCTGTATAATTGGCCATCCTAGACTATATAGCGAGAGGCTTTCCTCAGTAGCTTCTGTCGTTCTTTTGAATTTTCCGGTAAAGAGCCATTGAGCAGATATTCTGTTATTGGAGTCATCCATGATTCTTGCTTTTGAGACACGCTCATGATCCAATCAATATTCATCTCATTAATGCTTGGAGCCGACAGGACTTCCACTGGAGCTAACCCCAGAAATTGAGTTTCGCCTGTGCTAGAGTACTTTGCGAGAGAATCTGCTTTCATGTTTTCTTCTCGAGGAATATGGCTTATCGTGCAGTGGTCGAAGTCACACAGGAGTTCCCAGGCCTTTGACAAGTAGGCAGGCAGATTTCCCCCTTTCGCTTGGAATTCCTTCTTGACTTGGCATACAATAAGCTGAGAATCACTGAAGATCTGTAATGCTCGGATGTTTAGTTCTTTAGCAATTCTCAAGCCAGCGATAAGAGCTTCGTATTCTGCTTGATTGTTCGTTGAAGGAAATTCCAATCTTAGTGCATAGCATAATGACCGACCTTCAGGGGTTTCAAGTACAACCCCGGCTCCAGAACAGTAGTCATTTCTCGCGCCATCAACATATAACTTCCATTGGATTGGGGAATCATCGATCGTTTCCTCCCCACTGTTACCCTTATCTGTGAATTCTGCGATGAAATCCGCTAAAGCTTGTCCGTTGATTGCTTTTCGGGGGTGATAAGTGATGTCATATTGACTGAGTTCAATGTTCCACTTTAGAAGACGACCCGAAGTCTCAGGGCGAAACAGGACTTGCTTTAAAGGTTGATCAGTGAGGACTCTGATAGGATGAGCTTGGAAATATTGCCTCAACTTCCTCGATGCAATCAGTAGGCAATAGGCGAGTTTTTCCAACTTGGAGTAATTCATCTCTGCCCCAGTGAGTCTTTTGCTGATATAGTAAACCGGATGTTGAATCCTCTTGTCTTCTCGTATCAGCGCTGCACTTAAAGCATGAGATGATACTGCCAAGTATATAAGAAGATCCTCACCATCGCCGGGCCTAGAAAGTATTGGAGACGTTTCCATATGGCGAATCAATTCATCAAAGGCTTTTTGGCATTCGGGAGTCCAATCAAAGTTTTTCTTTCCTTTCTTTAGAGCGTCAAAGAATGGGATGCATTTATTAGTAGCTTTGGAAATGAACCGACTCAAGGCGGCGACTTTTCCGTTGAGACTTTGCAATTCCTTCTTCGTTCTAGGAGCTTTGACTTCTTTTAAGGCGGTAATTTGAGCTGGACTAGCTTTAATGCCCCTAGCGCTCACGATGAAACCTAAGAACTTTCCGGACTCCACCCCAAATGAACATTTTCAAGGGTTAAGCTTCATTCCGTATTTCCGGAGGACTGCGTACATTTCTGCTAAGTGTTCTATGTGATCCACTGCTTTCTTAGACTTTACTAACATGTCGTCGACGTAGACTTCCATAGTCTTGCCCAATTGCGGTTTGAACATAGCATTAACAAGTCTTTGGTAGGTTGCCCCCGCATTCTTCAGCCCGAAGGGCATAACTCTGTAGCAGTAAAGACCAACATTGGTGATAAAGCTCGTGTCCTCCTGATCTGGCTCATGCATCATGATCTGGTTATATCCGGAGTAGGCATCCATAAAAGATAACAATTCATGTCCCGCTGTTCCATCTACCAGTTGATCGATCCTGGGTAATGGGAAGCAGTCTTTGGGGCAGGCCTTGTTTAGATCTGAAAAATCGATGCACACTCTCCATTTTCCGTTGGCTTTCTTAACCAGCACTGGATTTGAAACCCAATTCGGATAGGTAGATTCTTTGATAAAGTCATTCTCCATGAGCCGATCAAATTCTTCTTTTAATGCTGCTGACCTTTCTGGACCTTGGGTTCTCCTTTTCTGTTTCACGGGCGTCAATTTTGGATCAATATTCAGAGCGTGTACTTCTGGGGATATTCCGCACATATCGGCATGAGTCCAAGCAAAAACATCCAAATTTGCTTTTAAAAAGGATATTAAGATATTCTGAATTGACACATTAAGTTGTGAACCCACATTCAACACCTTATTTGGGTCCTTCGGGTCAACAGGTACTGGTACTGTCATTTCCACTGGTAGCACTCTATTCTCCCCTGCACTGGCTTTTCTAGGATCCATCTCTTTTCGTGCTCCGCTGTGCTCGCCAGTGCAGTGTTCACCCTGTAATTGCTACAAGGTTGGTTCTTTGATGCGGACTGGAGTTGCCGCATCCTTTCCCATTTCTCTTTTCCTTGCCTCTCACAGCTCTGTCAGATAACACTCCCGCCCGACATTTTGATCCCCTTTTATAACTCCTACTCCATTGTCTGTGGGGAATTTAATGGTGAGGCACCATGGGGCCAGAACAGCTTTGAACGCTGCAAGAGTTGGACGACCAAGGAAAGCATTATAAGCAGAAAATTCGTCAACAATCACAAAAGTTTGCTTGCGAACTACTTTTCTTTCTCCCTCTCCGAGTTCTACAAGAAAATCAATGGTTCCTATCGGCTGCTTTGGCTCCCCAGTGCAGCCAGCGATTTTCTGTGACGAGGCTTGCACATCAGCCATAGGGATCTTCATTTGGTCGAATGTTTTCTTGAAGAGGATATTACAGGATGCGCCACAATCAATGAGAACTCTTCTGACAATAGCTGGCCCGATACCAGCCGAGATGACTAAGGGATCCAAGGTAGGAGTTTCGACACCTGTGGAATCCCTGGCTCTGAACACAATATCATCATTGAAAGTTCTTTGTTGTTTCAGGGGCGTAGCATCTTCCAAAACAAAGACATCTTCTTCGGCCGGTACATATTTCAAAGCCCTGGTATACCTTTCCATCTCACCCCAGCTCCTGCCTGCTGGGTGAGGTCCTCCCGTAATGACATTGATAACAGGCCTTCCGGATTCATGCCCTACAGTCTTCTCACTGGTCCTAGGTTGATGAGCAGGAGCTTGTTGCCCCTGACTAGACGAAGCAGGATTGCTGCTATTCTTTTCCACAAATTGCTGCAGCTTGTTTTCCCTTATCAACTCTTCAATCAAATTCTTCAATTGGCGGCATTCGTCGGTATCATGACCGGGTTGATTATGGAAGCGGCAGAACTTCCCGCTTTGTATAGCTCTTTTCCCAGTTCTCAGAACAGGAGGTTTAGGATAGTTAACAGAATCTTTAGTGGCAAAGTAAATACGCTCCGGCGTATCTGATAAAGGAGTATATTCCGATGGCTTGAAGGAACGAGGCTTCTTCAGATTTCTCTGTTTCTTCCCATCGTTATTTTCCCTTTTTTGTCCTATAGATTCATTCTTGCATGGAGCGGCAATGTTATCTTCAGCTTTTTCCAATACTGCCTTTACCGGTACAGGACGGCTTTCCAGGCGTATGAACTCATCTGCTTTCTTGTAGAATTTTTCAAGGGAATTTGGTTCCTTCATGTTTAGCCATTTTCCAAATTCGCTAGACTTGTCGATGGCCCTCATCAGATAAGTCAAGATCATCCGTGGTTCTGCATTGTCTACCTCGGCCAGCGCTATATTAAAGCAATTCAAGAAAGATCTGATAGTTTCCCCTAGATTCTATTCTAAACTTGACAACGACATGATATCTTTGGCTTTTGAAGCATATAGTCTGAACTGCTCCTTGAATTTCCGGGTTAGGTCAGAAAACTGATTTATAGACCGGATTGGTAGCTTGGTGAACCAAAGCAGAGCTACACCTTCCAAATATACAGGAAAATATCGACACTTTATTTCATCAGAAGCTCTGCCACCTGTCATGTGCCAATCATACTTATACAAGAATTCGTTCGGATCACTTGTCCCCTTGTAAGCTGGAATAGTTGGAGGGACGAACTTCCTCGGGAACTCAGCCTTTAAGATCCTTTCGGTAAACGGGGTTTTACTTGGAGCGAAACCCCATTCTTTCTCGTCTTCATCCCTTTGCATGCTCTCTTTCATGATTTGTCGAACCATTTCAGAAAGATACCCCTCATCATTTCGAGCTTTAGATCCACCAACTTCAGGAAATGTCTGCTCAAAGGGGCTGGCAGCCCTCTCAGGAACGTTCCTTTCTTCAGCATCATGAACGTTGCTAGCAAAGTTCCTTTCATTACCCGTTGGTTGATGGTTTGCCCCAAGAAAATCGTTCAACTTATTCAAAATTAGGGCATTTTGGGCATTCTGAGCCTCCAATTGTGCACTTTGGGCATTCATCTGCTGGTTCAGCCCTAAGATTACAACATCCAACTCCGCTTTTGTAACCCCAACAGGTGGAGTGGCTTGATTAGGTACTGGGGAAGCGGAGGTTCCCTCTTGAACATTTCCATATCTAACAGATCTACTCCTTCTCCCCGGAGCCATGATTTCAGATAAACTTCTAGTCTTCAGAGAGATTACTTCAACAAACTTTCGTGGAGCAATGATGATAATTCGCCTGAGTTCAACTCTCAATGAAAGCACCAAAAATGTTAACGTGAAAATCTGACGCTAACACACCGGTCTATGTAAAAACGATGTGAAAGCACCACCCGTAATACGGGAATCAAGAAATAACAGTAAGTAACAGAAAATGCAATAAATGTGCACAGGGTTTATAGTGGTTCGGCTTATGATCAAGCCTACGTCCACTTCAATCCTTTTTATTGCTGATCGGATTACAACTTATTACAGTCTCTTTCAATTACAATCCAATTCAATTCAGAAAACAAGTAGCTAAGGAAAGCTTCGTCGTGACAGGGTTCTTCGAATCCATGATTGAATGTGTTAAATTCCTGTGCGAAGTTGATCTAAGCGTCTTGCGTGTGCTTGAAGCGATGGAGTGTAGATTGCTTTGAAGATGGTGAAGTCTCAATCTCGTGAGAAAATGATCAAAAGTCCTTTTAATGTTGGAGGTGGTAGTGTATTTATAGGTGTGATTCTGGGCAGCAGTTTTTCGCTCAAGTCATGAGTTGCGCTCGACTCAGGGAAAGTCGTAGGTCGCGCTCGACTTAAGGGTCAAGAGTTAGCAGGCAATGGAGTAGGTGAGGCGGTTCTGAGTTGTTCACCTGGACATAAGCCTTAACTCGTTTGCGAGTCAAGGGTCACGAGATAAGGCACCATCAAATTTATGTTCTGTAGTTTTAGGCCATGAACGACTTATCCTAGGTCGTAGTTCGGTCACGACTTAGATGCAGTCGCTTGCGCCTTTTTTCTATCTTGAGTCACTAGGTCGTAGCTCTTTAACTTGTTGGGTCGTTGGAGGCCTTAAGTCGGTCCGCTTTTTTTTAAGTCGCTTAGAGCTTTAAGTCGTTAGCTTGTTAAGTCGCACCATCTGTTGAGTCGTGAAGCCATCCTGTCTTTAAGTCGAGTTCCTTCTTTGAGTCGTGCACTTCCTTAAGTCGTGAGTCGCGCACGAGTTAATTGGACTTGGCTTTTTGGTTTGCATGCTTGAGTCGCTGACGACTCAAGGTAGGTCGTAAGTCGCACAATTCTTCAACTCGTGCCACTCTTCAATTTGTTGAGTCGGTAACCTGTTGAGTCTTGAAGTACCTTGAGTCGTAAATCCACTGAGTCGCTGAGAACTTTATCTGATGAGTCGGCCCAGGCCTTAACTCGTTGACAAAACGGGGTTAACATCCGACAAACTTGCACTTGCCCCGGTCATCGAAGAAGAGGAACCTCCCCAACAATCCGGGAAATCTGGTGACGAAGGTACTGAGAGAACAAGTCCCGCCAGGCACAGCGGTGATGATACTTTTTAGGGGTTAAGCGACCTGATGTTTACTTCACAGGAGCTTTTTAAAGCTGATCCTATCACTGCTAAAGTTACTTCTCTAGCAGTTGAAGAGACATCCATTCTGCAACAAACTCCATCAGCCCAAGAGTTGACACTGGCTGTAAAATCCATCATCACCTCCCAACCCAGGAGTGGTTCGTAGTTTGACGCGTGTAGTTTGCACGTTACATACGCTTAGGACTTTTCAGCCCTTATATGCGTTCAACTTTCTTGCTTTGAAGATTTCTGAGTTTTTTTTTCTTCATTTTCAGGTTCTCCAATGGGAAGAAGTGGCTCTTACTATGACGATTTCCAGTGTTATGGGAAGCGCGGTTCTTATGACCCCAGGAGGTATCTTCCTGCCTCTTGGGAAACTGACGAAGAAAGAGCTGCGAGGAAGGCTCGTGAGAAGCGCGCTTATGAAGAGCACTACGGGAGACGGGACGAACGACATGATTCTTCCCAGAGAGAGGATGATTCCCACAAGGAAAATCCCGTGATGATAAGGGAAAAAGCCATGTCACTAAGGACCCGAGTAAACGGGCCAAACTTGGTGAAAAACTGACATCCGAACTCTTTGAAAAGCCCACTGCTCCCGTCTCTTTGGAAATTCCTTCCAGCTCTCCCCCCTTTGAAGAGATGATATTCAAACAGTCATAAGTAGACCCCCTATCAAGTTGGACAGGGTCCAGCTACTCTTCAAAGCCAATTCCCGCACTGGTGCTTAAAGGGAGTACGCTTCGATCTTGACTTAGTCCCAATTGATAAGCAAGCCATGTTGCGAAATCTTGATGCCATCAAACTCGATATCGAGAGAATGTCTGGCTGGCAGAAACTCCTTGATGAGCTTCAAAGAGTGAATCACGCAAACCTTGAAGCCATGTTGACTATGGAAAATGACAAATCTGAGTGGCAGAAAACACTCGATCGGCATGATGCCGAAATGAAGAGTATTGCCGCTTATAATGAGAAGCTTGAAGCGGAAGTTGAAAAATTTAAGGAAGAGCTCGCCACTTCTTCCACTTCCTATTCTCAGAGAGAAGAAATGCTTCAAAAACAAGTGAGAGATGCTCACGCGGCATAGAGAGATGCTGAAGCTAAATTTGAAGCACAGCAACAGGTTGTGAATAGCTACCGAGCCGACGTTGCTCATCTACGAGAAAAGACCAACTCCCAGAACATGGAAATTGAATTGCTAAAAGCTTGACTTTCTAAAGATGAAAAGGAGTGTGATGAAGCTATTGTCGGCAAAACTGCAGCCGAAGAATCTCATATGGAAACTAAAGCCGATGTCAGCTCCACTCTATTCGAGTTTTACATCCATAGTTTTCTGGGGCGCGATAGCCTTAAATTTTTGGGACCGGAGTATGAAATTACTTTGGCCAAAGTGTGGGAGGCCATACTTGATATGCTTGGAGGAGCCGGATATACCGAAGTAGATTTAATGGCGCACTATCTAGATGATGATGCATGTGCCACTCTTGCTGGGGGAAAGAAGCAACTTGCCAGAGAGAGCCGGAATGGCAGAAGGAGAACATTTAGGAAAGACAATCTCAGCCGACCCAGTTCTACCTTCAGTTTCGACCAACATCGATATTGCTGGCTCCAGTTCCCATTCTCCTCCTCTTGCTAAAGCTGTTATTGAAAGTGCCACCACTCGCATTGGAGATGAGACTTGAGAAAGCGCTGAAGCGCAGGACTTCGAAGTTGACATAATAAAGCCTACTTCTTCAGGTAACCTCAATGTTGATCTCGCTCAGGTGGACTGCTTGCTTACTTCACATGAGCTTGATGAACTTTTTGATTATTACTTAAATCTTGATGCGCCACTTTCTCCTCTTTTTATGAGAGATACTGACTTTAACTTCTCTTCTCCTGTAGTGAAAGCGCCAAGTGTTATTCAGCCTTCCCCTCTTCCAGCTGTTTCCTCTCCGCCTCTTCAGATTACTCCTCCTTCCGTTTCTCAACCGGGGTCACAAGAGGAGCAGATACAATCTCTTCAAGGCTTGGATGACCCGGTCGCTTCTCAAGAACAGAAAGCCGAGGAACTGAAGAAGGCAAAAGAACCCCAGAGCAAACTATTTCTGACGACATAACATTGTCTGCACTTTTCACTTCGGGCAGTGAGTCTTCTAAGGAAGAAGGGGAAGCGTGTAGTCTCAAAAAAAAGGAGAGAAGCTTCTGCTGGCAAAGAAAGAGCAGAAGATAGTCCAATTGCACCCCTTCCTCTTTCTTCCCTTACTCTCACAAGCCGGCCCAAAAAGTTAATCATCCGGCCAGGAGAAGGCTCGAAAGGTGGCAGGAAGAAGAAGTGATGCGTTTGGGACTTATGCTTTTCGTCTCGCTTTTTTGCTTTTTTGCTTGTATATATAAAGACCCGTGTTGACCGGAGATTGTGCGGGTACCGGTCCCCGCCTTCTTTTGTTTTGAAACCAGCACATGTATAAAATTTTTATAGTATGGAATAAAATGATTCTTTTACTTGTACAAACTTCTGTCTGTATTTGAGAATGCATTTATTCTTCTATTTCATACAAGTTTCTTTATTTCCTCTGTGTGATGTTGCAGTAAACCTATGGTATGTTGCTTGAGCATTGTTTTTATTTTTGTAACTATATTATATTGCCCCCATACCATGGTTTATTGCAACCTCTTTTACATTGGCAAAATTTTTGGAGAACAACTCTTCTGCTTCGAGAAGACTTGTACTCTTTCTTTAGAGAACAACTTTTCCATTCGAATAAGGTTTGCATCTGTACTTTGTAGAATAATTTTTCCATTTTAAAGAAAATATTTTTCTGATTTAGTAGAATGCGCCTCGTGTTGGAGAAGTTCTCTCTTTTTTTTGGCGAAGTTTTTACACTTCACTTTTGGAGAAAGTAACTTTTATTTTTGGCAAGTGAATTTTCCTTCGTGGTAAAGTGGGCCTCCAAAAAAGGGCTATGACCTGTTTGTGCCTCCGAAGAGGGCTTTTGTTTGATTGTGCCTCTGGGAAGAGGGCTTTTTTATTTGATTGTGCCTCTGGGAAGAGGGCTTCTTTGTTTTTGTGTGTGCCTCTGGGAAAGAGCTTTTGTTTTTTCCCTGTACGCGGGGAAGCGGGCCTTCGAAGAGGGCTTTTTGTTTCTGCCTCTAGGGAGAGGCTTTTATTCTTTCCCTGTTCGCTGGGAAGCGGGCCTCCGAAGAGGGCTTTTCACATTTCGACTCGTGGGAAGTTTTATTTCAGATCGCGGTGAAATGTGTGCCTTCGAAGAGGTCTTTTAGCATTTCAAATTTGGCCTCCGAAGAGGGCTTTTCACATTCCAACACTTGTGAAGTTTTATTTCAGATCTCAGTGGAATGCGTGCCTCCGAAGAGGTCTTTTCACCTTTCAACTCGTGTGAAGTTTTATTTCAGATCACGGTGAAATGTGTGCCTCCGAGTAGGGCTTTTGCCTGGAAGTTTCTTTCCCATGGTTGGATGGATTCACGGGGAGGACACAAGTTACTTGGATTGTTTGTTCGCACAAACGTTCTCAGCTAGTTAACGAGTGTCCTGTGCCACCGGTCATTCCACAACTTTTTTTTGAGAAAGAAAACTTTCTTTTTCTGGCAAGTCTCATTAGAGGTCTTTATCCTCCGAAGAGTTGTGCCTTCGAAGAGGTCTTGCGCCTCCGAAGAGGTCTTTTGCTGCCTGCTGCCTGCTCGCCCATGTCTTTTCGCCATTTTTTCTTATCAGCGGTTCCCTGTTATTATTTTCAAGCACACATTCCTTTCTTTTGCAAGTAGCTTATTTTATCCAAAGAAGTGTACTTCATTGTTAAATGAGTTCGCAGGGGCAGACACAGGCTAATTAATCGGATGTTTGTTTGCACAAACGATCACAATTAGTTAGGAAGGGCCTACCTCTGGCGGAACCACTAACTGTTTGCTTGAAGCACTTCTTATATAGGATTTGAGTCTGGAATTTTTGTGGCTGAACATTCATTCGTTGAGTGATGTCAGGGATCACTTGGTCTTATGATGGGTAAGCTTTGTTTTAATGGCCTGCAATATTAAATCGACATTTTAACAATACAATTGAAGTACTTTATATATCGAAATAAAACAAGCAGTTTATAATAGTAGAGAACACAAGATTTATAGTGGTTCGGCCAAGAACTGGGCCTACATCCACTTTATAGTTCTTATTATTCACTTGCACTGGCTTTACAATGGCTTTCAATACAAGAATCGTACATTCATAATTCTTTTTACAGTATTTCAATAAAGCTTTTAAATAAAATATGGGCGTAAGTGATTGCTGTTCCAAGCCCCTGGAATTGGATCTCCTTCAACAGTTGTCCGTTTGAAAGTGCCATCAAGAAGTTTTTTTGCCTATGACATATGGTCCTTCCCAGTTTGGCGCAAACACTCCTATTGCTGTCATGACCATTTTCAAGACTAGATCTCCAATCTCAAAGCTGCGTTGGCGAACTTTGGAATTGAAGTGTCTGGCAATTCTTTGCTGATGGGCTGCAATTCTGAGCTGAGCCTCTTCCCTTTTTTCATTAAGGAAGTCAAGTGCTTCAAGTTGCAACTCTTCGTTTTCAGCTTGGTTGAAATGAATTCTTCTATGTGAAGGGACTTCCATCTCCACTGGAATCATTGCTTCTGATCCATATGCCAATGAAAATGGAGTGTGCCCAGTCGCAGTTTTGTGGGTAGTTCTATATGCCCATAGTGCTAGTGGAAGCTTATCGACCCAACCACCTTTCGCTTTTTCCAGCTATTTTTTGAGGGTTGATTTGATAATTTTATTTACTGCCTCCACTTGCCCGTTTTCCTGCGGATGAGCCACTGCAGGGAAGCTTTTTTGGATTTTGAATCGCTTGCAAAAATCTTGGAACTCTTCACTTTCGAATTAGGTTCCATTATCTGTGATTATCTTTTGAGGCATACCATACCTGCAAATGATATTCTTAGTTACAAAGTTTATCATCTTTTTAGAGGTAATAGTAGCTAATGGTTCCGATTCAGCCCATTTAGTAAAATAATCAACGGCAACAATAGCACATCTGATTTCGGATTTGGCGGTTGGCAAAGGCCCGATGAGATCTATTCCCCAGATAGCAAATAGCCACGGGCTGACCATCTGTGTTATCTCTGTGGAAGGTGCTCTTGGGATTTTTGCAAATCTCTGGCATCGGTCACATTTTCGGGCATAGCTTGCAGCATCACGATTAATATCTGGCCAAAAATACCCATAACGGAGAATTTTCTTTGCTAGAGTTTGACCACCTGAATGGTCTCCACACTCTCCACCATGTGCTTCAGCTAGAATTGTCTTAGCTTCTTCCCTGGTCACACATCGGAGTAATGGCATTGAGAATCCCTGCCTATACAATTGGCCATCTTGAATTATATATCTAGAGGCTTTTCTTAGCAACTTCTGTCGTTCTTTTGAATTTTCTAGTAGAGAACCGTTGAGCAGATATTCCATTATCGGAGTCATCCATGATTCTTGCTCCTGAGATATAGTCATGATCCAGTCGATATCCATCTCGTCAATGCTTGGAGCTGACAGGACTTCCACAAGAACTAATCCCAATAATTGAGCATCACCAGTGCTTGCGTACTTTGCGAGAGAATCTGCCTTCATGTTCTCTTCCCGGGGTATATGGCTTATTGTATAATAGTCGAGATCATCGAGAAGTTCCCAGGCTCTTGACAATTAAGCACGCAGATTTCCTCCTTTAGTTTGAAACTCTTTCTTGACTTGACATACAATAAGCTGTGAATCACTGAAGATCCGCAACACTTTAACATTCAATTCTTTAGCAATTTTCAAGCCGGCAATAAGAGCTTCATATTCTACTTCGTTGTTTGTCGAAGGGAATTCCAATCTCAATGCATAGAAAAATGACCGCCCTTCAGGGATTTCAAGCACAACCCCAGCTCCAGAACAGTAATCGTTTCTTGCACCATCAACATATAATTTCCATCGAATTGGGGCATTATCAGTCCCCTCTTCCTCACTATAACCTTTATCTGTACATTCTGCGATGAAATCTGCTAAATCTTGTTCATTAATTTCTCTTCGGGGTTGATAAGTGATGTCGTATTGGCTGAGTTCAATATTCCACTTAAAAAGGCGACCCGAAGTTTCAGGACGAAACAGGACTTGCTTCAGAGGTTGATCAGTGAGGACTTTGATAGGATGAGCTTGAAAATATGGCCTCAATTTTCTTGATGCAATCAGTAGACAATAGGCGAGCTTTTCCAGCTTTGAATTATTCATCTCTGCCCCAGTGAATCTTTGACTGCTATAATAGACCGGGCGTTGAATTTTCGCGTCCTCCCTTATCAACGCCGCACTGAGAACATGAGATGAGATTGCTAAATATATGAAAAGATCTTCACCATTGTCCAGCTTAGAAAGTATTGGAGGCGTTTCCATGTGACGAATCAACTCATAGAAAGTTTTCTGGCATTTAGGAGTCCAGTCAAAAATTTTCCTTCCTTTCTTTAGGGAATCAAAGAATGGAATGCATTTATCAGTAGCTTTGGAAATGAATCGACTCAAGGCAACGACTTTTCCATTAAGACTTTGCAGTTTCTTCTTCGTTCTAGGGGCTTTGACTTCTTTTAAGGCAGCAATCTGAGTAGGATTAGCTTCAATGCCCCTAGCACTCACAATGAAACCCAGAAACTTTCCAGACTCCACCCCAAACGAACATTCCAAAGGATTAAGTTTCATTCTGTACTTTCGAAGGATTGCAAACATTTCTGCCAAGTGATCCATATAGTCTACTTCCTTCTTTGATTTCACCAGCATATCGTCGACATAAACTTCCATAGTTTTTCCAATCCGTGGCTTGAACATAGCATTGACGAGCCTTTGGTAAGTTGCCCCTGCATTCTTAAGTCCGAAGGGCATGACCCTATAGCAGTAGAGACCAACATCGGTGATGAAGCTCGTGTCTTCCTGATCCGGCTCATGCATCATGATCTGGTTGTATCCGGAGTAAGCATCCATAAAAGATAACAACTCATGCCCCGCTGTTCCATCCACCAACTGATCTATTCTGGGTAACGGGAAGCAGTCTTTGGAGCAGGCCTTGTTTAAATCTGAGAAGTCAATGCATAATCTCCACTTCCCATTAGCTTTCTTAACCAGTACAGGATTTGAAACCCAATTCAGATAAGTAGACTCCTTGATGAAACCATTCTCCATGAGCTGGTCTACCTCTTCTTTCAACGCTGTTGACCTTTCAGGACCCTGGGTTCTTCTCTTATGCTTTATCGGTGTAAACTTCGGATCAATATTCAGTGTATGTACTGCAATTTCTAGGGATATTCCACACATATCAGCATGAGTCCAAGCGAATACGTCCAGATTTGCTTTTAAGAATGTTACCAAGGAATTTTGAACTGTCACACTAAGTTGCGAACCCACATTCACCATTTTGTTCGGATCTTTCGGGTCAACAGGTACTGGCACCGTTATTTCCATTGGCACCACTATATTTTCCCCTGCACTAGCTTTTCTAGGATCCATATCTCTTCATGCCCCGCTATGCTCGCCAGTGCAGGGTCCACCCTGTAATTGCTACAAGGTTGATTCTTTGATGCGGACTGGGGCTGCCGCATCTTTTCCCTTCTCTCTCTTCCTTGCTTCACGCAACTCTATTAGATAACATTCTCGCCAAGCATTCTGATCCCCTTTAATAACTCCAACTCCATTATCTATGGGGAATTTCATAGTGAGGAACCACGGGGCGAGAATTGCCTTAAAAGCCGCAAGAGTTGGTCGGCCTAGGAAGGCGTTGTAGGCAGAAAATTCATCAACAATTACAAAAGTCTGTTTTCAAACCACCCTTTTCTGCCCCTCTCCAAGCTCGACGAACAAGTCGATAGTTCCAATGGGCTGCTTTGGTTCCCCAGTAAACCCAACGATCTTCTGAGATGAAGCTTGAACGTCAGCCATCGGAATTTTCATTTGATCGAACGTTTTTTGAAGAGAATATTGCAAGAAGCGCCACAATCTACAAGCACTCTTCTCACAATAGCCGGCCTAATGCCTGCAGAGATGACGAAGGGATCCATGGTTGGAGCTTCAATACCCATAGAGTCTCTGGCTTTGAACACAATATCATCATTGAAAGTTTTCTGCTGCTTCAAAGGTGCAGCATCTTCTAGCACAAAAACACTCTCTTCTGCTGGTACATACTTCAAGGCATGGGCATATCTTTCCATCTCGCCCCAGCTTCTGCCTGCTGGGTGAGGACCTCCTGTAATCACATTAATAACATGTCTTTCTAATTCATGCACGGTATTCCTCTCACCCGACCCAGATGGATGAGCAGGAAGTTGCCGGCTCTTAGTAGATGAAGCTGGGTCATTTCTACTTCTCTTAACGTATTGCTGCAACTTGTTCTCTCTCAGCAGTTCTTCAATTAAACTCTTCAGATGGCGACATTCATTGGTATCATGACCGGGTTGATTATGAAACCGACAGAATCTCCCACTTTGAGCAGCTTTTTTGGTAACTCTCATCTCGGGCGGTTTAGGATATTCTACCGCATCTTTGGTAGCAAAAAAGATATTCTCCGGGGTGTCAGTCAAAGGAGTGAAATCTGAAGGTTTTAAGAAGCGAGGTTTCTTCACATCTTTCTGTTTCTTCCCACCATTATTTTCCCTCTTCTGACTTCCGGATTCCTTTTTGATAGGGGCAGCAGTATTATCCTTAACTTCTGTCAATGCCACTTTAACTGGTGCCCGAAGGATTTCCAAGCGCATGAATTCATCAGCTTTCTTATATAATTTATCAAGCGAATTCGGTTCTTTTATCTTCAGCCACTTTCCAAATTCGCTTGATTTGTCGATTGCCCTCATCAGGTATGTCAAGACTATTCGTGGCTCTGCATTGTCCACTTCAGCCAAAGCTATGTTGAAGCGGTTCAAGAAAGACCTAATAGATTCCCCAGGATTCTGTTCCAGGCTTGACAGTGACATAATATCCTTTGCCTTTGAAGCATACAACCTGAATTGCTCTTTAAACTTCCGAGTCAAATCGACGAACTGGTCTATGGATCGGACCGGGAGCTTTGTGAAGCAAAGTAGAGCCACTTCTTCCAAGTATACCGGAAAGTACCGGCATTTGATCTCATCAGACGCTCTAGCACCAGTCATGTGCCAATCATACTTATACAGGAATTGATTAGGGTCGCTTGTTCCCTTATAAGCCGGGATGGTAGGAGGAACAAACTTCCTTGGGAATTCCGCCTTTAGAATCCTTTCAGTGAATGGAGTTTTGCTCGGAGCGAATCCCCATTCCTTTTCATCTTCATTCCTCTGCATGCTTTCTTTCATGATTTGTCGCACCATGCCCGACAGATATTCCTCATCATTTAAAGGATCTGCAGGACATACTTCGGCCATTTTCTCGGAAGTTTGTCTGGACAAACGTTCGCGGAGAGTTGGCTGTGG
The DNA here is from genome assembly GCA_030765085.1 of Allium cepa. NCBI lineage: Eukaryota > Viridiplantae > Streptophyta > Magnoliopsida > Asparagales > Amaryllidaceae > Allium > Allium cepa. The sequence goes on along the minus strand of CM060928.1, from coordinate 1,026,192,512 downwards.
TCTCGATCCTCCGGCTTGAGGAGGTGTTTCTTTGGCGGGGCTAGCTGCTCTTTGAGGAATACTCCTCCCTTCAGGATTGTGAACATCATTTGCAAGGTTTTCTTCATTATTCATCGATTGACGGTTAGCTCCAAGCAATGCATTTAACCTTTCAAGCATCAAAGCATTATGGGTTTCCATCTATTGGTATAACCCAGATACTGCAGCATCTAACTCCGCTCGTGTATTTCCGGCACTTGGTGCTGCTTGACTTGACGAAGGAGAAGCGGTAGTATTCTCATGAACATTACAGGGTCTTGTAGATCCGCGCTTTCTTCCAGGAGCCATTATCTCTGACAGACTTTTGGTTTTAAGAGAGATTTTTTTCAGCAAACTTTTGTGAAGCAATGACGGAGATATCCTGAGTTGGTTTCTCAGTGAAAGCACCAAAAATGTTAACGCTTAAAATTGAACGCTAACACCCCGGTGTATGTAGAGTTTAAGCGAAAGCACCACCCGTGAATACGGGAATTAGAAACAAGTAGAGAAGTCGCAGAGAAAGCAATAAAAGACAACAGTTTTATAGTGGTTCGGCTTCACGTTAAGCCTACGTCCACTTTAATCTTCTTTATTGCTGAATCAATTACAACTTTATAACAATCTTTGATTACAACACTGGTAGGACAAATAACTAGAACTCCGATGTAGAAGAAGTCTTTGAATCCATGTCGGTTGTGCTAGATTTCCTCTTGATGTTTTTTGAGATGTCTTTCGTGTTTGAAGTGTCGAGTGAGTCGAGAATTCAGCAGAGTATCGGCCTTCCAGAAATGAGCTAAAAAAGACCCCCTTTTAGCTGGAGCTAGTGCTGTATTTATAGGAGAGTTTGGAGTTAGGTCGTAGGTCACAAGCGACCTTGGATAGGTCGTAGGTCGTGAGCGACCTAGTGGGAGTGGTTTGCGGCTTAAATATGGTATACTTGATCATTCTGAACAGACTAACAAGTCATAGGTCATGGCCGACCTAGGGAGGAAGCGGCATAAGAAACTCCTTTGGTATGTTTAGGTCGTGAGCGACTTAGGGATAGGTCGTAGGTCTTGAGCGACTTAGTAAACACGGTTCACGGCCTAACAGGAGCGCCCTTGGTCACCTGAATAAGTCATAGGTCGTGGGCAACCTAGGGAAGGAACGACATAAGGAAAACAAGTTACCTCGGTTCTGCATAGCTCGCTATGTTGTTAAGTCCTTAGGTCGCTAGGCCGCGAGATACTTTAGGCCGTTAACTCGCTAGCTCATTAGGTCGTTAGGCTCTTTAATTCGTTAGGTTGGTAAATCCACTTAGCTACCAGGTTGCTTCACACTTTACGTCGCTGCACCCCATAGACAGTTAGGTCGCTTTAGGCCATAGGTCGTTAGGTCGTTGTAGTCCATTAAGTCGCGAAGTCTTTTTGCTGTGACACGCTATTGATGGTTAGGTCACTAGGTCGCGATACTCTTAGGTCGCTGAGCTGTGAAATAGTGGAGTTAACAGCATATAGTTGAGAAATTTCAAAATTCAAACACCCTGTTTGATTTCAAATCATTTTGAAATCAATATATATATATATAACTCTTTTAATTTAACAAACCATTTCTTTGGAATTTTCAAAATCAACTTGGTTTTATTCAAAACAAATTCCCTTCAGAATTTCTAAAACAACACTTATGTTTCAACAAAATCTCTATATCCATTATTACGGTTGCAATCCATCACTTAGAAACTCAAAAATGAACATCGATGATGTCGCGATCATCATCGGAATTATTTTCCAGCGTATGAAGTGAGTCTAGTGCTTTATCACCTTTAAAATTCATTTAAACAATTTCCCTTCATATATTCCAAAATAATACCACCATTATTTGTTTCTAAAACGCTTTGGAAAACATTTCCAAAATTTTAGGATTTAAATTCCAAATTCTGGCTTGAATCCATTTTTATTTATAATTCATTTGCTTAAATTATTGCTATACAATCCCCATTGGTTATATGTAACCATTTCAAATTTTATAATCTAGTACAGATTATAATAATAACAACCAAACATACCAATATACTAAATTTATTTCTAGAAAATAATTTCTTTTACATCAAAATATAATTTGGGTAAAATTATTCCATTTACCCAATTTCAAAACTATATTGTGTCGGTTTGCCTAGTTTAAGGTTTAGAAATCCCTATCGATACAGTTGTCCAGACTGTACCGACCAGAATTTATAAACACTCAACCGATAAATCAACACAATATAAAACAATTTATATTCACTAACAAATACGCGCTCATATCTTTAATACGCTCAAACTCATTCTAGGAACTACTAACCCTATGTCTAATGAGTAATCCTCACCAAAGCCAAAGTTCTTGCTTAACCTTCAGCTCTGATACCAAATGTAATGAACGGAATTTTCGACCCTCGAAAATCGACATCAATATGTTCACTACATAGCATGCCAAATATTCGAGTGCCGAAAATACCATATTGTTAGGGGTAAAGAAGAAAGAGATAGAAGAAAATATAAACAACACATAGAATCTCACAAATCACAGCAGAACAAAATATAATATATAACAATAGGTCTTTATACAAGGAAACTGTAACTGTAATATACATTCAATTATTAGAGTACAACAATCAACAAATCAATCTTGATAGTTATAATAACTTGTCCTCACAATTACTGAATATACAGCATGACTCACACAGCGGAAATAACCAAGCATGTGTAATACGCCTGAGAATCCTCCAGCTCGTCTCCCGAGCTTCATAGCAACCTAACCTAAATTCGTAATACTTGGTCTGACCTGTGCATTATAATAATATAACACCGAGTCAGTCTGGAAAACCAACGTGAGAAAACACACTCAATTTGAATTTAATACTGTTATCAAAATCCTTTGAAAACAAAGGTATCTCGTATGACCACGCCACACAAAAATACGATGGGTTTTTAGCTTATGATAACCAAAACAATTTATTTCAAAATCATCTGATATTATAATAGTATCAATAGAAAATAAACTAGAAAATAGCTGAAATGCTTGCATCTCACATTTCAGCATACTTTGGCACAACCAAATCTGTATAGGCTTGTAGTGGATATTGGATTCCATACAATGACTGGGCTACTTGGGTACCACCCATCAAAGTACACCTTTAGAAAAATGTACCAAGATTGTACTGAACAATCCCCGCCAACACAGGACCGACCTACCCCTGATCCAGATAGTACCAAATATGTTATCACCCTGGGTGTTCCCACCCTAATCGAGCACTCTATTTTCCATGTACAACCATATCCATAATTATAATATGTCCGAGGGTATCTAGAAAAGTAATAACGTACCCTACTTGGGTGCGACCCACTTAGTTCTGCTGCATCTCCCCTGTTTTAGTCATTCCTGGTTGATGAGGCTTGGGGCTACGTTTCAACTTAAGAATAGCATTCATACTTGGAATGCCAACACTATTGTCTAGGCGAAAATGCAATGATAACATTCATCCATACATGTTGTTCTAGGTCTGAACAATCCGAATCTCTAAAATCACCGTCTTCATTAGCTCCATAATATCACAATTCGAAACGTACAAATTGGACCGAAGTGGTTTTCGGATAATTAAATCCGATCCCGGTCTCTTCGAATCGATTAACAAATTTGGCCAGATTTGATAATCGATTATTTAACTATCAAATTACACACAAACAGTCTCTAGGCACATGTTATAAATCCTTCAAAATATTTGTTTCAAAATATATTTACAAAGATATATACTTAACCTCTTCTCGCATTACAATATTAGCAAACCATTCAAAACTTATGTCCATAACCGAATATTTTCCAAACCATACCTTATTTCAACCCTTAGTGGAATATTTCCACATACCCATTCCATAGTCAACATTTCCAAGCATTTTCTTTTTTTCCAATACTTGGGAAAATATTTATGAATATGTTTTTTGAAAATCACTTACTTTTCAACTCTTAGAAAATATTCATAAATTTATATTCATTTTATGGTTACATTCCCAAATAAGGAAATTTCCCTTAGTACCAACTTATAAAAACATTTACAGCCTCTTCTGTAAATTCTCAACTCATTATAACTCGCTCCATAAATCTCTGGAACTTTTAATAAATCCCTTTTACAATTTCCAAAATCAATTTACTTATTTAAAATCCCATCCAACAATTTATAACTTCTTACTGAATTCTGATTCATTTATACAAAGTTCACGTATCGAACACTAGGAAAATTTCCTTAAGTTCCCAAAATTCAATTTAAGATACCTCTTATAAGTCATTTCCATTAAACAACTCGATTTACAATTCTCGAGAGTATTTATAAACACATTTCAATCATTTTCAAAACACTATATATATGATAAGTAATTTTAAAAGTATAAATTTTATTTTCAAAACACTTTTAGATAATTATTTAAAATATCGAATACTTTTAAATAATCAACGATAACTCATTTCCAATTCATTTTAAATAATACCAATCGATGTTACAAAGCTTATTATAAAAGTTAGAATTTATTTCAATTGATATTAAGTATTTTAAAAACTAACTTCCGAAATATTTTAATACTAAATAGTTTTTGTTTACATAGTTTAATAGATAACAATTTCATTTTAAAACAACTTAACTTCTCGATAAAAAAAAATATTTTTAATAGTCAAACATAACCAATTTTATATTTATAAATCTCTCTCGATTTATCACAAATCAATTTACATTTCCAATTTCACAACTATTTCCGAAATCCATAATAGATTCAACTATTTCTTTCTAAACCAATTCAAAATCTCATTATAAATTCGCACTGTGGATTTATATTCCCAATTTATCAAATGATAATGAATTCACTTTATTTATAAAACTTATTTGTAAATTTTATAAACTCATTTCTAGTTTGTAACAGATTTATATTGCTAAAATCCACTTATAAATCGATTTCTATTTAAAATTCCATTTGGAAATCTATTCCTTAACAATTTCCAATTATAATTCAAAATTAAGTTATTTATTTGTTTTATCCAACCCAATTCTTTTTGAATAATTCCAAATCCTTTCAAAAACTCGAATTCAACTTCTAATTATAAATTAAGAAATATTATTAAAATCTCTTGTTTTCAATTTCCTTGTAAATATATATAAATTTCAAAAAATATATTTATTTTTGATAACTCCTTACGAAATAGTTAAGTATATTTCCAAAATCAAATCCTTTATTTTAACCTAACCATTCCTTATTCAATATTCCAATTTTCCATATAAATAATTTTATTTCCTAATATCACCTTTGGATTTCTTTTTAAAATTCAAAAATATTATTTATGGTATTTAAAAATACCAATATTGGCCCAGTGCTACTATACCATCCAATATACCAAATCACACAACAATCCATAACAGATTATTTAACCACATCATATATCACTATATATAAAACAAATCAATATATTTTTGAGGAATCCAGTTGGATCCCTCCAATTTGTTTTCCTACATCCACATATGTTATATAACATAAAATACCTATCCCGCTTCGAGGCTGGATATCGCGTAATACATGGTCATCCGCTATTATACGGGGTACATGGTGTCTCATCCGCCCGAATAGCGGTAAATATATCCAACTACTAATATATATAATATAACATTCAACTTATAATAAAATATCAATCCAACCAATCATCTAATAATTAATTTTAATTATTATAAATTAAATCCAGTAATCCAAATGAGTGAGATTTACTCATCTTGATTTTTATTTGCAATTCTTTCCAATTTTAAGTTAAATTGAACTAACATTCAATTTAACTTAAAATTCCATCTATTCCTGATTGACACCAAATAAATTCCCACATCAGTTTTATCGCGTAGTATTTGCTATTGCGAACCCAGCGTGACTTGCTACATGTGCATCAGACCTCATATGGTCAGATATAAAATTTATAGGTTATCATCTAATTAAATTACACTAATTATATTACTAACTAATATCATTATTTAAACCAAATCTCACCACTTAACCTGATGCTCACCAACTCCACCATAGCCTCCCCTTTCTCCCTCCATAACCCCACCCTTAAACCATTTTTCGAACAACCCACAACATCATAGAATTCCAAACGACCAAACTACCTAAGAACTCCATTACATCACCTTCCATTCTACCTTTTGCATCGTGACTACAGGCTCTCCTACCTCGACCGTAAAAAGTCGCGACTTTTCCTAGGCTATTCACGCGAGGAATCGAAATCTCATCGTCGCTCCCCGCCTGGACCATCAGTTATCACCTAAACGTGTCCCCTCCTCCATCCCCTCTGCATCCATGCCTCACCCCAAACAGCACCCTCCGATCGCGCCTCCACATTCACAACCTCCCTACAGCCTGCCTCAAATCCATATTGTCGCATTCGACATCCCACCACTGTGCCTCTGACGCCACCACCCTCCTCTACGTGCCCCGCCGCTAATCAAACTCGATTGCGAGATTTGATTTGATTTTTATCCTTTTTTCATGTTTACCTACTCGATAGTGAGGAAGGAAAAGGAAAATCACGTTTTTAAATGAAGGGGTATGGCGCGATTCAGACATAGGGTGACCGATGAGAAATTATAGGGTTTGACTGTTTTTTTTTTAATTTTATGTTCTAAGTATCTTGTATTATATACAAGGAAATCTCGAATACCTATTTAGGTGTGCCGCATGGCGTTCCTATTGTTATACCACTATTCTGAACCTAATGGAATAAGTTTCGAAACCTAAATCGATGGTATATGGAAGATAGCCTTTTAAGTTGACTATTTAACTTAAATTCAACTAAATTATTTCTAGGCATTTTCTGATCGCACAACCAAAAGGTAAATCCAAATGTTATGAAATTTAAAATCCGATAATAATACACTATTACAGATCCAATGGAACAAGTTTCGTCAATTTCCGAGATAGTTCTCCGGATCACTATTTTAATGCATTGATAAAATCGACGATTTCAGAACTTTACGAAATTACTTGAAATTTCAAATTTAAAAACTTGCTAACTCAATTCTATTTCAAATAGAATTCATATCAACCTTAGAAATCATTTTTGATTCATATTCAACTCAAATTTCAATAATTCACCATCTTTGTATTTTGAAATATCAAAATATTTGAATTTAAATTCATTCTATAATTTCAACTATAATCTTCATATTCAATAATTTTTAGTTCCAAATCCAACATTTAAAACCATTGAAATACTCAAAATCAAATGACGAAAAATCCAGGTCATTACATAATGTTACCTCAAAGTCATGTTTCACGATTATTCTTAACTTTCCAAATAGCGACAAGTCTACTTCTTCGACGTTTAGTGCTAAGTACACAAATAAATCGTTCCCATTTAAGTGAATCATTGTACGAAAATTAATTCATATCCATAAACAAATCAAATTTTTTCTTTTAAAAACCCGAATTCGTGTTTGGCCTCAAATTAAAAGTATTAGCTTTAAAGCACTTTGATAAAAGAGTTTAATAACTTCAAAACATCAATTTAATGGAATTAATAACTTAAAACATCCTTATTATGTTGATTAATTAACTTTAAAATTCATCACACAATTTGATTTTTGAACTTCAAATGTCTTTAAATAATAAAAAAAGGTAAACCACTTTGAACCTTATAAAATCAATTAATTGTTAAAATATAATGAATTAAATTAATAAATAATTAATTATCATTATTTAAAATGAATAACAAAGTCAAAACATCCTTGTTACTTAAATTCACATTAAAACTTCATAAATTAAGTTGAATAATTAACTCCAATAACCATTAATTAAATTGGGTAAATTACCTTTAAAACATCATTAATTTTGTTTTGACGTTTTAAACAAACACATATGTCAGACTCAAACCATTTGAAAGGGCAGATTGTTATGAGGTAAATAAGAAAAGGAGAAAGAAATAAAACAAATATAGAATCTCGCAGCAGAATGACAAAATATAATAATCAAATAACAGTTCATAAACTGTTTTATAAATACATATGATTATTGTTTACAACATAAAAATCAAAGTTACATACAACAGGAAAAAAAATAATTGCAGCGGAACATCATGATGTAGTGGAATACATATCATAAATAATAGTAGTACAAATCTTCATCTTCGTCCTCTAGAAATAAGGTCTTCAACCCTGAAATGCTTAGGCTGACCCCAGCGTAATGAAAAGAAAAAACACTCGAGTCAGAACTAAACGATCTTATGTAAGTTAAATCAACCGTAAATAAAATGAGCGTAACGGCTTCGGAGATATTTACGGGGTTTGACATCTCTTATCCAGTGTCTAACGTGGGTGTAGTAACTTAAGGGATGTTCAGGATTACCATCTCCTAAGGATCCGTTAAATTATCTACTATGTAGTATAATACGCTATTATAATATGTCTACAGTGAAGTAATATATTAAAATAGCGTTAAAGCGTTACCCATATTCATCTTAACGCATTTTTATATAATGTCGTAGTCTACAGATATTGTATACTCCACCCGTAGGTGGGCTATCAAGGAGCACTCCATAGGTACGACACAAAACAAACTCGTAGAAGGCGCTCTAAGGTATGTGAACATGGCACTAGAGGCAATGCCAGGGTAGATATACCAATTGCGTACCCGGACTGGTGGTAATGCATAGCAGCTACTACCACCCACCTCGGACACACTCCCAAATCAAATCAAGGGTGGCCACTAAATCAAATCACAAAAGCGATAGAATGGTATCGTAGAAATGTGCCTAATCGGAGGTGCGACCTCACTTGGCCCGGTGTGGCTCCATTTTTAGTCACATCTAAGTTGACTCACGGGAGTCAGGGTTATGTCATACCTTATACAGAAACCGTTCGCCAAACCATCCTACTTTATTTCTGGAATCTCCACCATGTACATATTGTTAAGTGGTTTTCGGTATTGGCAGAGAGTATGACAATATCTGATCCCAGTCTCTTTATCAACCAAACGCTTATTTCACACCGAATGGTTCTTTTACGTTTCAAAACTCAATTCACAATTTATTTCAAGATATCATATTCAATCTCAAATTATATCCCTTTCGAAATCATATTCACGTCAAACCATATTCACTTTCAAATCATATTCACTTTTGAAATTCACATTCATTTTGAAATTATCGATAAGTTCGTTTAATTAATTCTTCATTTCAAAATCATCATATTCACTCAAATATGTTATTTTTCAAAAAGGTATAAATTCCAAATTACAAATTAGGTTGCATCATCATGAAGGATTTAAATACGAATACTTCCACTTTATACAGTCTGAACTTTTAGAAAATAGTTTAGGTAATTATAAATAGTTTATATAGTTTTAAAATAGTTAAATAGATTTAAAATAGTTCAAATAGTGAAAATAGTTTAAATAGATTTAAATTTGACTGAATTAGTCTTAACATGATTTAAATAGATTAAATAGATTTTAAATTACATTAAGCAGATTTTTAAATGGATTAAATAAATTTAAAAGAGATTAAATAGATTTAAATTATATTAAATAGATTTAAAATAGATTAAATAAATTTAATTTGTTAAAAATAGGTGAAATAGTATTAAATAGGCTGTAAAAATTAAAATAAATTAGAATAGTTTTAAAGTTGATTAAAATAGTTAAATTGATTGAAATAGTTTAAATTAGTTTAAATAGATTTCAAAGTTATATCCAAACATTTCAATAATTCAATTCCACTAATTCATTTATATTCGACACTTCAACCTTGAAATTCCAATTTAGATCCTTTGAACAATTTTATTAAATCAAATCCTTTTTCAGTATTAACACTTGGATTATCGAAAATACTTCAGTTTATATAAACCAATTTCTTCTTCAAAATACTAGTCAACTGAATTCAAAATTTCAAAGGTTCAAAATCATTTAATTTAACCAATCCGGTGTCCGTATGTAAATTTCTACCCTAGGGTCAAGTGATACGGATATTTATCATTTCAATCCGCAATTTAAAATTTTATGGTTATATATCATTTCAAACCGCAAATCCGGAATTTAATAAAAATCCATAAAATCGTTCGAGTCTATCACTTCAACCCATAACAATTTTTCACTAATCTAAGATCGTTCGGGCATGTATCAATTCAACCTATTGGGAACATGCAATATTATAAACAAATAAAATGCAACAATCCCGTCATCCAATATCAACAATCAAACATCCATCACAATTGTAATAACCCGCATATTTTACGATTGTATAATTTAATGTTTTATTTAAATATAGTATCGTTAGTCGGATTAAAGTCCGAAACGCTACCTTTTGTAAACATTCAAATTAGGACTCGAGACTACTTCTATTGAGTTCAAAATGGCATTTGCAACCTTTTTGAGTATAAGCATCGATATGTTTGGAGTTGATTAGAATTTTGATATTTGCATTTGGGGATTCGAGTTTCAGCCCACTAACCTAACAAGGAACCCAACTCCTCTATCAAATACCCTAACTCCACTCATCTTCTTTCATTTATTTTTATTTCCTAACACTCTCAAGTTAAAAGAAAAGTGAGGGAGAGATGAGAAATTAAAATTTCTAAACCCTAGTTTTATTAGGAAATTCAAATTCAGGTCCAAAATCAAAGAGAAGCTTAGGTAAGCATCCTCTTCATCTTCTCCATCTCAATTTCTCTTCAATTTTCAAAAAGTTTCCTATAACCTAGCTTAGGAAATACTTGCTTATAAGCTTAGATTGGAGCTTCTAGAGTTGAAGTTGAAGAGTGGTTGATCTTTCCTTTGTTTTAGAGCTTCTCATTCATTGTTTTTGGGTTTAAAGGTGAGTTCTTGAACTCACATCTATGTCTATACCTTTGACAATTGTTAGATATGAATTCCTAACATCTATTTCATGTCCATTTGCTTTTAAATTGAATTAGTTTGGTGAATTTTCCAATTTTTGTCATTTTGAAGTCAAAATCTATGAAAATCCTTAAATGGATGTTTGGACATATTATTCGGAGTGCATTGATGAGTTAGAAGGCTGGGTTGTCGCTTGGCATAAATCCCCATCCATCGTCGCTCAATCGATCGCTTTCGATATAAATAGGCCATTAATGGCCTAGGCTAATTTCTGTCCTGAGCTTTAGCTCAGATGTCTGTTATAACACTCAGACGTCTTGGTAGTCGGAATAAAAATTCCAGACTTACAGCTCTGACGTCTGAGGTTGTTTCTTAGACGTTTGGGCGATGTGGAAGAAAATTCCTGACCTTCAGCTCAGACGTCTAGGGAATCCACCAAACGTCTGACATAGTTAAATTCAGGGAAATTTCCTATTTCTATGTGGCTTTCCATTTATATCAATTTTTGGTTGATCCGATTGGTCATCATCATTTATTATCGACTTTGGTGACTTCTTCTCTAGATTATTAGGAATATCCATTTGATGGATTTGATATCAATTTCTATGGTTTTGATTCTCGTCGTCGTATGTGAATTTTTGGCGATTGATTGTTTTTACAATCATTTTTGTGATTTGTCACTTTAAAATACAAAGTTTTCTATACTAGTAGTAATAACTCAAACTCTTTCACAAAAATGATTTCAACGTTATTTTTGATGCAAAGCTCATTTTTAAAACCGTTTTTCAATCTATTAGTATATACAAACCTTTACCTCATTCGTACGAGAAATCTAATTAGACGACTTAGCAAAACAAGTGGTATGAAACTCTTGCGTTTTCTTTGTCGGTTAATTCTTGGACTTGTTTGATTGAAATCTTGTGACAATTTTCGAGTAGAAATCTACAATTTGTTCGTAAATATTTAATTTAAGCCAATGGTTATGGGACATGAAGCTAAACTCATTTATTTACTAGCTTAGTGTAAGTCACACTTATTTTATGGTTTAGACTAGCGATATGAGATGTCTTTCTGTCCATGTGGGGGACTATACCTAGTTTTACGGAGCTTCATCTCATTTTTAGGGGCTAGCAACCCCTGATCTTTTGACCGCTCGTGGAGCAATCGGCTCAATGGGTTGGTGCACGGTGCATATCTTTTTAGGTTCATTGATGTTCGGCTCAATAATTATATGCATGGGGCCTATCTTTTTAGGTGCATCGATGTTCACTTGTGCATGGGGCATATCTTTTTAATTGTGTCGATGGTTAGCTTATTGGTCCCTAAGGGGGAACTGTACTCCGTATTTTTATGGGTTAGTGGCCCATGTGATAGCGTCCCGTTTGTGATACACGTGTTGGTGAGTTTTCATGCTCACATTTTTGATAGGCCTCCCCCATTGTGATTTCTAGATTTCTAATTGATGATTTTTAGAATTTGTGTTTCACCAATTTTTTGTGATTTATATTGATAAGCTCTATCAATATTTGTGGTTTGGTGAATAAAGCTAAAAAAATAGACAATCTTTTTGGGTGTTTGAGAAAGTTTGAGATATTTTATGATCTTTGTTCTTATCATATATATATTTGTCATATCTCTTATTCCATCTCATCTTATATGATATTTATAGCTAGACTGATCCGTGTATTATTTTCTCCTTAAATAATACTCAGGTCAGACCAATGTGTTACATGTGCTTCCACTTGACTTATTAGCTGGGACTAGTTTTTGACTTTTGGTTAACTACTTTAACTTAGTAGTTTTTTCTCATACATTCGATATAGAGACTCGTTGATGTATACATATTCTTTTGTCTAGCACTTGTATATATTCTTTTGTGATGTAGTGGATCTTGTATGACCACTACTTCGATGTACACTTATATGTGATATGTTCATATCTGTTTCCGCCTTTGTGATATGAATATTTGTGACTGATTTTGTTTTATGCTTATTTTATATTTGTTTCCGAAGACTGTATAGCCACAGTGCAGTAGCTTTGTGTTTGCATTTGATTTGTCAGATTTCCTCTTGAAATGAAATGCGTGCCATATTATCTAACATATCGGTACCCGCACAAAGCAATTACATAGATGGTCGCTCCTCAACAGCCTTATTCTTCGTACTAACTGACGGCATTACCCACTAGTGTCCTTGGTAAGTGTGAGTATAGAGATAGGGCGTCATATCTTGGTGTCAAAGCCAAACTTTGGAACAACATAGAATATTATAGCAAGGATCATCGTCCTAAGTCTCTCTTAGGAATTGTGCCTTAGGATTTAGTCCGAGTCTTATGACCCATTCTATCCTATTTTCTTTTGTGATGCCTTGCTTTATCAATCAAGTTTGTTTGATATTCATTCTAAGAATAACTTTTTCCTTTTCTTTCTATCTTTCTTAAAGAAGAGAAATGGTTAGACCGGGCCATCCCAGCGTCGGTCAATCCAGTGCTACTCCCCAGGATGGAGTATGCATGTCTGCCCAATAGCTTTTAGATCTTGTAAACAATGCCCAAGCTGCGGGACCTCTTCCCAAGCCTGCTCATCCTAAATCTGGGTTTGCACACTTTTGCAGTGATTATACCAATTTAAGTGGAAGGCCATTCAAGGGTTCCAAAAGCGTTATAGAAGTCCAAACTTGGCTTAGATCATGCGACCGCATCTTTTCTCGTATGAATCTTATGGATCTACTTCGAGTCCAAGTGGCTTCTAGCATGCTCCAAGAAAGAGCATTGGATTGGTATGAGCTTTTGGCTTCTGAGATTTTTGAAGCGGATCTTACTTGGGAGCAATTTCGAGAAAGATTCGAGTTAAAGTTTATGCCGGAGGCTGAAAAAGTAATTGTAGCTCGGTGCTTTATTGACCTTGTTCAAGGTGAATCTTCTGTGACAGACTATGCCGCATCTTTTGAATCTCTCTCTAAATATGGGATCGAGTATATGAATACCACATTGAATAAAAATCAGAGGTTTATTTATGGGTTGAATAAGAACCCCAAAAAGACTTTACTTCTGAAACTAGAAGTTTCTTTTGATCAGCTTGTAGATATCGCTCTTCGACTTGAAGAGGCCGATAAAGAAAGTGATGCTGAAGTTGTGGGTGCTAAATAGAACTCCAACATTAATAAGAAGAGGCATATTAAGTTCAAGCCTAATCCCAACAAGATAGGGAAGCAAGCAACTTCGGTAGCAAAGACTCCTACTCCTAAACATGGAGAATGCTACAATTGTGGTTCTATGGACCATTATGCAAATAGGTGCCCGAAACCCCTTTATTGCCGCTATTGCAAAAGTTTGGGTCATCATATCTCTTCATGAACCAAAATTCAACGCAAGAAGGAGGGAAACCTAAATGTTGTGCAAGTCCCTAGTAACCCTTCTCTTGGACATGGTATTTCTCATTCTACCTTGATGGCATTATTATGTTTCGTGATCATCCTATTCGAGTTCTTTTTGACATGGGTGCATCCCACTCTTTTATATCAAAAGAACTTGTTGATACTTTTTCTTTAAATGTTATATGCTTGATGACTTCACTAAGAATTATGAATCCGGTTGGTGGATCCACAACACTTAGTTTATTTTGTAAAGATGTCGAGATTATATTATGTATTATGCTTTCCGAGCCGATTTACATGTTATGCGTTACCTAGGTTTCGAAATGATTTTGGGAATGGATTGGCTAAACCGTTATGAAGCCCACATTCTATGTTTCGAGAGGACTATATATCTTCAACATCCTCAATTTGTTAAGAAGATTCCTATTTTTCTTAAAGATTCGGATTTTAATTTAGTAGCATCCTTATGTTCTCTAAATCCACATGATATCGATAATGATAATGAGGAAATGTCATTTCCCTCATTTGCATTGTTCATGAATTTCCCGATATATTTGAGCCTGTTTTAGGATTACCACCTAAGCGAGCAATCGAGTCCAGAATTAATCAAATTCCAGGAGCTCTGCCTATCACTCGTCCTCCTTATCGTATGTCCAATAAGGAAAATGAGGAGATGCATAAACAATTATCTGAATTGAAAGCAATATAATTTATTCATTCTAGTTCCTCTCCATAGGGAGCTTCAACTATTTTTTTGAAGAAATCCGATGGTACGCTTAGGCTTTGTGTTGGCTACTGCAAACTTAATGATCTCACCATCAAGAATAAATATCCTTTACCTCGGATTGATGATCTATTCGATCAACTTAGTGGTGCTAGAGTCTTCTCACTGTTAGACTTAGCAACTGATTTTCGTTAGCTTTGTATTGCAGGGGATAGAATTCCTTTGACATCGTTCTGTACTCGTTATGGATCATATGAGCGGCTTGTTATGCAATTTGATTTAACAATTGCTCCAGCTTATTTCGTTGACCTTATGAATTGAGTTTTCAAAGACTTCCTCGATCGATTTGTTCTTATCTTTATAGATGATATTCTTGTTTACTCTAAAACCAAGGAAGAGCGTGAAAAACATCTTCGGATTGTGTTGGAAACTCTTACAAGAAATCAATTGAAAGAAAAATTTACTAAGTGCCACTTTTGGGAAACTCATGTGAAATTTATAGGTCATATTATTTCTGAATCCGGAATTTTCGTGGATCCTTCAAAGATTGAAGTGATTCAAAATTGGAAGAAACCAGAGAGTGTGACGGAAATTCATATCTTTCTTGGATTGGCAGGCTATTACCGTCAGTTCATAAAAGACTTTTCTAAAATTTCCATGCCTCTTACTATTTTGACAAAGAAGGGAGTTAAGTACATTTGGTCAGACAAATGTGAAGCTGCATTTCAGAAATTAAAAGAACCCCTTTTCGATGCTCTTATTCTTGTGATTCTCAAAGGGAACTAGGACTTTATTGTTTATACCGATGCTAGTGGTGTTGGCTTGAGAGCCGTTCTCATGCAAAGGGAACGTGTTATCACTTATGCTTCTAGGCAACTAAAGCCTGCCGAGACTACATATGCCACTCATGATTTAGAGCTCACAGCTATTGTTTTTGCCCTTATAATTTGGAGTCATTATCTTTTAGGAGAGAAATTTGTTCTCTACACCGATCATAAATCTTTGAAGTATTTGTTTTCTCAAAAGGAACTTAATTTGCATCAACAGTGTTGGCTTGAATTCCTTGCATCTTATGATCAGGATATTGTTTATACTCCCGAATAGGGGAATCATGTTGCTAATGCCCTTAGCCAAAAGCAACAAGCGGTTGTTTCTATGATGATATCCGAATGGAATGATCTTGAGACTCTGTCCACTTGTGAGATTCGAGATCGTGAATCTGATTCATGTTCATCACTTGTTTTATGTAGCCTTATGGCTCATCCTTCCCTTTTAGACCGCATCCTTGAAGCTCAAAAGATAGATCCTGAATTGGCTCTCTTAGCCAAAGTTGTAGGGATAAAATTTATATTAATGGTTTGAAAGACTTTGAAATCGATGCTCGTGGCGGCATTCGAAAATTTGGTAGACTTATAATGCCAAATATTAGTAATCTTCGTAAAGACATTTTGCAAGATTCTCATCGTTCTAAATTTACCATTCATCGCGATAGTAGTAAAATATATGCGGATATGTAGCGACTTTTTTATTGGGATGGAATGAAATATGATGTTGCTAACTTTATTAAGCGTTGCATGACTTGCCAACTTGTAAAGGCCGAACATCAAAAGCCCGGTGGGTTATTGACCTTTAGACATTCCCGTTTGGAAGTAGGATCATTTCCATGGACTTTATTGACGTCTTCCTCGATCTCGTTCGGGTCATAACAATTTATGGGTGATTGTAGATAGGCTTATAAAATCCTCCCATTTTATTCCCGTTCGGTCTAATCGGATAGTACCTCTTTTGGCTAGACTGTATGTTAAAAAAATTGTTAAATTGCATGGAGTTCCAACTTCTACTGTTAGTGATCGTGATTCATTATTTACTAGTGGATTTTGAACAGCCTTCAAAAAGCTTTGGGAACAAAGCTTAATTTTAGCACCGCTTATCATCCTCAGTCTGATGGACAAACATAGCGTGTGAATCAAGCTCTTTAAGTTCTTCTTCATGCATGTGTTCTTGACTTTGGTGGAAGTTGGGAAGATCATATTTCTCTTGTTGAGTTTTCTTATAATAATAGCTTCCAATCTAGTATTAGTATGGCAACTTTCGAGGCACTCTACGTAAGGCCATGCTGATCTCCTTCTTGTTGGCTTGAAGACGGTGAGAAGCTAGTTTTAGGTCTAGATTTTATTTGTGATTCCATAGAAAAGAGTAGGACGAGAGAAGCTCAAAGTAGGGAAAAATCCTAGGCCGACAACCGAAGAAGGAAATTAGAATTTTCTGTGGGAGATTTGGTATTTATTCGTGTTTCACTTATGAAAGTCAGTCGATCGAAAAAATTAGCACCTCAATATATTGGTCCAATTCCATCACCAAACGCATTGGTTCCGTGACTTATCGCCGTTTATTTCCAGCTCAATTTTCTATTATTCATGACGTTTTCCACATCTCTCAACTACGGAAATGCGTTAGGGATTCCGATTCTATTCTTGAGCTCGATGTTATTGAAGAAATTGAAGTTTCACCTAATTTGACTTATGAGCAACATCCTATTCGTATCATTGCTACGGAGGTTAAACACCTACGTAATAAAGATGTTCCACTTGTGAAAGTTCAATGGTCCTCAAATCCAAGTATTGTTCTTGGGAATCCAGAGAATTTATCGAGCAAACACATCCGGACTTACTCTCTCGTGCTCCTTATGGTGAACATCTCGTTTCAAAATTTTATTTTATGTTGTTATGCTTTAGTGTGGTTGTTACCTTTTTTGTTTCCTTCTTAAGTATTGCGAGGATGCAATTTCTTTATGGAGGGGAGTCTGTAACAAGCCACATATTTTACGATTGTATATTTAAATGTTTTATTTAAATATAGCATCGTTAGTCGGATTAAAGTCCGAAATGCTACTTTTTGTAAATAATCGAATTAGGACTCGAGACTACTTGCATTGAGTTCAAAACGGCGTTTGTGACCTTTTTGAGTATAAATATCGATATGTTTGGAGTTGATTAGAATTTTATATTTGCATTTGGGGCTTTGGGTTTGGGTTTCAGCTCAGTAATCTAACAAGGAACCCAACTCCTCTATCAAATACCCTAACTCCACTCATCTTCCTTTATTCATTTTCATTTCCTAACACTCTCATGTTAAAAGAAAAAGGGGGGAAGAGATGATAAATTAAAATTCCTAAACCCTAATTTTATTAGGAAATTCAAATTCAAGTCCAAAATCAAAGAGAACCTTAGGTAAGCATCCTCTTCATCTTCTCCATCTCAATTTCTCTTCAATTTTCAGAAAGTTACCTATAACCTAACTTAGGAAATATTTGCTTATGAGCTTAGATTGGAGCTTATAGAGTTGAAATTGAAGAGTGGTTGATATTTCCTTTGTTTTAGAGCTTCTCATTCATTGTTTTTGGGTTTAAAGGTGAGTTCTTGAACTCACATCTATGTCTATACCTATGATAGTTGTTAGGTATATATTCCTAACATCTATTTCATGTCCATTTGCTTTGTAATTGAATTGGTTTGGCAAACATACCAATTTTTGGCATTTTGAAGTCAAAATATATGAAAATCCTCATATGGATGTTTGGACATGTTGTTCGGAGTGCATTGATGAGTCTATAGGGCTAGGTTGTCACTTGGCATAAATCCCTAGCCATCGTTGCTCATTCGATCACTTCCGATATGAATTGGCCATTAATGGCCTAGGCTAATTTCTGCCTGAGCTTCAGCTCAGACCCCTATTATAACACTCAGACGTCTGGGTAGTCGGAATAAAAATTCCAAACTTACAACTCAGACGTCTGAGGTTATTTCCAAGACGTTTGGGCGATCTTGAAGAAAATTTCAGACCTTCACCTCAAACATTTGAGGAAACCACTAGACGTCTGGCACTATTAAATTTAGAAAAATTGCCTATTACTATGTGGCTTTCCATTTATATCAATTTTTGGTTGATCCGAATGGTCGTCGTCATTTATTATCGACTTTAAAGACTTCTTCTCTGGATTTTTGGGAATATCCATTTGATGGATTTGATATCGATTTCAATGGTTTTGATTCACGTCATCGTATGTGAATTTTGGTGATTGATTGTTTTTACAATTATTTTTGTGATTTTTCACTTTAAAATACAAAGGTTTCTATACTAGTAGTAAATACTCAAACTCTTTCACAAAAATGATTTCAACGTTATTTTTAATACAAAGCTCATTTTTAAAACCGTTTTTCAATCTACCAGTATATACAAACCTTTACCTCATTCGTACAAGAAATCTAATTAAATGACTTAGCAAAACAAGTGGTATGAAACTCTTGAGTTTCCTTTGTAGGTTAATTCTTGGACTTGTTCGATTGAAGTCTTGTGACAATTTTCGAGTGGAAATCTACAATTTGTTCGTAAATATTTCAGTTAAGCCGATGGTTATGGGACATGAAGCTAAACTCATTTATTTACTAGGTTAGTGTAATTCGCACTTCTTATTGATCAATGGTGATCATTTTATGGTTTAGACTAGCGATATGCGATGTCTTTCTGTCCATGCGGGGGACTGTACCTAGTTTTATGGAGCTTCATCTCATTTTTAAGGGCCAGTGACCCCTAATCTTTTGACTGTTCGTGAAGCAATCGGCTCAATGAGTTGGTGCATAGTGCGTATCTTTTTAGGTACGTCGATGTTCAACTCAATAATAATGTGCGTGGGGCGTATCTTTTTAGGTGCATCTATGTTTGGTTGTGCGTGGGGCGTATCTTTTTAAGTGCGTCGATGTTCAGCTTATTGGTCCCTAAGGGGGGTTGTACCCTGTATTTTTATGGGTTAAAGACCCATGTGATAGCGTCCCGTTTGTGATACACATGTTGGTGAGTTTTCATGCTTTCATTTTTAATAGGCCTCCCCCTTTGTGATTTCTGGATTTCCAATTAATGATTTTTAGAATTTGTGTTTCACCAATTTTTTGTGATTTATATTGATAAGCTCTATTAATATTTGTGGTTTAGTGAATAAAGCTAAAGAATATGACATTCTTTTTGGGTGTTTAAGAGAGTTTGAGATATTTTATGATCTTTGTTCTTATCATATATATATTTGTCATATCTCTTATTCTATCTCATCTTATATGATATTTATAGCTAGACTGATCCGTTTATTATTTTTCTCCTTAAATAATACTCGGGTCAGACCGAGGTGTTACAGGCGCTTCCACTTGACTTATTAGCTAGGACTAGTTTTCGACTTTTGGCTAACTACTTTAGCTTAATAGTTTTTGCTCATATATATTCGAGATAGAGACTCGTTGATGTATACATATAATTTTGTCTAGCACTTGTATATATTGTTTTGTGATGTAGTGGATCTTGTATGACCATTACTTTGATGTACACTTCTATGTGATATATTCATATATGTTTTCGCCTTTGTGATGTGAATATCTATAACTGATTTTATGCTATGCTTATTTTGTAGTGAATATTAGGCGTGTATCCCTAAAAGAAACTTAATTCACTAAAATTACTCCTGCAAGAAAACATAATTTGCAGGTCTCTGTTTTTCATTTCGGCTATTTTTCCCTAAAATACCCTCCGCTTCTTGCACGATTGATTTTAATAACGACATTATTTTTCTTGATTTCATCTTCTTATTCATTGGCGAACTTGTGTTTCTTGATTTCATCTTCTTCTTCAGTGGCAAACTCGGCTTTCTCGATTTCAGTGGAAAATTGCAATTATACACAATAGTTGCAGAAATGTCTGCAATTATATGCAATAGTTGCAGACAATTCAACAACTATATTCAATTGTTGCAAACATGTCTACAACTATATAAAATAGTTGCTGAAATTATATGCAATAGTTGCAGACATTTCTGCAAGTATATGCTATAGCAGAAATTTCTCCAACTATATGCAATAGTTGCAGACATTTCTACAAGTATATGCAATATTTGCGTTTCTGCAAATATGCAATAGTAGCAAAAATGTCTGCCACTATATGCAATAGTTGCATACATTAGTTGTAGAAATTTATGCAACTATACCATATAGTCGCATAAATTTCTGCAATTATATGCAATAGTTGCAGACATTTCTGCAACTATACTATATAATTGCAGAAATGTCTGCAATTATTTGCAAATATTGTAAATTTGAACTTTTTTTGAAAGTGTTCAAAATTTGCCGAACTGCCTGCAAATATATGAAATAATTGCATCTTTACTACAAATATGAATTTTTGGTATCAACAATGGATCTCATTTTAAAGATCATAAAATTTGTGATTTTTAATGAAAACGGTATGTTGATCCGATTTTTCTACATAAAGTTATACGCATTTGAAATGTTAAAAACATAAGGGTATTTGGGTCTTTTTGCGTGTGCGAATTTGAAAATTGGGATCGGAAATGTAAGTTTAGTTTGGGAAGGATTTTTTCTCTATTTTGAGACTTATTAAGGATGTAGGCCAAACTTACCCTTTTTTATATTTGTTTCCGAAGACCGTATAGCCACCGTGTAGTAGCTGTGTTTTTGTATTTATCTGTCAGATTTCCTCTTGAAATGAAATGCGTGCCATACTATCTGACACATCGTTACTCGCACAAAGCAATTACATAGATGGTCGCTCTTCAGCGGCCTTATTCTTCGTACTAACTGGTGGCATTACCCAGTAGTGTCCTTGGTTAGTGTGAGTATAGAGGTGGGGCGTCACAACAATCATCATCCAACTCAATTCATAAACATCAATAGATAACTGATAATTAATAACAAGTATTAAATTTTGACAATTAAAATTTCAATGTTAAATTAATCGGTAATTCAATGCAATAAAAGTCAAATTTAACCAGAAAGACAATTTAACATATCAAACAGTTATCAATAAATTTTTAATCATATTATAAATTTAATTTAACTAACATAATTTTTTTTAGAAGTTGTGAGTGGGTTAAAACCCTCACCTTTGAATTTCAATCGATTTGAAATCAGAAATAAGGGCTCAAAATTTTATGTTCTCATAATTCATCCAAACTAGCGTCAAAATGTCCGAAATTTCAATACGATCCCAATGAAACAAACCGCGCATAAATTGGACCTCGTATGCAAAAGTTATGTTTTAATTAGATTAAATGAAAAAAATAGACATTGAAATAAAATTTAATAGAAACTTATGTACACGTCACCTCAGAAGAACATATGCATGACCCCTAGCTTAGCACGCACACACGCCTGGAAGCATGATAACCCATCAGAGATGCCAACTTCACCTAGATTCCGCCGCCACCATGCAAGCTTACGACTCGATCGATCATCCCCATATGAACCACCATCGCCGAGCGACCCATCCCCGACCGAGCGGCCATATCCAACTCCCCTTTTCTCGACCTCCAATCTTTGAAGCCCAGATTTGGCGAAATCATTGACTTCTAGCTCAAATGAACCGCATGGATGTCACTTGCTTGACAACGCCTTCCCAACGCCGCCTCCTGATCGTCGATCGGATGAAAATCCACCGTCGGATCATCAAAAATGTAGTTTCGAAAGTCAAGGTTCATCCTTGATTTCTGAAAAAATAATGATTCAATGAAAAAAAATGAATTGCACCAATGGATGACACCCGTCGAGAGCTTCGAAATGGTATAATTTGACAGGGTTCAGAGGAGTTTGATTTTGGATTGAATTTGAAATTGAATTTGCAGTTTGGGAATTAGGGTTTTGTTTATCTGCCATTGGAAAGAGAAGATGAGAAAGAAATGTACGTACAAACAATAAAAAAATAAAAAGGTTGCTAAGGTTTATAACTGTAACGACCCCATATTTTCAACCATTCGCATCTGCACATGTCGGACTTGAATTGCTCAAAATACCAAATTGTAAATATAAATTTGGCAAATCTTAGAATCTACAGCAAATAAATGAATCACAGAATCACAGACACAGAGTAATATAGTACAGCGGAAGTAAAGAGATAGTAGTTCATGAAGCTACTATATAAATACATCACGGTTAAAAAAGATACAACAGAAGTCTTAATATGATAATCAAGTACAATGCTAAATACATCCCTGGAATCAACATGATAACTGGAATCAACTGAATAACTGGATAACTGAAATGAAATGGATAGTTGGATCTCCAAGCGAAGCTGCAAACTCCAAAGGTGAGCCTCAAATGCTGTATCACTCAGTCTGACCTGAGCGTAAAGCAAAATACAAAACACTCGAGTCGGAACTATCTACAATGCAGAATTATACACTATAACACCATGGTCATTTCAAATCATTTATAATTCAAACAAAAATGTCATTTCTTTTCAAAATATATACATTTCCAAATTATAACCCTTTCAAAGTTACGACATTTTCGAAAATACAAACACCTTGAAATCCTAATTTTTTGGAAAATCAAACTTTGAGATCATAACCTCCATCACAATTTATCAATTCCAAATTCTAAACCAAATTGAATTCCAAATTCAAATTTTATTCAATCTCACTTTATTAATTTCAATTCCATTCAATTTCTAAATAAACCGTTTCAATTTATGTCGATTTCAAATACAGATTTGAATCACAAAATAAACCATTTATATTCCAATAATTTCAAGGCATTAAATGTTCAACATTTTCAAACTAATTTTATAATTTCATATAAATCTTGGTTTGCTTCATTTTTATTTAGTCTTGGAATATTCACTAATAAATTCAATATCGTTTAAATAACCTTAAATTACAGTTTACCATATTTTTCCTTCAATTTCTTTAAACAGGAATATTCATTAAATTTCTTAAATCAAAATCAAGTTATAAGATCATATCTAAAATTTCCAAATTCAATGGTTTCAAAACGATTTAATTAAGTAAAATTCTTAACTAAATACAATTTTAATCAATTCAACTTTACCATCCTTACTTATACAAATCATTGAAAATCGATTTAAGAATATAATACTTAACATCTTATATTAATTAAATCAAACTTTATTAATTTTGGTTTATTATTAAATCTACTTTATATTCAAAACATATATATATATATATATATATATATAATATTTCAATATTAAACAAGCCATATATATATATATTCCATTTCAAAACCATAGAAATCATTTTCAAAATATATATATATATATATATATATATATATAGACCACGGTGTCGGTATATAAATTTTTATCCTATAGTCAAGTGATACGGATATTTATCATTTCAATCCGCAATTTAAATATATACGGTAGATATCATTTCAACCCGTAATCCCAAATTCAATTTAAATGAAAATCGCTTGGGTTTATCATTTGAACCCATAGTGAATTCTATACTAATAGGGAACTTGCAGAGTGATAACAGATATGACGATAATAAAAGCAGGCATATACTATCAATAACAATATAATATAAATAACAGGATATGGTGTCATATCCCACAGATGAGCAATTACAGGTAATAGCATATATATAACAATTTAAATAACTACAGCAGCATATTTCAATTGTCGTTTCAATTGAAATAAAATTTAATAAATATAAGAACATTAATCGTGAGTGATTGCTCACCTTTCGAGGACAGAGAGAAGAACGAGAATGAGAGAAGTTGCGAATCCAACAACGAATTCCAAAGCAAAGCTAGATTGGCACGAATTCGACGGACAAGCTGATAAATCAGAATTGATGATTCAAATCAGAACTGGATCGATGAAGATAATTAATATAAGGGGAGTTATATATATAACTACGTATATAAAAATATATTCTTAAATTCAAACCATATTAAAATCTTTAAGCATATATATAAAAGATATTAAGTTTAAACATATATATACATATCCAAATCAAAGTCTATAAGTATTAAAAATAAAGATACCGCTACCAAGTGCAGTACTATGGAAATATATGCATGCGACTTTACATATCATTATTTTTATAATACATACATATTACCAGGAAAACCATATACGTACAGGTTTTTTAAACTTACATGAACATAAATATACACTCGACGGAATCTACTCTACCTATATACAAACACAGGCATAAATAAAAACTCGCTGAACACATATATACAACCATATATATATAATATCCTTCAACAAACTGTTGATATATATATATATATATATATAAATAATAATTCAGTGTACTTTCTTTGTAAAACAAGTTTATAAACAACTAAATTTACAAATAACAGCATAATATAGCTATATAATACTAACCAATGTATATATACAGGTATATAACTACACATATATATAACGTATTATTTATATATAAGCTAATAAAATATGTATAGTAAAATCAAAATTTAACAGACTATAGTCCAATATACAAATGGATATATCTATAGTTCCTTTATAAACAATATAATATATAAACCCCTATACACACTTACGCGCATGAGTCAATGCACATGGGAAGGCGACATTTCGACCAAACAGGTGATGTCGGTGCAAGCTAGAGGGGAGGAAAGCTCGGGTGGCGTGCCTGTCTCGGGTGATCGGGATTAGCGTGTGAGGTTGGCGAAGGCGGGGGCTCGGCTATTAAGGTGGTTGGTCCAACTGTGTGGTCTGCTAACGTGCTTAGGTTTGCGGCGATGGCTTAAGGAGAAGCTCGGTAGCTGTGCGACTCGGGTATTTAGGTGGAAGGTTATATGGTTTTGGGGTTCGGCTGCCATTCAGGCTCAGGTGCAGAGGGCCGACGTCTCGACAGTGGTGGAAAACGGGGTGAGCGAAGCCTGGCACCGCTCGGAGGGGTGATGTGACGACCCAGAATTTCTGTCAATTGAAATTTGTATATTAATTGATTTAAAATATTAATAAGTAAAATTTGTAAGTCAAATAAATTTTATTTTGAATATCTAAATTTAAATGAATAATTAAATCGACAATTTAATATTTGAAATTACAGAAATAATTGGAAATTGGGTTTAATGTGATTAAAATTGATTTGTAAAGTTGTATTAAATCATATTGGAGTTAGAATGGTGTTATAGAACTTTTAAAAATCAAATTAAAAGTTAATTTCTAGAAATTGAATATTTTAATATTTAATTGACGAGTAAAAATAGCCATTTATCAAACGGTCTCGGATTTCGACGAAACTAGTTTCATCGGATCCGTAATGTTAAATTATTGTATGGTTTCATATTTCGTGTCAATCGGACTTACGGTTTGTCCAGGGCAAACTAAAACGCGTAGAAATCGGTTTGAGTAAATTTTTAATTTAAATAATTCGATTCCAAAACTTATCTTCCAAATTTGATCGAATTGGCTCCCGATATATATTCCATTGCGTTCGGAAGGAGGGTAAAACATTATAAACACCATGCGACACGCTTCGTTTGGAGTTCGGAAAAATTTCGGGTGAATAGTGTCGCGTAATTTTCTATAAACGGCCACCTTTTCTCACAATTTTCATCAAAACCCTAGTTTAAGCTTCAGCCATCACCATTGTTATCAATGGCCGAGAATTTCGATTCTTCCTCTTCTATTATCTTCCAGTCCACACCTTAATTCAAGAAATCTCCAACTACAAACTTGTAGAGCTAGATGAGATCTAGCTATTTAATGGCCATAATCAAGAATGGAGCCGCGAATCAACAGAAAATCGAGTGTAAACATTGTACATTCGGGCATGAATTTCTGGTGGATAGAGTGACCGAGTCGCATTTGGTTTAGGCCGTGGGTGAAGCTTGTGATGGCACACGAAATGAATGAGCTTGATCGTTGTAGAGGTCGTCGATGGAGGCCGTGGCATTAGGGTTTAGGGTGGCAGTATTGGGTTGTCGCACGCGTTACCTGGGAGAGGAAGAAGGAAGGGGACGACCTGGATTAGAGATTAGGAAATGCACGGTCCAGATTGAAAGAGGTTTAAAAATAAAAAGGAAATTGTAAATATAATTTTATTTATAAATCGTACGAACTTTAAAATGCTGTAACTCTTTCATACGAGGTCCGATTTGGACGAAATGACTTGCGTTGGAATCGTATCGTCGAATACCATGCAATGGAGTTGGATTGAAATCGATTGGAGCTAGTGTAAATTTTGGGTAAAATTAAACGCGCGTTTAATTTTATTCTAGATAAAACATAGCAACTGTTATTGGAAGCAAGGTTAGAACTTCTCAATCAATCGAAATTGTTTCGATTTAAATTTTAAATAGTTAGATTTAAAATTGCTCGATTGTGTTGATTGTATGCTTAGATGATAAATTGCTATCTGTTGTATTGAAATAGACCCTATACGCCGTATATTAAGCGGAGGTTATTTATTAAACACATATACCATGATATTCCATCTTGAAGTGGAATTGGTATTATATATGTACTTGGAGTTGGTTTTCCCAAATTATATAACGGATGAGACCCTATTGCGCCGCATAATAGCGGCTAATATATTATATGAACCTATGTACCGCGATATTCCGTCTTGAAACGGGATTGGTATTGTGCTAACATCTGTGGATGCAGGGAAACAGGTTGGAGGGATCCAACTGGATTCCTCAACAGTATGGATTTATTTGACAGATATTTGCGATATATTCTGTTATCATATTGATATATGATGTTTGAATGCCTGATTGTTATATTTAGTGTTGTTGCAGCATAGGAATATTATTGGAGTTTTAAAAATGTTAAAGTAACGATTTCGAATTTAAAAGGGTTTTTCAAGTGATAAATCGAAAGTATACATTTTATTTAAATTTTGGAATTAATTCATTTTAAATAAATGAACCTTATAATTTTTATGTTATAAAAATTATGATTTTTGTGAAAATAACCGAAATGTGCTTTTTTTAAATAAGTAGTTGATTAATTTGTAAATTGGTTTAAATTGGGATTTTTTAATTATTTTAAACGGTTTACATAAAAGATTTATAAAATTGATATTTATAAATTAAAATATTGGAATTATAAAATGAGTTTTCATAAGTGTTGAAATGAAATATAAATGGATTTCATAAGTGAATGAAATTTATAGATTTATAAATTGTGAAGTTATAAAAGGAATAGATTTTGTAAAATAAAAGATTTATAAGTAATTAACTTATAAATCGAATTTTGGCATTTAAATGAGATTTAAGTAGAATATGTAAATTAAGGGATTTTATAAGTTGAAGTTTTTATAAAATTTTATCGATGAGAATTTATAAACGTTGTTTTATAAATCCGAAATCGACTTATTTTGGTAAGTCAATTATTTTAGATTATTAAAGGTGATTATCCACGATTTTGGACAGTGGATATCCTTTAAAAATAAAATGTGTAGAAACGTTGAATTTGGTAAACGATCTATATTCACGATTTTGGACAGTGTATAATATATTAAAGAAATGTTTTAGGAAATGATCTTTTAAATAGAATTTAAACGATTTGAAGTTGTTTTAAAATGTGTTAAGGATCGAAATCGTAGATTTCAACATTCATTGTTGAAATAGACGTTTTCGAGAAATAAAAAGGGAATGGTGGACTATAACACTGTTGTTATAGTAAATGATTTCCCAAAGGAAATGTTTTTGTATAGTATTGGGATTTATATATCTATCTTAATTTCGAATCTCTATACTAGTGATTTTGGGTTGTCGTAACGATGTTTTACGCAACATTCGTTTTGACTCAAATGAATGTGTTTAAGGGAATGTTTTCCTTAAAGAATAAAATATATACTTAATTGTAATTTAAGTTTATTGAATATTTTCCAAATGTTGAAAATAAATAGGTTTGTGAATTACCTATTATTGAATAAGTATAGAAATATTTTCCAATATGAAGTGAAATGTTTTGGGATTATATCTTTTAAAGATAAATTAAAAATGAATAAATATTTGGAAGTGTTTCCGCGTAAGGAAAATGATTTGAAATTTGATTTCAAAAGTTGTAAAGGTGAAATGTGATTTGAAATTTGTTTTCAAATGGCTGAAGTGTGGAAAATTATATATACCTTGTAAAGATATTTTTGGAAAATAAATTATTTGGGAAATTAATTGGAATTTGGTGATGATTGTGCATATCTATTGATAGTTAAAGAACCGACTGTCAATATTTACCTTTAAATGGGTATTTGGGATGATTTGCTTGAATTTTAATGCTACACTTATTTGAAAATAAGCGCTCGTTATTCGGTTTAGCCGGGAAAGGACCTTTGGGTCATAAATCCCATTTCGAATAGCGATATGTCGTAATGGATAGCATTTGAAGACCGGTGTTGAAGACTGGGTATTTTCGAAAACGGAAGGATTACCGTCGAATGTTTCTGCATTGGCTGATCTCCAATATAGAGATTTTATCACCCTTTGAGATGGGAGGTCCGATCGTGATTAGTGAATATCCGGATTGCAAGGGCTTCTTTGGAAGTGCCTTTGATTACGTTCGATCCTGGAACGGACTTGTATGGTTGTGTGTACGACGTTACAATTTGAGATGTAAAACTGGTTTCTATCAAATACATTTCTGTTGGTGGTGGAGAATTTATTCTCTTAGCTTAACACCCTTCTATGAGACGTACGAGCTTAGAGGTAATGTAGTTGATGTTTACTAGTGATACATTCCCAAATTGGTAATGTGGCATACGAAGTGTTGCTGATCATTTGTTGATCAAAACACAGCTTTTGTATAAAGCGTAGCTTTGTGGACGAGACTTCGTCAGATCTCACACCCCAGTAACGGTCAAAATAGGAAAGATGCGACAAGGTTATTAGGGGATAGCGCCCCCTTAATGTATGTCATTTCCTTCTGGATAGAGATGGTATTATGGTATGGAGCCTTGATACTTAACCTATGTTGTTGCTGCAAACTTATTATTTTGAGGTTGTTGGTGAATCCTGGGATTTAGGTCGGTTGCGATCGGGGGATGGCATACTCGTGTCAGTTGTTACCCAGCTGGGAGTAACCCGACCTTGTGTTGGTAGAGATCTGGTTAGGTTCTCGGGGCGTCTTTCCAGAGGCGTACCCATGTGGCAATGGGAAGTTCCTTGGCCTGACCATTTGTTGGAAATCCAAAGAAATAATACGAGACTTGTACGGTGTTAGTTGTATAACCTACCATGGAATGTGGCGGCAACCTGCTATTGAACATGGTAGCTATAGTAGGCATACGATAATGGTCGTATGTTGGCTAAGATTTATATCATACTTTCGAAATGTTTTCCTACACTTTGCACTTATAGTAATAATATCAAGAAAAAAAAATTCTCGTATCAAGCATGTTTGACTATCATAAGGAGAAATCTCCTCTGATTCTGCGTTTGCATTTTGTGCGTGTGCGGGAGGCCTTATGGTAGTCTCATTTTCTAAAAGCATTGCGAATCTAATTTAAAATATTTCTTTGTTTATTTTTAAAGATAAACTGTTTTAAGTTCTCACACCAGTCCCATGACTGACCTGAAGTTCATTGTTCTCTTCCTAAACTCTGGGTGCCCACCAATTTTAACACGGCCAGTCTAGAGTCAGGTTATCAGGTCATTCTGGAATTCAGGAGTTGTTGTGGAGATCAGGAGCAAGCTGGATGGCGTGGCGTATCAACTAGTATATAGTATTTCTTTTCCGCTGTTTGTTGTTGTAAACTCTGATAATGTAATGTGATGTAATGTTATAACTAATATAGTTCTTTTGATTTAAAGATTATTCATGTATCTATTATATTTGTTTCGCTGCGATTGTGAGATTCTGTTATTGTTTTTGTTTTCTTCTTCTTTCTTTCTTCTTCTATCTTCTGCCTCTTATTTAACCCTAACAGTACGGTTTTCTGGCATTCGATTGCTCGACAGTTGATACAGTGGACGTATTAATGTCGTCTTTCGTGAGTTGAAAACCGTTACGTTACATTTGGTAACAAAACATATAGTTAAGCGACAACCTAGGCGCTGTTGGGAATTACTCATTAGAGATAGAGTCAGTATTACTCTAGAATGAGTGTGAGTGTAATGATAGATACGAGCGCGTATTTTTTAGCGAATATGAAATTGTTTTGTATTGTGTTGACTTATCGGTTGATTGTTTATAGATTCTGGTCGGTGCAGTCTAGCTAACTGTTTCGATAGGGATTTCTAAACTCTTAAACGAGATAAACCGACATAGTATCATTTTCAATTGGGTAAACGAAATAATTTTACCTTGATTATATTTTATATATAACGGAATAATTTTTCAGAATTATTAAAGAGTATATAAATTGATTGTTGGGTTGTTGAAAATGTAAGAATGTATATATATAATTTAATTAAAAGAATAAATTGTATAAGCGAAGACTTATAAGTATGGAATTATAATTAATATGATTTACAATTGTCAAATAATCTTATATATACAAATAGTGAAATTATATGAGTAAAAGATTTGTAAATGTGATTTATGAATAAAAAGATTTTTTCTGAAAGAATATTAAGCACGGAATTCACTACTGTTGCTGGGAAATAATAAGGGTGATGACTGCAGCATCATCAGTATCATTTTCAAGTTTTTGTGTGATGGATTTGCTACCATAGTAAATTGAAAATTGAAGTTTTTTTATGATAAACAAATTTGAAATTAAAATCCAAGTTGTAATTGTTGAATATAAGTGAAATGAGTTTTGAACTTATAATATTAAATAATAAAGATTTAGCTTTGGTAAAGTTAAAGGATTTGGAAATTTAAGTTAAGTAAAACAAATGATGTTTGAAATGGAATATAACTTAAGTGATGTTGAATGAAGTTGATTTTGGTATCGAAGTAAATTAATAAAGTGAAGTGATGAATGTGAACTTGAGTTATATAAATGAAATTCAACTTTATATGGTAAAATGAATTAGCAATTGAATTAATGAATGAATTGAATATAAATCAATTGAATGTAAATGAAATGATATGAAATAATAGATGTAAGTGTTAATTCATTAAAGGTAATTAAAAGTGATGAACCAAATTGAATGAATGTAAGCAAAGTAAAGAAATTTGGTTATGTTGGTTATACGTTTATTGTTAGTTGATTGTATATAATTCATTAAATGCTAATGAGATTGAATTAGTGAAATTGAAAGCTATGTAATTTGATTTGAATGTGGAAGTGAACTAACTTGAATGTAAATTAGTGATTGTAAACTAATTGAATATGAATAAATGAATGTTAGTAAAAACATCCAATGTTAATGAATCAAATGTGATTTAAATTGGAAAACCAATTTATTGAATATTAATGAGAAGTGAAAGTGTATTGATTTGGTTATGGATGTTAGTTGAATGCTAGTTGTTTGATGGTTGGATTTGTTGCCTTTTGTTGTATTTTTTATATTGGCATATGTAGTTGTTGTAGTGATATATGTTGTATATTGATATTACTTTCATATACACATGTTTCTCATTGTTTGTTGAGTGTTTAGTAGGTGCGGATTTCGCTTGCTTCGCTTTTGGAGCTCGCCTTCATGCTATATTAGCCGTATATGCTCGCTAATAATATATAAGGTACATATTTCATATTACATATCGTACTTTTACACTTTTTACCCTATGGGATGCCTCATTACTTTGATGAGATATATATTTGTGATATATATATATATATATATATATATATATTTTCGGATCGAGCCATGCAAAGGAGACTATGGCGAAATTTTCTGAAAATTTAAGGCGTTAGAATATTTTTGAGAAAATTGGAAAATTTGTGAAAACTAAAATTTTGATTTTGATTTGAAAGCTAAGCGATACAGTTGGTTTTAAAAAGATAACTAAGTATGATTTGAAAACTTAGTAAAAGTTTTTGTAAGAAGTTTACTTATGGATTCTAGAAAAGTTAAACACTTAAATGAATTTGAAATTTAATTTGAACGAATGGTTTTGAAAATTTAATGGATTTCAAAACTTTTTCTTACTTGGAAATTTCGAGGACGAAATTCTTTTAAGGGTGGACGTTTGTAACGACCCAGAATTTCTGTCAATTGAAAATTCGTATATTTAATTGATTTTAAATGTTAATAAGTAAAATTTGTAAGTCGAATAAATTTTATTTCGAATATCTAAATTTAATTGGATAATTAAATCGACAATTTAATATTTGACATTACAGAAATAATTGGAAATTGGGTTTAATTTGATTAAAATTGATTTGTAAAGTTGTATTAAATCATATTGGAGTTAGAATGATGTTATAGAACTTTTAAAAATCAAATTAAAAGTTAACTTGTAGAAATTGAATATTTTAATATTTAATTAACGAGTAAAAATAGCCAGTTATCAAACGGTCTCGGATTTCGAAGAAACAAGTTTCATCGAATCCGTAATGTTAAATTATTGTATGGTTTCAAATTTCGTGTCAATCGGACTTACGGTTTGTCCGGGGTAAGCTAAAACGCATAGAAATCGGTTTGAGTAAATTTTAAATTTAAATAATTTGATTCGAAAATTTATCTTCCAAATTTGATCGAATTGGATCCTGATATATACTACATTGCGTTTGGAATGGGGGTAAAACATTATAAATGCTAGGCGGCACGCTTCGTTTTGGGTTCGGAAAAATTTCGGGTGAATAGTGTCGCGTAATTTTTTATAAAGGCCACCACTTCTCACAATTTTCATCAAAACCTTAGTTCAAGCTTCAGCCGCCACCATTGTTATCAATGGCCGAGAATTTCGATTGTTCGTCTTCTATTACCTTCCAATCCACACCTTAATTCAAGAAATCTCCAACTACAAACTTGTAGAGCTAGGTGAGATCTAGCTATTCAACGGCTGTGATCAAGAATGGAGGCGTAAATCAACAGAAAATCGAGTGCAAACATTGTACGTTCGGGCACGAATTTCTGGTGGATAGTGTGACCGAGTCACATGTGGTTTAGACCGTGGGTGAAGCTTGTGATGGCGCACGAAATGGAGGAGCTTGATCGTTGTAGAGGTCGTCGATGGGGGCCGTGGCATTAGGGTTTAGGGAGGCAGTATTGGGTTGTCGCGTGCATTGAGAGGAAGGAGGAAGGGGACGGCCTGGATTAGAGATTAGGAAATGCATGGTCCAGATTGAAAGAGGTTTAAAAATAAAAAGGAAACTGTAAATATAATTTTATTTATAAATCGTACGAACTTTAAAATGCTGTAACTCTTTCATACGAGGTCCGTTTTGGACGAAACAAATTGCGTTGGAATCGTATCGTCCAATACTACGGAAAGGAGCTGGATTGGAATCGATTGGAGCTAGTGTAAATTTTGGGTAAAATTAAACGTGCGTTTAATTTTATTCGAGATAAAACACTGCAACTGTTATTGGTAGCAAGGTGAGAACTTCTCACTCAATCGAAATTGTTTCGATTTAAATTTTAAATAGTTAGATTTAAAATTGCTTGATTGTGTTGATTGTATGCTTAGATGATAAATTGCTATCTGTTGTATTGAAATAGAAACTATACACCGTATATTAAGCGGAGGTTATTTATTAAACACATATACCGCGATATTCCATCTTGAAGTGGTATTGGTATGATATATGTACTTGGAGTTGATTTTCCCGCATTATATAGCAGATGAGACCCTATTGCGCCGCATAATAGCGGATAACATTTTATATGAACCTATGTACCGCGATATTCCATCTTGAAACAGGATTGGTATTGTGCTAACATCTGTGGATGCAGAGAAACAGGTTGGAGGGATCTAACTGGATTCCTCAACAATATGGATTTATTTTACAGATATTTGCGATATATTTTGTTATCATATTGATATATGATGTTTGGATGCCGTGATTGTTATATTTAGTGTCGTTGCAGCATTGGGCATATTTTTGGAGTTTTAAAAATGTTAAAGTAACGATTTCGAATTTAAAAGGGTTTTTCAAGTGATAAAATGAAAGTATACATTTTATTTAAATTTTGGAATTAATTCATTTTAAACAAATAAACGTTATAATTTTTATGTTATAAAAATTATGATTTTTGTGAAATATAACCGAAATGTGTTTTTTTAAAATAAGTAGTTGATTAATTTGTAAATTGGTTTAAATTGGGATTTTTGAATTATTTTAAACGGTTTATATAAAAGATTAACAAAATTGATATTTATAAATTAAAATATTGGAATTATAAAACGAGTTTTTATAAGAGTTAAATTGAAATATAAATGGATTTCATAAGTGAATGAAATTTATAGATTTATAAATTGTGAAGTTATAAAAGGAATAGAATTTGTAAAATAAAAAATTTATAAGTAATTAACTTATAAATCGGATTTTGGCATTTAAATGGGATTTAAATAGAATTTGTAAATTAAGGGATTTTATAAGTTGAAGTTTTTATAAAATTACACAGATGTGAATTTATAAACGTTATTTTATAAATCTAAAATCGACTTATTTTGATAAGTCAATTATTTTAGATTATTAAAGGAGATTATCCACGATTTTGGACAGTGGATAATCCTTTAAAAATAAAATCTGTAGAAACGTTGAATTTGGTAAAAGATTTATTTTCGCGATTTTGGACAATGAATAATATATTAAAGAAATGTTTTAGGAAGTGATCTTTTAAATAGAATTTAAACGATTTGAAGTTGTTATAAAATGTGTTAAGGATCGAAATCATAGATTTCAACATTCATGTTGAAATAAACGTTTTCGAGAAATAAAAAGAGAATGGTGGACTATAACACTGTTGTTATAGTAAATGATTTTCGAAAGGAAATGTTTTTTATAGTATTGGGATTTATATATCTATCTTAATTTCGAATCCCTATACTAGTGATTTTGGGTTGTCATAACAATGTTTTACGCAACATTCATTTTGACTCAAATGAATGTGTTTAAGGGAATGTTTTCCTTAAAGAATAAAATATATACTTAATTGTAATTTAAGTATATTGAATATTTTCCAAATGTTGAAAATAAATAGGTTTGTGAATTACTTATTATCGAATAAGTATGGAAATGTTTTCCAATATGAAGTGAAATGTTTTGGGATTATATGTTTTAAAGTTAAATTGAAAATAAATAAATATTTGGAATTGTTTCCACGTAAGGAAAATGATTTAAAATTTGATTTCAAAAGTTGTAAAGGTGAAATGTGATTTGGAATTTGTTTTCAAATGGTTGAAGTGTGGAAAATTATATATATCTTGTAAAGATATTTTTGGAAAATAAATAATTTGGGAAATTATTTGGAATTTGGTGATGATTGTGCATATCTATTGATAGTTAAAGAACCGACCATAAATATTTACCTTTAAATCGGTATTTGTTGTGATTTGCTTGAATTTGAATGCTACACCTATTTGAAAATAAGCGCTCGTTATTCGGTTTTGCCGGGAGAGGACCTTTGTGTCGTAAATCCCATTCCGAATAGCAATATGTCATAATGGATAGCATTTGAAGTCCGGTGTTGAAGACCGGATATTTTCGAAAACGAAAGGATTGCCATCGAATGTTTCTGCATAGGCTGATCTCCGATATAGAGATTTTATCACCCTTTGTGATGGGAGGTCCGGTCGTGATTAGTGAATATCTGGATTGCAAGGGCTTCTTTGGAAGTGCCTTCGGTTCTGTTCGATCCTGGAACGGACTTGTATGGTTGTGTGTCTGACGTTACAATTTGAGATGTAAAGTTGGTTTCTATCAAATACATTTCTGTTGGTGGCGGAGAATTTATTCTCTTAGCTTAACACCCTTCTCTGAGATGTACGAGCTCAAAGGTTATGTAGTTGATGGTTACTAGTGATACATTCCCAAATTGGTAATGTGGCATACGAAGTGTTGCTGATCATTTGTTGATCAAAGCACAGCTTTTGTATAAAGCGTAGCTTTGTTGATGAGACTTCGTCAGACCTCACACCCCGGTAATGGTCAAAACAGGAAAGATGCGGCAAGGTTATTAGGGGATAGCGCCCCCTTAGTGTATGTCAATTCCTTCTGGATGGAGGTGATATTAAGGTATGGAGCCCTGATACTTAACCTATGTTGTTGCTGCAAACTTGTTATTTTGTCGTTGTTGGTGAATCTCAGGATTTAGGTCGGTTGCGACCGGGGGATGGCATACTCGTGTTAGTTGTTACCCTGCTAGGGGTAACCCGGCCTTGTGTTGGCAGAGATCCGTTTAGGTTCTTGGGGCGTCTTTCCAGAGGCCTACCCATGTGGCAATGGGAAGTTCCTCGGCCTGACCATTTGTTGGAAATCTAAAGAAACAATACGAGACTTGTACAGTTTTAGTTGTATAACCTGCCATGGAATGTGGCGGTAACCTGCTATTGAACATGGTAGCTATAGTAGGCATACGATAATGATCGTATGTTGGCTAGAATTTATATCATACTTTCGAAATGTTTTCCTACACTTTGCACTTATGGTAATAATATCAAAGAAAATTTCTCGTATCAAGCATGTTTGACTATCATAAGGAGAAATCTCCTCCGATTCTGCGTTTGCATTATGTGTGTGTGTGGGAGGCCTTATGGTAGTCTCATTTTCTAAAAGCATTGCGAATCTAATTTAAAATATTTCTTCGTTTATTTTTAAAGATAAACTGTTGTAAGTTCTCACACCAGTCCCATGACTGACCTGGAGTTTATTGTTCTCTTCCTAAACTCTGGGTGCCCACCAATTTTAACACGGGCAGTATAGAGTCAGGTTATCAAGTCAT
This sequence comes from Allium cepa, assembly GCA_030765085.1. Taxonomy (NCBI): domain Eukaryota; kingdom Viridiplantae; phylum Streptophyta; class Magnoliopsida; order Asparagales; family Amaryllidaceae; genus Allium; species Allium cepa. The sequence continues at coordinate 1,026,154,966 of CM060928.1, read as the reverse complement.
TCTGGAATTCAGGAGTTGCTGTGGAGATCAGGAGCAAGCTGCATGGCGTGGCGTATCAACTAGTATATAGTATTTCTTTTCCGTTGTTTGTTGTTGTAAACTCTGATGATGTAATGTGATGTAATGTAATAACTGATATAGTTCTTTTGATTTAAAGATTATTCATGTATCTATTATATTTGTTCCGCTGCGATTGTGAGATTTTGTTATTGTTTCTGTTTTCTTCTTCTTTATTTCTTCTTCTATATTCTACCTCTTCTTTAAACCTAACGATACGGTTCTTCGTCATTCGATTGCTCGGCAGTTGATACAGTGGACGTATTAATGTCGACTTTCGTGAGTTGAAAACTGTTACATTACATTTGGTATCAAAGCATATGGTTAAGCGACAACCTTGGCTCTATTGGGAATTACTCATTAGAGATAGAGACAGTAGTACTCCAGAATGGGTGTGAGTGTAATAATAGATACGATCGCGTATTTGTTAGTGAATATGAAATTGTTTTGTATTGTGTTAACTTATCGGTTGATTGTTTATAGATTCTGGTTGGTGCAGTCTAGCTAACTGTTTCGATGGGGATTTCTAAACTCTTAAACGAGATAAACCAACATAGCATCATTTTCAATTGGGCAAACGAAATAATTTTACCATGATTATATTTTATATATAACAGAATAAATTTTCAGAATTATTAAAGAGTATATATATTGATTGTTGGGTTGTTGAAAATGTAAGAATATATATATAAGTTAATTAAAAGAATAAATTGTATAAGCGAAGAATTATAAGTATGGAATTATAATTAATATGATTTACAATTGTGAAATAATCTTATATATACAAATAGTGAAATTATATGAGTAAAAGATTTGTGAATGTGATTTATGAATAAAAAGATTTTTTTTGAAAGAATATTAAGCACTGAATTCACTACTGTTGCTGGGAAATAATCAGGGTGATGGCTGCAGCATCTTCAGTATCATTTTTAAGTTTTTGTGTGATGGATTTGCTACCATAGTAAATTGAAAATTGAAGTTTGGTTATGGTAAACAAATTTGAAATTAAAATCCAAGTTGTAATTGTTGAATATAAGTGAAATGAGTTTTGAACTTATAATATGAAATAATAAAGATTTAGCTTTGGTAAAGTTAAAGGATTTGGAAATTTAAGTTAAGTAAAACAAGTGATGTTTGAAATGGAATATAACTTAAGTGGTGTTGAATGAAGTTGATTTTGGTATCGAAGTAAATTAATAAAGTGAAGTGATGAATGTGAACTTGAGTTATATAAATGAAATTCAACTTTATATGGTAAAATGAATTAGCAATTGAATTAATGAATGAATTGAATGTAAATGAATTGACATGAAATAATGGATGTAAAAGTTAATTCATTAAAGCTAATTAAAAGTGATGAACCAAATTGAATGAATGTAAGCAATGTAAAGAAATTTGGTTATGTTGGTTATACGTTTTTCGTTAGTTGATCGTATATAATTCATTAAATGTTAATGAAATTGAATTAGTGAAATTGAAAGCTATGTAATTAGATTTGAATGTGGAAGTGAACTAACTTGAATGTAAATTAGTGAATGTAAACTAATTGTATATGAATAAATGAATGTTAGTAAAAGCATCCAATGTTAATGAATCAAATGTGATTTAAATTGGAAAACAATTCAATGAATATTAATGAGAAGTGAAGAGTATTGATTTGGTTATGGATGTTAGTTGAATGCTAGTTGTTTGATGGTTGGATTTGTTGCTTTTGTTGTATTTGCTATATTGGCATATGTAGTTGTTGTAGTGATATATGTTGTATATTGATATTACTTTCATATATACATGTTTCTCATTGTTTGTTGAGTGTTTAGTAGGTGTGGACTGCGCTTGCTTCGCTTTTGGAGCTCGCCTTCACGCTATATTAGCCGTATATGCTCGCTAATAATATATAAGGTACATATCTCAGATTACATATCGTACTTTTACACTTTTTCCCTACGGGATGCCTCATTACTTTGATGAGATGTATATTTGTGATATATATATTGCCATTTTTTTCGGGATCGAGCCGCGCATGGGAGACTATAGCGAAATTTTCTAAAAATTTAAGGCGTTAGAATATTTTTGAGAAAATTGGAAAATTTGTGAAAACTAAAATTTTGATTTTGAGTTGAAAGTTAAACGATATAGTTGGTTTTGAAAAGATAACTAAGTATGATTTGAAAACTTAGTAAAAGTTTTTGTAAGAAGTTTACTTATGGATTGTGGAAAAGTTAAACACTTAAATGAATATTAAATTTAATTTGCACGAATGGTTTTGAAAAGTTAATGGATTTCAAGACTTTTTCTTACTTGGTAATTTCGAGGACGAATTTCATTTAATGGGGGACGTTTGTAACGACCCAAAATTTCTGTTAATTGAAATTCTTATATTTAATTGATTTTAAATATTAATAAGTAAAATTTGTAAGTCGAATAAATTTTATTTCGAATATCTAAATTTAATTGGATAATTAAATCGACAATTTAATATTAGAAATTACAGAAATTATTGAAAATTGGGTTTAATGCGATTAAAATTGATTTGTAAAGTTGTATTAAATCATATTGGAGTTATAAAGATGTTATACAACTTTTAAAAATCAAATTAAAAGTTTACTTGTAGAAATTGAATATTTTAATATTTAATTGACGAGTAAAAATAGCCATTTATCAAACGGTCTCGGATTTCGACGAAACCAGTTTCATCGGATCCGTAATGTTAAATTATTGTATGGTTTCAAATTTCGTGTCAATCGGACTTACGGTTTGTCCGGGGTAAGCTAAAACGCGTAGAAATCGGTTTGAGTAAATTTTAAATTTAAATAATTTGATTCGAAAATTTATCTTCCAAATTTGATCGAATTGGATCCCGATATATACTACATTGCGTTCGGAATGGGGGTAAAACACTATAAATGCCAGGCGGCACGCTTCGTTTGGGGTTCGGAAAAATTTCGGGTGAATAGTGTCGCGTAATTTTTTATAAAGGCCACAACTTCTCACAATTTTCATCAAAACCTTAGTTCAAGCTTCAGCCGCCACCATTGTTATCAATGGTCGAGAATTTCGATTGTTCGTCTTCTATTACCTTACAATCCACACCTTAATTCAAGAAATCTCCAACTACAAACTTGTAGAGCTAGGTGAGATCTAGCTATTCAACGGCTGTGATCAAGAATGGAGGCGTGAATCAACAGAAAATCGAGTGCAAACATTGTACGTTCGGGCACGAATTTCTGGTGGATAGTGTGACCGAGTCACATGTGGTTTAGACCGTGGGTGAAGCTTGTGATGGCGCACGAAATGGAGGAGCTTGATCGTTGTAGAGGTCGTCGATGGAGGCCGTGGCATTAGGGTTTAGGGAGGCAGTATTGGGTTGTCGCGTGCATTGAGAGGAAGGAGGAAGGGGACGGCCTGGATTAGAGATTAGGAAATCCATGGTCCAGATTGAAAGAGGTTTAAAAATAAAAAGGAAACTATAAATATAATTTTATTTATAAATCGTACGAACTTTAAAATGCTGTAACTCTTTCATACGAGGTCCGTTTTGGACGAAACGACTTGCGTTGGAATCGTATCGTCCAATACTATGGAAAGGAGCTGGATTGGAATTGATTGGAGGTAGTGTGAATTTTGGGTAAAATTAAACGTGCGTTTAATTTTATTCGAGATAAAACACGGCAACTGTTATTGGTAGCAAGGTGAGAACTTCTCACTCAATCGAAATTGTTTCGATTTAAATTTTAAATAGTTAGATTTAAAATTGCTTGATTGTGTTGATTGTATGCTTAGATGATAAATTGCTATCGGTTGTATTGAAATAGAAACTATACACCGTATATTAAGAGGAGGTTATTTATTAAACACATATACCGCGATATTCCATCTTGAAGTGGTATTGGTATGATATATGTACTTGGAGTTGATTTTCCCGCATTATATAGCGGATGAGACCCTATTGCGCCGCATAATAGCGGATAACATTTTATATGAACCTATGTACCGCGATATTCCATCTTGAAACGGGATTGGTATTGTGCTAACATCTGTGGATGCAGAGAAACAGGTTGGAGGGATCTAACTGGAATCCTCAACAATATGGATTTATTTTACAGATATTTGCGATATATTTTGTTATCATATTGATATATGATGTTTGGATGCCGTGATTGTTATATTTAGTGCCGTTGCAGCATTGGGCATATTTTTGGAGTTTTAAAAATGTTAAAGTAATGATTTCGAATTTAAAAGGGTTTTTCAAGTGATAAATTGAAAGTATACATTTTATTTAAATTTTGGAATTAATTCATTTTAAACAAATAAACGTTATAATTTTTATGTTATAAAAATTATGATTTTTGTGAAATATAACCGAAATGTGTTTTTTTAAAATAAGTAGTTGATTAATTTATAAATTGGTTTAAATTGGGATTTTTGAATTATTTTAAACGGTTTATATAAAAGATTTATAAAATTGATATTTATAAATTAAAATATTGGAATTATAAAACGAGTTTTTATAAGAGTTAAAATTGAAATATAAATGGATTTCATAAGTGAATGAAATTTATAGATTTATAAATTGTGAAGTTATAAAAGGAATAGAATTTGTAAAATAAAAGATTTATAAGTAATTAACTTATAAATCGGATTTTGGCATTTAAATGAGATTTAAATAGAATTTGTAAATTAAGGGATTTTATAAGTTGAAGTTTTTATAAAATTACATAGATGTGAATTTATAAACGTTATTTTATAAATCCAAAATCGACTTATTTTGATAAGTCAATTATTTTAGATTATTAAAGGAGATTATCCACGATTTCGGACAGTGGATAATCCTTTAAAAATAAAATCTGTAGAAACGTTGAATTTGGTAAAAGATTTATTTTCGCGATTTTGGACAATGAATAATATATTAAAGAAATGTTTTAGGAAGTGATCTTTTAAATAGAATTTAAACGATTTGAAGTTGTTATAAAATGTGTTAAGGATCGAAATCATAGATTTCAACATTCATGTTGAAATAAACGTTTTCGAGAAATAAAAAGAGAATGGTGGATTCGAAAGGAAATGTTTTTTATAGTATTGGGATTTATATATCTATCTTAATTTCGAATCCCTATACTAGTGATTTTGGGTTGTCATAACAATGTTTTACGCAACATTCATTTTGACTCAAATGAATGTGTTTAAGGGAATGTTTTCCTTAAAGAATAAAATATATACTTAATTGTAATTTAAGTATATTGAATATTTTCCAAATGTTGAAAATAAATAGGTTTGTGAATTACTTATTATCGAATAAGTATGGAAATGTTTTCCAATATGAAGTGAAATGTTTTGGGATTATATGTTTTAAAAATAAATTGAAAATAAATAAATATTTGGAATTGTTTCCATGTAAGGAAAATGATTTAAAATTTGATTTCAAAAGTTGTAAAGGTGAAATGTGATTTGGAATTTGTTTTCAAATGGTTGAAGTGTGGAAAATTATATATATCTTGTAAAGATATTTTTGGAAAATAAATAATTTGGGAAATTATTTGGAATTTGGTGATGATTGTGCATATCTATTGATAGTTAAAGAACCAACCATAAATATTTACCTTTAAATCGGTATTTGTTGTGATTTGCTTGAATTTGAATGCTACACCTATTTGAAAATAAGCGCTCGTTATTCTGTTTTGCCGGGAGAGGACCTTTGTGTCGTAAATCCCATTCCGAATAGCAATATGTCATAATGGATAGCATTTGAAGTCCGGTGTCGAAGACTGGATATTTTCAAAAACGAAAGGATTGCCATCGAATGTTTCTGCATAGGCTGATCTCCGATATAGAGATTTTATCAGCCTTTGTGATGGGTGGTCCGGTCGTGATTAGTGAATATCTGGATTGCATGGGCTTCTTTGGAAGTGCCTTCGGTTCTGTTCGATCCTGGAACGGACTTGTATGGTTGTGTGTCTGACGTTACAATTTGAGATGTAAAGCTGGTTTCTATCAAATACATTTCTGTTGGTGGCGGAGAATTTATTCTCTTAGCTTAACACCCTTCTCTGAGATGTACGAGCTCAAAGGTTATGTAGTTGATGGTTACTGGTGATACATTCCCAAATTGGTAATGTGGCATACGAAGTGTTGCTGATCATTTGTTGATCAAAGCACAGCTTTTGTATAAAGCGTAGCTTTGTTGATGAGACTTCGTCAGACCTCACACCCCGGTAATGGTCAAAACAGGAAAGATGCAGCAAGGTTATTAGGGGATAGCGCCCCCTTAGTGTATGCTATTTCCTTCTGGATGGAGGTGATATTAAGGTATGGAGCCCTGATACTTAGCCTATGTTGTTGCTGCAAACTTATTATTTTGTCGTTGTTGGTGAATCTCAGGATTTAGGTCGGTTGCGACCGGGGGATGGCATACTCGTGTCAGTTGTTACCCTGCTAGGGGTAACCCGGCCTTGTGTTGGCAGAGATCCGTTTAGGTTCTCGGGGCGTCTTTCCAGATGCCTACCCATGTGGCAATGGGAAGTTCCTCGGCCTGACCATTTGTTGGAAACCCAAAGAAACAATACGAGACTTGTACAGTTTTAGTTGTATAACCTGCCATGGAATGTGGCGGTAACCTGCTATTGAACATGGTAGCTATAGTAGGCATACGATAATGATCGTATGTTGGCTAGAATTTATATCATACTTTCCAAATGTTTTCCTACACTTTGCACTTATGGTAATAATATCAAAGAAAATTTCTCGTATCAAGCATGTTTGACTATCATAAGGAGAAATCTCCTCCGATTCTGCGTTTGCATTATGTGTGTGTGTAGGAGGCCTTATGGTAGTCTCATTTTCTAAAAGCATTGCGAATCTAATTTAAAATATTTCTTTGTTTATTTTTAAAGATAAACTGTTGTAAGTTCTCACACCAGTCCCATGACTGACCTGGAGTTTATTGTTCTCTTCCTAAACTCTGGGTGCCCACCAATTTTAACACGGGCAGTATAGAGTCAGGTTATCAAGTCATTCTGGAATTCAGGAGTTGCTGTGGAGATCAGGAGCAAGCTGCATGGCGTGGCGTATCAACTAGTATATAGTATTTCTTTTCCGTTGTTTGTTGTTGTAAACTCTGATGATGTAATGTGATGTAATGTAATAACTGATATAGTTCTTTTGATTTAAAGATTATTCATGTATCTATTATATTTGTTCCGCTGCGATTGTGAGATTTTGTTATTGTTTCTGTTTCCTTCTTCTTTCTTTCTTCTTCTATCTTCTACCTCTTCTTTAAACCTAACGATACGGTTCTTCGTCATTCGATTGCTCGGCAGTTGATACAGTGGACGTATTAATGTCGACTTTCGTGAGTTGAAAACCGTTACATTACATTTGGTATCAAAGCATATGGTTAAGCGACAACCTTGGCTCTGTTGGGAATTACTCATTAGAGATAGAGACAGTAGTACTCCAGAATGGGTGTGAGTGTAATAATAGATACGAGCGCGTATTTGTTAGTGAATATGAAATTGTTTTGTATTGTGTTAACTTATCGGTTGATTGTTTATAGATTCTGGTTGGTGCAGTCTAGCTAACTGTTTCGATGGGGATTTCTAAACTCTTAAATGAGATAAACCAACATAGCATCATTTTCAATTGGGCAAACGAAATAATTTTACCTTGATTATATTTTATATATAACAGAATAAATTTTCAGAATTATTAAAGAGTAAATAAATTGATTGTTGGGTTGTTGAAAATGTAAGAATATATATATAAGTTAATTAAAAGAATAAATTGTATAAGCGAAGAATTATAAGTATGGAATTATAATTAATATGATTTACAATTGTGAAATAATCTTATATATACAAATAGTGAAATTATACGAGTAAAAGATTTGTGAATGTGATTTATGAATAAAAAGATTTTTTTTGAAAGAATATTAAGCACTGAATTCACTACTGTTGCTGGGAAATAATAAGGGTGATGGCTGCAGCATCTTCAGTATCATTATTAAGTTTTTGTGTGATGGATTTGCTACCATAGTAAATTGAAAATTGAAGTTTGGTTATGGTAAACAAATTTGAAATTAAAATCCAAGTTGTAATTGTTGAATATAAGTGAAATGAGTTTTGAACTTATAATATGAAATAATAAAGATTTAGCTTTGGTAAAGTTAAAGGATTTGGAAATTTAAGTTAAGTAAAACAAATGATGTTTGAAATGGAATATAACTTAAGTGGTGTTGAATGAAGTTGATTTTGGTATCGAAGTAAATTAATAAAGTGAAGTGATGAATGTGAACTTGATTTATATAAATGAAATTCAACTTTATATGGTAAAATGAATTAGCAATTGAATTAATGAATGAATTGAATGTAAATGAATTGATATGAAATAATGGATGTAAAAGTTAATTCATTAAAGCTAATTAAAAGTGATGAACCAAATTGAATGAATGTAAGCAATGTAAAGAAATTTGGTTATGTTGGTTATACGTTTGTTGTTAGTTGATCGTATATAATTCATTAAATGTTAATGAAATTGAATTAGTGAAATTGAAAGCTATGTAATTAGATTTGAATGTGGAAGTGAACTAACTTGAATGTAAATTAGTGAATGTAAACTAATTGAATATGAATAAATGAATGTTAGTAAAAACATCCAATGTTAATGAATCAAATGTGATTTAAATTGGAAAACAACTCAATGAATATTAATGAGAAGTGAAAGAGTATTGATTTGGTTATGGATGTTAGTTGAATGCTAGTTGTTTGATGGTTGGATTTGTTGCTTTTGTTGTATTTGCTATATTGGCATATGTAGTTGTTGTAGTGATATATGTTGTATATTGATATTACTTTCATATATACATGTTTCTCATTGTTTGTTGAGTGTTTAGTAGGTGTGGATTGCGCTTGCTTCGCTTTTGGAGCTCGCCTTCATGCTATATTAGCCGTATATGCTCGCTAATAATATATAAGGTACATATCTCAGATTACATATCGTACTTTTACACTTTTTCCCTACGGGATGCCTCATTACTTTCATGAGATGTATATTTGTGATATATATATTGCCATTTTTTTCCGGATCGAGCCGCGCAAAGGAGACTATAGCAAAATTTTCTGAAAATTTAAGGCGTTAGAATATTTTGGAGAAAATTGGAAAATTTGTGAAAACTAAAATTTTGATTTTGAGTTGAAAGTTAAACGATATAGTTGGTTTTGAAAAGATAACTAAGTATGATTTGAAAACTTAGTAAAATTTTTTGTAAGAAGTTTACTTATGGATTGTGGAAAAGTTAAACACTTAAATGAATATTAAATTTAATTTGAACGAATGGTTTTGAAAAGTTAATGGATTTCAAGACTTTTTCTTACTTGGTAATTTCGAGGACGAATTTCATTTAATGGGGGACGTTTGTAACGACCCAGAATTTCTGTCCATTGAAATTCTTATATTTAATTGATTTTAAATATGAATAAGTAAAATTTGTAAGTCGAATAAATTTTATTTCGAATATCTAAATTTAATTGGATAATTAAATCGACAATTTAATATTAGAAATTACAGAAATAATTGGAAATTGGGTTTAATGCGATTAAAATTGATTTGTAAAGTTGTATTAAATCATATTGGAGTTAGAAAGATGTTATACAACTTTTAAAAATCAAATTAAAAGTTAACTTGTAGAAATTGAATATTTTAATATTTAATTGACGAGTAAAAATAGCCATTTATCAAACGGTCCCGGATTTCGACGAAACCAGTTTCATCGGATTCGTAATGTTAAATTATTGTATGGTTTCAAATTTCGTGTCAATTGGACTTACAGTTTGTCTAGGGCAAGCTAAAACGCGTAGAAATCGGTTTGAGTAAATTTTAAATTTAAATAATTCGATTCGAAAATTTATCTTCCAAATTTGATCGAATTGGCTCCCGATATATATTCCATTGCGTTCGGAATAGGGGTAAAATATTATAAATGCCTGGCGGCACGCTTCGTTTGGAGTTCGGAAAAATTTCGGGTGAATAGTGTCACGTAATTTTCTATAAAAGGCCACCATTTCTCACAATTTTCATCAAAACCCTAGTTCAAGCTTCAGCCGCCACCATTGTTATCAATGGCCGAGAATTTCGATTATTCCTCTTCTATTATCTTCCAATGCACACCTTAATTCAAGAAATCTCTAACTACAAACTTGTAGAGCTAGGTGAGATCTAGCTATTCAACGGCTGTGATCAAGAATGGAGTCGCGAATCAACAGAAAATAGAGTGCAAACATTGTACGTTCGGGCATGAATTTCTGGTGGATAGTGTGACCGAGTCACATGTGGTTTAGGCCGTGGGTGAAGCTTGTGATGGCGCACGAAATGGAGGAGCTTGATCGTTGTAGAGGTCGTCGATGGAGACCATGGCATTAGGGCTTAGGGATGCAGCATTGGGTTGTCGCGTGCATTACCTGGTAGAGGAAGAAGGAAGGGATGGCCTGGATTGGAGATTAGGAAATGCATGGTCCAGATTGAAAGAAGTTTAAAAATAAAAAGGAAACTGTAAATATAATTTTATTTATAAATCATACGAAATTTAAAATGTTGTAACTCTTTCACACGAGGTCCGTTTTGGACGAAACGACTTGCGTTGCAATTGTATCGTCGAATACTATGCAATGGAGCTGGAATGGAATCGATTGGAGCTAGTGTAAATTTTAGGTAAAATTAAACGCGCGTTTAATTTTATTCGAGATAAAACACTGCAACTGTTATTGGAAGCAAGGTGAGAACTTCTCATTCAATCGAAATTGTTTCGATTTAAATTTTAAATAGTTAGATTTAAAATTGCTTGATTGTATTGATTGTATGCTTAGATGATAAATTGCTATCTGTTGTATTGAAATAAACCCTATACACCGTATATTAAGCGGAGGTTATTTATTAAACACATATACCGCGATATTCCATCTTGAAGTGGAATTGGTATTATATATGTACTTGGAGTTGATTTTCCCGCATTATATAGCGGATGAGACCCTATTGCGCCGCGTAATAGCGGATAATATTTTATATGAACCTATATACCACAATATTCCGTCTTGAAGCGAGATTGGTATTGTGCTAACATCTGTGGATGCAGGGAAACAGGTTGGAGGGTTCCAACTGGATTCCTCTACAGTATGGATTTACTTTACAGATATTTGCGATATATTCTGTTATCATATTGATATATGATGTTTGGATGTCATGATTGTTATATTTAGTGTTGTTGCAGCATTGGGCATATTTCTGGAGTTTTAAAAATGTTAAAGTAACGATTTTGAATTTAAAAGGGTTTTTCAAGTGATAGATTGAAAGTATACATTTTATTTAAATTTTGGAATTAATTCATTTTAGACAAATAAACGTTATAATTTTTGTGTTATAAAAATTATGATTTTTATGAAATATAACTTAAATGTGTTTTTTTAAAATAAGTAGTTGATTAATTTGTAAATTGGTTTAAATTGGGATTTTTGAATTATTTTAAACGGTTTATATAAAAGATTTATAAAATTGATATTTATAAATTAAAATATTGGAATTATAAAACGAGTTTTTATAAGTGTTAAAATGAAATATGAATGGATTTCATAAGTGAATGAAATTTATAGATTTATAAATTGTGAAGTTAAAAATGGAATAGATTTTGTAAAATAAAAGATTTATAAGTAATTAACTTATAAATCGGATTTTGGCATTTAAATGAGATTTAAATAGAATTTGTAAATTAAGGGATTTTATAAGTTGAAGTTTTTATAAAATTTTATAGATGTAAATTTATAAACGTTGTTTTATAAATCCGAAATCGACTTATTTTGATAAGTCAATTATTTTAGATTGTTAAAGGAGATTATCCACGATTTTGAACAGTGGATAATCCTTTAAAAATAAAATGTGTAGAAACGTTGAATTTGGTAAATGATTTATATTCACGATTTTGGACAGTGAATAATATATTAAAGAAATGTTTTACGAAGTGATCTTTTAAATAGAATTTAAACGATTTGAAGTTGTTTTAAAATGTGTTAAGGATCGAAATCATAGATTTCAACATTCATTGTTGAAATATATGTTTTCGAGAAATAAAAAGGGAATGGTGGACTATAACACTGTTGTTATAGTAAATGATTTTCGAAAGGAAATGTTTTTGTATATTATTGGGATTTATATATCTATCTTAATTTCGAATCCCTATACTAGTGATTTTGGGTTGTCGTAACAATGTTTTACGCAACATTCATTTTGACGCAAATGAATGTGTTTAAGGGAATGTTTTCCTTAAAGAATAAAATATATACTTAATTGTAATTTAAGTATATTGAATATTTTCCAAATATTGAAAATAAATAGGTTTGTGAATTACTTATTATCAAAGAAGTATGGAAATGTTTTCCAATATGAAGTGAAATGTTTTGGGATTATATATTTTAAAGATAAATTGAAAATGAATAAATATTTGGAAGTGTTTCCACGTAAGGAAAATGATTTGAAATTTGATTTCAAAAGTTGTAAAGGTGAAATGTGATTTGGAATTTGTTTTCAAATGGTTGAAGTGTGGAAAATTATATATATCTTGTAAAGATATTTTTGGAAAATAAATAATTTGGGAAATTATTTGGAATTTGGTGATGATTGTGCATATCTATTGATAGTTAAAGAGCCGACTATCAATATTTACCTTTAAATGGGTATTTTGTAACATTCCTGAATTTTGAACAAGATAATTTGACAATTTATTTAATTTTTGGAATTAAATTATGGAATTTTTGTAGTTAATTTTTAATTTTTTAGAATTAAAAGTTGAATCAATTGGAAGATTTACAGAATAAATAATAATATGCATTTTTAGATTGAATTTGGAATTTAAAAGATTTGAGATTTTATTGTGAATTTAATTATGAAAGTTTTAAAAAAATAAGTGTTTGTTAATAAGTTGAACATCTTAAGTTTATAAATATAGATGTATTGAAAATAAATACAATATAAAGTTATGTTTAAAACTATTTAAATTGTTTAAAGATGAACATAAGTATTTAACTTAAAACAAAGGTTAAAACAAAGAAAACATGTATACAAATGTAAACATATACATACATGCACATGGGTTTGGAGTGAAGAGATTAACAAAACTTTATATCATGATGATTTCTAACAAGTGGCCTTCAATGCAATTAAAAATAAAATAATTAAATAAAAAAATTACAAAAACCCTTCCATTTTCCCATATGCAATTATGCAACTTTCCAACAAATCTGAAAAAATAGTAGAAAAAGATTTGGCTTCACATCTTTCAAAGCCATAAAGCTGTTCAAAACATAAGATAAGAAGAAAAAAACAATTCAGTTTGAACTCAAAACAAAAGAAAAACCCAAAATCTTCATTCTCAAACCATATACAAAACTGCATTTCTCAAAACCTGATAACATATGCATTCAATTCCTCTTCATAATCAAGCAAATATTCAAACCTGCATTTCAAATCTGAAACCAAACAACTCCTCTTTTCCTAAATTTCTGCCTGCATGTTTTTTTGCATATGAAAACAAATCTGCATCATTATGAATCAAAGACCTGCATTTCAAATCCAAATCAGTAAACACTCCTCTTTTTCAAAACAAAGACCTGCATGCAATTTCTTTGAACTCTGCATTCATGAAATCTTCATAATCTGGAACAAGAAGCTAGAAGCCTGCATGTTAAAACAAGTTAAAGCTTTGCATATCATTTACAAACAAAGAAGGCCTGCATGCATCATTTAAAAGCAAGACAAAGTGCCTGCATTTCACATTTTCAAAACTCTGGAACCTGCATAATGAAATATGCTCTGCACTTTGAATAAAGGTGAGTAACTCAAACTTTTAAAATTGTTTAATAGGTAGTTAATCATGCTTATGAATTTCAGATAAATATTTATGAATTTATCTGCAAGTATGTGTTTGGTGAACATGGTTATGATTGTGCATGTGTGATTTCTGAAATTTCAAGTGATGTTTGATATTTGGATTTTTTCTTTGACTTGGTTTTGTTGTTGTTATTACTTAGTTTTGAATAAATCATGATGTTTTAGAATAGCATAAGTACTAATAGAATCAGTATGTAAATTTCAAGAATTTTAAAACTAAATTTTTAAATTTACAGTGAAGAGAAAAATACAGTTTCATGTTTACTGTATTTTACTTTTTGATCAAGATCCTTTGATCCATGCATTTGAATTGAGTGAATTGTTTTCTGGAAGTAGTTTATAAATCATAGATCATAGGAAAAGTATTGAATTGATTTTCAATTCAAGTTTGGATTTGAAATTTGGGATTTTAGATGATGAACCCTAGTTTACTTTGGGTTACTGTTTTGGGTCGAATTTGAACTCCTCTGTGTATCGAATTCAAAGATGTTTAGGGTATTGATGGATGGTGAAGTGATGAAGCTCGTGCCGGAGTTTGGATGTTGTTAGTGGTCGGAGGTGGTTGATACTGGTGTTGACAGGTTGGAGGGAGAATGGGGTTTGTCTGTTCCAGGTTTTGATGTGGGTAGTTGCAGGGATTTTTTTTTTTTTTGACTCGGGTGGATCTCGGGGAAAATGGGAAATAACTCGAAGCATGTAAGCTTCTGACCCGAAGTAAAATTTTAGCTTGCTCGAGTACATTATTTCAGGATTTAAGCAAAACAGAAGCTTGTTTTTTGCAGTTTTGAAATTTAAGTTAAGTTTAAATTTAAACTAAAAGTTTAGCTTAGAATTTAACTTGAACCTTAGGATGAATTCAAATTGTTTGAATTATTATTCTGTAATAATTTAAATGCAGAATTTTAAATTTGGTTTGATAAAAAAAAAAAAGAAAGAAACAGAACTGTTTCAGTTTTATAAGATTTGAATTAAATGCAAACTACAAATGTGACTTAGAATTTTGAAAACTGAATTTTAGTTGAATTCAAATAGGTATGAATTATGTTTTTTGAAAATAGTTTAAATTCTGGAAAAAATTCAAAGTTTAAGTTTTTAAATAAACAGAAAAACTGTTTTCTGTTTTAAATAAAAAGGTAAGTTTAAATTTGAAAGTGGAGATTTAAACTGAGTGTAAGTTTGGAATTTGAATATGAATTCAAATTTAATTTGTCAGATATTTGAAAACATTTATGTTTTTAAATTCAAATTTGATCTTAAACTCTCAAGTGTAAATGCATTGTTGTTTTGCATATTGAATTGGAAAGTTAAGTATTTAAAATTAGAAGTTCAAATGAATTCAAAACTGAGTTTTAAATCTTAATTTAAATTTTAAACTTCAGTTTTAAAATAAAGATTTAAATTTAAATTGCTTCAAATGATTTGTATTTGAATTGAAGATGTAAATTATAGAAAGAGTTTTAAAAAATTAAACTAGAATGAGTTTAGAAGTTATATTTCAATTTTGAGATTTTAAAGAAATTTTTAAATTGATTTGAGTTTGATTTTAATTTGAATTTAAATCTTTTTGAACTTAGTAATAAAGTATATGTTTCTTTTAAACATATAAGATTAAGTTGTGTATTGTTTTAAACTCTTATTTAAGATAAATTTGAGTTTTTAAGTTTAAAAGAAATGTTAAATGGAATTTAAAGTAAAATAAAAAAACATTTTGTTTTAAATGCATAATTTAAATAAGGAATGTTTATCTAAAGATAAAGAAAAGTATAATGATCTGTAATTCATTTAATTATTAAGGTAGTACAAATGGATAATTAATATAATTAATTAATTAATGAAATGGATAATTAATTAAAGTAATTAAGGGTTTTAATTTGATTAATTAAAGTTTAAGATTAATTTTTCTTAGAATAATTAATTTGTAATTAAGAAATCATTAATTGAATGATATTAGATTTTAAATTAATAATTGAAGATTTATTAATTGAATAAATATGGATAGTTAATTAATTAGGAATAATAAATGAAAGTAATCATGTAGGTAATAAATTTAAAACCACCCAGTTTATTCATCTTAATTGTAGATGCTGATTGTTATTGAATGTTGTATGATGGATTGATATATTTGATATGTGATGTGATGCTATGTGATACTTTGTGCTGATCTGCTATATTTGTGATGAATATAATGTTGTATGAATATGAAACCCTTTGACCCGTAAAACGACATTTGAATTTCGATGCGACAGGGAGTCGGATTCTAGCTCGTTATCCGAAACCCACATCGAATCATATTAGTGAATTTTTTGATTGATAACTTACTTTATCTATGAATCTGTGGATATAAATAAGCGCTATGGGTTATACCGCTTATCTTTATGATTGAATCTGTGATGATGATGTTGTGCACTATTGTGTTGAACCCCTAGACCACACTTATACACACACAAACATGGATTGCACGTGGAAATGGGTTAAGTCACAGATTTTGAAATTGTTTTAAAATTTGAATTTTAGAATCCAAAATAGTTTTGGAATTAGAATTGAAGTTTTTGAAAAAAAATGGATTTCAAAAATAAAAGTTATTTTGAATAACTCGATTGAGTTTTGAAATTTTAAATAATTTGATTTAAAATTTGAATTCAATATTTGAAGTTGAATTCTATAATTTGGGAACTAGGGTTTAAAAAGTTATCCAACTTATAAATGGATTTATATGGGGTTTTAAACCATTTTAAAAGGTGATGTTTTGGAATTTAAATTTAAACCAAGATTTCAACTTGTATAAATCGGACTTTTCTGAAACGAAAACTATTGTTTTCAAATAATAGAAGCTTTCATATAAGAAATGGATTTTCAATGTGTGTTAAAAGGAATTTAAGTTGAAATGAAAATGGTTTTCCGAGTTATTAATAAATCTTTGGAACGTGTTTTGAAAGCTAAATTAAATCTTTAATTTAAAGATTTATTGAGTTAATCCAATTGGAATGGAAGTTGTTTTGAATCTATGAATAGATCTTTGTGAAACTAGGTGAAACTTGGTGAAATAAATCTTTTTGTTTAAAGATTTAAAATGGTAATTTGTTTAACCATTTGAAAGAAAAGTTTTGGATTTTATAAGTTGTGACTTAACTAAAATCCCATATCCATATGTTTTAAAATATGGCGCTCATTATTCGGTTTAGCCGGGAGAGGACCTAGTGTCATATAGCCCATTCCGAATAGTGATACGACGTTATGGATAGCAATTGAAGACCGGTGGTGAAGACCGGATATTTCCGAAAACAAAAGGGTAACTCGTCGATTGTCTCTGCACTGGCTGATCCCCGGTATAGAGATCTCCATATGTGATGGGAAGTCCGGACGTGATTAGGGATTATCCGAATTTGCAAGGGCTTCTTCGGAAGTGCCTTCGGTTCTGTTCGAACCCGGAACAGACTTGTATGGTTGTATGTCTGACATTACACTTTGAGATGTTAACTGATCTCTATCAAATACATTTCTGCTTGGTGGCGGAGAATTTATTCTCTTAGCTTAACACCCTTCTCTGAGACGTACGAGCTCAGAGGTTATGTAGTTGATATTTATCAGTGATATATTCCCAATTTGGTAATGTGGCATGCTGAGTGCTGCTGTGTGATGATCATTGGATGATCATTTGTGATATGATCATTTGTTTGATCATTTATCTTTGTGATCATTGCTTTGATCATCTGTTGACCCAAAGCATGGCTTTGTGCCAAAGCGTAGCTTTGTGGACGAGACTGCATCAGGACCTCACACCTCGGAAATGGTCGAAACAGGAAAGATGCGGCAAGGTTATGAGGGTCGCTCCCTTTAGGGTGTGTCATTCCCTTCTGGTAAAGGGTGGTATCAGGTATGGAGCCCTGGTATTTAACCTATGTGGTTGCTCCAATCTCATTTACTGTGTGGTTGTTGCTTTGAGGCGCCTCGGATAAAGGTCCCAAAGGACCGGGGGATGGCATATTCGTGTAGTAGTTACCTAGTTACAGAGGTAACCCGGCCTTGTGTTGGCAGAGATCTAACCGTAACGTTAGTTCTCGGGACGTCCCGCCAGAGGCGATCCCATGTGGCAGTAGGAAGTTCCTTAGCCTGACCATTTGTTGGAAATCCATTCATCCAATACGTGCCTTGTACGGTTTTAGTTGTAGAACCTGCCATTTAACATGGCAGCTATAGTAGGCATAGTATCATGGTACCTATGCTGGCTAGGATTTATATTATACTTTCGAAAGATTTTCCACTATGCACTAGTAATAATATCAAAGGATTTTTCTCGTAGTAAGCATGTTTGACTATCATAAGGAGAAATCTCCCCCATGTGTGCGTTTGCATTGTGTGTGTGCCGGGAGGCCTTATGGTAGTTTCATTTTTCAAAAAGCATTGCGGATTTCAAATTTAAATTCTGTTGTTTGTTTTAAAAGACCAAATGTTTTTGTTTGCTCATACCAGTCCCATGACTGACCTGGAGTTTATTGTTCCTTTCCTAAACTCTGGGTGCCCACTATTTTCCCACACGGGCAGTCTAGAGTTGGGGTTTTCAGATAATCAGTAGTAGGTGTAGATTCGATAGCTTTCAGCCTTAGGATTTGGCAATTACAATTGGATCGAGTTGCTTCTCTTCATCTTGATTTGGGAGTTCTCGCTATTTCTGGATTGATGCCTTGGAGATGGAGTTACAGCTGGAGTTCTTTCTTGAAGCTACATTGGAGATTTTGTTCCGCTGCTAGTGTTATCTTTTATTTCCGCTGCTATTCTTTGTAACTCTGATGTATATTGATGTTCATTGTATCATTCTGTTGTATCAGATATTGTATCAAATGTTGTACATTGATATATGTTATTCATTTCTTCCGCTGTGTTATACTTAATGTGTTATAAGCTCCGGCGACTCGAATTTGAACGGTCGAATCTGCGGCATTCGAGTACAATGTAAAGTATGGATGTCGATTTTCGAACGCGAAAAATTCGAATCGTTACACTTGGTATCAGAGCTGAAGGTTAAAACTTTAGCTCAGGAGTATAACACATTAAGTAACTCATTAGAGATAGGGTGAAGTAAACCCTAGAATGAGTATATCCCTGAGATATCCGTTCGAATGCCTCAGTAAATTCTCTTACTATCCACTGATAGTGAGTATGAGTGCGAGAAAAGAACGAGATAGGGGACATGGGAGTACCATTATAAATGGTCAATACCCTGCAACAGTGGGAATATCTTTTCTCTATCAATCTCCTTTGATTCGATTTCGAATTCTTTTGATTGCTTCGTAGCTGCTCCAGAAAGAAGTTTCGGTGTGATGATGGCCATACGTATCGTTGTAGGAAATTCTTACTTCGTATCATCATCGGTTTCTTATCAGCTTTTCGATCTAAACTCTAATGAATTTGAAATTGAAAATATTAAATAAATTGGAAATTTTAAATTAGTAAATTGGTTAACTAATATGAAGATTTGATCCATCTATCTATTCTCTGGGATCCGATATATTCTACGAACGATTAGTTATCTCTTCGAACTAGTCAATGCCCTTGCATATTCGTAGACCGATGGACCCAAATATCTTGTGTAATATTATATGAGATTGTTCTCATATCTATTGTTGATATTCTTATTTGGTAAGCCAAATGCAGAATAGTTAATCGGCCTGATTTATGAGTCGATTATCTATCCTTGTGTATCTATCCATCATTGGTTGTCTTCCTACTTTCAAATTTCGAGGACGAAATTTTCTTAAGGGGGGAAGTCTGTAACATTCCTGAATTTTGAACAAGATAATTTGACAATTTATTTAATTTTTGGAATTAAATTATGGAATTTTTGTAGTTAATTTTTAATTTTTTAGAATTAAAAGTTGAATCAATTGGAAGATTTACAGAATAAATAATAATATGCATTTTTAGATTGAATTTGGAATTTAAAAGATTTGAGATTTTATTGTGAATTTAATTATGAAAGTTTTAAAAAAATAAGTGTTTGTTAATAAGTTGAACATCTTAAGTTTATAAATATAGATGTATTGAAAATAAATACAATATAAAGTTATGTTTAAAACTATTTAAATTGTTTAAAGATGAACATAAGTATTTAACTTAAAACAAAGGTTAAAACAAAGAAAACATGTATACAAATGTAAACATATACATACATGCACATGGGTTTGGAGTGAAGAGATTAACAAAACTTTATATCATGATGATTTCTAACAAGTGGCCTTCAATGCAATTAATTAAATAAAATAATTAAATAAAAAAATTACAACAACCCTTCCATTTTCCCATATGCAATTATGCAACTTTCCAACAAATCTGAAAAAATAGTAGAAAAAGATTTGGCTTCACATCTTTCAAAGCCATAAAGCTGTTCAAAACATAAGATAAGAAAAAAAAAACAATTCAGTTTGAACTCAAAACAAAAGAAAAACCCAAAATCTTCATTCTCAAACCATATACAAAACTGCATTTCTCAAAACCTGATAACATATGCATTCAATTCCTCTTCATAATCAAGCAAATATTCAAACCTGCATTTCAAATCTGAAACCAAACAACTCCTCTTTTCCTAAATTTCTGCCTGCATGTTTTTTTGCATATGAAAACAAATCTGCATCATTATGAATCAAAGACCTGCATTTCAAATCCAAATCAGTAAACACTCCTCTTTTTCAAAACAAAGACCTGCATGCAATTTCTTTGAACTCTGCATTCATGAAATCTTCATAATCTGGAACAAGAAGCTAGAAGCCTGCATGTTAAAACAAGTTAAAGCTTTGCATATCATTTACAAACAAAGAAGGCCTGCATGCATCATTTAAAAGCAAGACAAAGTGCCTGCATTTCACATTTTCAAAACTCTGGAACCTGCATAATGAAATATGCTCTGCACTTTGAATAAAGGTGAGTAACTCAAACTTTTAAAATTGTTTAATAGGTAGTTAATCATGCTTATGAATTTCAGATAAATATTTATGAATTTATCTGCAAGTATGTGTTTGGTGAACATGGTTATGATTGTGCATGTGTGATTTCTGAAATTTCAAGTGATGTTTGATATTTGGATTTTTTCTTTGACTTGGTTTTGTTGTTGTTATTACTTAGTTTTGAATAAATCATGATGTTTTAGAATAGCATAAGTACTAATAGAATCAGTATGTAAATTTCAAGAATTTTAAAACTAAATTTTTAAATTTACAGTGAAGAGAAAAATACAGTTTCATGTTTACTGTATTTTACTTTTTGATCAAGATCCTTTGATCCATGCATTTGAATTGAGTGAATTGTTTTCTGGAAGTAGTTTATAAATCATAGATCATAGGAAAAGTATTGAATTGATTTTCAATTCAAGTTTGGATTTGAAATTTGGGATTTTAGATGATGAACCCTAGTTTACTTTGGGTTACTGTTTTGGGTCGAATTTGAACTCCTCTGTGTATCGAATTCAAAGATGTTTAGGGTATTGATGGATGGTGAAGTGATGAAGCTTGTGCCGGAGTTTGGATGTTGTTAGTGGTCGGAGGTGGTTGATACTGGTGTTGACAGGTTGGAGGGAGAATGGGGTTTGTCTGTTCCAGGTTTTGATGTGGGTAGTTGCAGGGATTTTTTTTTTGTGACTCGGGTGGATCTCGGGGAAAATGGGAAATAACTCGAAGCATGTAAGCTTCTGACCCGAAGTAAAATTTTAGCTTGCTCGAGTACATTATTTCAGGATTTAAGCAAAACAGAAGCTTGTTTTTTGCAGTTTTGAAATTTAAGTTAAGTTTAAATTTAAACTAAAAGTTTAGCTTAGAATTTAACTTGAACCTAAGGATGAATTCAAATTGTTTGAATTATTATTCTGTAATAATTTAAATGCAGAATTTTAAATTTGGTTTGATAAAAAAAAAAAGAAACAGAACTGTTTCAGTTTTATAAGATTTGAATTAAATGCAAACTACAAATGTGACTTAGAATTTTGAAAACTGAATTTTAGTTGAATTCAAATAGGTTTGAATTATGTTTTTTGAAAATAGTTTAAATTCTGGAAAAAAATTCAAAGTTTAAGTTTTTAAATAAACAGAAAAACTGTTTTCTGTTTTAAATAAAAAGGTAAGTTTAAATTTGAAAGTGGAGATTTAAACTGAGTGTAAGTTTGGAATTTGAATATGAATTCAAATTTAATTTGTCAGATATTTGAAAACATTTATGTTTTTAAGTTCAAATTTGATCTTAAACTCTCAAGTGTAAATGCATTGTTGTTTTGCATATTGAATTGGAAAGTTAAGTATTTAAAATTAGAAGTTCAAATGAATTCAAAACTGAGTTTTAAATCTTAATTTAAATTTTAAACTTCAGTTTTAAAATAAAGATTTAAATTTAAATTGCTTCAAATGATTTGTATTTGAATTGAAGATGTAAATTATAGAAAGAGTTTTAAAAAATTAAACTAGAATGAGTTTAGAAGTTATATTTCAATTTTGAGATTTTAAAGAAATTTTTAAATTGATTTGAGTTTGATTTTAATTTGAATTTAAATCTTTTTGAACTTAGTAATAAAGTATATGTTTCTTTTAAACATATAAGATTAAGTTGTGTATTGTTTTAAACTTTTATTTAAGATAAATTTGAGTTTTTAAGTTTAAAAGAAATGTTAAATGGAATTTAAAGTAAAATAAAAAAACATTTTGTTTTAAATGCATAATTTAAATAAGGAATGTTTATCTAAAGATAAAGAAAAGTATAATGATCTGTAATTCATTTAATTATTAAGGTAGTACAAATGGATAATTAATATAATTAATTAATTAATGAAATGGATAATTAATTAAAGTAATTAAGGGTTTTAATTTGATTAATTAAAGTTTAAGATTAATTTTTCTTAGAATAATTAATTTGTAATTAAGAAATCATTAATTGAATGATATTAGATTGTAAATTAATAATTGAAGATTTATTAATTGAATAAATATGGATAGTTAATTAATTAGGAATAATAAACGAAAGTAATCATGTAGGTAATAAATTTAAAACCACCCAGTTTATTCATCTTAATTGTAGATGCTGATTGTTATTGAATGTTGTATGATGGATTGATATATTTGATATGTGATGTGATGCTATGTGATACTTTGTGCTGATCTGCTATATTTGTGATGAATATACTGTTGTATGAATATGAAACCCTTTGACCCGTAAAACGACATTTGAATTTCGATGCGACAGGGAGTCGGATTCTAGCTGGTTATCCGAAACCCACATCGAATCATATTAGTGAATTTTTTGATTGATAACTTACTTTATCTATGAATCTGTGGATATAAATAAGCGCTATGGGTTATACCGCTTATCTTTATGATTGAATCTGTGATGATGATGTTGTGCACTATTGTGTTGAACCCCTAGACCACACTTATACACACACAAACATGGATTGCACGTGGAAATGGGTTAAGTCACAGATTTTGAAATTGTTTTAAAATTTGAATTTTAGAATCCAAAATAGTTTTGGAATTAGAATTGAAGTTTTTGAAAAAAAATGGATTTCAAAAATAAAAGTTATTTTGAATAACTCGATTGAGTTTTGAAATTTTAAATAATTTGATTTAAAATTTGAATTCAATATTTGAAGTTGAATTCTATAATTTGGGAACTAGGGTTTAAAAAGTTATCCAACTTATAAATGGATTTATATGGGGTTTTAAACCATTTTAAAAGGTGATGTTTTGGAATTTAAATTTAAACCAAGATTTCAACTTGTATAAATCGGACTTTTCTGAAACGAAAACTATTGTTTTCAAATAATAGAAGCTTTCATATAAGAAATGGATTTTCAATGTGTGTTAAAAGGAATTTAAGTTGAAATGAAAATGGTTTTCCGAGTTATTAATAAATCTTTGGAACGTGTTTTGAAAGCTAAATTAAATCTTTAATTTAAAGATTTATTGAGTTAATCCAATTGGAATGGAAGTTGTTTTGAATCTATGAATAGATCTTTGTGAAACTAGGTGAAACTTGGTGAAATAAATCTTTTTGTTTAAAGATTTAAAATGGTAATTTGTTTAACCATTTGAAAGAAAAGTTTTGGATTTTATAAGTTGTGACTTAACTAAAATCCCATATCCATATGTTTTAAAATATGGCGCTCATTATTCGGTTTAGCCGGGAGAGGACCTAGTGTCATATAGCCCATTCCGAATAGTGATACGACGTTATGGATAGCAATTGAAGACCGGTGGTGAAGACCGGATATTTCCGAAAACAAAAGGGTAACTCGTCGATTGTCTCTGCACTGGCTGATCCCCGGTATAGAGATCTCCATATGTGATGGGAAGTCCGGACGTGATTAGGGATTATCCGAATTTGCAAGGGCTTCTTCGGAAGTGCCTTCGGTTCTGTTCGAACCCGGAACAGACTTGTATGGTTGTATGTCCGACATTACACTTTGAGATGTTAACTGATCTCTATCAAATACATTTCTGCTTGGTGGCGGAGAATTTATTCTCTTAGCTTAACACCCTTCTCTGAGACGTACGAGCTCAGAGGTTATGTAGTTGATATTTATCAGTGATATATTCCCAATTTGGTAATGTGGCATGCTGAGTGCTGCTGTGTGATGATCATTGGATGATCATTTGTGATATGATCATTTGTTTGATCATTTATCTTTGTGATCATTGCTTTGATCATCTGTTGACCCAAAGCATGGCTTTGTGCCAAAGCGTAGCTTTGTGGACGAGACTGCATCAGGACCTCACACCTCGGAAATTGTAACGACCCGCTATTTTGGACCATTCAAATCGACAATAAAACCGTACATGTCCGACTTGAATAAATCAAAATACCGAATTGTTAATAAAAATTTGGCAAAACTTAAAATATACAGTAAATAAATCAATCATAGATCACTTACACAGAGTAATACAATGCAGCGGAATAGATAAAGAATAGTAGTTTATGAAGCTACTATATACATTGGAGATAGAAATAAATACAATTGAATATCTTAGATGTAGTGAAGTCTCCAGTATGCGCAGATGACTTCTATGAACAAATCAACAGGATGACTGAAAGGATAGATAGCTGGATCTTCAAGCAAGGCTCCAACTTCGAAGGTGAGTCTCAAATGTTGTATCACTCAGTCTGACCCGAGCGTAAAGCAAAACACAAAACACTCGAGTCAGGATTAACATTCTTATATCTATAAATCTAACTCAAGTGAAATATCAACTGAAATATAATTAACTCAAAGAATGTTTGGAATAACCATCCTCTAAGGGTCCATGGAACTATCTACAGGGTAGAAATATACACTATAACACCGTGGTTCTTTCATCTTAATTTATACTTCAAAACCAAAACATCATTTTCACTCCAAATATCTCTATATTTCCCAAATAGTGTTTATATATATTAAATAATTTATACAGTAAAGTATTTTCAATTCCCTCAACTTAACAAATCGTTTCAACACTAACCCAACCTTCCCATTCAAATTAAATTCAAATCCCAATTTATCAATCTCAAATTCAAATTTGAAATCACAAAATACCCCCTTTATATTCCAATATATTTCAAACTTTAAGTATTCAACGTTTCAAACTAATTTTTTATTCAATTTAGCTTCTAAATAATAAATTCAAATTTAGTTCAACCTAAATTTATATTTTAATTCAGTTTAGTTTCTAAATAACAAATTCAACTATATTGATTTCAATTACAGATCTAAATCTCGAAATTGCCATTTAAATTCCAATATAGCTCAAAGCTTTAATATTTACAAGTTCAATTCAAGTCGATTTAATTAAATAAATCCTTATTTAAATACCATTTTTAATAAACCCAAATGTACCTCCCAATCCTATTTTTTCAATTTATTTCGAGAAAGATCTATTTGTAATATAGATTTCCATAGATACTCAACTATATTATATGTATTAAATCAATCTAATTTAAATCAAATATTACGACTAAATCTATATATAAAATTTCCATTTATATAATATCTTAAGAATCAAAATTTATTAAACCGTATATTTCTTTCCAAAATTATAGAAATAATTTCAAAATATTTATATGGACCAACGGTGTCTGTATATATATTTCCTACCATATAGTCAAGTGCTACGGATATTTATCATTTCAATCCGTACACTAAATATATTCGGGTGGATATCATTTCAACCCGAAATCCAAAATTTTAAATTAAATCAAAAATCGCTTGGGTCTATCATTTCAACCCGTAACGAAATTATCCTATTCTAAAGTCCGTTCGGGTATGTATCTTTTCAACCCATAGTGATTTCTATACTAATAGGGAACTTGCAGAGTGATAACAGATATGAAAATAATAATAACAACAAGCATATATCATCAAAATAAATATAAACAATAAGATATGGTATCATATCCCATAAGTGAACAGTTACCGATAAAAGCATATATAACAATTTAAATCTAACAACAGCATATTTCAATTGTCATTTCAATTGAAATTAAATTTAATAAATAAAAGAACGTTAATCGTGAGTGATTGCTCACCTTTCGAGGCTAGAGATATATGATGATGAAATAAGCTACGAAATCCAAAGCAACGCTGGATGGACAAGATTTGATGCAGAAAATAGGCACGACGGACAAGGCTGATAATGGGAAATCGATGAGAATGAATCGAATCAATTTTGATATTACAGAAAAAAATATAAATTATTATGATATTAATTCTCCCAAAACCAATTTTCAAATTAAAAATGTATATTTAAAATCTATATATACCTATATGTAATTTAAACATAATTCGTCCAAAAAAAAAAACCATTGTATTATATTTTATAGTCAATAATTATTATAAAAACAATATAACCACTTATTGTAATATATATTACTTAAAAAAAAAACCCATGAAAGCAACCTATATATGTTCATAATAAAAATGTATATATAGAAATTCCAAATGCATAGCCTATATTCGGTTATATATATATATTACGTAAGTCTGAAACAAACACCTAAACGCATATATATGTCTCGAGATTTATAAACAACAAAATACTTATAATGACACATGCACTCATATACTTATATAGACTGTGAACAAGTATACATACTATGCCGTATAAAATCCAACACTAAAAAAAGTAAACTCACACTGAAAACATTTTAGTCAATTATTAAATATATATATTAACTAGCGTATA
This sequence comes from Allium cepa, assembly GCA_030765085.1. Classification (NCBI taxonomy): domain Eukaryota; kingdom Viridiplantae; phylum Streptophyta; class Magnoliopsida; order Asparagales; family Amaryllidaceae; genus Allium; species Allium cepa. Next base: position 1,026,127,799 of record CM060928.1, on the reverse strand, counting down.
AAACTAACGTATCCTGTAACTTTATAATATATAAGCTATATCAGATATGAAACTATCATTATATCAGATATATAAATAGTTAAACATTTTATACAAAACTATCATAACTTTATTAAATTAAACATACATTACACACTTACACAAATAGACCGTAAACTGTAAAACTTCACCCATTTTAAAGTGGTAACAATACGCTTGCTAAAAATATAACCCACATAGCTCGTACTTCCCTATAAAACTATATAAATATTTGTAAGCTAACCATTAATATAGTCTAATTCACAATATGCATACCTTTATAACTTTAAATCAAATGTGTATATATATACTTATAACCAGTTATTCACAGAATACATAGCTTTAAACATATCATATATTTAAATACATATACAATCGACTGATAAGATGAGTATGCTTTACGTTTTATATATGTACTAACTTTTTATATAATATTTATATATACACTTATCAAATTTTATAACATGCGAACAAAATTTTATATTATATAGAATCTGAAAACTGCAAACATTTCATACTTGGAACCATACTATATTTATAAGATGTATATATGATATCTTAAATCAAAAAAAAAAACTTACTTTGCTATAATACATACAATGTTACTGCATAGATATACATTACTGACATATATTAAACTATATATTAACTAATATATAACCTTCAAACTTTTAAAATTGAATACCAACGTGACACATAAAGTATAAAACAATCAAGTTATCAAATCTCTATACATAGTATAATATCATACACACTATGAACGAAAAAAAAAAAAAAAAAAAAGAATACTGTTATGAACTCATATATATAATACCATATGATACATAACTAACATGAATTTAAAATCATGTAGGACAGATCACATATTCCAAATACAGACTTATAGAAAATATACAATAACACATATATATTATAAATATATGCTAACCTATTACTCAAAGATAACGTGTGGCATGATTGTTGATGGTGAAGGCTCTGAGGATGGCTGAGCATGCAGGCGATGACAACACGTGTAGAGAGATATGTGCAAGAGAGGAGGAGAGAAAAACGCGGAGGGAGAGGGATGAGTTGGATGTGGTGGGTGACGAAGCGATGGGAGGTGGAAGCACGGTAAAAGAAGGGAGAAAATAGGTGGATCTGTAGAAAGAAAAATGGAAGAAGGAGGAGGAAGAAAACTTAAAATGAGGAATGAGATTGGAAGTGACAGCAGTTTGCAATATGAAAGAAACGAAGTCAAACAAGGTTATAAAGGCAAAATAAATAAAGAAAAGAACCGTTGCATACGAAACGTATACAATAAATATGAATTGATTTGAATAGTAATGGTCAAATTCAGCTGAAAAGATTAAAGCGAATAAATACGGAGCATTGGTTATGGTAAAGTAACGCACAAAATTAGGGGAATAACAAAGGAAAGGACTGGTCAAAATAAATGAATGTAAACGTGCAACGAATATAAAAAATCTATATAATTGAACCGATGGAAACGAAGGAAGCAAATAAAAGAAAGGGAACGAAGGAAAAAAAATGAGCTGTGTCCCGAGCATAAATAAAGGTGGTAACGTATGAGAGGAATGAGAAAAACAAACGGGCACAATTTGAAATCAATGCAATAAAACGGCCAAAAGCTGATTTTTAGGAAAATTATTAAAGAAATATTCCTTGGGCTGCGCGTTTGAGATCCGAAAAGGCATGGAAATCAAAAAGTTATAATTTAGATTGGAATGAAAACGTACAGGAAATAATAAAGGAAAAAAATAAATGCGAAATAATCATATAGCATTTATTACGTTTCAAACTTTTGACATGGCATGGGATGGAAACAGCTGTACGCTAATTGAGAAGCTATTAAAGCAATTTATTATTAGTGGCATGTTATACGTTTTTATATTTATTTATTTCCTAGATCTCAATTCATATCTGATTATACTATGCAGATTTATCTTTATTATTAAACGTTCAAAAAGAATAAAACGTATACAAATTTTCTTGATTTTCGAAACAAAATTAACGGCTAAAAGATGATGAAGGGACAAAAATATAAGAAAGGGAAAGAGATGAATGCGTACAATTATTTATAAGAAAAGAGAGAGAAAAGAAAAAACCCACAATTAAAATGAATGAATGAACGCTGAAAGTCAGTCAGGAATATAGAAGGTACAATATGAAATAATGGTAATCACAACTACTTTTTTTAATGCAGACCTTAAATCAACCCTTAAAACATATACTTCATATATGTAGTTAAATATAGTATATACTTCTCTTCTTCTTTGGTTCATATGATATATGAAATCCTTAACTATCGTATTTATAGCTGACGACATATGTATAGATATACTAAATATGCACTAAAATAAACTGGAAATGGTGACACAAAAACCCAAAATCAAATATATATATATATTTAACATGACTAGAAATCAAACTTCAGTAAAACTATATACTAGTATCAAGACTAACATATATATATAGCTATTATAACACATATAAATTAAATAAAACTTGGTATAAATACGCTTTACTATATATACACTTCAAATAGACCATCATACATATACAGTGGTTTTCCAAAATAACTATATATGGAACGTACTCAACATACTTAAAATTTACACACCTTGCTGAAAAGCAAAAGGAGACCGTAAATTTATTACCCACGCTATTGATATTTATACCCAATAGAAATGAACTATGCTACCAAATTTACATCAAACTTAACTTATATTATAGTATAAATAATAGTTTATAAAGTTTTTGTACTAGATCTTATAGGTATAACCACAACCAAACTTTAAAATATATGTACACAGCTCGTACTACAAATCATTAATATACATAACATATTTTCTTTTTCTTTTCAAAATTTTATTATTAATAATTTCTCAAAATCCAATTCAATACGTTAAATACCAATTAAAAATTGCTAAAATTTTATGGGTCGTTACACTCTCCCCCACTCAAAACTTTTCGTCCCCGAAAAGGAATAAAGTAGGAGAATAGAAACAACCAGATGAAAAATTTAGACTTTGAAAAACAAATTAAAAAAATTTATTTAAAACCATATACTTTTTCTTTTGTTATTATTTAAATTGATTAATATTTAATAGATTACTCATTTTATCAAATCCATTCAATTAATTATGAGATCAATTATTTATAAAACACTAATTTTTCTCTCTTATTAAACCAGGTAGAATATAAATAAACAATGTTTTAAAGGATATATTCAAAAGAAGGAAAGAAGGAAAGAAGATAGATTCGGAAAAGAGAATATAGTTGAATAAATAAAGCAGGGCAGATAAGGTAGATTCAAAAGAATAGAATCGGGCAAGAATCGTACATTTCAAACCATGAGAGTTTCAATTTCAAATATTAACACAAAATTTCTTTGTTGGAAATACTTTTATAATAAATACCTTTTATATCGAAATAAATCTTTTCTTTCAAAAATATTTTTATAACTCGATGTTTCAACAAGTTTATCCTCGTTCTTGCAGACTCTGGCCATGCGTTGATCAGGCGCAAAGCTAGAATTCTTCAAGTACTTAGTAGACCTGTTTCAACAACCAGTGAAAATACTTGAAAAAAACTTTAAAAAACAGATATGGAAATTACAATCCAAACAAAACAACCAAACCAAAACCTTTGTCCGATCATGGTTCGCAGATACACAATGGTTACGCCTGGGTCCCCCAGGAAACAATCCATATCCGTAAGCTTTCTCAGCCTTGCGAGTTACGCCATGATGACTAGTAGAGTGCAGGATACACAATGGTTACGCCTGGATCCCCCAGGAAACAATCCGTACCCCTAGGCAAGACTCAGCCAGGCACTTGCGCTACTATTCGTGACCTACACAGATTGCAGGACACACAATGGTTACGCCTGGATCCCCCAGGAAACAATCCGTACCCCTAGGCAAGACTCAGCCAGGCAATTGCGCTGTGCATTCACGAGAGAAAAAAAACCATGGGTTACGCCACGGTGGGAAACACTCGAGTATTACATCCGGAAAACCGAAAATCAGAGAGAATAATATCGATAGAATGAATCCACGATGTGGCCACAAAGCGGATATCAAGCAGAAGGCACTTTCCATATCTTTACTTCGAAAATATATATCATATAGTACCTTTTCAAATCACTTTCAAATATTGTACTTATATATAGGATTCCTTTCTCAAATCGAATACTTTCCAAATCAATAGTAGATCAAATCATACTTATATAGATTTCGATTAAATAAAATCTCTTTCCAAATTGAGTACCTTTCAAATCAATAGATTTCAAATCAACCTCATACTTATACAATCCATTTTATATAAGTTCAACCACTCCCAAATCAAGTGCTTAGTAATCTAAGGTTCTCAATTTCAAATTATTTCAATACCAATTCAGTTTCAAAATCATATATGATTTCACCAAATTTTCTTCCAAATTAAATGTCTGAATTTCAAAGTTCCCAAAATAATAGGTGTAGAAAATTATCCCAGTTTCCAAATTAAAATAATTCAAGTCAAACAAATTCATTTCCAAAATCACCATATAAGTACTGGGTTTTTTTTTTCAATTTAATTTTCAAAACCAAATATTTTTCTCAAAATCAATTATATTCAAAATGGTTTCCAAATTTATAATTATCCCTTTAAAACCTTTAAACTATTTACTTCGATTTGAAATATCCAATTTACCTTTTTGAAAACCATTATTTAAAACTAAAATTCTTTCAAAACATTTAAAAACTAAATTCCATATTAGTATAATTAAAATAGCCATATTCTCTTACTTAATAAAAGGTTTAACCTCATACAACAAAACTTGCATACTTTATCAAATATTTTATACCTTTCGAAATATCTTGGTTTTTAAACCTTTAAACCTTGATTTGGAAGTGCTCGAACCTTCAAAATAGTCGGTGAAAATCAATTTCAAATCCAAGAGATGGAAATCAATTTTTATAAATAGAGTTATTCTAAGTCAAATCAAAAACTCGAGGACTGAACACCGGTCTTACTTCAAATTGTTTCAAATATATACATATATCTTTCGAAAATATCAAATTATACTTCGGAATTTGAAATCAAAAACGGTTTTACAAAATCACTCGCATAGCGAAACTATTAAAGTGGCCTCTCCCCCACTCTGAAACTCGAAAATCAATGTCGATGATGCGTGCACTCATCACCGAAATTATTCTCCAGCGACATAAGTGAGTTCTGGACTTCTATTTTCTTGAAAACTTCTTTGAAATTTCTTCAAAATTATTGGAATTCATTTGAATTCATTTGAAATATTTCTTATTCGGAAAAATACTTTTAAATCGTATTATTTATATATAATTTCCAAAATCTTAAAACCAATTTCAAAATACCGGAATTCAATTCTCGAATTTCAAATTTAACACTTCAATTATAAATCATTTTTATATAAATCAATTTCTTATAATTTTTTCAAAATTTCAAATCCTTTCAAAACCCTTTTTATATAGAATAACATTTCTTATTTGCTTTATATATAGGTATATAATCTCTACCGAAAACATTTTCTTTATATATATAGAATAAAATCATAGTTATCAAAATAATAATTTCGGTATAAACAATTTCTAAAATACAAACAAAACCCGATTTTCAAAGGATGATTTAAGGATGGATTTCAAAACAAAGATAGAGATTTAATTTAAAGGAACTCTAATCAATAGAATCCTGATTCGAAGATAGACTCGATCGAAGATGAGATAATTAAGTTACAAAATAGAAGATGGATATACTTCTATAAATCGCGGGCGACCATTACCTGTCAACCGTGATTCCAAAATTAGATCGGTGTAGAATTCTGAGGCAATTCGACATTCGATCGTCGGAGATATAGAATTCGGCATAACAAGATATATCAGCATCGTAAACCGAGGATACAGGAATCTTCGGTGAGTCAATGCCAATTGAAAAGGAGTTTTCACCCCCTTTACAAATCATTCAATGGAGTTATGGGATACTCCAGAATCAAACGAATATAAATAGGGAGAGACAGAATGAATTTCGAAACCGAGGGACATTCCAAAACTCAAAGGAAATTGAGTCAAAAAGGAAGAGATTCAACTCGAACGAAAGTGATTCTGTAAATAAATTTACCATATATGCTAAGTTTTGCCTAGAGCCAAAGCTCTGATACCAACTGGTAATTTGTTTAACCATATATGAATAGATCTTTGTGAAACTAGGTGAAACTTGGTGAAATAAATCTTTTTGTTTAAAGATTTAAAATGGTAATTTGTTTAACCATTTGAAAGAAAAGTTTTGGATTTTATAAGTTGTGACTTAACTAAAATCCCATATCCATATGTTTTAAAATATGGCGCTCATTATTCGGTTTAGCCGGGAGAGGACCTAGTGTCATATAGCCCATTCCGAATAGTGATACGACGTTATGGATAGCAATTGAAGACCGGTGGTGAAGACCGGATATTTCCGAAAACAAAAGGGTAACTCGTCGATTGTCTCTGCACTGGCTGATCCCCGGTATAGAGATCTCCATATGTGATGGGAAGTCCGGACGTGATTAGGGATTATCCGAATTTGCAAGGGCTTCTTCGGAAGTGCCTTCGGTTCTGTTCGAACCCGGAACAGACTTGTATGGTTGTATGTCCGACATTACACTTTGAGATGTTAACTGATCTCTATCAAATACATTTCTGCTTGGTGGCGGAGAATTTATTCTCTTAGCTTAACACCCTTCTCTGAGACGTACGAGCTCAGAGGTTATGTAGTTGATATTTATCAGTGATATATTCCCAATTTGGTAATGTGGCATGCTGAGTGCTGCTGTGTGATGATCATTGGATGATCATTTGTGATATGATCATTTGTTTGATCATTTATCTTTGTGATCATTGCTTTGATCATCTGTTGACCCAAAGCATGGCTTTGTGCCAAAGCGTAGCTTTGTGGACGAGACTGCATCAGGACCTCACACCTCGGAAATGGTCGAAACAGGAAAGATGCGGCAAGGTTATGAGGGTCGCTCCCTTTAGGGTGTGTCATTCCCTTCTGGTAAAGGGTGGTATCAGGTATGGAGCCGTGGTATTTAACCTATGTGGTTGCTCCAATCTCATTTACTGTGTGGTTGTTGCTTTGAGGCGCCTCGGATAAAGGTCCCAAAGGACCGGGGGATGGCATATTCGTGTAGTAGTTACCTAGTTACAGAGGTAACCCGGCCTTGTGTTGGCAGAGATCTAACCGTAACGTTAGTTCTCGGGACGTCCCGCCAGAGGCGATCCCATGTGGCAGTAGGAAGTTCCTTAGCCTGACCATTTGTTGGAAATCCATTCATCCAATACGTGCCTTGTACGGTTTTAGTTGTAGAACCTGCCATTTAACATGGCAGCTATAGTAGGCATAGTATCATGGTACCTATGCAGGCTAGGATTTATATTATACTTTCGAAAGATTTTCCACTATGCACTAGTAATAATATCAAAGGATTTTTCTCGTAGTAAGCATGTTTGACTATCATAAGGAGAAATCTCCCCCATGTGTGCGTTTGCATTGTGTGTGTGCCGGGAGGCCTTATGGTAGTTTCATTTTTCAAAAAGCATTGCGGATTTCAAATTTAAATTCTGTTGTTTGTTTTAAAAGACCAAATGTTTTTGTTTGCTCATACCAGTCCCATGACTGACCTGGAGTTTATTGTTCCTTTCCTAAACTCTGGGTGCCCACTATTTTCCCACACGGGCAGTCTAGAGTTGGGGTTTTCAGATAATCAGTAGTAGGTGTAGATTCGATAGCTTTCAGCCTTAGGATTTGGCAATTACAATTGGATCGAGTTGCTTCTCTTCATCTTGATTTGGGAGTTCTCGCTATTTCTGGATTGATGCCTTAGAGATAGAGTTACAGCTGGAGTTCTTTCTTGAAGCTACATTGGAGATTTTGTTCCGCTGCTAGTGTTATCTTTTATTTCCGCTGCTATTCTTTGTAACTCTGATGTATATTGATGTTCATTGTATCATTCTGTTGTATCAGATATTGTATCAAATGTTGTACATTGATATATGTTATTCATTTCTTCCGCTATGTTATACTTAATGTGTTATAAGCTCCGGCGACTCAAATTTGAACGGTCGAATCTGCGGCATTCGAGTACAATGTAAAGTATGGATGTCGATTTTCGAACGCGAAAAATTCGAATCGTTACATATTTGTTGTGATTTGCTTGAATTTGAATGCTACACTTATTTGAAAATAAGCGCTCGTTATTCGATTTTGCCGGGAGAGGACCTTTGTGTCATAAATCCCATTCTGAATAGCGATATATCGTAATGGATAGCATTTGAAGACTGGTATTGAAGACCGGGTATTTTCGAAAACGGTAGGATTACCGTCGAATGTTTCTGCATCGGCTGATCTCCGATATAGAAATTTTATCACCCTTTGTGATGGGAGGTCCGGTCGTGATTAGTGAATATCCGGATTGCAAGTGCTTCTTTGGAGGTGCCTTCGGTTCTGTTCGATCTCGGAACGGACTTGTATGGTTGTGTGTCTGATGTTACAATATGAGATGTAAAGCTGGTTTCTACCAAATACATTTCTGTTGGTGGCGGAGAATTTATTCTCTTAGCTTAACAACCTTTATGTAGTTGATGGTTACTAGTGATACATTCCCAAATTGGTAATGTGGCATACGAAGTGTTGCTGATCATTTGCTGATCAAAGCACAGCTTTTGTATAAAGTGTAGCTTGTGGACGAGACTTCGTCAGACCTGACACACCGGTAATGGTCAAAACAGGAAAGATGCGGCAAGGTTATTAGGGATAGCGCCCCTTTAGTGTATGTCATTTCCTTCTGGATAGAGGTGGTATTATGGTATGGAGCCCTGATACTTAACCTATGTTGTTGCTGCAAACTTATTATTTTGTGGTTGTTGGTGAATCCTGGGATTTAGGTCGGTTGCGACCGGGGGATGGCATACTCGTGTCAGTTGTTACCCAGCTAAGGGAAACCCGGCCTTGTGTTGGCAGAGATCCGGTTAGGTTCTCGGGGCGTCTTTCCAGAGGCATACCCATGTGGCAATAGGAAGTTCCTTGGCCTGACCATTTGTTGTAAATACAAAGAAACAATACGAGACTTGTACGGTTTTAGTTGTATAACCTGCCATGGAATGTGGCGGTAACGTGCTATTGAACATGGTAGCTATAGTTGGCATACAAAAATGGTCGTATGTTGGCTAGGATTTATATCATACTTTTGAAATGTTTTCCTACACTTTGTACTTATAGTAATAATATAAAATAAAATTTCTCGTATCAAGCATGTTTGACTATCATAAGGAGAAATCTCCTCCGATTCTACGTTTGCATTGTGTTTATGTGCGGGAGGCCTTATGGTAGTCTCATTTTCTAAAAGCATTGCGAATTTAATTTAAAATATTTCTTTGTTTATTTTTAAAGATAAACCGTTTTAAGTTCTCACACCAGTCCCATGACTGACCTGGAGTTTATTGTTTCTTCCTAAACTCTGGGTGCCCACCAATTTTAACACGGGCAGTCTAGAGTCAGGTTATCAGGTCATTCTGGAATTCAGGAGTTGCTGTGGAGATCAGGAGCAAGCTGGATGGCGTGGCGTATCAACTAGTACATAGTATTTCTTTTCCGTTGTTTGTTGTTGTAAACTCTGATAATGTAATGTGATGTAATATAATAACTGATATAGTTCTTTTGATTTAATGATTATTCATGTATCTGTTATATTTGTTCCGCTGCGATTGCGAGATTCTGTTATTGTTTCCGTTTTCTTCTTCTTTCTTTCTTCTTCTCTCTTCTACCTCTTCCTTAACCCTAACGGTACGGTTTTTCGGCATTCGATTGCTCGGCAGTTGATACAGTGGACGTATTAATGTCGACTTTCGTGAGTTGAAAACCGTTACGTTACATTTGGTATCAAAGCATATGGTTAAGAGACAACCTTGGCTCTGTTGGGAATTACTCATTAGAGATAGAGTCAGTAGTACTCTAGAATGAGTGTGAGTGTAATAATAGATACGAGCGCGTATTTGTTTGTGAATATGGAATTGTTTTGTATTGTGTTGACTTATCGGTTGATTGTTTATAGATTCTGGTTGGTGCAGTCTAGCTAACTGTTTCGATAGGGATTTCTAAACTCTTAAATGAGATAAACCAACATAGTATCATTTTCAATTGGTTAAACGAAATAATTTTACCTTGATTATATTTTATATATAACAGAATAATTTTTCAGAACTATTAAAGAGTATATAAATTGGTTGTTGGGTTGTTGAAAACGTAAGAATATATATATATATATATAAGTTAATTAAAAGAATAAATTATGTAAGCAAAGAATTATAAGTATGGAATTATAATTAATATGATTTACAATTGTCAAATAATCTTTTATATACAAATAGTGAAATTATATGAGTAAAAGATTTGTAAATGTGATTTATGATTAAAAAGATTTTTGTTTGAAAGAATACTAAGCATTGAATTCACTTCTGTTGCTGGGAAATAATAAGGGTGATGACTGCAGCATCATCAGTATCATTTTCAAATTTTTGTGTGATGGATTTGCTACAATAGTAAATTGAAAATTGAAGCTTGGTTATGTTAAACAAATTTGAAATTACAATCCAAGTAGTAATTGTTGAATATAAGTGAAACGAGTTTTGAACTTATTACATGAAATAATAAAGATTTAGCTTTGGTAAAGTTAAAGGATTTGGATATTTAAGTTAAGTAAAACAAATGATGTTTGAAATGGAATATAACTTAAGTGATGTTGAATGAAGGTTATTTTGGTATCGAAGTAAATTAATAAAGTGAAGTGATGAATGTGAACTTGAGTTATATAAATGAAATTCAACTTTATATGGTAAAATGAATTAGCTTGAATGAATTGAATGTAAATCAATTGAATGTAAATGAATTGATATGAAATAATGGATGTAAACGTTAATTCATTAAAGCTAATTAAAAGTGATGAACCAAATTAAATGAATGTAAGCAATGTAAAGAAATTTGGTTATGCTGGTTATACGTTTGTTGTTAGTTGATTGTATATAATTCATTAAATGTTAATGAAATTGAATTAGTGAAATTGAAAGCTATGTAATTTGATTTGAATGTGGAAGTGAATTAACTTAAATGTAAATTAGTGAATGTAAACTAATTGAATATGAATAAATGAATGTTAGTAAAAACATCCAATGTTAATGAATCAAATGTGATTTAAATTGGAAAACAATTCATTGAATATTAATGAGAAGTGAAAGTGTATTGATTTGGTTATGGATGTTAGTTGAATGCTAGTTGTTTGATGGTTGGATTTGTTGCCTTTTGTTGTATTTACTATATTGGCATATGTAGTTGTTGTAGTGATATATGTTGAATATTGATATTACTTTCACATATACATGTTTTTCATTGTTTGTTGAGTGTTTAGAAGGTGCGGATTGCGCTTGCTTCGCTTTTGGAGCTCGCCTTCACGCTATATTAGCCGTACATGCTCGCTAATAATATATAAGGTACATATCTCAGATTACATATCGTACTTTTACACTTTTTTCCCTACGGGATGCCTCATTAATTTGATGAGATGTATATTTGTAATATATATATTGCCATTTTTTCCGGATCGAGCCGCGCAAAGGAGACTATAGCGAAATTTTCTGAAAATTTAAGGCGTTAGAATATTTTTGAGAAAATTGAAAAATTTGTGATCAAGAATGGAGCCGCTGGTGATCAAGAATGGAGCCGCGAATCAACAGAAAATCAAGTGCAAACATTGTACGTTCGGGCACGAATTTCTGGTGGATAGCGTGACCGAGTCGCATGTGGTTTAGGCCGTGGGTGAAGCTTGTGATGGCGCACGAAATAGAGGAGCTTGATCGTTGTAGAGGTCGTCGATGGAGGCCGTGGCATTAGGGTTTAGGGAGGCAGTATTGGGTTGTCGCGTGCGTTACCTAGGAGAGGAAGAAGGAAGGGAACGGCCTCGATTGGAGATTAGGAAATGCACGGTCCAGATAGAAAGGGGTTTAAAAATAAAAAGGAAACTATAAATATAATTTTAATTATAAATCGTACGAACTTTAAAATGCTGTAATTCATTCATACGAGGCCCGTTTTGGACGAAACGACTTGCGTTGGAATCGTATCGTCGAATACTACGTAATGGAGCTGGATTGGTATCAATTGGAGCTAGTGTAAATTTTGGGTAAAATTAAATGCACGTTTAATTTTATTGGAGATAAAACACTGCAACTTTTATTGAAAGCAAGGTGAGAACTTCTCACTCAATCGAAAATGTTTCGATTTAAATTTTAAATAGTTAGATTTAAAATTGCTTGATTGTGTTGATTGTATGCTTAGATGATAAATTGCTATCTGTTGTATTGAAATAGACCCTATACACCGTGTATTAAGCGGAGGTTATTTATTAAACACATATACCGCGATATTCCATCTTGAAGTGGAATTGGTATTATATATGTACTTGGAGTTGATTTTCTCGCATTATATAGCGGATGAGACCCTATTGTGCCGCATAGTAGCGGATAATATTTTATCTGAACCTATGTACCGCGATATTCCGTCTTGAAACGGGTTTGGTATTGTGCTAACATCTGTGGATGCAGAGAAACAGGTTGGAGGGATCCAACTTGATTCCTCAACAGTATGGATTTATTTTACAGATATTTGCAATATATTCTGTTATCATACTGATATATGATGCTTGGATGCCGTGATTGTTATATTTAGTACTGTTGCAGCATTGGGCATATTTTTGGAGTTTTTAAAATGTTAAAGTAACGATTTAAAATTTAAAAGGGTTTTTCAAGTGATAAATTGAAAGTATACATTTTATTTAAATTTTGGAATTAATTCATTTTAAATAAATAAAGGTTATAATTTTTATGTTATAAAAATTATGATTTTTGAGAAATATAACCGAAATGTGTTTTTTTAAATAAGTAGTTGATTAATTTGTAAATTGGTTTAAATTGGGATTTTTGAATTATTTTGGACGGTTTATATAAATAATTTACAATATTGATATTTATAAATTAAAATATTGGAATTATAAAACGAGTTTTTATAAGTGTTAAAATGAAATATAAATGTATTTCATAAGTGAATGAAATTTATAGATTTATAAATTGTGAAGTTATAAAAGGAATAGATTTTGTAAAATAAAAGATTTATAAGTAATTAACTTATAAATCGGATTTTGGCATTTAAATGAGATTTAAATAGAATTTGTAAATTAAGGGATTTTATAAGTTGAAGTTTTTATAAAATTTTATATATGTGAATTTATAAACGTTGTTTTATAAATACGAAATCGACTTATTTCGATAAGTCAATTATTTTAGATTATTAAAGGAGATTATCCACAATTTTGGACAGTGGATAATCCTTTAAAAATAAAATGTGTAGAAACGTTGAATTTGGTAAACGATTTATATTCATGATTTTGGACAGTGAATAATATATTAAAGAAATGTTTTAGGAAGTGATCTTTTAAATAGAATTTAAATGGATTTAAGTTGTTTTAAAATGTGTTAAGGATCGAAATCATAGATTTCAACATTCATTGTTGAAATAGACGTTTTCGAGAAATAAAAAGGGAATGGTGGACTATAACACTGTTGTTGTTGTAGTAAATGATTTTCGAAAGGAAAAGTTTTTGTATAGTATTGAGATTTATATATCTTTCTTAATTTCGAATCCCTATACTAGTGATTTTGGATTGTCGTAACGATGTTTTACACAACATTCATTTTGACTCAAATGAATGTGTTTAAGGGAATGTTTTCCTTAAAGAATAAAATATACTTAATTGTAATTTAAGTATATTGAATGTTTTCCAAATGTTGAAAATAAATAGGTTTGTGAATTACTTATTATTGAACAAGTATGAAAATGTTTTCCAATATGAAGTGAAATGTTTTGGGATTATATATTTTAAAGATAAATTGAAAATGAATAAATATTTGGAAGTGTTTCCGCGTAAGGAAAATGATTTGAAATTTGATTTCAAAAGTTGTAAAGGTGAAATGTGATTTGAAATTTGTTTTCAAATGGTTGAAGTGTGGAAAATTATATATATCTTTTAAAGATATATTTGGAAAATAAATAATTTGGGAAATAATTTGGAATTTGGTGATGATTGTGCATATCTATTGATAGTTAAAGAACCGACTATCAATATTTACCTTTTATGGGGTATTTGTTGTGATTTGCTTGAATTTGAATGCTACACTTATTTGAAAATAAGCGCTCATTATTCGGTTTAGCCAGGGGAGGACCTTTGTGTCATAAATCCCATTCCGAATAGCGATATGTCGTAATGGATAACATTTGAAGACCGGTGTTAAAGACCGGGTATTTTCGAAAACGGAAGGATTGCCGTCGAATGTTTCTGCATCAGCTGATCTCCGATATAGAGATTTTAACACCCTTTGTGATGGGAGGTCCGGTCGTGATTAGTGAATATCCGGATTGCAAGGGCTTCTTTGGAAGTGCCTTCGGTTTCATTCGATCCCGAAACAGACTTGTATGGTTGTGTGTCTGACGTTACAATTTGAGATGTAAAGCTGGTTTCTATCAAATACATTTCTGTTGGTGGAGGAGAATTTATTCTCTTAGCTTAACACCCTTCTCTGAGACGTACGGGCTCAGAGGTTATGTAGTTGATGGTTACTAGTGATATATTCCCAAATTGATAATGTGGCATACGAAGTGTTGCTGATCATTTGTTGATCAAAGCACAGCTTTTGTATAAAGCGTAGCTTTGTGGACGAGACTTCATCAGAACTCACACCCTGGTAATGGTCAAAACAGGAAAGATGCGGCAAGGTTATTAGGGGATAGCGCCCCCTTAGTGTATGTCATTTCCTTCTGGATAGAGGTGGTATTATGGTATGGAGCCTTGATACTTAACCTATGTTGTTGCTGCAAACTTATTATTTTGTGGTTGTTGGTGAGTCCCGGGATTTAGGTCAGTTGCGACCGAGGGATGGCATACTCGTGTCAGTTGTTACCTAGCTAGGGGTAACCCGGCCTTGTGTTGGCAGAGATCCGGTTAGGTTCTCGGGGCGTCTTTCCAGAGGCGTGCCCATGTGGCAATGGGAAGTTCCTTGGTCTGACCATTTGTTGGAAATCCAAAGAAACGATACGAGACTTGTATAGTTTTAGTTGTATAACCTGCCATGGAATGTGGCGGTAACCTGCTATTAAACATGGTAGCTATAGTAGGCATACGATAATGGTCGTATGTTGGCTAAGATTTATACCATACTTTCGAAATGTTTTCCTACACTTTGCACTTATAGTAATAATATCAAAGAAAATTTCTCGTATCAAGCATGTTTGACTATCATAAGGTGAAATCTCCTCCGATTCTGCGTTTGCATTGTGTGTGTGTGTGCGGGAGGCCTTATGGTAGTCTTATTTTCTAAAAGCATTGCGAATCTAATTTAAAATATTTCTTTGTTTATTTTTTAAGATAAACTTTTTAAGTTCTCACACCAGTCCCATGACTGACCTTGAGTTTATTGTTCTCTTTCTAAACTCTGGGTGCCCACCAATTTTAACACGGGCAGTCTAGAGTCAGGTTATCAGGTCATTCTGGAATTCAGGAGTTGCTGTGGAGATCGGGAGCAAGCTGGATGGTGTGGCGTATCAACTAGTATATAGTATTTCTTTTCCGCTGTTTCTTGTTGTAAACTCTGATAATGTAATGTGATGTAATGTAATAACTGATATAGTTCTTTTGATTTAAAGATTATTCATGTATCTATTATATTTGTTCCGCTGTGGCTGTGAGATTCTGTTATTGCTTCTGTTTTCTTCTTCTTTCTTTCTTCTTCTATCTTCTACCTCTTCTTTAACCCTAACAGTATAGTTTTACGGCATTCGATTGCCCGGCAGTTGATACAGTGGACGTATTAATGTCGACTTTTGTGAGTCGAAAACCGTTACATTATAGGTGAGGAGTTTGGGTTGGAGGAATTTATGCTGGTGAGTGGTGATGGCGATGATGGTTGTCGAGATGAAGGCGAGGGGAAAAAAAGAATGAGCAAACTTCAGATTCAAAACTGTTATCATGGCTTCATAAAAAAAATGAAGGAGGTGGGAAGAGGAATTGAACAGTTCTGACTCCCAAAATTATATATAACTTATATAACGTAAATGTTGAGATGAAAGAACACAGAGAGGTAATATAAATGAGATGCAACGAAATAAATATGAAGCAGGGGTATGGTAAAGTCATGCACGAAAATTCTGGGAATAATAAAGGTAAGCTAATGATGGGTTTGTCACCGATAAAGTTTTGAATGGTAAGAAAAATAAAGCAATTGTAACAGTGGAGTCCCTTGATTTCGTGCAAATGAAATTATTAAAGCAAATTATTATATTGCGTGGGTTGCACGCTAAAGCTAGAAAAGCAAAGGAAAGTTAACGGTCAAAATTTATGCTACCGATACGACGCACCGTTTATTGTTTCTGTCGCGTACCGGACTTCAAAAAACAGAACTGAATATACCGTAGAGATCAACACGACGAGACGATCAAAATGGTATACAAATATTAGTGGTACGAATGAATTATAAAAATTTGAATTTCCGCTAGCGGAAAATGCAGCTAAAACGTAGAAAATAAGATCGACGGAGCTAAAAAAGTCCGAATTTGATGAAATGAAATTTGGCGTCTCACTCAAAAGATGATTTACAAATTTTCTATATAAAAATATTCAGGTTTGGAAATTATTTTATTAACATCAATTTTCAACTGATTTAAATTGAAATAGAATTTCACAATAAAATAAACATCAATATCATCAGATGAAAATTTACCAGTTACTTTGTTTAAATAGACGTATTCAAAATAATAAATTTTTATTTTCAAATTTTATTGTTTAAAATTTCACATAATTTCAATTAATTAAATAAATAAAATCACTAAAATTTTGGGTCGTTACAATAATGGGCTATTTATAGGCAAAGCTGAATACAGAGAGAATGGACCAGATTGATTTACACGTTGAACGTTAAATGACCCAAAAAGCCCGTTCTGTCTCTGGAACGAAAATTAGTCATACTATATGTCACAATAGATGTTTTCGATAATTATAAACTCAATGGAATAGGTTTCAAGTCCTAATTCCTTCGTATGAAGAAGATAGCTTAAAATTTGCTTATTTCAAATTGATCTCAATTGAATTGATTTCTAGGCGTTTTGAGTCCGTACGTTCAAACGACAAGTCCGATCGCTACGAAACTTGAAATCCTACAATGATTCACCATTACGTATTCGATGAAACTAGTTTCGTCGAAATCCGAGTCAGTAGCCAAAATGGCTATTTTCACGCTAATTAAATAAGTTAATATTAAATTGATTAAATCACTTTTTAATTCAATATTCATAAACTACAAATTTCATCATTTTTGATTCTTAGACATTATAATAATGTAATACAATTTTTCATGTCAATTCAATGTTAATTATTTTACTAATTACGGTGTTTAATTCAACTGTAATAAATCCAATTAATTAAAATTTATTTTCACTAAATTGACTTAATTTGATTTCAGTTCTTTTTATTCAATCAATTATTACTCTAGTAACATAGTTAACATTTGTTGATATCTTACTACTAATATGCTACAATTTCCATCTTTTATTTGTATTGACTAGTATATTTCAATTATATTGAATTCTTGTCAATTTTATTATAATTTAAATCTCAGTAATCTAGTTCATCTCTGTTTCACTCTTTCATTAAGCCAACTATTGCCTTAGGAATATAATTACCATTTCTATAACTTTTATACCATTCACAATTTACAATTATCGTCTTAATTCATATTAAAGCAACATTTAATGACAACAAATTTACCTTTAATTGTAATTGATTAAATATATTGGTAACAAACAACAATTGTTACCATTTCCACACCTAATAACATTCGTAAGTTTATTATCTACAAACAAATGTTATAATGACTTATACTATACTAGTTCTACCCAGTTCGAATTTATCACACACTATTTCATTAATTAATCAACAATTTGTATTGTCAATTACTTCTTTAAATCCAGTTATAAATTTACACACAACATTTTAAAATAAATGCACAATCTATAACCATTTATGACTTATAATCATTTTAATTAATTGGGATCACATTTAAAGTAATTATAGTTTACCTTAAACTAATACCATTACCTTTTATTCCACTTATATTCTTATTATTTAAATCCTAATTTTTTTCCTTTCTCTCAACATTAAGTCACAAAACCTTATTAAATTTACAAATTTGAATTATCAAAAATTACGTGTCGTTACAAATTTAATTAATTAATAAATTTAAATATAATTAAATTAATTAATTAATTAATTAATTCTCATTATTTACAAATGATTTATTAATTATAAACAGCAATAAAGGGAAGATTAATTAGAGTTAAAACAAGTCGGATAAATTTTAAAAATCATTTATTAAAAAGATTTATTAATTTAAAAGCACCATTAGCAAATTGATTAATTAACTTTAATTCATCATTATTGAATGATTAATTATCCATAAAAATCATTAAATAAAATGATTAATTAATTTTAAACATCATTAAATAAAATGATTAATTAATTTAAACAATCATTGACTGGTTGATTAGTTTGATTTAAAACACATCATTAACTAAGTAATTAGTTAACCTTAATCCTTATTAATTAAGTAATTGCTTAATTAATTAATTAATTAATCGCTATTAAAATAATTAATTTTTTTTGAAAACATCACTACTAATCAAAAACTTGCTTAACTTGTAAAATAATTTCAAGCACGATAATGAAACCAAACGGTTTTGATAAAAGGTGATTTTTGGAAAGTGCCGATATAGCGACTATCACTATACGAGCAGTTCGGCAAACAAACTTTTGACAATAGCCATACAACTAGACATCACTTAGATATGATTTAATAACAATACAAGATAAATAATGATGATACAATATGTAATAAGTGTTTACTAACAATTATATTATATGTAGCGGCCAACATTTCATGTAGCTAACCACATGCTCACTAACTTTCAAATGCGGCAACTTTTCAAAGCAGGAAACAAACAAACAACCATACCATCACTTCACATATACAACAAGCATTCATAGGCTATTAACATGAACATTAACATAGTATAAACTTGGTTTAAGAAGGTGTAGTTTTACTCATCGAAAGCTATCCAGACCCTCCCTAACTTAGGGTATGACCAAGAACTTCCATTCCTGAGCAAAAGATGGAGTCTTGGACCCTTAATGCAATAGGTAGGCTTGGTATTGAAAGAATAAGGTAGTGAAACTTGTTTTATAAGGTGAAGTGACTTTGGATAATCATCGAATTCTCAAAAATGAACCCAAATTAGGTCATTTTCCAACTAGTTTTCAGACTATTTACTCTTGGACTTTGGGAACGTGGTAAAAAGGAAATTTTTAGAAAATTCTTTTCTTGACGACTTAAAAAAATCACTCAATTTGGATTAGCTTTGAAGAAGATCTGGTCAAAAGAAGAATGACCATTTTCGACTTGAAATTCTAGGTCCAAAATCACTTTGTAAACAACCGACATTTTGGTATAGCTATGCTCGAAATTTGAAGAAATGATCAACATAAAAGTTTTAGCCACTGGAATTTGACACGGTTTCAAAAGAAGAATAACCACATTTGAAAAATATATGAGATATATTTGATTGATGGAAGAATAGGAAAATTTAGAGAGATGAACGGCCATTTATAAGCAAGTGAAACTGTGTATTACCTAAATGTCCTTGCCCCCTACACTCCCAAATCGAATTCCACCTCACTCCAATGACTCCCTACCCTTATATTTCAAAAATATCATGTTCCCCCAACATGTAACTATCTCCAATATCCATAAAACACTAATTGTACTTGAGTCGTCAAAATGTTTGTTTATGATGTGACATTTTCTATTTTATTTTGTTTTCAAATTCTTTTAAATTTATTTATACTCGAGTACATTTACATACTTGTATACTAATGTATGCTAACTTAGTTATATTTTTATGTTCAAAAGAGTTTACAAGATTTCGACAACTTTTAGCTGACAAAAAGTTTAATATTCGTAAAACGAATTCCAGTCACATTTTCGATTTTTCTTCGAACAAAATATTTTTGTAAACTAATTTTGAAAACTATTTTGTCTTCAATATTTATTATTTAGAAGATTTTTTATTTTAATTAGAAAAATTATTATTTTAATATTTAAAAGTAATTAAATATTCGTAAATTTACGTGGTGAAATTCCGAGTCATTACATGATGTTTATAGAATATCGTATCAAGTTGGAGAATGTTAGATTTTGATGATTTAATATCCCATATTTAAGTAGATTTTGAAGATATTTGAGTGCAGGTGGAATTGTGACAAAAATACATTTCCTCTTTTATATATTTTGGAGAGTGATTAATTGCCTCTTATATTGCATTAAAGAAGCCAATGAATTTTCTACGTGAGAAAGATTTACAGAAGTATTCAATAGCTTCTCAAAGATGATATTTTGTCAAAACTATTATAAATAGGTATGAGAATGGTTCATTAGATGTGTGTGGGAAAGGTTTATTTTATTTTAATTTTAGGGATTTACATATCTTCTCAATTTTTTGGTTTCTCTTGTAATCTTTTGGTGAATTAATAACGGTTTATCTGGAGGAATCTATTTATCATTATTTTTCTTAATGTCTTATCCCTTCTAAAATCTAATTATGTAAGGTCCTAGGAAAAACCATAATAGGATAATCCTTCTCGTGTACCAACGAACATTCCTTTAAATGAAAGCATGCACAAATTTTGAGTTCCATGGAAAACTAAATTCTTCTTATAGTAGCCAGCCAAACTGAGTAAACCTCTTACATCCGTAGCAGTCTTTGATAAAATAATATATCTTGGTTTTCTCTTTCTTTACTCTAAAAAATGTTTGACCAAATTCATATTGCGTAAAGATTCTATAATTCAAAATATACTGGATAGAAAAGCACCTAGTGGAGTTCACTTTCCACTATTATAGGAAGGCTGATTTAGTACTCTATCCTTGAAATTCAAACGTTGATTGAAAATGTCACTAAATCTCCATGTTACTTCCTTTCCCTACCTCAACGATTTAATGCTTTTGGACTCTATAACCAATTCTGTCCTTGTAGGCTGTGTAATCCTAATTATCCAACTGCAATTTAATTTTTTACTTTCAAGTTTAAGTGATAATCATAATAGTACTTCCTCTTTATTTACGTTGTTTTTTCAAAATCTTTAATATTAACATAATTTCCACCAAACTAGTAAGTTTCCAAAACTGTAAAATCTTCTATTTAGTTTTAACAAACGTTTCCTTTTTACAAAAGTCATGACCTCTTTCCTTAATTAAATTTCCAAAACTAATTTCCCAAATAGTTCATCTTAACTTAGAGCAGTGGTTATATAAACATATCTCCCTAAACTTCTTCTTTAGAAATAGGAAATTTTCACAAAAGCATATTTTAAAAGAAAATGAGATATTTTAACTTGCTATTATTTTTATTTTAAAGTGTGATAGAAATATTTGTAAAAGACATTTTCAAGCATTGACCATTTCTTTTTTATAAAAGAGATCCAAAAGTTGGGTTTTACATACTTCTTAATTTTCCTTCCAAAAGTTTCATTATCAAAAGCAAAGTTAACATCAAGGGTAGGTTCAATAATGTACCTAAAAGAGCTTTAAGCCAGTTTCTGAAAATAGTTTTTTATCAAATTCTTTTTATTCTACTTTTTAAATAAATTTCATATACTTTGTCCGATCATTTCATAGAAAAATCATATATTAACTTAATTTTTCATTAAAAATATCAGACATCTATTATTTTTGATTTTTTTAAAAGAATTTCAAATTGTGAATCACTTAAATTGGAGTAGTTAAAAGCAACCTAATTTACTCAAGCCCAATTACACCAAATATTGTTTATTGGGTTTCCATTCCTTTTTTTCAAACATGGTTAATTCACGTTTCTTTTCCATACAGTACCTAACTCCAATACAGAATTGCTCCAACTATAAATTTAGGTCAAATGAAGTCTTTGCAACTACTAACAAAATATAGAATATGATTTCCACCTTAAATAGGGAGATTTGCTCTAAGTTTGTGAAGTCCTTTTATATTCCCATTATGCGTTATCACATCACACTTTTATTATATGGGCCCAATGATACTAGCCTTCTTCCACTCACCCATAAATTCATAATTTATTTGCTACCGCTAGTTGGTACATAAAACTTCTAGTAGCATACCATTATGGGGTAAATCATAATAAATGTGAAGGGTTATTTTTCGCCTCAACTATGATAATCTTAGTATTTACTTTAACTCATAATTTTTTTCTTGTATAAGGGAAAAGACAATAACTACCTTATGAGTTAAAATGTATAGGGCGTTACGTATATTTATAAATATACATATTAGAAAATTACAAATACACTTTCTTGGTCGGGTTAGGTTCAGCTTGTCTCCTCGCTTGCAGATACCGTTGGAACCATATATGGATGTTTACACCCAGAATCTTAGCTACCTGCTCTAAGCCACTACCAGCAAAATTGCTCATTTTCATTATCTATGTTTAAGAACTTTTAGCAAATTTCCCATGTATAGTAATAAATAAGAAAAGAGTGAATACGTTTCTTTTATTATACTTATATATAAAACCTTTGAAACCCTTTTAATCTATACACGCACTCTTTAGAAACCCATTTTTAAATTATTTTGCAATTTTTTTTTCAAAATATTCAAGTTCGTACTCTTAACATGTACCTAGATTCTATGGAATCTTAAACCTATGCTTTGATACCAAATATGACAACCTACACCTCTCCAAAGCCTAGGGTAACTTTAAGACCCGCATTGAGCCAAGAAGTATGAACTATCGGGTTTTTAAACATTACAGAGATTAAGATAATATCTAAAACATTCTACACTTTTATATCTCACAATGGAGGGGTTAAAACATAAATACTGAAAATAGACATTTCAAGAAAACAATCTTAAAAAAATACTAAATTCATATGCAACACTTCCAAAATATAATATAAAGTTCGATAGACATTTGAAACAATAAATAGCCACATAAGGAAAAATAAAGAAGAATGGAACTCCTACGCTTAGCTTCTTTATCCATGTATCATGCTAAGATCAACTATTGCCATGTCTTACTGTAGTGGGGTAAAACGAAAGGAAGGGGGTGGGTTAGACAAAAGTTTGATGATTGAGTTACATCATTAATATATGGAGATCGCTTGCAAATAACTTCATTAGTACTTTATGCGACCTAGGGTGTTCCACTTGCATTTGCAAACTACTTATTAAGGTAGGTTTCATTTACCTAGGGGTTACAATTCTAAACACACGTATACCAACATCTTGTGCATGCATATACAGTGGATCGAACAACTAATAAAACCTCCGAATAACCATGGATTGACTAATAGCCACTGGAACTATTCTAATATAGGATCACCTGCAATATCAACTTTGGGACTGCAATCCCAATGTGATGACCTCAGAATTTTTAACAATGTAGAATGGGATAATTGAATTGATTTTAAACATTTAAAAGTTAATTTTAACGTGAATTTGAGATATAAGTATTTACTTGAAAATTAAATCATTGAATTATATAATTTAAATATTGTATTTAATAATTGAAATTGGGTAAATTGTTGAATCTGAAATTTCTAAGCCTGTTTAAAATAATTTGAAGGCTTATAAAATTTATAATGATGATACTGAAGATAATAGAATGGTTGAAATTTAATTTAAAGGTGATTTGTTCGGTTTTGAAAATATACTATCTACACCATCTCTATTTTATTTATATTTATGTATGCTTTTAAATAATACAAAAGGTATAAGTATAGGATAAGTGGTATGATATGGTGAAGACAAGTGGCATAATATGGACCATACACCTATCTTAAGATGAAATAGAATTATGACACATATATCACTTTGGTGTACACTTCTAGAACACCTTAAATGATTACTAAATAAGGTATGTGTCATGAAATAAGGCTTGCATAAAAAAAATGAAGGACATGTGTCACAAGATTAAATAAAATAGTGACATATAAGCCCATTAGGTGTCCATGTGTAGAAACATCTTAAGACACCTAAGTAGACATGTATCAACATTCTAAAGCTTGTGTAAAGAGAAGTAGACAAGTGTCCAAAACTAAAATTACCAAACTAGCCTTGAAAATTACTATATAAAGGGTGGAAATGTTCACTTATTTTTCTAACTTTCACAAAGCAAAAACAAAAGTAGGATAAAGTGAAAAAGCTTGGATGAAAGCTAAGGAAAAAGAGTCAAGTCAAATACACAAGTGTAAGGTGAGAAAAACTATTTAAATTTCTAGTATTCATGTTATTCTTGAAGAGATGATAGTTGTAAGTAAAAGTGGCGCGGTTCTATCAAAAACGCAGCTTAGTAATTTGACCATAACATTCTCAATTCTTAATGAAATTTCAATTTCTTGGATGTTCTGGAAAACTTATTTCATGTGCTACAACTTTGGTGTTTTGTATTTTCTGTTATTTGGACGTTAACTATGTAAAAATTGAATTTTTCTACTGTAATCCCGAGAGCAAAACCAATACTAGCTCTGTGCTTAAGGCTGAAACTAAATTGGCCATTACTTCTTCGTTCCTCAACCGATTTCGATAAATTTAGATGTTCCAGAAAGCTTAGACTTTGCTCTAAAATTTTTAAGTTTTGAGTTTTTCAAAATTTCGATGTTATCTTGGCCAAAATTATAATTGTTTATCGCTGTCCCGAGACAAAATGACAGAAGTTGTGAAATTCAAATCTCAGAATTGTTTTATCCATAAATTTTACAATTCTTATCGGAATTCGATAATTTTTAATGTTCCAGAAATCTTAGAAACTAAGCAACAACTTTTTCTTTATTCATTTTTCCTGATTTCAATGTTTTCTATGCTAAAATTGTAATTGTTGGTCGCTGTCCTGCAAATGCATAAGTTCAGGCTAAGCTTAATATTTTTAGTAAAATGGTCATAACTTTTGAACCGTTGATCCATATTTGATGATCTTGG
The DNA here is from genome assembly GCA_030765085.1 of Allium cepa. Classification (NCBI taxonomy): domain Eukaryota; kingdom Viridiplantae; phylum Streptophyta; class Magnoliopsida; order Asparagales; family Amaryllidaceae; genus Allium; species Allium cepa. Next base: position 1,026,102,613 of record CM060928.1, on the reverse strand, counting down.
TCATTCTGGAAAGCTAACGGAAAGGCCTATAACTTTCATTTGTATCACATTTTAAAATTCGGCCATCTATTTATATGAATTTAAGGTGCAAGCTCGGGTTAAATTTCTACCCGAAATGAACATGTTTGTTTCTAAGAAAATGTCTTACTTGTTAGATTTTTATCTTCGATTTGATAAACAATTTGATGGGTTTCTTTTCATGGTGGTTGAGTATACTAAGTAAATTACTTTAAATAAGTATTTTCACACAGAAGAATTAATCGAGGATGCGGTATAAGACCATAGAAACGATGGGTATTAAATATAAGTACACCATATTGAATATAATTCAAATCTTTATAGTCAAAATATAAAATACAAATGTAAATAAAAGCAAGAATTAAGTAATTTGGATATGCTTGTAACATAAGCTGAAATTGTACATACAAATGTAAAGTTAAAAAAAAAATGTCTGAAGAGCTGAGGACACTCGGGTATTGTTGAGTAATGCTTGGTTTTCCTCAGGTATAATTGTTTATGTTTCAGATGTTAAAGATAATATAAATAATTTTTTCTAGTATTTCACTTAAATCGATATTTTAAATAAAGGTGTTGTTTTAACAGTTAATGAAAATTTAACTTCAAGATAATTTAGTGAGATTGTTAATGGAAACTAAGAAGTTAATTAAGATGAGTAGTTAATGATTGTGAACAATTAATATAATATAATCAATTAAAGGTTAATTAATTCTAGAGTAATTAATAATTTGGAATAATCAATGATTGATTAAGGTAATTAATCAATGTAGTTGATAGAATTTACTAATAAAAGCAATCGAAGAAAAATTACTTAATATCATAAATCAAAGGGGGTAATTATTGGTAATCACTTAATTGAGGATTAATTACTTGTTTAATTAGTGTAACAAAATTTATGGAGGGTTAGTAAATTTATGAGCATGATTAATTCAAGGATTTTAATCAATGTAAGTGATTATAAGTTAATGAATCTGAGAACTTAATCAAGGATAGATGTGATTATTGTGAAAAGGGAAGGTAAATTAATAACATTGAATTCGAAGAGACCGGAGTCGGGTATTAGTCAATACCCGAAATCACTTCGATTCTTTACAAATTGATACGTGGAATCAATAGGGTATATTGGAATGATTTTAAGTGAATTGGAGCATAAAATCTAAGTTCTGGCACTTAGAAATTGATGTGTGGAATAAGTGATGTCTATAACAACTTATGAAGTGGAAATTGATATAAGTTACCCGGGTTTATTTGAGTTGTAGACTTTTGCATTAAATGTTAGTTGGGTTTACTCATGCTGGTTTCAAGCCTGACCCGGGTGTTACTTTGGTGTAATGCTCGGGTCAGACCGAGTATTACAGATTTTCAGGTAGGGACGTTTTGGAGCTTAGGAGGCAAACTGGATGGCAGTAACGAGTAGAGTATTTCCGCTATATTTATATATTCGTTAATCTGAGACATGATACTTGTATTTATTCAGTGACTGTATATGTGTGGAACTCTGATGTATATTAAATGTAATCAACATATATAGTATTCTTCTGTAGACATTTATTTATTATATTTTATCCGCTGCGAATGTGAGATGCTTGGTGTTTCTCTTCTTCTTCTTCTATCTCTTTCTTCTTTTTCATAACTATTTGGAATTTTCGGCTTCGAAAATTTCGGGTCGTTACACCCAAATTATAACTATATGTTCATACTTACGCATTGAGGGGGAGCCGGTGCCAATCACATTAAAGTTGTCTCAAGGACACTGCATCCATGTCCCCTCTCAAAGGTAGCATAACGCCACTTATCGCACTTAGCCTGGATCTATCAACAAGATAGTATTAAGTTTACGCCGTGCATACCTAGGAACTTCCGTTAGAGTAGGACCACACATTTTTGCAGACATCGTCGTCAGTATGCGCATACATCATAGAACCTCCTGTGCTTGCAATTTGAGATTTTATTGCACTAGTCGAATATTAATAATGCCGAATAGATAGTGTTTAGGCTTCATTACCCCTATACACATCTCTTTAGTCCTGCAATGTCCAAAAACATAAACCTAAAGAACTAATTTTCTTACTTACGCTAAAATTCATATAATATATTTACATGTATCTAAACTTATAAACTTGGGCCTTAGGCCAAGGTTCTATCTCACCTGTAACACGCTAATCTGTCGATGGGCTCCAATGCGCCTCTCGAACCGATCATAGTTAGTTTACTTTTTTTCCATCAATTAAATTTTATTTTTTGTGTTAATTAACAATTGTCCATATTGCAGAGAACTCTAACTTGTAAAGCTACGATTTATAATCATTCCTAATTTTATATTCAGTTTCTTATACAATTTCATATTCAGTATCAATAAATCAAGTTAATTTAGGTTTTAAATTAGTAGGTTATATCTATCTATATTTAATTCAACAGAAAGAGGTATTCAACTTGAATCAATTCTTATCTAATAGATTTACTTTTAGTAGATCTAGATTAAAAGAAAGGGTCATATTCATATGAGTTATAATTGTTGTCAAACTCCCAATCTAAATAACCGGTGTTTCTAATTTACTTTAAAAAAATTCTAGATCAAACTAGGTATAAAAAAGTTATAATCTAACTAATTATGAACCCAATTACCTAAATATAGCTATTCCCTTTATAATTTGCTTGGAATCGCCTTCGCTCAGTAAAGGATCTCCTTGATTCGATCTGATTCCTCCTTTTCGATCTCTTGATTTTAGTATTTGGTTTTTTGATTGTTTTTGAAGAAATTTGATTTGAGGAAAAAGAGGTTGTGTTTTAAAAAGATAGAATCTTGTTATGCTCAGATTTAATCAGGGTTCTATGTATCAACTTGGGTATCTATTTATAAAGGAAGTAACTGACGTTAGCTGTTTGATTAAATATTATTAAATTCGAACCATTTAGTCAAACCAAATCCTAAACTGGAAGCATCGACCGATCTACCGCTTGGGTTAGAGCGGTTGACTGCTAAGGGTCAACTAGTCCAATCCATGATGTCAGTCGATGGAGCTTTCCTTATTAAAATATTTCTTTCCTAATTTAATTATTTAATAATTTTAGATCTTGAATTTTCAATGTCAATAAAATTTTCACACTAGCTCCGTTTACAAAACATTATATATGAAAATTGTCTCGAAAATCACTATGAACGCAATAATGTAAGCTTTATAGCCTAATTCAGACGCTTGCAAAAACCTTTTTAACATTGTTATATTTAAATTCAATTCTTTTATTAAATTTTCGGTTAACTTTTGATTGTGTTACACCTCGCATCCACATTAGTATTTATTATAGACGATGTTTCACATCAATTCCAAAGTCACACAGCTAGTAGGTAGATTAGTTGGGTAGGCTTTTGTGTGCTTTCAACTGACGTTGCACCATAATAACTTAGTTATATTTCTGCTCTCTGACATTACAAAATATACTAGGGTACACACACGCACACACTGTATGTATATATAATACTCCTCATCTGCATTTAAGAATTAAGGCAATATAAGGAAACTCCCTATTGTGCCTTTAATTATGGATTAATTACCATAATTGTCCTCAACTGCCTTTCTATAAGGATTAGCGTTAATTATTATCAATTTATTGTTATGTTACAACTTATATGTTCCTAATATATTTATACTTATTATCCATGAGCATAGCTTAGTTGATCAAGGCCACTTAGCGACTATGGAACAAAGTTTCTTGAGGTCGCGTGTTTGATCCCTGGTAGATTGAGCTGTGTTTCCCATTCAAGGCATGAAGGTGGGCACCCAGAAAACCTACATAAATGGTAGAGGGCATCAAACCTCTAAGCTGGGCTGGCCTTAAATCCCTTCTGTCTATGGTCGGACCAGGCAGGTTGGGGGTCCATCCCGTCTCTTCAATTTCATCAGGGCTCTAGGTTGAGTTAATTTTTTTATATACTTATTGTAAATATTAGACTAACTAGTTTTTATTTAATATTCCTAAGCATGCTTAAAATTGTTCCTATACCATGGTTTTGCTTCCTATACGAGTTGCCAAGATAACCTAAATGTCAAAACTTCCATATCCATATAAGTCTCAATAAAAAACAATAGTTTTAAAAACAGCTAATACCATAAATTAAATTAGCTAAACAAAAGAGACTTATATGTGTGTTTACACATTCACACACACACACATTCATACAAAAGCATGGAATCAAAATATTCAACTTAATTTGCGTTAACATAGTAGAATTAACACCTCAATTTTAAGAAAAAAAAGTTTACAATTGAATTCTTTAAATTCCATTCAACTTTTACATATACGAATGAAGTGAAAAAAATGATTTATATTTACTTAAATTACGGTAATTGGTGGTGCAAAGTACAAATAAGAAAATTCAAACCTTGCACACCATTTCCTAATTCTTTTCTTTTAGAACCCTTCGTCACAACAATAAAATTGGAAAGCGGATGTTGAATAGAAAATAAATTCTTCATATTTAAAATAAAAAATTAAATTCTGCTATATAAACAAAAAACAATCTACGATTCCAACTAATCTGAAATTGTTATTTTACGGGGGAAATTTGGGGTTTTAGATTTAAGGTTTTCATATAGAAATTTTTTTTAAGGCTTAAAAACAATCCAAATTTCACTATGCAGTTTATTATAAAGAGAAAAACTAAGATTTCTACCCACAAATAGCTTTCTCTAAATTTCTTTGGATTCGATTCCACTATGCCTTTGCCCATTTCTACCTCTAGTTACCTTCTTTTAGTTTTACAATGTACACCAATTCAATTATATGTAAATTAGATTCAGAACTCAAAGATTAAGGAAGAATAGAAATATAGATATATACATATATCTAAAAATTATTTCCTTTTCCCTTTTAATTTAATTTTCCCCAACGCTTGAATCTTGAATCTAGAAAATTTACCGAGGAGGGAGAGATCTGCCCAGTTTTGGTAGCATTCCATCTATTCTTGTGAACAAAAGTGAGTTCGCTAGCCTTTTATTTATAGTTGTTAGAATGTGTTACAACCATCGGATCAAGAATATTTTTATTAAATTAAATCTGGGCCATCCTTTACATAGGCAAACCCTAACCACGAGACTGGCCCAATATAGGTAGTCAACCTACCTTTGTTTGCGGTTGAGAATAATTTACTTCGGTTTATTTTAATTTATACATTTTTAATTAATGTTAATTATTCATTTGACCCTGCACTATCATTAACATTTTATTTCATTAATTTATTTTGATTTATTTCTGATTCAAAACTTTCAAATATCGATAACTTCTTCATTTGAACTCCAATCGTAAACATTGTATACAAAAATTGAGTATAAAATTTCCACAAACTCAATGGTGTAAGTTTCATAGCAAAAATCCGATGTTTACAAAATTCTCATTGTTAGCCTTGTTATTAATTAATTAATTTCATATATATTTTTATAGGATGTTACGCTAGGGCACACCCCCTCTTCCATAATGGATGACGGGATTTCTTGTGCACTTGAAGATCGCTTCTTTTCAACTACATCTAAATGGGTATGCCAAACGGACTAGTCTCTATGACATTTCATGTCAGTGTTTCAGGTTTCTTCTACCCATCGGTATATAAAGTTTCTTTTTTGTGATTAAAGGCAAGTTAAAATGTTCCTCTTTTATTTATCTTGATGTGAGGAGCAAGGGTAAGCCAATGGAGAACTTGTACTCAAAGTATATATCTTTAAAAAAGTGTATCTCTCATTTGGGATGCTTCTTCATGTTTCCATCAATGACATTAAGGATGTAAGTTTCTTTAATCCCTCATCCATATTCATTCTTACCTAGAAAAAGCTTTATTTTGACGGTTGACCCTCCTTCTGTGGTCACTTCCTCGGGTTTGTTGAGAGATGCATCAGCGATGATCCAAAGGAGACGTAGAGGGATTTAAAATAATTCTACCAGAATCGAGGGAGGTTCCTTATTTGGTGCCGATGATAATCCCAAATAACATGTGTTGCTAGCTAACGAGCGCTTGATTGGGAAATGTAGAGCTCCCTCCACATGAAATCCCGCAAAGAAAGGGAAAGGAAAACCCTCCAGTGAGGGACTGTCTTCTCATCCTTACATCTTTAGTGCCGATTGGACATCGGCCTGGTCCATTACCGATCCAGTGGTGCACGTTGATGCAACAAGTTCCAAGCTGGATTCTTTCATGATCAAACCTAATGTGAGTAGTCAACTAAAGTTCACAAGAGAGTGCGAGTTGATAGCGTTTACAGTTAGACAACTGAGGGGGTTTGCACTCATTCCCATGATAGTGACACCACTACCTCAGAACAGAGCGAAGCTCACTCTTTTGGGCATACTAGCCTTGATACCTTGTCTAACCTTGATGTTTAGGAGGTTCTAAAGAAAACTCTTTCGTCCATAGAGCAAGAGAATTTATTCTAGGGGAAGGTACAGTCTCCGACTACTTATACGTTCCCGATTTAGGGATTGACCATAGAGACTCTACCACAAAAGTGAAAATTCAGTAGTGGTTGTAGATGGTTGATGAATCTAAGGGTTAGTTTAGGCGCCATGCACTCTTCACACACACATCTTTTTCATGTATTGCACTTATGGACTTCTTATTTGAGCCTTTCTTTAACTCTTAATTCTTAAATCTTAACACGGAGTATGAGCTCAAAGAGAGGCAAATTGCAGTCTAAATTCAAGCAACGGAAGCCAGATGTCCCTCCAATAGACATTAATAAGGAAGCCTTGTCATTTGGCCCGAACAAGAATATTTGGAAGCAAACCATAAATCTTAAGACAGGAGAAACTGTTTCCTATTGCCCGAATGGAGACAAGAATTGTAAGGACCCCTCTCCCCCTCGACGACTCCTAAATGAGGTCCCGCTCTCTTAAAAGCAAGTCGAGAACTAGGACACCTACTTTTTCCTCTAAATCACCTAGGGCTTCACCTTTTCTCCTCTCAAACTCAAAGACATCCAAGTAATAGGAGAGGACGGACAGAAAGTGAGAGAGTATTGTTCCTCCTAAGGGTAGGGTGAAGGGGAAGGTAAGGGTTGGAACTGCCATCATCATTTATCCTAAAGATTCTAGTTATGATGAGTTTCAAGAACCATACCAGCTGAGGGATCCCATCACCCACTCACTTATTGATGTCCCGGCTACTTCTTCCTCAGTATGATTGACCTTCTTGCGAACAGGCTGAGAGGCATGAAGTTGTTATCCAAGTTTAATGACAAAGTAATTAGTGTCGGCGAGGTGGTTAGGGAGAAAAATGTCTATTAGAATTTAAAGATTTTCGAACTAAGGAAGCATCTGAATGAAAAGGAAAGAGTGCGCCAAAATGTACTGGATGCATTAGAGAGATTCTAGGTTGATGAGATTGAAAAGCTCAAGAGTACTCATTCGAAAGAATGATCGAAGCTGAAGAAGGAGCACACTTATCCCTCATGCCTACAAAATAGGATTACAATTCCAAGGCTATGAAATTATTCGAGTGGTATATGAATGTCAAGGCCAAATAGTCCAAGAGACTAGATGAGATTCAAGCAATGGCCAATAAAGTACGAGCTAGGTTTCTAGAACTGAATAAAATTGTAGAGGATTGGAAGATTTATAGGGCCTCTCTTAAGGCCAACCTTGAGATTAAGACCATCGAAAAGGAGGCCAAGAGTAAGATGGTCGAGAAGCTATGGGCGGAGTATGATGAGATGAATAACCAGTTAGACCAAGTCGAAGAGCTTTAAGATAAGATTTACATTTGAATGTTTCCCAAGGGGAGCCTAGCATGAATGGATGACTATCAAGAATTCATAGTCATTATACATATGCAGTTAATCAAAGAAGTTAAGGCGACTAACGAGCATGGTGGGTCGCCTTTTGATCTTGAGGCTATCGAAGCTCGCTTTTCTATAAAGGAGAAGGAAACTATTTGCTTTGAGTATATAAAGCAGGCTGCTAATGAAAATTCTCCAAAGGAGCAAGAGGTTGTGAAGAGGAATGACAGTCCTGCTTCAATGGCTAGTACCCAAAATCAAACCTTGAAATATGTTATTTACGCCCCAATGTATGATGTTTCTCTAACTATTTATTGCATTTCTTTATACATGCTATTTCACAGCCAGCCTTAAGATTTCGCCCAGCCTTGAGATGATGTTCAGTACCAGGACAATGCTCCTTGTTCTCGTAAAGTTTGTAGAATCCTTCTATATAACCCATGCGCCACTGCTCATTACATTCAAGCCCACTTGGGTAAGGCTATACTTGATAGTCCCCCTCATTTCCATGTAGATGACATGGCAATGACAGGCCGCTTTAGAGCTATGGTTTCTTCTAAAGCCGCATCATTAGGGCCTATGCCTCCAAGTCCTTTAGACTTCATAGCCGAGGAGAATCGCGATTAGATGATTACCGCTCTAAAGGAGGATAATGACGTTAAGATTACAGGCTTCAATGAATCAACCGAGGACTTCGATGGGGAAGAATTTTTTAAGGAAAATGGTATGGCTAAGTTCCTAAGGGAGATATCCTAAGTCAATTTAGAGGCATGTAGGAGGATAAGCTTATGAAGAAGAAGTAGATCGATCTTAATGCGACTGCTGTGTCCAAATTAAAGAAGACAAGAAGGAGAAAGAGCTTGCTGGATCTAAACAACCAAAGAAGGGTCATTCATCTAAGTCTAAGTGATATTTGTTATTACATATTTTCTATTTGGGAATAATTCATTCAACATTATGGTTGTGCAAACATTCTACCCATATTCATCCAATTTAAATATTTTTATTAGGGTGTTTACACATTATTTTTGATAGTCATGAGTCTATGGTATGGATATCTGGTTACTTGATGGCATTTTGATGTATCTGCTTTTGTATAATCTACTTTCCTATTATATTTTTATTATTCTCAATTACTTGTTCTCATATGTGTATTATGTGTGTTCTCTACACAAGATTGTCCCGATATCGTTGATTTTGCAATCGTTCTTAAAGACTTTAGGGTTAATTGCTAGCGTTGAACCATTTGATTGATGCTCACGTTCTGACCATAGATGGTCCTAATTAATCACTGGTGACCAAAATTTAGGGCTGATCATAAATGACAAACTACCCAGTCGATGGTTATGCTTTGACCATGGTAAGTTCGGTTTGCCACTGCAAGCTAGAGTTTTAAAGGGTCAATCATCAATGGCAAACTACCTAATCGGTGGACATGTCCCGACCATGGGTAAGTTTGGTTTGCCACTGCCCGCTAGAGTTTTAGAGGGCCGATCATTAATGGAAAAGTACTAATTCGATGGTCATGTCCTAACCGCTAATAAATTTGGTTCACCACTTTCGGCCAGAGGTTTAGGGGACTTATCGTCAGTGTCGAACTATTTAGTCAACAATCATGTCCTAATTGTTGGTAAGTCCAGTTCGCCACTACCAGCTAGAGTTTTAGGAGGCTGATCATCCATGGCAAACTACCCGGTGGTTGATAATGTCCTGACTATGGGTAAGTCCAGTTCATCACTGCGGCCATAGTCGTTATTTTAGGATAAGTTCTATGTCGTTGTGAAGTGACCTGCCAAGAAGCATGTTCAGATCATGGAGCTTTCATGGTGCATGGTTAGCATGAATATGGATTTTTCATGCTTGATTCGCTTAACTTCATACCCATTGACCATAGATGAATATTTAGTTAGTCGAAGCTAATGACTTGGTCTTAATCCATGGCTTAATTGTTCATAATAAGCTGCGCATAATCAAGAGACACCCAATATAACAAAATTTCAAGGAACACACATTTTATTAATTATAATTTCATTATTGTTTTAATTACAAAATAATAACATGATTAAAAAGACAATAAAGATTATGTAAAGTAACAACAATGATTATCTATGCTGCAAGCTCTTCTGAACATAACCCCATCTACTGTGCTAAGGATGAAAGCTCCATTTCCCATATCCTTATGGATGACATACGTTCTGTCCTGATCGGGTCAAGTTCCTCTCATTTAGGGAATATCCGCTTCAGCACTAAATCCCTTTCTGCTTGACTTTAGAGTTATACCGCTTGGTTATCCTTCGTTTATGTGCCTTATCTTTCAAAGCATCTTCATCGTGCCTTTCATCAATCAAATCCAGTGGCATATTCAATAGCTCTACCTTCTCATCCAAGCCATAATGAATCCACTTATGCGGCAGCATCACAGTATCATTAATAACATTGCCTCCAACCCATAAGTTAAGGAAAAGGGTATATGTCCCCTTGCCATCTTGAAAGAGATGTTACAGGCCCACGGTGGAAGTGGGAACTCATCCACCCATACTCTTTTTGCCTTTTCAAGCCTCTTTTTTACAAGTCTTTAGAACCATGTTGACAACTTCCACTAGTCTGTTAGCATGCGGGTATGCTACCGCAGTAAAACTTTTCTTTATTCCATGTTGCCGATAGAAGTGGTAAAATCATCGCAGTCAAAATGCAGTCCATTATCCATAGTGATATGAAGGGAAATTCTATACCTACATATCACTTAATAAAGTAGCGTACTTCCACTATCGCATGCTTAATAAAAAATCTACTTAGTATAGTAGTCGAATGGCACTATAGCATTCTTAGCCTCAACCCTAGCCATTGAAAGTTCGTCGATCCGTTATATTTCCTCGACTGCAAAAGGCCTGGGGTTAACCATGTATGCCATTTCGGTCGAGGGTATCCTTGGGATTCTTGCAAAATGTTAGCATTTATCACACCTTTTCTCATATCTCATCATGTCATGATTCAATGTTGGCCAAAAAGTACCCATACCGCAACACCTTCTTTGCCAGAGTAGGCCCCCAGTGTGGTCGGCGTAGCTGCCCTGATGTATATTCTCCAGCACCTCCTCAGCTTCCCTTCTGGATACACACCTTAACAATGGGTTAGAAAACCCTCATCGGTACAACATGCCAGCTTGAAAGATGAAACGAGGTGCCTACCATAAGACATTCTTGGATTCGTTTCTATTGTCCAATAAAACCCTTTCCTTCAAATACTTTATGATTAGCGTCATCCAAGTTTCTTCCCCATCAACTGTCGCAATCAATTCACCTCTCAAAGTTATGGCTTGTTAGGGTCATTGTTGGTTCTGATCCTAATAATTTCCCATCTCCTTAACTCACTAATTTAGCCAACTTATATGCATTCCGATTCTCTTCCCGTGGAATTTGTTTGATCATTTATTGCCTCATCTCATTAAGCAATGTCTTCACCTTTCTTAGATAGAATGCCAAGCATTTTTCTTTTTCCTAGAATTCGCTAAGAACCTAGTTTATGACCAATTGTGAGTCTTTATGCATACACAGTGACCATATTCTTAATTCTCTAGCTATCTCCAATCTTTCTATTAGTGTCGAATATTCGGCCTTGTTGTTCGTTGCCTTGAACCATAACCATACTACATAGCTCAGCTTCCTTACTTTGAATGTTAACAACACACCCCTGCGTCAGAGTCATGCTCATTCGAAGCTCCATCCTTGTACATTCGCAATTTAAGGGTTTCCTCTTCTTAAGATTCAACTTCTTATCTCTAATGTTAAACTTAGCAATAAAGTCCGCTAGGACCTGCCCCTTGATCGCCATTTGAGGATGATAGGTAATCTCATATTGGCTCAACTCAACACTTCACTTATTAATCTTCGTTGGGTGTTAGGTCGATATAGGACCTTCCTCAATGGTTGGTCTGTCAGCACTTAAATAAGATAGGACAGGAAATAATGCCTTCGCTATCGGGATGCTATTAGGGGATAATATGCCGACTTTTCCAATTAAGTATATCGAGATTCTGGATCAGTTAAGTGTTTACTCACATAATACACTAGTTGCTACACCCGATCTTCTTCACAAACCAATACCAAACTCCGAGCATAGGTAAATACTACGAAGAGTTCTTGACTCTTCCTATTGTAATTAAAGAAAACAGATTCAAAGGTTCGAATCAAATAAAGAAAAATCTTCAACAATTGTTGAATATGCGAGTATATGATTCTGTTTGATGATAATAAACATATATATATATATATATATTCAATTAAATGTATTTTTTAATGTACTATTTTATTTTTCACATAATTAAATAAATATTTGCTAAATAAAATAAATAGCGTGGAATTTAATTTCAAATAGATGTTTTATTCAAAAAAATATTTTATTACAATTTTGAATAGTACAAATCTGAGCACTCACTATATATACACAATTTCAATTACAATATAATTTTTATTACATCACAATTTTCCATTTACAATGTTCACCTCACTACATATCACTCATTCATTCGTATTTATCTTCAACTCTAATTCCTGATTGAATCCAGCATTTGAGCAATCTGCAAAATAAACATTAACGTGGTAAAATTGAAAAAGAAATATTCTGCAGCGTAAAATAAAGTGTGTGTTTTGGAAATATTATTTGCCTCAGTAATTTGGGTTGTTTGTCATCATTTAAATTTGAATTCATCATACACGAACAACTTGTGACATGCACAGCGTATCACTGTACATTCCACAAGGCCATCCACATCAATGTACACTTAATAAAATTACAGGGACAGGTGATCACAAGGTCAAACCAAATAAAAAGCTGGACTCAACTCAGCTACAAATATTCAAATGCAATACGAATAATGTCACAATATGAGCGTAAGGTCAAACCCGAGCCAACGCTAGGTTCAACTTGGGTGCAATACAAAAACAAAAACAGAATGGTCAAGTTTTAATGCCTAGAGCAAGCCTAGACCAAAAATTTCAGTGATGTACATATGAAGACAGTTCAAATTGGTCAATTCCAAAATCAATAATGAATCAATACACAAAGTGGTGAACAACACCTAAAGAACGCCACAAAAGCTACAGAATACAAATTACAGGTTGAACCCGAATAGTACAGTTCAAGGCAATGCTCGAAGTACACATCAGTACAGTTTCAAATACAACAGACCATGCTAACAAGTGCATATACAAAAAGCTTCAGATACAACAAACAATTAGAGTCGAAATTAAACCAAACTTCAATACAACATGAAATGATCATGTGACAGCAAGTATGATTCAAAACCAATAGATGAAGTCTAACAATGACTAATGGACTCAGATTTGAAGTAACAAGAAGGATCAACTAAACTCAGAAATGATGGCTGGAAACACTACAGCAACTCAACACAATGCATATGTTAACAGTGATGTACACATTGAACTAAACAACTATACATAATGTGAAGATATCAAGTGAAGGCCACACCGGCTTGAACGGATATAAGCAACAATGCACAGCAAGTATAAGTGTAGACTCAAGTTAACAAAGTCAACTATAAGCAACAATAACAGCAACTACTAACAATGCACAGCAACTATAAGCAACAATGCACAAGAACTATAAGTCCATCAAGCAACTACTAATAGTACATGTACCAGAGAATAAAAGAGACATTGCAGTAACAAAGTCAACGCACATCAAGAATTATCTCCAAATAACAAGTTCGAATTGAACAAATCAATGTGTAAAGTCACAATAGAAATCAATTCAAAATGGCTGAATTCAACTTGCAGAAGAATACGATGAACATGTCAGAGTAAAACTAGAAATTCACAAAGTCAATTTGTAGGTATAAAAATAAAAAAATAGTAGCAAATTCAACCAAATCAAGTCAAAGAAAACATGAATACATATGCAGTTCAATATCAAGTCAGAGCCATGGTGACCAAGTCAAGAAATCGAACAAGCCAAAATTGAAGTCGTGATAATAAAGCAAGGAATTATACGAATTGAACAGGTCAAAGAAATATCAAGCATTCAAGTAATAATCAAAGGCCGAGCTAAATTAACTGAAAAATTAAAATGAACAAAATTATAGGAATTAGAATCCTATTTAAACCATAACCTCATCACCATACAGTGATCATCGAGTTCAAGGAAATTAACTAGTAAAACAAAGAGCATAAAATCACATACCAATTCATACTGAACTCGTCGAATTGAAGTACTGTGTGCAAATCGAAGTAAGTCGATTGCCGAAGCAAATCAAAGCAATAACCATTGTAATCGACCAACAATCTATCGGAGATTTCAACAAATTCAAAAAAGCCTTATTTTTCCTTAAAGACGAACGAATGAGCAAGAAGCAGACATTATTTACGAGGAGGAAATGACAGATAATAAAAGGAGAAGGGGGACACTTTTTATCACCTAACTTATTTTTGGGTCAGCCTCTCTAAATTATTTTGGGATTTAATATTTTTAAATTAGGGTTTATTGTTTTTAAATTGTTTTTATTTTGTATTTTATTTTAGAAGTTTGTAATTTTCTAGTCATGTGACCAGGGGATGAACTACGGTGGTGTAGTTCGGGAATTCGCATTTCCATGGCCGAGCTGTGGTAGAGTTTTGAGCATAAAGTTAGGTTAGTCGATAGCGGGTGTCGTGAGTTTACGTGTGTAAGCATCTGACTACTTAATTTCTAGTAGAAACCTTGCCGGTAGTACATAGGCAGTGTTTTGCCCAAGCTGGGTAAATCTATGTTCTTCTTTTTTTGTTTTCTATTATTCTGCTTTTATCTGTGATGTTATTATTCTGCTATTTTTTTGTTACAATTATTTTATATACTTCTGCATTAAATTTTTATAACTAATAGTATCACCCAATTCACCCCCCCTTTAGGGTGAAATCGATCCTACAAGTGGTATCGGAGCTAGGAGCAAAAGCCATGTTTGTTTTAAAAAAATTAATTTTTAAAAAACCAATTTTTGTTTAAAAATCTGAATTTTTGAAATGGCTTCTTCTAATAATGCTTTTGCTGAGAGTAAGTCCATAGTTAGACCACCAATATTCAATGGTGAATATGCTTATTGGAAAAATAAAACGAAAATTTTTCTGAAAACCATTAATGCTTGGAATATTGTTGAGACAGGTTATAGAACACCAACTATTGTTGTAGATAATCAGGAAATAGATAGACCGATGGATCAATGGACAGAACTTGAAAATAAACTATAGAATGGTAATAATAAAGCTATGAATTCTATTATTTGTTCGTTAGATCAAATCAAATTTAATCGTGTCTCACATTGTCTAATTGCGCAGGAAATATGGCACACGCTTGAAATGACTTACGAAGGAACATCTCAAGTCAAGGAATCTTGCCTTGCTATGCTTAGTAGCGAACACGAGAACTTCACGATGGCCAAGAAAGAAAATATCAAAGAGATGTATGGAAAACTTTCCAATATCGTATACAAATCCAAAGCTCTCGAAAAATCATATACAGAGTTGGAAATAGTCCGAATAATCCTCAGAGTCCTTCCACGAAATTTTGAAGCCAAAGTCACTGCCATTCAAGAATATAAGGATTTGAAAAAAATCAAATTTGAAGAGTCATCGGGAATCTCACCACTTATTAGCTAGAAATGTAACTCAAAGAAGAGCATGAAGGAGGTAATACACGAAAGAAATCAATAGCTCTCAAAGGAACAACAGAAAGTGATGATGATGATGAAGGAGCTGCTGAGCTGGCACTATTGACATAAAGATTGAAAAGATGGAATCATAAGTACGGAAATCCAGCTCTAAATCAGAAATTGAAAAGAAAAATAGTCAAAGCACTAGACAACTCAGAAGAGCAAGAGATTATTTGTCACAAGTGCAAAAAACCCGGTCATATCAAGCCCAATTGTCCTCAGAATCGATTCAGCCAAGAAAAGAAATTGAAAAGGAGAAGTTTTGCAGCCACATGGAACAAAAGTGATGATGATAAAAGCACTAGCAGTGAGACTGAAAATGCAGATCTGTGCCTTTGAGGTGAAATAACTGATAGCAATAAGACTATTTCAATCTATTTTAAACTATTTTTAAAACAATTAAAACTATTTATGACTACCTAAACAAATTGCTAAAGTTTCAAACTGTGTAAACTTGAAGTATTTATATTTATGTCATTGATGATGATACAACCTAAGTTGGAATTTGAAATTGATACCTTTTTGTGAAATGACGTGTTTGAGTAAATGTGATGATTTTGGAATGAGGATTTTATTAACCTATCTTATCAATAATTCAAAAGTGAATATGATCTGAATGTGAATATGATCTTTGAAATTGATATAGCTTTGAAAGTGAATATGATTTCGGAAGAGATATGGTTTGAAATCGAATATGTTATTTTGATATCAATTGTGAATTGACTTTTCGAAAATGTAAAAGAACCATCCAGTGTGAAATAAGCAGTTGGTTGTTAAAGAGACCGGGATCGGATATTGTCATACTCTCTGCCAATACCAAAAACCACTTTAACAACTGTGTACGTGGTGGAGATTCCAAAAATGAAGTAGGATGGTTTAGCAAACGATTTTGCATGAGGTATGTATGTGACCCTGACTCCCGTGAGTCAGCTTAGATGCGACTAAAACAGGAGCCATGCCGGGCCAAGTGAGGTCATTCCTCCGATCAAATACATTTCTTCGATACCATATTATGACTTTGTGATGATTCGGTGGCCACCCCTTGATTTTGATTATGGGAGTGTGCTCCGTGGTAGGTGGTAGTAGCTGTTGTGCATTACCACCAGTCTGGATCCGCAATTTGTATATCTACACTGGCACTGCCTCGAGTGCTGTGTTCACATGCCCTATCATGCCTTCTACGAGTTTGGTTTGTACCATACCTATGGAGTGCCCTCTGATAGCCCTCCAGTTTACGGAGGAATTACGGTACTGTATCGACTATGCGAATATATAAAAATGTGTTAATGGGGATATGGGTAACGCCTTTATGCTATTTTAACACTTTACTTTATTGTAGACACTATTATAATAGCGCATTGTACTACATAGTAGATAGTTTAACGAATCCTTAGGAGATGGAAATCCTTAACATCTCTTAAGTTACTACACCCATGTTAGACACTAGATAAGAGATGTCAAACCATGTAGCATCTCTGACGCCGTTACACTTATATTTATTTACTGTTGATCAAACTTACATAAGATCTTTTAGTTCTAACTTGAGTATTTTCTTTTCAATTCGCTTGAGTCAGTCTGAGCTTTTCAGTTTATCGGCGACTACTTTCTGGAGGTTGAAGACGAAGAATTTGTACTACTATTATTTATTTTAATTATTCTGCTGCAACATGATGTTCCGCTGCATTATTTACTTATTACTTCTTTTATAACTCTGATTTTGTGTTGTAAAGGAATAATCATATATTTGTAAAAAAGCTTCATGAACTGTTATTTGATTATTATATTTTGTCATTCCGCTGTGAGATTCTGTATTTTTTTCTTTCCCTGCTTTTTCTTATTTACCCCATAACAATCTACCCTTTGAATGGTTTGAGTCTGACGTGTGTGGTTTATCATCGATTTACATGTCCAAAAAGGAAGGTCGTTACAGTGGAAGTGGAAACTCGTCGACCCACACTCTTTTTGCCTTTTCAAGCAACTTTTTATAAGTCTTTAGAACCTTGTTGGCAACTTCGACTGATATGTTAGCCTGCAGGTACGCTACGATAGTAAAACTTTTCTTTATTCCATGTTGCCGGTAGAAGTGGTAAAATCCTCGTTGTCAAACTGCAATCCATTATCCACAAGGATATGAAGGGAAATTCTGTACCTACATATCACTTAATAAAGTAGTGGACTTCCAATATCGCATACTTAGTAAATGACCTACTTAGTAAAGTAGTTGAATGCCTCGCCTCTAGCCACTGAAAGTTCGCTGATCATTTGTATTTCCCAGACTACAAAAGGCTAGGGGGTTAACCATGTATGTCATTTTAGTCGAGGGTATCCTTAGGATTCTCGCAAAATGCTAGCATTTATGTGACGATCTGGATTTTCACGTTCGAAAATCGACATCCATACTTCAACTCGTATTCGAATGCCGCAGATTCAAACGTTGAATCCTATTCGTCGGAGCTTATAACACATTAAGTATAACAACACAGCGGAAGAAAATGAATAATGTTATTGATACACAATATTTGATACAACACATTGATACAAATGATATTAATATACATCAAAGATACACCACAGCAGAAATATAATAGCACCGGAAGAAGAGATAACATCAGCAATAGCAGCGGAACACAACATCTCCAAAGCCAATCTCCAAAGCTCTCAAGCTATAAGCTCGAACCACCATCAATGCTGAATTTGTAGCAAATGCGATCCCAAAAATCCAAAGACTTCAACGATTTCCAAAAGCTACCAATCCAAAGGCTGATGGCTATTTAATCTACATCTACTAGTTGATTATCTGAAAATCTAACTCTAGGCTGCCCGTGTGGAAAATTGTGGGCACCCAGAGTTTAGATATGGAACAATAAACTTCAGGTCGGTCATGGGACTGGTATGAGCAAACATAAACATTTTATCTTTAAAAAGAAATAAAAGGAAATCCATAATGCATTTTGGAAAATGAAACTGCCATAAGGCCTCCCGCCACGCACACAATGCAAGTGCACACTTGGAGAAGATTTCTCCCTATGACAGTCAAAAATGTTTGATGCGCGAAAACCATTTGATATTATTATTAGTGCATATTGCGGAAAATCTTTCGAAAGTATAATATTAATCTTAGCCAACATACAACCATTATTGTATGCCTCCTATAGCTACCATCTAAACAGTGTTGCACCACCATAAGTAAATGACAGGTTATACAACTAAAACCGTACAAGGCATGTATTGATGATTGGATTTCCAATAATGGTCAAGCAAAGGAACTTCCTGTGCCACATGGGTACGCCTCTGGAGGGACGCCCCGAGAACTTAACCAGCTCTTTGCCAACACAAGGCCGGGTTACCTCTGTAACAAGGTAACTACTTACCCGAGTATGCCATCCCCCGGTCGTAACCAACCTTTATCCGAGCGCTCGATACCAACAACCACAAAGCAATGTATTTGCAGTAACCACATAGGTTAAATTTCTGGGCTCCATACCATGATACCACCTCTATCCAGAAGGTAATGGACATACCCTCAGGGGGCGCTACCCCCAAATAACCTTGCCGCATCTTTCCTGTTTCGACCATTTCGGGTTGTGAGGCTCCACGAAGCCTCGTCCACAAAGCTACGTTTTTCACAAAAGCCATGCTTCGATCAACAAATGATCAACATCACTTCGTATGCCACATTACCAAATTGGGAATAAATCACTAGGAACCATCAACTACGTAACCTCTAAGCTCGTACGTCTCAGAGAAGGGTGTTAAGCTAAGAGAATAAGTTCTCCGCCACCAAACAGCAATGTATTTGATAGAAACCAGCTTTACATCTCAAAGTGTAATGTCAAAACACATCCATACAAGTCTGTTCCGGGTTCGAACAGAACCGAAGGCACTTCCAAAGAAGCCCTTGCGAATCCGGATAATCCCTAATCACGTCCCGACTCCCCATCACAAAGGGTGATCAAATCTCTATACCGGGGATCAGCCGGTGCAGAGACATTCGATGAGTTATCCTTTCGCTTTCGAAAGTATCTGGTCTTCACCACCGTCTTCAAATGCTATCCATTTCGTCGTATCATTATCCGAAATGGGTTTTATGACACAAAGTCCTCTCTCGGCTAAACCGAATAATGAGCGCTTGATTTAAAAAGCTTATGGATATAATGGGATCTTAGTTAAGTCACAACTTATAGCCCAAAACCTTTCTTTAAATGCTGTAAATAAATTACCATTTTAATCTTTTAAACAAAAAGATTCACTTCACAAAGTTCACCAATCTTTCACAAAGACTAATTCATAGCTTTCAAAACAATTCCATTTCAAATCTTTTATATAAAAGATACATCTTTAAGATCCTCTTCAATTTTGAAAACAAGATTCACCAATATTTCACAAAGATTCATTCATAGCTTTCAAACTAATTTCAATTTCAAATTTGAAATCTTTTCACAAAAACTGGAAATCCTTTCTTTATTTAAAAGCTATTATCATTTGAAAACACACACCTTTCATTTCGGAAAAATCCGATTAAATTTGCTCAAGTTAAAGCCTTTCAAGTATAAACTTGGGTTGAATTTAAATTCTCAAAATAATAAATTTTTAAAATACTTTAAAGATGGTTTTAAAGTCCATATATATATATATATATATATATATATTATTTAACTTGTATAAACCTTTCAAACCAAGTTTCCAAAATAATTTCAGAACTTAAACAAGATACATTATATTCAAAGTAAATTTCAATTTCAACTTTCTTTTTCAAAAGCTTTTCATATTCAACCCAATTCCATTTCCAAAACCCTTTGGATTCAAAATTCAACTTTTAAAAACCATTACATCATTTGAATAAAATAATATAATATTCAAATTATCTGTGACTTAACCGATTTCCTATGAAATCCATATTTATGTGTGTATGGTGTAGTCCAAGGGTTTTACACAACAGTGCGACATCATCAATCATCACAGATTCAAGCATATCAATATCGATAAGTGGTATAATCCTATAACGCTTATCTTCATTCATAGATTCACATATAAATAATATAAATTTATCACAGATAAATAAATTACATTCATCATAGATAAATAAATTACATCTATCACAGCTCAATCAAAAATAGAGCATCACATTCAGGGATATCAAACAATTCAACATCAATAGAATCCAAACAACCATACGTAAGATTAGTTAATCATCTGACTAATTTAAACCAGATTTATTACTTATGAATAAATCATTAATCCTGGTTAATTAACATTAATTAAATGCAAATCATTTTTATTAATTATTCCTTAATCATTTATTGATTAACCATTAATAATAAATTAATTAATCCTTTAATAACAAACTAATTAATCCTTTAGTTATTAATTAATCAACCTTAATTAATAAATCAATTAACCTTAAATCATTTAATAATTAACCTCTAATTATTTGATTATCCTTTAATCATTTGATAAATCCACTTTAATCATTAATCAATTACTTTTAATTTAAGTAATTATCTTTAATTAATTTCCATAAATTAATTAACTCTTAATCAATTACCTTAATTAATTAACCTTTAATTAATCACATAATTAAATTAATCGCCTTGATTAAAACAAATTAACCTTTAATAATAAATTAATTAATACTTTAATTATTAATTAATTAATCAAACTTTAATCAACTAAGACTTTAAAGATAAATTATTACCTTAATTAATCACTTGATTATCTTTTAAATATTTGATAAACCTTTAAAATAATTTATCTTAAGAACATTTAATTTTAACATTTAAACTTTGAAACATGTTTAAGATCTTATAAAATAATCTTACTTTGGGAAAATCTTGTCTACAATCTTTTGAAAACTTTTTTATTCAAATAAACTTCAAAAACTTGATTCATTTAAAAATTTAAACTTTCATTACCAACACCCGGGGTCCAAACAATATTTCCCCGAGCTCAACCAACAAAAACCCAAGTCAAGTGCCAACTTCCTTCTAGTTATTCCTGAGCCACCATTTTTTTTCGTTTTTTTTTAAGTTAAAAACTTGAAGAACACTCGCAAACGACTCAGCAACAAACTCGAGCCAAACCCAATTTCCCCCGAAGTCCACTTCGAGCCCATCCCCTTCTTCTTCCTGCAGCAACTACTGACACCAACCCATCAATGTGCACGTGTACAAATGAGAGCCACCGTATTGATCGTCGCTACCATCATCGACAATTCATTCTCGACCATCTCCCTCGATTTTGGCCATCATGCTTTTGAATTAAACATGATATCGACATTTGGTTGTCTGAAACTGCACTTGAACCAACTCAAACACCCAAAATCGCCTCGCCTGATCATTGTCGTCCATCGATGACCTCGCAACTTCACTCCAAACTGCTCCACTGACCTACGCTACTTCTCTCCCAAGACCGATCACCTATAGATCATCTACGACGATGCAGCAAACAATTTTCCAACATCGACCCAAAAACTCAACTGAACCCTATTTCGATCCCTTGCCGACACCCCGATGGTCATAAAATATTACGTCCATTTTTGCCGAGTGACCCATCCTTCCATCCACCTCTGACATCAATCTCGACCCGCCTACCTCTGACAATCGATGGTAATTGACGAAAAGACCAAAACTGATCATCTCGCAAATGCACGTAATTTCCAAATTTAAAAATTATGATTTTATTTTTAAAATTCATGTTTTATAGAGGAAAGCAGGATCATGTAATCAAAATCCAAGTTTTAATCAACTGAATTTTTGACAAAGTTTGATTTTTTTTACAATGTTTATACATTTCCCAGTAACCCATTCATTCTTAATCCTTAGAAGTATTTTTAAAATTTAAATCTGGCAAATTCAAGCATATATTGTTTAGACATCAAAGCCCATAAGTGAATAAGATGAGATTTTGTACTTTAAACTAAATTTAAACCCTGTAAATTTAAACAGATGCCTAAGTGCATGTACATAGACATGCACATCAATTTTGTACATATATAAACACATGCAAGCAGATTAACACAATATACAAGCATATTTAACTCATCACTTCAAGTACAATACCAGACATCAAGAGATTAAAACAAGGTCAAGTGTTTGCTCACCAGTGATGTGAAGAACCGAGGACCTGGAATTTGATATTTGAAACTGCAGATTAAACCTTTGAACTTAATTAGTTGATTTTAAATCCTGAACTTGATGTGGTTTCCAATTTTGAGATGAATTGATTCTAGATTGATTGCTGAGACGATTTTGTTTTGATTCAACTTGAATCTGGTTTTAATTTCCAGATTGAAAATTGGTTTTGAACTTTGCTTAGATTTATCTTGTTTCCAGGTTGAAACCTTGAATTGAATTTCTTTTTAGTTTACAGGCTTTTGTTTCAGGTTTTGATTTTTGTTTTCTCAGGTTTGAAGTTTAGTTTGGTCTTGATTTTGTATCTGTTTGGTTTTGTTCTCAATTTTCAGGTTTGTGGAGAAAAATATTTTAAATTTTGAACTGAAATAAATAACCAATTTTTTTCTCTAATACATGTTTTCCTATAATTCTAAATCAAAAGAAAACTTTATTTGTTGCGACTTGTATTATTAATTTACACTTGTAAATCACTTGATCTATATATTTTACATTTGTCCTAAACCATTAAATTATATATAAATCCTTTTCTCTAAATTAATTTACAAATTATGTTTTAAACCTTGTTTATAATTAATTTATAACTTTGTTTTAAAACCTTAATTTATTATAATTATGTAATATGTTTTATATTTTCAAAAGATATATATATATATATATATATATCAAAACTCAACACTTATTTACCAACTATATTTATTTTCAAGTATATAAAAGAAATGTACTCTAAATCTTTAATTAAATCTCACTTTACATTTTTACAAACCAATTTTAGATATATATGTATGTCTTTATATTTTATTCATACCTTTTATATATTAATAATAAAATTGATCTGAAATCAATTTATCCATTAAAAATAAATAATCATATATTCATTAATATATATTTGTTTCTTAAAAAAATAGAATTCTAAATCCAATTTTATTACCAATATATTTATTTATGAATTTCAAACCAAATTCTGTTTTATAATATATTTTATTATATAATTCCCAGATTAAAATTCTTTTTATAAATTTTATTTTTATTCTTCAATTCTTTTAGTCCAAATTTTACTTTCACAATCTACTGTATGTATTTATTTCCAAATATTCAAATTAATTCTCAATTAATTCACAAACTAAATTCCAAAAATTAAATTAATTACCAATTTAAATTTAACTTAAAACCGAGATCGTTACAATTTATCATACCGTTTCGTATATCTCATCATGTCATGATTCAGTGTTGGCCAAAAAGTACCCATACAGCAACACCTTCTTTGCCAGTGTTGTCCCCTAATGTGGTCGCCGTAGCTGCCATGATGTATATTCTCTAGCACCTCCTCGGCTTCCCTTCTATATACACACCTTAATAGTGGGTTAGAAAACTCTCTTTGGTACAACATGCCATCTTGAAAGATGAAACGAGGTGCCCTCCATAAGACATTCTTGGCTTCGTTTCTATTATCCAATAAAACCCTTTCCTTCAAATACTTTATGATTGGCATCATCCAAGTTTTCTCCCCATCAACTGTCGCAATCACATTCACCTCTCAAAGCTATGGCTTTTTAGGGTCATTGTTAGTTCTGATCCTAATAATTGCTCGTCTCCTTAATTCATTAATTTAGCCAACTTATATGCATTCGGATTCTCTTCCCATGGAATTTGTTTGATCACATAATGTCTCATCTCATTAAGCAATGTCTTCACCTTTCTTAGATAGAATGCCAAGCATTTTTCTTTGGCTTGGAATTCTCTAAGAACCTAGTTTATGACCAGTTGTATGTCTTTATGCACACGCGGTGGCCATATTCCTAATTCTCTAGCTATGTCCAATCTTGCTATTAGGGCCTCATATTCGGCCATGTTGTTCGTTGCCTTGAACCCCAACTATACTGCGTAGCTCACCTTCGTTCGTTCGAATGTTAACAACACTACTCATGCACCAGAGTCATGCTCATTTGAAGCTCCATCCTTGTTGTCACAGCCCGCAAATCTGTACCCCTTTGAGTCGACAATATTCTCCATCAGTTCAACTCAAATTGGACGGAAATACTATCCATTAGGGTTAAAGAAGAAAGAGGTAGAAGAAGAAATAGAAAACAATGTCAGAATCTCACAGTAGCAGCGGAACAATATATGATAGATAACAACTGATCTTTATACAAAAGAACTATTACAGTTTTATACGCTACATCATCAGAGTACACCACCAAACAATAACACAGTACTGGATAGTTGTAATAACTTGTCCACACAAAAGCTGACTATACAACTTACCTGTAACGACATGGAATTTTGGACATCCCGAGTTGTGAATATTAATTTATAATATTCAATAATATTGTATTTATATATACAATATTTCCATAAAATTAATGATTAATAATCTTATGAAATTTTCCCGAATCAACATAATTTGAATTTTCAAATATATATTAATTATAAATTGGTTTAAATGAAATTTCCTATATTTATATACATATTTTGTTTTGAAAAAAAAAATATGTGCAAATTGTTTTGGAAACATATATGCATTTTGTTTAGAGAATTTAAACTTATTAAAATCAAATAGTTATATATATATCGAAAACAATGAATCTACATATAACGAGAATAAAAATTTATGACGTTAAATTAAATTGAGATGTATATAAAATTTGGATAAAATTCATAATGAAGTAAAAGTAAAAAATTTGGATTCTGGAGTGTGTGTGTGTGTGTGTGTGTGTATGTTAACTAAATAGAAGTATTAAGATTTCTAAAATAATGATATATTGAATTAGAAAAGAGTAAACGAGTAATGATAAGTTGAAAAGAAAATTTAAAATATTTAAATTGATAGAATGTTATAAATAAATAGATGTGTATATGAATCAAGTAAATAATTAGAAAAGAAACTATATACACATTGAATAAAGAATTTTATAACAATTAATAAATTCAGTTGTATAACAACCACTTAAGTATAATAATAGGGGTATATATATATAAGTGAGAAACTATATACACTTAGATAACAAGTGTTTTAAAATATTTGTAGATAATATATGTCTATATTATAAATAAAATTATGAATATGATTATATATATACATATAAGAAAGATTTGGCAATAATTTTATACTACTATGAAGTTTTATAACACACCGAGTATTTAATATTGAAAGTCATTCTATTTATAACATATGTATATGGGGTATTTAATATAGAATGTTACGTTCTATTTAAAAACCCTTTGTATTCTTATAAAAACAAATAAGACAATAAGTTATTTTAATTTATTGAGTTTTCGCCTTTATTTCATGGTATGAACGACAAATGCAAATTTTAATTGAGTCAAAAGCAAAGATAAAACTTTAGTTATTTTGTAGTCTTTGTTTGAATTTACACACATATATATATTTATAAGATGAATAAATTAAGAAATGTTATTTCAATATAGTTTTTTATTTTTATTTTTAACAATACAAATATTACTTTGTCTAATAATGTGAATTATGAGCTGTTTAAATTTTGAATATATTTGCATACACTTTCAATAGTGTATGATTTACATTATTTTAAAAATATGATGAGAAGAAGGCTGTAAATTATTTATAGAAAGCAAGAAACTAGAAAATAATAACGAGTAGCAGTTATTTATCTTATCAAAATAAATAAGAAAGAATAATATAATAAATAAATATTAATGTAAATCGGGTAAGCCGGAAAGAATTAAGGTACTAATTTAATTACCCTTTCAAATTTTCATTCCACCCAAAAGCAAACACTTATTTCAACAATCAAGGAATATTCCCATGCTTAAAAACAATACATACATGTGTTTGTCCTTGTAATAAATTCTGTCAGCACATATATATGGACTTGTCTTGGTTCAAATCTAAGTACAAATGCCTTGGTAAACCTATTAGTGTAAGTGAAGAGAAACAATTAAGAGGTTAGTAAACCTATAACTGTAAGTAAAAGAAGAAAAGAAGCAACAAATAATCACGGCAGTAAATTGTCTGATGGAAGTAAGAAATATCTAGCAAAATCTATAATTTCTTTCACAATCTTTTCAACAGAAGTAAGATCTAACTTGCAGACCAACAGGATGGCAACTTCAGCAAACATTTTTGTCTACTCTGTTCCCTGATCTCGATCTACAGCTACCTCTATATAACTGAACCATTACGTGTTCAAGTTATTGAAAATTTTAAGCATAAATTCAAGAAAAACTAAAGCTTGTTAATGTCTTAAGCAATTAAAGAATAAGAAGAGGAAAACAGTGTTTTGTTAACAAGAAGAAAACAGTGGGAGTATTTGCTATTCGAACTCAAAACTCAGGGATTTTACGAAGTTGTTTAAAATTTCAATTTCAACTTTAGTCAAGATCTCTACTTCAAGTTTTGAAGCTTCTGGAATCGATGTGGAAGGTGTGAAATTAAGTTTTAAAAACCCTGGAGATTTAAATTACTCTGTACTGTAAAATATAGTATTCATATATGCCTTCAAAAATCGTAATCTTTCAACCTAAGCTATATTTCAAGTTGATGTAAACTAGGAAATTGTTTATATTTAAGTATAGTTTGTGGGAAAAATAAAGTTGTGTGGGATTAGTTTGTATAACTCGGGAGAGTACTGTTTTACAGTGGAAACTCTATTAAAGTCAAAATTTAATGTTTTTAATTTTAGGATTTAAGTATACCATCTAGATCCTTATATGAAATTATGATTTTTAGTGATTGATTCATAATTTTTAGTGACTATTATGTTGAGAAATCGAAAGATGAACAGTTTTCGAATAAAAATATTTTTCTGTCAACATAGGCGAGGAGGGGTGACGTAGTTGGTTCTGGTAGAAGTAGGCGATTATGGTGGAGGCTTCTACCGTGGCCATTTTTCGATTTTGGGATAAATTTGGTGGTGCGAATCAATTTAGGGTTGTTTTGGTGAAGTTTTGGAAGGGGGAAGTCGGAGTCGATCTTTGGGTTGGGAAGACGACCGAGCACAGTGATTTTGGGATGGCAATAAGTGGGTTGATGTGGCTTTCGATTGTGATTGCCGGTGTACCAAGAAAAGGTCGGTGGTTGTCATGGTGGGGCATTGCGTGAGGATGGGTTAGTTTGCAGGTTTCAGGAGGTGGTGCCGATCGTTGAAATTTTGACCAGAGGGTCAGTGAACTTCAGCGAGGCAGTGGATGGTTTATAAGAAGGAAGTGCGATTGACTTAAGGAGTCATGGCAAGCAACTGTTGCTAGGATAGATCATACATGTGCACGTCGTGCACGGGGAGGAGCTCGGAGACGTTCGAATCGAAAGTGAATCTAGGCTTGATTTCCGGTGTGTGACGTGTTGCGTGCACAGTAGAATTCGAGTGCGACGCTGTGTCGATCGTAGTGGATGTTCCGGTGAGGCAAATGGAGTAAGGTGCTTGATGAAGTTTGTAATCTGGTGATAAGAAGTTGTGAAGAAGATGAATTTGTGATGTCCCAGAAATTTAGGCAATAATTATTTAATAATTTCATTGATAATTATTTTAAAATGTGAAATATTGATTTAAAAATTTAATTCAAACAGGAATTTTCTTTTGAAGATTAATAATTGTTTAATTTGTCAAATGATATTCTTTTCAAAATAATAATAAATTAATTTAAATTGAGAATCTTATTGTATTCAAATGTTAAAAATATTTAAATGATAAATTTATCTTTCTAAGCTTATTTAAAAATATTTTATTTATAATGTATAAATGTTTATACATTGTAAATAGAGGATTTGGTTTTAATTTTAATTTATATTAAATAAAGGATATTTTCTAATTATTATATAAATGCATAATTTGTAAATTGATTAATTTAATTTAAATTAGTATTGTAAACTTTTCAAAAGTTTGTTTTAAAAATCTATCTTATATTTTCATAGAAATGTAAGTTAGTATTTATTTTGTTTATAAGAATAAATATAGTTTAAATTTTATTTTTATAATAAAAGTTTATTTTGTTTTATTTTAAAAATTGTTTTTCTTTGAAATAAGATTTAATTCATTTTTGTTGAAGTACAACATTTAGTTTGAAACCTTTTGAAATAAAATGAATTCAACACTTCTTCTCTTCTAAAAATCTTTTCTTTTGAAATTTAGTTTTAAAAGAATATTATTTTGAAAAATAATTAAGCAAACATTTAAAATGTATAGTTTTATAAAGAAGCTTATATGTATTTATTTAAAGACTAGATGTTAATAAACATTTGAAAACATGCTAAAAACAAATTAGTAATGGTTTAAGATAAATTTAAATACATTTACAAATTTAGAATTGCTTTTATATTAGTAATGTACATGTGTTAAAATCTTAAAACATAAAGTGAACACTTGTAAATTTATCTACACCTAAACATAACAAGTGGCAAGCTAATTCATTTTTGAAATTTAATTTTATTGACAATAAAACATAACAAATGCATTTGTTAAAAACACTTTCTCTTCAAATTGAAAATTCGGAAAACCAGATTTGTAAAAAGAATTTCAAAACCCAAAATAGATTGCATGTTAAAAATCTGCAAACCAAATACAAATCAATTTCTGCAAAACAAACTACTTCAAATCTGCAAATTACAACTTCAAATCTGAGCAATAAGAATAGGAGGTCTGCATGCATACATCAACAAGTAAAGCAACTTCAACTAGCAATTGAAAGCCAGATTTCATCCTGTAGTTTCAACAGGGTCCTGGAAAATGAATCTGCATCTAATTGTTTTCTGCATCTTCAATTTAAAAAGGTGAGTAAGCTTTTATTTTTAAAAACAGTTTCTTTTAAAAATCAAAGTTAAAGTAATTTATAGCACTAAAGATCAAATGTAAACTGTTTCCCAGAAATCAAACTGTTAAACAAAACTGTTCTGTTTTGTTTTAGAAATGAACTAAATAAACCTCACATGCATAAAAGCTTAAGATATCTATGTATGTGAATTGGTAGAGATAAGTATGTTGTGATGATTGTATGTTGATGACTGTTCTGTGTACATATATGAATATGTTTATCTGTGTTGATTTTCCTGTAACTGCATATCTTTGTAAACTAAGTTTTTCTTTTATAGAAATTCTTTATCACTTGAGTTGATTCCAGTTAGCAATTTTTGTGTAAATAAAATATGTTTGTTTGGTATAAATTTAGATTTATAAATTATAATTTAGTTAATCAAAATCTATAGCCTCTGTAAACTAAAAAAAAAATCAGTCATCATTAGAATAAAACAAATATCAAACATCTTAAATTATTAGAACAAGTGTATAATTAGAATGCATGTTTGAAATTAGGAATTTTAAAACTAATATTACAATTTTAAATAAACTGTTGGGGGAAACATTTCTGTTTTAAACAGAAGTGGAAATATTGGAATAATCTGATAGGCCAGTGGACTTTGGAAGTTGAGATGCTTCCTGGAAATGGGGGACTGAAGGATGAGTGAAGGGAAATCGGGAGGTAGATCGCCAGAGGTGGTGGTGACAGCAATAACTGTTTTACATGTTTCAAACCCTTATCTTTGAGTAGTTGAAGTTTTGGTTTCTTCTCTTGTTCTCTGTTGCATCGAATGATGAAATACTTTGGGATTGGGAAGAAGGGTCGTAGATGGAGCTATAGCCGGAGTTGTAAGTGGTCAGGTGATCGGTGATGTGATTTCAAGATGATGACAGGTTTGGGTTTTTGTTACGGGGGGGGGGGGGGGGGGGTTTCAGGTTACATTGAATAACCTGAATTTTGTTTTGAGCTGATTTAATAACTCTTGTGGTCGTGGATAAGTTTGGGGGATGGCCTGCAATGTGGTTAAGGGGTTAAGAGTGGCTGTAGGTGGCCGGAGTGCCAGTGCATATGCACCATATATGTTGAAGTCTAGTGAACTTTTGGGGGAGGTGTGCAGGGTTTCTAGTTCGGAGTCACACTCGAGTTTTTTGTGCTTTTGACTCGAAGCAATTGGATTTGAAACTCGAAGTGGAATAAGGGGTTGCTCAGGGTAATGTGATTACAGGTTTTATAACCTGAGAGTGTGTAGTTTTTTTGAATTGCATGAAATTCATAATTTTTTTTTAAAGTTGAAGTTTGATTTAAGTGGGAGTTAAGTCTGAATTCAAATAAAGTTTGAAATTCAAAGTTTTTAAAAATGAAATCTTAAATTTAAACAAGATTTAAATTTGGTTTTAAATCAATATTTAAAACAGTTTCGGGTTTATCTTTTAAAACCCAGATTTTTTTTTCAAAACAGTTTGTAAAATAAAAATAAAAAAATGAGATGAACATATTTAAATATTTTAAAATAGATTTGAAAATGAAATTTGATTTCAAATAAGATTTAAAACTTGAAATAATTTAGTTCCTTTAGTATTGAATTAAAATATGAAGTGTTAATTTTGATTTGGAAGTTGAAATTAATCAATTTATTTTCAAAGCTTAATTGATTTTAATCAAGTAATTTATTTTAAATCTTTCTTTATATTTAAGTAATGAATGTTCTTTAACATTCATTTTATTTTAAGGTTTATATTTATTTAAATTTGGATTAATGTTTAAATAGTTTAACATTTTAACTATTAAATTTTTAAATGGAATTTGAATTTAATTTTAGAAATGTATTGTTTAATACATTTTGAATGTAAATGGAGTCATTTGATAAGTAAATAAATTATTTTGAAAATAATTAAAATAATTAAGAATTTACTTAATTATTTGGTTTTAAATAGTGGTTTAGGTTAATTTTTAATTAGAGATGATTAATGAATAATTAATCTAAGATAATTTTTCTTAAGTATGTAATTATTGAAAATGTTGTTAATTAATAAAAATAATTATCTAAGGATAATTAAGTAATTAATTAATGTAATTAGTTTTGATAATTAACTAGATTAATTAATTGAATATAATTAATTGTAATTTGTTAAGTATAATTAATTGTTAAAGTAATTAAGGAATTAATTACTTATTGTAATTAATTTTGATATTGTGATTTGTTTAAGTTAATTATTTTAAATAAATCATTTGATGATTTAATAAGTGTAATTACTTAATGTAATTAATGGAGCAGGATTACTTAGAGAAGTAATAATGATAACAATGTGACGACCCAACTTCCAAACTCCAGGAAATCGCATCGTTAAGAAGAAAGAAAGGGATAGAAAAGAGAAAAGAAAGGAAAGAAGAAACAGACAACATCAGAATCTCACAGCGGAATCGAATAAATTATAATATATCACATAATACTTTACATAGTATCATATACATCAGAGTTAAACAGCTAATACAACACAAACTAGACAGTTATAAACATCTGTCTAGCAATTACAATTCAAGTATATATCAGAGAGAACAGAAACAACACAATCACAGCGGAACAACTATATATATCTACACGCTGAAGCCTCCTGCTCCATTATCTCCTCCAGAACCCGTCAAAGCAAATCCTGAAACACTTGACTACTCATACGTAATATGAGTACCCAAGAGTTTAATAAAACAGAAAATAAACACTCAGGTCAGACATGGGTCTGGTGTGAGTAAACGGGAAATAAAAGTTGCTTAACTTTTAGAAAATCCTTTGAAACAAAAGGTATCACGTAAGACTTCCCACACATAAACATGGAAAAGTTTTTACCTTACGCTAACCAAAACATCTGATAGGAAATCCAGTGATATTATAATAGTGTCTAGGGTTTTCAAATAAATAAGAAATAGCCGAAATTGTTACATCTATTAAATTCCTGCTACTAGCCACAAAAGTGGGTAATACAATCAAAACCGTAGGGTCTCGTAGGAAGAATGGGTTTCCATCAATGGCAGGGCTACTGGGGTACCGCCCGTCATAGTACGTGGCCTAAATCACCGTACCGAGGAGTACGCCCGCTCCCCTGCAACACAAAGCCGGAACCATTCCTTACTGAACAGTTCCGAACAAAACCACCCCGCAGATTGGTCGTCACCAACTGCCACACAGGCGAAATATAAAGGGACCTCTAGATAGGAGTAAATCTTGCTCTCCAGTGGGGGCTATCCACGAACCCTTGCTGCACCTCCCATGTTTTAGCCATTCCCGGTTGATGAGGCTTGAGGCTACGACTACCTTTATAGGACACATCAATCTTAGAATGCTCATCGTCCACCTGACGATGTTCTGAAAGCATTCAATCCATACAAGTTCGTTCCGGGTTCGAACGAAACCGAAGACACTATCTCGTTACACTCGTATTGGATTCACCTTCAGAGTCAATGACCATAGCCCTTACACTCTAAACCAGCATCTCGAATCTATAAGTACTATTCCATCAACTCATTACGGAATCACCCACAGAGTTATACTGGCGTATAGCCCTTACACCTCGAGTCTTCACTTGCTCCACTTGGATTAACGACTTAACGTTTAATTGGAATCGATGTGGTTTTCGGAATTCCAAATATGGAAACCCGATCCCGGTCTCATCGAAACCAAACGCCATCTTAATGTCCAAGTTGTACTTAAGGGTTTTAAACAATTAACTCATTTTATTATTATCTAATTCACACAGATAGATAAACTACATCTCACAATAGATAATCACATTCATATCATAAATGAATAATCTGTATCATCATCACAAACAGATAATCATTCAACCAAATAATCTATCACAAACCATCATACTTAAACCAATCTTCCATATCATACAGATACAACTAATCTCATTACTGAGGTCACAACCATTCAACCAATAATATCTATAAGCAATGATTTATTAACCATCAATTATAATTAATTTAAAATGAATTAAATTAATTACAACCATCTCTAATTAATTTAAATTAAATTAATTAACACTTCTATAAATCCTGCTTAACATCCATTAATTAATTGACCTAGTTAATTAATTACTTCGTAAGTATTCAACTTGATTAAACATCTTTGATTAATAATTCACTAATTACAATAAGTAATTAGTATTTAATTAATTTTCACAAATTAATTAACCTTAATCATAAGTAATTAACATTTAATTACTCATTTGTTAATTAATTATAATTAATTATATTTGTCCTTAATTAATTACAATTAATTAATCACTTAATTAATTAATTATTACTAAATTAAACAATTCTTAATTACATCATTAGTTATAATAATTAATAATTACAATGAGTATTTAGTATTTAATTAATTTTCACAAATTAATTAACCTTATTCATAAGTAATTAAAATTTAATTACTCATTTATTAATTAATTATAATTAATTATATTTATCCTTAATTAATTAATCACTTATTTAATTAATTATTACTTAGTTAAACAATCATTAATTACATCATTAATATTAATTAATGATCTTTAATATTTAAATAAATTACTTAATTAAAATTAATAACATTTAGTAATCAATTAATGATTAATGATTTGTTAATTAATTTATAAATAAGTAATTAAAGAAAGTTAATTACTAAATTTAATATTAATCACCTTAAAAGTATATATATAATTACGCACAAGAAATTAGACAGCCCAGTCAATATTAGTTAACAGAATAGTGTTGCATTTGTCTCTAACATATTTTAAAATAAAGGTGAGAAAAATTAAAATAACTTCTTGGTTAAGATTAAGTAATTATTAATCAATTTAAATTGACAATTAATCCTTAATTAATTACTTAATTAATTAATTTCATTTTAATTAATTACACTTAGTAATTAATATTAAGTTAAATTCATTAATTAATTAATCACATTGATTAATTAACTAAATAATTAAGTAATTAACTCTTAATTACTTACATAAGTAATTATCTCTAATTACTTTCATTAATAAATCTTAATTACTTCTAAATTAATTACTTAACAAGTAATTACTTCATCATTAACCAAATCCTTAATTCTTTTTATTAATTTATTACATCATAATTAATTAACTTCAACAATTACATTAATTAATTCTTTAATTGATATCATCAAATGATTACCCCATAATCACTCAACTTTAATTACTCCATGAGTAACCTCTACTAGTTACTCCTATAATTAATTACTTTCGTTCTTAATTATGTTTAAAGATTAACTCTTGATTACTTCATTAAGTAATTACACTTAATTAATTCATAATTAAGTGGTTATTTAAAATTAAACAAATTAATTAACTAATTATTTAAAATTAATTAAACAATTAATTAACTCCTTATAATTTCAAAATCCTTAATTAGTTAAGAATACATTAATCTTAACAAACCATATTTATTAAGTACTCTCAAATTCAAATCAAAATAATTTAACATTATTTATCTTTATAAATAAGATATTTGAAATTAATCAAATTTTAACAACTCAATCAACTTATCCTATTTGGTTTTCAAATTATAATAATAACCTTATTTGAAAATAAGGCATTTAAAATTCCAATTTAAAATTTAAAACAATTAAATTATCTAATTTAAACTTTTCATTTTCAATATAATTTTGAAAACTTAGTTTTAAGATATTACTAAAAACTTTTAATTTAATCAAAACATTTTTTTTTAAATTAAAATTCAAACTTTAATTAAGTTAAATTACTTTCATAGAAATCATCTTAACACTTAATTTTTGAAAGTACATTCGATTTACATTTTTAAAGTTTGATTAACTTAATTTCAAAACAAGAAGTTTTAAACTTTGAAAATTTGTTTTCCTTTATAAAACTTGTTTATGATTTAAAGCTTACTTCTATTTATTCAACATAGGTTTACTTTGCAAATTTATCTCATTATACAGTAATTACCAGAAAAGCTTACAACCTAAACTCGAGTTACTTAGCAACCTTATCTTCAGTTTATACTTTTCTGCTATTCTAAAAATTATGGTACTATTCTTAAAATCTTCATTTTTCATTTGCAAACAGATTTGTTCATGCATACAAAACTAACATGGATCAAATTGGGAGAAATTGGGATTTCTTGAAGCAAAAGACATAGTTTTTCCCTTAGTCAAACAGAGCATAATCATCACATATACAGTTCAAGTTGTATATAGATAAAACAATAAATTTAATTATAAAACTAAATCAATTCACATGCAATAAGATCATTATTCAACTTGACTGTTTTTAAAACCAATTTACTCACCTTAAAGATGATATGCAGAGCACAGAACAAAGTTGGTATTGATTTGTTCCAGGCCTTGAAATATTAAATCTGGAAAATACTTTAAATTCTTGCTTTGCTGATGAAGTTAATTCCTTTGCATGCTCCAAAAATCTTTGATTGTTGAATTATTGTTGATCCTCCATTTTAGTTGCAGGTTGAAATTATATATTGAAGTTGAGAAGAACTTTGATTTTGATTTTAAAATTTCAGGTTTTGATATTTTCATATTTCCTTTTGTATGTTGAAGTTGTAATTGTACTACATGCAGGTTAAGAGGAACTTAAATTTTCAGATTTTCCATTAATTTCTGGTTGAGCTAAGGAAGAAAACAAATGGGAAAAATGTTTTAATTAATTATTACTTAGTTAAACAATCATTAATCACATCATTAATATTAATTAATGATCTTTAATATTTAAATAAATTACTTAATTAAAATTAATTACATTTTGTAATTAATCTAATTATTAACCACCTTGATTAATATTAAATTTAGTAATTAACTATCTTTAATTACTTATTTATAAATTAATTATCCAATAATTAATCATTTATTAATTCCTTAATTAATTCCAAAAGTAATTACCCAAATTACTAATTACATTCCAGTAATTATCATTTATTACTTCACAAAGTAATCTTGCTTTGAGACAACCCTAACCTTTCCCCTGAGACATCCCAACCAAAATACAGTTCATCAGAAAAAAACTCGTCGCTGTGCATATGCATGGCGACCACCACCCCTTCTCATCATCATAGATGATCCAACCACTTCCAGAAATCCCTCAATACCCTAACTACAACACCAGGTCGAACAAAAATTCAAGCATTCAAATTTCAGCTCTGAAACCCCTAAATTCAAAAACCTGTAAACAGAAACTAAGTTTACTGGCGAAACCTGTCAACGGCAATTTCTTGCCACTCCGATCATCTGACGCTCAACCCTTCCGGCCTCGAGCTCCTTCACCCATCATCTACACCATCACCAATTATCATAACACTCGATTAACTCTACACCTCTCACTGACTAAATGCTCAAACCCAGTTCAAAACTAGGGTTAATTGAAGAAATTCAAAACATCACTTACTCTAAAAAATTTAAAATTCATCTCTGATTTTTCTGAGGATCTATGATCCTTACTCTACAACCTAGAAGAATTCTAAGTTTTCTTAAACTACATATTGCAAGAATTTTGCTCAAATTCATATTTTGTTCAATAACAAACTGTTGCTGAAACAAATACCTAGAAATACTACTACTTGATTTAAAAATCAATTTTTTGTTAATACATTAAGTTTATGAAACTGGATTTCAATATTAATATGATTGGTTTTGATCCATATAAACATATGATGATATTACCTGTGTTTACAGAAATGACACCCTGTATTTAACTCACTTAAAATTTTAAACCTGAACTTAAGAAATTTAAACAGCAATACTATATATATTTAAACACTAATCTATGATAAGCAAACCCTCTTATTATTTTAAAACCCAGATATTATCTCAATTTAGATCAATGGTAGGGAATTCTTTTTAATAGAATGATAAATCTGGGAACACAGCAAAGTATAATCAACATGCACATTCAATCATAATTACACCAGACCTTTTATAAGCACACAAACATATTTTATCTCAACATTTAACAAGCAACCTAATTATAGTTAAGATTTAATTGTTACTCACATTCACAATTGATAATTAACATTATCAAATAACAGGTAATCCAAATTATCATGTGTAGATTATAGATTGATAGTGTTTAAGTTGGTGAATGGAATTAAATTAAAATAACGATATGAATGAATTATTTTTAAATGTGAAATACTGATTTAATAATTTGAAAACAAGTTGGAAATGATGAAGTGTTTAAATTCAAAATTTGCTTTAAAATAACTTTGAAAGAGTTTATTGTTTAAAATGTTTTTAAAGAATTGGAATTTGAAATTGAAATTGAAATATGAAGTAATGTTTAAACAAAATGTACCAACTGTAACAGTCCGCAAATCCGTACCCCTTGAGTCAACACTAATCTACCTAAATCAACTCAAGTTGTACAGAAATACGAACTATTTGGGTTAAAGAAGAAGAGGTAGAAGAAGAAAATAGGAAACAACATCAGAATCTAACCATCGCAGCGAAATAAAATATAATAGATAATAAATGATCTTTACTCAAAATCAAATATGTATGTTTATATGTTACATCATCAGAGTACATCAATCAACAACTCAACGACAAACATACAAATCGATACACAGCAACCCAATCACAGCGGAATATATATATATATAAACAAGTACGAGAGTACATATCGTCATCCAGCTCGTCTCCTAAGCTCCACAGCATCATATCCTGTATCATATAATACTCTGTCTGACCCGAGCATTACAGTTAAATAACACCCGAGTCGGTCTGGAATACCAGCGTGAGAAAATCACACCCAATTGATTATTAAAGTTTCAAAAAAATCCTTTGAAAACAAAAGCATCTCGTAAGACCACGCCACAAATAAACATGTCGGGTTTTTACCTTACGATAGGTAAAATAATATTTATAGAAATCTTCTGATATTATAATAGGGTATATCTACAAATACTAATAAAATTGCCGAAACTGTTACATGATTAAATTCCAGCTACTAGCCACAGAGTGGGTAATACAAACAAAACTCGTACAAGGCTCGTAGGGAGACTGGATTTCCAACTAATGACTAAGCACTGGGGTACCACCTGTCACAGTATGGGGCCTAGATCACAGTACCGAGGAGTACGCCCGCTCCCCTGCAACACAAGGCCGGACCCGTTCCTTACTGAACAGTTCCAAACAAGACCACCTCGCAGTTGTGATCAGCAACCGCACCACTAAGACGAAAATAAAGGGACCTCAGGACAGCGATAAATCTTGCTCTCAAGTGGGGGCTACCCACGAAGCTTTGCTGCACCTCCCCTGTTTTAGCCATTCCTGGTTGATGAGGCTTGAGGCTACGATTATCTTAATAAGACATATCACTTAGAATGCTCATCGTCCACCTGACGATGTTCTGAAAGCATTCAATCCATACAAGTTCATTCCGGGTTCGAACGAAACCGAAGGCATTATCTCGTTACACTCATATTGGAATCACCCTTAGAGTTAACGACGATAACCCTTGCACTCTGAATCACCATCTCGAATCTATAAGTACTATTCCGTCAACTCATTACGGAATCACCCACAGAGTTATACTGACGTATAGCCCTTACACCTCGAGTCTTCATTCGCTCCACTTGGATTAACGACCTAACGATTGGAATCGATGTGGTTTTCGGATCCCAAATATGGAAACCCGATCCCGGTCTCATCGATATCCAAAGCGAGTCTTTTAAGTCCAAGTTTTTTTAGAGTTTAAAACAATTCAATTCATTATCTACATATACAGATAGATAATTCACAACACAATAGATAATCAACATTATCATTACCAACAGATAATTCCTATCATAATCAGATAATCCATATTATCATCCAAAAGCAACCAATGCATCCATATCTCATACACTACTCATCTCATAACTGAGATTACAAACCATACATGGCAATTAATACCAATCATCAAACATAAGCAATGATCTAATGATCATTCCATTTATAATTAATTTAAAATGAATTAAATTAATTACCTAAACTCTAATAAATTTAAAATGAACTAAATTAATTACTTTATCATTAAAATTCTACTTATCTTAATCTTTAATTGATTACAAATCAATTTATCATCTCAATATTCATTTCACTTAATCCTTATTGATTAACTATCTCTAATTACAATAAGTAATTAGCCTCTAATATTAATTACACAAGTTAATTATATTAAACCTTTTTGCAAATAATTTAACTTGCAATTGCTTAATTAATTAATTAGCTAAAATTAATTACATTAATCAGTTATTTATTATTAATTATACCTTAATTAATCAATTCCAAATTACATTATTAATTAATTAATTAATGATTTCTAACTACATTTAATCAATCTCTATAAATAAATAAATTACATAAGTAATTAATCTTCAATTAATCCACATATATATATATTAATCACCCTTAATTAATAACACCCAGTAATTAACTACTTTAATTACTCATCCCATAATTTAATTACTCTTAATTAATTATCTTCATTAATCACTTGATTAATTTTCAAAGTAATTTAAATCCAAATTACTTTAAAATTCAAGATAGATAATTAAGAAATTTTAATAAAGGTCATTAACTTAAGATTATTTAACAATTAATTAATGTGATTAACTTAGATAATTAATTAGATTAATTTATTTATAATAATCATTTATTGTTTAAGTTTAATTACTTAAGGGAAGTAATAAATTAATTAATTAGTGTAATTAATTTGATTAAGGAGATTAGTTTAGATTAATTAAGTTAAATTAATTTAAACATTTGTGGATTGTTGATAATTACTTTATGAGTTTGTAATTACTTAAGGAAGTACTTAATTAAATAATTATTGAATGTAATTAAAGATAATTATTATTAATATTAAATTTAGTAATTAACTTTCTTTAATTACTTATTTATAAATTAATTAACAAATCTTTAATAATTAGATTAATTACTAAATGTAATTGATTTTAATTAAGTAATTTATTTAAATATTAAGATCATTAATTAATATTAATGATGAAATTAATGATTGTTTAACTAAGTAATAATTAATTAAATAAGTGATTAATTAATTGTAATTAATTAAGGATAAATATAATTAATTATAATTAATTATTAAATGAGTTATTAAATGTTAATTACTTATGAATAAGGTTAATTAATTTGTGAAAATTAATTAAATACTAATTACTTATTGTAATTAGTGAATGTTTAATCAATGATATTTAATCAAGTTAAATACTTAGTGGATAATTAATTATCTGGGTTAATTAATTAATGGTATTAAGCAGGATTTATAGAAGTGTTCATTAATTTAATTTAAATTAATTAGAGATGGTTGTAATTAATTTAATTTATTTTAAATTAATTATAATTGATGGTCAATAAATCATTGCTTATGGATATTATTGATTGAATGGTTGTGATCTCATTAATGAGATGAGTCGTATCTGTATGATATGAATGCTTGATTAATGTATGATGGTTTTTGATGGATTATTTGGTTGTGATGATTATCTTTTTGTGATGATACAGATTATCTGTTTATGATATGAATGTGATTATCTATTGTGAGATGTAGATTATCTATCTATGTGAATTAGATGATAATGAAATGAGTTAATTGTTTAAAACCCTTAAGTGCAACTTGGACATTAAGATGGCGTTTGGTTTCGATGAGACCGAGATCGGGTTTCCATATTTGGATATCCGAAAACCACATCGATTCCAATTAAACGTTAGGTCGTTAATTCAAGTGGAGCAAATAAAGACTCGAGGTGTAAGGGCTATACGTCAGTATAACTCTATGGGTGATTCCGTAATGAGTTGATGGAATAGTGCTTATAGATTTGAGATGGTGATTTAGAGTGCAAGGGTTATCGTCGTTAACTCTGAGGGTGATTCCAATACGAGTGTAACGCGATAATGCCTTCGGTTTCGTTCGAACCCGGAACGAACTTGTATGGATTGAATGCTTTCAGAACATTGTCAGGTGGACGATGAGCATTCTAAGATTGATATGTCCTATAAAGGTAATCGTAACCTCAAGCCTCATCAACCGGGAATGGCTAAAACAGGGGAGGTGCAGCAAGACTTCGTGGGTAGCTCCCACTGGAGAGCAAGATTTATCCCTGTCTAGAGGTCCCTTTATATTTCGGTTGTGCGGTAGTTGGTGACGACCAATCTGTGGAGTGGTCTTGTTCGGAACTGTTTAGTAAGGAGTGGTTCCGGCTTTAAGATAAAACATTTCTTAATTATGTTAAAAAAACAAATTTATTTTAGACAAAGTACTTTTGAACTTACTTATAAATTTCATTTCAAATACAAGGTTTAAAATGAATAAATTTAAACTTAAATCAAAGTCTAAACAATTTTAAAACTTTAAAAATTTCTAATTAAGTTATTGGAAAATAATTTTAAAATGAATTAAATTAATTACTTATTCTTTAATTAATTTGAAATGAATTAAATTAAATACTTCACCATTTAAAACTTGCTTACTTAACCCTTACTTGATTATCAATCAATTAAATCATTATCCTCAAATTAATCACCTTAATTAATCACCCTTGATTAATTATCCTTTAATTATATTCAAGTAATTATCTTTAATTAATTTTACAAATTAATTATCCTTAACCAAAATTAGTAATTAACCTTTAATTACTTCATTAATTAATTAATTATAATTAATTCCACAATGTGACGACCCAACTTCCAAACTCCAGGAAGTCGCATCGCTAAGAAGAAAGAAAGGGATAGAAAAGAGAAAAGAAAGGAAAGAAAGAAACAGACAACATCAGAATCTCACAGCGGAACGAAAAAATTATATTATATCACATAAAACTTTACAAAGTATCGTATACATCAGAGTTAAACAGCTAATACAACACAAACTAGACAGTTATAAACATCTGTCTAGCAATTACAATTCAAGTATATCAGAGAAAACAGATACAACTCAAACACAGCGGAACCACTAACTATATCTGCAAGCTGAAGCCTCCTGCTCCATTATCTCTTCCAGAACTCGTCAAAGCAAATCCTGAAACACTTGACTACTCATACGAAATATGAGTACCCAAGAGTTTAATAAAACAGAAAATAAACACTCGGGTCAGACATGGGTCTGGTGTGAGTAAACGGGAATAAAAGTTGCTTAACTTTAGAAAATCCTTTGAAAACAAAAGGTATCACGTAAGACTTCCCACACATAAACATGGAAAAGTTTTTACCTTACGCTAACCAAAACATTTGATAGGAAATCAAGTGATATTATAATAGTGTCTAGGGTTTTCAAGTAAATAAGAAATAGCCGAAATTGTTACATCTATTAAATTCCAGCTACTAGCCACAAAAGTGGGTGATATAATCAAAACCGTAGGGTCTCGTAGGAAGAATGGGTTTCCAACAATGGCAGGGCTACTGGGGTACCGCCCGTCACAGTACGTGGCCTAGATCACCGTACCGAGGAGTACTCCCACTCCCCTGCAACACAAAGCCGGAACCATTCCTTACTGAACAGTTCCAAACAAGACCACCCCGCAGATTGGCCGTCACCAACTGCCACACAGCCGAAATATAAAGGGACCTCTAGACAGGAGTAAATCTTGCTCTCTAGTAGGAGCTACCCACGAAGCCTTGCTGCACCTTCCCTGTTTTAGCCATTCCCGGTTGATGAGGCTTGAGGATA
Organism: Allium cepa; assembly: GCA_030765085.1. Taxonomy (NCBI): domain Eukaryota; kingdom Viridiplantae; phylum Streptophyta; class Magnoliopsida; order Asparagales; family Amaryllidaceae; genus Allium; species Allium cepa. The sequence continues at coordinate 1,026,059,547 of CM060928.1, read as the reverse complement.
CGATTACCTTTATAGGACACATCAATCTTAGAATGCTCATCGTCCACCTGACGATGTTCTGAAAGCATTCATCCATACAAGTTCGTTCCGGGTTCGAACGAAATCGAAGGCATTTTCTCGTTACACTCGTATTGGAATCACCCTCAGAGTTAACGACGATAACCCTTGCACTCTAAATCACCATCTCGAATCTATAAGCACTATTCCATCAACTCATTACGGAATCACCCACAGAATTATACTGACGTATAGCCCTTACACCTCGAGTCTTCACTTGCTCCACTTGAATTAACGACCTAACGTTTAATTGGAATCGATGTGGTTTTCGGATATCCAAATATGGAAACCCGATCCTGGTTTTATCGAACCTAAACGACATTTTAATGTCCAAGTTGTACTTAAGGATTTTAAAATAAATTAACTCATTTCATTATTATCTAATTCACATAGATAGATAAACTACATATAACAATAGATAATCACATTTATATCATAAACAGAAAATCTGCATCATCACAAACAGATAATCATCACAACCAAATAATCCATCACAAACCATCATACTTAAACCAATCATCCATATCATACATATACAACTAATCTCATTACTAAGATCACAACCATTCAATCAATAATATTCATAAGCAATGATTAATTGACCAACAATTGTAATTAATTTAAAATGAATTAAATTAATTACAACCATCTCTAATTAATTTAAATTAAATTAATTAACACATTTAAATCCTGCTTAATATCCTTTAATTAATTAACCCAGTTAATTAATCATTCACTAAGTATTTAACTTGAATAAGCACTTTTGATTAATCATTCACTAATTACAATAAGTAATTAGTCTTTAATAAATTTCATAAATTAATTAACCTTAATCATAAGTAATTAACAATTAATTACTTCATTTATTAATGAATTATATTTATCCTTAATTAATTACAATTAATTAATCTCTTAATTAATAAATTATTACTTAATTAAACAATCCTTAATTACATCATTATAATAATTAATGATCTCTAATATTTTAATAAATTACTTAATTAAAATTAATTACATTTGGTAATTAATCTAATTATTAATCACCTTGATTAATATTCAATTTAGTAATTAACTATCTTTAATTACTTATTTACAAATTAATTATCCAATAATTAATCATTTATTAATTCCTTAATTAATTCCAAAAGTAATTATCTAAATTGCTAATTACAGTCCAGTAATTAGCAGAATTACTTCATTAAACATTCGATTTGATAATAATTATTTAATGGAATTACTCAGTAAAGTAATTAGACATAATTACTGGATTTAATTAGTGGATAGTGTTGGGATTGTGAAAATAATTTGGATTAAATTATTTTGTATAATTAATAAAGGGATTAATTAAAGAAATTTATTCAGGGGTAATTAATTTGATAAGTAATTAAGGGTAGTTAATTACAGATTGAGATTAATCAAAGGAGATTAATAATTATGGTTTAAGTGAGATTAATTACTGAAAGTAATTAATTTAATTGAGTAATTAATTAAATATAATTGGAGTCATTAATTAATATAATTAATGATGTAATTAAGATTGATTAATTAATATTAATTAATCAATAATAAGTAATTAAATGTAATTAAGTAATTGAAATTAATTAAGGTTAAATGTAATTAATTATAGTTAATTAATTAATGAGGTAATTAAAAGTTAATTAATGTAATTGGTTTAGAGTAATTAATTTTGAGAAATTAATTAAAGTATAATTAATCAGGATTGATTAATTAAGATGATAAATTAGCGGTTAATCAATTAATTAGTTTGTAATTAATTAATGATGATGTAAGCAAGATTATATTAGTAATTAATTTAATTCATTTTAAATTAATTAGAGATGATGTAATTAATTTAATTAAATTTAAATTAATTATAGATAGTATGATTATAGATCATTGCCTATGAATGGTTGTTATTAGTTGCTTTGAATGGTTTTGAATGTCAACTATGAGATTAATAATGTTGAGTGATATGGGTGCATTGGTTGTAATTGTGATGATGATATGGATTATCTTTTGATAGTGATAATGTGAATTATCTGTGATTATGATAATGATAAATATCTGTTGTGAATCTATGAATTATCTATCTGTGTGTATATAGATAATATAATTGAATTTGTTTTAAACTCTAAAACAACTTTGACCTAAAGGACACGCTTTGGATTTCGATGAGACCGGGATCAGGTTTCTATATTTGGATATCCGAAAACCACATCGATCCAAATTAGCGATAGGTCGTGAATCTTATGTGAAGAGTGAAGACTCGAGGTGTAAGGGCTATACGTCAGTATAACTCTGTGGGTGATTCCGTAATGAGTTTGACGGAATAGTACTTATAGATTCGAGATGGGGATTCAGAGTGCAAGGGTTATCGTCGTTAACTCTAAGGGTGATTCCAAAATGAGTGTAACGAGATAATGACTTCGGTTTCGTTCGAACCCGGAACGAACTTGTATGGATTGAATGCTTTCAGAACATCGTCAGGTGGACGATGAGCATTCTAAGATAATGTGTTCTCTAAAGGTAGTCGTAGCCTCAAGCCTCAACAACCGGGAATGGCTAAAACAAGGGAGGTGCAGCAAGGCTTCGTGGGTAACCCCCACTGGAAAGCAAGATTGATCCCTATCTAGAGGTCCCTTTTTATTCGGCTTAGTGGGCAGTTGGAATTGCGCACCAACTGCGGGGTTGCCTTGTTCGGAACTGTTCAGTAAGGAATGGTTCCGGCCTTGTGTTGCAGGGGAGCGGGCGTACTCCTCGGTACGTTGATCTAGGCTACGTACTGTGACTGGCGGTACCCCAGTAGCCCTGCCATTGTATGGAATCCAAAATCCAATAAGTGCCAACGGTTTTGATTGTATTGCCCACTTTTGTGGCTAGTAGCTGGAATTTAATAGATGTAACAATTTCGGCTATTTCATATTTACTTGAAAACCCTAGACACTATTATAATATCACTGGATTTCCTATCAAATGGTTTGGTTATCGTAAGGTAAAAACTTTTCCATGTTTATGTGTGGGAAGTCTTACGTGATACCTTTCTTTTCAAAAGAATTTTGAAAATTAAGCAACTTTAACCTGTTACTCACACCAGACCCATGTCTGACCCGGAGTTTATCATTTGTTTTCATAAACTCTTGGGTACTCAAATTTTTACGAGTAGCCAAGGGATTCAGGTTAGCTTTGACGAATATTGAAGGAGCAATGGAGCAGGAGGCTTCTGCGTTAGATATATATAGTATTCCGCTGTGTGTTCTGTGTTGTTTCTGGATTGTATTATGTCGTAAATACTAGACAGGTGTTTATAACTGTCTAGTATGTGTTGTATTATCTGTGTACTTTGATGGTGTTTGTAAACTATGTAATATTCTATGTTATTAATATAATTTATTCGTTCCGCTGTTTAGATTCTGATGTGTTGTTTCTTCTTCTTCTCTTTCTTTCTCTTTTCTATCCTTTTCTTTCTTATTAGCGATGCGACTTCCTGGAGTTTGGAAGTTGGGTCGTTATAGTGGTATCAGAGCCTAGGTACAAAATCTTTATATCCCTTCAAAACACAAATCTGAACTCATCTACATTCTAAAACCCTCTCAAATAAATCTGAAAACCAATTTCCTCTAACCAAAATAAATCCAAATTTGCAATCCAATTCTGCAAATCTAAAATCTGCATGCATTTAAAAATCAAATTTGCAGTATTATAACTTGCATGCAAATTTATGAAAGCCTGTAATTCTTTTCTGTCTCTAAATTTTTTTTTTAACAAACCTGCATGCATCTGGAAGTCACTGCCTCTCTGTTTTGAAACTTCATCAAGCTTGCATGTGTTCACCTGGAAAACAAACAAGCATCTGTGAATCTGGAAAACAAAGTACTACCACAATTTCAAGTTAAAAAAACAATCTTAGGTTCAAGTCTTCAATAAGCAAAAGCAAGATGAAGTTTTAAAGCATCCGCAGTTTTTAAAATGCAATCTGAAGCTTATGTGCTCTACCCCTAAAACCAAGTGAGTAACATTTTTTTAAATAAACATGGTGAATATAGTTATTTGATTTATTCCTGTGATCATCATGTTTGGAATGGATGAATTTGATGATATACTCTGTTATATGTTGAATGCATGTTGCACAGTGAACTTGTTTTGCCTGTTTTAGTTTCCAGATAGTAGTTATGTTCAAATCATGACTTCATGAAAAAAATCAATGTTATAGTTTAAGGTTTTAAACCTAGTATGTTATGTAATATAAGATAGAGTTTAATCTAAAAAAATGAAAATAAGGATAAACTGAGATGACTCTGTATAAAAGCAAAAAAATACTGCAGAGCAAAAATTTCTGTAAACCAAATCTAAATGTTCAGTTTTATTTATTTAAGTTTAGAAATAAATTACTTGATTAATAACTTGATTTTTAAAACAATAATCTGAATTTTTAGTTTGCATTCAACTAAATATTTCTGATTTAACTAGAAAACACAATTGGGGTTTGTTCTGTCAATCTAGAGGTTTGGAGTTGCTTGTGTTTCTTTTGTTGATGGAGTAATGTGTGTAGTTTATAGGAAAAATAATAGATGATGGATTAAAGCAATAAGGCAGAAGTGATTCGGGTTTGAAATTTTTGAACCCTAGTTTTTCTGTGTTCAAGAATTTGATCACTGCGACATGAATAAGTGATCGAGTCTTCCTTAATTCGAACTGGAGATAGATGAGATGAGGATAAAGGAGTGGCCGGAGGTGGTACCTCTCAGATGGCCGGAATTTGGAGGTTGAGGTGTTTGCAGTCAACCCATTTTGTTCCAGATTGGAGTTCGAATGCTTGATTTTGATTTAGGGTTTCTATAGTTGAATTGAGAGTTGATTTGGTGTTTGGAGAGGATCGGTGACTTGCGTAGGGGATTGCGAGAGGCCGGAGGTGATGGCCGTGGGTGTGCAGGTGTACGGTGGTAATGGAGTATCGGTGTTTTGGGGAAGATGGTTTTCCAGTGTTTGTCTCGGGTTGTCTCATATTTTTGCTCGAAGCAAGGGGAATTGGGACTCGAAGTAATGGGATGAAAAGAAGTGTATTAATACAAGTAGATTTTTGATTTTAACAAAAATAAAAGAAAAAGAAAATTAAAAGGACACTTGGTTTAAGTATAACATTTGTCACTTTAGTTTATTATATGGTAAAAACATGTTCATTTGTAACTTAAGAAACTTACGCATGTACTCTAAGTATTTTTAATTTAAATTGAGTTTAAAAACTTTTATATCTTAATTTATTATTTCTTATGTATATATAAAAAATGAATTTCTTCCTTATCTTTTATAGAAAAAATAAAACAAAACAAATTTTATGTATAAGCTTATTCAAATATTTTTAATTATTTATTCTTTTAAATCCAGACATTAAATTCAAATTTTAAATTAATTTATCAAAATCAAATTTTAATAATCAAGTTATATATATATAGATGCATATATAACTCTTGTAAAAATTAAAAACAACAAATCCTATTTCTAAAAATCTATTTATGTTTTATGAAAAACTAAGTATTATAATTTTTATCTAAAATACAAATTAAACAATATTAAAAATGATTTTATCCAAAACTAATTTCCTAACTCAACTAGGGCTTACAGAGAAGAAATAAATATCACAGCCGCCATGTTGATTTGTTCCAACATCAATTATTTTTCCCTGAATCAATGACAACTCAACTACCTTCAAGATGAATCCCGGCTCTCAAATTTGCAATGATCACACAAAAAAACAAATTTTCACTATACAGTTCATCACAAAACAAAACCATACCCTCTCCACTAAAAATCCCAATTTTTGTTCCAAAAATCAAGTTTTAATCTTGCTATTTAATTCTTAACACTGAATTTATAATTTATTCAACATAAATTTTCGCATTTTTAAACTTGATTAATTAAACTCTGGTTTACAGAGATGTTTACAGGTTATTTTAACTTAACTAAAAATTTTAAACTAAAACTAATCTTGACAAATAAGCTTGATTAAATCTAAATTAAAACAGAGGTATAAATCTATATGTTTGAATTATAAAACAAGAACCTAAACACATGATCTATATAAAATCAGAGAGTACCCCTTTAGGAATCACAAACAAATTATAGTCACAGCATAATGTATTCAAGTATACGTTCAACACATTTTATTACAGAGATTTAATCATGCAACTTATTTATAAATTTAAACTTTAAATATATGCCTGTATATATAATAATGACTTTGCATGCCTGATCTTCAAAATTCCAAACTCATGATTGATCACTGAATTCTTTTCTTGATATGTTTGCTGTATGACTTAAACATTTGAATAAAATCTGCTTATTTTAGAATAGGGTAAGTATAAATTTTATACAAATTAAACAGAATTTTCTAAAATCTGGAAAATTAAGAGACACAGAGCAACAATTAGCATAAAGTGAAAATTTAAACTTTATGATTTATTGTTGCAGATTTATAAATAGAAACATCAAGTGAGTTCAAGAATTTTAAATCAACAATTACAATTTATAGTGCTGTAAATAAAGGCAGTTTCAAATTTACTGTATTCTACTTATTGGTCATGTTCAGTTGAAGCTTGCATTGGATTTGGGTGAATTTGATTCTGAAGATAGTGTAGCCAGCAAAGATTATAGGAAAAATACTGGATTGGATTGAATTTCAATTTTGGTGTTGTAATTTGGGAATTACAGTTATGAACCCTAGTATTACTGTGGTTTCAAGAAGTAATCTTCTCTGCTTAAATACTTGACCGAGTTCAACCATATTTTGCGTGATGGTAGCCGGTGGTTTGGGGATGCCTTCCCCGGAGTTTGAGTGGCAACGGCGGCCGGTGGCGTTGGGGAAAGGTGATGACAGGTTGGGGTTGTGGGTTCTGTCATGTTCCCAGGTTTGTAAATTTGGGTTGTGATCTTGAATTCGAGTAAGTGGTGTTTGGGTTGAAGTTTAGATGAATCTGAGTTGATGTTCGTCGACCGAGGGGAGGTTGCGAAGTTGATCAGGGGTGCCGGAGGCACTGTACAGGTGCACGGTGAATTTTTGATCCGAGGTTGTTAGCTGTTGGAGTTGGGGTTGTGGCATACTCGAGTAAGTTATCGGGGAATTTGAGTTTTAGCTCGGAGCAAGGGAGGGTCTAACTCGAAGTAGTATATAAGGTAGCTCGAGTACCTGATTGTTTCAGGTTTTAGGAACAGACAAAACCTGTTCTGTTATTTCAATTTTCTTGAAGTTAAGTTTATAATTAATTTTAATTAGAGATTAATTAAGAAGTAATTAAAGAAAGTAATTAAAGAATTAATAATAGTTAATGATGGTCATTAACTAAAGTTATTTAGAAATTAATTAATATGATTAATTTTTAATAATTAATTAGATTAATTAATTTATGATAATCATTTTGTGAAATTGTTTAAGTTAATTACTTACATGAAAGTAATTAAGACATTAATTACTTAATGTGATTAATGAGTTTATTGAGATTGGTTTAAATTAATTAATTAAGTTTAATTAATTTTAAACATTGGATTTGATAATAATTATTTAATGGAATTACTCAGTAAAATAATTAGAGATAATTACTGAATGTAATTAGTGGATAGTGTTGGGATTGTGAAAATAATTTGGATTAAATTATTTTGTATAATTAATCAAGGGATTAATTAAAGAAATTTATTCAGGGGTAATTAATTTGATAAGTAATTAAGGGTAGTTAATTACAGATTGAGATTAATCAAAGGAGATTAATAATTATGGTTTAAGTGAGATTAATTACAGAAAGTAATTAATTTAATTGAGTAATTAATTAAATATAGTTAGGAGTCATTAATTAATATAATTAATGATGTAATTAAGATTGATTAATTAATATTAATTAATCATTAATAAGTAATTAAATGTAATTAATTAAATGAAATTAATTAAGGTTAAATGTAACTAATTATATTAATTAATTAACGAGGTAATTAAAAGTTAATTACTGTAATTGGTTTAGATTAATTAATTAAAGTATAATTAATCGGGATTGATTAATTAAGATGATAAATTAGAGGTTAATCAATTAATTAGTTTGTAATTAATTAATGATGATGTAAGCAAGATTTATATTAGTAATTAATTTAATTCATTTTAAATTAATTAGAGATGATGTAATTAATTTAACTAAATTTAAATTAATTATAGATAGTATGATTATAGATCATTGCCTATGAATGGTTGTTATTGGTTGCTTTGAATGGTTTTGAATCTCAACTATGAGATTAATAATGTTGAGTGATATGGGTGCATTGGTTGTAATTGTGATGATGATATGGATTATCTTTTGATAGAATTATCTGTGATTATGATAATGATAAATATCTGTTGTGAATCTATGAATTATCTATCTGTGTGTATATAGATAATATAATTGAATTTGTTTTAAACTCTAAAACAACTTAGACCTAAAAGACATGTGAAAGATAAGGAATGTAACTAGTAATTTGGATAATTACTTTTGGAATTAATTAAGGAATTAATAAATGATTAATTATTGGATAATTAATTTGTAAATAAGTAATTAAAGATAGTTAATTACTAAATTGAATATTAATCAAGGTGATTAATAATTAGATTAATTACTAAATGTAATTAATTTTAATTAAGTAATTTATTAAAATATTAGAGATCATTAATTATTATAATGATGTAATTAAGGATTGTTTAATTAACTAATAATTAATTAATTAAGAGATTAATTAATTGTAATTAATTAAGGATAAATATAATTAATTATAATTAATTAATAAATGAAGTAATTAATTGTTAATTACTTATGATTAAGGTTAATTAATTTGTGAAATTTATTAAAGACTAATTACTTATTGTAATTAGTGAATGATTAATCAAAAGTGCTTATTCAAGTTAAATACTTAGTGAATGATTAATTAACTGGGTTAATTAATTAAAGGATATTAAGCAGGATTTAAATAATTTAATTTAATTTAAATTAATTATAGATGGTTGTAATTAATTTAATTCATTTTAAATTAATTACAATTGTTGGTTAATTAATCATTGCCTATGAATATTATTGATTGAATGGTTATGATCTCAGTAATGAGATTAGTTGTATATGTATGATATGGATGATTGGTTTAAGTATGATGGTTTGTGATGGATTATTTGGTTGTGATGATTATCTGTTTGTGATGATGCAGATTTTCTGTTTATGTTATGAATGTGATTATCTATTGTTATATGTAGTTTATCTATCTATGTGAATTAGATAGTAATGAAATGAGTTAATTTATTTTAAAATCCTTAAGTACAACTTGGACATTAAAATGGCGTTTGGTTTCGATGAGACCGGGATCGGGTTTCCATATTTGGATATCCGAAAAACACATCGATTCCAATTAAACGTTAGGTCGTTATCCAAGTGGAGCAAGTGAAGACTCGTGTAAGGGCTATACGTCAGTATAACTCTGTGGGTGATTCCGTAATGAGTTGACGGAATAGTGCTTATAGATTCGAGATGGTGATTTAGAGTGCAAGGGCTATCGTCGTTAACTCTGAGGGTGATTCCAATACGAGTGTAACGAGATAATGCCTTCAGTTTCGTTCGAACCCGGAATGAACTTGTATGGATGAATGCTTTCAGAACATCGTCAGATGGACGATAAGCATTCTAAGATTGATGTATCCTATAAAGGTAATCGTAGCCTCAAGCCTCATCAACCGGGAATGGCTAAAACAGGGGAGGTACAGCAAGGCTTCGTGAATAGCTCCCACTGGAGAGCAAGGTCTACTCCTGTCTAGAGGTCCCTTTATATTTCGGCTGTGTGGCAGTTGGTGACGACCAACCTGCGGAGTGGTCTTGTTCGGAACTGTTCAGTAAGGAATGGTTCCGGCTTTGCGTTGCAGGGGAGTGGTAGTACTCCTCGGTACGGTGATCTAGGCCACGTACTGTGAGGGGCGGTACCCCAGTAGCCCTGCCATTGTTGGAAACCCGTTTTTCCTACGAGACCCTACAGTTTTGATTGTATTACCCACTTTTGTGGCTAGTAACTGGAATTTAATAGATGTAACAATTTCGGCTATTTCTTATTTACTTGAAAACCCTAGACACTATTATAATATCACTGGATTTCCTATCAAATGTTTTGGTTAGCGTAAGGTAAAAACTTTTCCATGTTTATGTGTGGGAAGTCTTACGTGATACCTTTTGTTTTCAAAGGATTTTCTAAAGTTAAGAAACTTTTATTCTCGTTTACTCACACCAGACCCATGTCTGACCCGAGTGTTTATTTTCTGTTTTATTAAACTCTTGGGTACTCATATTACGTATGAGTAGTCAAGTGTTTCAGGATTGCTTTGACGAGTTCTGGAGGAGATAATGGAGCAGGAGGCTTCAGCGTGTAGATATTTTTAGTGGTTTCGCTGTGTTTGTGTTGTGTCTGTTCTCTCTGATGTACTTGAATTGTAATTGCTAGACAGACGTTTATATCTGTCTAGTTTGTGTTGTATTTGTTGTTTAACTCTGATGTATATGATACTATGTAAAGTATTATGTGATATATTATAATTTATTCGATTCCGCTGTGAGATTCTGATGTTGTCTGTTTCTTTTTTTACTTTCTTTTCTCTTTTCTATCCCTTTCTTTCTTCTTAGCGAAGCGATTTCCTGGATTTTGGAAGTTGGGTCGTCACATTGTGGCATTAATTACTTTCATAAGTAATTACCATTCTTAATTTCATTCAATAATTAACCATTAATTATTTTATTAAGTAATTATACTTAATTAATCCATAATTATGTGATTATATAAATTTAAATAAATAATTAACTAATTATTTAAAAGTAATTAAACAATAAATTAATTAACTAATCTTCTTATAATTAAAGAAAATCTTTAATTAATTAAGAAAAGCATAAATCTTAATCAAACTTAACTTATTAACAAATCATATTAAATAAATATTATTAAGTTAATTATCCAAGTAATTTAACCTTATTTATTTCCATAAACAAATTATTTGAATTTAATCAAATTTTAACAACTTAAACAAATTATTAAATTTGGTTTTCCAAAATCATAATAATAACCTTATTTGAAAACAAAGCATTTCGAAATCAATTTAAAATCGGAAACACTTATCTCTTCTAACTCAAACTTCTTCAACTTGAATAAAATTTTGAAACATAAGTTTTAAACATTACTTTAAAATTTTGCTTAAAATCTTAGTTCAATATTTAAATTCAAAACACTTCTTCGAAATTGGATTTTAAAATTTAACTAAGATAATCACCTTTAAAACATTCATCTTTAAACATTTTAAACTTGAAATATAAATTCAATCAACACTTTTAATAATTTGTTTAACATATATATCAAGGAAACAAGTTTAATTCGTAAATTAATTTCTTTAATAAACTTGTTTTGTAGTTTGAATCCTGATTTATTTACTGCATCAACAAGTATAATCTGCACTTGTTTTATTACAGTTCCAAAACATAACAAAAATACTTGAGACTAACCCTTAGTTCCCCCGTGCTACCCCCGAGACAACCAACCTCCATACCACTTCGAGTCAACCCTGGATCTAACGCGATAACTACTTCGAGTTCTTCAACTCGTCTTCCCCAAATTGTGCACGAAAGACACGGTGCACGTGTCCATAGTCCTCCGGCAATCCTTGGTCGTCGCAACCATCGACGACAATCACCTGAACGCGTGCGAGCAATAACCCAAACCCAGATCTCAACAATTCGAGCTCAAACAAAAATTGAGTTGTTCGAACCCAAACTTGAACTGCCATCGTCAGGAAAGAACCCATCACCCTTGGCACCGACCGCCACGCGCCTCCCGACTCCGGCCATGCACTCGCAACATCCAAACACAACTCCACCCCAACAGCTATCAACTCTGATCATCAATCCAATACACAGTAGCCTCTATAAACAACCCGAAAACAAAACCATACCAAACCCTACTTCGATCTAATCCCATCACTTCGACCTATAAAAAAATCTTGAACATTTTTCCCCACTTCCATAATCCACAAACTTGCCTCGACCCAAGATTCAAACCCAATTGCAGTGTGGGTAATCGGCAAGTTGCAAAAACCCAAATTTCAAACAAACTCCAAATTCTCCCTAAGTACGCAACTAAAAATCATGATACAAGTATTAAAAATCATGATTTTCCATTGCTATTCCAATCATGCCATCAAAATTAAAGATTAAATTCATAAATTTTTGACTCAATTTTTTTACTGTAATTATGAAATTTTCGAGCAAATATTTCTTTTTAAAAACTTATAAACATTTTTAGATGAAAAGTCATATGATTACAAACAACTTCTCTTCACATATCAAGATCTAATATTGTTTGGATTAAAAGATTTTGAAATTTTCTTTTAACATATCATTCGCAGAAAAAACACTTGCATGTATACAACAAACTCTCACAACATACAGGTACTAATCCATATAAACTTTAGCTATATAATTTTAATACAAGTCAATAACAACACATGCAAGGCAGTAAAATAAGATCAACTGTTTTTAAAAAGTATTTACTCACATTGTTATGCAGAGCAGAGCAGGTTTTTCTCAATTCCAAATTTCCAGGATTGAATCTTAAGTCTGAAAATTGTGCTTTGGTTTGCTGTTGAAAACCTTACTGCATGCTTTACAATTGTTGATTAAACTTGCAGATGCCCTCGAATGAAATGCTGGTTGAATTCCATTTGCAATTGCAGATTGTAAATTTGCAGGTTGCTCTTGCATATTTTAATTTTGATTTCAGATTTGCTCTTTGTTTTACAGATTCGAAATTTTCAGATTTTAGTTAAGAAGAAGACAATGTTTGGGGAAAGAAAAGAATTTGTACCGAGGAATGAAAATGTTTGTAAATAAAACTAGTTTCCTTCTAAAAAAAATTTATTAAAAATTAAGATAAAAACATTGCCACATGTTGGCTTAAGAATAACATTTGTCATCAATTTGTAAATTTTTCTTACAAGTGTTATTACGGTGATTATTATGTTTACACATGTTCTTAACATTTTTAATAAATTCTTATTTAATTTAGATGTAATTATAAACTTACATAATTAAGTTACTTTGTTAATAAATGCTTACTTATGTATTTATATGTATTTATGAAATGTTTATACACATGAGTGAAATGTTTTTATGAAAATAAGCCTTTTGAATTTTAATAAATACAAGTGTGAAATCTTTGTAATTCTTTATTTAATAATAGCTTACTTTTTAAAGAAAATATTCTAATACTAATAAAAATGCAAATAATTCTTATATATGTATTTAAAATCTAAAACATTTATACATATGCATTTATAACCATTTTAATTTGAACATTTTAAAGAAAACAAAAATAAACATTGATAAATTTCCTTTATAAACTATAATATTTAAAATAAATAATTATCTTATATTTGGAAAACAAATTGAATTAATCTTTGAATTAACTTTTGAAAATATAATTTCTAAACAAAGCTTTAAGTTACAATATTCATTCATATATAAATTATTAATGGATTAAAATTAAATTTCAAAACAATATCAAACTATAACATATACATACATATATGTTACAAATTTGAAAATTCAACTTTATTTAAAACAAAAGATCTCATATTCATAATATATCAAATGTATATATTATAAACAGAATAAAATTTGACTAGCTTTGAAAAACAATTCTTATCAAATTTAAATTGTCAGAAAGATATTGATTACCATTAACAGATTAAATATTTATTAACCTTTAAAAGATTAAATTCACAAATTTTAAATTAAAATTGTAAAGAAAATTATCAAATCAATTAAATTATTAATGCAGATTATTAAATTTATATTGCCCAAAATTCCGGGTTGTTACAATCCTCCCTCCTTAAAAAAATTTCGTCCCCGAAATTTAAAAGCAAAGGTAATTTAATAACCCAGCAAAGATTTCAATTTCAATCAACAAAGCATTCCTATCATCCAGTAACTATCATCCATAGCAACCAATCAAACAAACAAACCTAACTAATTATTCTGACACAAATCAGAATAAATCCTACTAACACTATCTCGAGTTTCCCAAGTATAAATCACTGGGAGACTCGCTCTCAAAAGCCAACAAACTAACTACACTACCAAAATCCAGAGCTCCTCTCATCTCTAGATCCAAAATCTGAACAGAACATCAGACTATACCCAAGTCCAGCTCAACTTCTAAATCCAACTGAACTGCAGATTCAACAACCAATCGATGAATCATACACGCATTCCCTCAGAGATACGTGATACATAATGAATTCCAGCTATCCAAACTGGCAATTCAATCTTATCCTATCATAAACACAGATAAGAAATCTTCAAATGGCTCAGCACTAACCAACCAATCTTATCAATTTCAGCTCTCTTAACCAGAGAAAATCTATCAACAATGAAGTCTCCAACTTCAAATTCCAAAACTCCTTATCTCATATCTGTAACTCAACAGACAATCCTGGGCTGTCAAGCTTCTTCCTGATCATCTCAACCAATGATGATACTTCCAGAAACTAAACCAAAACAAAGCAGTCTATGGATCCTATTCAACAGAAAAGTCTTTCAAAATCCATCGAAATCCAGAACACATGCTCTACTCTAAAGCAATAGAAATCTGAGCTTGCTTCCTTACTTGCACAGCCGCTACCTCTGCACAACTCTGATTCTAAAATAGATGAGAATACTGCTGATGAACACGAATACAAACTTATCCAATATATCCGGAAAACTTTGTTCATCAAATCCATAAAAATCTGAGTGACACATCAAACTTGGTCACACATCCTCAAACAGAATCCTATTGCAAAAGCTATATTAGTCCAATTCCAATTCCAAAAATAATTCTGAGCTTCTATACCAACTCTCCTTACTCCAAGAACCATCCAACTTCCAGGCTAACTACCAACATCGCTTCTAGAACCAAAACAATATGAAACTCAACTCCAGATGTAGACAAACTTCAGATTACATCAGTAGCTCCTACTTCCATATGAGAATTCTCCGTCTCAACATAAATCACCCAAGATAAATTCCAAACTAATCGCAAGTCACTTTTGCGATCCAACCTAATTCGAATTCCAAAAAAACTGTCCTCTCTTTACCAATTAGAACAGCTTAAACTTCTCCAAACAAAGCTAACCCTTCAAGATAACTTCCACCAACTGCCCAAGCTGCTGCTAGAAGAAACACCAAGATTTATGAACCATCGGAGAAACAAGCCACACAGCTGCTTCCAAACTCTACCTCGATGATACAACAAAGCTAAAAGATCTCCTTGACAGCACCCCAAACACTTCGAGCGGAAACTGCTACCATAGCTAACCAAAAACTTCTAATCCTAAGGCTTCTCAACTCCAAAATCATCCACAAACCACACAAAAGTCCTTCGAGATGGCAGATAACCCTTCAAGAACTCGGACTCAAAACCAAGCATCCATATCTCGCTTTCCTTAGGGAATAACAAATGAGACCATGCCAAAGCAAATAACTTATAGACCTTAGTCTCATATTCCAAAACAGCCAAACTCCTTGCTGAAGATCCAAACAACTTCTACACAAACGAGTCTTCCCTGCAGCAGATAAAGACTGCTCCTCAACCACTTCTAAAACTGTTTCAGAGAAAACACCTTCAGAAAATATCCATGGATACTGCATCTCATCACGCAGTTACCAAGATATCATTACTTATTTTTGCACTTCCGACAGATCCAAACTCAAGAAAAATTCGCTCACCCGAGCAAAATCCAAACTTACACTTCAAAGATAAACTCCGAATCTTCAAAAGATTTCCTTCGGATATCAGAGAAATCCTCACTCCAAACTACAAATCTCACTCGAGACGGTATAAGATCTACGGTCTCAACAAATACACTTCCGACCTCAAACATATGGACCCTCTTCCATTAGTGGTAGTCGTGTTACACACACACCACTATTCCACCTACCTCTAAAATAAATTATGTTGGAAAATCCGAACAGATAACCCAACAAATTAGGTAGATATAGTTATATATAAAAATTACAAGTACGCTCTCTCGAGAAGGACATCACTTCAGAGCCTAGGTATTCACTCAACCTAACGCTCTGACACCAAATGTGACGACCCGACTTCCTATCTCCAGGAAATCGTATCATCATGAAGAAAGAAAGGGATAGAAGAAGAAAAGAAAGAGAAAGAAGAAACAGAACAACATCAGAGAACTCACAGCGGAACGAATAAAATATAATATACCTCATAAAATATTACATAGTATCTAATTACATCAGAGTACACAACTTATAGAACACATAATAGACAGTTATAAACACCTGTCTAACTATACAACTCAAGTACACAAGAAACAAATACAATAAACACAGCGGAATCAATATTTATCTACATGTCGAAGCCTCCTGCTCCATATCTCCTCCAGAATTCGTCAAGCAAACCTGATCCACTTACTACTCATACATAATATGAGTACCCAAGAGTTTAATAAAACAGAAAATAAACACTCGGGTCAGACAGGGGTCTGGTGTGAGTAAACGGGTTAAAATTGCTTAACTTTAGAAAACCTTTTGTGACGACCCAAACTCGATGTTCGATAAACAACATCAAATTCGCATCGTCGGAGCTTATAACAACAATTAGATGAATATAAAAACAGCGGAACAGAATCAATATCATAAATATCATCACAGTTACAACATCAACATAATATCCATACTGCAACAGAGTACATAATACATATACCACAACTCCAAATACAACATCATGACAATACAACAGTAATCATAAATCCAAAAGTCCTCAAATGAGAGAGATGATAACGAACTCCCAAAAGCTAACACCTGAAATCTCCAAAAGCTCCTAAGATAGCTCCAAGATGAGAGCTCCAAAATACTGCTACTCCAAAATACAGAAACCTGCTACTAGGCTGCCCGTGTGGAAATAATGGGCACCCAGAGTTTAGGAAAGAAAACAATAAACTCCGGGTCAGTCATGGGACTGGTGTGAGTAAACAAAAACAGTTGCATTTAAATAAAACAAGATTTATAAAAGAATTTTCGGAATGCTTTTAAAAATGGAACTACCATAAGACCTCCCGCCACACACACAATGCAAACGCAGAATTGGAGGAGATTTCTTCTTATGATAGTTAAATATGCTTGGTACGAGAAAAGAATTCTTTGATATTATACTAGTGTATAGTGAAGTAATCATTTCGAAAATAGAATATTAATCTTAGCCAGCAAAGACATTTCGAACTATGCCTACTATAGCTACCATCTAAACAGTGGTGACCACCATAAGTAAATGGCAGGTTCTACAACTAAAACCGTACAGGTTTTCGTATTGGGAATTGGATTTCCAACAAATGGTCAGGCCAAGGAACTTCTCATTACCACATGAGAACGCCTCTGGAAGGACGTCCTCGAGAACCAAACCGGATCTCTGCCAACACAAGGCCGGGTTACCCCTCACTGGGTAACTACTGACACGAGTATGCCATCTCCCGGTTGTAACCAACCTTTAACCGGGGCCCCAGCAACAAATCACAAAATCATATATATATATATATATATATATATATATATATATATATATCTGCGATATCAACATAAGTTAAGTATCTGGGCTCCATACCATGATACCACTTCTATCCAGAAGGAAATGCACATACCCTAAGGGGTGCTACCCCCAATAACCTTGCCGCATCTTTCCTGTTTCGACCATTTCGGGGTGTGAGGTCCGTCGAAGTCTCGTCCACAAAAACACGCTTTATACAAAAGATGTGCTTTGGGTCAACAAATGATCATAGAAATGATCACCAAGATAGACGATCAAACAAATGATCCTATCACAAATGATCAACACAATGATCATTTCACAGCAACACTCAGCATGTCACATTACCAAATTTAGAATATATTGCTGATAACCTTCAACTATATAACCTCTAAGCTCGTACGTCTCAGAGAAGGGTGTTAAGCTAAAAGAATAAATTCTCCGCCACCAACAGAAATATATCTGAAAGAAATCGGCTTTATATCTCAATTTGTAATGTCAGACATACTATCCCTACAAGTCTGTTCCGGGCTCGAACAGAACCGAAGGCACTTCCAAAGAAGTCCTTGCAATCCGGATATCCACAATCCTGATCGGATTCCCCATCACATATGGAGAACTCTATACCGGAGCAACTCGGTGCAGAGTCAATCGACAGGTCATCATATCGCTCTCGCAAATACCCGGTCTTCAACACCGGTCTTCAATTGCTATCCATAACATCGAATCACATATTCGAAATGGGTTATATGACACAAAGGTCCTTTCCCAGCTAATTCAAATAGTGAGTGTCAAATTTTAAAACATGTGGATGTCATTCACAAATATTCACAGGGTCGATGTGGGTTTCGGATAACCAACTGAAATCCGATTCCCTGTCGCATCGAAGTCTTAAATGTCGTTTTACGGCAACAAGTTTTCACATCAATACAGAACAAATCATAATCTCAGTGCAATAACATGGCAATTACATCATACAGAATTACAAACAGAACAGAGATGATATCAATATAAGTTAACAACAATAGTTAATTATTTACCAATCAAAACGAATGAGATAAATTAACCAAATAATTATTTTATTGATTATTCAATCAATGATTTATTATTCTTAATGAAAAAATAAATTAATCTTAATCATCTTGATACATTGATTTTTTCCTTAATTAGTTATTTTAATTGACGGCCAATTAAATTAATTAACTTGCTTTATCTAATCAATAAATGCTTAATTATAAATTTATTTGAGTATTTAATTATTTATTAAATCAATTTTAATCATAAACTTTAAATCATTCTAAATTCCTTTTCAAAACTATTGATAAAAATTGTTTACCTTAATTTCCATTTGAAAATCTGTTTTATACTTTAAAAATTAATTTATTGTTACATTGGAATTTTAATGTAAATTAATTTAAAATTCTTCTTTTAAAATTTAATCATTTAATTAAAGGGTTAAATAATTTTTTTTTATTTTTAAACTTTCTTTACTTAATTTAAGAATTAACAAATTCTAAAACATTTGTCAAATAATTTAACTTAACTAAATCTATATTGTTTACATTGCAACACAAAACTCTCTTGAAGATTTTTGAATGGGCTTAGCCCATTATAAAACAACCCGTGTAGCACAGAGTCTCGAGCCATTCCCTTTTCTCTCCTCATCCCAGTTTCCTTTTTTTTTTCCTTTAGCTAAGTTTAAACTTTAGCTAACAAAATAGTATCAGAGAGAACTCGCTCGAACACGAGTACCCACCCGAAGCATTACTCGTGATTTTTCGAGTCTCACCCGAAGCCAACACACGCGGCAATTCCCTGTTCCCAAACGAACGTTGTGCACGTGCACATCGTCACGGCGTCACTCCGGTGGCCGTTTCGATCGCCAGCAAATCGTGATTCGTTCCTTCATACGAGATCGAAACTTAATTTTTCATGAAACTGTCTAAATCGAAATTTGCCTGAAGCGTGCGCCAACCATACGACTACATCATCCCCAATCACCTCGGCCTCGCGACGCCGTCCACCTGACACCACGCCGCCCCTGTCACATCTCCTCCGGTCATCCACGAGGCTAACCCCCAGTACCTCATCCAACTCGATGCACCCCAGAACCATCCGCGACCGATTCTTTTAACATGAACAAACATGGGTTCTTAAACCCTATTTCAATCTTGTGCTCAAAATTCTTGCAATAATTAAATTTTTAAATATTTTTCCTAACATTATTGAGTATTAAACTAGCTCCACGCGAAATTGCAACATTCAAAAATCTTTCGATTAACAGGAATCGATTTAAAAGCAACATTTGTTACAATATGAACTGCTTCTAAACCACTTTAGTAAAAATCATAATATTACTTCTAAAAATTGTAACTTTGTATGCTTATTCAAGTTACATAGTCAAATCACTAATTTAAAATGGTTGAATTTATCGCAAAAACTCGTTTTCACTGCAATTTTCAAGTTGCACAGCCAATGTACTTCATGTTCAAGCTGGAAACAGAATTTTTTTTAGCTCATGGATGATGTTTGAATTAACTTATTTGTTAAAGATCTAAAACAGAGATTATAGTGAAGTTTAAATCTTTAAGTTGTTTGAAGTCTCTATATTTTATTTTATTTTTTTCAAACAGAGCACAAACAATATATATCCCCTAACTTATATACACAGCATAACCCGAAACCATATCAGTATATAACTTTAAATATGACCTCATATAGTTCAATGATTCAAACTGAACTCAAGTTTAAGATGTATTTACTCACATGACAAAGGTTTGAAACAGAGACTATGTTGATCTTCTTTGAACTGCAGATTTGAATCTCCTCTCTCTGGTTTGGTTTTTAACTTCTTTTTATTTTCTGTTTTGCTCACTTTTATTTCTTTTCTGATCTTTTCAAAATTTGTTGAATGATACTTGAGTTGTTTTTAACAAATGAACGTGAGGCTTTGTGTATGTATACATATAGGTGAAAGGTGGTGTACAGAGAAAAGTATAAGCAAGTACAATTCTTTTTTTTTTCTTTGCTCAACCATGCTTTAAAGTTGCTGATGTAGGCTTGTATTTAATGCAGTTATGTTTCTTTGCTAAAGGTGATGGCATTTAATGAAAGTATGGAAATGGAATGTTCAGGTTTCCCCTTTTTCTATTTGCAGCATGTTATGGTTCAATTATATTTTATAAGTACATTTTTCTATATCTTTGTTTGTTGACTAACAAACCAAATCTCGGCTGAAATGCTTTTGTACATGCAAAGGAGTAATAGCATTTAATACAAGCATTAAATGAAGCATGTTACTTTGCATAATTTCAGCATGTTATCTTATTTCCTCTTATGTCTTCATATTGGTTTATGAAAGTGTGTGTTTCCTTTTACAGTTTATATTTTCTTCACAAAAACTTGTTATCTTAGTTTATTTGTTTATTTGTTTACTTGTTTATTTGTTTACTTGTTTATTTGTTTATTTGTTTACTTGTTTATTTGTTTACTTGTTAGATTATAATTATGTGATTTAAATTTTTTATAAATTTATCATAACTTATTTTAACAATTTTATTTCTATTAAAAGCTCATCTACCACAATTTATTATTTTACTTTGTCACAATTTCTTATTTTACTTTGTTAAAAAGAAAAATGGTTTTAGTTATTAACATTAAATAACTATGTGATTTTATTACAATATTTGTTTTAATTCTATTAAAAGTTTTAACTAAAAACACTAAATTTTGTTCATATTTTATTTCTTTATAACTTTTCAATTTAAATTTCAAAAAGTTTAAATACATTACTAAAATTTAAATTCATAATTTTCGGGATGTTACAATATCCCCTCCTTAAGAAAATTTCGTCCTCGAAATTGAAAGAGAGAGAAACGAAAACAAAGAATAGAAGAATTTATAAATAAGGAAATGACTTACAGTTTTAAGTCGAGATGTCAATTCTGCATTTGGGATATGATTTCTTCATATTATCTTCGGTCTCCCAAGTACAGTTCTTTGGATCGCCACTCCATTTAACTTTGACCAATTTCACAATTTTGTTCCTCAATCGCTTCTCATCACGATCAACAATTTTTATCGGTTCCCTTCTAACTGCCAAGTTGGGAGTGATTTCAAGATCCTGCTGAGCAGCTTCTTCAATTATATCATCTGGATCGTGCACATATTTTCGAAGATTAGAAATATGGAACACATCATGTACGCCAGACAACCAGCTGGGTAACTGCACTCTATATGCTAGAGAACCAATCCTTTCCAGAATAGGAAAAGGACCAATATAACGCGGTGCCAACTTTCCAGTTTTCCCGAATCTCAATACACCCCGCATCGGAGATACTTTCAGAAATACAGAATCTCCAACTTGAAATTCCAAATTTCTCCTTCGACGGTCATAATAGCTCTTCTGACGGCTTTGGGCAGTTTATAACTTCTTTCGAATAAAGTCTACCTTCTCAGTGGCTTCTTTTATCATACCCGGTCCAAGAACAAGTCTGTCACCTGATTCGATCCAGCATGTAGGTGATCGACACGGACGACCATATAAAGCTTCAAAAGGAGCCATTTCTAAAATGGCCTGATAACTGTTGTTAGAGGAGAATTCAACCAGATGCAAATGGTCTTCCCAAGAACCACCAAAATCATGAACACAAGCACGCAGTAGGTCTTCTAGAATTTGGTTAACTCTCTCAGTCTGCCCATCAGATTGTGGGTGATAAGCAGTACTGAAATTTAATTTCGTTCCCAATGCGTCCTGAAATGCTTCCCAAAATCTACTAGTGAAGATCGAGTCACGATCACTCACTATACTGCTGGGAATACCATGGAGGCGAACAATTTCCTTTATATATATACCTGCCAAGCTTGCTGCAGTCCGAGTAGATTTAACTGGAATGAAATGAGCATTTTTGGTTAGACGATCCACAATAACCCAAATCGCTTCATTGCCTTTCTTGGTTCGTGGCAATCCGTCGATGAAATCCATCGATACCTGATCCCACTTCCATTTCGGTACTTCTAAAGGTTGAAGTAAACCGGCCACTTTCTTTTGGTCACTCTTGATTTGCTGACAAGTAGCACAGCGACTAACATAAATAGATATGTCTCTCTTCATTGTTTTCCACCAGAATGTTCTTTTAACATCTCGATACATTTTATTGACTCCTGGATGGATGTTGAATTTGGATTTGTGGCATTCGTCCAATACTTCACGTTTCAAATCAGGGAAGTCTGGAACACAAATCCTACCTTTTAATCTTATAACTTCTCTATTATCTATTTCAAAACTAGTGTCTTCACCCTGGCATATTCTTTTATGGATTCCTCGAAGAAACTCATCTTCTTTCTGCCGTCTTGCAATCCTTTTGAGAAGAGTAGGAGTGATAACAAGAAAAGCAAGAACAGCATAACTTATGCTCAAAGCGTCTGCAACTACATTGGCCTTTCCGGGTGTATACAGAATATCTAAGTCATAAGATGCTAGAAATTCCAACCAACGTTGTTGTCGCAGATTCAAATCCTTCTGGGTGAAAAGATATTTCAAAGATTTATGGTCGGTGAATAATTCGAATTTTTCACCTAAAACAAAGAGAGTTTATTAGGTATATCTCTTTAGTCAAATTAGTTTCATAAATTGTTAGGAAAGCTGAAAAGATTCTTACCCAGAAGATAGTGTCGCCATATTTTCAAAGCGAAAACAACAGCCAAAAGTTCCAAATCGTGCGTCGGGTAGTTTTTCTCATGCGGACGTAATTGTCTACTTGCGTAGGCAACTACCTTTCCATTTTGCATTAATACTGCACCTACCCCTTCACCACATGCATCAGTATAGACAGATAGGCCTCGGTTCCCGTTAACAATAGTGAGAACAGGAGCAGTGGTCAATCTCTTTTTCAACTCTTGAAAAACTTCTTCACATTCTGAATTCCAAATGAACTTTGCATTTTTCATTGTTAACCTAGTCAGCGGGCTAGCCAACTTAGAAAAATCTTGAACGAATTTCCGGTAATAGACTGCTAAACCCAAAAAGCTTCGAACTTCTCTTGGAGTAGTGGGTTGTTTCCAATCAAGAATAGCGGAAATTTTGCTAGGATCTACTGAAATTCCTTCTTCATTAACAATATGGCCAAGGAATTTGACTTCATTGACCCAGAAGTGGCATTTGGAAAATTTTGCAAATAGAACATTTCTCCTCAATATTTCCAATACGATTTTAAGATGTTCGGCATGCTCTTCTTTAGTCTTAGAATAGATCAAAATATCATCAATGGATACAAGCACAAATTTATTCAAAACTTCCCGAAACACACGAGTCATAAAATCTACGAAGTATGCTGGAGCATTGGTTAGCCCGAAAGGCATAACTAACCATTCATAGAACATATTAGGACCTCTGAAAGCAGTCAAATGGACACAATCTTCGGCGATTCGTAATTGATGGAATCCCTGAGCTAGATCCATTTTTGAAAAGAAACGAGCGACATGAAGTTGGTCGAATAGATCATCAATTCTTGGTAGAGGGAATTTATTCTTGAGAGTTTGTTTATTTAGATCGCGGTAATCTACACACAATCTCAAAGATCCGTTTGATTTGGCAACAAATACGACGGCTGAGCCCCATTCAGAAACACTGGGTCGAATTAATCCTTTTGCTAGTAGCTCATCGGTTTGATGAACCAATTCAATCTTTTCCCTGGGTGCCATCCTGCGACTTGCGTGGACAACAGGACGAGTATTAGGTACAAGATCGATTCGGAATTCTATTTCTCGATGAGGAGGTAAAGATTTCACTTCTTCAAATACGTCGGAAAAATCCCGAACAACAGGTATAGACTGCAAAGTAGGTTCAAGATTTCCCAAAGTATACATCAATCTGTCACTCCTTGGACTTGGATTCTCACAAGAGATTTCAATAAAATTTCCAAAACTTGTTTTGATTAAAACTGTCCGATTACTACACTCCAATATAGCTTCGTATCTCAATAACCAGTTCATACCGAGTAAGATTTCAAATTCATCAAATTCGAGGACATAAAGTTTGATAGGAAATTTATAGCTAGCATATGAAATAGGAACTCTCTTACAATATGAACTAAGATTTGCGGGACCTCCAACCGGATTTTTCACGCAAATAAGATCGTTAGCAAATTTAGTTTCAAGTCCTAATTCATTTACGGTTTGTTGGGAGATAAAGCTATGTGAAGCTCCTGTATCAAATAAAACTCTAACAGTTCTATTATTAATAGTAAGGTTACCTTCCAAAACACTTTTCCCTTTATCAGCTTTTGAAGATGAGGGGTCCTTCTTAATCGTGTAAACCTTTGCCACCTGCGCTGGCTTCATCACTGGGCAATCTTTAACTAAATGTCCCGGTTTATGACAATTGTAGCATTCTTTAGCTGGCTTCTTCGGTTTTGGGCAGTCATTTGAATAGTGGCCTTTCTCTATGCAGTTGTAACAAGTGACATTTTCTGTTGCGCTTCCTTGAATGCTCCTCTTCTTCTCATTGCCTTGCCAAGGTTTCTTGCCTCCGAATTTCCACTTTTTATAATTCGGACTACCTGAATTACCTTTCTCCACAGTTGCTTCTTGCATATCAAGAGTAGTGTACCTGTACCCCATATCTACTAAATCTGAAAAAGATTCTTTAACATGACCCGTCATTCTTCCATGATATTTCTGGTTCATACCACGGATAAACCTTTCGTTTTTCTTAAGAGGTGTGTTTAGCAATTCCGGGTCAAACCGAGATAGTTCACTGAATTTATTCAAGTATTCTTCAAACGACAAACTTCCTTGCTTCAAATCCAGAAATTCTTGATACATTCGGGAAACTCCCGCCGATGGCATGTAACGTTTCTCAAACACTTCTTTAAAACGATCCCAAGTAAATTCTTCCTCGGGTTCCTCTACAATGATGGTTTCCCACCAAGCTGAAGCTTCTCCTTGGAGTTGCCAAGAAGCTATAAGTCTTTTCTGCTCATCCTGCAATTTTAGCCCTTTAAAAATCTTTTCACACGATCTTACCCAAGCTTGAGCGTCAATAATTGACTCTTTGCCAATAAACGGTTTGCCACCAAGCTTTTCGAACTTCTTATATAAATCAGCCAAGTCCGGCTGCTGCTGAATTTCTATTACTGCTTCTACGGCTGGGGGAATTTGATTTGGTGCTGCAGCATTGCCTTGACCCCTAGCTCTTCCTCTGCGTCCACTCATTTTCACTATCTGAGATTAGTAAGAAAATTGATTTAGATATACAGACGAGATATCTTAAGGAATATCAGCAGTAAAAAGAAATAGACAAAGCAAAATTTTAAAGTTTCAGTCTTGGTTATACTCATTCTAGGGTATACTTCACCCTATCTCTAATGAGCCATCTAATGTGTTATACTCCGTAGCTAAAGTTCTTACTCAACCAACAGCTCTGATACCACTTGTGACGACCCAAACTCGATGTTCGATAAACAACATCAAATTCGCATCGTCGGAGCTTATAACAACAATTAGATGAATATAAAAACAGCGGAACAGAATCAATATCATAAATATCATCACAGTTACAACATCAACATAATATCCATACTGCAACAGAGTACATAATACATATACCACAACTCCAAATACAACATCATGACAATACAACAGTAATCATAAATCCAAAAGTCCTCAAATGAGAGAGATGATAACGAACTCCCAAAAGCTAACACCTGAAATCTCCAAAAGCTCCTAAGATAGCTCCAAGATGAGAGATCCAAAATACTGCTACTCCAAAATACAGAAACCTGCTACTAGGCTGCCTGTGTCGAAATAATGGGCACCCAGAGTTTAGGAATGAAAACAATAAACTCCGGATCAGTCATGGGACTGGTGTGAGTAAACAAAAACAGTTGCATTTAAATAAAACAAGATTTATAAAAGAATTTTCGGAATGCTTTTAAAAATGGAACTACCATAAGACCTCCCGCCACACACACAATGCAAACACAGAATTGGAGGAGATTTCTTCTTATGATAGTTAAATATGCTTGGTACGAGAAAAGAATTCTTTGATATTATACTAGTGTATAGTGAAGTAAATCATTTCGAAAATAGAATATTAATCTTAGCCAGCATAGACATTTCGAACTATGCGTAATATAGCTACCATCTAAACAGTGGTGACCACCATAAGTAAATGGCAGGTTCTACAACTAAAACCGTACAGGTTTTCGTATTGGGAATTGGATTTCCAACAAATGGTCAGGCCAAGGAACTTCCCATTGCCACATGAGAACGCCTCTGGAAGGACGTCCTTGAGAACCAAACCGGATCTCTGCCAACACAAGGCCGGGTTACCCCTAACTGGGTAACTACTGACACGAGTATGCCATCTCCCGGTTGTAACCAACCTTTAACCGGGGCCCCAGCAACAAATCACAAAATCATATATATATATCTGCGATATCAACATAAGTTAAGTATCTGGGCTCCATACCATGATACCACTTCTATCCAGAAGGAAATGCACATACCCTAAGGGGTGCTACCCCCAATAACCTTGCCGCATCTTTCCTGTTTCGACCATTTCGGGGTGTGAGGTCCGACGAAGTCTCGTCCACAAAAACACGCTTTATACAAAAGCTGTGCTTTGGGTCAACAAATGATCATAGAAATGATCACCAAGATAGACGATCTCACAAATGATCAACACAATGATCATTTCACAGCAACACTCAGCATGTCACATTACCAAATTTAGAATATATTGCTGATAACCTTCAACAATATAACCACTGAGCTCCTACGTCTCAGAGAAGGGTGTTAAGCTAAAAGAATAAATTCTCCGCCACCAACAGAAATATATCTGAAAGAAATCGGCTTTATATCTCAATTTGTAATGTCAGACATACTATCCATACAAGTCTGTTCCGGGCTCGAACAGAACCGAAGGCACTTCCAAAGAAGTCCTTGCAATCCGGATATTCACAATCCTGATCGGATTCCCTATCACATATGGAGAACTCTATACCGGAGCAACTCGGTGCAGAGTCAATTGACAGGTCATCATATCGCTCTCGCAAATACCCGGTCTTCAACACCGGTCTTCAATTGCTATCCATAACGTCGAATCACATATTCGAAATGGGTTATATGACACAAAGGTCCTTTCCCGGCTAATTCAAATAGTGAGTGTCAAATTTTAAAACATGTGGATGTCATTCACAAATATTCACAGGGTCGATGTGGGTTTCGGATAACCAACTGAAATCCGATTCCCTGTCGCATCGAAGTCTTAAATGCCGTTTTACGGCAACAAGTTTTCACATCAATACAGAACAAATCATAATCTCAGTGCAATAACATGGCAATTACATCATACAGAATTACAAACAGAACAGAGATGATATCAATATAAGTTAACAACAATAGTTAATTATTTACCAATCAAAATGAATGAGATAAATTAACCAAATAATTATTTTATTGATTATTCAATCAATGATTTATTATTCTTAATGAAAAAATAAATTAATCTTAATCATCTTGATACATTGATTTTTTCCTTAATTAGTTATTTTAATTGACTGCCAATTAAATTAATTAACTTGCTTTATCTAATCAATAAATGCTTAATTATAAATTTATTTGAGTACTTAATTATTTATTAAATCAATTTTAATCATAAACTTTAAATCATTCTAAATTCCTTTTCAAAACTATTGATAAAAATTGTTTACCTTAATTTCCATTTGAAAATCTGTTTTATACTTTAAAAATTAATTTATTGTTACATTGGAATTTTAATGTAAATTAATTTAAAATTCTTCTTTTAAAATTTAATCATTTAATTAAAGGGTTAAATAATTTTATTTTATTTTTAAACTTTCTTTACTTAATTAAAGAATTAACAAATTCTAAAACATTTGTTAAATAATTTAACTTAACTAAATCTATATTGTTTACATTGCAACACAAAACTCTCTTGAAGATTTTTGAATGGGCTTAGCCCATTATAAAACAACCCGTGTAGCACAGAGTCTCGAGCCCATTCCCTTTTCTCTCCTCATCCCAGTTTCCTTTTTTTTTTCCTTTAGCTAAGTTTAAACTTTAGCTAACAAAATAGTATCAGAGAGAACTCGCTCGAACACGAGTACCCACCCGAAGCATTACTCGTAATTTTTCGAGTCTCACCCGAAGCCAACACACGCGGCAATTCCATGTTCCCAAACGAACGCTGTGCACGTGCACATCGTCACGGCGTCACTCCGGTGGCCGTTTCGATCGCCAGCAAATCGTGATTCGTTCCTTCATACGAGATCGAAACTTAATTTTTCATGAAACTGTCTAAATCGAAATTTGCCTGAAGCGTGCGCCAACCATACGACTGCATCATCCCCAATCACCTCGGCCTCGCGACGCCGTCCACCTGACACCACGCCGCCCCTGTCACATCTCCTCCGGTCATCCACGAGGCTAACCCCCGGTACCTCATCCAACTCGATGCACCCCAGAACCATCCGCGACCGATTCTTTTAACATGAACAAACATGGGTTCTTAAACCCTATTTCAATCTTGTGCTCAAAATTCTTGCAATAATTAAATTTTTAAATATTTTTCCTAACATTATTGAGTATTAAACTAGCTCCACGCGAAATTGCAACATTCAAAAATCTTTCGATTAACAGGAATCGATTTAAAAGCAACATTTGTTACAATATGAACTGCTTCTAAACCACTTTAGTAAAAATCATCATATTACTTCTAAAAATTGTAACTTTGTATGCTTATTCAAGTTACATAATCAAATCACTAATTTAAAATGGTTGAATTTATCGCAAAAACTTGTTTTCACTGCAATTTTCAAGTTGCACAGCCAATGTACTTCATGTTCAAGCTGGAAACAGAATTTTTTTTAGCTCATGGATGATGTTTGAATTAACTTATTTGTTAAAGATCTAAAACAGAGATTATAGTGAAGTTTAAATCTTTAAGTTGTTTGAAATCTCTATATTTTATTTTATTTTTTTCAAACAGAGCACAGACAATATATATCCCCTAACTTATATACACAGCATAACCCGAAACCATATCAGTATATAACTTTAAATATGACCTCATACAGTTCAATGATTCAAACTGAACTCAAGTTTAAGATGTATTTACTCACATGACAAAGGTTTGAAACAGAGACTATGTTGATCTTCTTTGAAATGCAGATTTGAATCTCCTCTCTCTGATTTGGTTTTTAACTTCTTTTTATTTTCTGTTTTGCTCACTTTTATTTCTTTTCTGATCTTTTCAAAATTTGTTGAATGATACTTGAGTTGTTTTTAGCAAATGAACGTGAGGCTTTGTGTATGTATACATATAGGTGAAAGGTGGTGTACAGAGAAAAGTATAAGCAAGTACAATTCTTTTTTTTTTCTTTGCTCAACCATGCTTTAAAGTTGCTGATGTAGGCTTGTATTTAATGCAGTTATGTTTCTTTGCTAAAGGTGATGGCATTTAATGAAAGTATGGAAATGGAATGTTCAGGTTTCCCCTTTTTCTATTTGCAGCATGTTATGGTTCAATTATATTTTATAAGTACATTTTTCTATATCTTTGTTTGTTGACTAACAAACCAAATCTCGGCTGAAATGCTTTTGTACATGCAAAGGAGTAATAGCATTTAATACAAGCATTAAATGAAGCATGTTACTTTGCATAATTTCAGCATGTTATCTTATTTCCTCTATGTCTTCATATTGGTTTATGAAAGTGTGTGTTTCCTTTTACAGTTTATATTTTCTTCACAAAAATTTGTTATCTTAGTTTATTTTTTATTTGTTTACTTGTTTATTTGTTTACTTGTTTATTTGTTTACTTGTTTATTTGTTTACTTGTTTATTTGTTTACTTGTTAGATTATAATTATGTGATTTAAATTTTTTATAAATTTATCATAACTTATTTTAACAATTTTATTTCTATTAAAAGCTCATCTACCACAATTTATTATTTTACTCTATCACAATTTCTTATTTTACTTTGTTAAAAAGAAAAGTGGTTTTAGTTATTAACATTAAATAACTATGTGATTTTATTACAATATTTGTTTTAATTCTATTAAAAGTTTTAACTAAAAACATTAAATTTTGTTCATATTTTATTTCTTTATAACTTTTCAATTTAAATTTCCAAAAGTTTAAATACATTACTAAAATTTAAATTCATAATTTTCGGGATGTTACACCTTTGAAAAGAAAAGGTATCACTTAAGACATCCCACACATAAACATGGAAAAGTTTTTACCTTACGCTAACCAAAACATTTGGTAGGAAATCTGGTGATATTATAATAGTGTCTAGGGTTTTCAAGTAAATATGAAATAGCCGAAATTGTTACATCTATTAAATTCCAGCTACTAGCCACAAAAGTGGGTAATACAATCAAAACCGTAGGGTCTCGTAGGGAAAATGGGTTTCCATCAATGGCAGGGCTACTGGGGTGTCGCCCGTCACATTACGTGGCCTAGATCAACGTACCGAGGAGCAGTCCCACTTCCCTGCAACACAAGGCCGGACCCATCCCTTACTGGACTGTCCCGAACAAGACCACCCCGTAGTTGGCGCGACCAACCACACACTAAGCCGAAATAGAAAGGGACCTCTAGACAGGGGTAAATCTCTCTCTCAAGTGGGGGCTACCCACGAAGCCTTGCTGCACCTCCCCTGTTTTAGCCATTCCCGGTTGATGAGGCTTGAGGTTACGATTACCTTTATAGATCACATCTATCTTAGAATGCTCATCGTCCACCTGTTGATGTGCTGAAAGCATTCAATCCATACATGTTCGTTCCGGGTTCGAACGAAACCGAAGGCACTATCTCGTTGCACTCATTATTGGAATCACCCTCAGAGTCAACGACCATAGCCCTTGCACTCTGATTCGCCATCTCGAATCTATAAGTACTATTCCATCAACTCATTACGGAATCACCCACAGAGTTATACTGACGTATAGCCCTTACACCTCGAGTCTTTACTTGCTCCACTTAGATTCATGACCTAACGTTTAATTGGAATCGATATGGTTTTCGGATTCCAAATATGGAAACCCGATCCCGGTCTCACCGAAACCAAACGCCATTTTAATGTCCAAGTTGTACTTAAGGGTTTAAACAATTTAAACTTATATTCAGGATGATATATATAAACAGATAGATGAATCATATTATTACAATAGATAATTCATATCAACATCCATCTCACAAAGCAGCATATCACATAACTCATAGATATCCAAATCATCCATTATCAACCAATCACCCAATATCATTCAACATCCAATATCAACCATCCAAGATCAATCATTCATCCATAACAGAATTGATTAACTCTTAATCACTTGGATTACTTAAATCCATCTTCATTATTTATTATTCCAAATAAAATAAATTAATCATCTCTAATGATTTTCCTTAATTAATCTTCCTTGATTAATTATCTTTTAATTACATTCAAGTAATTATCCTTAACCATATTCAGTAATTAATCCTTTAATTACTATCATTAATTACAATAATTAATGATCTTCATTAATCAATTAACTATAATTAATTACATTAATTCTTAATTAATTACAATTAATTAATCACATTTAAATTAATTACTTATATTAATCAGCCTTGATTAATATCATTAATCACATTAATTAATGATCCTTATTAATTAATAATAATTTAATTAAATAAATAATTAACTTATAATTAATCAACTCATTAATCATAATTAGTAATTAACAATTTTTAATTACTTATCTTAATTGATTAACTTCTTAATTAATTAATTTCTAATTTAGTTATATTAATTCTTGATTAATTAATCCATTTAATTAATCTTTAATTACTTCATTAAGTAATTATTATTCAATTTAAATTAATAAATAAATCCTTAATTAATTACCTTATTAATTATTCACAAATTTAATTAATTACCCTTAGTAATTAATCTCAATTAATCACATTCCTTAATTAATTAATCACATTAATCAATTAACTAAAATTAACTAAGTAATTAACTCTTAATTACTTGACAAGTAATTATCTCTAATTACTTTCACTAATAAATCTTAATCACTTTCTTAATTAATTACTTAACAAATAATTAACTCCATCATTAAATAATTCTTAATCCTCAAATTAATTAATTACTCCATAATTAATTAACTTCAAAAAAATAATATTAATCAATTCCTTAATTGATAACATCATATAATTACCATTAATCACTTCACTTAATTACTCCCATGAGTAATTTCTATTAATTACTTTCATAAGTAATTACCATTCTTAATTTCATTCAATAATTGACCATTAATTATTTTATTAAGTAATTATACTTAATTAATCCATAATTAAGTGATTATATAAATTTAAATAAATAATTAACTAATTAAATAATTAATTAATTAACTAATCTTCTTATAATTAAAGAAAATCTTTAATTAATTAAGAAAAGCGTAAATCTTAATCAAACTTAACTTATTAACAAATCATATTAAATAAGTATTATTAAGTTAATTATCCAAGTAATTTAACCTTATTTATTTCCATAAACAAATTATTTGAATTTAATCAAATTTTAACAACTTAAACAAATTATTAAATTTGGTTTTCCAAAATCATAATAATAACCTTATTTGAAAACAAAGCATTTCGAAATCAATTTAAAATCTGAAACACTTATCTCTTCTAACTCAAACTTCTTCAACTTGAATAAAATTTTGAAACATAAGTTTTAAACATTACTTTAAAATTTTGCTTAAAGCTTTAGTTCAATATTTAAGTTCAAAACACTTCTTTGAAATTGGATTTTAAAATTTAACTAAGATAATCACCTTCAAAACATTCATCTTTAAACATTTTAAACTTGAAATATAAATTCAATCAGCACTTTTAATAAATTGCTTAACATATATATTAAGGAAACAAGTTTAATTCGTAAATTAATTTCTTTAATAAACTTGTTTTGTAGTTTGAATCCTGATTTTATTTACTGCATCAATAAGTATAATCTGCACTTATTTTATTACAGTTCCAAACCATAACAAAAATACTCGAGACTAACCCTTAGTTCCCCCGTGCTACCCCCGAGACAACCAACCTCCATACCACTTCGAGTCAACCCTGGATCTAACGCGATAACTACTTCGAGTTCTTCAACTCGTCTTCCCCAAATTGTGCACGAAAGAAATGGTGCACGTGTCCACCGTCCTCCGGCAATCCTTGGTCGTCGCAACCATCGACGACAATCACCTTAACGCGTGCGAGCAATAACCCAAACCCAGATCTCAACAATTCGAGCTCGAACAAAAATTGAGTTGTTCGAACCCGAACTTGAACTGCCGTCGTCAGGAAAGAACCCATCACCCACGGCACCGACCGTCATGCGCCTCCCCACTCCGGCCATGCACTCGCAACATCCAAACACAACTCCACCCCAACAGCTATCAACTCCGATCATCAATCCAATACACAGTAGCCTCTGCAAACAACCCGAAAACAAAACCATACCAAACCCTACTTCGATCTAATACCATTACTTCGGCCTATAAAAAAAATCTTGAACATTTTTCCCCACTTCCATAATCCACAAACTTGCCTCGACCCAAGATTCAAACCCAATTGCAGCGTGGGTAATCGGCAAGTTGCAGAAACCCAAATTTCAAACAAACTCCAAATTCTCCCTAAGTACGCAACTAAAAATCATGATACAAGTATTGAAAATCATGATTTTCCAGTGCTATTCCAATCATGCCATCAAAATTAAAGTTAAATTCATAAATTTTTGACTCAATTTTTTTTTACTGTAATTATGAAATTTTTGAGCAAATATTTCATTTTAAAAACTTATAAACATTTTTAGATGAAAAGTCATATGATTACAAACAACTTCTCTTCACATATCAAGATTTAATATTGTTTGGATTAAAAGATTTTGAATTTTTCTTTTAACAGATCATTCACAGAAAACACACTTAATGTATACAACAAACTCTCACAGCATACAGGTACTAAACCATATAAATTTTAGCTACAGAATTTTAATACAAGTCAATAACAACACATGCAAGGCAGTAAAATAAGATCAACTGTTTTTAAAAAGTATCTACTCACATTGTTATGCAGAACAGAGCAGGTTTTTCTCAATTCCAAATTTCCAGGTTTGAATCTTAAGTCTGAAAATTGTGCTTTGGTTTGCTGTTGAAAACCTTACTGCATGCTTTACAATCGTTGATTAAACTTGCAGATGCCTTCAAATGAAATGCAGGTTGAATTCCATTTGCAATTGCAGATTGTAAATTTGCAGGTTGCTCTTGCATATTTTAATTTTGATTTCAGATTTGCTCTTTGTTTTACAGATTCGAAACTTTCAGATTTTAGTTAAGAAGAAGACAATGTTTGGGGAAAGAAAAGAATTTGTACTGAGGAATGAAAATGTTTGTAAATAAAACTAGTTTCCTTCTAAAAATTTTTTATTAAAAATTAAGATAAAAACATTGCCACATGTTGGCTTAAGAATAACATTTGTCATCAAGTTGTAAATTTTTCTTACAAGTGTTATTAAGGTGATTATTATGTTTACACATGTTCTTAACATTTTTAATAAATTCTTATTTAATTTAAATGTAATTATAAACTTACATAATTAAGTTACTTTGTTAATAAATGCTTACTTATGTATTTATACGTATTTATGAAATGTTTATACACATGAGTGAAATGTTTTTATGAAAATAAGCTTTTGAATTTTAATAAATACAAGTGTTAAATCTTTGTAATTCTTTATTTAATAATAGCTTACCTTTTAAAGAAAATATTCTAATACTAATAAAAATGCAAATAATTCTTATATATGTATTTAAAATCTAAAACATTTATACATATGCATTTATAACCATTTTAATTTGAACATTTTAAAGAAAACAAAAATAAAACATTGATAAATTTCCTTTATAAACTATCACATTTAAAATAAATAATTATCTTATATTTGGAAAACAAATTGAATTAATCTTTGAATTAACTTTTGAAAATATAATTTCTAAACAAAGCTTTAAGTTACAATATTCATTCATATATAAATTATTAATGGATTAAAATTAAATTTCAAAACAATATCAAACTATAACATATACATACATATATGTTACAAATTTGAAAATTCAACTTTATTTAAAACAAAAGATCTCCTATTCATAATATATCAAATGTATATATTACAAACATAATAAAATCTGATTAGCTTTGAAAATCAATTCTTATCAAATTTAAATTGTCAGAAAGATATTGATTACCATTAACAGATTAAATATTTATTAACCTTTAAAAGATTAAATTCACAAATTTTAAATTAAAATTATAAAGAAAATTATCAAATCAATTAAATTATTAATGAAGATTATTAAATTTATATTGCCCAAAATTCTGGGTCGTTACATACCACAATGTGACGACCCAACTTCCACACTCCAGGAAGTCGCATCACTAAGAAGAAAGAAAGGGATAAAAAAGAGAAAAGAAAGGAAAGAAAGAAACAGACAACATCAGAATCTCACCGCGGAATCGAATAAATTATATTATATCATATAAAACCTTACATAGTATCATATACATCAGGTTAAATAGCTAATACAACATAAACTAGACAGTTATAAACATCTGTCTAGCAATTACAATTCAAGTATATCAGAGAAAACAGATACAACTCAAACACAGCGGAACCACTACATATATCTACACGCTGAAGCCTCCTGCTCCATTATCTCCTCCTGAACCCGTCAAAGCAAATCCTGAAACACTTGACTACTCATACGTAATATGAGTACCCAAGAGTTTAATAAAACAGAAAATAAACACTCAGGTCAGACAGGGGTCTGGTGTGAGTAAACGGGGATAAAAGTTGCTTAACTTTGAAAATCCTTTGAAACAAAAGGTATCACGTAAGACTTCCCACACATAAACATGGAAAACTTTTTACCTTACGCTAACCAAAACATTTGATAGGAAATCCAGTGATATTATAATAATGTCTAGGGTTTTCAAATAAATAAGAAATTAGCCGAAATTGTTACATCTATTAAATTCTAGCTACTAGCCACAAAAGTGGGTAATACAATCAAAACCGTAGGGTCTCGTAGGAAGAATGAGTTTCCATCAATGGCAGGGCTACTGGGGTACCGCCCGTCACAGTACGTGGCCTAGATCACCGTACCGAGGAGTACTGCCACTCCCCTGCAACACAAAACCGGAACCATTCCTTACTAAACAGTTCTGAACAAGACCACCCCGCAGATTGGTCGTCACCAACTGCCACACAGTCGAAATAAAGGGACCTCTAGACAGGGATAAATTTTGCTCTCCAGTAGGGGCCACCCACGAAGCTTTGTTGCACCTCCCCTGTTTTAGCCATTCTCGGTTGATGAGGCTTGAGGTTACGATTACCTTTGTAGGACATATCAATCTTAGAATGCTCATCGTCCACCTGACGATGTTCTGAAAGCATTCAATCCATACAAGTTCGTTCCGGGTTCGAACGAAACCGAAGGCATTATCGCGTTACACTCGTATTGGAATCACCCTCAGAGTTAACGACGATAATCCTTGCACTATAAATCACCATCTCGAATCTATAAGCACTATTCCGTCAACTCATTACGGAATCACCCACAGAGTTATACTGATGTATAGCCCTTACACCTCGAGTCTCTACTTGCTCCACTTGGATAACGACCTAACGTTTAATTGGAATCGATGTGGTTTTTCGATATCCAAATATGGAAACCCGATCTCGGTCTCATCGAAACCAAACGCCATTTTAATGTCCAAGTTGTACTTAAGGGTTTTAAACAATTAACTCATTTTATTATTATCTAATTCACATAGATAGATAAACTACATCTCACAATAGATAATCACATTCATATCATAAACAAATAATCTGTATCATCATCACAAACAGATAATCACTCAACCAAATAATCCATCACAAACCATTATACTTAAACCAATCTTCCATATCATACAGATACAACTAATCTCATTACTGAGGTCACAACCATTCAACCAATAATATCTATAAGCAATGATTTATTAACCATCAACTATTGTTAATTTAAAATGAATTAATTTAATTACAACCATCTCTAATTAATTTAAATTAAATTAATTAACACTTCTATAAATCCTGCTTAATACCATTAATTAATTAACCCAGATAATTAATTATCCACTAAGTATTTAACTTGATTAAATATCATTGATTAATCATTCACTAATTACAATGAGTAATTAGTATTTAATTAATTTTCACAAATTAATTAACCTTATTCATAAGTAATTAACATTTAATTACTCATTTATTAATTAATTATAATTAATTATATTTATCCTTAATTAATTAATCACTTATTTAATTAATTATTACTTAGTTAAACAATCATTAATTACATCATTAATATTAATTAATGATCTTTAATATTTAAGTAAATTACTTAATGAAAATTAATTACATTTAGTAATTAATCTAATTATTAATCACCTTGATTAATATTAAATTTAGTAATTAACTTTCTTTAATTACTTATTTATAAATTAATTAACAAATCATTAATCATTAATTAATTCCTTAATTAATTACAAAAGTAATTATCCAAATTACTAATTACATACCAGTAATTATCATTATTACTTCTACCACTATAACGACCCAACTTCCAAACTCCAGGAAGTCGCATCGCTAATAAGAAAGAAAGGGATAGAAAAGAGAAAGAAAGAGAAGAAGAAGAAACAACACATCAGAATCTAAATAGCGGAACGAATAAATTATATTAATAACATAGAATATTACATAGTTTACAAACACCATCAGAGTACACAGATAATACAACACATACTAGACAGTTATAAACATCTGTCTAGTATTTACAACATAATACAATCCAGAGACAACACAGAACACACAGCGGAATACTATATCTATCTAACGCAGAAGCCTCCTGCTCCATTGCTCCTCCAATATTCGTCAAAGCTAACCTGAATCCCTTGGCTACTTGTAAAAATTTGAGTACCCAAGGGTTTATGAAAAAAAAAGATAAACTCCGGGTCAGACATGGGTCTGGTGTGAGTAACAGGTTAAAGTTGCTTAATTTTCAAAATTCTTTTGAAAAGAAAGGTATCACGTAAGACTTCCCACACATAAACATGGAAAACTTTTTACCTTACGCTAACCAAACCATTTGATAGGAAATCCAGTGATATTATAATAGGTCTAGGGTTTTCAAGTAAATATGAAATAAACAAAATTGTTACATTCATTAAATTCCAGCTACTAGCCACAAAAGTGGGTAACACAATCAAAACCATTGGCACTTATTGGATTTTGGATTCCATACAATGGCAGGGCTACTGGGGTACCGCCTGTCACAGTACGTGGCCTAGATCAACGTACCGAGGAGTACGCCCGCTCCCCTGCAACACAAGGCCGGAACCATTCCTTACTGAACAGTTCCGAACAAGGCAACCCCGCAGTTGGTGCGCAATTCCAACTGCCCACTAAGCCGAATAAAAAGGGACCTCTAGATAGGGATCAATCTTGCTTTCCAGTGGGGGTTACCCACGAAGCCTTGCTGCACCTCCCTTGTTTTAGCCATTCCCGGTTGTTGAGGCTTGAGGCTACGACTACCTTTAGAGAACACATTATCTTAGAATGCTCATCGTCCACCTGACGATGTTCTGAAAGCATTCAATCCATACAAGTTCGTTCCGGGTTCGAACGAAACCGAAGTCATTATCTCGTTACACTCATTTTGGAATCACCCTTAGAGTTAACGACGATAACCCTTGCACTCTGAATCCCCATCTCGAATCTATAAGTACTATTCCGTCAAACTCATTACGGAATCACCCACAGAGTTATACTGACGTATAGCCCTTACACCTCGAGTCTTCACTCTTCACATAAGATTCACGACCTAT
Source organism: Allium cepa (assembly GCA_030765085.1). Taxonomy (NCBI): domain Eukaryota; kingdom Viridiplantae; phylum Streptophyta; class Magnoliopsida; order Asparagales; family Amaryllidaceae; genus Allium; species Allium cepa. Next base: position 1,026,019,888 of record CM060928.1, on the reverse strand, counting down.
CGCTAATTTGGATCGATGTGGTTTTCGGATATCCAAATATGGAAACCTGATCCCGGTCTCATCGAAATCCAAAGCGTGTCCTTTAGGTCAAAGTTGTTTTAGAGTTTAAAACAAATTCAATTATATTATCTATATACACACAGATAGATAATTCATAGATTCACAACAGATATTTATCATTATCATAATCACAGATAATTCACATTATCACTATCAAAAGATAATCCATATCATCATCACAATTACAACCAATGCACCCATATCACTCAACATTATTAATCTCATAGTTGACATTCAAAACCATTCAAAGCAACTAATAACAACCATTCATAGGCAATGATCTATAATCATACTATCTATAATTAATTTAAATTTAATTAAATTAATTACATCATCTCTAATTAATTTAAAATGAATTAAATTAATTACTAATATAATCTTGCTTACATCATCATTAATTAATTACAAACTAATTAATTGATTAACCGCTAATTTATCATCTTAATTAATCAATCCTGATTAATTATACTTTAATTAATTTCTCAAAATTAATTACTCTAAACCAATTACATTAATTAACTTTTAATTACCTCATTAATTAATTAACTATAATTAATTACATTTAACCTTAATTAATTTCAATTACTTAATTACATTTAATTACTTATTATTGATTAATTAATATTAATTAATCAATCTTAATTACATCATTAATTATATTAATTAATGACTCCAATTATATTTAATTAATTACTCAATTAAATTAATTACTTTCAGTAATTAATCTCACTTAAACCATAATTATTAATCTCCTTTGATTAATCTCAATCTGTAATTAACTACCCTTAATTACTTATCAAATTAATTACCCCTGAATAAATTTCTTTAATTAATCCCTTTATTAATTATACAAAATAATTTAATCCAAATTATTTTCACAATCCCAACACTATCCACTAATTAAATCCAGTAATTATGTCTAATTACTTTACTGATTTATGTAATTAAAAATTATTTACATTAATTAGTTATTTATTATTAATTATACCTTAATTAATCAATTCCAAATTACATCATTAATTAATTAATTAATGATTTCTAACTACATTTAATCAATCTCTATATATAAATTAATTACATAAGTAATTAATCTTCAATTAATCCACATATATATATATATATATATTAATCAAGGGTGATTAATATATATATATGGATTAATTGAAGATTAATTACTTATGTAATTAATTTATATATAGAGATTGATTAAATGTAGTTAAAAATCATTAATTAATTAATTAATGATGTAATTTGGAATTGATTAATTAAGTTATAATTAATAATAAATAACTGATTTATGAACCTGGCTTTGATACCAAATGAAACGACCCGCAAATCTGTACCCCTTGTGTCAACACTATTCCACCTAAATCAACTCAAGTTGTACAAAAATACGAACGATTTGGGTTAAAGAAGAAGAGGTAGAAGAAGAAAATAGAAAACAACATCAGAATCTAACCATCGCAACGGAACAAAATATAATAGATAATAAATAATCTTTACTCAAAATCAAATATCTCTGTTTATATATTATATCATCGGAGTATATCAATCACAGCTCAACATCAATGTCATACAAATGGATACACAACAACTCAACACAGCGGAATATATGTATATAACAAGTACGCGAATACGTATCGACATCCAGCTCGTCTCCTGGGCACCACAGCATTTCCTGTATCCTATAATACTCGGTCTGACCCGAGCATTATAGTTAAATAACACCCGAGTCAGTCTGGAATACCAGCGTGAGAAAATCACACCCAATTGATTATTAAAGTTTCAAAAATCCTTTGAAAACAAAAGCATCTCGTAAGACCATGCCACAAATAAACATGTCGGGTTTTATGTCTCGGGATGGTCTCGGGAAAATTGGAGGGTGACTCGAAGCAAGTGAAGTACAAGGGCTAGTCGCTACTAATCCTGAGGATATTTCCAAAATGGATGTAGTAGGAATAGTGCCTTCGGTTCCGTTCGAACCCGGGACGGAATTGTATGGATGAATGCTTGCGGAACATCGTCAGGTGGACGATGGGCATTCTAAGGAATATGTTCTATAAAGGTAACGCTTAGCCTCAAGCCTCATCAAATGGGAATGACTGAAAATCAGAGGTGCAGCAAAGCTTCGTCGGTACCCCCACTTGAGAGCAAGGTTTATTCCTGTCTAGAGGTCCCTTTATTTTCGGCATAGTGGTGCGGTTGCTGATCACAACTGCGGGGTTGTCTTGTTTGGAACTGTTCAGTAAGGAATGGGTCCGGCTTTGTGTCGCAGGGGAGCGGGCGTACTCCTCGGTACGGTGATCTGGGCCACGTACTGTGACGGGCGGTACCCTACTAGCCCAGCCATTGATGGAATCCAAAATCCAATAAGTGCCAACGGTTTTCATTGTATTACCCACTTTTGTGGCTAGTAGCTGGAATTTAATAGATGTAACAATTTCGGCTATTTCTTATTTACTTGAAAACCCTAGACACTATAATATCATCGGATTTCCTATCAAATGTTTTGGTTAGCGTAAGGTAAAAACTTTTCCATGTTTATGTGTGGGAAGTCTTACGTGATACCTTTCTTTTCAAAGGTTTTCAAAGTTAAGCAACTTTAACCTGTTACTCACACCAGACCCATGTCTGACCCGGAGTTATTTCTGTTTTTCTTTAACTCTTGGGTACTCAAATTTTTACGAGTAGCCAAGGGAATTCAGGTTAGGATTCAGGTTAGCTTTGACGAATTATAGAGGAGCAAATGGAGCAGGAGGCTTCTGCGTATAGTTATATAGTTTTCCGCTGTGTTGGTATCTCTGAGTGTTTGTCTGTAATGTATTGAGTTGTAATAACTAGACAGGTGTTTATATCTGTCTAGTATGTGATGTATTGTCTGTGTAACTCTGATATTTGATGTATACTATGTAATACTTATGTTATTAATATAATTTATTCGTTCCGCTGTTGAGATTCTTGTGTTGTTTCTTCTTTCTCTTCTTTCTTTTCTCTTTTCTATCCCTTTCTTTCTTAAGGATGATACGACTTTTTGTAGAGAAAATGTCGGGTCGTATCATTACTGTAACGACCCAACTTCCATATCTCCAAGAAGTCGTATCGCTAATAAGAAAGAAAGGGATAGAAAAGAGAAAGAAAGAGAAGAAGAAGAAACAACACATCGGAATCTAAACAGCGGAACGAATAAATTATATTAATAACATAAAATATTACATAGTTTACAATCACTATCAGAGTACACAGATAATACAACACATACTAGACAGTTACAGACACTTGTCTAGTATTTACAACATAATAAAACTCAGAAACAACACAGGACACACAGCGGAATACTATATATCTAACGCAGAAGCCTTCTGCTCCATTGCTCCTCCAATATTCGTCAAAGCTAACCTGAATCCCTTTGCTACTCGTAAAAATTTGAGTACCCAAGAGTTTATGAATAACAAAAATAAACTCCGGGTCAGACATTGGTCTGGTGTGAGTAACAGGTTAAAGTTGCTTAACTTTCAAAAACCTTTTGAAAAGAAAAGTATCACGTAAGACTTCCCACACTTAAACATGGAAAAGTTTTTACCTTACGCTAACCAAAACATTTGATAGGAAATCCAGTGATATTATAATAGGGTCTAGGGTTTTCAAGTAAATATGAAATAGCCGAAATTGTTACATCTAATAAATTCCATCTACTAGCCACAAAAGTGGGTAATACAATCAAAATCGTTGGCACTTATTGGATTTTGGATTCCATACAATGGCAGGGCTACTGAGGTACCGCCCGTCACATATGTGGCCTAGATCACCGTACCGAGGAGTACGCCCGCTCCCCTGCAACACAAAGCCGGACCCATTCCTTACTGAACAGTTCTGAACAAGATAACCTCGCAGTTGGTGTACATCCAACTGCCCACACAGCCGAAATAAAAAGGGACCTCTATACAGGGATCAATCTTGCTCTCCAGTGGGAGCTACCCATGAAGCCTTGCTGCACCTCCCCTGTTTTAGCCATTCCCGGTTGATGAGGCTTGAGGCTACGATTACCTTTAGAGGACACATCTCTTAGAATGCTCATCGTCCACCTGACGATGTTCTGAAAGCATTCAATCCATACAAGTTCGTTCCGGGTTCGAACGAAATGGAAGGCATTATCTCGTTGCACTCATTTTGGAATCACCCTCAGAGTTAACGACGATAACCCTTGCACTCTAAATCACCATCTCGAATCTATAAGTATTATCCGTCAAACTCATTACAGAATCACCCACAGAGTTATACTGACGTATAGTTCCTACACCTCGAGTCTTCACTTGCTCCACTTGGATTCACGACCTAACGTAAATTTGGAATTGATGTGGTTTTCGGATATCCAAACATGGAAACCCGATCCCGGTCTCATCGAAATCCAAAGCGTGTCTTTTAAGGCCAAGTTGTTTTAAAGGTTTAAAACAATTCAATTATCCATATATACAAATAGATAATCACAGATTCACAATAGATAATCAACATTATCATCATCAGATAAACCATATTATCATTATCCAAACAGATAAGCTATATCAACATCACAATGCAACCAATGCATCCATATCACTCAACATTATCTATCTCATATCTGAGATTCAAAACTATCCAAAGTAAAGAACATCATCCATCTATATAAGCAATGATTAACCACACCAAATATAATTAATTTAAAATGAATTAAATTAATTACATCATTCTATTAATTTAAAGTAAACTAAATTAATTACTTCATCAATATCAACTTGCTTATCATTATTAATTAATTATCAATCAATTAATTAATCATCAATCAATTATTCATTTTAATTAAAGGTTAATTAATTCTTAGTTAACTTTCATTATAGATTAAGAACCTCTTAATTTAATTAAGAAAACCTAATTAAACTTAATTACTAGTTTAATTATCCTTTAATTACTTAATTAATTAATTTCTAATTACATATTAATTAACCTCTAATCATTAATTAATCCATTGTAATTATTAGTTAATTAAATTAGTAATTATCCTTAATTAATTACTTAATTACCCCTTTTATGTCTAATTAATTAAATTAATTAATTATTTTAAAAGGGCTAATTAAGTAATTAATTAAGGATAATTACTAATTTAATTAACTAATAATTATGATGGATTAATTACTGATTAGAGGTTAATTAATATGTAATTAAAAATTAATTAATTAAGTAATTAAAGGATAATTAAACTAGTAATTAAGTTTAATTAGGTTTTCTTAATTAATAATTAAGAGGTTCTTAATCTATAATGAAAGTTAATTAAGAATAATGGTTCTGGCTTTGTGTTGCAGGGGAGCGGGCGTACTCCTCGGTACGATGATCTAGGCCACGTACTGTGACGGGCGGTACCCCAGTAGCCCTGCCATTGATGGAAACCCATTCTTCCTACGAGACCCTACAGTTTTTATTGTATTACCCACTTTTGTGGCTAGTAGCTGGAATTTAATAGATGTAACAATTTCGGCTATTTCTTATTTATTTGAAAACCCTAGACACTATTATAATATCACTGGATTTCCTATCAAATGTTTTGGTTAGCGTAAGGTAAAAACTTTTCCATGTTTATGTGTGGGAAGTCTTACGTGATACCTTTTGTTTCAAAGGATTTTCTAAAAGTTAAGCAACTTTTATTTCCCGATTACTCATACTAGACCCATGTTTGACCTGAGTGTTTATTTTCTGTTTTATTAAACTCTTGGGTACTCATATTACGTATGAGTAGTCAAGTGTTTCAGGATTTGCTTTGACGGGTTCTGGAGGAGATAATGGAGCAGGAGGCTTCAGCGTGTAGATATATATAGTTGTTCCGCTGTGATTGTGTTGTGTCTGTTCTCTCTGATATATACTTGAATTGTAATAGCTAGATAGATGTTTATAACTGTCTAGTTTGTGTTGTATTAGCTGTTTAACTCTGATGTATATAATACTATGTAAAGTATTATGTGATATATTATAATTTATTCGATTCCGCTGTGAGATTCTGATGTTGTCTGTTTCTTCTTTCCTTTCTTTTCTCTTTTCTATCCCTTTCTTTCTTCTTAACGATGCGACTTCCTAGAGTTTGGAAGTTGGGTCGTCACATTGTGGTATCAGAGCTCTATGTTGAGTGAATACCTAGATTCTGCAGTGGTGTCCTTCTTGAGAGAGCGTATTTGTAATTTTGAGTGTATATATATATATATATATATTTCTACCTATTAGATTGGGTTACCTGTTCAAGTTGTCCAATATAAGTAATAAAGGTAGATAGGGTAGTAGTGTGTGTAACACAACTACCAATGGTTGGAGTTCGAGTGTTTGAAGTTGGAAGTGGTCTGCTAGGGAAGTTTGGGCATCTTGAGTAGTTTTGCAGTTTGGTATAAAGGATTTCACCAATCTCTGAAGGAAATCTTTTTAAGATTCGGAATTTATCTTTGGACTGTAAGCTGGATTTCACTCGTATGAGTGGATTTTATTGAATTTGGATTAGTTGGGAGTGCTGAAGCCAGAGTTGGTATCTTGGTAACCTTAGGAAGAAGTTCTGTCTATATTTGAGCTTGGTTTGGGAGCGAGTTTCCTGAGAGATATCTGTCTATCTGGAAGGCTCTATTGTGAAGAGGCTAGTGTAGCTTTGAGGTTCGATGAGCTTTTGGATAAGGATGTCTTTGGCAGGAGTAGAAGCAGTGAGTGGCTTGTTCTTCGATGGTTTAGAAAACTCTGTGATTCTTCTATCAGTAGTCCGGGCAGATGGTGGAGCTTGTCCATTTCTTCTGGAAGCTCAGTTGGGAGTAATGTTAGTGGTTAAGAGGTAGACCACTAGTTTCTTCTTTTGAGGGCTTTAGCTATTCTGATTTTGTAGTGGGAACGATTTCTTGGAATCTGAACTGAGTGGAATCGCAAAAGTGACTTGCGATGGTTCGGAAGTTCTCTGAGTGATCTTTGTTTGGAGTGAAGCATCTTTAGAGGATGTTTGAGTTATCGAAGTGGTTTGAGATTTCTCTAGATATCTTCAAAGGAGTTAAGATTTGCATCCGCATCGAGAGTTTGAGTTCTGTTTCGACCTGGTTCTTGGAGCTTTACCGGTGAATCAGATTAGTAGGAGGTTCTTTAAGAGAAATCTGTTTAAGTTGGTAGGATTTATCGGATCTAGTTTCTGGTTGAATTTTTTCTATGGTGTTTGTGACCGAATCGGATAGCTCACTGAGATTCTATGGAATTTGATGAACAGTGTTTCTGGGATAAGTTGATCAAGTTTATACTTGTGTTCATCAACAGCATTCTTAAATCAGAGTTGCGCAGTGGAAGCATGGTGGCAGCTATTCCAGGATAGAAGCAGCACCCGATTCTTTGGGAATTTGAATTTTGTCTTGGATCAGAGGATTTCTACAGGAAATTCATTTTGGATCTGGGGACTTGATTGTTTTGCATCTGTTTGTTTTACGGATAGAGTAGTATGTTTGGAGTCTTATAATATTGGTGTCGAAGAGTTGTGTGGTAGATTTGTTTGATCTAGAAGTTGAAGGCAGCCCAGGATCGACAGGAGAGATTTGTGGATAAGAGATTGGATCTTCTGTTTTCTCTTGAGAGTTAAGTGTTTGATCTACAGGATTGAATTGCCAGTTCGGATGGCTGGAATTCGTTATGTTTTTCACGTATCTCTGAGGAAGTACGTGTATGGTTTATCTTTGGTTTTAGAATCAGTAATTCTGAGAGATTTGGAATTTGATCAGGACTTGTCTGTGGTCCAGTTCTCGGTTTAGATTTGTAGATCTAGATATAGTTGCTCTAGATCTGAGTGGTGTAGCTAGTTTAGATTCTGTAGAGCGAGTGTCCCGGTGTTTGTACCCGGGAAACGCTAGGAATCGTATCCAGAATTTTGTCTGGATAATTAGAATTGTTTGTTTGAATTGGTTGCTATGGTTGCTAGTATTTTGGTTGATAGCATATGCTTGCTATTTTAAATTTTAAAATCTGTATGGGATTATTAAATTACCTTTGCTTTTAAATTTCGAGGACGAAATTCTTTTAAGGGGGAAGGAATGTGATGTCCTGGAAATTTAGGCAATAATTATTTAACAATTTCATTGATAATTATTTTAAAATGTGAAATATTGATTTAAAAATTTAATTCAAACAGGAATTTTCTTTTGAAGATTAATAATTCTTTAATTTGTCAAATGATATTCTTTTCAAAATAATAGTAAATTAATTTAAATTGAGAATCTTATTCTATTCAAATGTTAAAAATATTTAAATGATAAATTTATCTTTCTAAGCTTATTTAAAAATATTTTATTTATATGTATAAATGTTTATACATTGTAAATAGAGGATTTGGTTTTAATTTTAATTTATATTAAATAAAGGATATTTTCTAATTATTATATAAATGCATAATTTGTAAATTGATTAATTTAATTTAAATTAGTATTGTAAACTTTTCAAAAGTTTGTTTTAAAAATCTATCTTATATTTTCATAGAAATGTAAGTAAGTATTTATTTTGTTTATAAGAATAAATATAGTTTAAATTTTATTTTTATAATAAAGGTTTGTTTCTTTTTATTTTAAAAATTGTTTTTTTTGAAATAAGATTTAATTCATTTTTGTTAAAGTATAACATTTAGTTTGAAACCTTTTGAAATAAAATGAATTCAACACTTCTTCTCTTCTTAAAATCTTTTCTTTTGAAATTTAGTTTCAAAAGAATATTATTTTGAAAAATAATTAAGCAAACATTTAAAATGTATAGTTTTATAAAGAAGTTTATATGTATTTATTTACAGACTACATGTTAATAAACATTTGAAAACATGCTAAAAAAATTAGTAATGGTTTAAGATAAATTTAAATACATTTACAAATTTAGAATTGCTTTTATATTAGTAAGGTACATGTGTTAAAATCTTAAAACATAAAGTGAACACTTGTAAATTTATCTACACCTAAACATAACAAGTGGCAAGCTAATTCATTTTTGAAATTTAATTTTATTGACAATAAAACATAACAAATGCATTTGTTAAAAACACTTTCTCTTCAAATTGAAAAATATGAAAACCAGATTTGTAAAAAGAATTTCAAAACCCAAAATAGATTGCATGTTAAAAATCTGCAAACCAAATACAAATCAATTTCTGCAAAACAAACAACTTCAAATCTGCAAATTACAACTTCAAATCTGAGCAATAAGAATAGGAGGTCTGCATGCTTACATCAACAAGTAAAGCAACTTCAACTAGCAATTGAAAGCCAGATTTCATCCTGTAGTTTCAACAGGGTCCTGGAAAATGAATCTGCATCTAATTGTTTTTTGCATCTTCAATTTAAAAAGGTGAGTAAGCTTTTATTTTTAAAAACAGTTTCTTTTAAAAACCAAAGTTAAAGTAATTTATAGCACTAAAGATCAAATGTAAACTGTTTCCCAGAAATCAAACTGTTAAACAGAACTGTTCTGTTTTGTTTTAGAAATGAACTAAATAAACCTCACATGCATAAAAGCTTAAGATATCTGTGTATGTGAATTGGTAGAGATAAGTATTTTGTGATGATTGTATGTTGATGACTGTTCTGTGTACATATATGAATATGTTTATCTGTGTTGATTTTCCTGTAGCTGCATATCTTTGTAAACTAAGTTTTTCTTTTATAGAAATTCTTTATCACTTGAATTGATTCCAGTTAGCAATTTTTGTGTAAATAAAATATGTTTGTTTGGTATAAATTTAGATTTATAAATTATAATTTAGTTAATCAAAATCTGTAGCCTCTGTAAACCAAAAAAAAAATCAGTCATCATTAGAATAAAACAAATATCAAACATCTTAAATTATTAGAACAAGTGTATAATTAGAATGCATGTACAGTTTTAAATAAACTGTTGGGGGGAAACATTTCTGTTTTAAACATAAGTGGAAATATCGGAATAATCTGATAGGCTAGTGGACTTTGGAAGTTGAGATGCTTCCTGGAAATGGGGGACTGATGGATGAGTGAAGGGAAATTGGGAGGTAGATCGCCAGAGGTGGTGGTGACAGCAATAACTGTTTTACAGGTTTCAAACCCTTATCTTCGAGTAGTTGAAGTTTTGGTTTCTTCTCTTGTTCTCTGTTGCATCGAATGATGAAATACTTTGGGATTGGGAAGAAGCGTCGTAGATGGAGCTATAACCGGAGTTGTAAGTGGTCAGGTGATCGGTGATGTGATTTCAAGATGATGACAGGTTTTGGTTTTTGTTACAGGGGGGTTCAGGTTACATTGAATAACCTGAATTTTGTTTCGAGCTGATTTAATAACTCTGGTGGTCGTGGATAAGTTTGGGGGATGGCCTGCGATGTGGTTAAGGGGTTAAGAGTGGCTGTAGGTGGCCGGAGTGCCGGTGCATATGCACCATATATGTTGAAGTCTAGTGAACTTCTGGGGGAGGTGTGTAGGGTTTCTAGCTCGGAGTCACACTCGAGTTTTTTGTGCTTTTGACTTGAAGCAATTGGATTTGAAACTCGAAGTGGAATAAGGGGTTGCTCGGGGTAATATGATTACAGGTTTTATAACCTGAGAGTGTGCAGTTTTCTTGAATTGCATGAAATTCATAATTTTTTTTAAAGTTGAAGTTTGATTTAAGTGGGAGTTAAGTCTGAATTCAAATAAAGTTTGAAATTCAAAGTTTTTAAAAATGAAATCTTAAATTTAAACAAGATTTAAATTTGGTTTTAAATCAATATTTAAAACAGTTTCAGGTTTATCTTTTAAAACCCAGATTTTTGTTTCAAAACAGTTTGTAAAAAAAATAAAAAAAAATGAGATGAACATATTTAAATGTTTTAAAATAGATTTGAAAATGAAATTTGATTTCAAATAAGATTTAAAACTTGAAATAATTTAGTTCCTTTAGTATTGAATTAAAATATGAAGTGTTAATTTTAATTTGGAAGTTGAAATTAATCAATTTATTTTCAAAGCTTAATTGATTTTAATCAAGTAATTTATTTTAAATCTTTCTTTATATTTAAGTAATGAATGTTCTTTAACATTCATTTTATTTTAAGGTTTATATTTATTTAAATTTGGATTAATGTTTAAATAGTTTAACATTTTAACTATTAAATTTTTAAATGGAATTTGAATTTAATTTTAGAAATGTATTGTTTAATACATTTTGAATGTAAATGGAGTCATTTGATAAGTAAATAAATTATTTTGAAAATAATTAAGAATTTACTTAATTATTTGGTTTTAAATAGTGGTTTAGGTTAATTTTTAATTAGAGATGATTAATGAATAATTAATCTAAGATAATTTTTCTTAAGTATGTAATTATTGAAAATGTTGTTAATTAATAAAAATAATTATCTAAGGACAATTAAGTAATTAATTAATGTAATTAATTTTGATAATTAACTAGATTAATTAATTGAATATAATTGATTGTAATTTGTTAAGTATAATTAATTGTTAAAGTAATTAAGGAATTAATTACTTATTGTAATTAATTTTGAAATTGTGATTTGTTTAAGTTAATTAATTTAGTTTAATTAATTCAAATAAATCATTTGATGATTTAATAAGTGTAATTACTTAATGTAATTAATGGAGCAGGATTACTTTGTGAAGTAATAAATGATAATTACTGGAATGTAATTAGTAATTTGGGTAATTACTTTTGGAATTAATTAAGGAATTAATAAATGATTAATTATTGGATAATTAATTTGATTTATGAGTAATTAAAGAAAGTTAATTACTGAATTGAATATTAATCAAGGTGATTAATAATTAGATTATTTACTAAATGTAATTTAATTTTAATTAAGTAGTTTAATTAATGATGTAATTAAGAATTGTTTAATTTAGTAATAATTAATTAATTAAGTGATTAATTAATTATAATTAATTAAGGATAAATATAATTAATTATAATTAATTAACAAATGAGTAATTAAATGTTAATTACTTATGATTAAGGTTAATTAATTTGTGAAAATTAATTAAATACTAATTACTTGTTGTAATTAGTGAATGATTAATCAAAGACGTTTAATCAAGTTGAATACTTAGGAAGTAATTAATTAACTTGGTTAATTAATTAATGGATGTTAAGCAGGATTTATAGAAGTGTAAATTAATTTAATTTAAGTTAATTAGAGATGGTTGTAATTAATTTAATTCATTTTAAATTAATTATAATTGATGGTTAATAAATCATTGCTTATAGATATTATTGGTTGAATGGTTGTGACCTCAGTAATGAGATTAGTTGTATCTGTATGATATGGAAGATTGGTTTAAGTATGATGGTTTGTGATGGATTATTTGGTTGAATGATTATCTGTTTGTGATGATGATACAGATTATTCGTTTATGATATAAATGTGATTATCTATTGTGAGATGTAGTTTATCTATCTATCTGAATTAGATAATAATAAAATGAGTTAATTGTTTAAAACCCTTAAGTACAACTTGAACATTAAGATGGCGTTTGGTTTCGATGAGACCGGGATCGGGTTTCCATATTAGGAATTTCGAAAACCACATCGATTCCAATTAAACGTTAGATCTTTAATCCAAGTGGAGCAAGTGAAGACTCGAGGTGTAAGGGCTATACGTCAGTATAACTCTGTGGGTGATTCCGTAATGAGTTGACGGAATAGTACTTATAGATTCAAGATGGTGGTTTAGAGTGCAAGGGCTATGGTCGTTGACTCTGAGTGTGATTCCAATACGAGTGTAACGAGATAGTGCCTTCGGTTTCGTTCGGACCCGAAACGAACTTGTATGGATTGAATGCTTTCAGAACATTGTCAGGTGGACGATGAGCATTCTAAGATTGATGTGTGTTGAATATGCGCTTTGCGCTTATAAGATTTTTGTTTGATGATAATAAACATATATACATTCGTTTAAATGTATTTGTTAATATACTATTTTATTTTTCACAGTTTAAATAAATATTTGTTGAATAAAATAAATAACACAGAATTTGAATTCAAACGAATATTTTATTCAAACAAATATTTATTACAACTTTAAATGGTACAATTTCAAGCTCCCACTATAACTATACAACTTTGATTACAATTACATCACATTTCATATTTACAGTTGACCTCACTACATATCACTCGCACTCGTATTTATCTTCAACTGCATTCCAGTTTGAATCCAGCATCTGAATAATCTGCAAAAATATTTTCAAGCGCAGTAAAATTGAAAAGGAAATATTTTTGCAATTCAAAAATAAAAGATAATTTTGAAAATATGATGAAAATATGATTTGCCTCAGTTATTTGGGTTGTTCGTCATAATTTAAATTTGAATTCATCATACACGAACAACTTGTGACATACACAGTGTATTACTGTATATGCCACAAGGCCGTGCACGTCGATATACACACGTGATTGATTTACAGGAACAGGTGAGCACAGGTCAAACCCAAATAAAAAGCCGGGTTCAACTCACGTGCAATAACATAAAGGTCACAACTCTCAGCACAAGGTCAAACCCAAGTTTTAAAACTGGATTCAACTCAGGTGCGAATTAAAAGTACACATGAATGCTATGTTCAAACATGACACAGCCTCAAATCAATGGACATGCAGTCAACTCAAGTACATCAACTACAAGTTCAACAATATCAAGTTCAGTCCAGTGCCAACAAACAACAAGTCTCGACCAAAACAGTATGCACCAGTCAAGGCTGCAAATGAAATGCAACACACATGTACATCATGATATCCGGACCAGATGCAACATGGACAAGATGAAATAAAACCAAGACAACAAGTTCAAGGCAACATGGACTGCAGACAACTCAAATGAACCAAATGCACATGTCAACAACAACTGCATAGGAATGCAGTAACAAACATAAGGAATAACCAAGTGGAGCATCTGTGTCAAAACGTAGCAAATGTCAACATGAAGTGTATGCAATTCGAAGTGAGATTACAGCAAAATGACAGTACAAACAGTGGCACATTGATACATGATCAGGTCAGAGACAACATTCAAGCCCCAAAACCAAAGATGCAACAGATAATGATGCATGGAAGACTCGATTGACCGAGTGCACCAGTGATGCAAGAAATGCCCAACACAAATGGCTAGGGAAATACTCAATGCATGCAACAATGTGCACTGTTCAGAAAGGCAATACACAAGTGACCATACACATATATACATACAAGAATGTATGTATACGTATGATCAGCCATCAAAGTACAAGTGCAAGTGAAACACAAGAAGCAAATGCTACCATGACTCGAGTGAATGCTACAGCAACAAAGACCAAGGCTATAATGTGCATAGATATGCAAACAAAACAAGCTACAATGAATGCATCAATAAACCAGTTACAACAATGCATCAGTGAGCAACACAGCAACATGAATACAGATTCAAGTCAATCCTAACAGCATGAATCGAGCTCATTAAAGGCCGCAACAGAATACATCAAAAGCAAACCGAGTACAGGCCATAACATGTCAATACAAACACATGAGGTAATGAAGCACTGAAGTGATGCATCCAGTACCAACCAGAAAAAGATGGCCAGAGACAAAATGAATCAAAGCCAAGACCGAAGCCAGCAATAAAAAATAAAAAAAAAATTCACGAAATCAACATGGTCAAAGCAAATCAACGCAGTGATAAAAATTCAAGTGAGTATGAAGAATTGACGAAGTCAAAAATCAACACCGTGATGAGCACAGCAATTCAAAGCCGTGGGTATCAAGCAACGAATATACGATTGTGAACAAGTCAAAGAAATCATAAGCATCAAAACATTATCAAGCGGCCAAAGCACAGTGAAGAAGAATTCAAACAAAACTTATACGAACGCAAAAATAGGATTTCGAACGCATATAAAAGCCCAATCATCATCGGCAATCAAATCATCGAATTCCAGAAAGCACAAAATCAGTAAAGCAAAAGGATATAATTACATACCGGAATTCGATCAACGAAGCAGCCGTGGTGAGCAAATTAAAGGGCATCGAAGTCGAACAGTATCAAAGGTCGGCGCTTCAATTTGCAAAAAAAACCCTAATTTGGATCAAGGACGCAAGCCCTAATTCAAGCGCAAAAAGGAACGAAAGGGAGGCCGTGTTTTTACAGAAGAAAATAAAGGAACGGGTTAAAAAACAAGGGGCCGACCCTGTTTATTATAAAAGGGGTTTAGTGTTTTTATTTTGGGTTATTTATTTTTTTGTCTTATAATTGTTGTTTTTATTTTTCGAATCGAAGAATATGTAAATCACCACCTAGGGATTAGGTCGTGTCAGATTGTCTAGTTAGAATTAGTTCAGTGAGCAGGGTGTGCGAGTTTGCAAAGCTCTATAGGCGGGAGCAGTGTTTGCGAGTAATCAAAGCTCTATAGGCGGGAGCTGAGTTTGCGAGTAAACGAAACTCTATAGGCGGGAGCAGGGTGTGCGAGTCTAGTAGAGTGTTTGTGAGCGGGAGCAAATGTTTGCGAGTCTAGTCGAGTGTTTGTGAGCGGGAGCAAAAGGGTCTGCGAGTCTAGTAGAGTGTTTGTAAGCGTGATACTGTTTAATTCTAATAGAAATCCGTGAATGCAGCAGTAGGCAGGGGTTGCCGAAGCTGGGTAAATTTTGTGTGTGATTTACTTTTCAGCATATTTATTTCTACAGCTTGTTTCTGTGTTTATATCGAGAAAATTTGCTATAACCCTATTCACCCCCCCTCTAGGGTTAATCTAGATCCTACAATTGGTATCAGAGCCCGGTATTTTGTTTTTAACTCTAGAGTCATGAATTCACCGAATAATGCTTTTTCTGAGGGGCAATCTATTACTAGGCCACCCATGTTTAATGGGAATGATTATGCTTATTGGAAAGTTAGGATGGGTATATATCTTAGTTCTGTTGATTATGATGTTTGGGATATTATTGAAACTGGCTATAAACCTCCCACTATAATCGTTGGTGATAATGAGATTCCTAAACCTAAGGATAGGTGGGATGCTAACGATAAGAGATTGAAAACGACAAATGCTAAAGCCATGAATGCTTTGATATGTGCTCTTGATAAAAATGAATTTAATAGAATTTTTCATTGTACAACAGCACAGGAAATTTGGCACACTTTGGAGGTGACACACGAAGGAACTTCTCAAGTCAAGGAGTCTCGTCTAGCCCTATTCAACAATGAATACGAAAACTTTGTGATGGACAAAGGCGAGAGCATAAAAGACATGTTTGGACGCTTTTCAACCTTGGTATACAACGCTAGAGCGCTTGGGAAAGTCTTCACAGAGGTAGAGCTTGTGCGGAAGATATTACGAGTCTTACCAATGAACTTTGAGGCAAAAGTCACAGCAATACAAGAATCGAAAGATCTGAGTAAACTAAGCATGGAGGAGTTGATTGGTAACTTGATGACATATGAGCTTGAGCTAAAAGCAAAGGAAGAACGCAACAACTCCGAACCAAAGAAGAAGACGATTGCCTTAAAGAGCAAAGAAGAGAGCGATGAAGATGAAGAAGATCCAATTAAAGAGCTTGCAATGGCTGTCAATAATCTTAGAAGATGGTCTAGATTCAAGCCACGCAAGAAGAAAACAAGTCGTAATAGGCCAAAAGATTCTGAAATTCCGATAATAAACTGACATGTTATAACTGCAACAAGCCTGGCCACATCAAACCAAAATGCCCACTTCTCAAAAACAACAAAGGAAAGAAAAAGAAAAAGAAAAAGAAGGCTTTTGCAGCGACTTGGGATGATGAAGAAGGAGAGGAAGTTTCGGATAGCAGCTCAGAGGAGGCTAACTTGTGTCTTATGGAAAAATCAGATTCAGAAGCAAGCTCTGAGGAATCTAGTGAGGCAGGTGAGTATTCCTATAGAGATCTTGTTTTTATATGCTTAGATCTTACTAAAACAATTGATAGTCTTGAATCTAAAATTGGAAACTGAAATCTGATAGGAGAGAATTTGCTCGCGAAAATTTTAGGTTAAAAACTGAACTTGAAAATATTCAAAACCTAGAATGTAAAAAATGTAAGATTTTAGATTCAGAATTATCAAAACTTAGGAATAACTTTGAGAATCTTGAAAAAGAAAACTTGAATCTTAAGGAAACCATCGACACTAGGAAAAAGGATTTTAAGAAATTGTTGAAACTTCAAGAAATGGTGTTTAAAATAATTATGATGTTGATTGACTATTGATTACACATGAATATAACTGTTTCTGAAACTGACAATAGATATTTGTTTGATTGTTAACACGGTCTCAATTTAAATCCAAGAAAATTTCATTTAAAAAATTGTTGAAAACAATCATGAGATAATTTGTTGAAATTTCACAATCTGGTCTTTGACATCCAACGAGTGAATATTGAGTGAAATTTAAATTCAGATGCATATTACACTGGTAATATAGTTGATAGAAAAATTACTAGTGGAACGTGATTAATTTTTGAAACATTCATTTGCTGCATCGATTTTTCAAAGAAAATATCTGCATATTTTTCACTTGAAATAATTTTTCAAATAGCAGAATTTTTTTAAAACCACTTCAAGAAAATCATTGTTGACCATATTTTCAGATTAGTCATTCTTATTTGATTTTAAATGATAAATTTTGACTAATCTAACTCCCTAATGATTATCAAAAAGATCAATAGTGATTGAAAATGTGATGAGTGTCGATATTTGTCATACGTTACTCAAGACAATATATTTAGAAAAATTTCTTTAGAATTTCATAAAAAGAGTTATAAAAACTTTTTGTTTGGTAAAAATTCCATGATCATTTCTATTTCTATCATCTTTCTATCGACCATCACTCATCAAAATCATATATAGTATGAAAATTTATGGTAGTTTACAAAGGGAAGTATTCGTTCTTCAATTTATTATTTTAAACGGGAAATCATTTGTGCTTCAATTTATTATATTTTAGAAATAAAAAAATAAATATCCAAAGTATTCACTCTCATTTAAAAGTCCTCACGGTTATGCATGGGTGAATTACTAGGATTTTTTGATTATGTGCTTCCATGCTCATTTAAAAGTCCTCACGGTTATGCATGTATGGAACGCATATCAAAATTAATTGATTTAATAGACAAGTTGATTCTAATCCCATTTAAAAGTCCTCACGGTCATGCGTGGTTAGAAGATACTTGATTTCATTTTTTAAATAAAAATTGTGAATACTACTAATCTCATTTAAAAGTTCTAATGGTTATGCATGGTTAGTAGATATTCAAATTTCTTGAAATAAATATACCACAAATAGACAGAACTATATGATTTTTTTGATGAATTTATCCCCATCGTTTCTGAAAGTGGAATATGCGTCGGACAAGGGTAATTATGATTTTTGTTTGAGTTTTATTGAAATTTGATATTTATATTCAATTGAGTTAAATGTTTGATTCATGTCTGTCACTTCATCCCTATTTTTATAACACTGTTATTCTTTTGCTGATAACAAAAGGGGGAGAGAAAAGTTAAGATTTTGTCAAATAGAATCAAGCAAAGGTCAAATAAGTTTCCATTTGCATATAGGCTCATTTACATATTTCTATTTGTATACATATATGTAGGGGGAGCATCATGTAGAGAGGAAGCATTTAAATAGGGGGAGCAAATTGAACGATCAAATACATTTAATACATTCAAAATCTTAAATACGTTTGTTATCATCAAAAGGGGGAGATTGTTGAATATGCGCTTTGCGCTTATATGATTTTTGTTTGATGATAATAAACATATATACATTCGTTTAAATGTATTTGTTAATATACTATTTTATTTTTCACAGTTTAAATAAATATTTGTTGAATAAAATAAATAACACAGAATTTGAATTCAAACGAATATTTTATTCAAACAAATATTTATTACAACTTTGAATAGTACAATTCCAAGCTCCCACTATAACTATACAACTTTGAATACAATTACATCACATTTCATATTTACAGTTGACCTCACTAAATATCACTCACACTCGTATTTATCTTCAACTGCATTCCAGTTTGAATCCAGCATCTGAATAATCTGCAAAAATATTTTCAAACGCGGTAAAATTGAAAAAGAAATATTTTTGCAATTCAAAAATAAAAGATAATTTTGAAAATATGATGAAAATATGATTTGCCTCAGTTATTTGGGTTGTTCGTCATAATTTAAATTTGAATTCATCATACACGAACAACTTGTGACATATACAGTGTATTACTGTATATGCCACAAGGCCGTGCACGCCGATATACACACTTGATTGATTTACAGGGACAGGTGAGCACAGGTCAAACCCAAATAAAAAGCCGGGTTCAACTCACGTGCAATAACATAAAAGTCACAACTCTCAGCACAAGGTCAAACCCGAGTTTTAAAACTGGATTCAACTCAGGTGCGAATTAAAAGTACACATGAATGCTATGTTCAAACATGACACAGCCTCAAATCAATGGACATGCAGTCAACTCAAGTACATCAACTACAAGTTCAACAATATCAAGTTCAGTCCAGTGCCAACAAACAACAAGTCTCGACCAAAACAGTATGCACCAGTCAAGGCTGCAAATGAAATGCAACACACATGTACATCATGATATCCAGACCAGAATGCAACATGGACAAGATGAAATAAAACCAAGACAACAAGTTCAAGGCAACATGGACTGCAGACAACTCAAATGAACCAAATGCACATGTCAACAGCAACTGCATAGGAATGCAGTAACAAATAGAAGGAATAACCAAGTGGAGCATCTGTGTCAAAGCGTAGCAAATGTCAACATGAAGTGTATGCAATTCGAAGTGAGATTACAGCAAAATGACAGTACAAACAGTGGCACATTGATACATGATCAGGTCAGAGACAACATTCAAGCCCCAAAACCAAAGATGCAACAGATAATGATGCAGGGAAGACTCGAATGACCGAGTGCACCAGTGATGCAAGAAATGCCCAACACAAATGGCTAGGGAAATACTCAATGCATGCAACAATGTGCACAGTTCAGAATGGCAATACACAAGTGACCATACACATATATACATACAAGAATGTATGTATACATATGATCAGCCATCAAAGTACAAGTGCAAGTGAAACATAAGAAGCAAATGCTACCATGACTCGAGTGAATGCTACAGCAATAAAGACCAAGGCTACAATGTGCATAGATATGCAAACAAAACAAGCTACAATGAATGCATCAATAAACCAGTTACAACAATGCATCAGTGAGCAACACAGCAACATGAATACAGATTCAATTCAATCCTAACAACAAGAATCGATCTCATTAAAGGCCGCAACAGAATACATCAAAAGCAAACTGAGTACAGGCCATAACATGTCAATACAAGCACATGTGGTAATGAAGCACTGAAGTGATACATCAAGTACCAACCAGAAAAGGATGGCCAGAGACGAAATGAATCAAAGCCAAGACCGAAGCCAGCGGTAAAAAAAAAAAAAAAAAATTCACGAAATCAACATGGTCAAAGCAAATCAGCGCAGTGATAAAAATTCAAGTGAGTATGAAGAATTGACGAAGTCAAAAATCAACACCGTGATGAGCACGGCAATTCAAAGCCACAATTCAAAGCCGTGGGTATCAAGCATCGAATATACGGTTGTGAACAAGTCAAAGAAATCATAAGCATCAAAACATTATCAAGCGACCAAAGCACAGTGAAGACGAATTCAAACAAAACTTATACGAACGCAAAAATAGGATTTCGAACGCATATAAAAGCCCAATCATCATTGGCAATCAAATCATCGAATTCCAGAAAGCACAAAATCAGTAAAGCAAAAGGATATAATTACATACCGGAATTCGATCAACGAAGCAGCCGCGGTGAGAAAACTAAAGAGCATCGAAGTCGAACAGTATCAAAGGTCGGCGCTTCAATTTGCAAAAAAAAACCCTAATTTGGATCAAGGACGCAAGCCCTAATTCAAGCGCAAAAAGGAACGAAAGGGAGGCCGTGTTTTTACAGAAGAAAATAAAGGAACGGGTTAAAAAACAAGGGGCCGGCCTTGTTTATTATAAAAGGGGTTTAATGTTTTATTTAGGGTTTTTTATTTTTTTGTCTTATAGTTGTTGTTTTTATTTTTCGAATCAAAGAATTTGTAAATCACCACCTAGGGATTAGGTCGTGTCAGATTGTCTAGTTAGAATTAGTTCAGTGAGAAGGGTGTGCGAGTTTGCAAAGCTCTATAGGCGGGAGCAGTGTTTGCGAGTAACCAAAGCTCTATAGGCGGGAGCAGAGTTTGCGAGTAAACGAAACTCTATAGGCGGGAGCAGTGTGTGCGAGCAAGTAGAGTGTTTGTGAGCGGGAGCAAATGTTTGCGAGTCTAGTCGAGTGTTTATGAGCGGGAGCAAAAGGGTCTGCGAGTCTAGTAGAGTGTTTGTAAGCGTGATACTATTTAATTCTAATAGAAATCTGTGAATGCAGTAGTAGGCAGGGGTTGCCGAAGCTGGGTAAATTTTGTGTGTGATTTACTTTTCAGCATATTTATTTCTGCAGCTTGTTTCTGTGTTTATACCGAGAAAATTTGCTTTAACCCTATTCACCCCCCCTCTAGGGTTAATCTAGACCTACAATGTGTCCTATAAAGGTAATCGTAGCCTCAAGCCTCATCAACCGGGAATGGCTAAAACAGGGGAGGTGCAGCAAGGCTTCGTGGGTAGCCCCCACTGGAGAGCAAGATTTACTCCTGTCTAGAGGTCCCTTTATATTTCGGCTGAGTGGCAGTTGGTGATGACCAATCTGCGGGGTGGTCTTGTTCGAAACTGTTCAATAAGGAATGGTTCTAGCTTTGTGTTGCAGGGAAGCGGGCGTACTCCTCGGTACGGTGATCTAGGCCACGTACTGTGATGGGCGGTACCCCAGTAGCCCTGCCATTGATGGAAACCCATTCTTCCTACGAGACCCTACGGTTTTGATTGTATTACCCACTTTTGTGGCAAGTAGCTGGAATTTAATAGATGTAACAATTTCGGCTATTTCTTATTTATTTGAAAACCCTAGACACTATTATAATATCACTGGATTTCCTATCAAATGTTTTGGTTAGCGTAAGGTAAAAACTTTTCCATGTTTATGTGTGGGAAGTCTTACGTGATACCTTTTGTTTCAAAGGATTTTCTAAAAGTTAAGCAACTTTTATTTCCCGTTTACTCACACCAGACCCATGTCTGACCGGAGTGTTTATTTTCTGTTTTATTAAACTCTTGGGTACTCATATGACGTATGAGTAGTCAAGTGTTTTAGGATTTGCTTTGACGGGTTCTGGAGGAGATAATGGAGCAGGAGGCTTCAGCGTGTAGATATATATAGTTGTTCCACTGTGATTGTGTTGTGTCTGTTCTGTCTGATATATATTTGAATTGTAATTGCTAGACAGATGTTTATAACTGTCTAGTCTGTGTGTATTAGCTATTTAACTCTATTGCATATGATACTATGTAAAGTATTATGTGATATATTATAATTTATTCGATTCCGCTGTGAGATTCTGATGTTGTCTGTTTCTTCTTTCCTTTCTTTTCTCTTTTCTATCCCTTTCTTTCTTCTTAACGATGCGACTTCCTGGAGTTTGGAAGTTGGGTCGTCACAGAATTGGAATTTACTGCTTTGTGCAGTGACTGGGCTCGGCCCATTTGAGATGTTTATATTAGTTAGGGGTTATGGGTCGTGTAGAAGTGTGTTACAGCCTTGGGTTTAGTTTCTTTTGTAAACTGAAGTTCATTAGTAATAAATGGTTATAAGTCATGTAAAGGTAAATGACAATAGATTATCTCCCAGGCATGAAATCAGGAAGTGGTCAGGGTGATTGTAGTCAACCAAACCTTTTGTTTTAAAATAAATAAATAAATAAATAATATAAATAAAAAAATGTTACTTATGTTTAAATAAAACAAGGAGGTCTGGGAACAGGTTGATCGATTTTGAATTTAACTTAAGTTATTTTAATAAGCTACTTTATTACAAACTAAACGAGTTTTTAGTAAGTAATTTATTTAATGAATTAACGACCCTTGAGTTTATTTGTAAAAGAGAATAAGTATAAGTGAAATGATTATGGAAATTAAATAAACATTACACTTTTTGAATTAACACAATTGCTTAAGTAATTTTAAAATAATTACATAATTTCCCATGTAATAAAGTGTTATTAAGAGGTTTATTCCATCACTAGATCTTACGCCGTTGTACGATCTATTGTGTAGATTAAATAAGAATTTTTTTAAGCCTAACAGATAGAATTAAAATACCGTTTGAATATGTGTGCCGTTATGAAATTTTACATGGCTTATCTGTCAAGATGTACCAAACTGAAATATATGTGTTAATAATAGATTGTTTTTAAACTGATTGACATCCTGACAGCGGAAACTGACACCATTCCGCTGAATAGTAAAATTTAATGCTTGTTGATTGTATAGGCTATCTATTTGATCTTATCTGTGTAGTTGTTTCTAGCATTGCTAAATTATGAACTGATATCCATACATGTACCAGTATTTCCCTATTAATCATATTTGGAAATATATGTCAATCTATGGAAGCTGATTGATGGAATATATGAAATTGTGAAATGTGAATGGTGAATTGATAAGTACCATTGAGACTGATAAGCCTTATTCTGTTTTAATTGATTTTGAACCTAGTTTTGTTAAAAAGATAAATATTTTTAGAATGTATTAAAAGAATTAAATAATAATTTGAAAAAAAAACAAACGTAGTTTATATATTATTATGAAAATCATTTTAAAGGGTATAATTTCTATAAGTATGTATTATTTAAATTATATCAAGTATTAAACTATTTTAAATTGGTTCCTTAAAAGATAATTTTTATTAAAATAATTTTCAAGTATAACTTCTGTAATATACACTTATGTTATATAGATGTTGTTTAATTAATATTTAAAAAAAATATCTTATAAAGAGTATTTGAATAAACTGGTGAATAATATTTGGAAACCTCATAAGTATGATTTATGGAATAAGCTTCCTTAGTAAATTTTAATCCGTTAGGATTTGAAATGTGACCAAGGCTTAATGGTTGCAATGTGAAATAACTTAGTTGTATTGATTGGTTATTTGGTAGTTAAATAACCAACTATCAATATTGGACAATACGCTAATCGTTTCGAAGAGACCGGGATCGAGATTTATTTCTCGAAAACCACTTCGATCCGGTTGAATGTTTCGTGGAAAACGATTTTGAATTCAAAGATGGAGTAGTGAAGCGCAAGGGCTAGTCGCTACTAATCCTGAGGATATTTCCAAAATGGATGTAGTAGGAATAGTGCCTTCGGTTCCGTTCGAACCCGGGAAGGACTTGTATGGATGAAAGCTTTATGAACATCGTCAGGTGGATGATGAGCATTCTAAGGGATATGTTCTGAAAAGGTAAGGCTTAGCATCAAGCCTCATCAAATGGGAATGACTGAAAATCAGGGGTTATGCAGCAAGGCTAGGTGGGTAGCACCCAACTAGGGTGAGGTCATCCCTGTCTAGATGTCCCTTTTTATTTCGGCTTAGTGGGCGGTTGCTGATCCCAACCGCGGGGTGATCTCACTCGGGATTATCCAGTAAGGGGTAGTCCTGGTCTTGGGTTGGAGGAGAGCGGGCGTACTCCTCGGTACTGTGATCTAGGCTACGTACTGTGTCAGGTGGTACCCCAGTGCGTAGTCATTAGTTGGAAATCCATTCTCCCTACGCGCCGTGTATGAATTTTGTTTGTATTACCTACTCTATGGCTAGTAGCTGGAATTTAATAATGTAACAATTTCAGGTATTTTAATAAGTATTTGTATATAGACCCTTATATAATATCAGAAGATTTTAATAGAAAGTGTTTTAGCTATCGTAAAGTAAAAACCCGACATGTTTATTTATGACGTGGTCTTACAAGATGTTTTTGTTTTCAAAGGATTTTTGGAACTTAATAATTAATTGAGTGTGTGGTTTACCAGACTGACCCGGGCTTGTGTTTTCCTATATGCTCAGGTCAGACCGAGCGTATGTATTCTAGGTTTAACTGGAAGAGTGGAAGATGTTCAAGAGAGGAGCTGGATCCGTAACGTATTCCTGTAGATGTTTATATTCAGTCTATTTGGTCGTGTGGTTATGATTCTAAGGACAGGATTGATATAACTGTCCGTGTTGTGTGGTTGTTACTCTGATGTAAACTTGTATATGATATATAAAGTAACAGTTTTGGTTTCATGTAAAGATTTGTTTATATTATAATTTAGTCGATCCGCTGTGAGATTCTGGTTTGTTCTCTTTTCGTCTATCTTGTTTCTATTTCTACCTTCTTTCTTTCTTTCATTATCCGTCTTTCCGAACGATTTAGCTGACAAGAGTAGTTTAATGTCAGTTTTTAATCAGTACGGAAAAATGGGTCCTGACATTGTGGTATCAGAGCCTAGGTTGAGTGAATACCTAGGTTCGAGCGAGTTGCTCCTTAAGGAATAGGGTCTGTGACAGCTTGTTAAGTCTGAGTATATATATACGAGAGCGCGTACTTGTTAATAATATAAAAATGATTTTATATTGTGTTAATTGATCGGTTAAGTAGCATATGGATTCTGGTCAATACGAGTAGCTAACGTTATTGATAGGAATCTCTAAACACTTTAACCAGGCCAACGGACACAATATTGTTTTAAAAGGGGTAAATGAAATAATTTTACCCAAAAAATATTTTCTATATAAAGCACATGTTTTTCTAAATATGTATGGAATAAAATAATAAAAAAATGGTTGGGTTGTGATGATAATAATTCATCATCCAGGATATAGTGGCCTTAGTTGTCAACCTTGTGTATTTTCATTGGTTGCCCTTCTTGACTTGAACATACCCTTAGAAATAAGACTCTTTAGAATTCGAATCTTTCGAAAAAAGAATTTGCTGAGTTTATTTACTAAAGAAATTTGGAATTTTAAACTAGTAAGCTTTTGGGAAACTTTTCACACTTTAAAGTTAATTTTAAAATAATGAGTTTCTTTAAAAAAATTAAAAAAAGGAATGTTGAAACTTAATAACCCTATAACAATTTAATTGTTATGTATGTATGTATGTAGATATATATGGATTTATGAATTAAAGAAATAAGTTGTTTATAAAACTAATTATATAATGATATATTTTCTCCATCCGATAATCATTTTTCAAATCTGTATTTAAATTATTTTGAAACGATGATTTTATAAAAATCTAGGATAATAGGAATTTTAAAGAAATAAATTTTGAAATATAACCCTTGATGTATTCTTTAGTTTATAGAATTCTAAAACCTTAGGAATCTCATATTTGGGTTTTGGTTTTGATTGCAAAGAACCCGAAGCATTAATAGGGGAGGAGCTATCTTTAAGGGCGGTAGAGATGGCAATTTTGGTTTGGCTAGGAGGTCTCAGGAGGATCCGGGGGAACCGTCAATGTTTGAGGAACATCCGATGGAGCCTAACGAACAACCACAACCTCGAGAAGAAAAGCCTAGGGAGGAGGTTGAAGAAGAACCAAAAGAGGAGTTTGAGGCTGAGAAAAACCCTGAGGAAGTATTCGACGACAAAGAGGAATTTAAGGTCGAAGAGGACGAAGAGGAATTTGAGGTTGAGGAGGAAGAGTTCGAAGATGAGGAATTAGTCGAACCAGAAAATGAAAACGCAGTTATTTGGGATCTTGATAATGCTGTTGAGGTCGAAGAGGATGAGGAAGAGTTCGAAGACGAGGATGGTGTAGGTTTCTTTCTGGGAGAGCCAGGTCCGGGGGTGTTTGGGAAACTGATAGTGAAGCGGAGGTTATGGAATTATTGGGACCGGAAATAGTGGACTCTGATAGTGAGAGTCCATAGTTAGTTGGGTTGTTTTCTGTTAGTAGGGTGTGCTTTTTGTAGGTGTTTATGACCCAGGGGCGTCATGGTTGTTTGATATTAGATGTTTGGTAGGATAATATATATATATGTGTGTGTGTGTGTGTGTGTGTGTGTAAAATTAAATGGATGATGGTAACAGCTGTAAGAATATTCTAGATGGTAGTTAATGTAATGTATGTTTTGATAAACAATTTGAATCTATGTATTTACTGGTTTGGCTTGTTATTGACCTGTTCTAATCTATGTAGATAATTTTATTTAATAATCATGGAATTTCGGGGACGAAATTCATTTAAAGGGGAAGGAATATAACGACTCGGAATTTTAGACATCCCAAGTTGTGAATATTAATTTATAATATTCAATAATTTTGTATTTTTATATACAATATTTCCATAAAATTAATGATTAATAATCTTACGAAATTTTTCCGAATCAACATAATTTGAATTTTCAAATATATATTAAATTATAGATTGGTTTAAATGAAATTTCTTATATTTATATACATATTTTGTTTTGAAAAAATATATATGTGCAAATTGTTTTGGAAACATATATGCATTTTGTTTAGAGAATTTAAACTTATTAAAATCAAATAGTTATATATATATATATCGGAAACGATGAATCTACATATAATGAGAATAAAAATTTATGACCTTAAATTAAATTAAGATGTATATAAAATTTGGATAAAATTCATAATGAAGTAAAAGTAAAAAATTTGGATTCTCGAATATGTGTATATATATATATATGTTAACGTAAAAATCAGACGCTAACACCCCGGTGAGTATAGAATTCACGTGAAAGCACCACCCGTTGGTACGGGAACAAAGTATAAGCAGAGAAATCATGGAAAAGTAGTAAAAGACAACAGTTTTATAGTGGTTCGGCTTAAGATCGAGCCTACGTCCACGTTAAATTCCTTTATTGATGATTTGATTACAATTCTTTACAATGCACTTCGATTACAACACAGTTTCGACTAGTAGCTCAAACTTCGATGTAAAAGGATCTCTTGAGTTCAAGTTGAATGATCTCGATTTCCTCTTGGAGTTTGTTGTAGCGTCTTTGGTGTTTAGAGTGCTTGAAGTGCTGTTTAGGTTGGGAGAACGACAAAGTATCGGCGCTTCAGAGAATGATCCAAAAGTCCCTTCAATGTTGGAGCTTAGGCCGTATTTATAGGGAATTCTGGACATGCCCTTAAGTCGTGAGCGACTTAAAGTAAGTCATAAGTCGTAGGCTACGACCTTAGATAGGTCGTAGGTCGTTAGCAAGTTAAGGAGATATGAGTTACGACCTAACTGGTTCGCACTTGGCCATCTGAACTAACTGGTAGGTTCTAACAACTTAGGGGAAAGCGGCATAGTTTAATCACTAAGTGCTAAGTCGTGAACGACTTAAAGTAAGTCGTGAAAGCATTAGGTCGCTGCCGCTTTAACTCTTTAGGTCGTGAAGTACTTAAGTCGTTAAGTCGTCCACCTCTTAAGTCGTTAGGTCGTGCCATCTCTTAAGTCGTTAGGTCGTCCAATCCTTAAGTCGTTAAGCAGTTAGGTCGTAAGTCCTTTTATCCTCTAGGTCGCTAACTCCTTTAACCCTTTAGGTCGTTACCCCGCTTCATCAGTTTGGTCGCTAGCTCGCTTCATTGGTTAGGTCGTTAGGTCGTCCCACTTTTAGGTCGTTAGGTCGTTACACTTCTTAAGTCGTTAAGTTGTGGCTTCCTGTAGGTCGCTTGAGTTGTTTCATGCTGTGCCGTTATGTCGCTCAACACTTTAACTCGTTAGGTCGGTAAGTCGCCTTCAAAGAGGAGATTTTAGTCGCTGGAATCACTAGGTTGCAGGTCGAACACCGTAGCGGTGGCGTTGCCCCCACACCCCCACCTTGGGGGGTTGGCACCCTCCTGGACCCCCCCTCCGTAGGGGATCGTATCTGAAAAACCATTCAACGGAACTTGCTTTGTTAAGATGTTGAGTTGACCATTCTTCGAGACGAACTATCATTGGCTTCTCGGTCGATTTTTGATATCACGGCCTTGTTGAAAAAGTGGAGTTAACAATATATATATATATATATATATATATATATATGTGTTAACTGAATAGAAGTACTAAGATTTCTAAAGTAATGATATATTGAATTAGAAAAGAGTAAATGAGTAATGATAAGTTGAAAAGAAAATTTAAAATATTTAAATTGACAGAATGTTATAAATAAATGGATGTGTATATGAATCAAGTAAATAATTGGAAAGGAAACTATATACACATTGAATAAAGAATTTTATAACAACTAATAAATTCAGTTGTATAACAACCACTTAAGTATAATAATAGGGGTATATATATATAACCGAGAAACTATATACACCTAGATAATAAGTGTTTTAAAATATTTGTAGATAATATATGTCTATATTATAAATAAAATTTTGAATATGATTATATATATACATATAAGAAGGATTTAACAATAATTTTATACTACTATGAAGTTTTATAACACATCGAGTATTTAATATTGAAAGTCATTCTATTTATAACATATGTATATGGGGTATTTAATATAGAATGTTACGTTCTGTTTAAAAACCCTTTGTATTCTTATAAAAACAAATAAGACAAGAAGTTATTTTAATTTATTGAGTTTTTGCCTTTATTTCATGTTATGAATGACAAATGCAAATTTTAATTGAGTCAAAAGCAAAGATAAAACTTTAGTTATTTTGTAGTCTTTGTTTGAATTAACACACACACATATATATATATATATTTATAAGAAGAATAAATTAAGAAATGTTATTTCAATATAGTTTCTTATTTTTATTTTTAACAATACAAATATTACTTTGTCTAATAATGTGAATTATGAGCTGTTTAAATTTTGAATATATTTGCATACACTTTCAATAGTGTATGATTTACATTATTTTAAAAATATGATGAGAAGAAGGCTGTAAATTATTTATAGAAAGCAAGAAACTAGAAAATAATAACGAGTAGCAGTTATTTATCTTATCAAAAGAAATAAGAAAGAATGATATAATAAATAAATATTAATGTAAGTCGAGTAAGCCGGGAAGAATTAAAGTACTAATTTAATTACCCTTTCAAATTTTCATTCAACCCAAAATCAAACACTTATTTCAACAATCAAGGAATATTCCCATACTTAAAAACAACACATACATGTGTTTGTCCTTGTAATAAATTCTATCAGCACATATATATAGACTTGTCTTGGTTCAAATCTAAGTACAAATGCCTTGGTAAACCTATTAGTGAAAGTAAAGAGAAATAATTAAGAGGTTAGTAAACCTATATTTGCAAGTAAAAGAAGAAAAGAAGCAACAAATAATCTTGGCTGTAAATTGTCTGATGGAAGTAAGAAATATATAACAAAATCTACAATTTCTTTCACAATCTTTTCAACAGAAGTAAGATCTAACTTGCAGACCAACAGGATGGCAACTTTAGCAAACATTTTTGTCTACTCTGTTCCCTGATCTCGATCTGCAGCTACCTCTATATAACTGAACCATTACAGGTTCAAGTTATTGAAAAGTTTAATCATAAATTCGAGAAAAACTAAAGCTTGTTAATGTCTTAAGCAATTAAAGAATAAGAAGAGGAAAACAGTGTTCTGTTAACAAGAAGAAAACAGTGGGAGTATTTTCTATTCGAACTCAAAACTCAGGGATTTTACGAAGTTGTTTAAAAATTCAATTTCAACTTTAGTCAAGATCTCTACTTCAAGTTTTGAAGCTTCTGGAATCGATATGGAAGGTGAGAAATTAAGTTTTAAAAACCCTAGTGATTTAAATTACTCTGTACCGTAAAATATAGTATCCATATCTGCCTTCAAAAATCATAATCTTTTTACCTAAGCTATATTTCAGGTTGATGTAAACTAGGAAATTGTTCATATTTAAGTATAGTTTATGGGAAAATAAAGTTGTGTGGGATTAGTTTGTATAACTCAAGAGAGTACTGTTTTACAGTGGAAACTCTATTAAAGTCAAAATTTAATGTTTTTAATTTTAGGATTTAAGTATACCATCTAGATCCTTATACGAAATTATGATTTTTAGTGATTGATTCATAATTTTTAGTGACTATTATGTTGAGAAATCGAAAGATGAACAGTTTTCGAATAAAAATATTTTTTTATCAACATAGGCGAGGAGGGGTGACGTGGTTGGTTCTGGTAGAAGTAGACGATTATGGTGGAGGCTTCTACCGTGGCCATTTTTCGATTTTGGGATGAATTTGGTGGTGCAAATCAATTTAGGGTTTTTTTTGTGAAGTTTTGGAAGGGGGAAGTCGGAGTCGATCTTTGGGTTGGGAAGACGACCGAGTGCAGTGATTTTGGGAAAGCAATAAGTGGGTTGATGTGGATTTCGGTTGTGATAGTCGGCGTACCCAGCAAAGGTCGGTGGTGGTCGCGGGAGGCATTGCGTGAGGATGGGTAAGTTTGCAGGTTTCGGGAGGTGGTGTCGATCGTTGAAATTTTGATCAGAGGGTCGGTGAACTTCGACGAGGCAGTGGATGGTTTATAAGAAGGAAGTGCAATTGATTCAAGGAGCCGCGGCAAGCAACTGTTGCTAGGATAGATCGTACATGTGCATGCCGTGCACGGGGGGGGGGGGGGGGGGGGGGAGGGGGGGCGGGGAGGGAGCTCGGAGACGTTCGAATCGAAAGAGAATCTAGGTTTGAATTCCGGTGTGTGACGTGTTGCGTGCGCAGCAGAATTCGAGTGCGACGCTGTGTCGATCGTAGTGGATGTTCCGGTGAGGCAAATGGAGTAAGGTGCTTGATGAAGTTTGTAATATGGTGATAAGAAGTTGTGAAGAAGATGAATTCGAATTTACTGCTTTGTGTAGTGACTGGGCTCGGCCCATTTGAGATGTTTATATTAGTTGGGGGTTATGGGTCGTGTAGAAGTGTGTTACAGCCTTGGGTTTAGTTTCTTTTGTAAACTGAAGTTCATTAGTAATAAATGGTCATAAGTCATGTAAAGGTAAATGACAATAGATTATCTCCCAGGCATGAAATCAGGAAGTGGTCAAGGTGATTGTGGTAAACCAAACTTTTGTTTTCAAAAAATAAATAAATAAATAATAATAATATATATAAAAAAAGGTTACTTGTGTTTAAATAAAACAAGGAGGTCTGGGAACAGGTTGATCAATTTTGAATTTAACTTAAGTTATTTTAATAAGCTACTTTATTACAAACTAGACAAGTTTTTAATAAGTAATTTATTTAACGAATTAACGACCCTTGAGTTTATTTGTAAAGGAGAATAAGTATAAGTGAAATGATTAAGGAAATTAAATAAACATTACACTTTTTGAATTAACGCAATTGCTTAAGTAATTTTAAAATAATTACATAATTTTCCATATAATAAAGTGTTATTAAGAGGTTTATTCCATCACTAGATCTTACGCCGTTGTACGGTCTATTGTGTAGATTAAATAAGAAAATTTTATAAGCCTAACAGACAGAATTAAAATACCATTTGAATATGTGTGCCGTTATGAAATTTTACACGGCTTATCTATCAAGATGTACCAAACTGAAATATATGTGTTAATAATAGATTGTTTTAAAACTGATTGACATCCTGACGGCGGAAACTGACACCATTTCGCTGAATAGTAAAATTTAATATTGTTGATTGTGTAGGCCATCTATTTGATCTTATCTGTGTAGTTGTTTCTAGCATTGCTAAATTATGAGCTGATATCCATACATGTACCAGTTTTTCCTGTTAATCATATTTGGAAATATATGTCAATCTATGGAAGCTAATTGATGGAATATATGAAATTGTGAAATGTGAATGGTGAATTGATAAGTACCGTTGAGACTGATAAGCCTTATTCTGTTTTAATTGATTTTGAACCTAGCTTTGTTAAAAAGATAAATATTTTTAGAACGTATTACAAGAATTAAATAATAATTTGAAAAAAAAACAAACTTAGTTTGTATATTATTATGAAAATCATTTTAAAGGGTATAATTTCTATAAGTACGTATTATTTAAATTATATCAAGTATTAAACTATTTTAAATTGGTTCCTTAAAAGATAATTTTTATTAAAATAATTTTCAAGTATAACTTCTATAATATACACTTATGTTATATAGATGTTGTTTAATTAATATTTTAAAGAAAAATATATCTTATAAAGAGTTTTTCAATAAACTGGTGAATAATATTTGGAAACCTCATAAGTATGATTTATGGAATAAGCTTCCTTAGTAAATTTTGATCCGTTAGGATTTGAAATGTGAACAAGGCTTAATGGTTGCAATGGGAAATAACTTAGTTGTATTGATTGGTTATTTGATAGTTAAATAACCGATTATCAATATTGGACAATACGCTAATCGTTTCGAAGAGACGGGGATCGAGATTTATTTCCCGAAAACCACTTCGATCCGGTTTGAACGTTTCATGGGAAACGATTTTGAATTCAAAGATGGAGCAGTGAAGTGCAAGAGCTAGTCACTACTAATCCTGAGGATATTTCCAAAATGGATGTAGTAGGAATAGTGCATTCGGTTCCGTTCGAACCCGGGACGGACTTGTATGCATGAATGCTTTCTGAACATCGTCAGGTGGACGATGAGCATTCTAAGGGATATGTTCTGAAAATGTAACAATTAGCCTCAAGCCTCATCAAATGGGAATGACTGAAAATCAGGGGTTATGCAGTAAGGCTAGGTGGGTAGCACCCAAGCAGGGTGAGGTCATCCCTGTCTAGATGTCCCTTTTTATCTCGGCTTAATGGGCGGTTGCTGATCCCAACCGCAGGGTGATCTCACTCGGGATTATCCAGTATGGGGTAGTCCTGGTCTTGTGTTGCAGGGGAGTGGGTGTACTCCTTGGTATTGTGATTTGGCCACGTACTGTGACAGGTGGTACCTCAGTGCCTAGTCATTAGTTGGAAATCCATTCCCCCTACGCACCGTGTATGAGTTTTGTTTGTATTACCCACTCTGTGGCTAGTAGTTGAATTTAATAATGTAACAATTTCGGCTATTTTAATAAGTATTTGTATATAGACCCTAATATAATATCAGAAGATTTTAATAGAAAGTGTTTTAGCTATCGTAAGGTAAAAACTCGACATGTTTATTTGTGGCATGGTCTTACGAGATGTTTTTGTTTTCAAAGGATTTTTGAAACTTTAATAATTAATTGAGTGTGATTTCTCACGCTGGTTTACCAGACTGACTCGGGCTTGGTGTTTTCCTATATGCTTGGGTCAGACCGAACATATGTATTCCAGGTTTAACTGGAAGAGTGGAAGATGTTCAGGAGAGGAGCTGGATCCGGAACGTATTCCTGTAGATGTTTATATTCAGTCTATTTGGTCGTGTGGTTATGATTGAAAGGACAGGACTGATATAATTGTCCGTGTTGTGTGGTTGTAACTCTGATGTAAACTTGTATATGATATATAAAGTAACAATTTTGGTTTTATGTAAAATTTGTTTATATTATAATTTAGTTGATCTGCTGTGAGATTCTGATTTGTTCTCTTTTCTTCTATCTTGTTTTCATTTCTACCTTCTTTCTTTCTTTCATTATCCGTCTTTCCGAACGATTCAGCTGACAAGAGTAGTTTAATGTCAGTTTTTAATCAGTACGGAAAATGGGTCGTGACATTACCGTACACCACGGAATATGAGTCAGATACGTGATATACGTCTCTGTCATCTAGCTCGTCTCCTGAACTCCAAAGCATCCTATCATGTATTTGTAACACTTGGTCTTACCCAAGCATTATAATAAAATAACACCCGAGTCAGTCTAGAAAACCAGCATGAGAAAACACATGTAACGACCCGTAAATTTTGATGAATAAATTTGGTCAATTTAATTAAATTTTGTAACTAAATTTAGGAAGAAATAAAAAAATTATAATTTATACTGAAGTAAATGTTAAAAATGAAATTGCAAATAAATTGAAACAGATTGTAAAGTTATAATTGATTGAAATTAGGGAATCGGGGAATAAATTCAAAAATTATTAACTAAGAAAGTAATACGTATTAAATTGAATATAACATAAACTTAAGTGTAAATTTAAGGGTATGGTAACAAATTATTATAAGTTACCTAATTAATTCTTCAATGAATTTATTGGAAATCAAGTTCATTTAAATGGTAAGTAATTATAATGTTTTTATTACTAATAAATGTTACTTTAATGATTATTAATATAGTAACGGAAGTGTGAATGAAAACTTAATAGAAACATAAATTTATTTTAAGGAAACAAGAGATATATTGTACAAATTGATGAATTAGTATAAATTTAACGGATATAAATGTCGTAACGGATAGAGTGAATGAAATTAGAATTATGAAAATAAACGTAAGTGGATGTATATAAATGTAATAACGTAATGCAAACTAATTTAGCGTAGTCCAAATTTATTGAAACCAATTGCAATAAATGGAAGTAAATATTTCAAGAATATGGATTTAAGGTAATATTTGGTATTAAGGTATGATTAGTGATTTATGAATAAGTTGATAATTAAAATTTTAAGGTTGTGATGTTAATATAATATTTATCAAACTTAAGATGTAAATAGGCGTGTATTAACGTAATGAAATAAAATTAGCATTATAGACGGAATTATAATCTGCATTGAAGTGGTAACGAACTTATAAATGCAATTAGGAGCAAGTAGACGGCAAATTAATATAGGTTGTTTATTTATTTAATGCGTAAATAAACTTTGGTAATCAATTTCTATAAATCCAAATTAACGTTTTGTTAATATTAATTAAAGTAATGTTATTTTTATTCATAATATGAATTGGTTGATTTAAAAAAAATGGAAACCAAGATTTTATTTATCTAATTGAAATGTAAAGTTCAATAATTGAATTAATTGCAATTAAATGAAAATGAATGTAGCTAAATAATATGTTATTTGAAATGAAAATGGAATATGAGAAAATTTATTTTGAATCCAATGGTAAACCCATCTATTTGTCAATAATGAATGGAATAATTATGGGTTAATTTAATTAAATGGAAATTTTGGAAATTTTATTTATAATTTGAATATTTTTGAAATTGGAAGTTAACGCTGAAATTTATAAATTAATCAACTTTAAATTGACATCTGAACTTGGTTAAATTATTGTGAATGATTAAGAAGTTAAAAATGTTGAAATTTGTCAATTATCGAAATAAAATTTAAAATTTGATTTAATTAAATAATTATTAATTTATTTAATTAATGGAAAAATAGCCATTTTGGCCACTGACTCAGATTTCGACGAAACTAGTTTCATCGGATCCATAATGGTGAACTATTATAGGGTTTCAAGTTTCGTAGTGATCGAACTTGTCGTTTGATCGTACGGACTCGAAACGCCTTGAAATTAATGAAATTGAAATCAATTGGAAAAATATTGATTTGAGCATAACATCTTTATACGATGGAATTTGGACTTGAAACTAGTTCCATCACGTTTAAAATATATAAAAACATCTATTTTGATATATGGGTTGACCCAATTTTATTCCGGAGTCGAAACGGGCTTTTTGGGCCTCTTTGGCGTTAGCGCATAAATCCATCTTATCCATCCATTCAAATGTCAACCCTGCCTATATATATCCTGCTATAAACCCTAGAAGCCTCTATTCCTCATTTCTATACATACAGAAACTTCTATGCTCCTTCCTCAATGGTTGTAAACCCTAATTTATCCAATTCAAATTTCAATTCAAAAATCAACTTCAAAAATTCAAACTCCTCTGAAAAATTTGAAAAAATATATATATCGAAGATTTCTCCGATACAAATCTATGCGTAGCCTCTGTATTTTCTATTGATTGTCGAATCAACCTGAAATCATGGTCAAAGCTTATTATCTCGAAAACCCTAATTCAATATTGGGTGTTTTTTATTTAAGCTATAATCAACGAAATTGGTTTATGTGTATTGTAGTCCTCGCTGTTTGGAGCTGTTCTGTGGTGGTCGCATCACCTGATTTCAACCGTGGCAACCGAAATATGGCAATTAGGGTTTCGGCAAACCCAAAATGGGGTGGCGATGGCGTGCACCGGAGGGGGCCGGAGTTGGGCCATCGATAGAGGGGGTTGCGACGAGTAGTTTGGTGGTGGCGGCGTGGTAAAAGGTGGTCTCTGGTGGGGGAGCGCGTTGGTCAAAGTATCGGCTGGGAGTTTTTTCATGCGTACGTATTGGTTTGGGCACGATTTTGGGGGGAGAAGCACGATGACGTGGACTGTCTAGTGAGTACGTGTTTTTTATTTTAATTTATTTGAAATTTGATTTCAATCATTCTAACGCGAGTAACTTTTACATACGTGATCCAATTTACGCTCGGTTTTCTCCGCTACGTTCGTATTGGAATTCCAGACATTGTGACGCTGGTTTGGGCGGATTCTGAGACTGTCAAATTTTTGGGTTAAAATTGGATTTGAATTAAATTTAAATGCAAAAGGCGAGTGTTTTAACCCACTCACAACTTCTAAGATTTCTTATGTTTGTTAAATTAAATTTCGATGTGATTTAAAATTTATTTATGACTATTTGGCATGTTTTTTATCATCATCCTAGTTAAATTAAATTTATTTAATTAAATTGTTATTTAATTGCGCATTGCATATAAACTTCCAATTAAATTGTTATTTAATTTAGTATTGCATATAAACTACCAGTTAGATAGATTGTTTAATTTATTATCGAAATAAACTGTCGGTAATTATCTGTTATTGATTATATGCTCTATATTGATGTTATTGTTTAAATTGGATGATGACTGTAATAAATGGTTGATGATTGATATTGGATAAATGGATGCTGTATTTTATATTTGGTATAAACTGCAAGTCATTATGCATTTTCATTTCATTCTGAATTGTAGTTTGAAATGATATATAACCGTAATTTTTTATTTTATATTACGGATTGAAATGATAAATATCCGTATCACTTGACCATAGTGTAGAAAATTATATACAGACACAGTGGTCTATATATAAAATACTTTGAAATGATTTTCTATGGTTTGGGAAAGAAAAATACGATTTAATAAATATTAATTTTGATGTTATATAAATACTATTATATATATAGTTGAATTCTTGAATTTAAGCTATGCATAAAATTGATTAATAAAAATGAGTTTAATAATGAAGTTTGATAGTTTTATATTATATGGTTAAGTACTTATTTAAGATATTGTATATATAGAGTTTTAAATGACTTAAATGAAATTAAGTTGGAAGATAAATATGGAATTGGTTTAACTTGAATTATTTAAGAATTGGACTCGAATAAATTTGATTTGAAGTTTAAATAAAAATGGAGATTGTAAAGGGTACGATTCTTATAACTTGATTTAGTTTTAAAAAATTTAAATGAATGTAAGTTGAGATATATGAATTTATCAAGTTAAATAAATTGGCAAAAATATCCAGTTGTTTGAAGTTAAAGTTTTACTTAAACTATATTGGATTTATTAAGTATACGTTTCAAATCTAAATAATAGCAATTGAATTTTGTATATACGAAATTATCAAAGAATAAGTTTTGAAATGGTGGAATAATTAAAGCTTTGAAATATATCAAAATTTTATTGGTTTATTTGGGGATTTAAATCTATATTTGAAATTGATTTGTGAAGGTGAAGAAACTATTTCATTATATAATTAAGTAATTTAATATTAAAACCATTTAAGTGGAGTGGTTAAATTTCAAAGTTATGAAATTCGAAGTTCTATGTTTTGAAAGGCTTTGTTTCAAGTTTTGGTTTCGAAATATTATAACCTTGAAAATATTACGGTTTTAGAAAGGATATATTTGAAAGATATCATATTGATTTGGTTTTAACAGAGAAAAATGATATCGTATTTATATGGTTTTGAAAA
Source organism: Allium cepa (assembly GCA_030765085.1). Classification (NCBI taxonomy): domain Eukaryota; kingdom Viridiplantae; phylum Streptophyta; class Magnoliopsida; order Asparagales; family Amaryllidaceae; genus Allium; species Allium cepa. The sequence continues at coordinate 1,025,980,984 of CM060928.1, read as the reverse complement.
GGGATATTATATTCTGGTTTTAAAGTATAAACAATTTTGAAAAAGACCGCGGTGTTATAATAACGATTGGTTGTTGAAGAGACCGTGATTGGAAGTTGTCATACTCTCTTCCAACTCTGAAAACCACTTTAGCAACCATGTACGTGGTGGAGATTCCAGAATGAAGTAGGATGGTGGCGGCGTTTCCTTTGAGGTAAATACGTGGACCCAACTCCTGTGAGTTGGGATAAGGTGGCTAAAACAGGTGCGATCGACGGGATAAGGAGGTAGCACCTTTGATCGGACACATCCCTTCGACATTATACTTTGACTTTTGGATTGATTCGGTGGCCACTTTTGATATTTTATTTGGCGGTGTGGCTCGAGGTGGGCGGTAGCTGCACGCTACGCGTTACCACCCACCCAGAAGCGTAATTGGTATATCTACCCTGGCATTGCCTAGTTGTGCCGTGTCACCTACCCTATCATGCCTTGTACGAGTTTGTTTTTCTCCCGTAGCCCATGGAGTATTTAGGGTAGTCTCCCGATCTGGAGATGCACTGATACTGGATGGACTACTAGGACTATTACGTGTTAAGGGGAATATTGGGTCACTCCTTAACGCTATTTAAAAGTAAGTTTATTTTACTGTAGACATTATTATAATAGCGAAATATTACTACATAGTAAATAGTTTAACGGATCCTTAGGAGATGTGAATCCCAAGCATCTCTTGAATTACTGCACTCACGTTTGACACTGGATAGGAGATGTCAAATCCTGTAAACATCTCTGATGTCGTTACACTCATATTTATTTCAGTTGATTTAACTTACATAAGATTTTTTAGTTCTGACTCGAGTGTTTTGTCCTTTCAATTCGCTCGGGTAAGTCCGAGCGTTCAGGATTTGAAGATTTTATTCTCCAGGACGAAGACGAAGATTTGTAGTACTATTATCTAATATATTATTCCACTACACCATTTAATTCCACTGAAATAATTATTATTCTATGGTATGTGTACTCTGAACTGTAAGTTTGATTTTTGTAAAACAACTTCATGAACTGTAAATTTGATTTTTATATTTTATCGTTCTGCTGCAAGATTCTATTTTGGTTTTTTTCTCTCTGCCTTTTTCTTATTTACCCCATAACAATCCGCCCTTCTATATGGTTTAAGTCTGAAGTGTGTGATTTATCGTCGATTTAAAGCGTACGAAAAGGCGGGGCGTTTCATCTGGTATCAGAGCTTTGGTTTAGCGATAAACCTTAGCTTTGTGGGGTTTGACTCTTTATGAATAGGATAGCAATACCCTGTAATGAGTCGCTGAGAGTATATATATGAGAGAGCGTATTTGTTAGTGTATAAAAAGGTTTTAATATTGTGTTAATATGTTCCATTTTGTATTTATAAATTCTGGTTGGTGCATGAGACGCTATGGCATCAATAGGGATTTCTAAACACTTAATAGGGCAGACCGACATAATATTTGTTTTAATATAGGTGAATGAAATAATTTTTCCTATTATATTTTCTATATATATAAAATAAAATTTTATAAATGATATGTATTTGGTTGCAATATATTGGTTGTTAGGTATGAAATTTGTAAATAATAGTTGAAATAAGGTTGAAAATATAATAAATGAAAATTGGGAATTTAGAACTTAAGTCCGGAGTTTTGAAATTTCTTTCTAATGATTTTGGAATATAATAATATTGTTTATAAGTATTTTCAGATATAAATATTTCAGTATAATTTGGAAGAAATTGTTTTAAAGAAGATATTGGAAAAAAAAGGTTTTGTACTCCCCTCTCTGTCGCTGGAAAATAATTTCGGTGATTGCGGTCGCATCATCGACATTCATTTTCGAGTTTCGAAGTGGGAAGGCCACTGTAGTAGATTTACTATAGATTTATTTTGATAAATAAATATAAATTTTAAATTGTTTTAAACATAATTGGATATATAAATTATAAGTATATATTTATTTGTTATTTTAAAAATGGTTTGAAATTTGACCCGGTATTTAGTTCTTAAGTTTCTGTTAATTGATTATTGTAGTTCGATTAAGAGTTAAGTTAATATTAAAGTTATTTATAACTAAATTTGTAGAAAGATGGATAGTAAGTAAAACACCTAGAGTTTAAGTTAGTATTTGAAACCATTGATAAATAAGAAGATTTAATGATAGGTTATAAAGGAAATTTCCAGAAAGTTGAAATATGTAACCTATGAACTTAAGATATAATTATGGAACATTAAATCAATTAAAGGAAAGAAGAGAGACTTGTATAACTTCCAATTACATTCTTAAAAGGCATATATATAACTTACCAAATATTAAAATTTGAAATGTTTAATAAGAAAATGTAATGGAAAATTGTACAAGAAAAATTTATATAATGAAAAGTTCAATGAATCACCTTAATAAATATGAATTGATGTGTATTGTTATAAACTTAAGTACAATTGAAATGCTACTAGTTTAATAGAAATGTAAGTGTTATAAACAAATGATAAATAAACTTAAGTAAACGGTTGAAGCTACTTATAAATAAATTAAGTAGTGAATGAAAGAATGTAATGCAATAAAAAGAAACTATTTGATATGAATAAATAAAAACGAAAATTTGCAAGAAATAAATGTGAATTTAAAAGATAAATCATTATATGAATAAAAAGGAAATCAAACAACAAATAGTATGAAATGAAACTAATAAGAATGAACTTAATTATTGGTTGGATTTGTTGTTGTTTTGGTTATGGTTGTATGCCTTGTTGCAAGTGATTGTTTTATGTATTGATTGTTGGTTGGTGGTTGAAACAACCTTAAATATTTCATTTTATATAGTTATTAACTCTTTTGGATTATATAAGTGAAATACAGGTTATGGAAGCAATTGCTACTGCTTTTGGTTTCATAGTTAAGCGCAAAGTGCCCGACAAATAGGTACGCTTTCGGATTACGGTTTGTAGCGTTATATTATTGTTTTCTCATGTGGAATATATATATTATATTGGAAATTATTATGTTATATATTGTTATATTGGATATTATATTTTCTCCTGAGCCTCTCCCTACAAAGGAGACCCTGCCAAAATTCTTCGTAAATTTTGGACTTAGAAAATATTTTGAAAAATGTTCTTCAAACTTTATTAATTTGAATATAAAAGATTTAATTGTTTATAAATATATATATTTTATTTAATTTATCCAATTATGTAAACTTATTGTTATGAATATAATGTTTTGAATAATATATATTGATTTATAATTCTTCTTTTTCCTTCTTTTCCTTTTCGGGGACGAAAATTTTTGAGTGGGGGAGAGTGTAACGACCCGTAAATTTTTATGAATAAATTCGGTCAATTTAATTAAATTTTGTAATTAAATTTACGAATAAATAAAAAAAATTATAATTTATACCGAAGTAAATGTTAAAAATGAAATTGCAAATAAATTGAAACAGATTGTAAAGTTATAATTGGTTGAAATTAGGGAATCAGGGAATAAATTCAAAAATTATTAACTAAGAAAGTAATACGTAATAAATTGAATATAACATAAACTTAAGTGTAAATTTAAGGGTATGATAACAAATTACTATAAATTACCTAATTAACTGGTCAATGAATTTATTGGAAATTAAATTCATTTAAATGGTAAGTACTTATAATGTTGTTATTAATAATAAACGTTACTTTAATGATTATTAATATAGTAACGGAAGTGTGAATGAAAACTTAATAGAAACATAAATTTATTTTAAGAAAACAAGAGATATATTGTACAAATTGATGAATTAGTATAAATTTAATGGACATAAATGTAGTAACGGATAGATTTAATGAAATTAGCATTATGAAAATAAATGTAAGTGGATGTAAATTAATCTAATAACGTAATGCAAACTAATTTAGCGTAGTCCAAATTTATTGAAACCAATTGCAATAAATGAAAGTAAATATTTCAAGAATATGGATTTAAGGTAATATTTGGTATTAAGGTATGGTTAGTGATTTATGAATGAATTTATAATTAAAAATTTAAGGTAGTGATGTTAATATAATATTTATCCAACTTAAGATGTAAATAGGCGTGTATTAACGTAATGAAATAGCATTATATATGGAATTATAATTTGGATGAATAGGTAACGAACTTATAAATGCAATTAGGAGAAAATAAGTAGCAAATTAATATAGGTTGTTTATTTATTTAATGTGTAAATAAACTTTGGTAATCAATTTCTATAAATCCAAATTAACGTTTTGTTAATATAAATTAAAGTAATGTTATTTTTATTCATAATATGAATTGGTTGATTTAAAAAAAAATGGAAACCAAGATTTTATTTATCTAATTGAAATGTAAAGTTCAATAATTGGATTAATTGCAATTAAATGAAATTGAATATGGCTAAATAATACGTTATTTGAAATGAAGATGGAATATGAGGAAATTTATGTAATAGTTTTAAATCCAATGGTAAACTCATCTATTTGACAATGATGAATGGAATAATTATGGGTGAATTTAATTAAATGGAAACTTTGGAAATTTTATTTATAATTTGAATTTTTTATGAAATTGGAAGTTAACGCTGAAATTTATAAATTAATCAACTTTAAATTAACATCTGAACTTGGTTAAATTATTGTGAATGATTAAGAAGTTAAAAATGTTGAAATTTGTCAATTATCGAAATAAAATTTAAATTTTGTTTTAATTAATTATTAATTTATTTAATTAACGGAAAAATAGCCATTTTGGCCACTGACTCGGATTTCGACGAAACTAGTTTCATCGGATCTGCAACGGTAAATTATTGTAGGGTTTCAAGTTTCATAGCGATCGAACTTGTCGTCTGATCGTACGGACTCGAAACGCCTTGAAACTAATGAAATTGAAATCAATTTGAAAAATATTGATTTGAGCATAACTTCTTCATACGACGGAATTTGGACTTGAAACTTGTTCCGTCGCGTTTAAAATATATAAAAACATCTATTTTGATATATGGGTTGACCCAAGTTCATTCCGGAGTCGAAACGGGCTTTTTGGGCCTCTTTGGCGTTAGCGCATAAATCCATCTTATCCATCCATTCAAATGTCAACCCTGCCTATATATATCCTGCTATAAACCCTAGAAGCCTCTATTCCTCATTTCTATACATACAGAAACTTCTATGCTCCTCTTCCTCAATGGTTGTAAACCCTAATTTATCCAATTCAAATTTCAATTCAAAAATCAACTTCAAAAATTCAAACTCCTCAGAAAAATTTGAAAAAATATATATATCGAAGATTTCTCCGATACGAATCTATGTGTAGCCTCTATTTTTGCTATTGATGCTCGAGTCAACTTGAAATCATGGTCAAAGCTTATTATCTCGAAAACCCTGATTCAATATTGGGTGTTTTTTATTTAAGCTACAATCAATGAAATTGGTTTATGGGTATTGTAGTCCTCGCTATTTGGAGCTGTTCTATGGTGGTCGCATCACCTGATTTCAACCATGGCAACCAGAATGTGGCAATTAAGGTTTCGGCAAACCCAAAATGGGGTGGCGGCGGCGTGCACCGGAGGGGGCCGGAGTTGGGCCATCGATAGAGGGGGTTGCGACGAGTAGTTTGGTGGTGGCGGCGTGGTCAAAGGTTGTCTCTGGTGGGGGCGCGTTGGTCAAAGTATCGGTTGGGAGTTTTTTCGTGCATGCATATTGGTTCGGGCGCGATTCTGGGGGGGGGGGGGGGGGAGAAGAACGATGATGTGGGCTGTCTAGTGAGTACATGTTTTTTATAAATTTGATTTCAATCATTCTAACGCGAATAACTTTTACATACGTGATCGAATTTACGCGCGGTTTTCTCTGCTAGGTTCGTATTGGAATTCCGGACACTTTGATGATATTTGGATGGATTCTGAGACTGCCAAATTTTTGGGTTTAAATTGGATTTGAATTCAGTTTAAATTCAAAAGGTGGGTGTTTTAACCCACTCACAACTTCTAAGATTTCTTATGTTTGTTAAATTAAATTTCGATGTGATTTAAAATTTATTTATGACTGTTTGGCATGTTTTTTATCATCATCCCAGTTAAATTAAATTTATTTAATTAAATTGTTATTTAATTATGCATTGCATATATACTGCCAATTAATTTGTTATTTAATTTAGTATTGCATATAAACTGCCAGTTAGATAGATTGTTTAATTTATTATCGAAATAAACTGTCAATAATTATCTGCTATTGATTATATGCTCTATATTGATGTTATTGTTTAAATTGGATGATGATTGTAATAAATGGTTGGTGATTGATATTGGGTGAATGGATGTTGTATTTTATATTTGTTATAAACTGCTAGTCATTATGCATTTTCATTTCATTCGAGATTGCGGTTTGAAATGATATATAACCGTAATTTTTATTTTAAATTACGGATTGAAATGATAAATATCCGTATCACTTGACCATAGTGTAGAAAATTATATACAGACACAGTGGTCTATATATAAAATACTTTGAAATGATTTTCTATGGTTTGGGAAAGAAAAATACGATTTAATAAATGTTAATTTTGATGTTATATAAATACTATTATATATATAGTTGAATTCTTGAATTTAAGCTATGCATAAAATTGATTAATAAAAATGAGTTTAATAATGAAGTTTGATAGTTTTATATTATATGGTTAAGTACTTATTTAAGATATTGTATATATAGAGTTTTAAATGACTTAAATGAAATTAAGTTGGAAGATAAATATGGAATTGGTTTAACTTGAATTATTTAAGAATTGGACTCGAATAAATTTGATTTGAAGTTTAAATAAAAATGGAGATTGTAAAGGGTATGATTCTTATAACTTGATTTAGTTTTAAAAAATTTAAATGAATGTAAAGTTGAGATAAATGAATTTATCAAGTTAAATAAATTGAAAAAACATATCCAGTTGTTTGAAGTTAAAATTTCACTTAAACTATATTGGATTTATTAAGTATACGTTTCAAATCTAAATAATAGCAATTGAATTTGGTATATATGAAATTATCAAAGAATAAATTTTGAAATGGTGGAATAATTAAAGCTTTGAAATATATCAAAATTTTATTGGTTTATTTGGGGATTTAAATCGATATTTGAAATTGATTTGTGAAGGTGAAGAAGCTATTTTATTATATAATTATGTAATTTAATATTAAAACCATTTAAGTGCTATGGTTATATTTCAAAGTTATGAAATTCGAAGTTCTATGTTTTGAAAGGCTTTATTTCAAGTTTTGGTTTTGAAATATTATAACCTTGAAAATATTACGGTTTTAGAAAGGATATATTTGAAATGATATCATATTGATTTGGTTTTAACAGAGGAAAATGATACCGTATTTATATGGTTTTGAAAAGGGATATTATATTATGGTTTTAAAGTATAAACTATTTTGAAAAAGACCGCGGTGTTATAATAACGATTGGTTGTTGAAGAGAGCGGGATCGAAAGTTGTCATACTCTTTGCCAACTCCGAAAACCACTTTAACAACCATGTACGTGGTGGAGATTCCAGAATGAAGTAGGATGGTGGCGGCGTTTCCTTTGAGGTAAATACGTGGACCCAACTCCCGTGAGTTGACATAAGGTGGCTAAAACAGGTATGATCGACGGGTTAATGAGGTAGCACCTTTGGTCGGACACATCCCTTCGATATTATACTTTGACTTTTGGATTAATTCGGTGGCCATTTTTGATTTTTTATTTGAGGGTGTGGCTCGAGGTGGGCGGTAGCTGCGCGCTACGTGTTACCACCGACCCGGACGTGTAATTGGTATATCTACCCTGGCATTGCCTAGTTGTGTCGTGTCACCTACCCTAGCGCGCCTTGTACGAGTTTGTTTTTCTCCCGTAGCCCGTGGAGTATTAAGGGTAGTCTCCCGATCCGGAGATGCGCTGATACTGGATGGAGTACTGGGGCTAATACGTGTTAAGGGGAATATTGGGTCATTCCTTAACGCTATTTAAAAGTAAGTTTATTTTTCTGTAGACATTATTATAATAGCGAAATATTACTACATAGTAAATAGTTTAACGGATCCTTAGGAGATGTGAATCCCGAGCATCTCTTAAGTTACTGCACTCACGTTTGACACTGGATAGGAGATGTCAAATCCCGTAAACACCTCTGATGCCATTACACTCGTATTCATTTCAGTTGATTTAACTTACATAAGATCTTTTAGTTCTGACTCGAGGGTTTTGTCCTTTCAATTCGCTCGGGTCAGTCCGAGCGTTCAGGATTTGAAAATTTTATTCTGGAGGACGAAGACAAAGATTTGTAGTACTATTACCTACTATATTATTCCACTACATCATTTGATTCCGCTGCAATAATTATTATTCTCTGGTATGTGTACTTTGATATGTATTGTATAAATATAATCAAATGTTTTGTAAATCAGCTTCATGAACTGTAAATTTGATTATTATATTTTATCATTCCGCTGCAAGATTCTATTTTGGTTTTTTCTTTCTCTGCCTTTTTCTTATTTACCCCATAGCAATCCGCCCTTTTGTATGGTTTAAGTCTGACATGTGTGGTTTATCGTCGATTTAAAGCGTACGAAAAGACGGGGCGTTACAACACACTCAATTGAATTATTAATGTTTTCAAAATCCTTTGAAATCAAAGGTATCTCGTAAGACCACACCACAAATAAACATGCATGGTTTTTACCTTACGATAACCAAAACATTTTTACCAAATCCGTCTGATATTATAATAGTGTCTGTAGAAAGTAAAATAGAATCTAGCTGAAATGCTTGCATCTTACGTTCCAGCAATAGTTGGGCACAATCAAAACCGTACGGGCGTTTATTGGAGATCATAATCCATACAATGGCAGGTCTACCGGGGTACTACCCGTGACAGTACCTGGCCTAGATCAGAGCACCGAGGACCACTCTCGATCTCCTACAACACATGAACGAAGCTACCCCTTATTGGGCAGTCTGAATAACGTCATCCCGCGGTTGGGATCAGCAACAGCCTATATAGCCGAGATCAAAAAGTAACTCTAGACAGGGATGACCTTACCCTACTTGGATGCTACCCACTTAGCCTTACCACACACCCCCTATTTTAGCCACTTCCGGTTGATGAGACTTGAGGCTATGCGTTACCTTTTTCAAACATATTCGCCTAGAATGCTCATTGTCCTCCAACGACGATGGTCTGATAGCATTCGTCCATAAAAGTTGCCCTAGGTCTGGACAAACCGAATCACCGTCTTCATCATCTTTACGGTCTTCATTAGCTACGTTCGAACCGGATCGAATGGTTTTCGGATAATTAAATCCGATCCCAGTCTCCTCGAAACGATCAGCGCATTGGCCAATATTAATAGTCGGTTATTTAACTATCAAATTAAACAATCATTCAACCCATTATTTTATTTCCACTGAAAAACGCCAAGCCTTATTAAATTTAGCTTTTAAATAAGTTAAATCACTTTATCCAAAAAAATATGCATTTAAAACAATTAGAATAAAGCTACTTAAATCACCTTATGCAAAATAATAGTTAAGAAATTCTATAATAATTTCCCAAGTAGAGCTTTAGCCAAAAACTACTTTAAACTAAAACTGTTATATAGGGTATAAATATCTAACATTTATCCTTTAAATCGTAATACTAATTCAACCTTTAAAAATAACTATATATTGTAATTAACTTAATTAATATTTACTTTAACAATTTTAAAACAACTAAATAATAATTTTTCCAAAACATTCTTCCAAAACTAGTTTTAAAACTTCTAATTTATACTTAAAAATCTCCTTTGAAATTATACTTGGCTTTTCACGAAAATAAACTTTTCATTCCAATTTAGCATATCTAATCATTTATAAATCCTTCTCGATTTATTTCCACTTTAATATACGTCCCAATCCCATAAATTTTCTTTTCCATACTTTTAAAAATAAAACTACACTTTTATTTTTGAAACGATTTACTCATTCCTTTATAAATTCTCACCATGAATATAAAATCTCAAATATCCACTGATATTTATTCACTTTATTAATAAACCCGGTTTATAAATTCCATAATCTCATTTCCCTTTAAATCACAGTTTCCAAAACACTTGATCAATTTTCAAATCGATTCTCTGAATTAAATTCTCTTTAAAAATTTATTTCTCGATTTATCCAAAAACTATATTCTTTTCCATATTTCGGAATTTATTAAATAGGATTTAAAAAATAAAACTATTTACTCTCACAATTCTTTCCTTTTAAATTTATCACTCTTTACTATAAATTTTTTACTTTAAATTTTCCCTTTTTATTCCCTTTTTAAAAATTCAATATTTCCATTTTTAAAATGTCACAATATATCCAGCAATATATTAACATCAAATAAATTAATTTTCCAACATAATATATCATAGATTATTCAACATTTTATATAACTGAATATGAAATTAAATTCAACAATTTTGAGGAATCCAGTTGGATCCCTCCAACCTTTTTCCTGCATCCACGGATGTTAGCACAATATAAAAATACCAATCCCACTTTGAGGAGGATATCGCGGTATATAGGGTCATCCGCTATTATGCGGGGCACATAGAGTCTCATCCGCTATATGATGCGGGAATATCAATCACTCCAATATATATATACTACTAAATATAATATATCATATCCAGACTAATAATAAATTATCAATTCAAGCAATCAACAAAAAATTTAATTTTAACTAATTAAATTAGCTAGTAATACAATTTGAGTGAGATTAACTGACCTTTGATTTTTATTTGCAACCAAATCCAAACCGGCTTGTCTCTCCACGAATTTTGACCTTGTACAAACATTATACGGTTTATTAATATTTGAAATAAATCGAACCGTCAATTACCATTTATTTATTTAATTTAAACTAATAATTTAATTAAACAAATTTTCCTTTAAATAATTTTTGGTAACGCTTAATTAAATAAGTTAATAAACAAGTTAGTCACTAACATTATTCTAAAGTTAAATAGTAGGTTTAATATGTGTATATGTATCTTTAATTTTTGTTTGAAACTGCATATACTAAAATAACCTGTATAAATCAAATCTTTATATAAATTCTTACATTTTTTTCTTTTAAAATCCAATATGTGTGTGTATATATATATATATCTGTCATTCTACATATATACATATATTTATTAAATTCTAAAATAAAATCTCTTTCATATATATGTATATATATTTATATTAAAACAGAATTGGTTTTATATCATTGTGGTATATTTTTTTCGAAATAGAACTTGACCTTGCTGTTTTATATATATACATATACATATATATATAGCCGATTAGATTTTAAAACAAAACTGTTTTTAAACTCACGCAACACTACATCAAAATGTTTAAAAAAAATTAAATTACCTTAACATACAGGAAAATGAAAACAAAGATCTTCTGCTCGACCGCTCTGTAGGAGATTCGTCCTCGTCGATCATCGCCACTGTGTCGACCACCAAGCCGTCTCCCCTCTCTGTCGGCTAAAAGCGCATGCCCCAAGATCTTCGATCATGACCTCAAGCTCCAGTTCGAACCCCTCCCTATCACAACCCTAGATTCGCACGCTTCCAGTGCCACCTTCGCGCGAGATTACCTCCCCGATCCCCATTGACGTCCCCGTGCTCGAGCAGAGCGATCGCGAATGCTATCGTGATTTATTATTATTATTATTATTATTTTCTTACAAGTACTTCGCGATTCTTTCAGAGGCCACCATTTTTTATGCTCTTCGATTTCATATTCGCTCTGATTTTAACTTCGCCTTCCTCTTTTTTATATAAATTCGAACCTGGTTCTTTTTTTATTAAAGATTGTTGTCATTTGAAAAGAAGGGCAGGGACCTGAAATAAATGGGGGACACGATTAGAGATTAACTTGTTTGAATTGCCTTGTGTGTAGAAATTATCAAGCTGCAGTGCTGCTGAATTGATAGGGGAAAAAGTATCGATGTGAAATTTATTTGACTGTCAAAACATATAATATATATATATATATATATATATATATATATATATATATATATATATTATTTAAATTTAAATTGCCTCGAAAATGCAATTAAAATCTCGATCTCCCACCGAGGCGTGTCGCTAGGCGTTTGAAATGTTATATCCCTATTCCAAATGCAATGGAAAAGGTTTCGAGTCCTAATTCGATCGTATGGAGAAGATAGCTTTTTGGACCCAACTTATATTGAATTTTCAATATAAATTTCAGTGTGTTTGCCTACCGTATGACCACAAGACAATTCCAAATGCTTTGAAATTTGAAATATGATAATAACATACTATTACGGATCCAATGGAACTGGTTTCGTTAAATTCCAAGACTGTGCCTCGGAAAGCCATTTTTAAATATCAATTTAAACGATATATTTTCAAAACTGAACAAAACATTTTTAAATTCAAATTTAAAACTTTTATTATCTCCAGTATTATTTATACAAATTTTACAAGCCTTCAAATTGTTTTTAACAAGCTCGAAACTCCCGATTTCATATTTTACTCAATTTCCAATTATTTAATCCAATAATTAAATTATCAAATAAATAGTGATATTTGAAATTCAGGTTAAAAATTAACTTTTAAATATTTAAAATCAATTAAATATTCCAATTTCAAATGCCCAAATTCCTGGGACGTTACATTCTTCTCCTTTATGAGAATTTCGTCCTCGAAATTGCCAATTAAGAAGAATGGTCCATAATCCGTTGACTATTTTCCAAAAACCAAATTGTTTTTAGCGACTCCCCAAAACAATCTTTTTATTAAAGATGCACTATCACTCTTACTAATTCCCAAACTCATCTATAGGTTCCTAGTAATATTATCCCCTCAATAATTTAAATTATAGTTTAAAACCAAATTTTAAACTATCAAAATTTTTCCAACTCCTTAAATTTTCGAAAAATTTCACCAGCGTCTCCTTTACGCTGCTAGATTGGAACAACTATAAAATTGCCTCTACGGCCCCAAATTTCAAAAGAAAACAAAAGGCAAACAGCTAGATCAGAAAACCATCAAATTTCATATGACAATTTTAAATACATACCTTTTGTCGGGCAATTCAAATTTATCTTCTGAAATCAAAAACACCAATTTCCTTTTGATTTTAAAACATCTATATATTCTACATAGCAATAATATCCAATCACAGAATTCAAAATCATTTTATTCACTCTCTTTTCAATATTTTCAATATTTGCTTTACTTAAGCCCGTACGATGTACATATGCCATTTGTAAGCAATATCAAATTCGATCGCTCACTCAATCATACAATTTCACTTCCGAACTAGTATCGTCCACCCGACTTCCTAGTGCGGACTCGGATTTGGTTCCTCGATCGGAAATCATCATTCTCCTTGCATAGCCATACACTATGATAGACAACTTCCAAAATCAATCAAAAATCCAAATCCCGGGTTCGTCGTTGAAAATCGAGTGAAAAACCCCAACTCGGATCGATATAACTATCTCGAAATTCTGTGCTCGAATCTGGACCTAATCGTTATATGAATAAAATAATATGCGTACATCCTACGTATTTATCTCAATTTATTATTGGCTATATCAATTCTCTTTTTATTCACATTTATTTTGATTTTTATTCACTTATCCACACTTATCATTTCACACGCCTTTATTAAATTTTCATTCATTAACTAATTTAGTATGTCTCTCAATTCCACATTATAGTTGACAATTTCACCATCCATTTCTTAAGTTCAATATAAATATTTTATACAACCTCCTATATTTATTTCCTCTTTATCACTTTGGTTTTTATGTCCATTTTAATTCACTTTGCGTTTTCAATTCCATTCGAATTCAGTTTGCTTCAATTTACTTTTTAATTTCAAATCTTAATAATTTTATCTCCAAACTTTACTTTATTCAACATGATTCAAGTCACATCTCATTCCACTATTCAATTTGAATTCATTTACTTACCAATTTAAATCAATTAGTTCATCCACTACCCTTTATTTCCAATTCCAATACATTTTAATTCCCCGAACTTTGTTCTTTTGGTCCAACTCGAACTAATTATTTTTTTTCAATTTCACTTTACTTAACATAATTCAAGTTAAACATTTCGTTTTGATATTCAATTTAAATTCCATTTATCCACAATCTTAAATTAATTTGTTCATTCCTAATTTTATTTCAACTTAATAAATTTTATTTCAATGATCATCCCATTTAGTACTTAGGTTTATTTCCTCAAAATTCGCTTTTATTTAACTTAATTCAGTTAAATTCCATTTCCATTTAAAATTATAAACTTTCATAAGTTTTCCAACTTATTTAAATTCCGTTCACTGCCCTCTTCCAATTTACTTCACCTAATTGGCTTACTTTTCTAACTATTTTGTTCTCACACGTACTTTAATTTAAACTCTTCTTAAGTTAAATTTTAATCTAAACAAATTTCAAATTTTTATAAGTTTTCAAATCCATTTATTATTCCACAAACATTTTAAATAAGATTCCAGAGTTTAAACAATCACTTAAGTATCCCAAAATCATTTTTGAAATCAATTGCATCCAACTCCTTTGGTATACCAAATTATTTCTTTGCGTTTCAAAACCAAACCAACTTTATCAAACAAATTCCAATTTATAACCTTCATATAGCAATTCCACCCTTGGAAACTCGAAAATGAACATCGGTGATGTCGCGATCATCATCGAAATTATTTTCTAGTGACCAAAGTGAGTTCAGTGCCTTTGCTCTTTTAAAAACATTTCTAATATTTTTAATTCCATGTCTCACCAGATTTCATATCCAATTCAAAAATATTTCCGAATAATATCACTATTATTCTATCAAAGCCCTTGAAAATCATTTTCAAATTCAAAGGAAACTAAATTTCCCAGTTTTCGAATTCCAAATCCTTTCAATCTATATTTCAAATATTACTTTGGAATTTTATCTCATTATAAATCACATTTATAATCCACATTTACAAATTCCGTTCTGTTATATGAATCTATTTCTTAACTTTTGGTTATAACATTATTTTCTTATTTCAATTTCCACACAACAATGAAAATAGTCTAAATTATTGTAACAGCCCTGTATTTTGTGATTATTTTTAATTGTATATTTTAGTTATTTTAATTGAATTTTGATTTAAAAACTTATTTTATTCATTTTGAATGATTAATTTTGTTATTTTAAATATAAACTTTAGTTTTGATATGAATTATCATTCCAAAGCATGACTAAAAAGAATATTTTCCAAAAAGTGAATTTGGTCAAAATAGTCAAACTTTGACTTTTAATTTAAAAATTTGAAAATTTAAATTTTTTCGTTTATTATGAAAATAAATTAAATTTTAAGAATACTGCTTTTCGTTACGTTGAAATCTGATTTATAATGTGAAACTTATGCCTTTTTAACTATTGAGTGTAATTTGCTGTATTTAACAAAATTGTTATTTTAAATTATATAAATAATATTTTATTTGGTCATGTAATGTTATAATTTATATTTATATGAGTAAAATAGCATGGTATGTATATATTTTAGTTTTCAAACATTTTAAAAGTGTAATTGACATTTTCCAATGTCAGTTGTATTCTGTTTATAATTTTTAATTTCTAGTTTCAATTTATTAAAGAAATTCTTTATTTATTTTTATATTTTCTTAAGAACTTATTTTCTTCTCATTCCAACTTTATTTTGTTCCTCATTTATTTATTTATTTGACTTCTTATTTGTTTTAAAGTGATAGAGAAATTTTATAAGGCTAGTGATATTTTATTTGTAATTTTCATGCCCTGTTTTCAATTTTTAAACAATTTCTTTAGTTCTTTTCCTATTTTTCTCCAATTTAATTATTTATTTTATTTTAGAAATCATAAATAAATAATTTTATTTTAAATTTTTACTTCACAATATTTTTAAAATGAAGTGGATAATTTTTCAAAGTCAATGGTGATTTAATTGTAATTTCTGGACACTGTTTTGGATTTTTAAGCAATTTCTTTTATTCTTCTATTTTCTTTAAATTTTATTATTTATTTTCATATTATTTCACTTGGTTTCGGTTTATAAAAGTATTTGCTGAAATTATTTGGTTTTATTTGTTTTAAAAGAAATAGAAATATGAGTAGACTTAAGACTTTAAAACCTAAGACCTTTCATTTGCCAAAACCTCTTCAATTTCCTAAGTCTTTCCATTGCCTTGCTTTGTTTAGCCGTACATCCTATTATAGCCATGAATAAGATTTCACGTGAAAATATTCATCTCTATTTTATTATTCATGGCTAGAGCTTTTGGTAATGTCTTCCCTTCATTTTACTTCTTTTCTTCATTTTTTCACTCGTTTTGCCTTGTCTCTTCCTCATTGTTGCTTGGCCACCACTTGCTTGCCATGGCCACCACCTCCACTACCTCCTCCTTGTCACCATCACCCACCTACCCCTCTGACCATGACAGGCCGCACCCTCCACTTGAACAAAAACTCCATACAAAATGTGAAAAACCCTTGAAAACATCATAAACAAGCCACTACTACAACATACACTACCATATCTTGCCTTGGCCACAACTTCTAGCTCCACCATCAACTTGAGATCATCACTAACCAGCCACTACACCTCTGTCTAGACCTGTTGCATCCCTTGGCCGAGCCTAAAGCACCTTGGCCGAGCCCAAAATGAGAACCAAACTCCTCCATTTTTGCCTTGCCTCATGTATTCCTCCGATGTAACTCCCACCCACTTCATCACCTTGTAGTCGTGCCTAGTAAGACCCAAACCTGAGCCAAAGTCATGCAAAAACCTGACCACATCAACCCTTAGGCCGAGCATATGAGTGTAGAAAGAAAGGCAAAAGTATTCATTTCAATATTGCTTTTTATTCCAAAGTTATTTCAATTTAATTTTGTATTGAATCTATGTTTATATTTGGTTTTGTTTATGGGTTGTGACAAGATCATTGAGCTTGGTACTCTTCCCACTTGGATCTATTGTTGTGTCATCATGCCTTTGGGAATCTGTTTGTGTCATCTGATTCATATCTCCAGCAAAAGAGGTGAGTAAATCTCACAAGACACTACATACTTATGCAATTGTGAAGCGACAACATTTGAATTTGTAGAATTATAAATGATGCTATAACTGCCTGTGATTATTTATATATGATGTTAAACTTGTTAATTTGCCTGTCATATCATCTGTTACGGCTATATTTTGTTAACTGTTCATTTATATCTGTTTATCACACTGCAAGTTCCCTGTAGAATAGAATCACTATGGGTTGAAATGATACATACCCGAACGGACTTTAGAATAGGGAAGAATCATTATGGGCTGAAATGATAGGCCTGAACGGTTTTTATTTATATTTTTTAACTTGGGATTTCAGGTTTGAAATGATAGAACCTGGATTTCTCTTTGTAAACTGCGGATTGAAATGTTATATATCTGTATCACTTGACCTAGGTTAGAAAACCATATACAGACCCGTGGTTATTTTATAAAGTGTTTTTTGGTATTTTTAAGTATTTTAAAAATATAAATTTATGAAATTTAATTTAAATATATTTTGAAATGTTTTAAAATAAAGAAATTATGATTTTTCTATGAGTTAAAAATGTAATTAATGAATGGTTAAATTGGATTATTGAAATATAACTTAAGTTTGGAAATTCGGAATTTTGGTTAAAAAATGATATTTAAGTTATATAAATAAAATGGAAATTTATTATTATTTGGAAAATGGTAAATATGATAATTTGGTTTAAATTTTAATTTAAATGATTTAATAAATTATTATTGACTTTTCTGTGAATTAAAATGGTTAAGTAAATGAATGCTTAAAAGTGAAATTTTAAAATACAACTTGATTTGGAAATGTGGGATATGGTTTTGTTTAAAAGTTTAAGTTAATTTAATAAATTGGAAATTTATTTTAATTTTGAAATGGAAATTTGAAAATGTAAGTGTTAATAAGGTGTCAAATGTAAAAATGGCAAAATTATACAATTGAATTTGTTAAGTGAAATTATTGAA
Source organism: Allium cepa (assembly GCA_030765085.1). Classification (NCBI taxonomy): domain Eukaryota; kingdom Viridiplantae; phylum Streptophyta; class Magnoliopsida; order Asparagales; family Amaryllidaceae; genus Allium; species Allium cepa. The sequence continues at coordinate 1,025,962,894 of CM060928.1, read as the reverse complement.
AAATTTGGATTTTTCTGTAAAGGTTTGCTTTATAAAAATCATTAATTAAAAAAGTATTTTAATGAACATCTTTGAATGTTAAAATATGATTTTTATAATGTTTGAATGGTTTAAAATTGAAGTGTTTTCAAGTATAATTTACAGCAGCTTTTTTCTGAATGCTGTGAAATGTTGAAATTTTCAATGTTTATGGTTTTAGCTTGGTAAATGAACTCATAATGTTTTAAAACATTGAAAATTGAATATTTGATTTGAAAGTATATGTACTTAAATTTTAAATGGTTTAAATGAATTATTTTGATTAAAATATAAGCTATTTAAAATGTGATTTGGAATGATAATAAATGAATGATATCTTTGAATTTAAAAGGTATTTAAAGTTAAATATTTGGATTTGAATTTATATGATGATTTGAAATTGAAGCTTTGGAAAGATATGCTATTTTGATATATATCAAATGTTTTGAAATGAAGCTTTGGAAAGATTTGATATTTTGATATATATTAAATGTTTTGAAATAAAGTTTTGAAGGATATGATATTTTGATATTACAATGATTTGGAAATGAAGTTCTGAAGGATATGATATTTTAATGTAATAAAATGATTTGAAAGGAAGTTTTGAAAGATATGATAATTTAATATATTGAAATGATTAGAAATGACTTTATATTTATTTTGATAAATATTTGAATTTGAAAGATATGGTATGTTGATATTTTTATGTATTAAAATGGTTTAGAAATGATTAAATCTTTATTTTGATAAAGATTTGGATTGAAATGATATTTTATAAAATATTATTTTAAAGTTATAACCACGGGTTATAATAAGGATTGGTTGGCAAAGAGACCGGGATAGGATATGGGCATACTCTCTGTCGATACTGAAAACCACTTTGACAACCATGTACGCGGTGGAGATTCCAGAACGAAGTAGGATGGTGGCGATGTTCTTGAGGTATATTACGTGGACCCAACACCCGTGAGTTGGCATAAGGCGGCTAAAACAGGAGCGATCTCGGGCCAAAAGGGGTAGCTCCTCTGGTCGGACACATTTCTTCGATACCATTCTATTGCTTTTGTGATTGTTTGGGCGCCCCTCCGATTTGGGAATGTGTTCCGAGGTGGGCGTATGTGGCTGCTGCGTTACCACCAACCCGTGTGCGTAATTGGTATATCTGCCCTGGCATTGCCTTGTGTGCCGTGTCACCTACCACATCGAGCCTTTACTACGAGTTTCTATTTGTGTCGTACCTATGCAGTATCTTCTCGTAGTCTCTCGATTAGGAGATATGCAGGTATTGTATAGACTATTGGCATTATTTGTGTTAAGGTGGAAAATGTGAAGCCTTAGCTCTTTTTAAAAGTATGTTTATTTTACTGTTAGACATTATTATAATAGCGCAATATACTATATAGTAAATAGTTTAACGGATCCTTAGAGGATGGGTGGTCCCAAGCATCCTTCAAGTTACTTATACTTTTACCATAGTTCACTTGAGTTGGTTTACAATGTATAAGTATGTATGCCCTGACTCGAGTATTTTTATTTTTATTTACGCTCGGGTCAGCCTGAGTATTCACAGATTTGGATTTCCACTTTCTGGAGATTTGGAATCGCTGGAGATTATCTGCTTGCCTAGTTTTATCTGTTTCACTTCCAGTTATCCTTTTGATCCCTGTGTTGTATTCATTTTGTACTTGGATATCATCTAGAGACTTCTTTTGTACTTTATTTATTCTGTTGTATCTTATGTAACTCTGATATATTTGCATAGTAGCTTTATGAACTACTATTTCTTTTACTTCCACTACACTATTATTACTCTGTGTCTGAGATCTGTGATTTTATTTGCTGTATATTCTGAGATTTGCCAAATTTTATTTGCAACGCGGTATTTTGAGCAATTCAAGTCCGACATGTGCGGATGCGAATGGTTGAAAATACCTGGTTGTTACATTTGTTATCAGAGCTTTGGCTTTGAGGCAAAACTTAGAATGTTTGGTAAATTTAGTTACGGAATCACTTTCATCCAAACTTGAATCTCTTCCTCTTTGATTCAAATTTCATTTGAATTTTTGAACGTTCCCTGCGGTTCCAAAATTCATTCGTGTCCCTTACTATTTATCTCCTTTTGATTCTGGTGTATCCCATAACTCCACTTCGTATGAGCTTTATAGTGAATTGGCGGTCCCACCAATCTCAAAAAAATTCATTTTTAAAGGGGGAAACTCCTTTACAGTTAGCATCGATTCACCAGAGATTTATATCTATCCTTGGTTTAGATGCTAATATCTTTTGTTATTCCAAACTCTATCTCTTGAGATCGAATGTAGATTTACCCCAGAAAAATCCACATCGATCTTATTCTTTAAGTCACGGTTGACTCGGTTAAGGTAGCCCACGATTTACTTAAGCTTACCTATCTCCCTACTATGTTATTTAATCATCTTGTCTTTTGTTTCCAATCTATTATTCCAAATATTTTGAATTGGACATGTAAATCTATGTTTTGATTTATATATTGTGTTGTTTGAGTTGTTGATGTTGATTTGGATTTTCGATCGATTCGTTTGATCAACGCTACCGATAGGATTTCTAAAACACTTTGATAGAACAAACTAACATAATATTATTTTAAAATTTTGGTTAATGAAATAAAATTTTGATATAAGTAAATTTATGGAACTTAATAAATTGATCTAAATTAATCATTTGAAATGATAATACTTGATTTATCATTTATTGTTCTATAAATGTATTTATAAATAGTTATTTATAAATTGATTTGAGAACTAAAATGAGCTTAAATCAAGAATTTGAGAATTTAATTTCCGATGATTTTGAACTTTGGTTTAAATTTTTAAAAAGGGTATATTATTTTAAGTATTTTCTAATAGAAATTTGTTTCCAAGGAATTTTAAAGTTTAAAATTAGTGCTTTTCTCTTTGTTACTGGAAAATAACTTCGGTGATGACCGCGGCATCATCGATGTTCATTTTTGAGTTTCGAAGTGAAGAGACCGCTCTGTAGTCTTGCTACAGCTTTGTTTTGGGAAATCAAATTGATTTGAATTTCTAAAATATGACTTGATTTATAATATATATAGATATATGATTTAAATTTGATTTGATAAATTATGTACATACATTTATTTATCTCTAAATGGGTTGAAGAAATTGGAAATTTAATTCTTAAATTTTATTTTAAAGAATAATTTCAATTATAAAAAAAAAATCAAAATTTGGATGGATATTCAAGCATGAAATGATTTAATTGTATAATACCATTGCATTCCAATATAACTTACCTTAATGTTTTGAATTTAACAATGTAATTAGATAATATAGAATATAAAAGTTTTTATAAATAAAATTTGAGTGGTTATAATAAATATTATACACTTAATTTTGTTATAAAAAGATTAATCGAGGTAAATAGAATAAAAGAGTAAATTGAATAATTTACAATATAAGATGATGTTAAAGGAACTAAGAATAAATTAAAGCAGTCGTAATAAGTGTAAACATATTTAACATAGTGATAAAATATATTGAGAGGAATAAATTTAACTTTAATTAGGAATAAAGAAGAATTAAATTTATTAAGTACATTATGAGTATAATGAACGATTATTTTTTTCAAACCCATGGTTTTAAAAGTTGTTAATTTAAGATGATTAGAGGATAAGATAATAAAATTTGAGATAGTTAAGATTATTTAACTTGTGTAAAATTAATTATCTATTTAATTTGAAATTTCCATGGTTTCAAACTTATTATCTTATTTTGTTTTCAAACTATCTTTTGGTTGTCCTTATTATCCTTATCTTGCTACAGACTGGTGTAGGCATTTTTTCTATAATCTTTCTGTTAGTGTTCTATAATCTTAGATAATCTTTGTTACTCATTTTGGAATTTGAACACTGTTTTCCATCCACAGACCGTCGGTCAAGTGAAAAGGGTGATTCAGACTCTAGAGGATCTTTTTCGTGCTTGTGTTCCTGATTCTGGAGAATCTTGGGAAGATCATCTCCACCTTGTTAAACATAACTATAACAATAATTATCAGGTATTGTTACCATGCCTTAATCTTATTTCGTTTCTATCTTTTCTGTGCTTTCTCGTACCTCAGTTCTTTTCGGGGATGAAAAGTTTTGAGTGGGGGAGAGTGTAAAAACCCTGTATTTTGTGATCATTTTAAATTGTATATTTAATTATTTTAATTGAATTTTGATTTAAAAAACTTATTTTATTTATTTTGAATGATTAATTTTGTTATTTAAATATAAACTTTAGTTTTGATATGAATTATCATTCCAAAGCATGAGTAAAAAGAATATTTTTCAAAAAGTGAATTTTGGTCAAAATAGTCAAACTTTGACTTTTAATTTAAAATTTTAAAAGTTTGAAAATTTGAATTTTGTCTTTTATTATGAAAATAAATTAAATTTTAAGAATACTTCTTTTCGTTACATTGAAATCTGATTTATAATGTGAAAGCTATGCCTTTTTAACTATTGAGTGTAATTTGCTGTATTTAACAAAATTGTTATTTTAAATTATATAAATAATATTTTATTTGGTCATGTAATGTTCTAGTTTATATTTATATGAGTAAAATAACATGTTATGTATATATTTTAGTTTTCAAACATTTTAAAAGTGTAATTGACATTTTCCAATGTCAGTTGTATTCTGTTTATAATTTTTAATTTCTAGTTTCAATTTATCAAAGAAATTATTTATTTATTTTTATATTCTCTTAAGAACTTATTTTCTTCTCGTTCCAACTTTATTTTGTTCCTCATTTATTTATTTATTTGACTTCTTATTTTTTTTAAAGTGATGGTGAAATTTTATAAGGCTGGTGATATTTTATTTGTAATTTTCATGCCTTGTTTTTAATTTTTAAACAATTTCTTTAGTTCTTTTTCTATTTTTATCCATTTAATTATTTATTTTATTTTATAAATGATAAATAAATTATTTTATTTCAAATTTTTATTTCATAATATTTTTAAAATGAAGTGGATAATTTTCCAAAGTCAATGGTGATTTAATTGTAATTTCTGGACACTGTTTGGATTTTTAAGCAATTTCTTTTATTCTTTTCTATTTTCTTTGTCTTATATTATTTGTTTTCATATTATTTCACTTGATTTCGGTTTTTCAAAGCATTTTCTGAAATTATTTGGATTTATTTGTTTTAAAAGAAATAGAAATATGAAGAGAGTTAACACTTTAAAATCTAAGACCTTTCATTTGCCAAAACCTCTTCAATTTCCTAAGTCTTTTCATTGCCTTGCTTTGTTTGGTCGTACATCCTATGATAGCCGTGAGTATCTTATTCACATTTCACAAGAAAATATTCATCTCCATCTTATTATTCACGGCTAGAGCTTTTGGTACGGTCTTTCCTTCATTTTTCTTCTTTTCTTCATTTTTTTCACTTGTTTTGCCTTGTCTCTTCCTCGTTGTTGCTCGGCCACCACTTGCTTGCCATGGACACCACCTCCACTACCTCCTCCTTGTCACCATCACCCACCTACCCCTCTGACCATGACAGGCCGTCCCCTCCACTTGAAAAAAACTTTACACAAAATGTCAAAAATCCCTGAAAACATCATAGCCAAGCCACTGCTACAACATACACTACCATATCTTGCCTTGGCCACCACTTCTAGCTCCACAATCACCTTGAGATCATCACTAACTAGCCACTACACCTCTGTCCATACCTGTAGCATCCCATGGCCGAGCCTAAAGCACCTTGGCCGAGCCCAAAATGTGAACCAAACTCCTCCATTTTTGCCTTGACCTCTTGTATTCCTCTTATGTAACTCCTACGCACTTCATCACCTTGTAGCCGTGCCTAATAGGACCCAAACCTGAGCCAAAGTCATGCCAAAACCTGACCACATCAACCCTTAGGCCGAGCATATGAGTGTAGAAAGCAAGGCAAAAGTATTCATTTCAATATTGCTTTTTATTCCAAAGTTATTTCAATTCAATCTTGTATTGAATCTATGTTTATATTTGGTTTTGTTTATGGGTTGTGACGGGATCACTGAGCTTGGTTCTCTTCCCACTTGGATCTATTGTTGTGTCATCATGCCTTTGGGAATCCGTTTGTGTCATCTGATTCATATCTCCAGCAAAAGAGGTGAGTAAATCTCACATGACACTACGTACTTATGCAATTGTGAAGCGACAACATTTGAATGTATAGAATTATAAATGATGCTATAACTGCCTGTGATTATTTATATATGATGTTAAACTTGTTAATTTACCTGTCATATCATCTGTTACTGCTATATGTTGTTAACTATTCATTTATATATGTTTATCACACTGTAAGTTCCCTGTAGAATAGAATCACTATGGTTTGAAATGATACATACCCGAACGGACTTTAGAATATGGAAAAATCGTTATGGGCTAAAACGATAGGCCTGAACGGTTTTTATTTATATGTTTTAACTTGGGATTGCGGGTTCGAAATGATAGAACCCTGATTTTTCTTTGTAAAGTGCATGCTGAAATGATATATATCTGTATCACATGACCTAGGTTAGAAAACTATATACAGGCCCGTGGTTATTTTATAAAGTGTTTTTTTGGATATTTTTAAGTATTTTAAAAATATTAATTTATGAAATTTAATTTAAATAGATTTTGAAATGTTTTAAAATAAAGAAATTATGATTTTTCTATGAGTTAAAAATGTAATTAATGAATGGTTAAATTGGATTATTGAAATATAACTTAAGTTTGTAAATCAGAATTTTGGTTAAAAAAATGATATTTAAGTTATATAAATAAAATGGAAATTTATTCTTATTTGGAAAATGGTAAATATGATAATTTGATTTAAAATTGAATTTAAATGATTTAATAAAGTATTATTGACTTTTCTATGAATTAAAATGGTTAAGTAAATGAATGTTTAAAAGTGAAATTTTAAAATACAACTTGATTTGGAAATGTGGAATTTGGTTTTGTTTAAAATTTTAAGTTAATTTAATAAATTGGAAATTTAGTTTAATTTGTGAAGTGGAAATTTGAAAATGTAAGTGTTAAAAAGGTGTCAAATGTAAAAATGGGAAAATTGTACAATTGAATTTGTTGTGTGAAACTATTGAAAAATTTGGATTTTTCTTTAAAGGTTTGCTTTATAAAAATCATTAATTAAAAAAGTATTTTAATGAACATCTTTGAATGTTAAAATATGATTTTATAATGTTTGAATGGTTTAAAATTGAAGTGTTTTCAAGTATAACTTACAGCAGCTTTTTTCTGGATGCTGTGAAAGGTTGAAATTTTCAATATTTATGGTTTTAACTTGGTAAATGGACTCATAATGTTTTAAAACTTTGGAAATTGAATACTTGATTTGAAAGTATATAAACTTAAATTTTAAATGGTTTAAATGAATTATTTTGATTAAAATATAAGCTATTCAAAAGGTGATTTGGAATGATAATAAATGAATGATATCTTTGAATTTAAAAGGTATTTAAAGTTGAATATTTGGATTTGAACTTATATGATGATTTGAAATTGAAGCTTTGGAAAGATATGATATTTTGATATATATTAAATGTTTTGACATGAAGCTTTGGAAAGATATGATATTTTGATATATATTAAATGTTTTGAAATAAAGTTTTGAAGGATATGATATTTTGATATTAAAATGATTTGGAAACGAAGTTCTGAAGAATATGATATTTTAATGTATTAAAATGATTTGAAAGGAAGTTTTGAAAGATAGTATAATTTAATATATTAAAATGATTAGAAATGACTTGATATTTTTTTTGATAAATATTTGAATTTGAAAGATATGGTATGTTGATATTTTTATGTATTAAAATGGCTTAGAAATGATTAAATCTTTATTTTGATAAAGATTTGGATTGAAATGATATTTTATTTTGAAGTATAAAATATTATTTTAAAGTTATAACCACGAGTTATAATAACGATTGGTTGGCAAAGAGACCGGGATCAGATATGGGCATACTCTCTGTCGATACTGAAAACCACTTTGACAACCGTGTAAATGGTGGAGATTCCAGAATGAAGTAGGATGGTGGCGACGTTCTAAAGGTATATTACGTGGACCCAACTCCCGTGAGTTGGCATAAGGTGGCTAAAACAGGAGCGATCTCGTGCCAAAAGGGGTGGCTCCTCTGGTGGGACACATTTCTTCGATACTATTCTATTGCTTTTGTGATTGTTTGGGCGCCCCTCCGATTTGGGAATGTGTTCCGAGGTGGGCGTATGTGGCTGCTGCGTTACCACCAACCCGTGTGCGTAATTGGTATATCTGCCCTAGCATTGCCTTGTGTGCCGTGTCACCTACCATATCGAGCCTTTACTACGAGTTTCTATTTGTGTCGTACCTATGCAGTATCTTCTCGTAGTCTCTCGATCAGGAGATATGCAGGTATTGTATCGACTATTGGCATTATTTATGTTAAGGTGGAAAATGTAAAGCTGTGGTGACCCCTTTAATTTTTACACATAGATTTTTTTTTTTAGAAAAGGAATATATAATTAAATCCCATAATGTTAAGTTTGAATATTTAGAAAATTCATAGATTCTTTTAATTTCTCCAAAAATAAAAATACTAATCCATAGTCTGTTTTAATTTCATAACATCATTTTTTTTACTAACAAACTTTTCTGTCTTGATGCATCTTATATATATATATATATATATATATATATTATTTTTATTTTATTTTATTTTATTTTAGGGTCATTACATACCCTCCCCTTAAAGGAATTATGTGTAAAAATTAAAGGGGCCACCACAAAAGCCTTAACGCTATTTAAGAGTATGTTTATTTTACTGTTAGACATTATTATAATAGCACAATATACTATATAGTAAATAGTTTAACGGATCTTTAGAGGATGGGCGGTCCCAAGCATCCTTTAAGTTACTTGTACTTTTACTACGGTTCACTTGAGTTTGTTTACATTGTATAAGTATGTATGTCCTGACTCGAGTGTTTGTATTTTTATTTACGCTCGGGTCAGCCTGAGTATTCACAGATTTGGATTTCCCCTTTCTGGAGATTTGGAATCGCTGGAGATTATCTTCTTGTCTAGTTTTATTTGTTTCACTTCCAGTTATCCTATTGATCCATGTGTTGTATTCATTTTGTACTTGTGCATCATCTAGAGACTTCTTTTGTACTTTATTCTTCTGTTGTATCTTATGTAACTCTGATATATTTACATAGTAATTTACAACGAAGCAACCATATAAACTTATAGTAATTTACGGAAAATTATTTCTTTCATATATAATAATAATTTATGTAAAATTATTTCATTCACCCTATTTAAAACAATACCGTGCCGAATTGTTATGTACAAATGTTTAGAGATCCTTATCAATAATGTTAATTACTCGTATTGACCAGAATCCATAAGCCACTCAACAAACCAATCAACAAAATATAAAAAAAAATTTATATTCACTAACAAATACACGCTCATATCTATTAATATACTGAAACTCATTCTTGGGCATTACTGACCCTATCTCTAATGAGTAATCCCCACCAAGAGCCAAGGTTCTCGCTTAACCTTCAACTCTGATACCACTGTCACAGCCTACAAATCTATACCCCTTTGATTTGACAATATTCTCCATCAGTTCAACTCAAATTGAATAGAAATATGAACCATTAGGGTTAAAGAAGAAAGAGGTAGAAGAAGAAATAGAAAACAACATCAGAATCCCACAATCACAGCAGAATAATATGTAATAGATAATAGTTGATCTTTATATAAAAGAACTATTATTGTTTTATACATTACATCATCAGAGTACACCACCAAACAATAACACAATACTGGACAGTTATAATAATTTTTCCATATAAAAGCGGACTATACAGCTTACCATACACAGCGGAATATAAATCAGATACATGATATGCATCTCTGACATCCAGCTTGTCTCTTGAACTCCAAAGCATCCTATCTTGTATCTATAATACTCGGTCTGATCCGAGCATTATAAAATAAAAAAACATCCTAGTTATTCTGGAAAACCAGCATGGCAAAACACACTCAATTGGATTATTAACGTTTTCAAAATCCTTTGGAATCAAAGGTATCTCGTAAGACCACGCCACAAGCCGGGTTTTTACCATACGGTAACCTAAACATTTTTATGGAATTTGTCTAATATTATAATAGTGTCTATAGAAAGTAAAATAGAATCTAGCTAAAATGCTTGCATCTCATGTTCCAACGATAGTTGGGCACAATCAAAACAGTACGGGTGCTTATTGAAGATTGGATTCCATATAATGGCAGGGCTACTGGGGTACCGCCCGTCACAGTACCTGGCCTACATCAGAGTACCGAGGACCACTCTCGATCCCCTGCAACACAAGATTCGAGCTACCTCTTACTGGATAGTCCGAATAAGATCATCCCACAGTTGGGATCAGCAACCGCCCATAAAGTCGAGATCAAAAGGGGACTCTAGACAGGGATGACCTTACCCTACTTAGGTGCTACCCACTTAGCCTTGCTTCACCTCCCTTGTTTTAGCCATTCCCGGTTGATAAGGTTTGAGGCTATGCGTTAACTTTTTCGAACACATTCACCTAGAATGCTCATCGTCCTCCAATGACAATGGTCTGATAGCATTCGTCCATACAAGTTGCCCTGGGTCTGGACAATCCGAATCACCGTCTTCATCATCTTCATGGTCTTCGTTCGCTACATTCAAACCAGATCGAAGTGGTTTTTGGATAATTAGATCTGATCCCAGTCTCTTCGAAACGGTCAGCGCATTGACCAATATTGATAGTCGATTATTTAACTATCTAATTAAACAATCATTCAACCCATTATTTTATTTACACTGAAAAACATCAAGCCTTATTAAATTTAGCTTTTAAATAAGTTAAATCACATTATCCAAAAAAATTCTTTTAAAAATAAAACTACTCTTTCATTTTTGAAACGATTTACTCATTCCTTTATAAATTCCCACCATGAATATAAAACCTCAAATATCCACTTATATTTATTCACTTTATTAATAAACCAAATTTATAAATTCCGTAATCTCATTTCCCTTTAAATCATAGTTTCCAAAACACTTAATCGATTTTCAAATCGATTCTTTGAATTAAATTCCCTACAAAAATTTATTTCTCAAATTATCCTAAAACTCTATTCTTTTCCATATTCCGGAATTTATTAAATAGGATTTAAAAAATAAAACTATTTACTCTCCCAATTCTTTTCTTTTAAATTTATCCATCTTTACTATAAATTTCTTACTTTAAATTTTATCTTTTTATTCCCTTTTTAAAAATTCAATATTTACATTTTTAAAATGTCACAATATATCCCACAATATATTAACATCAAATAAATTAATTTTCCAACATAATATATCACAGATTATTCAACATTTTATATAATTGAATATGAAATTAAATTCAATAATTTTAAGGAATCCATTTGGATTCCTCCAACCTGTTTTCTTGCATCCACAGATGTTAGCACAATATAAAAATACCAATCCCACTTCGAGGAGGATATCGCGGTATATAGGGTCATCCGCTATTATGTAGGGCACATAGGGTCTCATCCGTTATATGATGCGGGAATATCAATCACTCCAATATATATACACTACTAAATATAATATATCACATCCAGACTGATAATAAATTATCAATTCAAGCTATTAACCAATAATTTAATTTTAACTAATTAAATTAGCTAGTAATCCAATTGAGTGAGATTAACTCATCTTTGATTTTTATTTGCAACCAAATCCAATCCGGCTTGTCTCTCCATGATTTTTGACCTTATACAAACATTATACGGTTTATTAATATTTGAAATTAATCGAACCGTCAATTACCATTTATTTATTTAATTCAAACTAATAATTTAATTAAACAAATTTTCCTTTAAATAATTTTTTGTAATGCTTAATTAAATAAGTTAATAAACAAGTTAATCGTCAACATTATTCTAAAGTTAAATAGTAGGTTTAATATGTGTATATGTATCTTTAATTTATGTTTGAAACTGCATATACTAAAATAATCAGTATAAATCAAATCTTTATATAAATTCTTACAGAATTTTTTCTTTCAAAATCCAATACGTATGTATGTATGTATGTATGTATGTATGTATGTATGTATGTATGTATGTGTGTGTGTGTATTTCTCTGTCTTTCTACATATACACATATTTATTAAATTCAAAAATAAATATATGTATATATATATGTATATATATATATATATATGTATATCTATATGTATATGTATATATATATAGCTGATTAGATATTAAAACAAAACTGTTTCAAACTCACGCAACACTACATCAAAATGTTTAAAAAAAATTAAATTACCTTAACATACTAGAAAAGTAAACAACGAGCTTCTGCTCGACCGCTCTGTACGAGATTCATTCTCATCCATCATCGCCACTATGCCAACCACCGAGCTGTCGCCCCTCTCTGTCAGCTATGGGCGAACGCCCCAGGATCATCGATCATGACCCCGAGCTCCAGTTCGAACCCTTCCCTATCAGAACCCTAGTTTCGCGTGCTTCCAATGCCACCTTCACGTGAGATTCCCTCCCCGATCCCCTTCGATGTCACCGTGCTCGAGCAAAGCAATCGCGAATGCTATCGTGATTTATTGTTGTTATTATTATTATTTCGAACGACTACTTCGTGATTCTTTCAAAGACCGCCAGTTTTTTTGCTCTTCGATTTCGTATTCACTCTGATTTTAACCTCGCCTTCCATCTTTTATATAAATTCGAACGGGATTCATTTTTTTATTAAAGACTGTTGTCGTTTGAAAAGAAGGGCAGGGATTCGAAATAAAGCGGGGACACGATTAGAGATTAACGTGTTTGAATTGCCTTGCATGCAGAAATTATCAAGCTGCAGCGCTGCTGAAGTGAAGGGGGAAAAAGTATCAATGTGAAATTTATTCGACTGGTTAAAACATACAATATATATAATATTATTTAAATTTAAATTGCCTCGAAAATGCAACTAAAAATATCGAACTCCTATCGAGGCATGCCACCAGGCATTCATAATGTTATATCCCTATTCCAAATGCAATGGAAAAGGTTTTCAGTCCTAATTCGGTCACATGGAGAAGATAGCTTTTTGGACCCAATTTATATTGAATTTTCGATATAAATTTCAGCGCGTTTGCCTACCGTACGATCACACATCAAATCCAAACACTATGAAATTTGAAATCGATAATAACACACTATTACGGATCCAATGGAATATGTTTCATTGAATTCCGAGACAGTGCTTCGGAAGGCCATTTTTAAATATCAATTTAAACAATATATTTTTAAAACTGAACAAAACATTTGTAAATTCAAATTTAAAAATTTTATTATCTACAGTATTACCAATACAAATTTTACAAGCCTTTAAATTATTTATAACAAGCTCAAAACTCCCGATTTTATATTTTACCCAATTTCCAGTTATTTAATCCAATAATTAAATTATCAAATAAATAGTGATACTTGAAATTCAAGTTAAAAATTAACTCTTAAATATTTAAAATAAATTAAATATTCCAATTTCAAATGTCCAAATTTCTGGGTCGTTACAATTCTATATTCGTAATTTAAGAGTTTCCTCTTCTCGAGATTCAACTTTTTCATCTCTAACAGGAAACTTAGCAATAAAGTCCGTTAGGGCCTGGCCCTTGATCGCCATTTGAGGATGATAGGTAATCTCATATTGGCTCAACTCAATACTTCACTTTATTAGTCTTCATTAGTTTTTTGGTCGATATAGGACCTACCTCAATAGTTGGTCTGTCGGCACTCCAATAAGATAGGACAGGAAATAGTACCTTAGCTTTCGGGATGCTATTAAGGAATAATGTGCCAACTTTTCCAATTAGGTATATCAAGATTCTGGATCAGCGAAGTATTTACTCGCATAATACACTAGTTGTTGCATCCGATCTTCTTCTCAAACAAATGCTGCACTCCGAGCATGGGTAAATACTACTGAGTAAAGATATAGATCCTCCCCCTCCATCGGAGTAGAAAGAACTAATAGCTTCATTAAGTGCTCCAATAACTTAAAAAATACCGACAGAAATTCATCCATCTAGGAAAAATTGCCTTTAACCTTCTTTAATGCTTTAAAGAACAGAACACACTTATCGGTAGCTTAGATATGAACTTGCTCAGTGCTGCTACTTTACCGTTCACGCTCTACATCTCATTTCATGTTTTGGAAATCATGATGTCATTTAAAGCCTTGTTCTGAGTTAGCTTCGTTTCCCCGGGAATGTATAATAAATCCTAAGAATTTACCATGCAAAACCACAAAAGGACATTTTAGCATATTTAGCTTCATCCTAAATTCTTGTTGTCATGGCCCGTTTTTCCGTACCCTTTTAATCGACAATAAACCACACATGTTTAACTCAAATTGCACGAAAAGACGGAACATGAAAGGTAATAGAGAAAATAGACAGAACATAATCTTGTATGAATGGAATAATATATAACATTAAACAAATATCTTTACAGTGGAAAACTTTTATATTACATATATCAGAATCTAACTTAAATTTAGCTTTGGACAGTTATAAACATCTGCCCTTACAATTGCTGACAAACATCAAACAAAGATAAATAGACAGCAACGGATAATAAAATATGTCGTACGTAGATGAATATCTCCAACTCTCTTCTGGAAACTTTAATTGTCTTGGACTAAACCGGAAACTACTCGGATCTGACTCGAGTATTGAAAATACCTGGATCAGGCTTGATAAACCAGCATGAGAAAAGTCAATATTAAATGACAGTGCCATATATCAGCCTTTAAATAAAATCTTTTGAAAAGAAAGAGTATCTCATAAGACTACGCCCACACATAAACATGGACGGGTTTTTGCCTTATGATAACTAAAAAGTTTTATATCAAAACAATTGATATTATTTCTAATGATATTCTTTGAAAACATTTGCAAATAAACTTATTAATCTTAGCCGAAATTGTTGCCATTATTAAATACCAACATACTAGGCTCTACAAACAAAACATAGGTTCTTATTGGAGAATGGATTTCCATACAAATGACCAGGTGAATGGACTACCTTCCGATGGGTACACCTCTAGATGGATATCCCGAGGCACAGAACATCTGCCCTCTGCCAACACAACACCGGCCGACCTTTGTAACTACATAGTACCGAATATGTAATCCTCCGGTTGTTACCGACCTTTAATCGAGCGTGCTTTAGCATACAAACCATATTAATTTACAACCCGAACATCATAGCAGCAAGAAATATATCTATTAGGGGATGATCATACCCTAATTGGGAATGACCCACTTATCCTTACTGCATCTAACCCTATTTCGGTTATTTTCGGTCGATGAGGCACAAGGTAACGATTACCTTTTCACATTGCCCATCTTCTTCACTTTGAATGTCATATTGCCATTCCACATTCACACGACTGATTTCTACAAATGTATAACTTCTTGAGCTCGTATGTCTCGAGCTAAGAGAAGGTGTCTTCTCCGCCACTAGCCAATATACTTTATAAAGACCACTCATTGTGATTTAGAATGCAAGGTCGGATAGTCATCCATACAAGTTCATTCTAGGACTAAACGAAACTGAAGGCACTTTCTTCGGCCGTTACTAGGAGAGAAGCCCTTGTGGTTTTAAGGTTTTTCATAACAAAGAGACCACTGCTACAGTATAGTGAATCGGGAGTTTATCCCCAACTAATCAACAAGTAGTCCTTCATTATTATTCGTCTCAATATCTCCATCTTCAAACATCTTCATTTTTTGAACACGTAAACTGGTTCGAAGTGGTTTACGGATAGGAATCACCCAAATCCGACCCTGGTTCCTTCGAAATACAATTATCGATAAAAAGTGAATATGAGTATACAAGATTTATTAAGTCTCTTATCACTTTAATTTCAATTCGGATGACTTCGAAATCTCTTTCTTCTGTCTTAGAATAATTCTTACTAATTCATTATTTTGCTTCGGATAATACCTCAATTTTCTTTTATTTAAATCAACTATCTTTCTTTAATATATTCTCTTCAATTTACTTCATTTTCTTTTCATAAGTATATGGAATCATTAAGCCTCATTTATTAAATCATTTGATTTATTTAAACCTTTCTTAAATCCTGGAGTAATTCCAAATCATTTTTCTCTTTTACTCAGGAAAACCTTTCCAAATCATTCGTTAAATCTAACTCAAAGATTTCTTCCATTCAAGTTATAACGTTTAACTTAGGAAATATATTGCCAAATCATTTATTAAATCTTAATCAAAGATTTTCTTCTTAACTTCAAACCATATTCTTGTAAATCGAAGATTTTCATAACAGAGCACCACTTCCACTTTAGATATGTTAAAATTCACCTCCAGGGACTAATGACAAATAATCCGACATCATGAATATCATTGTCTTCAATGATCATTGTCTTCAATATATTTTATTTTGAAAATTAGTTTGAAGGGGTTTTCAGATAGGGGTTGCCCAAATTCGACCCCAGTTTCTTCGAAATCCAATTATCGAATAAAAGATGTTAAGTGGTTAAATAACATTCAAAAAAATTGTCTCTTTTTGCTTTTATCTTGGAAAAAATTAAATACGATCTTTTAGAGCATCCTGGCATTCCTTTCGATCTATTCCACCCCTCATCTAAAAAGTGAAAACATAGGGCAGGTATGTTAAGGGCACTGGTTGTGTCATTCCTAACCTTAGTTAAACACCTTGTTTTATCTTCCCAGATCTCACAGGTGGGACAAATGTTGTTAACGCTAAAATTTGAACGCTAACACCCCGATGTATGAGTTGTAGTTGTGAAAGCACCACCCGACGACTGGGGAACAGATTACAAGCAGATAATAGTAGAAAAGCGGTAAACAACAACAATTTTATAGTGGTTCGGCTTTAGGGTATAGCCTACGTCCACTTTAAGTACTTTTATTAATAATCTCGTTACAAGCTGATACAATTCTTCCCAAATACAATACACTTTGAATTACAAGAGACTTAGAACAAGTAGCTTAAACTTCGATGAAGATGAGAGTTTTCGAATCCATGTTGGATGTATGTGATCTCTTCTTGAAGTTGTTTGTAGCGTTCTTAATGTCTTGAGAGCTTCAAGTGTTGGATTGGATTAGTTTGGAATGCAGCAGAGTAACGGTGTTTGAAGGAAATCAGCCAAAAGTCCCCTTCTAGTTGGAGCTAGGGTCGTATTTATAGGCAATTCTAGGCAGGAAACATTACCAAGTCCTAAGTCGTAACCGACCTAAGTTGGGTCGTGGACGACTTAAATTAAGTCGTGGGTCAGTTATCACTTAAATGCTGGGTCGAGACTTCTTCAAGGCATCCCTGCTGAACCCTAGATATATCACAAGTCCTAAGTCGCAAATGAGTCAACCGGTCCTCTCATAAGTGATGCGGCATTGAACCTTAACTTCGTAGTCTTAAGTCGTGTACGACTTATCATATGTCGTAGGTCGTGACCGACCTAAACTGATTCTCGGCTTGTGGCTTAACTGGGGTTAACGAGTCATGGTGCAGTATTGAATTTGCCTCTGTGGCCTTAGGTCGTGAACGACCTAGTAAAGGTCGTAAGTCGATCACGACTTAGGCGTAGTCGTCTTAACTCCTCGTCCCTCGAGTCGTTAAGTCATAGTCCCTTTAAGTTGTTGGACCGTTACTCCCTTGGGTCATTTAGGTTGTAATGACTTAAGTCGTAAACTTCCTTAAGTCGTGTCATCCTTAACTAGTAAGATTATGCAGTCCTTAGGTCGTCAGGCCGTAATGTTCTTAGGTTGTGAAGGCCTTAAGTCGTAGACCTTATCTCGTAGACCCTTTAACCCGTGGAGGCCTTAAGTCGTAGACTCCTTAACTCGTAGAGGCCTTAAGTCGTGGATCCTATCTCGTAGATTCCTTAACCCGTGAAGGCCTTAAGTCGTAAACCTTAACTCGTAGAGGAAACTGGGTTAACACTTGCCCCTCGAAGCACATGCCTTAAGTCGTAAGTCGTGTGCTTCGACTCATCATAACCCTGGTGTGCCGATTCGAGTTCCACTTCCCTGAGGTATAAAATGCTTGGGTCGTTCCTCCTATTTCCTTCTTCCCATTACTTACCTCTTTGCTATTTCTGCCATTAACACGTCCTCGAGCTTTCGGAAACAAATTCAACCAGTTCATCTTACCGTTGATTCAGTCCCTATAATCCTCATCATCGCATCGCGTAAGTAAATCCGCAGTTCATTTGATTCCGCGATAGCTATTAACTTGCGAATTTAATCCAGTTCCTTATACCACGCTTCATCACAATTGTTGCCACGATCGATTGCTGGTGAGCTCGAGGAAGTTTGATTAGGTTTTGGATAATTCGCGAGGAGAGGATAATGGGTTTCAATCTATTTATATTTTATTTTTATCAGGCTGTTAGGGGTTTGGAGAAGACGAGATAATAGTTAGTGGGTTCATCGGTTTAGGGGTGAGACGGTCTATGGGTTTAGGAGTGGAGATAAGGTTATTCGTCTAGTTGGGGCATGAGTTTTAGGTCGTAACTGAGTTAAGACTTAGAAGAATTTGTATCTTTCTGACTTGAAGCCTTGTCTTTCTTTTATGATTCATGATTCAAAGGACTACCGACTCAAAGCCTCAACGACTCAAAAGTGAAGCGACCTATCCTGTTTCTCCTCATAATTCTTTAGGTCGTGGACGAGTCAACCAGAGAACCAACGACTTAACTTAAACCGAAGAAAAATTCTTAACTCGTAGACGAGTTAGCACTTAAGTTGTTGTCGAGTTATCACTTGAGTCGTTTATGACTTAGCTCTTGAGTCGTCTACGACTCAGCACTTGCATTTTTAAACTCTGCTTAGACCTTGAACTGTTGCATGGATTTTGATCTGTTGAACTTTGCTGCATTCTTTTACAGATTACTTTAACTTGTGGGTTAACAATCTGTTTAATATGATATTTACAGAAAATTGGGACGAATATACTGCCATCAACCGCCCACATCAAATGACAGATTAGTTAATAACAGATAATTAACTTAAGTAAATTGTGTGAACGAAGTGCTATCGATTTCAAGTAGAATATTAAAGCAACACTGAAATAGTTAATTGAAACTGACCAGCCTGCACTAATATTATGCTTGAACTTTAAATTAACAAGTTCTGAAATTACCGTAGTCGATCAATCGTCGACCAGTTTAATTCCAGTTATATTTACTTGCTATTTTTATCAGTTTTGCACGACACTTCACACTTTTAGGAAACGTGCACCTTCATATTTGAATATCCAGTTGCTTGTGTAGAATGACTTCTCAGGAAGAAGATGCAACAGTTCAGACGAGAGAGGCAACTGTTCTTCCAGCTCCACTAGTTAATCCTCCCGAAAGAGTTCCTACTACACTATCATATAAAGTTTTTCGCCAGCTGTGTGCTCAGTTTGGCATTGCTGAATCAGATGCCATTCTTCCTGAGAGAAGTAACACTGCTGACATAGCACCTTCTGGCTTTGTGACAGTTAACCGGCATATGTGCCTAAGTGGGGGCGTTCCTCCTTTCAATGACTTTTTCCAACAACTTCTTCATCAATTGGCCATTGCTCCATCCCAACTACACCCCAATGGCTACGCCATTCTAATGGGGTTGTGTGTGCTATTTAGGAGAACACTTGATCGACTTCCGAGCTTTGATGAAATTTGTTACTTATGCTCCTTTAGCCGGACCAAAGATCATCCTTCTATTACTGTTGTGAGAAGCGCCCGAAACCGCAAATTAATTGTTGGCCTTCCCGACACTGCTCACGGGTTTCTAACCCAGTTCTTCTTTGTTCATTGCCCCCCGAGGTTTTATGCTCTGTGGAGGGAAGGAAGTAAGATCACCCATCCTTGCTTCGTTTGTTATCTGGCCTTTGTGAGACTGACCTGCTAAGTGTTAACTCTGCTTCTTTTATTTTCAGCGCTGCCTCCTCCCTCTAGGAATCCCAGTCACAAGTCGACTTTCGAGAGGCTTAAGGCCGTACCGGTTGAGGAGAGAGATATTCAATTTCTGTTGAAAGATGAGTTTCTGCATCAGTACAGACTTCTGCATACTTCCCGTTCTACGCGTCCTCATGAAATTCCAGACTCCCCAGCTAGAGTGTTGGATGCCTCAGTTTCTACTAGCACATCCATATCTAAAGGACCTGCTCCTGAGACTTCGCTAGTGAAGTGTTCCACTTCTGTTGATGCTGTAGGGCCGTCTGACAAACTTGCCCCGGTTATCGAGGAAGAAGAGCCTCAGGGATCTTCCCATCATTCACAAGAATCTGGTGATAAAGCTGAGAAATCCAGTCCTGTTAAGCAAAGCAGGGACGATACTTTCGAAGGACTGAGCGACCTTTTTGCTATTTCACAAGAGATCTTTAAAGAAGATCCTATCACTGCCGGGATTTCTTCTTCAGTAGTTGAAGCTACTTCTACTTTGCAACAGTTGCCGTCGACTCAAGAGTTGACGCTATCTATTACACCCACAACTACTCCCCAATTAAAGAGTGGTTCGTAGACTGAAGCGCGTAGTTTGCACATCACACACACTTAGAATTCCTGGCACTTTTATGCTCTCTCTTTTCTTTTTTAAACGTTTGAAGGATTCTCAAGTTTTATTTCTTCTTTTTAAATTTTAGGTTTACCAATGAGGCGAGGCAGCTCGTACTATGATGACTTTAAGCGATATGGGAAACGCAGCCAGTATGGCTATCAATCCTATCCTCCTATTCATAGAGAGACTGATGAAGAAAGGGCAGCCCGGAAGGCTCGGGAAAGACGTGATTATGAAGAACGCTTTGGAAGACCAGATAGTCGACATGATTCCTCCCACAGAGAGAGTGACTCCCTTAAACGCAAATCTCATGATGATAGAGGGAAGAGTCACACAACTGATGACTCGAGCAAACGAGCCAAAGTTATTGAGGAGCCAATGCCTGTGCCTTCAGAGAAGATTACTGCTCCTACTTCTTCTCAATCTCCTGCCCCTTCCCCTACCGATATCCAAGCAATCATTAATAGGCCATCTTACCAAGTTGGACCAGGTCCAGCCACTCTTCAACGCCGATTTCCTAATTGGTGTTTAAAAGGAGTTCGCTTTGACCTCGATCTGGTTCCCATAGATAAAAATGCTATGCTACGGAACCTTGATGCAGTCAGAACCGATATTGAGAGGATGTCATCTTGGCAGAAACTTGTTGATGAGCTCCAAAGGGTGAATAGGGCCAATCTTGAAGCTATGCTTACCATGGAGAACGACAAAACTGAATGGCAAAAGATCCTTAAACAGCATGATGCAGAAATGAGGAGTATCGCCGATTATAATGAGAAACTTGAGGCAGAAGTTGGGAAACTTAAAGAGGAGCTTGCAACTTCTTCCACTTCTTATTCTCAAAGGGAAAGTGTGCTTCTTCAACAGGTGCGGGATGCTCATGCCGCGCAAAGGGATGCTGAGGCCAAGGCTGATGAGTTGGAGCAGATTATAGAGGGCAACCGTACTGACATTACTCAGTTGCGAGGACAAACTGGCCTTCAGGCTGCAGAGATTGAAAAATTGAAAGCCCAGTTATCCAAAGTCGAGAGAGAGCGGGATGAGGCTGTTGCGGGCAGAATTACCGCTGAAGAGGCCCATGAAGCTACCAAAGCTGATATTGGCTCGACACTATTTGATTTCTACTTGCAATGTATATTAGGGCGTGGCAGTCTTGCATTCCTGGGCCCCAAGTATGAGATTACCCTGGCCGAAGTGTGGGAGGCCGCACTAGATATGTTTAAAGGGGCCGGGTACACTGAAGAGGAGTTGGAGGTGCACTACTTAGACTTTGAGGCTCGCGTAGCCCTTGCCAGAGGGAAAGAGCAACTCGCCAGATCGCGGGTTGAAATAGTGGGGGAAGAGCATCAAGAAAAAGAAACAAATTTGACTGTTCCTGTCCCTCCTTCAACTTCGGTCGATGCTGGAATTATTGGCTCTAGCTCTTATGTACCGATCCCTGCTCAAACTGATACCGGGGCCAAAATTACTCAAGTTACAGATGAATCGCAAGAGAGTGCTGAAGCCCCGGACTATGAAATTGATGTAATAAAGACAACTTCTGCAGGTAATTCCACTGTAAATTTCGCTCAAGTGGATTGCTCATTTACTTCACATGGGTTTAATGAGCTCCTTGACTATTTTCTCAACCTTGATGAGCCTTCATCTCCTCTCTTTACTGAATTTAACCTCTTTTCTTCTACAGAGAAAGTATCAAGCACCGCTCAGATTTCTTCTCCTCTGGTTATCCCTCCTCCGTCTCTCCAGGTGGCTCCTCCTTCTGCTTCTCAGCCCGGGTCGCAAGAGGAACAAATAGAAGCCCTCCATGGTTTAGACGATCCCATCGCTTCGCAGGAGCATAGAGACGAGGGACTTGTAGGAGGTGAGATATCCCCGGAGCGGACCCCTTCTGATGACATAACTTTGTCTAAACTTGCCACTCCGGGAAGTGAGTCTTCCTCAAAGAGGAGGAAAAAGCACGGAACGTCAAAGAGGAGGGGGAAGATAATCACTGTTACTGAAGGGGAGCCAGAAGTTGGACCAGCTGCACCTACCCCTCCTTCTTCCCTTGCGCCAACTGACCGGCCTGAAAAGCTAATCATTCGGCGGGGAAAAGGGTCCAAAGGTAGTAAAAAGAAGTGAACATTTTAGCTTTTTGCCTTTTGTATGTACTGGTCGAGAATTGTGCGGGTACCGGCCCCCGCTTTTCTTTATTTTGAAACCTGTACCTGCATTTCGATTGAATAAAATGATCCTTTGTTTGTACAGACTTCTGTTTGAATGCATTTATTATTCATTTTTGCACAAGTTTATTTATATGATATTGCAGCGGGCTTATGGTATGTTGTTTGAGTATTACTTTACTGATGCGGCTATACTATTATACCATGTTGCCCCCATACCTTAAGCTTGCTGCAATATCTTATACTTCGAGGGGACTTGCACTCTTATTTGCTAAAGAACAATTATTTTATTCTCTTTAAAGAAAATTTTTGTAGAGTACAACTCCCTTCGTATAAGTTTCTACGCTTTGTCGTTCGAAGAAATCACTTTTTTTTTCCTTTTACTTATGTGCATATTTTACCAAGTGAATTCTTCTATGTGGTAAAGCGGACCTCTGAAGGGCACTTTAACTTCTTTTTTTTTTTTTTATATACAAAGTTGTACCTCTGAGGAGGGATTTTTCACGTTTCAACACTTGGAAGTTTTATTTCAATCTCGGTGAAACGTGTACCTCCAAAGAGTTGTGCCTTTGAAGAAAGCCTTTTCACGTTTCAACACTTGGAAATTTTATTTCAATCTTGGTGAAACGTGGGCTTCCGAAGAGGTCTTTCTTCTTGATTGCGCCCTTGAAGAGATCTTTCCTTTGAACTGTGTCCCCGGGAGGGGGTTGTACCTCTAAGGAGGGATTTTTCACGTTTCAACACTTGGAAGTTTTATTTCAATCTCGGTGAAACGTGTACCTCCAAAGAGTTGTGCCTTCGAAGAAAGCCTTTTCACGTTTCAACACTTGGAAGTTTTATTTCAATCTTGGTGAAATGTGGGCTTTCAAGAAGGTCTTTTATTTTGTCTCTGCATTTCAACTTTGGTGAAGTGAAATTCCGAAGAGCGGTTGTTACACTTCATCTCCTGGTGAAATGGGCCTCCGAAGAGGGCTTTTATTTTTGTTTGCATTTCAACTCTGGTGAAGCGAAATCTCGAAGAGCGGTCATAACACTTCAACTCCTGGTGAAATGGGCCTCCGAAGAGGGCTTTTATTTTGTTTACATTTCAACTCTGGTGAAGTGAAATTCCGAAGAGCGGTTGTTACACTTCAACTCCTGGTGAAATGGGCCTCCGAAGAGGGCTTTTATTTTGTTTACATTTCAACTCTGGTGAAGTGAAATTCCGAAGAGCGGTTGTTACACTTCAACTCCTGGTGAAATGTGCCTCAAAAAGGGTTTTCATCGCCTGGAAGTTACTCTCTCATGGTTGGAGGGTCATGACTCCTCCAATCTTTTTTGTTGAGTAGAGAACTTTCTTTTTTGTGGCGTATGACCCATTAGAGGTCTTTATCCTCCGAAGAGTTGTGCCTCCGAAGAGGATTTGTGCTGCCGATGATGGCCTTGGTTGTTCCTTTGTCCACTTGCTTATGCTTTTTCAGTGATCCTTTTTTTTTACAAGTGACTCGTTTAATCCAAGGAAATGTACTTCATTGCCAGGCCAGTTCGTGAGAACGAGCATCAGCTTCTTAATTGGATGTTTGTTTGTTCAAACGATCTCAACTTATTAGCAAAGGCCCGTTTCTATCGAAATCATAGGCTGTTCAATTGAAGTACTTCCTATCTAGGATTTGAATTCGGGGCTTTTGTGACTTGAAATTTGGCGAGAATCACTTGGTCCTTTTATGTGCAAGTTTCACTTCCAATGTCTGCAAAAATTTAAATCGACATTTTAGCAACACATTCTATGTACTTTTCATATCGAAAATAAAGCAAACATGTAATAATAATAAGGAACACAAGATTTATAGTGGTTCGGCCAGGAAATTGAGCCTACATCCACTTTATATTCTTTCATTATTTACTTGCATCAGTTTTACAATTGCTTTCAATTACAAGAATCATACATTCATAATTCTTTTTACAATATTTCAACAAAATTTTCAAGTAAAGTATGGACGCAAATGGTTGTTGTTCCATGCCCTTGGAATTTGATCTCCATCAACAGTGGTGAGTTTGAATGTGCCGTCAAGAAGCTTCTGACATATTACATACGGTCCTTCCCAATTTGGCCCAAACACACCTGTCGCTGTCATGATTCTCTTCAGGACTAGGTCTCCAATCTCAAAGCTGCGTTGGCGAACTTTGGAATAAAAATGTCTGGCTATTCTTTGCTGATGAGCTGCAATTCTGAGATTAGCCTCATCTCTTTTTTCATCAAGGAAATCTAGCGCTTCAAGCTGTAGCCTTTCATTTTCTGCTTGGTTGAAATGGATCCTTCTATGTGAAGGAACCTCTGTTTCTACCGGGATCATTGCTTCCGACCCGTATGCTAATGAGAAAGGAGTGTGCCCAATCGCAGTTTTGTGAGTGGTTCTGTATGCCCATAGTGCAAGTGGTAGCTTATCGACCCAACCACCTTTTGCTCTTTCAAGTTGCTTTTTGATGGTTGATTTGATGATCTTGTTTACTGCTTCCACTTGCCCGTTTGCCTGCGGATGAGCAACTGCTGAAAAGCTTTTCTGGATTTTGAATCGCCTGCAAAAATCTTGGAATTCCTCGCTTTCAAACTGAGTACCATTGTCTGTGATTATTTTCTGAGGCACTCCATACCTGCAAATGATATTCTTGGTCACAAAACTTATCATCTTTTTAGAGGTGATAGTAGCCAATGGTTCAGCTTCAGCCCATTTAGTAAAATAATCAACTGCAACAATAGCATATTTAATCCCTGATTTGGCAGTCGGTAGCGGCCCAATGAGATCCATTCCCCAAATTGCAAATGGCCATGGACTGACCATTTGTGTGAGTTCAGTTGAAGGTGCTCTAGGAATTTTGGCAAATCTTTGGCATTTGTCGCACTTTCTGGAATAGCTTGCAGCATCATGATTAATTTCTGGCCAAAAATATCCGTATCGGAGAATTTTCTTTGCTAATGTTTGACCACCTGAATGATCACCACATTCTCCTCCATGTACCTCAGCTAGGATCGTTTTGGACTCTTCCCTGGATACACATCGAAGCAGTGGCATTGAGAATCCCCGTCTGTATAATCGGCCATCCTGAATTACATAGCGAGAGGCTTTCCTTAGTAGCTTCCGTCTCTCTATCAAATTTTCTGGCAGAGAACCTCTGAGTAGGTAGTCCAGTATTGGAGTCATCCATGACTCTTGTTCTTGAGATACATTCATAATCCAGTCAATATCCATCTCGTCTATACTTGGTGCTGAAAGGACTTCTACGGGGACCAATCCCAATAGTTGAGCTTCACCAGAACTTGAATACTTTGCGAGGGAATCTGCCTTCATATTCTCTTCCCGAGGAATATGGCTTATTGAATAGTGATCGAGCTCACACAGAAGTTCCCAAGCCTTTGACAAGTAAGCGGGCAGGTTTCCCCCTTTCGTTTGAAATTCCTTCTTGACTTGGCATACAATAAGATGAGAATCGCTAAAGATCTGTAATGCTCGTATGTTTAGTTCTTTAGCGATTTTCAGTCCTGCGATAAGAGCTTCATATTCGGCTTCATTGTTTGTTGAAGGAAATTCCAATCTTAGTGCGTAGCATAATGACCGACCTTCAGGAGTCTCAAGTACAACTCCGGCTCCAGAACAGTAATCATTTCTTGCACCATCGACATATAACTTCCATTGGATAGGGGAATTGTTGAACGTTTCTTCCTCACTATTACCCTTATCTGTAAATTCTGCAATGAAATCAGCTAAAGCTTGTCCATTGATTGCTTTCCGGGGATGATAAGTGATGTCGTACTGACTGAGTTCAATATTCCACTTTAGAAGACGACCCGAAGTTTCAGGGCGAAACAGGACTTGCTTTAAAGGTTGATCAGTGAGGACTCTGATAGGATGAGCTTGAAAATATTGCCTCAATTTCCTAGACGCAATTAGTAAGCAATAGGCGAGTTTTTCCAACTTAGAGTAATTCATCTCTGCCCCAGTGAGTCTTTTGCTGATATAGTAAACTGGATGTTGAATCCTTTTGTCTTCCCGTATCAGCGCTGCACTTAAAGCATGAGATGATACTGCCAAGTATATAAGAAGATCCTCGCCATCGCCAGGCCTAGAAAGTATTGGAGGTGTCTCCATATGGCGAATCAATTCATCAAAGGCTTTTTGGCATTCGGGAGTCCAAACGAAGTTCTTCTTTCCTTCCTTTAGGGCGTCAAAGAATGGGATGCATTTATCTGTGGCTTTGGAAATGAACCGACTCAAGGCGGCAACTTTTCCATTGAGACTTTGCAATTCCTTCTTTGTTCTAGGAGCTTTGACTTCTTTCAAGGCAGTAATTTGAGCTGGACTAGCCTCAATGCCCCTAGCGCTGATGATAAACCCTAAGAATTTTCCGGACTCGACCCCAAACGTGCATTTCAGAGGGTTAAGCTTCATTCTGTATTTCCGGAGGACTGCGAACATTTCTGCCAAGTGTTCAATGTGATCCGCTGCTTTCTTAGACTTTACTAACATGTCGTCGACGTAGACTTCCATAGTTTTGCCCAATTGCGGTTTGAACATAGCATTAACAAGTCTTTGGTAGGTTGCCCCTGCATTCTTCAATCCGAAGGGCATAACTCTATAGCAATAAAGACCAACATCGGTGATAAAGCTTGTGTCCTCCTGATCCGGTTCATGCATCATGATCTGGTTATATCCGGAGTAGGCATCCATGAAAGATAACAATTCATGTCCCGCTGTTCCATCTACCAGTTGATCGATCCTGGGTAAAGGAAAGCAATCTTTGGGGCAGGCCTTGTTCAGATCTGAAAAATCGATGCACACTCTCCATTTTCCATTAGCTTTCTTAACCAACACAGGATTTGAAACCCAATTCGGATATGTAGATTCTTTGATGAAGTTATTTTCCATGAGTCGATCAATTTCCTCTTTTAATGCTGCTGACCTTTCTGGACCTTGGGTTCTTCTTTTCTGTTTCACTGGTGTAAACTTTGGGTCGATATTCAGAGCGTGTACTGCAACTTCTGGAGATATTCCACACATATCAGCATGAGTCCAAGCGAAGACATCCAGATTTGCTTTCAGGAAAGATATCAAGATATTCTGAATTGATACATTAAGTTGTGAACCCACATTCAACACCTTATTTGGGTCCTTCGGGTCAACAGGTACCGGTACCGTCGTTTCAACCGGCACCACTCTATTCTCCCCTGCACTGGCTTTTCTGGGATCCATCTCTTTCCGTGCCCCGCTATGCTCGCCAGTGCAGGGTCCGCCCCGTAATTGCTACAAGGCTGGCTCTTTGATGCGAACCGGGGTGGCCGCATCCTTTCCCATTTCCCTTTTTCTTGACTCTCGCAATTCTGTCAAATAGCACTCTCGCACAGCATTTTGATCCCCTTTTATAACTCCTACTCCATTGTCTGTAGGGAATTTAATAGTGAGGCACCACGGGGCTAGGATAGCTTTGAACGCTGCGAGCGTTGGACAGCCAAGGAAAGCATTATAAGCAGAAAATTCATCGACAATCACAAATGTTTGCTTGCGGACTACTTTCCTTTCTCCTTCCCCAAGTTCTACAAGCAGATCGATGGTTCCTATTGGTTGCTTTGGCTCCCCGGTGAAGCCAGCGATCTTCTGCGATGAGGCTTGTACATCGACCATAGGGATTTTCATTTGGTCGAATGTCTTTTTGAAGAGGATATTACATGATGCTCCGCAGTCAATGAGAACTCTTCTGATAATGGCCGGTCCGATACCAGCTGAGATGACCAAGGGATCTAGGGTAGGAGCTTCGACACCTGAGGAATCTCTGGCTCTGAAAATAATATCATCACTGAAAGTTTTCTGTTGTTTCAGGGGCGTAGTGTCTTCTAAAACAAAGACGTCTTCTTCGGCTGGAACATATTTCAAAGCCCTGACATATCTCTCCATCTCTCCCCAGCTCTTGCCAGCTGGGTGAGGCCCTCCTGTAACGACATTGATGATGGGCCTTCCAGATTCATGCCCCGTAGCTTTCTCACCTATCCTAGGCTGATGAACAGGAGCCTGTTGCCCCTGACTTGACGATGCGGGATTGTTGCTATTCTTTTTCACGAATTGCTGCAGCTTGTTTTCTCTTAGCAATTCTTCAATCAGATTTTTCAACTGGCGGCATTCATCGGTCTCATGACCGGGTTGATTATGGAAGCGGCAGAACTTCCCACTTTGTATAGCCTTTTTTCCGGTCCTCAAAGGGATAGGTTTAGGGAGGTCAACAGAATCTTTAATGGCAAGGTAGATATGCTCCGGCGTGTCTGATAAAGGAGTATACTCTGATGGTTTGAAGGATCGGGGCTTCTTCGGATTACTCTGTTTCTTCCCATTGTTATTTTCCCTTTTTTGCCCTACAGATTCATTCTTGCGTGGAGCAACAGTGTTATCTTCAGCTTTTTCCGACACTGCCTTCACCGGTACAGGACGGCTTTCCAGGCGTATGAATTCATCTGCCTTTTTGTAGAATTTTTCGAGGGAGGTTGGCTCCTTCATGTTTAACCATTTCCCAATTTCGCTCGACTTATCAATAGCCCTCATCAGATAAGTCAATATCATTCGCGGTTCAGCATTGTCCACCTCTGCCAGCGCTATATTAAAGCGGTTCAAGAAAGATCTGATAGATTCACCAGGATTCTGTTCTATACTTGACAATGACATGATGTCTTTGGCCTTTGAAGCATATAGTCTAAACTGTTCCTTGAACTTTCGGGTCAAGTCTGAAAACTGATCAATAGATCGGACTGGCAACTTGGTGAACCACAGTAGAGCCACACCTTCAAGGTATACGGGGAAATATCGGCACTTTATCTCGTCTGAGGCTCTGGCACCTGTCATGTGCCAATCATATTTATACAAGAATTCATTCGGATCACTTGTCCCTTTGTAAGCTGGGATAGTTGGAGGGACAAACTTCCTTGGAAACTCCGCCTTTAAGATTTTCTCAGTAAATGGAGTTTTACTTGGGGCGAAACCCCATTCTTTCTCATCTTCAACCCTTTGCATACTTTCTCTCATGATTTGCCGGACCATTCCAGAAAGATACTCCTCATCATGTCGAGTTCCAGATCCACCAACCTCAGGAAGCGTTTGCTCAAAGGGACTGGCAGCCCTTTCTGGAGCATTCCTCTCATTAGCATCATGAATGTTGCCAGCATAATTCCTTCCATTACCAGCCGGTTGATTGTTTGCCCCGAGCAAATCATTCAACTTATTCAGAATTAGAGCATTTTGGGCACTCTGAGCTTCTAATTGTGCATTCTGGGCGTTTATCTGCTGGTTCAGTCCTAATATTACAGCATCCAACTCTGCTTTCGTAACCCCAGCAGACGGAGTGGGTTGATTAGGTACAGGGGAAGCGGAGGTTCCCTCTTGAATATTCCCAGATCTGACAGATCTACTCTTCCTTCCAGGAGCCATTATCTCGGATAGACTTCTGGTTTTCAGGGAAATTCTCTCTACAAACCTCTGTGAAGCAATGATGATAACTTGCCTGAGTTCAATTCTCAGTGAAAGCACCAAACATGTTAACGCTAAAATTTTAACGCTAACACCCCGATGTATGAGTTGTAGTTGTGAAAGCACCACCCGACGACTCGGGAACAGATTACAAGCAGATAATAGTAGAAAAGCGGTAAACAACAACAATTTTATAGTGGTTCGGCTTTAGGGTATAGCCTACGTCCACTTTAAGTACTTTTATTAATAATCTCGTTACAAGCTGATACAATTCTTCCCAAATACAATACACTTTGAATTACAAGAGACTTAGAACAAGTAGCTTAAACTTCGATGAAGATGAGAGTTTTCGAATCCATGTTGGATGTATGTGATCTCTTCTTGAAGTTGTTTGTAGCGTTCTTAATGTCTTGAGAGCTTCAAGTGTTGGATTGGATTAGTTTGGAATGCAGCAGAGTAACGGTGTTTGAAGGAAATCAGCCAAAAGTCCCCTTCTAGTTGGAGCTAGGGTCGTATTTATAGGCAATTCTAGGCAGGAAACATTACCAAGTCCTAAGTCGTAACCGACCTAAGTTGGGTCGTGGACGACTTAAATTAAGTCGTGGGTCAGTTATCACTTAAATGCTGGGTCGAGACTTCTTCAAGGCATCCCTGCTGAACCCTAGATATATCACAAGTCCTAAGTCGCAAATGAGTCAACCGGTCCTCTCATAAGCGATGCGGCATTGAACCTTAACTTCGTAGTCTTAAGTCGTGTACGACTTATCATATGTCGTAGGTCGTGACCGACCTAAACTGATTCTCGGCTTGTGGCTTAACTGGGGTTAACGAGTCATGGTGCAGTATTGAATTTGCCTCTGTGGCCTTAGGTCGTGAATGACCTAGTAAAGGTCGTAAGTCGGTCACGACTTAGGCGTAGTCGTCTTAACTCCTCGTCCCTCGAGTCGTTAAGTCATAGTCCCTTTAAGTTGTTGGACCGTTACTCCCTTGGGTCATTTAGGTTGTAATGACTTAAGTCGTAAACTTCCTTAAGTCGTGTCATCCTTAACTAGTAAGATTATGCAGTCCTTAGGTCGTCAGGCCGTAATGTTCTTAGGTTGTGAAGGCCTTAAGTCGTAGACCTTATCTCGTAGACCCTTTAACCCGTGGAGGCCTTAAGTCGTAGACTCCTTAACTCGTAGAGGCCTTAAGTCGTGGATCCTATCTCGTAGATTCCTTAACCCGTGAAGGCCTTAAGTCGTAAACCTTAACTCGTAGAGGAAACTGGGTTAACAAATGTACTTGTAGTTTCCACATACTCGGTTTGTTAATACATTCATTATTCTTTAAATTTTGTTTATGTGGTATAAACAATTCCTCTAAACCATTTATTAAAACTCTTATTAAAACTTCCAAATCATCTTTAAATTGCTTAGTTATTATTTTAAAATTATTCAAAAGATATATAGGAAAGAATTGTTAAGTTTAAAATTATATTAAAAAGGTTATAGAATTCGCCGCATAAAAGTGCTACGGAAAGTGCTATATATGCTTATTTGATTTAAACAACTTTTTAATATTTGAAAATTCATATTTTCCATCCCAAATCTCTTTTAAACCATTTTAATAGATTTATAAAATTTATTTCATATGTTTAATCGTTTAAAAATATCATTTATAAAGAAATCCCTTTTTGGATTTTGAACTACAAAACCGCGATATTTTTAGAAAATTGTTTTGGACATATTTCAAATATACAAGATAAAATCCTGATTTTCTTTATTTATTTAAACATATTTAAACGTTATATACTCATTTTAAACTATTTTCAAAAGATTTAAGCATTCCATATACACCATTTCATTTTCAAAAGGAAAGTGATTTATTTTGTGCTTATCAACGTGTATTAACGTAATTTGGTAAAACAATTTAACAATCATATCAACCAATCAATACTTGATGATAAAAGCATATATAAGCATCCATAGCAATCATAACACATCATCAAACATGTATATATATAAATATGGATATTAAATAGAGTTTCTCACTATAAGCCAAAGCAATTGAATTCCTACCAACATTCAAACTAATCCATGCTTCACTAACAACTTTCTACTCCACTTAAACATTAGTAAACAACGTTCCCTTCCTTTGAAGTACTTGGCCAAGGCTTGAGATGGAGGTGGGCCGAAAGTATGGGGAAGAAGTGGTAGGGCTTTGATCTTGAATTCTCAAAATTAGACCCGAAAAATAAGTCACCTTCTCTCTTGCTTTTGACTCTCTTACTCTAAAAATTTGAAAAACAAGTTAAATGAAAATTTGGTGAAAATTCTTTTATCTTGAATTTACATAAAAGTATCACTTCATATTGATTATTTTTTAGGAAGATATGGTCTAAAGAAAAGGAGCTATTCTCGGATTCACAAATATTGTAACCCTAGATTTTGACTATAAATTTGAATTTGACTTTATTTCATTTAAAAATTATTTTAAACTTGTTTTAATTGTGAAATTTCATCTCTACATATTGTTAAAATAATAATTGAATTTTTTCAAAATTTACTGTATTTATTTCCTATTTTTAAGGGCTGTTTTCCTATTTTCTGTAATTTTCTTCATTAAAATTTATATTAAATTAAATTTTAAATATTTATTTTGTGAATGTATTTTTATTTTACATTATTATCTTTGTTTAAAAATATTTTACAAGCTCATATGAATTTTTGAAAAATTATTCTATTTAGTTTCAAATTTTCTATTCTAGTTGACTATTTTTAGCTATTTTCCTTAATTTAACTTTATATAATTAATAAATATTATATAAATTTTTATATTTTGATAAATTTTCGAAATTTTATCTGGGATTATTATTATTTCTATAAATATAAAGTTATATAAATAAAATAAAGAAATATGAAGGGTTTTTGACTTTTGAATTGCCTTTTGCCTTTTTGAATTCCACCTCTTCATTTTCCTCACAACTCTTCATTTCTCTTGGCATAACTCCCCACATTTTAGCCGACTAATTCATTTTCATTTCATGTATCTTCTTTTCCTCCTTCCTTTGAAAAATTTTTCGGCCATCCCTTGCTTGAGAAGTCGGGAAAAATTTTATCTTCTTTTATCTTTTTCTTTTTCACTTATATTGCTTATTTCTTTTGATTTTTGTTTGCACTTGCTCTTCCATTTAGGTTCGGCCATGCTACCTTGCTGCCTAGCTGCCTCCACCACCTGATGTCACACCACCAACACCTCCTCCTCACCAACCAACCATGTCGTGACCCCCTTTGATGATGCCCATCCAAAAACTTTTCAAAACAACCCGAATTCCTAGCCTAGCCGAGCACAACATCACTTCCATCACCTCACCACCCCTCTATCTGCCACCTACCACACCTCCAGCACCTCCAACACCCTCGGCCACACCACCACAGTGGACCCCACACCTCTGTCCGTGACACTTGGAGCCTTGGCCGAGCCCAAATCCATGACCAAATGCATGTATTCATGCTTATGTGTGTTATTCCCTTCACCCACTTTGGCACCATCACAAATGACATCTAGGCCGACCCATAACCCATAACCTGAGCCAAACACCTGCCATTATTTTGTATTTTCCCTTATGGCTGAGCCTAGTAAAGGTTAAAAGCAAGTGCAAGCATTTCTATTTGATTCTATGCAGTGTATTCTAGTGTAGTTTTGATCGTAGTTGATTTGAAACTCATCGTTGTTGTATTGTTTTGTTTGATGTGTATCCAAGGAATTTGACATTTGGCTCCTCCATTCGAATTTGTGTCGTGCTTTTGTGCTTGTGTAGATCCCGTTTTTGAAATTTGTCATTGGGTCATCAGCTCAAACCAGTGAGTTATTCTCACCAGACAGTTTTATACTTATATGAATAGTAAATCGATCGCCTGTGAATATGTAAACTGCATCACCATATTTTATTTTCTATGTCACTATCATATGATGTTCACACATGATTAAACACTAGTTATATCATATGTTACTGTTATATTATTGCTGTTTTGTTATTTTATCAGTTAATGACACTGCAAGTTCCCTTTAGATTAGAATCACTATGGGTTGAAATGATACATACCCGAACGGAGTTTAGAATAAGGGAAAATCGTTATGGGCTGAAATGATAGGCCTGAATGATTTTCAAATTTATTTCATTTACTTGGGACTGCGGATTTGAAATGATAAAACCCGGATTTTCTTTGTAA
Source organism: Allium cepa (assembly GCA_030765085.1). NCBI lineage: Eukaryota > Viridiplantae > Streptophyta > Magnoliopsida > Asparagales > Amaryllidaceae > Allium > Allium cepa. The sequence goes on along the minus strand of CM060928.1, from coordinate 1,025,928,352 downwards.
GTTACGGGTTGAAATGATATATTACCCGTATCACTTTTCCTAGTGTAGAAAATTATATATAGACCCGTAGTTAATGTATGTTTTCTAAAAAAATTAAAATTATTTTATAAATGTAAATATTAAAATATTTTGATTTAATCTAATTAAAAATGATTTTTGTAAAATATTATTGATTTTCTGAATAATTTTAAGTGAAATAAATTAATGAAAAAGTTAGAAAATTTTGAATGTCGGTTATTTTGGAAAATTTGATTTAATTATAACTGAAAATTAAATTGAATATGAAATCATGATAAATTTATGATAATTTGAATTTAAATGAATTTAAAGTGATTTTATATCATATTTATGATTTTTAATAAAGTTGAAATGTGAAATGAATAAATATTTAAGTTGAAATTTTGAAATGCAACTAGAATTGGAAATTTATGGAATTGACTTAAAAGTGAATTCTTAGTAAGTAAATAAAAATAAAACTAAGTTATATTTGAGAATTTGAACTTAAGTGTTAGGTTGAAATTTAATGTAATGAATTTAAAATTGAACATTGCAATTTAATAAGTGAATTAGTGTTAAATATGAATTTTTTAAATGGAAATTTAACTTTATGAAATCATGGAATTAAAGAAAATTAAATGATGGTTATAAAACTAAAAATATTTGATTTTATTAGTTAAAAGTGATTTATAGAAAAATATAATTTTTGTGAAATTATATTGAAATTTTGAAGTAAATTAACTGCATTTTTGAAATGTTATTATATCTAATATAAATGATAATACAACATTTGTAAATGTTGTATTTGATAAGTGAACTAATAGCTAAATTGAATTAAAAGCTATTATAGCATTTTATTTTATTTTTTTGTTGTAATTGTTGGATTAAACTAAGTTTTCTTTGAAACTAATGTAACTCTATTACAACATTTTAAACGCTGTCTTTTGTTAAATTGAACTGTTTTGAATATAACTTTCTGTAGCATTTTCCAAATGCTTCGAAAGTTGAATTTTCACTGTTTTGATAAAATTAAGTGAATAAATGAACTTTGAAAGTTGAAAATTTTGGAAATTTAATAATTTAATAATTAAATGTAATAACTTTATATTTTTATGATTTAAATGAAGTAATTCGTTTGGAATCGAACTATTTTGAAATGTGAATTGAAATGGTATTTTTTTTTAAATTGAATAAAAATGAATATGTTTTCAAATGAAATGATAAGTTTTATATTTTGAAATGGATTTGAAATGATATTTGGTCTTTTGAAAATTAAATACCATTTTTAAATTATAATTATGGGTTATAATAAAATTGGCTGTTAAAGAGTCCGGGATAGGATATGGACATACTCTCTGTCGATACCGAAAACCACTTTAACAATTGTGTACGCGGTGGAGATTCCAGAATGAAGTAGGATGGTGACGACGTTCCTAAGGTACTTTACGTGGACCTAACTCCCGTGAGTTAGCTTAAGGTGGCTAAAACAGGAGCGATCTCGGGCCAAAGGAGGTAGCACCTCTGGTCGGACACACTTCTTCGATACCATTCTATTACTGTTGTGATCGATTGGGTGCACCCCTTGATTTTGGAGTGTTGTTCGGGGTGGGCGTATGTGGCTGCTGCGTTACCACCAGCCCATGTTCGTAATTGGTATATCTACGCTGGCATTGCCTTGTGTGCCGTGTCACCTACCATATCGAGCCTTTATTACGAGTTTGTTTTTCTCCTGTAGCCCGTGTGGTATCCTCTGACAGTCACCATGAGTGGAGATGGCATGATAATGGGTGGACTACTGGGACTATTATGTGTGAAGGGTGATATGGGTAGCCCGGAACGCTAATTAAAAGTATGTTTATTTTACTGTAGTCATTATTATAATAGCAAAATATTACTATATAGTAAATAGTTTAATGGATCCTTAGAGGATGGGGGGTCCCTGGCATCCTTTAAGTTACTTGTATCTTTATTACAGTTCACTTGAGTTGGTTTACATTATATAAGTATATATTGTCCTGATTCAAGTGTTTTGTGTTTTGCTTTACGCTCAGGTCAGCCTGGGTATTCATAGCTTTGGATTCTCTTCCTGGAGCTGGTCATTCACTGGAGTTTCTGATTATCTACATATATTTCTATTATTGTTTCAGCTGTATTAGTTTATCTCATGTATTAGTGAGCTTCTATGTATTTGGGATTTCTATTCTATTGTTTTCAGACTATATTATGTATTTGGTTTGAGACTCTGTTATAGTAGCTTCATGAACTACTGTGTTATTTTATATTCTGCTGCGAGTCATTCTGAATGTTTTGTGTCTGTGATTATGTATATTTGATTTTATTTGCTCCAAATTTACTTACAATATGTTATTTCGCATCATTCAAATCTGACATGTGTGTTTTCCATTGCACTTGGAGGGTGCAGCATGATAGTGGTTTCTCGCTTCCTGGTTTGGTAGCGAACAGTTGACTCTTACTCCTACATGTCCCCGCAGGGGTTGGTGGTGCAGTCGTGAGGCTGGCCGTAAAGGAAGAACACAGGTACCAATATATGCTACGGTGGGGGTTACCCCACTGGCGCGGCCCGTTACAGTTGGTATCAAAGCTTTGGTTTTTGGCAACCCATTGCCTCTGTGGAGCAAAAACTCATTAGAGATAGGGTATTTCTACCCTAGAATGAGTGAAATCAATCTCAGAATCATATCTTTGTGAGAGACGTATTTTCAGAGTATAAAATGATTTTTCAAAATGTTTTCAAAGGATTTTCAAAGATTATTTTGATATATAAATTTTTCTTGCTTTTAAAGGATTTTCAAAGGTTTTCTAACTTCCTTTCTTTCGTATCTACCTTGTTAGTATCTTTTCTTTTATTAAGATATTCATCCAAGTGTATTATCTTGCCTTATCTTAATTTATCTTTGGCTTGTCTTTATTCTTGTCCTAAATTCATTCTTAATATTTTTCAGGATGAATCGAGGAAATGCTAGAGGTAGGGGTCATGGTATTGCCCTAGCTCCTCAACCTGTTGCTCCAGTCAGGTTCACTGTTCTTTGTAAGGAATTCTCTCAACTAGGTGGAACCCCATTCACCGGTTTAGAGACTATCATTGAGGCTCAGTAGTGGTTGCGGAGTCTTAAAAGGATATTTACTGGTCTTGACATTACTGATGCTTAGAAGCGTCAGCTAGCAGCCTGGCAGTTGCATAATTCTGCTTTAGATTGGTGGGAGTCCGTTACGGCTAACACCGTTGAGGCTAATCTCACTTGGGAGCAGCTTAGGTATCCCTTGGATTATCTTAATTTTGTTCCTATTTTTCCTTTCTTTGAATATATATTAATCTTGTTTTCTGTATCTCTTTTCCAAGGAGGCTTTTGTGGCAAAATGGATGCCAGAAGCCAGAAAATCTCAGCTTTATTGTGAGTTTATGGATTTGAAGCAGGGTACCATGTCTTTCGCTGAGTATGAGAGGAAGTTCAATGAACTTTCCAAGTTCGGCCCTAGCCTTATTGACACTCCTCTCAAGAAGAATGAGAAATTCATCACTGGTGCTCGTCCAGAGTATTATAGTCACCTCATTTCTCATGTTTATGGTTCTTTCACCCAGCTCATGGATATGGCTATTCGCTATGAGAATCCCACGTCCAAAGGTCCTGCTGTTTCTGGTGCTCAGTCTTCCTCTGCAGTTTCCAAGAAGCGTAAGCCCAATTTCCAGTAGCAGAAAAAGAATTGGCAGAAGCGTCCGGGTTTGGGATCTTCATCATCTGCTCCTGCTCAGAGGCAACCGGTTGATCTCTCCTCCATCACTTTCTTTAGGTGTGATCAGAGAGGGCACTATGCCAATAGCTGTGCCACATTATCTGGTGCTGCTGTTCCTCCACCCACTCAGTCGATTAGACGTGTTCTCTGCCATATCTGTCTCCAGCCTGGTCATTTTAAGAAGGATTGCCCTACCCAGCAGAGGGGTACTCCTTCTGGTATATTTGCTGTCACTTCTACCTCATCTCCAGTTCCTCCACCTGCCCCTGCTCCTAGTGATGACCAAGGTACACTCCAGGGTTCATTTACTTTATTTCATCATCCTGTTCGTGTGTTGTTTGATACTGGTGCTTCACACAGTTTTATTTCTGTTGATTTGTGTGATACGTTTGAGCATCTCCTTTCTCCTGAGTATACTTCTGTTCCGTTATGTGTTTCAAATCCTATTGGGGGTCCTGCTAACCTTAATCGGATTTGTCGAGAAGTGCAACTTCTCCATTATGATCATCGATTTAGTGGTGATTTTTATATTCTGGGCTTCGATGCTTTTGATTTATTGCTTGGTCAGGATTGGTTAGTGAATCATGATGCTCATATCTCTTGTAAAGCCTGATCTGGTTGTCTCTTTGATGATCATGGGAATGCCTTGATTATTCAGTGCCGCATGCCTCAAGATTTTGCTGGCAACTTTATTTATTCTTTGGATTCTTCTCCCAGTGACCTTGATTCTACTCCTGTGGTTAGACTATATCCCATTGTATTTGGTGAAGTCACTTCTTTACCTCCTAAGCAGGAAATCGACTTTCGGATTAATCTTATTCCTGGTGCTCGACCTATTGTTCTTCCTCCTAGAAGAATGGCACCCCGCGAGAAGGTTGAAATGGGAAAGCAAATTGAAGACTTATCTTTCAAAGGTCTGATTAGGCCTAGTTTTTCTGAATGGGGAGCTGCGGTGGTTTTTGTCACCAAATCTGACGGTTCTCTTCAGATGTGTGTTGATTATAGGGAGCTGAACAAGCTCACTATGAAAAACAAATATCCAATGCCTCGTATAAATGATATGTTTGATCAGCTTTATGGTACCACTATTTTCTCTCAGCTTGATCTTGCCATAGGTTTTCATCAGCTCAGGGTTGCTGAGGGTAGCATTCCCAAGACTGCTTTCCGCACTGAGAATGGATTTTATGAATGGTTAGTCATGCCTTTTGGTTTGACTAATGCTCCTGCTTTCTTTGTTGATTTTGGTGAATCGTGTTTTTCATGATGTCTTAATAAATTTGTGCTAGTCTTTGTTGATGATATCCTTGTCTTCTCTAAGACTAAGGATGAGCATAAGTCGCATTTGAAATATGTTCTTGAGACTCTCAGAAATCATCAGTTAAAGGCTAAATTTTCTAAATGCCATTTCTAGAAGGATGAAGTCCGTTATCTCAGGCATATTGTTTCTAGTAATGGAGTTTCTGTTGATCCAGTTAAGATCGCTGCGATCAATGTAAGTCTTTCTTTCTTCTCTTTTCTCTATCATTTTAATAATTCCATCTTTCCTGTTGTTCTTATTTTTCTCCCTATTCTATTTCAGGATTGGGAAACTCCAAAGACTCCATCTGATATTCGTAGTTTTCTGGGCCTTGCTGGTTACTACCGGAGATTCATTGAGAATTTTGCTCGGATTGCTGCACCTCTCACAGCTTTGACTCGGAAGAATGCTAGATTGGTTTGGAGTGATCAGTGTAAGGCTACATTCAGTGAGTCGAAGAGCAAGCTAACTTCCACACCAGTTCTTACTGTTCCGAATGGAAGTGAGGGATTTACAGTTTATACTAATGCTAGTCGTGAGGGTTAGGATGCTGTTCTCATGCAGGATGGTAGGGTAATTGCCTATGCCAGCCGTCAGTTGAAATCCCACAATGCAAATTATGCTGCTCATGATTTAGAGTTACTTGTTGTTGTCTTTGCTTTGAAACTTTGGAGGCATCATCTTCTTGGAACCAAGTTTGAGCTTTTCACCGATTATCAGTCTCTGAGATATATCTTCTACAAGAAGGATCTGAATCAGTGGCAAGTTCGTTGGCTTGAGTTACTGGCATCTTACGACCTCGACATTAACTATACTCTCGGTAAAGCTAATGTTGTGGCCGATGCTTTGATGTGGAAGAAGGCTTTGTTATGTATTAACCCCGTTAAGTCAACGAGTTAAGGCCTGGGACGATCCACGACTTAAGGTGCTTAACAGTTCGAGAGGGATCTATGACTTAGGAAACCTCACGACTTAAGGTGTGTGACGACTTAACAAGTTAAGGCATGAATGACTTACGGCTTAAGGTCACCATGATCTAACAGCTCAAAGTACTCCACGACTTAACAACTTAAGGTCTGGACGACTTAACGAGTTAAGGTCTACACGACTTAAGAATTGAAACGGTCTAAACAGTTTTCGACTCAAACAGGCCTACGACTTAAAGCAATCTACGACTTAAAGCAATCTACGACTTAAGGAAGTATATGACTTAAGGAAGTCTACGACTTAAGAGATGGCACGACTTAAAAGGTCTACGACTTAACGACTCAAGGCACGAAAAGGTTAAGACAACTACACTTAATTCGCAACCGACTTACAACCTTTGCTAGGTCGATCACGACCTAAGACTACAGAGGCAAGTTCAATACCGCCATGATTCGTTAACTCGTTGGCGACTTGGGACTTGAGATGTGAATCCAAAAGAGCAAACTTACTCCAGTTAAGCCGCAAGCCAAGACTTAGTTTAGGTCGGTCACGACCTACGACCTATGATGAGTCGTACACGACTTAAGCAAACAGATAAGAATCCGCATCCGGTTAACTCGTGCACGACTTAGGACTTGTAACATGAATTCGAACAGATAAGCAAACTTCTACCAAGCTACGAGCTGGACTCAATAGGTCGGCCACGACCTACCCTAAGTCGGTCACGAGTTATGACCTAAGGGGTAAAATTCTCTATAAATACCAACCTACATTGAACGTGAAAGGGACTTTTGGACAATCTCTTCAAGCGCCAATACTCTGCCAGTTTCTAAATCGACTCTATACTTGAAGTTTCGAAGAACACTACAAGCTAGTTTGAAAGACTTTCACACGTTCGACATGGATTCGAAGACTTTCATCTACATCGAAGCTTAGGCTACTTGCTCAAAGTGTTTTGTAACTAAAGAGATTTGTACTTGAAGAGCATTGTATCGTTTTGTAACAAGATCAGTAATAAAGATACTTAAAGTGGACGTAGGCTACTCCTTAAGCCGAACCACTATAAAATCGCTGTCTCTTACTGTATTTTCTGTTATTTTAGCGATATTCTGTTCCCGAACCGTCGGGTGGTGCTTTCACATTCACACTTCACACACTGGGTGTTAGCGTTCGATTTTAAGCGTTAACATTTTTGGTGCTTTCACTGAGAACCCAACTCAGGATACTTTCATCATTGCTCCGCAAAAGTTGGTGGAAAGAGTTTCTCTCAAAACCAGAAGTCCATCGTAAATCATGGCTCCTGGAAGAAAGGGTAAATCTACTATATCTGAAACTGCTCAAGAAGGGACCTCTGCTTCCCCAATACCAGATCAGGCAACTCCTACTGTCGGAGTCACAAGAGCTGAATTAGACGATGCAATGTCCAGGTTATATCAATAGATTGAAGCTCAAAACGCTTTAATGATGGATAGATTGAATGCCACGCTTAGGGCAAGTCGACAACCAGAAAATAACGAAGTAAACCTTGCCGAAGATGTTCATGATTCCCAGGACAAAAGTATTCCTCGAAGAACAGATGGCATCGCCACAGGGGCACCTTCCCAAGCTGGGGGTTCAAGGCCGCAACCAACTGTTCGCGAATATTTGCCAAGGAAAACTTTCGAAAGAACAGTCGACGTCCGCCCAGCGAGGCCTCTGAACGACGCGGAATGAAAAAGACTAGGGCTTCGCTTCAAGCAAGACTCCGTTCACTGAAAAAATCTTAAAAGCAGAATTTCCAAGGAAATTTGTGCCTCCTACTCTCCCGGCCTATAATGGAATTAGTGACCCTAACCATTTCCTATACGAGTACAATTGGCATATGACAGGGGCAAGAGCATCTGACGAGGTTAAATGTCGATACTTTCCAGTGTGCTTGGAAGGTGTGGCCCTACTTTGGTTCACAAAGCTACCGGTCCGGTCTATAGACCAATTCTCTGACTTAACTCGAAAATTTAAAGAGCAGTTCAGGCTGTATGCATCGAGGGCAAAGGATATAATGTCGATGTCCAGCCTTGAGCAAGCTCCTGGAAAATCTATCAAATCATTCTTGAATGCTTCCACATAGCTTTGGCCGAAGTAGACAATGCAGAGCCCTGTATGATCCTGACCTACTTGATGCGAGCCATCGACAAGTCGGGTGAATTCGAAAAATGGCTGAAAATGAAGGAGCCGAACTCACTTGACAAGTTTTATAAAAAGGCCGACGAATTCATGCGACTAGAAAGCCTTTCTGGGCCAGCAAAAGTAGTTGTTGCCAAAGTCGAGGATAATAATGTTGCTTCTAACAAGAGGGAATCTGGTAACCAGAAAAGGAAAAACGACGAAGGAAAGAAGCAGAAAAATGAGAAGAAACCACGCCGCTTCGATCCCTCAGACTTTACTCCTTTAACTGATACTCCAGAGAATATCTTTTTCGCAACCAAGGATGTTGTTGAGTATCCTAAACCACCTGAGATGAAGAGAGGTGCAGTGAATAATGGGAAGTTATGTCGATTCCATAATCAACCTGGCCATGACACTGACCAATGTCGCCAGTTAAAGAACGTGATTGAAGAATTGCTAAAACAAAATAAGCTGCAACAGTATGTGAAGAAAAACAGAGTCGGCCCAACCTCATCCACTCAGGGACAACAACGTCAATCTGGTTTAGGCAACAAAACTACAGCGCAAGAAACTGAAAAACTTGTTATTGACGTTATCACAGTGGGTCCTCACCCAGCAGACGAAAGTTGGGACGACTTGGAGAGATACGCTTATGCTTTGAGAAGAAATTAACCAAAGTATTGCCAACTACCCACAAGAACTGCAGCTCAGCATATTCCGCTCCAAAGGGAAATCCAACCCTGGAACCATGGAACAATAATCACTTCATTTTTAATAGCTTTGCTTAAAATTGTGAAGTTACCATGAATGTGTCATTCTTATGTTGAAAAAACCGCTATAAAAGTAGTGTTAATCAATAAAAGAAAAATAGACATCTTGTGTTCTTTACTATAATTTAATGCCTGTTTTATTTCAATATGCAAATATATTTAATATATTGCTAAAATCTCGATTTCAAATTGCAGGCTATCAAAGCAAAGCTTACCTATTCAACACATCGCAAAGCTTACCGGTTCCTACAAGTCACAAAAAGTCCCAAACCCCACTCCTACAAGAGAAGTGTTATTTACAAATGGTTGATGATTCCACTAAAGTGGGCACCTTCCTAACGAGAAGGGTCCGGACCTTTGCCATTAAACCGTAATAGTTTGTGCTAACAAACATCCGGTGAAGTGGCTCGCATCTTCCCCGTGGATTCACTCAACAGTAAAGTACACTTCTTTGGCAAAGGCGAACAACTGCCAAGAGAATGGGATGTGAACTCGAAATCGCTAAGGAGCAGATGATGAAAAGGACGTGACTAAAGCCCTCCTCGGAGGCAAAACGCTTCTCTACGGAGACCAAATGCTTCTCCTCAGAGACTAAAGCCCTCTTCGAAGGAAAAACGCTTCTCTACGGAGACCAAATGCTTCTCCTCAGAGACCAAAGCCCTCCTCGTAGGCAAAACGCTTCTCTACGAAGACCAAATGCTTCTCCTCAGAGGCCAAAGCCCTCTTCGAAGGCAAACGCTTCTCTACGGAGACCAAATGCTTCTCCTCAGAGCCCAAAGCCCTCCTCGGAGGCAAAACGCTTCTCTACGGAGACCAAATGCTTCTCCTCAGAGACCAAAGCCCTCCTCGGAGGCAAAACGCTTCTCTAAGGACACCAAATGCTTCTCCTCAAAGACCAAAGCCCTCTTCGAAGGCAAAACGCTTCTCTACGGAGACCAAATGCTTCTCCTCAGAGACCAAAGCCCTCTTCGGAGGCAAAATGCTTCTCTACGGAGACCAAATGCTTCTCCTCAGAGACCAAAGACCTCTTCAGAGGCACACGTTTCACCGAGATTGAAATAAAACTTCCAAGTGTTGAAACATGAAAAGCCCTCTTCGGAGGCCCATTTCACTAGGAGTTGAAGTGTAAGAGTCGCTCTTCGGAGGTCCACTTCACCAGAAGCTGAAATGATAAAAAGACCTCTTCAGAGGCACACGTTTCACCAAGATAGAAATAAAACTTCCAAGTTTTGAAATGTGAAAAGCCCTCTTCGGAGGCCCATTTCACCAGGAGTTGAAGTGTAAGAGTCGCTCTTCGGAGGTCCACTTCACCAGAAGCTGAAATGATAAAAAGACCTCTTCAGAGGCACACGTTTCACCGAGATAGAAATAAAACTTCCAAGTGTTGAAACGTGGAAAACCCTCCTCAGAGGCACAACTCTTCGGAGGCACACGTTTCACCGAGATTGAAATAAAACTTCCAAGTGTTGAAACATAAAAAAGCCCTCCTCAGAGGTACAACTTTTCAAAGAAGCATTTCATCAGAAATGCAAAACAAAGATCAAAAAGCCCTCCACCGAGGCGCAATATAAAAAAAAGGGGGCCCCTTCAAAGGTACACTTTAGCTCTCATAGGAAGATTGGTTCATCTATTTTGAGAAGGCCCTTCCTCAAAAGACTAAATTGCCCTTCAGAGGCTCGCTCTACCACATAGGAGAATTCGCTTTGTAAGAATGTATATATGCACAAAAGAAAAAGTGATATCTCCGAAGGTTGAAGCATAAAAACTTATATGAAACGAGGTATACTCTGTTTAGGGCGAAATGATATTTCCACAAATATGGAATAATTATTCTCCAAAAATAGGAGTACAGGTCCCCTCGAGATTGGAAATATTACGATGAGCTTATGGTATGGGGGCAATACGGTATGGCTGCATTGGTAAAAGCAACGCCCGAACAGCATACCATAGGCTCACTATAATATTATATAATGAAACTTGCATATATATAAAAAGAAAAAGAAGAAAAGAATAGATGCATTCTCAAACACAGACAGGAGTTTGTACAAGCAAGAGAATCATTTTATTCAATGATATGAAAATTATGTACATTTATTCAACGTTATGAAAATTATGTACATATGCAGGTTTCAAAATAAAAGAAAAGCGGGGGCCGGTACCCGTACAACGTCCGGTCAGTACAAACAAAAAGCTAAAAGCAAAAGGTAAAAACAAGGAAGGGGAAGCAGGGCCCATCACTTCTTCTTCTTACCAACACCTTTGGAGCCTTCACCTGACCTAATAGGTAGTTTTTCAAGGCGTTTTGGGAGAGTTGGGGAAGAAGGAGAGAGGGCTACTGCCGGATCAACCTCTGCTTCCTTTTCAGTAACGGAAATGCTTTTCCTTTTCTTCTTAGAAGTAGTACTCTTCCTCCTCCTCTTCGAAGAAGACTCGCTTCCCGGAGTAAAAAGAGCAGACAATTTTATATCATCGGAAATGGTCCGCTCCGGGGACTCATTGCCTTCTCCAAGCCCTTCTCCCACGTGTTCCTGTGAAGCATTAGGATCATCTAAGTCTCGGAGAGCCTCTATTTGCTCCTCTTGCGATCCGGGTTGAGAGGCGAATGGAGGGGTGACCTGGAGAGGCGGGGGAGGAATAACTGAAGGAGGGGGAGTCTGAACGATGCTCGGCACTCTCTCTACAGAAGAAAAGAAGTTAAAGTCAGTAAAGAGAGGAGATAAAGGCTCGTTGAGATTCACGAAATAGTCAAGAAGCTCATCAAACTCATAGGAAGCAAATGAGCAGTCTATTTGAGCAAGATCAGCATTAGGATTACCTGGCGATAGGCTTTTCTACGTTAATCTCAAAACCCAGCGCTTCACCGCTCTCTTGACTTTCGTCTCCGTTATGGACAGTTGCACCTTCTGTGATAGCTTCTGTAGGGGGTGGAGAATGAGAACTGGAGCCGACAATGTCGATTTTGGCCGAAGGTGAAGGCTGAACGGGATCAGTTGAAGTGGTTTTTCCTAAACGTTCCCCTTCTGCCATTTCGGCTTTTAATTTCGCAAGTTGTTCTTTTCCCCTGACAAGAGCGGCGCAAGCTTCGTCATCCAAGTAATGCTCCTCAAGAGCTGATTCGACGTAGCCAGCACCTTTAGCACCAAGCATGTCAAGTGCGGCCTCCCACACTTCAACCAGAGTAATTTCATATTTGGGGCCGAGAAAGGCGAGACTACCGCGCCCCAGGACGCTGTGCAGATAAAAGTCAAATAATGTTGAACTGACATCGACTATAGTGGCTTGATGAGCTTCTTCAGCTGCAATTTTGCCGGCCACTGCCTCATCACGCTCTCTTTCAATCTTGGAAAGTTGAAGCTTTAACATTTCGATCTCCATCTCCTTGGAGCTAGTTTTCTTTCGAAACTCAGCAATATCGGCAGCATGGCCCTCGTTAATTCTGTTTTGCACCTCGAGCCTATCTTCGGCATCCCTCTGAGCAGCATGAGCGTCCCGCACTTGTTGCTGGAGTACTTTCTCCCTCTAGGAGTAGGAAGTAGAAGAAGTAGCAAGCTTCTCTTTAAGTTTTCCGACTTCCGCTTCGAGCTTTTTGTTATAGTCAGTGATGCTTCTCATCTCTGCGTCATGTTCATTGAGAATTTTCTACCATTCAGATTTATCGTTCTCCATGGTCAGCATAGCCTCAAGATTTGCACGGTTCACTCTCTGGAGTTCGTCAACAAGTTTTTACCAGCTCGACATTCTCTCAATATCAAGTCTGACGGCATCAAGATTTCGCAACATGGCAGGCTTGTCAATTGGAACTAAGTCGAGACCAAAGCTAACCCCCTTCAAACACCATTGTGGAAACCGGCTTTGGATAGTAGCTGAGCCTGGCCCAACTTGATATGAAGGCCTGTTGATGATTGTCTGGATATCGGTACGGGAAGGGGCAGGAGATTGAGGAGGAATGGGAGCAGTGGTCTTCTCAGAAATTGCAGGCACTGATTGCTCGCTAACTTTAGCCCGTTTGCTTGGGTCATCAGCCATGTAGCTCTTCCCTTTGTCATCATGGGATTTACGTTTATGGGAATCACCCTCTGTATGGAAAGAATCGTACCGCTCATCTCCTCTTCCATAGCGTTCTTCATAAGAACGTCTCTCCCGATCCTTTCGAGCAGCCCTCTCTTCATCAGTTTCCCTATAAGTAGGAAGATAGCGCCTATAGTCATACTGACCACGCTTTTCGTATTGCTTGAAGTCGTCGTAATATGAACCACTTCGCCCCATCGGAGAATCTGAAATTGAAAAAAAAAAGACAAGTCTTAAAAGTTTTCAGAGAAAAGAAGTTAAGTACGAATAAGAGCTGAAAATCCTATGTGTGTGTGTACACGCGTCAGGCTACAAACCACTCTTCAGCACAGGGGTGGTAGTGACTTGAGTGGCAGGCGTCAAAATTTGCTAAAAAGTGGATGTCGCCTCGACAACAGGAGAAGAAGCTTTAGGGACATCATCTTTAAAAAGTTCCTGTGAAGTTATGATCAGGTCGCTTAGCCCCTCAAAAGTATCATCACCACCGTGCCCGGCGGGAGTTTCTTTTTCGACTTCCAGATCGGCAGCATCTTCATAGCAACGAAGAGTTTCTTCCTCCTCAATAACTGGGGCAAGTGCCGATTTGCTGGACGGACCCACAACATCGGTAAGTGTGGGGCACTTCACCAGTAAAGTTTCATCAGAGGGCTCCTTTGGCATAAGCCCTTCAGCAGGGATTGAGACATCCGGTGCCTCCGTTGGAGAATCGGGGACTTCAAGAGGCTGAGTGGAGCGAGAAGGGTGAAGAAGTCCGAACTGGTGGAGGAATTCGTCGTTCAACAAAAATTTCATGTCCCGCTCTACAACCGGTACAGCCATGAGCCTCTCCAGAGTTGGCTTGTGGCTAGGATCTCTAGAAGGAGGGGGGAGCGCTGAAACGAAAAAACAAAGTTAACACTTGGCAATTCGGACTTCGCAAAACTCAGAGAATAGAAGAAGTAAAGGTAATTGGTCTTACTTCCTTCCCTCCGCACAACATAAAACCCCGGGGGGCAACAGACAAAGAAGAACTGAGTTAAGAACCCATGAGCAGTGTCGGGAAGGCCAACGATCAATTTGCGATTTCGGGCGCTTCTCACGACGGTGATAGAAGGGTGATCCTTAGTCCTGGTAAAGGAGCATAAGAAGCGAATCTCGTCGAAGCTTGGAAGTCGATCAAATGTTCTCCTAAATAGCACACACAGCCCCATCAGAATGGCGTAGCCATTGGGGTGTAGCTGGAATGGGGAGGTGGCTAGTTGACGAAGAGGATTCTGGAGAAAGTTGTTGAAAAGGGGAATAGCCCCGCTCAGGCACATTTGCCGGTTAACCGCTACAAAGCCAGGAGGCGCCACATCAGCAGTGTTAGTTTTCTCAGGAAGAATGGCATCTGCTTCAGCAATGCCAAACTGAATGCATAACTGACGAAAAACTTTGTATGATAAAGTGGTAGAGGCTCTCTCTAGAGGATTAACTAGGGGAGCCGGAATAAGTGTGGCTTCTCTAGTCTGGGCTGTTATCTCTTCTTGTTGAGAAGTCATTGTACACAAGCAACTGGATATTCAAATGTGAAGGTGCACGTTTCCTAAAAGTGTGAAGTGTTGTGAAGAACTAATAAAAATAACAAGTTAATATAACTGGAATTAAACTAGTCGACAATTGATCGATTACCAAATTTCAGGACTTGTTAATTTAAAGTTCAGTTATAGTACTAGTGCAAACTGGGCAGTTTCAATTGACTATTTCAATGTTTCTTTAATACTTTACTTGAATTTGATGATTTAAATGCACTTCGTTCACACAATCTATTTAAGTTGATTATCTGTTGTTAACTAATCTGCCATTTGATGTGGGCAGTCAATGGCAGTATATTCGTCCCAATTTTATGTAAATGATGTATTGAACAGATTGTTAGCTTGCAAGTTAAAAGTGATCTGTGGAAGAATGCAACAAAGTTTAACAGTTTAAAGACTAAACAGTTCAAGGTTCAAGCAATCCAAAGTTCAGAAAGATCAAGTGCTAACTCGCCGACGAGTTAAGAATTTTTCCTACGGGTTAAGTTAAGTCGTTGGTTTACTGGCTAACTCGTCCACGGCCTAAGGATTATGAGGCGAGTCAGGTTAGGTCGCTTCAATTTTGAGTCGTTGATGTTTTAAGTCGGCAGTGCTTTGAGTCATAAGTCATGGAACAGAAGAAAAGCTTCAGTTCAAAACAGTGAGAAATTCTCCAAAGTCCTAACTCGGCCCCGACTCAAAGCTTAAGTCGTAAAGTATGTTAAGTCGGTTCATAGCTAAGTCGCTAAGATTGCTGGATCGCACAAAATTGCCAAGTCGCACCCGAGGCAACATTCCACTCTATTTGGCCAACATACCTTCTTACTCCTAACCCGTTAACTTTCTTACTCCTAACCCGTTAACCATCTAACTCCTAACCCGTTAACCCAATAACCTCACAATGGTCAACCCTAGTTCTATCACACCACTAGATCGCCTCAAATCACGAATCGTCACAAGTCAGATCAAACCGCCTGCCTTAAGTCCATCGATGTCCAATATAACAATATTCGCAAGGCTCAAGGGGGAAAATCGGAGACGAAGATCGACATGATCGGCAATTGGAAAAGAGGCAAAATCTCTTACGCGGTGTGATGCTAGAGATGATCGGAGATGAATCAAGTCGAAATCGCCTTGAAAGCTTGGAGAAGTGTAAAGGGCTGATGCAGCTTAGAGATTAAGTAATGAGAAGAAGGAGGTAAGAGTAACGACTCAAGCCTTTTATATCTCAGGGCAGTGGAACTCGAAACGGCACACGCGAGTTAAGGAAAGTCGAAGCACACGACCTACGACTTAGGCGTGTACTTCGAGGGGCAAATGTTAACCCCGTTAAGTCAATGAGTTAAGGCCTGGGACGATCCACGACTTAAGGTGCTTAACGGTTCAAGAGGGATCTACGACTTAGGAAACCTCACGACTTAAGTTGTGTGACGACTTAACAAGTTAAGGCATGAACGACTTAGGGCTTAAGGTCACCACGATCTAACAGCTCAAAGTACTCCACGACTTAACAACTTAAGGTCTGGACGACTTAACGAGTTAAGGTCTACACGACTTAAGAATTGAAACGGTCTAAACAGTTTTCGACTCAAGCAGGTCTACGACTTAAAGCAATCTACGACTTAAAGCAATCTACGACTTAAGGAAGTCTACGACTTAAGAGATGGCACGACTTAAAAGGTCTACGACTTAATGACTCAAGGCACGAAAAGGTTAAGACAACTACACTTAAGTCGCAACCGACTTATGACCTTTGCTAGGTCGATCACGACCTAAGACTACAGAGGCAAGTTCAATACCGCGCCATGATTCGTTAACTCGTTGGCGACTTGGGACTTGAGATGTGAATCCAAAAGAGCAAACTTACTCCAGTTAAGCCGCAAGCCAAGACTTAGTTTAGGTCGGTCACGACCTACAACCTATGATGAGTCGTACACGACTTAAGCAAACAGATAAGAAGCCGCATCCGGTTAACTCGTGCACGACTTAGGACTTGTAACATGAATTCGAACAGATAAGCAAACTTCTACCAAGCTACGAGCTGGACTCAATAGGTCGGCCACGACCTACCATAAGTCGGTCACGAGTTACGACCTAAGGGGTAAAATTCTCTATAAATACCAACCTACATTGAACGTGAAAGGGACTTTTGGACAATCTCTTCAAGCGCCGATACTCTGCCAGTTTCTAAACCGACTCTATACTTGAAGTTTCGAAGAACACTACAAGCTACTTTGAAAGACTTTCACACATCCGACATGGATTCGAAGACTTTCATCTACATCGAAGCTTAGGCTACTTGCTCAAAATGTTTTGTAACTAAAGAGATTTGTACTTGAAGAGCATTGTATCGTTTTGTAACAAGATCAGTAATAAAGATACTTAAAGTGGACGTAGGCTACTCCTTAAGCCGAACCACTATAAAATCGCTGTCTCTTACTGTATTTTCTGTTATTTTAGCTGATATTATGTTCCCGAACCGTCGGGTGGTGCTTTCACATTCACACTTCACACACCGGGGTGTTAGCGTTCGATTTTAAGCGTTAACATTATGTCAGCTTGTTGTTTCTTCTTCTCCTCTTTTGGATCAGATTATGTCTAAGTAGG
Organism: Allium cepa; assembly: GCA_030765085.1. Lineage (NCBI taxonomy): Eukaryota > Viridiplantae > Streptophyta > Magnoliopsida > Asparagales > Amaryllidaceae > Allium > Allium cepa. The sequence continues at coordinate 1,025,911,256 of CM060928.1, read as the reverse complement.
ATGAGGATGAGATGCTTAGATTGACGAAGGAGAGTGTTCGTAGCAGAGTTGGTAGTAGTAGTGGTAGTAGTGGAGCTCAGATTGATGATAGAGGGATATTGAGGATTAATGGCAGGATCTGTGTCTCGAATGTTGATGGGTTGAGGCAGGAGTTGCTTCAGGAGAATCATCGATCCAGACTTTCTATTCATCCTGGTGTGTCGAAGATGTATCGGGATATGAAGAGGCTTTATTGGTGGAAGGGGATGAAGAGGGATATTTCTATCTTTATTAGTCGGTGTGCTACTTGTCAGCAAGTCAAAGCCGATCACCAGAAGGCCCCTGCTTTGTTGCAGCCCCTCGAGATTCCCAATTGAAAGTGGGAACAGGTTTCCATGGATTTCATCCATGGTTTACCGAGGACTCGGAAGGGCAATGAGAGTATCTGGGTTATTATGGATAGACTGACCAAGTCCGCTCATTTTATTCCGATCAAGTCTACACGTTCTGCTTCTAGTTTATCTAAGATTTACATGAGAGAGATCATTCGTCTCCATGGTGTTCCTATCAGTATTGTTTGTGATCGTGACCTAATTTTTACTAGTCAGTTCTGGAAGGCTTTTCAGGAATCTTTGGGTACTCGTTTGAATCTGAGCACTGCTTACCATCCTCAGACCGACGGTCAAACGGAAAGAGTAAATCAGATTCTCGAGTATCTTCTTCGTGCTTGTGTGCTTGATTATGGAGGATCTTAGGAAGATTATCTCCATCTTGCCGAATTTACCTACAATAATAGCTATCAGGTACAATCTTATCTTCTGTTTTCAGTCTATTCTTGATCTTTTTATCTATCTCATTCCATCTTTATATTCAGGCCAGTCTCAAAATGTCTCCGTTTGCTGCTTTATACGAACGATCTTGTAGATCTCCATCTTGCTGGATTGAATCCGGTAATCGTTTGGTTCTTGGTATTGAAGTGATTTTGGAAGCTTCTAAGAAAGTTGAGGAGATTAAGAAGAGGTTGAGAGCCGCTCAGGATAGACAGAAGAAGTATGCCGATAGGCGTAGGCGAAATTTGGAATTTGCTGTTGGTGATCAGGTGTTCCTTAAGGTTTCTCCCTTGAGGAATGTCATTCGCTTTGGTCGTAGAGGGAAGATTTCTCCTAGGTTCATTGGTCCTTTCCGCATTGTGGAAAGAGTTGGTCCGTTGGCTTATCGTCTGGATTTGCCCGAGAAGCTTTCTGGAGTGCATGATGCATTCCATGTCTCGCATCTACGCCGTCATCTTCATGATCCATCTCTTATTGTCCAGCATTCTGCTCTTGATAGATTGGATATTAAGCCTAACCTAACTTTTGAGAGGAAACCACTTCGTATTGTTGGTAGAGATACGAAGCAGCTCAGAAGGAAATCTGTTGGTCTGGTCAAAGTACAGTAGAGTACTGACGATCGAGATTGTACCTGGGAAACATAGGAGAGAATTCGTGCTTCGAATCCGGAATTGTTCGTTTCAGGTACTGTTTTGCTTTTCTATCTTGTTTTTCTTTATTTTTTCCTTCCCGTTCTTTTCGAGGACGAAAAGATTTGAGTGGGGGAGAGTGTAACAACCCTAGATTTTGACTATAAATTTGAATTTGACTTTATTTCATTTCATAATTATTTTAAACTTGTTTTAATTGTGAAATTTCATCTCTACATATTTTTAAAATAATAATAGAATTTTTCTAAAATTTACTGTATTTATTTCCTATTTTTAAGGGCTGTTTTCCTATTTTCTGTTATTTTCTTCATTAAAATTTATATTTAAATTAAATTTTAAATATTTATTTTGTGAATGAGTTTTTTTATTTTATTTTATTATTTATGTTTAAAAATATTTTACAACCTCATACGAATTTTCTAAAAACTATTCTATTTAATTTTAAATTTTCTAGTCTAGTTCACTATTTTTAGCTATTTTCCTTAATTTAACTTTATATAATTGATAAATATTATATAAATTTTTATATTTTGATAAATTTTCGAAATTTTATCTGGGATTATTATTATTTCCAAAAATATAAAGTTATATAAATAAAATAAAGAAATATGAAGGGTTTTTGACTTTTGAATTGCCTTTTGCCTTTTTGAATTCCACCTCTTCATTTTCCTCACAACTCTTCATTTCTCTTGCCATAATTCCCCACATTTCAGCCGACTAATTCATTTTCATTTCATGTATCTTCTTTTCCTCCTTCCTGAGAAAAAAATTTCGGCCATCCCTTTGTAACGACCCGATATTTTCAACCATTCGCATCCGTACATGTCGGACTTGAATTGTTCAAAATACCACATTGTAAATAAAATTTGGCAAATCTCAGAATATACAGTAAATAAATAATCACAAAATCACAGACACAGAATCAGAATACTTGCAGCGGAATTTAAAATAACTTAGTGGTTCATGAAGCCACTATCAATAGCCTCAAAATAAGTATAAAGTACATAGTCTTAAACCAATTATAGTTTGAAATCCCCCCAGAAACTCTCAATATTAGATTGTCTTGATTTCAAAGCCTAAACAAGAATTGAACAAAACTTGACGGCAGCTGGAAAAAAGATGATCAGCAGAAGTCTGAGCTCCGAAGGTGAAGTCTGAACTGAAACTCAAGCTGACCCGAGCATAAAATAAAACATAAACACTCGAGTCAGGACATACACACTTATACAATGTAAGCTAATTCAAGTGAACTGTAATATAAAGCAAGTAACTTAAAGGATGCTTGGGACCACCCATCCTCTAAGGATCCGTAAAATTATTTACTATATAGTAATATTTTCGCTATTATAATAGTGTCTATATTAAAATAAACTTACTTTTAAATAGCGTTAAGGAGTGACCCAATATTACCCTTAACACAGTAATAGTCCTAGTAGTCCATCCAATATCATAGTCCCTCCTGATCGGGATGCCACCAGAGGATACCACACGGGCTACGGGAGAAAACCAAACTCGTACAAGGCTCGCTATGGTAGGTGACACGGCACAACTAGGCAATGCCAGGGTAGATATACCAATTACGCATCCAGACCGGTGGTAACGCGTAGCTCCTACTACCGCCCACCTCGAACAACACTCCCAAATCAAAGGTGCGCACCAAATAATCACAAAAGCAATAGAATGGCATACGAAGAAGTGCATCCGATCAGAGGTGCTACCTCATTAATCCGAGAATCGCTCCTGTTTTAGCCACCTTATGCCAACTCACGGAAGTCGGGTCCACGTATTTACCTTAAAGGAAACGTCAACACCATCCTACTTCGTTCTGGAATCTCCACCGCGTACAAGGTTGTCAAAGTGGTTTTCAGTATCGACAGAGAGTATGCCCATATCCGATCCCGGTCTCTTTAACAACCAACGTTATTATTATTACCCGTGGTTTATAAATCCCAAAATAGTTATATTTGAATCAATTGCTATATTGAAAAAGGTGAAGTTAAAATAAAAATCCAATATATATCCCAAGATTATACCCTAGTTAATTTGAGTAACCTAAAATTTTAACTTCAATATGGTTTCAACAATAATCAAACCAGTTTAATTTATAAATCATATTTCCACCTTTTAAATAGTCATTTAAATTACTCGAAAATTTTGATTTTTATAAAGTATATTTTATAAATAAATACCTCTTCTCTTATACTTTACTTAAAAAATCAAGTGCATAAATTCCTATAAATTTTACTTATAATCTAGTTAAATTCCCATATCCAAAATAAACAAATTTCCAATTAATTTCTTACCTTACCTTTGTTTCAAAAACTGCCTTCCATTCTAAATCAAGTTAAATTTCAGTTTCCACATTTTACAAATCTAACTTTTTAATTCATAGAAAACTTAAGTTATATTTATCTGCTTTATATTCAAGTTATACCAAATTTCATAATTTATTTCTTAACCTAAAGTCCACTTGGTTTACAAATCCAAATTTTCAAGCTAAACCCATACTTAAATTTCCTTTATTATTACATATTTGACTAATATAATATTATACATATAAAAACCATTTAAATCCAATTTTAAACAAAGAATTATTTAAACATTTAATATTTCCAAAAATACATACATATATATATATATATAACCACGGGTCTGTATAATAATTTCTAACCTAGGTTAAGTGATACGGATACTATATCATTTCAACCCGTAATTTCAAAGAAAACCGGGTTCAATCATTTCAAACCCGCGATCCCAAGTTAAAATGACTAAATAAATAAATGAACTGTATATGTTTTTCAGGCCTATCATTTCAGCCTGTAATGATCTCTATCTTTTACAGGGAACTTGCAGTGTGATTTAAACAGTAAATAATAATAAATAGTATAACTGCAATAATATAACAATAGATAATACAAATGATGATGTGCCAATTAAATAATTGGGTTTTAACATCATAAGTTTATATCACAGGAAGATAAAATAAAATAAATTTACAATTACACTTGTGATTAATTCACAGATATACAAGTACGATTGTCTGGTGAGAAATACTCACCTTAAAGCGGCAGAAAATTAGATTCAAACGATTGTATCATTTGATAAAGAAACGTACAAATGGCACGATCAGATTTCCGTGGAGGCAACGTCTTGATTCAAATCTTGAACCAGATGAATGAAAAACTAAGTATTCGCATTTTACTATGATTATTGAAAACAGAATAAGAAAATTTTGACCCAAATTCTCGACCACTCCACCCACATCTTGGCCATGTTCTCACTACTCAGCCCACCTTTTATTTAAGTTATATGAACGCACTATATACTAAAAAAAGTGGATAAATCATTGAGATACTATTTCAAAAAGTGGTGCTCGGCCTATCCATTCTATTTTACTTCTCTATTTTTTTTTACTACACAACTGCACTTATAAAAATTTACTTGCTCTTGCTGCCACAATAGGACACGGCCCTGACTATCAAAAAACATGCACGCATGCACTTGTATCATGAATATTTAACAAAATTTGTCAAATAAAAGGATCGGCTTGGAGGAGGAGTTGGCAACAACAGTGATGGAGGGGGTAGGGTGCGGCCGAGCATGAAGTGTATGACAAAATATAACAAAACAAAAAGAAGAAGGAAGGAAAAATAAATAAACCATTACCTGATTCCCTTCTCATGAAAAAGAAAGAAGTTGATGGAGATGCAGACAATTTTGAGGTGAGGAAATGTGATATGAGGTTTGTATTTATAGGCAGAAGCTTTGTACGCAAGGAAAAGTAACGTGTGCAAATCAATGGGAACAAAAAGGCAAGCAAATATTTTTGCTTTGATATAGGATGTTGAATTATTGCTTTTATAAGGCAAAGATTATTTAAATCAAATAGTTAATTTTTGCAGTGGTATCTTGGACCACATATCCAAAAGTAACGTACATTGATTTGATAAAGGAATGGCAAAAAATCAAAAATGTGAACGGTAAGGAAATCATAAATCTCGAAAGTGTTGTATAAATTAAATCTTGCGTTGATAATGGTGAAAGGAAAGGCAAGGAGAAAAGTTGATATGAGAACCGGTTATGGATTTACAAGATTTTATACTTATTAAAATAAGTGGAAGGTGAAATATCTTTAAACGCATTGACAAGGCATGGTTGAATTTCCTCTTTTAAAAGTGCATGGAAATTTATTTAGGAACAAAGGCAAAAATTATAATTCATTTAGAACGTGTTATAGATAGAAAGCTTGCATTTATCAGGGGAAAACGGCATGTAAATTTTCAAATTTTAGACGTAAAAGGAAGAAAATGATTTCCTGCATTGCATTAATTAACGGTTGCGCGATTTTCAATTTAAATAGGTTTAGCGAATTAAGAAAAGTAACTGCAGGTAATAATATTTGTCTTTGAAATGGAGATGGAGTTTGGACAAATTTGTGAACGTTACTCTAATAAAGATTTTATACCAACTTAAGACCAATGAAAGCTATGGAAAGTGTAACTTTTGGCTAAAGCAATTCTTTAACTGATTTTTTTTTTTCATATAGATATTGCGGTATGAATTTTAAAATGCGCAAAACCGTCACAATAAAATACCCCCAAATTAATACAAAAGTAAGGTTTTTTAATTAATACATTTTCCTATTTTATATGTTATTTATTCCGTTAAATATCGTACCCTTATAAATGCGTAATTTTAACAGTTTATTAATACACTGTAATCTTAAAAGTTACTCCTTAACATGATTACATTATTCTGATTTATTTACCATTTCCAATGAAATTTATTATTCAAAAAATATTACACATTTTTAAAGAAAGTAGATAATCCATTTCTTTATTTAAAATTCCAATTAGAGTTATCCTTAACAAAGTTAAAAATTTCAGAAACTTTCATTTTTATTATAGAATTTTGGGAAATGATTTACTCAAATTAAAATTTATATTATAATAAATTCCAAGGTTTTACAAATAAAAGAATAAAGTGTTTGTAATATTTTTCTCACTCTTAGGAAATGAGAAAATAAAGAAGATGAGAAAAAGAGAAACTTGTACGTGAATTGCAAGGCAAAATATACGGCTAAACTAAAGGAATGAATGGCTAGAAAGAAACAAATGTTAGGAAAACAAAATGACAAGAATTAAGGCAACCTTTCGTTTCTTTCCCTAAGAATAGGTAATTAATCTAGATCTTAATTATGTATATGGAGAGAGAAACCTTTCATTCTTTCTCTAATCAAATTGATCGATTAATTAAATGTCATTAACAAGCTATTTATTCATGGCATGGAATGTAACTATGTCCAAATGTATTCTACGGTAAATTATGTAAGTGCTATATTAGATTGTGTATAAAGATGATGTTTCCTTTATATATATCTTTATTGGTCATAGTATTATTAAAAACATATACGTATACGTATATATATGTATAATAGACTTATACATATAAATGTGTTAAAATTAAGTTTCACTATTTTATGAGCCTAAAATTAAAGACAACAATTTTGAACCTATTCTCCAGATTAAAAGGGTTTAAGATTAAAAAAGTTATGACTTTGCATACAAGTCCATCTTTTAAATCTTAAGTCAAATTAACGCACATACATATGTATATAAAAATCATTGTAAATAATGTCTTAAACTTAATACAACATCTTTATGTTAAAATTTATAACTTAGTAAATTCTTTAATATTGAGCAATAAATTAAGGTCTAACGTTAATTTAAAAGGAAATAAAAGGAATCGTGGTATTTTGTAATAAATTCAAGTTACTTTTATAAAGAAGCCCCCCCGCCCCCCCCCCCCCCTCCTTTTTTAACTTTAAACAAAAGTATGCAAAAACCAAAAGATTAGATTTAAATAATGAACATATGCAAACATTAATAAACAACATATGTTGTCTATTTGAATCAATAACAAAAATATTACATTAATTAAGGCTTAAATTTAAATTACAATAAGTTTTTTTTTCCCTCTTTTTTTACCAAAACTTATTAACTTAAAATTTTAATTATTGAAAATTTTACTTTAAAAAAACAACGTTTTCAAGTAAAACTTAATTAAAATATTTACAAAATTATGGGTTGTTACACTCTCCCCCACTCAAAACTTTTCGTCCCCAAAAAGGAAGAAGGTAGGAGAATAGAAACACCCCGAAAGAAAATTAAATTGAAACTCAAAATGGAATCATTGATTTAAACCATATAAATTCAATTTAAATTAATTAATATTCAATAATTGATTTAATTCATTTGATTTTTACTTAAGTTAAATCAATCTTAACTATTTCCAAATTAATTATCTTATTATCCAATTATTTTGAAATTAACAATTTCTAAAATCATAAATTTGTATAGTCATTTATAATAATCATCTTTTATTCAACAAATTTAATTCTTCTTTATTCCAGATTATTATTAAATATATTCTACTTAATATATCTTATCGCACATATTAAGTAGATTACATTTATTATAACTATTACAATTTATTTCTAAATTTCCTTTAACACCATTTGATATTGTATATTATTCAATTATTATTTTATTCTATTTACCTCTATTTGTCTTTTTGTAACTGAAACTTTAAGTGTATAACATTTATTATAACCACTCAAATTTTATTTATAAAATCCTTTTATATTGTACATTATCCAATTACATGTTTAATTTCTGAATGATTTAGGTAAGTTATATTGGCATGCAATTTAATATTATACAAGTAAAAACATTTCCAATTCTATTATTCAAGTTTAAATATTCATTCAAAATTTGACTTTATTTTATCATTAGAATCACCTTTTAACAAAACTTTATGAATTAAATTTCCAATTAACTTCATACACTTTAGAGATAAATAAATACATACATATAGTATATGTCAAATCAAATTTAAATCATATATCTATATATATTATAAATTAAGTCATATTTTAGAAATTCAAATCAATTAAATTTTTGAAGCAAAACTACAGCGTGGTCTCTCCACTTCGATACTCGAAAATGAATGTCGATGATGCTGCAGTCATCACCGACATTATTTTCCAGCGACAAAGAGAAGAGCACTAATTTTTAAAACTTTAAAATTCTTTTGAAACAAATTTCTATTCGCAAATAATTTAAATAATAATATATCCTTTTAAGACTTTAAACACAAGGTTGAAACTATCAGAAATTAAATTATTAAATTCTTGTTTTAAATTCATTTTATTTCCAAATAAATTTATAACCATGTTTTATAGTTCAATTATGTATATAAGACAAAACCAATGGTTTACAAAACCATAAATAAAATCAAACACTATTATCTCTAAACAACTAGTTAAATTCTGAAAATTATACTTATATATATAATATTAGATTTTTCCCAAATATAGGAATAAATTTTTCAAAACAAGTATAGAGATTCAAATTTGAAGGACTCAAATCAAAGAGAATTTTGATTTAAAGATAAGTTGGAATCAGAAGATCCGATGATTAAATAACAGACTAAGGAACCAGATAAGTTTATATAAATCGCGGGCAACCTTAACCGGGTCAACCGTGACTAAAAGAATAAGATATGTGGATTTTCTGGGGTAAATCTACATTCGATCTGAAGAGATAGAGTTCAGAATAACCAAAGATACTAGCATCTAAACCGAGGATAAATAAATCTCTGGTGAATCAATGCTAATTGTAAAGGAGTTTCACCCCTTTATTAAAATATTGGCGAGATCGCCAATTCACTATAAAGATCATCTGAAGTGGAGTTATGGGATACTCCAGAATCGAAAATAAATAGTGAGGGACACGAATGAACATCGGAACCGCAGGGAACGTTCCAAAATTCGAAAAGGAAGAGATTCAAGCTCGAATGAAAGTGATTCTGTAAATAAAATTTACCATACATTCTAAGTTTTTCCTAGAGCCAAAGCTCTGATACCAAATGCAACGACCCGATATTTTCAACCATTCGCATCCGTACATGTCGGACTTGAATTGTTCAAAATACCACATTGTAAATACAATTTGGCAAATCTCAGAATATACAGTAAATAAATAATCACAAAATCACAGACACGGAATCAAAATACTTGCAACGGAATTTAAAATAACTTAGTGGTTCATGAAGCCACTATCAATAGCCTCAAAATAAGTATAAAGTACATAGTCTTAAACCAATTATAGTTTGAAATCTCCCCAGAAACTCTCAATATTAGATTGTGGCAAGGCAAAATATACGGCTAAACTAAAGGAATGAATGGCTAGAAAGGAACAAATGTTAGGAAAACAAAAAGGCAAGAATTAAGGCAACCTTTCATTTCTTTCCCTACGAACAGGTAATTAATCTAGAGCTTAATTATGTAAATGGAGAGAGAAACCTTTCATTCTTTCACTAATCAACTTGATTGATTAATTAAATGTCGTTAACAAGCTATTTATTCATGGCATGGAATGTAACTATGTCCAAATGTATTCTACAGTAAATTATGTAAGTGCAATATTAGATTGTGTTCAAAGATGATGTTTCCTTTATATATATCTTTATTGGTCATAGTATTATTAAAAACATATACATATATGTATATATATAATAGACTTATACATATAAATGTGTTAAAATTAAGTTTCACTATTTTATGAGCCTAAAATTAAAGACAACAATTTTGAACCTAATCTCCAGATTAAAAGGGTTTAAGATTAAAAAAGTTATGACTTTGCATACAAGTCCATCTTATAAATCTTATGTCAAGCTAACGCACACACATATGTATATACAAATCATTGTAAATAATGTCTTAAACTTAATACAACATCTTTATGTTAAAATTTATAACTTAGTAAGTTCTTTAATATTAAGCAATAAATTAAGGTCTAACGTTAATTTAAAAGGAAATAAAAGGAATCGTGATATTTTGTAATAAATTCAAGTTATTTTTATAAAGAAGCCCCCACCCCATTTTTTAACTTTAAATAAAAGTATGCAAAAACCAAAAGATTGAATTTAAATAATGAACACATGCAAACATTAATAAACTACATATGTTTTCTATTTGAATCAATAATAGAAATATTACATTAATTAAGGCTTAAATTTAGATTACAATAAGTTTTTTCCCTCTTTTTTTTTTACCAAAACTTATTAACTTAAAAATTTAATTATCGAAAATTTTACTTAAAAAAAAACAACATTTTCAAGTAAAACTTAATTAAAATATTCACAAAATTATGGGTTGTTACACCCTTGTTTGAGAAGTTGGTAAAAATTTTATCTTCTTTTATCTGTTTTTTCACTTATATTGCTTATTCCTTTTTATTTTTGTTTGCACTTTCTCTTCCATTTAGGTTCGGCCATGCTACCTTGCTGCCTAGCCGCCTCCACCACCTGATGGCACACCACCAACACCTCCTCCTCACCAACCAACCATGTCGTGACCCCCCTTGGTGATGCCCATCCACAAACTTTTCAATACAACCTGAATTCCTAGCCTAGCCGAGCACAACATCATTCCATCACCTCACCACCCCTCTAGCCGCCACCTACCACACCTCCAGCACCCTCAGCCACACTACCACAGTGGACCCCACACCTCTGGCCGTGACACTTAGAGCCTTGGCTGAGCCCAAATCCATGACCAAATGCATGTATTCATGCTTATGTGTATTATTCCCTTCACCCACTTTGGCACCATCACAAATGACATCTAGGCCGACCCATAACCACCATAACCTGACCCAAACACCTGCCATTATTTTGTATTTTCCCTTATGGCTGAGCCTAGTAAAGGTTAAAAGCAAGTGCAAGCATTTCTATTTGATTCTGTGCAGTCTATTCTAGTATAGTTTTGATCGTAGTTGATTTGAAACTCATCGTTGTTGTATTGTTTTGTTTGATGTGTATCCAATGAATTTGACATTTGGTTCCTCCGTTCGAATCTGTGTCATGCTTTTGTGCTTATGTAGATCCCGTTTTTGAAATTTGTTGTTGGGTCATCAGCTCAAACTAGTGAGTTATTCTCACCAGACAGTTTTATACTTATATGAATAGTAAATCGATCGCTTGTGAATATGTAAACTGCATCACCATATTTTATTTGCTATGTCACTATCATATGATGTTCACACATGATTAACAACAGTTATATTATATGTTACTGTTATATTATTGTTGTTTTGTTATTTTATCAGTTAATCACACTGCAAGTTCCCTTTAGATTAGAATCACTATGGGTTGAAATGATACATACCCGAACGGAGTTTAGAATAAGGGAAAATCGTTATGGGCCGAAATGATAGGCCTGAATGATTTTCAAATTTATTTCATTTACTTGGGAATGCGGGTTTGAAATGATAAAACCCGGATTTTCTTTGTAAATTACGGGTTGAAATGATATATTACCCGTATCACTTTTCCTAGTGTAGAAAATTATACGCAGACCCGTAGTTAATGTATGTTTTCTAAAAAATTTAAAATTATTTTAGAAATGTAAATATTAAAATATTTTGATTTAAATCTAATTAAAAATGATTTTTGTAAAATATTATTGATTTTCTGAATAATTATAAGTGAAATAAATTAATGAAAAAGTTTGAAAATTTTGAATGTCAGTTAATTTGGAAATTTTGATTTAATTATAATTGGAAATTAAATTGAATATGAAATCATGATAAATTTATGATAATTTGAATTTAAATGAATTTAAAGTGATTTTATATCATATTTATGATTTTTAATAAAGTTGAAATGTGAAATGAATAAATATTTAAGTTGAAATTTTGAAATACAACTAGAACTGGAAATTTATGGAATTGACTTAAAAGTGAATTCTTAGTAAGTAAATAAAATAAAACTAAGTTATATTTGAGAATTTAAACTTAAGTGTTAGGTTGAAATTTAATGTAATGAATTTAAAATTGAACATTGCAATTTAATAAGTGAATTAGTGTTGAATATGAATTTTTTAAATGGAAATTTAACTTTATGAAATCTTGGAATTAAAGAAAATTAATGATGGTTATAAAAGTAAAGATATGTGATTTTATAAGTTAAAAGTGATTTATAGAAAAATATAATTGTTGTGAAATTATATTGAAATTTTGAAGTAAATTAACTGCATTTTTGAAATGTTATTATATCTAATATAAATGATAATACAACATTTGTAAATGTTGTAGTTGATAAGTGAACTAAATAGCTAAATTTAATTAAAAGCTATTATAGAATTTTATTTTATTTTTTGCTATAATTGTTGGATTAAACTAAGTTTTCTTTGAAACTAATGTAACTCTATTACAGCATTTTAAATGCTGTATTTTGTTAAATGGAATTGTTTTGAATATAACTTTCTGTAGCATTTTCCAAATGATGCGAAAGTTGAATTTTCACTGTTTTGATAAAATTAAGTGAATAAATGAACTTTGAAAGTTGAAAAAATTGGAAATATAATAATTTAATTATTAAACGTAATAACTTCATATTTTTATGATTTAAATGAATTAATTTGTTTGGAATCGAACTATTTTGAAATATGAATTGAAATGGTATTTTTTTAAATTGAATAAAAATGAATATGTTTTCAAATGAAATGATAAGTTTGATATTTTGAAATGGATTTGAAATGATATTTGATCTTTTGAAAAATAAATACCATTTTTAAATTATAACTATGGGTTATAATAACGATTGGTTGTTGAAGAGTCCGGGATCGGATATGGACATACTCTCTGTCGATACCGAAAACCACTTTAATAACTGTGTACGCGGTGGAGATTTCAGAATGAAGTAGGATGGTAACGACGTTCCTAAGGTACTTTACATGGACCTAACTCCCGTGAGTTAGCTTAAGGTGGCTAAAACAGGAGCGATCTCGGGCCAAAGGAGGTAGCACCTCTGCTCGGACACACTTCTTCGATACCATTCTATTACTGTTGTGATCAATTGGGTGCACCCCTTGATTTTGGAGTGTTGTTCGTCATGGGCGTATGTGGCTGTTGCGTTACCACCAGCCCGTGTGCGTACTTGGTATATCTACCCTGGCATTGCCTTGTGTGCCGTGTCACCTACCATACCGAGCCTTTACTACGAGTTTGTTTTTCTCCTGTAGCCCGTGTGGTATCCTCTGACAGTCACCTTGAGTGGTGATGGCATGATATTGGATGGACTACTGGGACTATTATGTGTGAATGGTGATATGGGTAGCCCGGAACGCTAATTAAAAGTATGTTTATTTTACTGTAGTCATTATTATAATAGCGAAATATTACTATATAGTAAATAGTTTAACGGATCCTTAGAGGATGGGCGGTCCCAGGCATCCTTTAAGTTACTTGTTTCTTTATTATAGTTCACTTGAGTAGGTTTACATTATATAAGTATATATTGTCCTGACTCGAGTGTTTTGTGTTTTGCTTTACGCTCGGGTCAGCCTAAGTATTCACAGCTTTGGATTCTCTTCCTGGAGCTGGTCTTTCACTAGAGTTTCTGCTTATCTACATATATTTCTATTATAGTTTCAGCTGTATTAGTTTATCTTATGTATTAGTGAACTTATATGTATTTGGGATTTCTATTCTGTTGTTTTCAGACTATATTATGTATTTGGTTTGAGACTCTGTTATAGTAGCTTCATGAACTACTATGTTATTTTATATTCCGCTGTGAGTCATTCTGAATGTTCTGTGTCTATGATTCTGTATATTTGATTTTATTTGCTCCAAATTTATTTACAATCTGTTATTTCGCATCATTCAAGTCTGACATGTGTGGATTATTGTCGATTTGAATGGCACGAAATTGGGGGTTGTTACAAATATAAAGCCCGAAAATGTACTTCAATGAATTGAGTTTCAGGTATAGCAAACCTCAAAACTGGAAAAAGTGACCAACATAAGAGTTGTAGCCACTAGAATTTAAAATGGTTTTAAAAAATAATTTCTTAATTTGGATCTGTTATGATCAAGTTATGATCAAAATAAAATGGCATATTCTCTGGCTTAAAAATTAGGCCAGAGAATGCACAGGAAAGAAGTGGATTTTTGACATGGTTACTTTTAGGAGGAGACAAAATAGTCAACATGAAAGTTGTAGCCACTAGAAATATACAGGATTTGAAGAAAAGTATTATGCATTTTGATTCGATTTGAAGAAGTTACGGCCGAGAGAAGAAGAGGAAAAATATAGAACAAAAAGGAGTTTGACTTGAAGAGGATGAACATTGATTTCCTTTGAATGTTTTGTAAATATTTTGACACTATTTATTTCTAGTTTTTTCCTATGGCTTAGAATCCATTAAAGAGAAAAGGAAGAAGGTGAAGAAGTTTGAGAAAAGAAGAAGAGGAAATGCGAATGAAAGTGAAGAAGGAGGTGGGTATTTATAGAAAAAGAAAGAAGTGGTAAATTTACCAAAATAATCTCTTACCAAGTTATCAATCTATCCTTGCTTCAACCTAAAGCAACATCCACTTTTCAACATTGACATCATCCTTTCTCTTGTTACTTTATGTCTTAGTCACATAAAGATTAAGTAAAGAAAAGTAATTATTTGTTGGATTTTGATTGATGTGATTTGATATTTACTTTTCTTACTTTTGTCAATTCTTACTTACTTTTGCTAATGACTTCTAGAAGTTTTCTAATCCTATTTAGTAAAAGAAAACATGTTTAGTTATTAAAATATGAAACATATATGTTAAAACATGTTAACAAAGGTCCGATAACGTTGTAGCAACTTATGTTGAATGAACGTTAATTTTCGACAAATTGTTTTTCGGTCATATTTTGACGTTTTTGTTAAGCTATTAATTCATGTAAACCAAACTTCAAAATAAATCTCTTATTATATTTAAAAAATTAAAACAAGTATATTTGACTTATAAAATAATGTAAAACAATATCCAAATCTTCTTATAAAATTACAACATCGATTTATCGATATGCGACGAAATTTGTCAACATTATAAAACAAGTTTTATATATTTATCGAACCATTATAAATTAAATTTATATTATTATCAAATGAGTTTGATTATATATATATATATATATATATATATTTAAAAGGAATTATTTATCCTTTAAACAAATTTCTTGAATATTTATCCTACTTTATCCGAATCCGACTTTATTTGAATCCGACTTTTGTCAATTTTACAATGTAAATCCAAAATATTTATTCAATATCAAAAATAAGTTTACCATTCTTATTTATCATATAAAACATGATTGTTAAGTTTGAAAATTCTACATTTGAATATTTAAAATAATTAAATATCACATTTTCAAAGTGTTAAAATTAGGTATCGTTACACTTGTACAGTTTGAAACATCTCATCCCGGTAAGAAATGTGATCCTTAGACTTCTTTGATTTCACTAGCATGTTATCGACATATACCTCCATCGTCCTTCCAATTTGACTAGCAAACATCTTATTCACCAAGATTAGGTATGTTGCTCCTGCATTCTTGAGCCCTAATGGCATTATTCATAACAATAGAGTACAAGTCGATAATAAAATCAATGTGCTCCTTGTCCGGAACATACCTGGTGATATAATTATACCCATAATAAGCATGCATAAAAGATAAAATCTCATGTCCTGTAGTTCCTTCTACTATCTGGTCGATTCTTGGAAGTGGGAAACAATCCTTAGGACATGAGTCTTTTAGATTTGAAAAGTTTTTACCTCCTCAATAAGGGAAGCCGACCATTCAGGGCCTATACTTCTTTTATTTTATTTCAATGGGCGTTTTCTTAGGTCAATATTCAAGGAGTGACATGTAACTGAAGGAGAAATTCCACATATGTCTACATGGGACCAGGCGAACACATCGCGATTGTCATGCAAGAGTCCCATCAATTGTATTTTTAGATCCCGCTCCAGCTTGGATCCGATCATCATAAGTTTTGTTGTTTCCTTGATAACTAGCTTCACAAATTCTATCGCCTTTTAGGGCTTTGCTGCGGCCCTCTATCCTCCATCACTTAGATCAAGTTCACTATAGGGATCACTTGTAAATCCGAGCGGGGAGCCCACATTTAATTGCTATGTGATTACATTTTTGGCATAGAGTGCGACCTCTACACCTACCCTTTTTCGAGTCATTTGTTTTCTCGAAGCTTCGTCTAATAATAGTCCCTGGTAGCGTACCGGTTCCCCTCTACTGCCCCACTCCATGAGTCGTAGGAAATTTCATTGTCAAACACCACCTAGATACAACTACACAAAAATATGATAAGGCTGGCCATCCAAAGAAGGCATTATACGTAGAGAATCTATCCACCAAGATGAAAGTTTGCTTTTGTATGGCTAATTAGGGATGGGTTCCAAGTTGGGCAAACAAATCTAGTCTTATTGCGGTTATTTTGCCTTCTCCTGTAAAGTCGTGTAATTGTTGGTTGCATGGTGTGGCATCGTTTATGGATAATCTCATTTTTCCAAATGCATCCTTAAACAGGATGTTTACCGAACTCCCACGGTCTACAAAAATCTAATGCACTTCTGTTGGCCCGAGCATTGCTGAAATCACCATAAGGACTGTATGTGGATACTTCTTACACCATAAGTCACTATAGCTAAATATTTTCACACCTTTCTTGCAACGAGGGGCCTTCCCCATACATTAGAGACTTTGTATTTCTTTCCATCTTAGCTTAAGTTTTGTCAGCTATATGAGGTCTTCCAACTATGGTATTAATCACCAATCCACTATCTTTCTAATGATTAGCACTAGTTCCTTCTTCTCCACTCCCCGACAAGGATTTTTTTGGTCTGCCGCATAGGAACGCAGGGAGGGAGGCATTAGGATTCCTGATGTACCGCTCCAACTTCTTTGTTTTCGATGTATTCCTTTATAATTTCTCGTAAATGATGACATTCATTAGTGTCATGCTCATTAGACTTGTGAAATATATAATATTTTTCGATATTTATGTCTACTTCAGTCTCCTTTCTCGACTGAGGCCTATTGCACTCAAGTTCAACTTGTGTTGCTAGGTACATGTTTTCCATGATATCGTTCAGGTCCATGTGAGCATCAAATTTGGTCCAGGTCTGAACCAACTTCGTTCCACCTTCTTCCCACCAGCATCGCTTCGACTATTATCCTTCTTTCCGACAAAACCACTTTCACTGCCTTTAACCATAGCATTCACATTATTAGATGCCTCTGATGACCTGAAAACCGCTCAAGTCTATCGCCCGACCATTGCTTCCTCCAATCGCATATACATTGCTACCTTACAATAGAAATCCTGCAAAATGGTCGGTGTTTCCTTAGTTAATCTTCGATCCATCTTCGTGTTTGGGTGCATGCCTCCACATAGCGCTAAGGAGTTAGTTATTAATCTATAATCTGGAAGCCAGTCACTACGATGTTGAAATGAGTTAAGTACTACAGCAGTGTTTCATCTTCTCTTTGCTTCATGTCTGATAGTGAATATGGGTCATTAGGTTATTCCAGATGTACAAAAAAGTGGATGATGACCTTTTCTTTTAACATTACTCACGAATGAATCGAGCCAAGAGGAAGGCATCGGAACGCAACGTTGTCAACTCAACCAAGAATAAGGAAAAATGCTTGCATAAGACTTCCTCCGTTGCTTCACTCATTGGCATATGTTGTAAGTACCACTATAGGTGTACTATTTGGTCATTCAAGCCCTAATAAAAATCCATGGAAGGCATTCGAAAACCCCTATGGTTCAGGTCCGTTTCTATTTCCAAAGAGAACAAGCTACCAACTCTTGCCCCTATTCCATGTCCTACTTGTTCATGATGCATGCACTCTCTATCAATCCTTGCCATTTATTCTTCTAGGTCAGGCGATGAGCGGAGCTTGGTCGACCTCTTGATTTAGGGGGAATGACTTCTTTCACTTCTTTTATAATGACATGTCTTGTGATCATGGCCCTAATACCGACTTCAGGATCATACAAGATGGTAAGGTCGCCTTCCATTAGTTGCCACTTCCTCTTAGGCAAGGGAGCGTAACTTGGATCTAGAGAGTCTGGCCGTAGCCAGCACTGGCTCAACGACTTCCTCAGTCGGTCCAACGTCGAACCGTTCCACGAGAAAGACTTTGGGCTAAATCCTTAATTGATCCACTTCCTTGACATTCACTCTTTCTACTTCTCGATTCTCCTAATCAGAGCGACTACCAAAATATAACCTCTTTTGCCTTTTGGACCCCTAGACTAGGATCGCCCTCGCGCTTCAGTGCTGTGTGCAGCAAGTTGCGTCTGCCCTAAGCCTGCCATGATCTTGTCCATAATAGCTTGTCGTTGGGAAATGACCCATGATTCAAGCTCTGTCACAACCCTATCCAAGTCACCTTTGGTGGCAGTGTCCAGTCCCAAAGTGCTGGATGAATGGTTGTCATGATTAGTAGTTATTTTGTTAACATTCCTACTTGTAGCTCCAGCCTTGCTCTTGGATTTCAAAGGCATAGTGAGAATCAGGTTTTCAGTGAAAGCACCAAAAAAAATTGCACTAAAAGAGGACAAACATCACTACTCCATTTATCATTACAAAAAAGTAGAAATGGATGCAAAGTAAAGTACACACGTTTTATAGCGGATCGACCGGAATATGCCTATGTCTAATGTTCATTTTCATTTCCTTCCTCATATCTCATATTTACAAAGATTTGAATAAAAAGTACAATGATTTATAATCAAATAGGTAGTTCCAGAGCTCTGGTTGGTGGTTTCTATTTGATAGTGCCTAGAGCTCTCAAAAGTTCTCTCTATGGCTGTTGGAGGCTTAGATATTTAAAGGAGTGAAGTGGTAGGAAGGTTAGCTTGATAAAATAGGTAGTTTTCCTATATAACATACTTGGTATGGTTATTTTCATATATAGAAGATGCAATCCAAAACTACCTTGTATTCCAGATTTCCTTTCCTTAAATATCTTGCTCGATTCGATTGAGGTTTGACGACCTTTGGCCCAATGGGCGGATGTAGATACCTTACTGGCCAAGTGTATGGAAGGTCCCTCGGCTACGGTATTATGCTATATCAGATAAGAAATCTTATCAGAGGTGTAAACCATCAGAAAATAAATCATGTCCTGTAGCTCTTCTGCCAAACCGGATAACAGTTCTTGTCTGGTGGTGAGACCACAAGACAAGAAATCAGGTCCAATAGTTTGTCAATTGGGCAACACTAATGGAATTGCATTCTACCTTCCTCTACATGGCTTCACTTGGGTTGCCTTTGGGCTCTCTTGTCTCTCCACTTAAAGGTTATTCGAGCAAGTTATGCACCTTATGGCGCACACACTTTTGTCGCTCCCACAATAACTTAATTAACTTGCCTCATTATTCCTTAGGTGAAAATGCCTATAATAATAATTTATTATATTTATTTTACTATGCTCCTAACCGAGATATTATATGTTTTAGAATAAGGGGCAAATCCTTATTTCCATTATTTAAATTTTTACTGCTAACTTCAAAAAAGTTGATTGGATGCTTTTTACATTTTCATGGTTCTGTTTCGATCATAATTCATTACCACAATTCCTCTTTAATTTACTTTTAAAACGATGTTACTGTTTGCACACACTCAAACACCACCCCCACCTACCTCCCCTCTCATCCATTCCAACACAACACACCCACTAACATCAACTTTTTTATTATATTTTTATTTTTAGCAATTCAAACTGATTTCACTTCCCAAAAAACTTTAAAACTGTTCCATCTTCTTCAAAATTCATTTCTCTTTCTTCTTAGAAAATTTAACTTTTAATTGATTTTCAACCAAACTATAAGTAAGCAAACACAAAAGAAATATTTCTAAAAAAATATAACGACTGAAATAAGAAATCATTCTATTTTGATAGCACGTTAATTACATTGTTAGTAGAAAATTTCATTTAATACTTCTGTTGTAGTTTCACCCAAAAATATTAGCAAAATCAAAGATGCCAAACATCATTATTTATTATTATAATTTCTTCTTTAAAAATAATGAGATTATAAGAACAATAATTAACATGCTCTACATATTAGTAAAACTCCTAAATCATAAAATAGTAATCTCAAAATAATGAATTATGTTGTACTTACCTATTCATCGCCTTTTCGTCTGTTAGTAATAGTTGATAACATGTGATGATGTAATTATGTATGACAATTAGGATTTTATTTATTTATTAAACTTTATTTGGTTATGCCTAATCGAGTGGTTATTTTTGCACTCAGTTCTCCAAAGCTATCAAAGGTGGGATTTTGTAATAGATTTGATGAATCGGTTTAAAAAGTTTTCTAAGTTGCATTACGGATAGTTTTCATTTGTATATAGTACGCCCTATTTTTAAAATACATAAACTCACAAGGTAGGTATTCAAATAGGTGATGAGATATAATTCCATTTAATTTTAATTACACAGAATGTGGTTGCATATAATCAAACTCTTGATCACCTAAAGTAATTCCATCATCTTATCTTTTTAATAACCCCCATCAAGTTTTATTTTACTCTGCTTGAAATATTAACCATACTTAATATTCCTATGAATAACGAGTAAGTTAAAAGTTTATATTTATACAGAAAAACGTGAAATCTAAGTCATTACAATAACTATTGAAGATTATTATTTTTTGTAAATTAATGGTAAAAGAAATATAAATTTTGAACTAACACTGAATTATCCGAGTTCAACAATCTAAAGTTTTTATAACTAAAACTAGAATCTATAAAATTCAAGCTTAGACATGTAACAATAACATACATATGAATAATTTCACCTTCCTTTTTTGAAAATTACAATAAAACATGCAAATAATTTAATATCTAAAATCTTGCTTTGAAAATTAAAGGCAAAGAATAACAAAAATTCATGAATATTTTAATAAGAGTATTATTTCTATAAAGATAAAGTGATAAAAATGCTAACGTTAACTGTATATTAATAAAGGGAAACTAAGAAGATCATATAGTAAAAGAATATCTTCTTGTATCAAATATATTATTTTTGCTAGAGCAAAAATTTTGTATTTGAGTTAAAAATAATTTTGTTAGAGCAATAATTCAAATCCATGACCTTAAATAAAGATGTATTTTCGTATAAAGAGGGTTTCCAACTTGAAACTTTGAAAAGAATAAAACATTATTTTTGTACTGAGCATAATATGAAAGACTGATTCTTATGTATTGGATCGTTTGGGATCTTAACATTTACACAAGTAAATGTAAGCATTATAACTAGTATTAATAAATAAATTATTGCGTATATTTTGAAGTATATTTCATATTAACGTTTGTACCACAGTTTTAGAAAATATTACTTTAAATAGAAAGTTATAAAAGATGCAAATATCTTAAGCATTTGAAAATTACAAGTATTTGATGATGATTTCTATCACCATTGATTTTAGTCAGTTTTGCGAATACTTATATACATTTTAATACCAATGAACATGGATATTCTAAGCTTTGTACGTAGAACTTCTATTTAGGCAGGGCTGAGATTTATCAAGTCTTTTACATTATGGTTGTGCATATATCTAGTTCCTCAAGCTAAGTGGAGAATTAGAATTAGCTATTTAAATTTTATAACTGATAAGATGCTAAATTTAATTTAGAGGTTTTTCGTTAAATTACTTACATACTATTATTATTTTAACTAGTACAATCCCTTGCTTTGCACATGGTTTCAATTAAAAATCAAACATAAAATTTTAGTACTATAATGGTAAGATGTGTTTTGTGGTAAATATTTGGAGTAAATATTGAAAATAGTTCTGGTTAGATCCCTTAGAGTAGAAGCTGGGATAATGATAGATAAAACAGTGCCAGTTTACAATGTGTAATTTTAGCCGGTTATTTAAAATCTATCCATTAATAGTCTTGTTGTCCCATAAGAGCGTATAAAAACATATGCAGATCCTATCTAATCCTAGGGAAGGAGATCCAAGTTTCAGATCATTTTCAGTCCTCCAGCAAATCCCATTATTCATTGATCAATAACCACTCCATTCTCCCAAACTCCATATCGTCCTCAGCTAAATATGTTTCACCTCGATACTGTGAACACTAAATTAGACAAATTTATACCCAATTTATTTCTTATACTTACTCTTTCAACCAAACATATGATTGCTTTTTAATTCAAGTGTCACTTGCAAATGGGAAAATGCTAAAAATAAAAATTAACATGCTTTTCACACATACGTAAACGTTTAAATAAAAAGTAAGATATAGTAGGACATAGTGATAATGCCGTAAGTGATGGTATTGATTATGGTGTATTGTAGCTTCAGCTTACAGTAATATTTGTAGCGATATGTTGTTTGTCAAGCTTGAATATGCTTTTATAAATACTGGATGTAAATGTAGTTCAATTCATACAGCTAAACCTTTGGCTATGGTTGTTTGCAAATGTTTGTTATGTATTTTTTACTGCCACGTATACAAAGTCTATGGGGATATTTAAGATTGCTATGGCATTTAATGTTACAGTGTTCATATAAGGGAAGATAACTGGATCATTGGTCGACACTTTCATAAGATGATTGGAAAACAACTTCAAAAAGAGAATAATGTCTATAATAAAATGTCATCTGGAGATTCAAACTCTATACATGGTTTCAATTTTTAGGACCAACCATACTGATATTTACAACTTTCGAAAGTGAAATTTCCTTATGACTTTTAGTTTATTAATAGATTGTCTTATATTGTCAGGTTGACCATGCCCAAACTTTTGAGCGGCTTTCTCATTGTCATCTGAGCGTAATCATAATTATATCATTCACTTTACATATTAATAGTATTTAATGATATGTAAGCAAACAAAGTTAAAAAACAATAATGAGCACATGTGACATATGCTAATAATAGGTGCACTATATATATAATACCATAAATTCCATAAAAAATTAAGTTTCCATACTAAAAATCATGTCATTTATTGAACAGAAAATGGTAAATTCCACATACTATATATGCTAATATAGTAATAATATCCATAAAGTAGGGTTGATTGAATAAAACATATCCATAGAGTTTAGTTTCTGTAACGAACCGTCAATCCGTACCCTTTGAATCGAAAATAAACCACATGTTCGAAACAAAAAGCACAGACTGACGGAAAGTCAAGAGAAAGAAAAGTAGAGAGAAGAAGAGAAGAGAAGAAAGAGAGATGATAGAACAAAACAGAACAATGCAGAATCTCACATTACAGTAGAAAACATATAATATCATATCAATGATCTTTACAAAACAGAAACTGTATATACATACAACAATCAGAGTCAACAATCAATTAACGGTTATCAGCCTGAACAGTTATAATAACATGTCCTCACAATTGCTGATAATATACAACAACAAAACACAGCGGATAATCAAACAAAACATGTACGTGTATACGGAATGAAGATCTCCAGCTCTCCTGCTGAAGCTCCAAAAGCATCAAAACTAAACCTATAAATATACTCGGGCTGACCCGAGCATTGAAAGGGAAGAACGCCTGGATCAGTCTGGTAAACCAGCATGAGAAACACACTCAACTGAATTTATTAAATTACCAACCCTTTCCTTTATCAAAACAAAAGTATCTCGCAAGACAAATCCACACATAAATACGGACATGCTTTTACCTTACGATAACTAAAACATCTCATATCAAATCATTTAATATTATACTAGCGTCTAGTATACAAATAATATTAATCATAGCCGAAATTGTTACGTTGATTAAATTCCAGCATATAGCCCAACTGGGTCATACAATCAAAATGGCAAGTACGTAGTGGAGTTTGGATTTCCATACAAATGACCAGGTGAAGGACAACCATCCGACAGTACATCTCTAGAAGAATGTACCGAGAAACCATCACAAAGTTTCTCTACCAACACAAGACCGGCCCACCTCTATAATTAGATGGTACCGAATACATCATCCTCCGGTGGTTACCAACCTTTATCGAGGGCCCTCTAGCATACAAACCACAATAATCAGATACAAAACGTCATAGCGTGTAAAGATATATTTAGAAGAGGATGATCATATCCTACTTGGGAATGACCCACTTAGCCTTGCTGCATCTAACCCTGTTTTGGTCATTTTCGGTTGATGAGGCCAAAGGTAACGATTACCTTTCACAAATCACAATCAAATCACTTTGAATGCCATACGGCCATTTCTGTTGGCTACTAATTGCCTTCCACAAAAATACAATCCTTAAGCTCATACGTCTCAAGGAGGGTGTTAAGCTAAGAGAAGTTGCCTTCTCCGCCGCCACTGTTGTACATTTGTAAAAACCAATGTATGTCATCTGTATAAATGCTATGTCAGACAAACATCCATACAGGTTATCCAGGAATAGGACAAACTGAAGGTACTTTACTATCACATCCTATCGGGAAATCCCTAGAATTAGTAGCGAATAGTCCTTATATTGAATATTTCCTAATGAAGAGACCACTGCTACCGGATGTATATTGGGATTTTAACCCCAAACGATCAACAAGAAGTCCCCCACTATGAAAATCCGGAATATCAATATCATCATAAGCAACCTGCACAATCGTCGCATATATGTTGGTCCGAATGGGTTTTTAGATAAATCTGATCCCGGTCTCTTCGCACCAACAACGCAAAAGCATTTCTCAACCTAACACAGAAACTAAGTCTCATAGACTTATCAAGTTTCCAACTTTCAACTTGCTATCATTCGGCCAAGAAGGAAACTCGATAGATTGGAGTAATACTCTGCACTATACGAATCATCATCCATAACACAAACGATAATCAAGCCTGCACAGAAGGCTACATACTAAGTGTACGACTAAATAGTTTCCACATCAAGTCGAGGAACTAAAATTTGGCCAAATTTTATTGTCGGTTATTTAACTATCAAAGCAAACAAACAAATATTCAGCACTATAACAATCACTAGGCCCTTTTAATTAATCTCTTATTAATTAAATCATTTGCCAAATATTCACTTCAAATTATCATTAAAAGGATATATTTCCAAATCATTTCAATATTCTATATTGGAAAAGATTTCCACATACTTATTTAACAATAAGTAATTCACAAATCAATTTGTTTCAACGCTTAGAAAATATTACATATACTTAAACCATAGTTAAGTATATTGTTCATTCTTTAAGGAAAACATTCTCTTAAACACATTTATTTGGATCAAAACGAATGTTGCGTAAAACATCGTTACGACAACCCCTAGTATAAGGATTCGAAAATTAGATAGATATATAAACCCCAATACTATACAAAATATTCCCTTTCGAAAATCATTTGCTATAACAACAGTGTTATAATCAATCATTTCCTTATTTCTTGAAAACGTATATTTCAATAATGAATGTTGAAATCTATGTATTCGATATTTAACACATTATAAAACATCTTTAAACCATTTAACTCCATTTAAAATTATCACTTCGCAAAACATTCATTTTATTTAATATATTATACATTGTCCAAAATCGTGAATATACTTCGTTTACCAAATCCAATATTTCTACACATTTTATTAATGGATAATCCACTATCAAAAATTGCGGATATATTTCTTTTACAAAATTCATCACTATTTCAAATTTAATTAAAGGATTATCCACTATCCAAAATCGTGGATATAATTCCTTTAATATACTTCTATATTTCTTATCAAATTCAATCGATTTCAGATTTATAAAACAATGATAAATTCACATTTTTATTTGATAAAAACTTCAATACACAATATTCCTTTGTTAACCAATTTCATTTATAACTCAATTATATGCCAAAAATCCAAATTATAAGTATAACTTATAATTCTCTTTATTTACAAATTCATTCATTTATAACTTCACAAATCGATAAATCTTATTCACTTACAAAATCCATTTATAACTCTACTTTAAAATTTATAAAACTCATTTACAATTTTCATCACTTTTATTTATAAAATATCAATTTTATAAATCTATACATATAAACCGTTTATAACGTAAAAAAATCGCACTTATTTAAAATAGTTAACTCCACATTTCAAAAACCATATTATGATTAACTTCCACCAAAAATCATAATTTTTATAACATAAAAATTATCATATTTATTTACTAAAAATAAATCCATTCCTTTAACAATTTAAAACTATATATTTTCAATTCACTTAAAAATCTTTTAAATTTGGAAATCCTCAATTTAGCATTTTAAATTCCAAAATATAGGCCCAATGCTATGACAGCACTAAATATATTAATCACGGCATCCAAACATCATATATCATATGATAACAGAATATATATCAATATCTGTAAATAAACCAATACTGGTTAGGAATCCAGTAGGATCCCTCCAACCTGTCACCTACAACAAATATACATATTAAAATATATGTACAATGTCCGCTTCGAGGCAGAACACGCGTACAAAGGGTCATCCGTTCATACACGAGATCGTATAGGGTCATCTGCTCCACTAGGCAGGTATATGTCCAAATACCAATCAATATATAGATAATATATCATATATCATCTAAACAATCATCAATCATCATAAACAACATTTATTCTCACTTATACAAAAATATCAGTGAGTCAGAAAGAGTGAGTTGTACTCACATTGTCTCCAACAGCAGTTGTAGTGTTTTATTCCGAATAAAATTAAACAGCCGTTTAATTTTACCCAAAATTTTCACTATCTAAAATAAATCCCAATCCAGATCCATATTGTAGTGCTCGTCAATATGAACCCAAAGCAATTTGTTTCATCAATTTTCGACCTCGTATGACAAAGTTACGACATTTTAAAGCCTACACAATTTAAAATATATATAAATCAATTCCAATATTATTATTTTTAATATTTTAAAACCTTGCTTCATCTCGGGCATATGATTTAATCCCTAAAATCCAGGCCATCGTTTCTTTCTTCTCCCCCTTTCGTTTTCATGCAATCGAACCCATAAAGCCGCCAATTATCTCGAATTTTCGCACCACCCACGATCACCTCGTCGATAATTGAATACCACCATTTGAAGCGCCCTACCGCCGTGCACCACCGCCTAGAGTTGCCTACAGATCGGTCGACCATCTCGCTCGAAAACGTGAAAGAATGCACACGTTTAAACTCAAATCAACGTCGTTCCGTAGCTTGAAATCCAATCTCGACCGTATGGATTCGAAGAGCTCGACAACCACTACAGTTTTGCTTTAGAAAGTTTTCAAAAATATTGAAGGGAATGGAAGATTTTGAGGGAAGAAAATTGGATGTTTATGGCCATTAAAAAATTAGGGCCGGCGCGTACTAATTCTAGCTAGGCTTTTAGAGAAAAAAGCAAGTTATGACGTCCTTTTACAGAAAATTTGACGACACTATTCATCCGGAAATTTTTCAAACTCAAAACGAGGCGTGCCGCCAGTCATTTATAATGTTTTTCCCCTATTCCGAATGCAATGGAATATATATCGAGAGCAAATTCGATCGTATTTGAAAGATAGGTTTTCGAATCGAATTATTTAAATTTAAAATTCACTTAAACAGATTTCTACGCGTTTTAGCTTGCCCCGGACGAACCGTAATTCCGATTGACACAAAAATTGTAATCTTAGAATAATATAACATTACGGATCCAATGAAACTAGTTTCGTCGAAATCCGAATCTGTATGAAAAATGGCTATTTTTACTCGTCAATTAAATATTAAAATATTCAGTTTCTACAATTTAACTTTTAATTCAATTTTAAAAGTTTACCAACATCATTCTAATTCAAATAGAATTTAATTCAACTTTATACAACATTTTTATTCATTTTAATTTCAATTTCCAAATATTTCAGCAATTTCAAATACTAAATTATCAATTAAATTATCCATTTAAATCACTATATTCGAAATATAAGTTATTCAGCTTATAAAATTAAATTGTGAATATTTAAAATTAATTAAATATACGAATTTCAAATGACTGAAATTCATGGTCGTTACATTCTCCCTACTTAAAAGAATTTGGTCCTCGAAACTATCAAGTAAGAAAAATCACAAAATCCATTAACTTCTCAAAAACAATTCGTTCAAACTAGATATCAAATCTATTTAAACATTTTAATGTTTCCAAAATCCATTAGTTAAACTTCTTATAAAAATTTTTCTAAGTTTCAAATCCATTCTTAGTTATCATCAAAACTAACTAATATTGTTCAACCTTTTACTAAAAATCAAAATTTTAGTTATCAAAAATATTCCAAAATCCCCAAAAAATTCCTGACGCCTTAAATTTTCAGAAAATTCGCCAGTATCTCCTTTGCGCGGTTCGATCGTAGTAAGCTCACAACATATATATATTACAAATATACATCTCATCTTCGAGGATGAGGCATCCCGTAGGAAAAAAAGTATAAAAGTACAATATGTAATCCGAGATATGTACCTTATATATTTTTAGCGAGCATATATGGATAATATAGTGTGAAAGCGAGCTCTAAATGCGAAGCATGCGCCATTCGCCTCTACAAAACACTCAAAAACAATGTGAAACATGTAGATATGAAAGTAATATCAATATACAACATATACCAATACAACAACTATATATGCCCATATAGCAATGCAACAAAAGCAACAAATCCAATCATCAAGCAACTATCATCCAACTAACATCCTACAGCTATCCAATCAATCCATAACCAAATCAATATACATTCACTTTTCATTAATATTCACTGAATTGATTTTAAATTTAATCACGTTTGATTCAATAATATTGGATTTTTTTACTAACATTCATTCATTCATTTTCAATTAGTTTACATTCACTAATTCATATTCAAATTTGTTCACTTTCAATTTAAATCAAATTCAATTACATAACTTTCAATTTTTTTAATTCAATTTCATATTAATTTCTATAAAATCAACTACCAACCATCTAATCAACCAATGTATAACCAACATAACCAAATTTATTTACTTCGCTTTCATTCAATTATTCAATTCCCAATTCATTTTACACTTCAAGTTGAATTTCCTTATATAACTCAAATTCACATTCATTTTCATCAATTCACTTATTAATTTACTTCGATACCAAAATCAACTTCATTTAAATTTACTTTCACTTATACAACTTAAGTTCACTACTAATTTTAATTCAAATTCTATTTTATTTAACTTTTATTTAAGTCAAATTTCATATCACTATTCAAATTAAGACTTTGTTTTGGTTAACAAAATTGTTTAACCATTTTAACAATTGGTTTTACTTACATTTTCTCACTTTATAAGTCATACAACTTATTTAGTCAAACTTTCAAATTCATGTCATATGATCATTTATCTTTTAAGTTTAATTTTCATTCCAATAATATATCTAATATAATTCAAATCCAATTCACTTTATTTAACTTTACTAAAATTAAATTTCAAATCATATATTTATTATACTAACCCAAAATTTATTTCAACTTTACCAAAGTTAATTTTTTTTATCTCATACTATAAGTTCAAAACTCGTTCTACTTATATTTATCAATTTCAACTTGGATTTTAAATTCAAATTTGTTTATCAAAACAAAACTTAAATTTCAAATTTACTATTGGTAGTAGATCAATCACATAGAAACTCAAAAATGATACCGATGATGCTGCAGTCATCACCCTTATTATTTCCCAGCAACAGTAGTGAATTCAATGCTTTATATCCTTTTTAGAAAAAGTTCCCTTTTATATTTATAAATCACATTTATAAATTATTACTTATATAATTTCACTATTTTCACTTTACTTATATAAGGTTCATTCCCAACTTATTTATCTTATTCAGATTTATAATAATATAATCTCTTTAACCTTTGAAAAATAACTTCCAAAATCAACAAGATTCATAATTTTCAAATTCTTAGTTTAAATTCATTTTTATTTATACTCATATTTATAAAAATATTCAGGTTGTTCCATTTCTTATATATAAGATTATTTCACAATTGCAAATCATATTAATTATAATCCCATATTTCATAATTAATTTGCTTATATAATTTATTATTTTACAAATGTTGCTTATATTTAGATTATTCAAACATCTTTATTTAACTTATATATATTTACATTTTCAGACAACCAAACAATCAGTTTATATACACTTAAATAATTTCTGAAAAATTGTTTCCTTTATATATAAAATATAACCAAGGTAAAATTATTTCATTTACCCAATTTAAAACAATACTATGTCGACTTGCCTCATTTAAGTGTTTGGAAATCCCTATCGATAGTATGGCGTCCCACATACCAACCAGAATTCACAAACAGCTCAACGGATAAGAAAAAACAATATAAAAGATCTTATATTCACTAACAAGTACGCGCTCATGTATATAATACACTCAAACTCAATATAGGGTGCTACTGTCCCTATCTATACTGAGTACACATCAAAGCTTAGGAATATACAAAATCTAAGCTCTGATACCAAATGTAACGAACCGCAAATCCATACCCTTCGAATCGACAATAAACCACACATGTCCAAACCAAAAATCATAGACTGACGGAAAATCAAGAAAAAGAAAAGAAGAGAGAAGAAGAGAAGAGAAGAAAGAGAGAAGATAGAACAAAATCGAATTTCACATCCCAGCGGAAAACATATAATACCATATTAATGATCTTTACAAAACAGAAACTGTATATACATACAACAATCAGAGTCAACAATCAATCAATAGTTATCAGCCTGAACAGTTATAATAACCCGTCCTCACAATTGCTGATAATATACAATAACTAAACACATCAGATAATCAAACAAAACATGTATGTGTATATGGAATGAAGTTCTCCAGCTTTCCTGCTGAAGCTCCAAAAGCATCAAAAGTGAACCTGTAAATATACTCGGTTTGACCCGAGCATTGAAAAGAAAGAACGCCCGGATTAGTCTGGTAAACCAGCATGAGAAACACACTCAACTGAATTTATTAAATTACATTTCCTTTATCAAAACAAAATTATCTCGTAAGACAAGTTCACACATAAATATGAACATTTTTTACCTTACGATAACTAAAACATCTCATATCAATTCATCTGATATTATACTAGTGTCTAGTATACAAATAATATTAATCTTTGCCAAAATTGTTACATTGATTAAATTCCAGCATATGGCCCAATTGGTTAATACATTCAAAATTGTAGGTACGTAGTGGAGTTTGGATTTCCATACAAATGACCAGGTGAAGGGACTACCTTCCGGTAGTACATCTCTAGAAGAATGTACCGAGAAACCATAACAAAGTTTCTCTACCAACACAAGACCGGCCCACCTCTATAACTAGATGGTATCGAATATATCATCCTCCGATCGTTACCGATCTTTACCAAAGGCCCTCTAGCATACAAACCACAGTAATCAGATACACGATGTCATAGTGTGTAAAGATATATGTAGAAGAGGATGATAGTATCCTACTTGGGAATGACCCACTTAACCTTGCTGCATCTAACCCTATTTTGGTCATTTCCAGTTGATGAGGCCAGAGGCAACGATTACCATTCACAAATCACAATCACATCACTTTGAGTTCCACATGGCCATTTCCGTTGACTACTAAAAATACAACCCTTAAACTCATACGTCTCAAGGAGAGTATTAAGCTAAGATAAGTTGCCTTCTCCGTCACCATTGATGTACGTTTGTGAAAACCAATGCACGTAATCTATAGAAATGCAATGTCAGATAAACATCCATACAAGTTGTCTAGGAACAGGACAAACCGAAGGTATTTTCCTACCACATCCTGTCGGGAAATCCCTAGGATTAATAGCAAATAGTCCTTACATTGGATATTTCATAATGAAGAGGCCATTGCTACTGGATGTATATTGGGATTTTAACCCCAAACGATCAACAAGCAGTCCCCCACTATGAAAATCCGGAATATCAATATCATCATAAGCAACCTGCACAATTGCCACATATACATTGGTCCGAAGTGGTTTTTAGATAAATATGATCCCGGTCTCTTTGCACCAACAACGCAAAAGTGTTTCTCAACCTCACACAGAAACTAAGTCTCGTAAACTTATAACGTTTCCAACTTTCAACTTGCTATCCTTCGGCCAAGAAGGAAGCTCGATAGATTGGAGTAATACTCCGCACTATAGGAATCATTATCCTTAACACAAACGATAATCAAGCCTACAAAGAAGGCCACTGTAACAACCCGCATATTTTATGTAACGACCCGGTATTTTCAACCATTCGCGTCCGCACATGTCGGACTTGAATTGTTCAAAATACCGTGTTGTAAATAAAATTTGGCAAATCTCAAAATATACAGTAAATAAATAATCACAGAATCACAGACACAGAGATCAGAATACTCACAGCGGAATCTAAAAATAACTTAGTGGTTCATGAAGCCACTATCAATAGTCTCAAAATAAATATAAAGTACATAGTCTTAAACTAAATATAGTTTGAAATATCCACAGAAACTCTCAATATTAAATTTGTCTTGATTACAACGGCTAAAATGAGAACTGAACAAAAACTTGACCGTAGCTTGAAAAGAGATGATCTGCTGAAGTCCTAGCTTCGGAGGTGGAGTCTGAACTGAAACTCAGGCTGACCCGAGCGTAAAATATAACATAAACACTCGAGTCGGGACATACATACTTATACTGTCAGGACCCGTAAATCCGTACTCCTTGAATAGACACTAATCTCCATTTTATCAACTCAAGGTGAACGAAAATTACGAACACTGAGGGGGTTTTAAGAAAAAGAAAGAGGTAGGAGAAGAAAAAGAAACATAGAACAGAACAGAAACAACAGAACTACAACAGAATCTCACAATTCGCAGCGGAACAACATATAATAGATAAATGAATAATCTTTCAATAAAGAACTATATCAGTTATTACATCTCATTATATTATATTACATCATATCATCAGAGTGTACAACAACATACAACAATGCAGCGAAAAAAGAAATACTATGTACTAGTAATATGCTACGCCATCCAGCTTGCCTCCAGCAACTCCAGAATATCCTGATAAACCTTAACTCTTGACTGCCCGTGTGGAAATTGGTGGGCACCCCGAGTTTAGGAAGGAAAACAATAAACTCCGAGTCAGTCATGTGACTGGTGTGAGAACTCAAAACAGTTTATTTATCTTTAAAATCAAATAGAGGAATATTTTTATTTCAATTCGAAATGCTTTTAAAAAATGAGACTACCATAAGGCCTCCCGCACACACACACATGCAAACGCAGAATCGGAGGAGATTTCTCCTTATGATAGTCAAAGATGCTTGATACGCATTTAAAATAACATTTGATATTATTATTAGTGTATAGTGTAGAAAAAATTCATTTCGAAAGTAGAATATAAATCTTAGCCTGCATAGACATTTCGAACTATGCCTACTATAGCTACTATCCAAACAGTGTTGCGACACCATAAGTGAATAGCAGGTTCTACAACTAATACCGTACAAGTCACGTATTGTTTCTTTGGATTTCCAACAAATGGTCAGGCCAAGGAACTTCCCATTGCCACTGAGAATGCCTCTGGAAAGACACCCCCGAGAACCAAACCGGAACTCTGCCAACACAAGGCCGGGTTACCCCTTAACTGGGTAACTACTGACACGAGCACGCCATTCCCCGGTCCTTTAGGACCTTTTCAACCGAGCGCTCGATATCCAACATCACACCATAATAAATAGAGTGTTTTCAACATGAGTAAGTATCTGGGCTCCATACCATGATACCACCCCTTTCCAGAAGGAAATGCACATACCCTAAGGGGAGCTACAGCAACCCCTAATAACCTTGCCGCATCTTTTCCTGTTTTGACCATTTCCGGGATGTGAGGCTCGACGAAGTCACGTCCACAAAAACATACTTTATACAAAAGCCATGCTTTGGGTCAACAAATGATCAACACAATGATCACTAAGATAGACGATCAAATAAATGATCCTATCACAATAATCAACACAATGATCATTTCAGCATCACTCAGCATGTCACATTACCAAAATGGGATATATCGCTGATGACTTCAACTATATAACCTTTGAGCTCGTACGTCTCAGAGAAGGGTGTTAAGCTAAAAGAATAAATTCTCCGCCACCACAGAAATATATTTGAAAGAAATCGGCTTTATATCTCAACTTGTAATGTCAGACACACAATCCATACAAGTCTGTTCCGGGCTCGAACAGAACCGAAGGCACTTACAAAGAAGTCCTTGCAATCCGGATATTCACTAATCACGTTCGGACTTCCCATCACATATGGAGTCTCTATACCGGGGACCAGTCGATGCAAAGACATTCGACAAGAAACCCTTACGTTTTCGAAAATATCCGATCTTCAACACCGGTCTTCGAATGCAATTCATAACGACGTATCACATATTCGGAATGGGTTATACGACCCCATGGTCCTTTCCCGGTTAACCCGAATAGTGAGCGCTTATTTTAAAAAAATAAGTGTGGCATTCAATTTCAAACAAACTCACAACGAATACCATTCAGAGGTAAATATTGATAGTCGGTTATTGAACTATCAATAGATATGCCAACATCACCAGAATCCAAATAATTTTCCAAATTATTTATTTTCCAAAAATATCTTTAGGGAATATAAACTTAATTTCTATTCTTTTAAAAATAAATCAATATTTATTCTTAAACCCAATTTCCCAATTCCATTTATAAATTCTATATTGAATTTACAATCCAAAATATTTATGGATATATGATTTCCATTCAATTTCTAATATTCATTTTCAATTTATCTTCAAAAAGATAAATTCCAAATATTCACTTAATATTGGAAAAGCATTTCTATACTTATTAAAAATAAGTAATTCACAGATCTTTTTATTTTCTATACTTAGAAAATATTTAATATACCCTAATCGAAATTAAGTATATACTTCATCCTTTAAGGAAATCATTCACTTAATCATATTTATTTGGGCCAAAACGAATGTTGCGTAAAACATCGTTACGACAACCCAAAATCACTAGTGTAGGGATTAGAAATTAAAATAGATATATAAATCCCAATACTATACAAAACATTTCCTTTCGGAAATCATTTATTATAACAACAGTGTTATAATCTACCATTTCCTTTTATTTCTCGAAAACATCTATTTCAACAATAAATGTTGAAATCTATGATTTCAAATCTCAACATATTTTAAAACATCATTAGATCGTTTTAATTTTATTTAAGACATCACATTCTAAATAATTTCTTTAACATATTATTCACTATTCAAAAACGTGAATATATTGTTAACCAATTTCATTACTTCTATTCATTTTAGTTTAAGGAATTATTCACTGTCTAAAATATGAATATAACTTCATAAATAAATTGCAACAATTTACTTATCAAAATAAGTAGTTTGCGAATTTATAAAACAATGTTTATAAATTCTATTTCTATTTCTTTTATAACAACTTCCTTTTATAAATTTCCTTTATTAACTTATCTCAATTCACATCACAATGATATATTAAAAATTTCATATTATAAGTCAAATACTTATAATTTATTTGTTTATAAAATCATTCCTTTAATCTTCACAATTTCTATAAATCTTATAACTTATAAGATTCATCTATCTATCCAAAATCTTATTCTTTTAAATAACTTCACAAATTTTATAAACCTACTGTTTATAAAATTCCAATTACAACTTTACCGTTTATAATTCTATAAATTCATTCATTTGTGAAATTCATTCACAATTCATCCTAACTCTTATAAAAACTTCGTTTTATAATTCCAATATTTTAATTTACAAATATCCATTTGTAAATCCTTTATATAAATCAATTTATACTGTTTATAAAATTTTATTTATAACTTCATCGTTATAATTCTATAATTCCATTTCTATTTATGAAATTCATTTACAATTTATTCTAACACTTATAAAAGCTTGGTTTATAATTCTTATATTTTTAATTTATAAATATCAATTTATAAATCTTTTTAATATAAAACAATTTATATTATTACTTTAAACATCCTTAAACTCTTTCATAGTTTCATCATTCTGATTTATAAAATAAAGATTTTATAAATCCTATTTTTGAGCTTCTTATAATAATTTCAGAAATCCCAGTTCAAACTATTTTATAAAACCACTGATCCCATATTTTCAAAAATCAACTTTTAACTACATTTCCCAAAAATCATAATTTTTATAACATAAAAATTATAACGTTTATTTATTTATAATAAATCAATTCCAAAAATTATTTATAACATATATTTCCAAAATCACTTTAGAAATCCCTTAAAAATAAAAATCGTTATTTTTAAACTTCAAAGTTGGATCCGATGATGTAACACATCAAATAGTCAAACACGATTTTCAAACATCATATATCATCCATGATAACAATCAAATATCACAATATATGAAAATAAACAAACACTTGTGAGGAATCCAGTTGGATCCCTCCAACCTGTTTCCCTGCATCCACAGACATTAGCACAATACCATTCCGTTTCAAGACGGAATATCGCGGTATATGGGATTTTATAAATATATATCCGCTTACTAACGGCGCAATAGGGTCTCATCCGCTAAAAGAAAATGCGGGAAATCAATCAACTGCAATATATACATATGCCAATATATATATATTGCTATATATATAATATAATACCAATTCCACTTCGAGGTGGAATATCGCGGTATATGTGTGTAATAAATAACCTCCGCTTACTAACGGCGCATAGGGTCTATTCACATCCAATATATATAACAATCATCATTCAAACATTCAATCAACACAGTCAATAAATTTTAAATCTAACTATTTAAAATTTAAATAAACAACAGAAGTTCCTTTTGAGTGAGAAGTTCTCACCTTTGCTTTTATTAGCAATCCAATTTTCCTCTTGACTCGATTTTCTTGATTTATACCTAGTATAAATATTTACACAATTTATTAATATTCGAAATAATCGAAAAATAAATTTTCGTTTAATAATTTCGATTCATCAGTTTTCTCCTTTAATAGTTTAAATTAACTGATAGTTTTATTTTTAAACCAATTTCTCGTTTAATAAATTTATTTAATCTAATTTTCTTCTTTAATAGTTAAATTAATTGGTAGTTTTATTCTTAAACCAATTTCTCGTTTAATAAATTTATTTTAACTAATTATTTTACTTTAAAATAATTCTAACTAGAAATTTCCAATTGAACAAAATTTCCTTAAATAAATCGTTTCACTTAATAAATTTAAATTTCCTTTTACTTACCAAAATTATATTTTTAACTAATTCTCCCTAAAAAAATAAATTTGGCCACTAACAATTAAAATAAACTTATTAACCCCATAAGTTATCTTAATAAATTATTTTTAGTAAAAGAAATAATTGAACAAGTTAATTTCTATTTTATAAATTAAATTTAATTAACTCAAAAAGTTATTTTAAACTAATTTATAAGTTTCTAAAATCAAATTTTCTCTTTAATCATTTCTAACAATGTATCCCTTTTTATTTTAAATCAATTCCTTTTATAAATTCCTTTTAGGAATTAAACGAATCAAACAATCCAATTCGTTTAACTAAAATTTTGGTTTTTAAAAAAAAATTAAAATTTACTTTTAATATAACTTTATTAATTCTTAAACAAATCCCTTATATAAAACAAGTTTTCCTTTTTTATAATTTATTTAACCAAAAATAAATTCAAAACTATTCTCTATTAATTCCAATCTTTATCGAACAAATTTAATTTCTATTTAAATAAATTTTATTAACTAACTATTTATTTTAAACAAATCTTCTTTTTAACAAATTTATTAAATTAAAGATTAAATTTATAACCGAATTCCCTTAACTTTATAAATTTTCAAATAAATATTTACTGTAAATATATCTTTTTTTTTTTTTTTTTACTGTTATTATATTTTATTTTATATTTTTTTTTTTCTCTACCTATATTTATTTATATATATAATAACTAAAATTAAAACAAAATTAAAATTTAATTACCTTACTGCCTTTATCCCCCATACGCGCGTGCTCTGCTATCGCCCAAGCACGAGTCGCCGTTGTCGCCTCCACGATCGAACGCGTCGCCTTCGAGCTCCCAAAATGAATCGCGAGTCGCCTCCTGTAATCGCGCGACCCCTTTCGTTCGAGCACCAAATCGCGACGCATCGCGCGCCTTGCCTTGCGCCGCCACCGTCACCGCCTTCGAGTCCCCCAGGTCGAGCGTGACCACGCCTCCTCCCCTCCATCGCGCCGCGCTTGCTCCCCCCTTGTCGCGCGCTGCGATCCCACGGCTACGGCCATTATTATTTTTGTTTTGCTACAGCGTTCGAACTGAAGATTAGGGGAAAAAGAATAGAACAAGGGGAATACGCGGCCATGCCCTATTTTTTTTGAACGAGATTTGTTCTATCGGCCATTGATTTTTATCTCGTTTGTTACTTTGCAAATGAACTGAAGGAGGGAGATTTAAACGTGAAGGAGGCATGGTTATCACGATTTTAGGCGTGATTCTTGCCGTGAGTTTAGGCGTGAATTTTTGGAAAGGTAACGTGATGTTTGTTTATTTTAAATTTAATTTTAAATTTAAAATTCAATTTGTTTCGATAGAACTTTCAACGCGTTTATATGTCGTATTCTCACACAGCAACCCCGATCGATACGAAATTTGAAATCCGGCAATAATTCAATATCCCGGACCCAATGGAACTGGTTTCGTCAAATTCCGAGACTGTGCCTCGGACGGTTATTTTTAAATATCGATTCGAACGATTAAATTTCAAAACTGAACAAATCATTTTCAAATTAATTTCTGAAGCTTCGATTATCTTCAGTATTATCAATATGAATTTTACAAGACTTTGAAATATTTTTAATTGGCTAAAAATTGAAGATTCAAATTTTTATTCAACTTTCAATAGATTAAATTCTATAATTTAATCGTTATATTCAAAGTTATATTGAAAATTCAATCCAAACCATCATTCAAATATTTAAAATTAATTAAATATTTTCAAATTAAATTGTTCAAAATCCTGGGTCGTTACATATACGGTGTAAGCTAATTCAAGTGTATTGTAATATAGAACAAGTAACTTAAAGGATGCTTGGGACCGCCCATCCTCTAAGGATCCGTTAAACTATTTACTACGTAGTAATACTTCGTTATTATAATAGTGTCTACTAGTAAAATAAACTTACTTTTAAATAGCGTTAAGGCTTTACATTTTCCACCTTAACACATAATATATTCCCATAGTCTATACAGTACCGTAATCTCCCTCGTAATGGGCGTCGTCAGAGGGCACTCCATAGGTATGGTACAAAACCAAAATCGTATAAGGCTCGATATGGTAGGTGACACGTGTGACGACCCGGAATTTTTAAGCATTTGAAATCGGAATATTAAATTGATTTTAAATATTAAAAGTTAATTTTTAACTTGAATTTCAAATATCAGTATTTATTGGATAATAAATTGTTGAATTTAATTATCGGAGTTGGGTAAATTGTAGAATTTGGAGTTTTAAGCCTATTAAAAATAATTACAAGACTTATAAAATTTATATTGAGGATATTGAAGATAATAAAAGTGTTAAAATTGAATTTGGAAGTGTTTTGTTCGATTTTGAAATTTTATCGTTTAAATTGAATTTAAAAATAGCCTTCCGAGTCACAGTCTCGGAATTCAACGAAACCAGTTCCACTGGGTCCGTAATATTGAATTATTACTGGATTTCAAATTTCGTATTGATCGGAGTTAGTGTGTGAGTGTACGATATATAAATGCGTTGAAAATTTAATTGATAAAAATTGATTCGAAGTTGAATTTAAAATAAGTGAACACAGTAGCAAGGAGTCTTTAACACGCTTCCTTTGCCTTCTCGAACACACCATCCCTTATCCTATTTCTTTTCGAACACGAGACCATTATCCTTTCAGTTCTAGATCGAAAAACCAAATTTATCTCCCTCAGTTTCGATTCAAATTCATGAAGCAAATTCCAACTTGTTCTCTTCTCAAAGGAACGCCGAAGTCCTCTTCCTTCTTCCAGTTCAAGACCCAAAATCAAAATCAAGTCATTTAAAAAAAGAGCACGGCTTCATCGCATTCAAATATAGGGAGGCACGGCGTCTCTGATTCGTTCGATCGAAGGGGGGGCAAGATGTTCGTGGGTTCGGTGACTCAGGTGGCGGTCGCGACAGGGAAAGACGAGTGCTTGGGTCGCGGTTTCTAGGACAAGGGAAATCGATCAAGGAAGGCTCGGCAGCGAGCGACGTCGCGATAATGGAAGCATGTTTGAGTTGCGGCGGTTGATGGGATTGATGGTGAGGTCGATTTGGATTTTGGGAAGAGCGGCAACGTGTTCTGGTTTGGGTTTGTGATCTGGTATTCAAGTCAAGAGCTAGGGTTCCTTCGAAGTTTGGCCAGTAAGGTATTCATGATTCTTTCCTTTTTGATTAAATTTTATTTAACAAACATTAACAGTAAGGTACAGTTCTACCCTAATTTGATTTAATTTAACATGTGTGTGTGTGTGTATAGGCATGCTGTAACTTACTGGTCATTCTAAATAAATGTATTCGTAACTACTTTTATAGATTTAACGGTAAATTAAACTATTCTAATTACAGACTGAATGAAGATATATTGGATCAGTAATTTATTTAAAATTGATTAACTAAAATTTATTTAGTGGTAAAGATAGGTTATTTGATTATTTCAAATTTTTATAAAAGCCATTCTGTTTTGAAATAATATAAGTAGAAAATAGGAATTTTAAACTATTTGGAAGTTTATATAAAAGTGTATATACAAGTATATGTAGTTTCAAAATATATATTCATTTGCCCATTCTAATTTACTGTTTAATTTTAAAATGATGTATTATGGTGATTAACTCAACCAATAAAAGCTTATTTAATTTTTCAATTTCAAGACTAATTATTAAAGGAAAATTTGTTTAAAATAAATTGTTAATTTATTTAATGGTAATTAATTGTTCGATCAATTAAAATATTAATAAATCATATTAATGCTCACAAGGTCGAAAATAATGAAGAACAAGCTCGTTTGGATTGGATCGCAAACAAAGAAAAAGGTGAGTTAATCTCACTCGGTTAAATTTAAATTTAAATGATTAAATTTAAATAATTGTTTGAATGGTTGAATTGATTGTTGTGTTATATGGTAGTATACACTACATCTTGAAATGATTGATTTCCCTCATTTTATAGTGAATATATCTTATATTGTGCTAACGTCTGTGGATGAAGGGAAAACAGGTTGGAGGGATCTAACTGGATCCCTCAACATTTATTATTTAATATCCTCTATGGTGATTATTTGATATTCTATGATGAATTACATTAGAATATTGTATGCTATGGTTCGATTGCATACAACTGGATATAGTGAATTACCAAAAATATATATATTGGATTCTGGAAAGAAAATAAAAGAAGTAAATTTGTAAGTAAAATAATTATAGAAATTTGAATAAAATTTAAGAATGAATTGGGAAAGAAATAATTTGCCCTTTAAAATTCTAGTAAATAAATCTTGAGTATAGAAAGGAAATTTTGAATAATCAGGGAATTAATGAATTTTAAAAATTCAATGTTATTATTTAAAAAGAACAAAACATTTATTTGAAATTTAAGATTTAAAATATTGGAAAGAATAAAGGAGACATTAGGATAAGATCTGGAATTTGTATACTTCAGTTAAAAGATTTAAAATCAAACGGAAATTAATAACATTAATAATAAAACACATAATTAATGAATTTTGAAGGAATTGAGTAAGTGAAGAGATTTAATTCAAGTAGTATAAATTGGGAATCAATTTGGAAAATTTGATTTAAGTGATTGAAGTTGGAATTCTCCCTGGATAACCAAGCAAGTTTTCAATGTAAATTTTTAAATATAAGTTAAAAGATTAAAAGTTGTTTTAAAAAAAACAAGTTTTGGAAAAATTTCTTATTTCTAATATTTAGATTCTAAAGTAAGTATTTTCTCTTAATTTATTATATTAGTAATTATTTAAAGAATGACTTAATATTATGTTTTTTAAAGTATAAATCTAGTTTTATATTTATTAAGTAACCTTATTTTCAAATATTCATATAGTATGGTATTTTTAATAAATTATTGATGTAGTTTTAACTTAAATGTTTTAAAGTATATTTCAAAGTAAAGTGTTTTAAATTATTTTAGAAATCTAGTTTGTGCTGGGTGATTTCAGAGGAGATAGAAAATATTTGGGAAAGTTTATTCTGAAAAGAAAGATGGTTTTGAAACTGTTTTCAAAGGATTGAAAATAGAAATATATCTTGCGAAGATATTTTGAGGTAAATAAATAATTTGGTGAAATTATTTATGTTGGATGGTTGTTTGTAAATATTAATTGATAGTTAAATAACCGACTATCAATATTGGCCAAAGGCGCTGATCGTTTCGAAGAGACCGGGATCGAGATTAATTTCTCGAAAACCACTTCGATCCGGTTTGTACGTTTCGTGGAAAATGATTTTGGATTCGAAGATGGTGCAGTGAAGTGCAAGGGCTAATCACTACTAATCCTGAGGATATT
This sequence comes from Allium cepa, assembly GCA_030765085.1. NCBI lineage: Eukaryota > Viridiplantae > Streptophyta > Magnoliopsida > Asparagales > Amaryllidaceae > Allium > Allium cepa. Next base: position 1,025,868,197 of record CM060928.1, on the reverse strand, counting down.
TCCAAAACGGATGTAGTAGGAATAGTGCCTTCGTTTCCGTTCGAACCCGGGACGAACTTGTATGCATGAATGCTTGCGAAACATCGTCAGGTGGACGATGGGCATTCTAAGGGATATGTTCTATAAAAGGTAACGCTTAGCCTCAAGCCTCATAAAATGGGAATGACTGAAAATCAGGGGTTATGCAGCGAGGCAAGGTGGGTAGCACCCAAGCAGGGTGAGGTCATTCCAGTCTAGATGTCTCTTATTATTTCAGCTTAGTGGGCGGTTGGTGATCCCAACCGCGGGGTGATCTCACTCGGGATTATCCAGTAAGGGGTAGTCCCGGTCTTGTGTTGCAAGGGAGCGGGCGTACTCCTCGGTACGGTGATCTAGGCCCCGTACTGTGGCAGGTGGTACCCCAATGCCTAGTCATAGGTTGGAAATCCATTCTCCCTACAAGCCTTGTACCAGTTTTGTTTGTATTACCCACTCTGTGGCTAGTAGCTGGAATTTAATCATGTAACAATTTCGGCTATTTTATAAGTAAATAGACCCTATTATAATATCAGAGGATTCCTATAAAAATTATTTGAGCTATCGTAAGGTAAAAATCCGACATGTTTATTTGTGGCGTGGTCATACGAGATGCTTTTGTTTTCAAAAGGATTTTTGAAACTTTAATAATCAATTGAGTGTGATTTTCTCACGCTGGTATTCCAGACTGACTCGGGTATTATTTAACTGTAATTCTCGGGTCAGACCGAGTATTATAGGATACAGAATTTGATGCTGTGGAGCTCAGGAGACGAGCTGGATGACGATACGTATTTTCGTACTTGTTTATGTATATATATTCCGCTGTGTTGAGTTGTTGTGTATCCATTGTATGATATTGATGTTGAATTGTGATTGATGCACTCTGATGATGTAATATATAAACAGAGATATTTGATTTTTGAGTAAAATATATTTATTATCTATTATATTTTATTCCGCTGCGATGGTTAGATTCTGTTGTTGTTTTTCTATTTTCTTCTTCTACCTCTTCTTCTTTAACCCAAATGGTTCGTATTTCTGTACAACTTGAGTTGATTTAGGTAGAATAGTGTTAACTCAAGGGGTACGGATTTGCGGGTCATTTCAGTTGGTATCAGAGCTTAGGTTGGTGATAACCTTGGCTCTGGTGGGAATTACTCATTTAAAATAGAGTCCGTAGTACTCTATAATGAGTCTGAGCGTATTAATAGGTATGAGCGTATTTTTTAGTGAATATAAATTGTTTTAATATTGTGTTGATTGGTTTATTGAGTGGCATATGAACCTTCGTCGGCACAGTCTCGACAACTGTATCGAAGGGGTTTCCGAACACTTGAATAGAACAATCGACACGGTATTGTTTTAAATGTGGGTGAATGAAATAATTTTACCCAAAAATATATTTTGATATAAAGAAAAGTTTTTGTAAACTATTTTAGCTAACATATGGTTGCTTGGATGTTAGAAATGATAATATTAACTTATTATCATTGTTAAGTGAAAATTTAACTAGAATTTGAAATGTAACTAAAATTTAAAGGAGTAGATTCATTATAGAATGAAATTTATAAATACGAATTATAAATGTAAATTATAAATTGAAATATATAATTAAATGGGAATTTGTATACGTATGAATTATACAAATGCATTATAGTACAAATTTGAATTAAAACAGAATTTGAAACTTTAAAAAATCCCCGGAGATTTTGGAAGTATTTTGAAGATAAATAGTAGCATTGTTGTTTTTGGGGTATTTCTGAAAGGAAATTGTTTCAAATAAATTTTGGAAAAGAATATAACGTTAAATTCACTTCAGTCGCTGGAAAATAACTTCGGTGATGACTGTAGCATCATCGATGTTCATTTTCAAGTTTCTAAGTGATGGATTGCTGCCCAATTAATTTGTTCAAAAAAACTAGTTTGTTTTTGAAATTTCAAAAGATTTGTTGGGAATAAAGCCAGGATTGATTTAACTTTTGAGGAATGTGATTTGAGATGTTGAAGATTTCAAAATAATTTGAAACCAAAAGTCGGTGTTTGAGAATCCTGAAAGGATAGGTGGTAAGCTTATAAATTGGGGTGATTTTTAAATCAGGAAGGAAATATAAGCTTTGAATGATGGAATTTGAATTTTAAGGGAAAAGTTAAAAATGAAATTAACTTGGATTGGGAAATAAAATTTAACTGCGTTAAAATCAATTGGATCAGACTGAAAACAATATCCAGTTGTATTCGAATTAAGTTGGAATCGAATTGAGTTAAATAAATTTGAGTTAAAATAAAATTGAATTGGAATAAGAATTCAATTGAGTTATTGGATGGAATGAATCGGAATAACTTGTAAAAGAATTAAAATCCATGGAAATAAAAATATGCTTGAGCTATAAATAAGCATAAATCTTGAGTTAAAAATAAAAGATGAATATATTCAAGCCTAGAATGAATGGAAATGTGTAAAATAATATGTTATGACTTATAAAATTTGAAAGGGTGAGATAGAAAACCCAAAAATATTTTTTGATGAATTGAAAAATAAAAAGAAGATCAAAACTTGAATTATAAAATAAATAGAACTTAAGAAATTTTTATGAAGAGATTTTGAGAATAAAATCAAGTTCTGAATTTTAAATAGGGAAAGAGCTATTTAGATAATGAAATATGTAATGAGAACCCAATGTAGTTAAATAAAAGTTGAATTGTGGGTTAATGATGAAGTTTGGAAATAAAATTCAAGTTATAAATTGAATTCGACTTAAAATGGTTGGTGAAGAAAATGTAATTGAACTATGAGTTTATAAAATTAGGTGGTAATTTGAAAATGGATAGTGAATTCAAAACTTGAGTTTTAAAATTAAAATTTAACGTGAAGTGTTAACAAATTGAATATAATTGAAATATATCGAATAAAATGTAAATGGATTAAAATAGTAATGGTATGAATGTGCAAATAAAATCCAAATAAGAAGAAATTAATTGGATATGGCCTTGTAATAAATTGAATGAGTTGAATCTAAAAAGTTAAAATGTATAATAATTGATCAAATAAATTTGTAGTTTGAAATGGGATTGGATTAAAATAGAATCAAGTTAAATTGAAAAGAGAAATTTATTTGCAAAATGAAATGAGCTTAAGTATAGAAAAAAAAATAAAGATTTGAATAAATTGAAGGAGAGTTGAATTGAATTCAACTTAAAACTAAGTGTAATGGTATTGGGTTGGATTTAAATCAAGTGAAAATAAATTTGAATCGAAATAGAATTTGGTGGGTTATAAATAATATTTAAGGAAATGAAAATTTATAATGGTTTGAGTGAGTAAACTAATTTTATGGAAATAAATAATTGGATGGGATAAATAAGAGTCAAATGGAAGTGAACTTAAGTTTGAAGTGAAATAAATTGAGTAAATTAACTTAAGTTAAGAATAATTAGAAGCTCGACTACGAGTAAAATTGGAAGACCATTAAATTAGTTTGGCTTGAATTAATTCGGGAATGGGTAGTAATGTGCAAGCTTGGAATGGGTCGAGCTAAATAAATGGTCGTGAATGAATTAAAATAAAAAGGAAATTTAATTGGTAATGAAGATGAACCTAAATTGTTAATGGTTTAAATGAACTGGTTTGGTTAATAAAATGAAATGCAAGTGAATGTATTCAAAATTTAAAATGCAATGTAAATGAGAATACATGGATTGTGAATAAATTGAAAATGGAATAGCATTGAGTATAAATTGAGTTGAAACCCATTTAAATTGGTTATAAAACATAATACTTATTTATTCACATAGATCTCGTCAAGTTGCATGGAATAAATTGTCATTGGAAGAAAATGCAAGTAATTAAAATTTTATGTATTGATAAAAGTAAAATAAATGATTTTGAGGGTAATTGAATTAAATATGAGTTCGGTTTGCTTAAAAAAATGAATAAATGTAAGCTATTGAGTTTCAAACCATTCAAATTGATGAAGTTGTATACGAATGGATTGAAAACTATTCAAATTGAATGAATATGGATATGAATAAGTTGAAACAGTTGAATTAGCATGGAAACTATATAAATTGCTTACGGAAAAATGTTTGGTGTGAATTTCTTTTAGAATTCATATGTTTTAACTATTGCAAATAAGTGATATGCTGTTAAACTTAATATATTTGGCACTTACATGTTTAAATTGAGTAAGTACAGGTACATGGAAGCCGTGTGGCTGGATTTGGTTGCACTAACTGCTAAATAAATAAGTTGTTTGCTTAAAAATCCTATAAGGTACGCCTATGCAATAAAAATAGGAAATATGAACTGTTTTTGGTTTTTTCGACCGTGTGGGTCGATGTATATATATTTATCTCTTTTGTCAAATTGCAAAAGCTCCTCCGTACAAAGGAGACTCCGCCAAAATTTTCCATAAATTTTGGGAGTTAGAAAATTTTTGGAAATTTTGGAAAATTTTGTTAATGACAAAATGGTTTAAAATTGGAAATTGAAATAAGTCAGTGAATGAAACTAGTTAAAATAATGACATGAATTAGTTATAAATAAAAAAATAAAATTCAATATTTAAAGTTAAAGATAAATTGAATTCATATGGAAATGGAGATAAATCAATTTGAATAGAAACAGATATAAACTAAAGTGGTAAGATGAAATAAATATAAGAAGCATATAAAAATGCTTATACTAAACTTAAGAGAGAATGGTGAATTCTTAAATGAAAATTGATACTACTAATATAATTTAAGACAATATTGGAATGAATAGATATTGGCATTTTGTGAGGAAGTCGATAAAATGTTTTGGGATATTGTGATTGGATATTGGTGCTAAACAGGATATGCAGGTATTATAATGGGAAAGAGAATTGGTTTTTGATTTCAAGAAGATAAAATTTTGAAATGCTCGACAAAAAGGTATGTATTTAAATTTGGTGTGAATTTGATTGGGAATTCGGATTGAGCCACTCGGCCTTTTGTTTTCTTTTTGAGATTTGGGAGGCCGCAGAGCCATTTTTGTAGTAATACCGAGCTAGCCATGCAAAGGAGATGCTGGCGAAATTTTTCGAGAATTTAGGGAGTTAGAAAAATTTCGAGCAAATTTTTGATAATTCAAAAATTGGTTTTAAATTGAAACTCAAATGATTAAACAAATAGTATAGTTTGAAACTATAGGAGAGTTGAGAAGTTAAAAAGAATGATAATGGGTCTTTTATAAAAAGATAGTTGGTTAGATGTTGAATTGTCAGAATCTGTTTGATTTTAGGGAAATAATAAACGGATATTGGACCATTCTTCCTAAGTAGTATTTCGAGGACGAAATTCTTTTAAAGGGGGAGGAATGTGACGACCCGAAATTTTTAAGCATTTGAAATCGGAATATTAAATTGATTTTAAATATTAAAAGTTAATTTTTAACTTGAATTTCAAATATCAGTATTTATTGGATAATAAATTGTTGAATTTAATTATCGGAGTTGGGTAAATTGTAGAATTTGGAGTTTTAAGCCTATTAAAAATAATTACAAGACTTATAAAATTTATATTGAGGATATTGAAGATAATAAAAGTGTTAAAATTGAATTTGAAAGTGTTTTGTTCGATTTTGAAATTTTACCGTTTAAATTGAATTTAAAAATAGCCTTCCGAGGCACAGTCTCGGAATTCAATGAAACCAGTTCCACTGGGTCCGTAATATTGAATTATTACTGGATTTCAAAGTTCGTATTGATCGGAGTTAGTGTGTGAGTGTATGATATATAAACGCGTTGAAAATTTAATTGATAAAAATTTATTCAAAGTTGAATTTAAAATAAGTGAACACTTTAGCAAGGAGTCTTCAACACGCTTCCTTTGCCTTCTCGAACACACCATCCCTTATCCTATTTCTTTTCGAACACGAGACCATTATCCTTTCAGTTCTAGATCGAAAAACCAAATTTATCTCCCTCAGTTTCGATTCAAATTCACGAAGCAAATTCCAACTTGTTCTCTTCTCAAAGGAACGCCGAAGTCCTCTTCCTTCTTCCAATTCAAGACCCAAAATCAAAATCAAGTCATTCATAAAAAAAAAAGAGAGAGCACGGCTTCGTTGCATTCAAATATAGGGAGGCACGGCGTCTTTGATTCGTTCGATCGAAAGGGAGGCCACGATGTTCGTGGGTTCGGTGACTCAGGTGGCGGTCGCGACAGGGAAAGACTAGTGTTTGGGTCGCGATTTCTAGGACAAGGGAAATCGATCGAGGAAGGCTCGGCAGCGAGCAACGTCACGATAATGGAAGCATGTTTGAGTTGCGGCGGTTGATGGGATTGATGGTGAGGTCGATTTGGATTTTGGGAAGAGCAGCAACGTGTTCTGGTTTGGGTTTGTGATCTGGTATTCAAGTCAAGAGCTAGGGTTCGTTCGAAGTTTGGCCAATAAGGTATTCACGATTCTTTCCTTTTTGATAAAATTTTATTTAACAAACATTAACAGTAAGGTGCAGTTCTACCCTAATTTGATTTAATTTAACATGTGTGTATGTATATATAGGCATGCTGTAACTTACTGGTCATTCTAAATAAATGTATTCGTAACTACTTTTATAGATTTAATGGTAAATTAAACTATTCTAATTACAGACTGAATGAAGATATATTGGATCAGTAATTTATTTAAAATTGGTTAATTAAAATTTATTTAGTGGTAAAGATAGGTTATTTGATTATTTTAAATTTTTATAAAAGCCATTCTGTTTTGAAATAATATAAGTAGAAAATGGGAATTTTAAACTATTTGGAAGTTTATATAAAAGTGTATATGTAAGTATATGTAGTTTCAAAATATATATTCATTTGCCCATTCTAATTTACTGTTTAATTTTAAAATGATGTATTATGGTGATTAACTCAACCAATAAAAGCTTATTTAATTTTTCAATTTTCAAGACTAATTATTAAAGGAAAATTTGTTTAAAATAAATTGTTAATTTATTTAATGGTAACTAATTGTTCGATCAATTAAAATATTAATAAATCATATTAATGCTCACAAGGTCGAAAATAATGAAGAACAAGCTCGTTTGGATTGGATCGCAAACAAAGAAAAAGGTGAGTTAATCTCACTCGGTTAAATTTAAATTTAAATGATTAAATTTAAATAATTGTTTGAATGGTTGGATTGATTGTTGTGTTATATGGTAGTATACACTACATCTTGAAATGATTGATTTCCCTTATTTTATAGTGAATATATCTTATATTGTGCTAACGTCTGTGGATGCAGGGAAAACAGGTTGGAGGGATCTAACTGGATCCCTCAACATTTATTATTTAATATCCTCTGTGGTGATTATTTGATATTCTATGATGAATTATATTAGAATATTGTATGCTATGGTTCGATTGCATACAACTGGATATAGTGAATTACCAAAAATATATATATTGGATTCTGGAAAGAAAATAAAAGAAGTAAATTTGTAAGTAAAATAATTATAGAAATTTGAATAAAATTTAAGAATGAATTGGGAAAGAAATAATTTTCCCTTTAAAATTCTAGTAAATAAATCTTGAGTATAGAAAGGAAATTTTGAATAATCAGGGAATTAATGAATTTTAATAATTCAATGTTATTATTTAAAAAGAACAAAACATTTATTTGAAATTTAAGATTTAAAATATTGGAAAGAATAAAGGAGACATTAGGATAAGATCTGGAATTTGTATATTTCAGTTAAAAGATTTAAAATCAAATGGAAATTAATAACATTAATAATAAAATACATAATTAATGAATTTTGAAGGAATTGAGTAAGTGAAGAGATTTAATTCAAGTAGTATAAATTGGGAATCAATTTGGAAAATTTGATTTAAGTGATTGAAGTTGGAATTCTCCCTGGATAACCAAGCAAGTTTTCAAAGTAAATTTTTAAATATAAGTTAAAAGATTAAAAGTTGTTTTAAAAAAAACAAGTTTTGGATGACGATTTGATGCTGTGGAGCTCAGGAGACGAGTTGGATGACGATACGTATTTCCGTACTTGTTTATGCATATATATTCCGCTGTGTTGAGTTGTTGTGTATCCATTGTATGATATTGATGTTGAATTGTGATTGATGCACTTTGATGATGTAATATATAAACAAAGATATTTGATTTTTGAGTAAAATTTATTTATTATCAATTATATTTTATTCCGCTGCGATGGTTAGATTCTGTTGTTGTTTTTCTATTTTCTTCTTCTACCTCTTCTTCTTTAACCCAAATGGTTCGTATTTCTGTACAACTTGAGTTGATTTAGGTAGAATAGTGTTAACTCAAGGGGTACGGATTTGCGGGTCGTTTCAACACGGCACAACTAGGCAATGCCTGGGTAGATATACCAATTATGCATCCGGACCGGTGGAAACACGTAGCGTGCAGCTACCGCCCACCTCGAACAACACTCCTAAACCATAGGTGCGCACCAAAACAATCACAAAAGTAATAAAATGGCATACGTAGAAGTGCTTCCGATCAGAGGTGCTACCTCATTAATCCGAGGATCGCTCCTGTTTTAGCCACCTTATGCCAACTCACGGGAGTCGGGTCCACGTATTTCCCTTAAAGGAAATGTCACCACCTTCCTGCTTCATCCTGGAATCTCCACCGCGTACACGGTTGTCAAAGTGGTTTTCGGTATCCACAGAGAGTATGCCAGATATCTTATCCCGGTCTCTTTAACAACCAAACATTATTATAACCCGTGGTTACACCTTTTAAAAACGGTATTTATACTTTAAAAATCAAAATAAATCTCAAATACATTTCAATATCATAATATCATTTCAAACATCATTTATTTAAGCATCAGTCATTTTATTTAATATAAAATACCATTTAAATCTATTCAGTTTATTTAGGAATTAATTGCCTTTCAACTCGCATTTAAAAGTTAAATTCTTCCATTTAAAACCATCTAAAGTCAATTCCTTATTTTTATTAAATACATATTAAATTCCAAAATTTAAGCCTTTTTCCCAAAGATTATTAAATTTTATTAAAACAATCAAAAATTCAGTTTCCGTAGCACTTATTAAATGCTACCTAATGTTATAAGTTAAAACAGTTCATTTACAAAAGACAGCATTTAAATGTTGTAATAGATTTCTTTGTTTCCCACTAAACTTTAGTTATCTTTATCAACTATAGCACTTACAAAGTGCTATAATAGCTTTTAGTTCAAATTAGCCTTTAAGTTCATTTAAATTTAACTACAACACTCACACATGCTGTAATATCCTTTATATTTAAAATTTCAAGGTTTAACTATAATTTCATAACTAAGTAAATTTTTATTTAACTCATATTTAACTTACAAATCGTATATTTTCACATTATGAAGTCTTAATTTCAATACTCGTATTTTTATGAATTTATAAGTAAATTTTCATACAAAAAATCAAATTTTAGTATGAATTTCTTATTTAAATCCAAGTATTAAATTCCCATTTCTTTAATTAAATTATTAAGTTTTAAATTCCCAGAATATAACTTATTATCAATTATTTTACTTAACTAAAATCTCATTTTTAACAAAAATTCAGAATTTCCCAAAATAAGTTATATTTCAAAATTTTACTTAAATATTCATTTGTTTAACATTTGACTCATTCAAAAATCATTATAAATTTTATAAAAATCATTTAAATACATTTTAAACCAGAATATTATAAATTTTCCATTTAAAATATTTTTAAAACATTTCAGAAAAATATTATATAAACCACGGGTCTGTATATAGTTTTCTAGCCTAGGTCAAGTGATACGGATATATATCATTTCAATCCGCAATTTACAAAGAAAACCCGGGTTCTATCATTTCAAACCCGCAATCCCAAGTTAAATAAATCACTAAATAAATAAATGAATGCATAAATAAGTAAGTATCGTTCAGGCCTATCATTTCAGCCTGTAACGATTTCCATTCTATAGGGAACTTGTAGTGTGATTTGCAGTAAATAAAAAAAAATCTAATTGCAACAATATAACAATAGATAATAGAGCTGATGATGGGTCAATTAAATAATGGGGTTTTAACATCATAAGTTTATATCACAGGCAGATACAATTAAATAAAATAAATTTACAATTACACTTGTTATCAATCTACAGATATATAGGTATGTTTGTCTGGTGAGAAATACAACCTTAAAGCTGCCGAAAATTAGATTCAAACGATTGTATCACTTGATAAAGAAACGTACAAATGGCACGATCAGATTTCCGTGGAGGCAACGTCTTGATTCAAATCTTGAACAAGATGATTGAAAAACTAAGTATTCGCATTTTACTATGATTATTGAAAACAGAATAAGAAAATTTTACCCAAATTCTCGACCACTCCACCCACATCTTGGCAATGTTCTCACTGCTCAGCCTACCTTTTATTTGAGTTATATGAACGCACTCTATACTAAAACAGTGGATAAATCGTTGACATACTATTTCAAAAAGTGGTGCTCGGCCTATCCATTCTATTTTACTTCTTTTTTTTACTACACAACTGCACTTATAAAAATTTACTTGCTCTTGCTGCTACAATAGGACACGGCCCTGACAAACAAAAAACATGCACGCATGCACTTGTATCATGAATATTTAACAAAGTTTGTCAAATAAAAGGATCGGCTTGGAGGAGGAGTTGGAAACAGTAGTGATGGAGGGGGTAGGGTGCGGCCGAGCATGAAGTGTATGACAAAATATAACAAAACAAAAAGAAGAACGAAGGAAAAATAAATAAACCATTACCTGATTCCCTGCTCACGAAAAAGAAAGAAGTAGACGGAGATGCAGACAATTTTGAGGTGAGGAAATGTGATGTGAGGTTTGTATTTATAGGCAGAAGCTTTGTACGCAAGGAAAAGTAACGTGTGCAAATCGATGAACAAAAAGGCAAGCAAATATTTTTGCTTTGATATGGGATGTTGAATTATTGCTTTTATAAGGCAAAGATTATTTAAATCAAATAGTTAATTTTTGCAGTGGTACCTTGGACCACATATCTAAAAGTAACGTACATTGATTTGATAAAGGAATGGCAAAAAATCAAAAATGTGAACGGTTATGGATTTACAAGATTTTATACTTATTAAAATAAATGGAAGGTGAAATATCTTTAAACGCATTGACAAGGCACGGTTGAATTTCCTCTTTTAAAAGTGCATGGCAATTTATTTAGGAACAAAGGCAAAAATTATAATTCATTTAGAATGTGTTATAGATAGGAATCTTGCATTTATCAGGGGAAAACGACATGTAAATTTTCAAATTTTAGACGTAAAAGGAAGAAAATGATTTCCCTACATTACATTAATTAACGGTTGCGCGATTTGCAATTTAAATAGGTTGAGCGAATTAAGAAAAGTAACTGCAGGTAATAATATTTGTCTTTGAAATGGAGATGGAGTTTGGACAAATTTGTGAATGTTACTCTAATAAATATTTTATACCAACTTAAGACCAATGAAAGCTATGGAAAGTGTAACTTTTGGCTAAAGCAATTCTTTGACTGATTTTTTTTTTATTCATATAGATATTGCGGTATGAATTTTAAAATGCGCAAAACCGACGCAATAATATACCCCCAAATTAATACAAAATATCTTTTTTAATTAATATGTTTTCCTATTTTATATGTTATTTATTCCATTAAATATCGTACCCTTATAAATGCGTAATTTTAACAGTTTATTAATACACTGAATTCTTAAAAGTTACTCCTTAACATGTTTACATTATTCTGATTTATTTACCATTTCCAATGAAATTTATTATTCAAAAAATATTACACATTTTTAAAGAAAGTAGATAATCCATTTCTTTATTTAAAATTCCAATTAGAGTTATCCTTAACAAAGTTAAAATTTTCAGAAACTTTCATTTTTATTATAGAATTTTGGGAAATGATTTACTCAAATTAAAAATTTATATTATAATAAATTCGAAGGTTTTATAAATAAAAGAATGAAGTGCTTGTAATATTTTCCTCTTTCTTAGGAAATGAGAAATTAAAGAAGATGAGAAAAAGAGAAACTTGTACGTGAATTGCAAGGCGAAATATACGGCTAAACTAAAGGAATGAATGGCTAGAAAGGAACAAATGTTAGGAAAACAAAAAAGCAAGAATTAAGGCAACCTTTCATTTCTTTCCCTAAGAACAGGTATTAATCTAGAGCTTAATTATGTATATGGAGAGAGAAACCTTTCATTCTTTCTCTAATCAAATTGATTGATCAATTAAATATCATTAACAAGCTATTTACTCATGGCATGGAATGTAACTATGTCCAAATGTATTCTACAGTAAATTATGTAAGTGGAATATTAGATTGTGTACAAAGATGATGTTTCCTTCATATATATCTTTATTGGTCACAGTATTATCAAAAACATATATGTATACGTATATATATATATATATATATATATAATAGACTTATACATATAAATGTGTTAAAATTAAGTTTCACTATTTTATGAGCCTAAAATTAAAGACAACAATTTTGACCCTAATCTCCAGATTAAAAGGGTTTAAGATTAAAAAAGTTATGACTTTGCATACAAGTCCATCTTATAAATCTTAAGTCAAATTAACGCACACATATATGTATATATAAATCATTGTAAATAATGTCTTAAACTTAATACAACATCTTTATGTTAAAATTTATAACTTAGTAAATTATTTAATATTAAGCAATAAATTAAGGTCTAACGTTAATTTAAAAGGAAATAAAAGGAATCGTGATATTCTGTAATAAATTCAAGTTATTTTTATAAAGAAACCCCCCCTCCCCTTTTTTAACTTTAAACAAAAGTATGCAAAAACCAAAAGATTGGATTTAAAGAATGAACACATGCAAACACTAATAAACTACATATGCTTTCAATTTGAATCAATAACAGAAATATTACATTAATTAAGGCTTAAATTTAAATTACAATAAGTTTTTTTTCCCTCTTTTTTTTTACCAAAACTTATTAACTTAAAATTTTAATTATTGAAAATTTTACTTTTTAAAAAAAACAACGTTTTCAAGTAAAATTTAATTAAAATATTACAAAATTATGGGTTGTTACACTCTCCCCCACTCAAAACTTTTCGTCCCCGAAAAGGAAGGAGGTAGGAGAATAGAAATACCCTGAAAGAAAACTAAATTGAAACACAAAATGGAATCATTGATTTAAACCATATAAATTCAATTTAAATTAATTAATATTCAATAATTGATTTAATTCTTTTGATTTTTACTGAAGTTAATTCAATCTTATCTATTTCCAAATTAATTATCTTATTATCCAATTATTTTGAAATTAACAGTTTCAAAAATCATAAATTTGTATAGTCATTTATAATAATCATCTTTTATTCAACAAATTTAATTCTTCTTTATTCCAGATTATTATTAAATATATTCTACTTAATATATCTTATCACACATACTAAGTAGATTACATTTATTCTATATTCCAATTTATTTCTAAATTTCCTTTAACACCATTTGATATTGTATATTATTCAATTATTTTTTTATTCTATTTACCTTTATTTGCCTTTTTGTAACTAAAACTTTAAGTGTGTAACATTTATTATAACCACTCAAATTTTATTTATAAAATCCTTTTATATTGTACATTATCCAATTACATAGTTAATTTCTGAATGATTTAGGTAAGTTATATTGGCATGCAATTTAATATTATACAAGTAAAAAAATTTCCAATTCTATTATTCAAGTTTAAATATTCATTCAAAATTTGACTTTATTTTATCATTAGAATCACCTTTTAACATAAATTTATGAATTAAATTTCCAATTAACTTCAAACACTTTAGAGATAAATAAATAGATACATATAGTATGTGTCAAATCAAATTTGAATCATATATTTATATATATTATAAATTAAGTCAAATTTTAGAAATTCAAATCAATTAAATTTTTGAAGCAAAACTACACCGTGGTCTCTTCACTTCGATACTCGAAAATGAATGTCGATGATGCTGCAGCCATCATCGAAATTATTTTCCAGTGACAAAGAGAAGAGCACTAATTTTTAAAACTTTAAAATTCTTTGGAAACAAATTTGTATTCGAAAATAATTTAAATAATAGTATATCCTTTTAAGACTTTAAACACAAGGTTTGAAACTATCAGAAATTAAATTCTTAAATTCTTATTTTAAATTCATTACTATTTTCAAATAAATTTATAACCTTGTTTATAGTTTAATTATTTATATAAGACAAAACCAATGGTTTACAAAACCATAAATAAAATCAAACACTTTTATCTCTAAACAACTAGTTAAATTCTAAAAATTATACTTATATATATAATATTAGATTTTTCCCAAATATAGGAATAAATTTTTCAAAACAAGTATAGAGATTCAAATTTGAAGGACTCAAATAAAAGAGAATTTTGATTTAAAGATAACTTGGAATTAGAAGATCCGATGATTAAATAACAGAATAAGGAACTGGATAAGTTTATATAAATCGCAGGCAACCTTAACCTGGTCAACCGTGAATTAAAGAGTAAGATCAATGTGGATTTTCTGGGGTAAATCTACATTCGATCTGAAGAGATAGAGTTTGGAATAACCAAAGATACTGGCATCTAAACCGACGATAAATATAAATCTCTGGTGAATCAATGCTAATTTGTAAAGGAGTTTCACCCCTTTATTAGAATATTGGCGAGACCGTCAATTTACTATAAAGATCATCCGAAGTGGAGTTATGGGATACTCCAGAATCGAAAGAAGATGAATAGTGAGGGACACGAATGAACTTTGGAATCGCAGGGAACGTTCCAAAATTCAAAGGAAATCGAATCAAAAGAAAGAGATTCAAACTCGAATGGAAGTGATTCTGTAAATTAAATTTAACATACATTCTAAGTTTTGCCTAGAGCCAAAGCTCTGATACCAAATGTAACGACCCGATATTTTCAACCATTCACATTCGCACATGTCAGACTTGAATTGTTCAAAATACCGCGTTGTAAATAAAATTTGGCAAATCTCAAAATATACAGTAAATAAATAATCACAGAATCACAGACACAGAGATCAGAATACTCACAGCGGAATCTAAAAATAACTTAGTGGTTCATGAAGCCACTATCAATAGTCTCAAAATAAATATAAAGTACATAGTCTTAAACTAAATATAGTTTGAAATCTCCACAGAAACTCTTAATATTAAATTTGTCTTGATTACAACGGCTAAAACGAGAACTGAACAAAAACTTGGCTGTAGCTTGAAAAGAGATGATCTACTGAAGTCCTAGCTTCGGAGGTGAAGTCTGAACTGAAACTCAAGTTGACCCGAGCGTAAAATAAAACATAAACACTCGAGTCAGGACATACATACTTCTACAGTGTAAGCTAATTCAAGTGTACTGTAATATAGAACAAGTAACTTAAAGGATGCTTGGGACCGCCCATCCTCTAAGGATCCGTTAAACTATTTACTATGTAGTAATACTTCTCTATTATAATAGTGTCTATTAGTAAAATAAACTTACTTTTAAATAGCGTTAAGGCTTTACATTTTCCACCTTAACACATAATATATTCCCATAGTCTATACAGTACCGTAATCTCCCCCGGAATGGGCGTCGTCAGAGGGCACTCCATAGGTATGGTACAAAACTAAAATCGTATAAGGCTCACTATGGTAGGTGACACGGCACAACTTGGCAATGCCAGGGTAGATATACCAATTACGCATCCGGACTGGTGAAAACGCGTAGCGCGCAGCTACCGCCCACCTCGAACAACACTCCCAAATCAAAGGTGCGCACCAAAACAATCACAAAAGTAATAGAATGGCATACGAAGAAGTGCGTCCGATCAGAGGTGCTACCTCATTAATCCGAGAATCGCTCCTATTTTAGCCACCTTATGCCAACTCACGGGAGTCGGGTCCACGTATTTACCTTAAAGAAAACGTCACCACCTTCCTGCTTCATCCTGGAATCTCCACCGCGTACACGGTTGTCAAAGTGGTTTTTGGTATCGACAGAGAGTATGCCAGATATCTGATCCCGGTCTATTTAACAACCAAACGTTATTATAACCCGTGGTTACAGCTTTTAAAAATGGTATTTATACTTTAAAAATCAAAATAAATTTCAAATACATTTCAATATCATAATATCATTTCAAACATCATTTATTTAAACATCAGTCATTTTATTTAATATAAAATACCATTTAAATCTATTCAGTTTATTTAGGAATTAATTGCCTTTCAACTCACGTTTAAAAGTTAAATTCTTCCATTTAAAACCATTTAAAGCCAATTCCTTATTTTTATTAATTACATATTAAATTCCAAAATTTAAGCCTTTTTCCCAAAGATTATTAAATTTTATTAAAACAATCAAAAATTCAGTTTCCTTAGCACTTATAAAATGCCACCTAAAGTTAAAGGTTAAAACAATTCATTTACAAAAGACTGCATTTAAGTGCTGTAATAGATTTCTTTGTTTCCAACTAAACTTTAGTTATCTTTATCAACTATAGCACTTACAAAATTCTATAATAGCTTTTAGTTCAAATTAGCCTTTAAGTTCATTTAAATTTAACTACAACACTCACAAATGCTGTAATATCCTTTATATTTAAAATTTTAAGGTTTAACTATAATTTCATAACTAAGTAAATTTTTATTTAACTCATATTTAACTTACAAATCATATATTTTCACATTATGAAGTCATAATTTCAATACTCATATTTTTATGAATTTATAAGTAAATTTTCATACAAAAAATCAAATTTTATTATGAATTTCTTATTTAAATCCAAATATTAAATCCCCATTTCTTTAAATAAATTATTAAGTTTTAAATTCCCAGAATATAACTTATTATCAATTATTTTACTTAACTAAAATCTCATTTTTAACAAAAATTCAGAATTTCCCAAAATAAGTTATATTTCAATATTTTACTTAAACATTCATTTATTTAACATTTGACTCATTAAAAAATCATTATAAATTTTATAAAAATCATTTAAATAGATTTTAAACCATAATATAATACATTTTCCATTTAAAATATTTTTAAAACATTTCAGAAAAATATTTTATAAACCACGGGTCTGTATATAGTTTTCTAGCCTAGGTCAAGTGATACGGATATATATCATTTCAATCCGCAATTTACAAAGAAAACCCGGGTTCTATCATTTCAAACCCGCAATCCCAAGTTAAATAAGTCACTAAATAAATAAATAAATGCATAAATAAGTAAGTATCGTTCAGGCCTATCATTTCAGCCTGTAACGATTTCTATTCTACAGGGAACTTGTAGTGTGATTTGCAGTAAATAAAAAAAATCTAATTGCAACAATATAACAGTAGATAATACAGCTGATGATGGGTCAATTAAATAATGGGGTTTTAATATCATAAGTTTATATCACAGGAAGATACAATTAAATTAAATAAATATACAATTACACTTGTTATCAATCTACAGATATATAGGTATGTTTGTTTGGTGAGAAATACTCACCTTAATGCTGCAGAAAATTAGATTCAAACGATTGTATCACTTGATAAGGAAACGTACAAATGGCACGATCAGATTTCCGTGGAGGAAACATCTTGATTCAAATCTTGAACAAGATGAATTAAAAACTAAGTATTCGCATTTTACTATGATTATTGAATACAGAATAAGAAAATTTTGACCCAAATTCTCGACCACTCCACCCACATCTTGGCTATGTTCTCACTCTCAGCCCACCTTTTATTTGAGTTATATGAACGCACTCTATACTAAAACAGTTGATAAATCGTTGAGATATTATTTCAAAAAGTGGTGCTCGGCCTATCCACTCTATTTTACTTCTCTTTTTTTACTACACAACTGCACTTAAAAAATTTACTTATTCTTGCTGCTACAATAGGACACGGCCCTGACTATCAAAAAAACATGCACGCATGCACTTGTATCATGAATATTTAACAAAGTTTGTCAAATAAAAGGATCGGCTTGGAGGAGGAGTTGGCAACAGTAGTGATGGAGGGGGTAGGGTGCGGCCGAGCATGAAGTGTATGACAAAATATAACAAAACAAAAAGAAGAACGAAGGAAAAATAAATAAACCATTACCTGATTCCCTGCTCACGAAAAAGAAAGAAGTAGACGGAGATGCAGACAATTTTGAGGTGAGGAAATGTGATGTGAGGTTTGTATTTATAGGCAGAAGTTTTGTACGCAAGGAAAAGTAACGTATGCAAATCAATGGGAACAAAAAGGCAAGCAAATATTTTTGCTTTGATATGGGATGTTGAATTATTGCTTTTATAAGGCAAAGATTATTTAAATCAAATAGTTAATTTTTGCAGTGGTACCTTGGACCACATATCTAAAAGTAACATACATTGATTTGATAAAGGAATGGCAAAAAATCAAAAATGTGAACGGTTATGGATTTACAAGATTTTATACTTATTAAAATAAATGAAGGTGAAATATCTTTAAACGCATTGACAAGGCACGGTTGAATTTCCTCTTTTAAAAGTGCGTGGCAATTTATTTAGGAACAAAGGCAAAAATTATAATTTGTTTAGAATGTGCTATAGATATGAAGCTTGCATTTATCAGGGGAAAACGGCATGTAAATTTTCAAATTTTAGACGTAAAAGGAAGAAAATGATTTCCCTGCATTGCATTAATTAATGGTTGCGCGATTTGCAATTTAAATAGGTTGAGCGAATTAAGAAAAGTAACTGCAAGTAATAATATTTGTCTTTGAAATGGAGATGGATTTTGGACAAATTTGTGAACTTTACTCTAATAAAGATTTTATACCAACTTAAGACCAATGAAAGCTATGGAAAGTGTAACTTTTGGCTAAAGCAATTCTTTAACTGATTTTTTTTTTATTCATATAGATATTGCGGTATGAATTTTAAAATGCGCGAAACCGACACAATAAAATACCCCCAAATTAATACAAAAGTAACGTTTTTTAATTAATACGTTTTCCTATTTTATATGTTATTTATTTCATTAAATATTGTACCCTTATAATTGCGTAATTTTAGCAGTTTATTAATACACTGAATTTTTAAAAGTTACTCCTTAACATGTTTACATTATTCTGATTTATTTACCATTTCCAATGAAATTTATTATTCAAAAAATATTACACATTTTTAAAGAAAGTAGACAATCCATTTCTTTATTTAAAATTCCAATTAGAGTTATCCTTAACAAAGTTAAAAATTTCAGAAACTTTCATTTTTATTATAGAATTTTGGGAAATGATTTACTCAAATTAAAAATTTATATTATAATAAATTCGAAGGTTTTATAAATAAAAGAATGAAGTGCTTGTAATATTTTCCTCTTTCTTAGGAAATGAGAAATTAAAGAAGATGAGAAAAAGAGAAACTTGTACGTGAATTGCAAGGCGAAATATACGGCTAAACTAAAGGAATGAATGGCTAGAAAAGAACAAATGTTAGAAAAACAAAAAAGCAAGAATTAAGGCAACCTTTCATTTCTTTCCCTAAGAACAGGTATTAATCTAGAGCTTAATTATGTATATGGAGAGAGAAACCTTTCATTCTTTCTCTAATCAAATTGATTGATCAATTAAATATCATTAACAAGCTATTTACTCATGGCATGGAATGTAACTATGTCCAAATGTATTCTACAGTAAATTATGTAAGTGCGATATTAGATTGTGTACAAAGATGATGTTTCCTTCATATATATCTTTATTACTCATAGTATTATTAAAAACATATACGTATACGTATATATATATATATATATATATATATATATATAATAGACTTATACATATAAATTGTTAAAATTAAGTTTCACTATTTTATGAGCCTAAATTAAAGACAACAATTTTGAACCTAATCTCCAGATTAAAAGGGTTTAAGATTAAAAAAGTTATGACTTTGCATACAAGTCCATCTTATAAATCTTAAGTCAAATTAACGCACACACATATGTATATACAAATCATTGTAAATAATGTCTTAAACTTAATACAACATCTTTATGTTAAAATTTATAACTTAGTAAATTCTTTAATATTAAGCAATAAATTAAGGTCTAACGTTAATTTAAAAGGAAATAAAAGGAATCATGATATTGTGTAATAAATTCAAGTTATTTTTATAAAGAAGCCCCTCTTTTTTTAACTTCAAACAAAATTACGCAAAAACCAAAAGATTGGATTTAAATAATGAACACATGCAAACATTAATAAACTACATATGTTTTTTATTTGAATCAATAACAGAAATATTACATTAATTAAGGCTTAAATTTAAATTACAATAAGTTTTTTTCCCTCTTTTTTTTTACCAAAACTTATTAACTCAAAAATTTAATTATTGAGAATTTTACTTTTAAAAAAACAACGTTTTCAAGTAAAACTTAATTTAAATATTTACAAAATTATGGGTTGTTACATTTTACGATTAAATATTTAAATATTTTATTGTTAGTCGGATTTTAGTCCGAAAAGTTACTTTTCGCATATGGTCGAATTAGGACTCAAAACCATTTCCATTGGGTTCAAAACACCGTTTGCAATCTTTTTGAGTGTAAACTTTGATATGTTTGGAGTTAGTGGAATTTTGTTACTTTTTCATTTTGGGTTTTGGGTTTGGTTTAGCCCATTTGCCTAAAATATTAATTCTAACTCAACCCCCTTCTCTTCATAACTTTACCTTCATTTTCTAACACTCTAGCTTCATCAAAAATGGGGGAAGGAATGGGAAACTAAAACTCCAAGCCCAAGTTCAATTGCAAATCCAACATCTAACTCCAAATACAAATAGAAGCCATTGATTCTTCCATTGATTTTGTGTAAACGTGAGATATTTATCTCACATCTTTGTCTATAACTATCTTTGATTGTTAGGTATGAATTCTTAACACTTATTCATGCACATTTGCCTTTGGTTTGGATTGAATTGGTGAAAATCCCAATTTTTAGTGTTTTGGGTTCAAATCTTTAAAAATCCCAACTTTGATGTTTGAACACGTTTTTGGTGATGCATCGAGGAGCCAATACAACCGGGTAGCCTATGGGCATAATCCCCTAGCGTCCGTGCTCGATCGGTTGCAAATTGGGAGAGTTTTTGCACTTCAAACCCTTAGGTCGCTCGGCCTGCACACATCAAATTCTCGGCCTGTAATTAGTTCGCTCGAGCTTAGGTCGCGACAAGCTAGGTCGTTCCCATGTTAGGTCGCACCATTTACTAGGTCGCTCGGCTTTCTGCAGCTAGGTCGCTCTGGTTGGGTCGCGTCTCTTGGGTAGCGCCGTTGGTCCCTTTTAAGTTGCACCAAGTTAGGTCGCCCGGCCTACATTAGTTTGCAACCATATTAAGCCGCGACCCCTTAGATCGCGTGCACCCTAGGTCGCTCGGCCTTCATACCCCTTAGGTCACATGCACCTTAGGTTGCTCGGCCTTGTTTAGTCGTTAGGTCGCACGCCCCATAAGTCGCTCGGCCTCCTCATACGCCTTAGGTCTTTAGGTCGCAACCCCCCTTAGGTCGTAACTTCCTAGGTCGCTCGGCTTGCTTTCTGGTTAGGTCGCGCGTTCGGCCATTCTACCACTTAGGTCGCGCCATGTCCCTAGGTCACGCCGTTTACTTTGGTCGTGCCATTCATTAGGTCGCATGCAGTTAGGTCGCACCACCCTTTAAGTCGCCCCTGCTATAAGTCGTGTGCTATTTCTTGAGCTGTTGATTTCTTGTGTTGACTTATGTTAACTCATAAGTCGTGGTTGTTAAGTCACAAGGCTATTTCCATTTTGATGAGTTTGGAATCGAATTCTTTGGATTTTATTTACGTCTTCGAATGTGAATTTTTGTGATGGATCGTTTCTACGATTATTCTTGTGATTTGTCATTTTAAAAATATACAAATCTTTATCTCACTCGTACGAGAAATCTAATTAAACGGCTTCGTAAAACAAGTGGTATGAAACGCTTGCGTTTACTTCGTCAGTTAATTTCTTGGACTTGTTCGATTGAATTTCTTGTGACAATTTTCGAGTGGAGATCTACAATTTGTTCGTAAATATTTAAATTAAGCTAGTGGTTATGGGACATGAAGCTAAGCTTATATATTTACTAGCTTACTGTAATTGACACTTCTTGATGATTGTTGATGGTCATTTTTGTGATTTAGACTAGCAATTGTGCGATGTCTCTTTGTCAACGAGGGAGACTAAACCCCGTTTCTGTGGAGCTTCGGCTCAATTTGGTGGGGTAGCGACCCATGGTCTTCAGGCCGGTTTGTGGAGCATCGGCTCAAAATTAATGGTTAGCAACCATGGAATAGCGTTCCATTTTGTGATACACGTGTTGGTGAGTTTTCATGCTCCCTTTTTGTGATAGACCTCCCCCTTTTTGTGATTTCTGGATTTCCATTGATGATTTCTGGAATTTGTGTTTTCACCGATTTTCGTGATTTACATTGATAAGTTTTATCAATATTTGTGCATTGGTGAGTTTGTGTGTCATTAACTTTTGTGATTGGCATTGATATTGTTAACCTCGCCTCGGCCGTGGCTCACCGATCCAAGATAATAAACGACCTAACACTCTGCCGACTTAACAAAGGATGCCGACCTAAGGCTCGAATGGACACCGACCTAACTACCTAATGCCTTAAAGGAGACCGACCTAACGCTTTGCCGACTTAACGAAGGATACCGACCTAAGGGGCTTGAGAAGCAGACCGATCTAAGGCCTCAAAGAAAGTTCCGACCTAACGTCTTGGAGTAATGCCGACTTAAGGCTCAAAGGAAGTTCCAACTCAACAGCCTTAGCTTGTTGCCGACCTAACGTATGAACCGACTCAGAATGAGTGACGACTCAACTTATTGTCGACTTAACAGGGACAGCGACTCACCGGAACCCTTGATGCTTTAAAGATGTTAGCCGACTCATGGGGCAAACCGACCTAAGGCCTATGGTAGGTCGTTCACGACCTAAGCAAGCGAATCGGATACCTCATCATTTTATGTCATGGCCCCATAACTCGTACACGACTCATGACCTGGCCCCATAACTCGTTTACGACTTTGGACTTGCGTGAAATCAGGTAAGTCGTCTTAACTCTACTAGACTGTGAATTTGCCTCTATAGGTCGGCCGCGACTCAACTAAAGTCGGTCACGACTCAGGACTTGGGTGAAAAATTCTTACCCAGATTTGCCTATAAATAGAAAGCCATCTCCAACATTCGGAGGACTTTTTTGGATCATTTTTCTTCGAGAGATTGAGACTTCACTATCTTCAAAGCAATCAATACTCCATCAATTCAAGCTCATGCAAGGCATTTAGACCAAACTTGACACAAAGATTCGACACATTCAATCATGGGTTTAAAGAACTCTGTGGCATCGAAACTTTCTCTAAGCTACTTGTCTTTTTTCGAGTTGAATTGGATTGTAACTGAAAGAGATTGTAATAAGTTGTAATTCGGTCAGCAATAAAAAAGGATTGAAGTGGACGTAGGCTTGATTATAAGCCGAACCACTATAAACTCTGTGCTCATTCACTGCTTTTTCTGTGGTTTTCTGCTTATATTCTGTTCCCGAATCATCGGGTGGTGCTTTCACAACTACACTTTACACACCGGGGTGTTAGCGTTCAAATTTTAGCGTTAACATTTTTGGTGCTTTCACTGAGAACTTGAACTCGGGAGAATTATCATCATTGCTCCACAAAAGTTTGTTGGAGGAATCTCTCTGAAGACTAGAAGTTTATCTGAAATCATGGCTCCGGGGAGAAGGAGTAGATCTGTTAGATCTGGAAATGTTCAAGAGGGAACCTCTGCTTCCCCAGTACCTAATCAAGCCACTCCACCTGTTGGGGTTACAAAAGCGGAGTTGGATGCTGTAATCTTAGGGCTGAACCAGCAGATAAATGCCCAAAGTGCACAATTGGAGGCTCAGAATGCCCAAAATGCCCTAATTTTGAATAAGTTGAACGATTTGCTTGGAGAAAACCGTCAACCAACGGGTAATGAAAGGAACTTTGCTGGCAACGTTCATGATGCTGAAGAAAGAAACATTCTTGAGAGGGCTGCCAGCCCCTTTGAGCAGACATTTCCTGAAGTTGGTGGATCTAAAGCTCGAAATGATGAGGGGTATCTTTCTAAAATGGTTCGACAAATCATGAAAGAGAGCATGCAAAGGGATGAAGACGAGAAAGAATGGGGTTTCGCTCCAAGTAAAACCCCGTTTACCGAAAGGATCTTAAAGGCTGAGTTCCCAAGGAAGTTCGTCCCTCCAACTATTCCAGCTTACAAGGGGACAAGTGATCCGAACGAATTCTTGTATAAGTATGATTGGAACATGATAGGTGCCAGAGCTTCTGATCAAATAAAGTGTCGATATTTTCCTGTATATTTGGAAGGTGTAGCTCTGCTTTGGTTCACCAAGCTACCAATCCGGTCTATAGATCAGTTTTCTGACCTAACACGGAAATTCAAGGAGCAGTTCAGACTATATGCTTCAAAAGCCAAAGATATCATGTCGTTGTCAAGTTTAGAACAGAATCCAGGGGAAACTGTCAGATCTTTCTTGAATCGCTTTAATATAGCGCTGGCCGAGGTAGACAATGCAAAACCATGGATGATCTTGACTTATCTGATGAGGGCCATCGACAAGTCGAGCGAATTTGGAAGATGGCTAAACATGAAGGAACCAAATTCCCTTGAAAAATTCTACAAGAAAGCAGATGAGTTCATACGCCTGGAAAGCTGTCCTGTACCGATAAAGGCAGTATTGGAGAAAGCTGAAGATAACATTGCTGCTCCTCGCAAGAATGAATCTGTAGGACAAAAAAGGGAAAATAACGATGGGAAGAAACAGAAAAATCTGAAGAAGCCTCGTTCCTTCAAGCCATCGGAATATACTCCTTTGTCAGATACGCCGGAGCGTATTTACCTTGCCACTAAAGATTCTGTTGATTATCCTAAACCTCCCATTCTGAGAACCGGGAAACAAGCTGTACAAAGCGGGAAGTTCTGCCGCTTCCATAATCAACCCGGTCATGATACCGATGAATGCCGCCAATTGAAAAATCTGATTGAAGAGTTGATAAGGGAAAACAAGCTGCAGCAATTTGTGGAAAAGAATAGTAGCAATCCTGCTTCGTCTAGTCAGGGGCAACAAGCTCCTGCTCATCAGCCCAGGACAAGTGAGAAGGCCGCAGGGCATGAATCCGGAAGGCCTGTTATCAATGTCATTACGGGAGGACCTCACCCAGCAGGCAGGAGCTGGGGTGAGATGGAAAGGTATACCCGGGCTTTAAAATATGTACCGGTCGAAGAAGATGTCTTTGTTTTGGAAGATGCTATGCCCCTGAAACAACAAAGAACTTTCAATGATGATATTGTGTTCAGAGCCAGGGATTCCACAGGTGTTGAAGCTCCTACCTTGGATCCCTTAGTCATCTCGGCTGGTATCGGGCCAGCTATTGTTAGAAGAGTTCTCATTGATTGTGGCGCATCCTGTAATATCCTCTTCAAGAAAACATTCGACCAAATGAAGATCCCTATGGCTGATGTGCAAGCCTCGTCATAGAAAATCGCTGGCTTCACTGGGGAGCCAAAGCAGCCGATAGGGACCATTGATTTGCTTGTGGAACTCGGAGAGGGAGAAAGAAAAGTAGTCCGCAAGCAAACTTTTGTGATTGTTGACGAATTTTCCGCTTATAATGCTTTCCTTGGCCGTCCAACTCTTGCAGCGTTCAAAGCTGTTCTGGCCCCATGGTGCCTCACCATTAAATTCCCCACAGACAATGGAGTAGGAGTTATAAAAGGGGATCAAAATGCCGGGCGGGAGTGTTATCTGACAGAGCTGCGAGAGGCAAGAAAAAGAGAAATGGGAAAGGATGCAGCAACCCCAGTCCGCATCAAAGAACCAACCTTGTAGCAATTACAGGGCGGACCCTGCACTGGCGAGCACAGCGGAGCACGAAAAGAGATGGATCCTAGAAAAGCCAGTGCAGGGGGGAATAGAGTGGTACCAGTGGAAACGACAGTACCAGTACCTGTTGACCGGAAGGACCCAAATAAGGTGTTGAATGTGGGTTCACAACTTAATATGTCAATTCAGAATATCTTAATATCTTTTTTAAAAGCAAATTTGGATGTTTTTGCTTGGACTCATGCCGATATGTGCGGAATATCCCCAGAAGTTGCAGTACACGCTCTGAATATTGATCCAAAATTTACGCCTGTGAAACAGAAAAGGAGAACTCAAGGTCCAGAAAGGTCAGCAGCATTAAAAGAAGAAGTTGATCGGCTCATGGAGAATAACTTTATCAAAGAATCTACCTATCCGAATTGGGTTTCAAATCCAGTGCTGGTTAAAAAAGCCAACGGAAAATGGAGAGTGTGCATCGATTTTTCAGATCTA
This sequence comes from Allium cepa, assembly GCA_030765085.1. NCBI lineage: Eukaryota > Viridiplantae > Streptophyta > Magnoliopsida > Asparagales > Amaryllidaceae > Allium > Allium cepa. Next base: position 1,025,841,716 of record CM060928.1, on the reverse strand, counting down.
AACAAGGCCTGCCCCAAAGACTGCTTCCCATTGCCCAGGATCGATCAACTGGTAGATGGAACAGCGGGACATGAATTATTATCTTTTATGGATGCCTACTCCGGATATAACCAGATCATGATGCATGAGCCAGATCAGGAGAACACGAGCTTTATCACCGATGTTGGTCTTTACTGCTACAAAGTTATGCCCTTCGGGCTGAAGAATGCGGGGGCAACCTACCAAAGACTTGTTAATGCTATGTTCAAACCGCAATTGGGCAAGACTATGGAAGTCTACGTCGACGACATGTTAGTAAAGTCTAAGAAAGCAGTGGATCACATAGAACACTTAGCAGACATGTTCGCAGTCCTCCGAAAATACGGAATGAAGCTTAACCCTTTAAAATGTTCATTTGGAGTGGAGTCCGGAAAGTTCTTAGGTTTCATCGTGAGAGCTAGGGGCATTGAAGCTAGTCCAGCTCAAATTACCGCCTTAAAAGAAGTCAAAGCTCCTAGAACGAAGAAGGAATTGCAAAGTCTCAACGGAAAAGTCGCCGCCTTGAGTCGGTTCATTTCCAAAGCTACTGATAAATGCATACCATTCTTTGACGCTCTAAAGAAAGGAAAGAAAAACTATAATTGGACTCCCGAATGCCAAAAAGCCTTTGATGAATTGATTCGCCATATGGAAACGCCTCCAATACTTTCTAGGCCCGGCGATGGTAAGGATCTTCTTATATACTTGGCAGTATCATCTCATGCTTTAAGTGCAGCGCTGATACGAGAAGACAAGAGGATTCAACATCCGGTTTACTATATCAGCAAAAGACTCACTGGGGCAGAGATGAATTACTCCAAGTTGGAAAAACTCGCCTATTGCCTACTGATTGCATCGAGGAAGTTGAGGCAATATTTCCAAGCTCATCCTATCAGAGTCCTCAATGATCAACCTTTAAAGCAAGTCCTGTTTCGCCCTGAGACTTCGGATCGTCTTCTAAAGTGGAACATTGAACTCAGTCAATATGACATCACTTATCATCCCCGAAAAGCAATCAACGGACAAGCTTTAGCGGATTTCATCGCAGAATTCACAGATAAGGGTAACAGTGAGGAGGAAACGATCGATGATTCCCCAATCCAATGGAAGTTATATGCTGATGGCGCGAGAAATGACTACTGTTTTGGAGCCGGAGTTGTACTTGAGACCCCTGAAGGTCGGCCATTATGCTATGCACTGAGATTGGAATTTCCTTCAACGAACAATGAAGCAGAATACGAAGCTCTTATCGCTGGCTTGAGAATTGCTAAAGAACTAAACATCCGAGCATTACAGATCTTCAGTGATTCTTAGCTTATTGTATGCCAAGTCAAGAAGGAATTCCAAGCGAAAGGGGGAAATCTGCCTGCCTACTTGTTAAAGGCTTGGGAACTCCTGTGTGACTTCGATCATTACACGATAAGCCATATTCCTCGAGAAGAAAACATGAAAGCAGATTCTCTCGCAAAGTACTCTAGCACAGGCGAAGCTCAATTTCTGGGGTTGACTCCAGTGGAAGTCCTGTCGGCTCCAAGCATTGATGAGATGGATATTGATTGGATCATGAGCGTGTCTCAAGAGCAAGAATCATGGATGACTCCAATAACAGAATATCTGCTCAATGGCTCTTTACCGGAAAATTCAAAAGAACGACAAAAGCTACTGAGGAAAGCCTCTCGCTATATAGTCCAGGATGGCCAATTATACAGACGGGGATTCTCAATGCCGTTACTTCGATGTGTATACAGGGAAGAGTCCAAAACAATCCTAGCTGAGGTGCATGGGGGAGAATGTGGTGATCATTTAGGTGGTCAAACTTTAGCAAAGAAGATTCTCCGATACGGATATTTTTGGCCAGAAATTAATCGAGATGCAGCAGACTATTCCCGAAAATGTGACAGATGCCAAAGATTTGCCAAAATTCCTAGAGCACCTTCTACTGAACTCACACAGATGGTCAGTCCATGGCCGTTTGCAATATGGGGGATAGACCTTGTAGGACCTTTACCAACTGCCAAATCTGGAATCAAATATGCCATTGTTGCTGTAGATTATTTTACTAAATGGGCAGAAGCTGAACCACTGGCTACTATCACCTCTAAAAAGATGATAAGTTTTGTGACTAAAAATATCATTTGCAGGTATGGTGTGCCTCAAAAGATAATTACAGACAATGGTACTCAGTTCGAAAGTGAAGAATTTCAAGATTTTTGCAAACGATTCAAAATCCGAAAAAGCTTCTCAGCAGTAGCTCATCCGTAGGCAAACGGGCAGGTGGAAGCAGTAAATAAAATTATCAAGTCAACCATCAAGAAGCAACTCGAAAGAGCAAAAGGTGGTTGGGTCGATAAGCTACCACTCGCACTATGGGCATACAAAACTACCCACAAAACTGCGACAGGGCATACTCCGTTTTCATTGGCATACGGGTCGGAAGCAATGATTCCGGTAGAAACAGAGGTCCCTTCACATAGAAGAATTCATTTCAATCAAGCAGAGAATGAAAAACTACAGCTTGAGGCACTAGATCTCCTTGATGAAAAAAGAGAAGAAGCTGAGCTCAGAATCGCAGCTCATCAGCAAAGGATAGCCAGACATTTCAATTCCAAAGTTCGCCAACGCAGCTTTGAGATTGGAGATCTAGTCCTGAAGAGAATCATGACGGCGACAGGTGTGTTTGGGCCAAATTAGGAAGGACCATATGTTATAGGTCAGAAGCTTCTTGACGGCACATTCAAACTCGCTACTGTCGAAGGAGATCAGATTCCAAGGGCTTGGAACAGCAATCACTTGCGTCCATACTTTACTTGATAGCTTTGTTGAAATATTGTAAAAAGAATTATGAATGTATGATTCTTGTAATTGAAAGCAACTGTAAAACCGATGCAAGTGAATAATGAAAGACTATAAAGTGGATGTAGGCCCAAATTCTTGGTCGAACCACTATAAATCTTGTGTTTCTTATTATTATTACATGTTTGCTTTATTTTTGATATGAAAAATACATTAAATGTATTGCTGAAATGTCGATTTAAATTTTTGCAGACAATGAAAATAAAATTTGCACATTACAAGACCAAGTGATTCTGGTTATCATTCAGCAAATAAATTTCGAGTCACAAAAGTCCCGAATTCAAATCCTAGATAGGAAGTGCTTCAATTGAACGGCCAATGATTTCGCCGGAAACGGGCCATTGCTCATAAATTGAGATCGTTTGAACAAACAAACATCCAATTAAGAAGCTTATGCCCATTCTCGTGAACTTGCCTAACAATGAAGTACACTTCTTTGGATTAAACAAACTACTTGTAAGAGAAGGGAGTGTGAGCTTGAAAAGAAAAACAGAGGATCGCTGAAAAGGCATAAGCAAGTAGACAAGGAACAACTAAAGCCCTCTTCGGAGGCACAAGCCCTCTTCGGAGGCACAACTCTTCGGAGGATGAAGACCTCTAACGAGGCATATGCCGCAAAAAAGAAAGTTCTCTACTCAACAAAAAAGATTGGAGGAGTCATGACCCTCCAACCATGAGAGAGTAACTTCCATGCAATAAAAGCCCTCTTCGGAGGCCCATTTCACTAGAAGTTGAAGTGCGACGGCCGCTCTTCGGAGTTTCACTTCACCAGAGTTGAAATGCAAAACAAAATAAAAGCCCTCTTCGGAGGCCCATTTCACCAGGAGTTTAAGTGCGACGGCCACTCTTCGGAGTTTCACTTCACCAGAGTTGAAATGCAAAACAAAATAAAAGCCCTCTTCGGAGGCCCATTTCACCAGGAGTTGAAGTGCGACAGTCGCTCTTCGGAGTTTCACTTCACCAAAGTTGAAATGCAAAAAAAAATAAAAGCCCTCTTCGGAGGCCCATTTCACCAGGAGTTGAAGTGCAACAGCCGCTCTTCGGAGTTTCACTTCACCAAAGTTGAAATGCAAAAAAAAAAAAGCCTCTCCCAAGGGGCAGAAACAAAAAGACCTCTTCCCAGAGGCACAATAAGACAGAAAGACCTCTTCCCAGAGGCAAAAATGAAAAGACCTCCTCCCGGAGGCACAATCAAGCAGAAAGACCTCTTCGGAGGCACATGTTTCACCAAGATTGAAATAAAACTTCCAGGTGTTGAAACGTGAAAAAGTCTTCCTCAGAGGTGCAACTTTTCAAAGAATAACTTTCAAAGGAAGAATGAATTACTTATTCTAGAAAATTCTCTTCCTCAAAAAGAAGTTGAAGTACCTTTCAAATACCCGCTTTACCACATAGAAGATTTCATTCGGTAAAATGTGTATATGCACAGAATAAAAAGTGATATCTTCGAAGGATGAAGCGTAGAAACTTATTTGTACTCTGTTTTTTAACGAAGTAATATTCCTCCAAATGTGGAATAATTATTCTTTAAAAAATAAAAGTACAAGTTCCTCATAAAATAAAATATTACAACGAGCTTATGGTATAGGGGCAACATGGTATAACTACATCAGTAAATTGCGCTCGAACAGTATACCACAAGCTCACTGCAATATCATACAACGAAACTTGTATAAAAGTGAATAATAACTGCATTCTCAAATTCAAACAAGAAGTTTGTACAAATAAAGAATCATTTTATTTAATTCTGTTACAATTTCTTACAGACACAAGTTTCGAAATAAAGAAAACGGGGTCCGGTACCCGCACAATTTCCGGTCAGTACATGCAAAAAAGGCAAAAAGCGATATGAAAGCCACAGAACCAGAGCCATCATTTCTTCTTCCGTCCGCCTTTTGAGCCCGCACCCGGCCGAATAACCAACTTCTTAGGCCAGCTTGTAAGAGTAGGGGATGAAGGAGAAAGGGGCTCAGTCGGACTTTCTTCCGGTTTTTCTTCGCCGGTTAAAAATCCCTTCTTCTTCTTCTTGGAAACTCCCTGCTTTCCTCTCTTCTTGGAGGAAGACCCACTCCCTGGAGTAAGAAGTTTAATTAATGGTTCATCATCGAAACCAGTCGCCTCTGGAGTCTTCTCACTCCCTTCAGTTTCTTCTCCTTTGTGTTCTTGTGAAGCAATGGGATCGTCCAAGTCTTGAAGAGCTTCTATTTGCTCCTCTTGTGATCCCGGTTGCGAGGCGGAAGGAGGAGTCACCTGAATAGATGGAGGAGGAATAATTGGAGGTAGGGAAGCTTGAACAATGCCCGACGTTTTCTCTATAGAATGAAAAAAGTTCAAGTCAGTAAAAAGAGGAGATAAAGGTTCGCTGAGATTCAAGAAGTAGTCAAAAAGCTCATCAAGCTCGTAAGAGACAGATGAGCAGTTTACTTGGGCAAGATTGTCGGTAGGGTTACCTGCAGAGGTCGGTTTCCTGACGTCAACTTCGTAAGCCTGCGCCTCGGCACTCTCGTCGCCTTCATCTCCACCTTGTATGCTTGTAATCTCGGTGGTAACTTTAGTAGGAGATGGAGAGTGGGAACTGGAACCGATGATATCAATTTCGGCTGAAGGAGAAGGTTGAATCGGAGCAGTTGAGATAATTTTTCCTGAATATTCTCCTGCTGCTGTTTCGGCCCTTAATTTTGCAAGCTGTTCCCTCCCACGGCGAGAGCGGCGCGAGCATCATCATCAAGATAATGCTCCTCAAGAGCTGACTCAGCATAACCAGCACCTTTACCGCCAAGCATATCGAGTGCAGCCTCCCAAACTTCAGCCAGAGTAATTTCATACTTGGGGCCTAGAAAGGCGAGGCTACCGCGCCCTAAGATGCTATGCAGGTAGATATCAAATAATGTTGAGCTGATGTTGGTCCTCGTTGCCTCGTGAGATTCTTCAGCTGCAATTTTGCCGGTAACGGCCTCATCACGCTCCATTTCAGCTTTAGAAAGTTGGAGCTTAAGCATTTGAATCTCCGCCTCTTGGGAGCTGTTCTTCTTCCGAAGCTCTTCAATATCAGCAACATAGCCCTCACTAATTCTTTTCTGCACTTCAAGCCTATCTTCGGCATCTCTTTGGCTGGCATGAGCATCTCTCACTTGTTTTGGGAGCACTTCTTCTTTTTGAGAATAGGAAGTAGAGGAAGCAGCAAGCTCTTGTTTCAGTTCCTCAACTTTTGCTTCAAGATCTTCATTGTAAGAAGCGATGCTCCTCATTTCAGTGTCATGTTGCTCAAGAACCTTTTGCCATTCGGCTTTGTCATTTTCCATAGTGAGCATGGCCTCTATGTTTGCACAATTAACCCTTTGGAGCTCGTCAACAAGTTTTTGCCAGTTTGACATCCTCTCAATATCAAGCTTGACGGCATCGAGGTTTCGTAACATGGCAGACTTGTCGATAGGAACCAAGTCAAGGTCGAACCTTACTCCCTTCAGACACCACTGTGGGAACTGACTTTGCAAAGTGGCCGGGCCCGGTCCAACTTGGAATTTGGGCCTGCTAATTATTGTTTGGATGCCTGTCTTCCCAAGAGCGGGAGAGCCAGAAGGAATGTCAAGCGAGGCGGGGGCAGTAACCTTTTCAGGAGTTGTAGAGGTGTGCTTCTCACCATGTGGGGCTCGCTTGCTCGAATCTTCAACCATATGACTTCTTCCTCTGTCATCATGGGATTTTCTTTTATGGGAATCGTCGCCTCTCTGCGAAGAATCGTGGCGCTCCTCCCTCTCTCTTCTTTCATAATGCTCCTCTTGAGCCCTCTTCTCTTGAGCCTTTCGAGCGGCTCTTTCTTCATCAGATTCTCTGTAAGAGGTGAGGTAACGCCTGTAATCATATTGGCTACGCCTCCCGTAGCGCTGGAAATCATCATAGTAGGATCCGCTGCGCCCCATCGGAGGATCTGAAATAAAAAAGAGCTAAATTTTAGAATTCTTCAAAGTACAAAAAGTCAGAAGCATAAAAGTGCCGAAAAAATTCTAAGTGTGTGTGATGTGCAAACTACGCGCATCAAACTACGAACCACTCTTTAATTGAGGAGTGGTTGTGGGTGTAATAGTTAGCGTCAACTCTTCAGTTGACGGAGTCTGTTGCAGGATAGAAGTCGCTTCAACTAGTGAAGAAGAAACCCCGGTAGTGATAGGATCATCTTTAAAGATCTCTTGTGAGGTGGCAAAGAGGTCGCTCAGCCCTTCGAAAGTATCGTCCCTGCTCTGCTTGACAAGGCTAGTTTTCTCGGCTTCTTCGCCAGATTTCTGTAAACGTCGGGGAGATCCCTGAGGCTCTTCTTCCTCAATAACCGGGGCAAGTTCGACAGATGCCCCCGCAACATCAACAGAAGTGGAGCACTTCACTAGCGAAGCCTCGGGAGCAGGTCCTTTTGGTATGGATGTGTCTGTAGAAACTGGGGCATCCAACGCTCTAGCCGGGGAGTCTGGGATTTCATAAGGATGTGTAGAACGAGAAGTATGTAGAAGCCCGTATTGGTGCAAAAATTCATCCCTCAACAAAAACTTGATGCTTCTCTCTGCTACGGCCACGGCACTCAATCTGTCAAAAATCTGCTTATGGACCGGATCTCTAGAGGGAAGAGGAAGTGCTGAAAAGAGCAAAGAATGAAATTAGCAATTGGTAATTCGGATCTCGAGAAAGCTTAAAAATGGAGACAGGTAATCTTACTTCCTACTCTCCACTCGGCATAAAACCTTGGGGGGAGCGGGCAAAGAAAAATTGGTTCAAAAATCCATGAACGCTTTCGGTAAGATCATAAATAAGTTTGTGGTTTCTAGCACTCCTCACAATTATAAGGGAAGGATGATCTCTACTCTTTGCAAACGAGCATAAGTAACGAATTTCTTCAAAACTTGGTAAGCGACCAAAGGTTCTTCTGAACAAAACACACAACCCCATCAAGATGGCATAGCCGTTAGGATGGAGTTGGGACGGAGAGATTGATAACCGAAGGAGAAGAATTCGGAGAAAGTCATTAAAAGGAGGAATCGCCCCGCTTAAACACATTTGACGATTGATTGCAATAAAGCCACGGGGAGGACTGTCGGCGGTATCACTTGGCCCAGGGAGTAGGACATCACTTTCAGTAAAACCAAATTGAGTGCGCAGCTGAGTAAATGATCTCGGAGTTAGAATAGTTGGGGTTCTCTCTGGAGGGTCCTCTATAGGAAGAGCCATCGGAAAAGTTTCTTCCTCTTGAGCTGCCATTTCTTCTTGATGGGAAGTCATTCTACATAAATAACTGGATATTCAAACATCAAGGTGCACGTTTCCTAAAATGTGTGAGGTGTTGTGTAAAATTAACAAAGCAATAAACAAATATAACTGGAATGAAAACTAGCAAGCATTTGTTAGTTATGAAACCCAGGGATTATTGTTTTAAGCCTAAATATGCAAGTATAATATTGATGCAGACAAATCAGTTCAGATTGTTGATATTTTGCATCAATGTTTAACTTTAGTTGATTAATTCACAAACATTTCATGCAATATATTTAAGTTGCTTGTCTCGTCTCGACTAATCTGTCATTTGATGTAGGCAGTCAATGGCAGTATTTTCTCCTTGGTTTCTTTGTTTGTTATTTTCAGCAGGTTGGCAGCTTATAAGTTAATGCGGTCTGTGAAATAATACAATGGGATTCAGGCAAATTTAAAGTTGGGGCAGTTCAGAATTTAGGCAAACTTAGTTCGGCAGTTCGAGTCAAATACTCAAAGTGGGACTGTGCTCCTAAATGACAACACATCCAAAGCTCAAGTATTAGGTCGGCTACGACTTTAAAAGTCTTTTGCGAGATAAGGCTAGGTCGGTAATGGGTCAGAGTCAAAGTTAGTTCGGCAGCTCAGTCCTCTAGGTCGCAAGGAAGAGATAAGAAAGTAAGCTCCGATCCAAAAAGGCAAGAACTTATCCAAGTATTAACTCGGTCATGATTCAGGCCTTAAAGTTTAAATCGGCAAGTTTCCTTCAAGTATTATCTCGGCCGCGACTTAAGGTCACTAAGAGCCAGGTCGGCCAAGGCTAAGCCGCCCAAATTCACTAACTCGCTCCCGAACCAACATCACACTCCATCAACCCGTTAACCCAATAACCTTTCCATTAGCAGCCGCCTTCATTCATGACCAACCAATCACCCAATAATACGATTCAAAATTGTCACGAGTTCAATGCCATGCCATTAGAAATCATCTAACTTGAGGTAGTAAACTGCCTTTGTTGCACCAATGATCACCTCGAGCAACCTACACCTTGCCGATTATAAGTATGATGAATTTCGTGATGGGGCGTCGTGCAAAGGAACGATTTGAGTTTGAGCAACAAGGTTTACGAATCGACAGTGACCTATAATCAGAAGAGGAATGAGGTTACCTACGCGATTAATGATAGAGGTTATAGATGATCAGATGGGATGAGATCGCCTTTAGGAGCTTGAGAAAATTTTAATGGCGGAATCGAACAAGGGAGTAAGTAATAAAGAGGAAAAAGAAAAGAAAGTGGATGACTTATATCTCGCTATGGTAGAGACTGAAGCGACTTAGGCCATCTAACTGTTAGGTCGTTTACGACCTACCGATCTAAAAAAGGAACGGGTTAAAGAGTATCGAAGCATATGACCTAACCATTAGGCGCATGCTTCGAGGGGCAAATGTTAACCTCGCCTCGGCCGTGGCTCACCGATCCAAGATAATAAACGACCTAACACTCTGCCGACTTAACAAAGGATGCCGACCTAAGGCTCGAATGGACACCGACCTAACTACCTAATGCTTTAAAGGAGACCGACCTAACGCTTTGCCGACTTAACGAAGGATACCAACCTAAGGGGCTTGAGAAGCAGACCGATCTAAGGCCTCAAAGAAAGTTCCGACCTAACGTCTTGGAGTAATGCCGACTTAAGGCTCAAAGGAAGTTCCGACTCAACAGCCTTAGCTTGTTGCCAACCTAACGTATGAACCGACTCAGAATGAGTGACAACTCAACTTATTGCCGACTTAACAGGGACAGCGACTCACCGGGTTATAACCTTGATGCTTTAAAGATGTTGGCCGACTCATGGGGCAAACCGACCTAAGGCCTATGGTAGGTCGTTCACAACCTAAGCAAGCGAATCGGATACCTCATCATTTTATGTCATGGCCCCATAACTCGTACACGACTCATGACCTGGCCCCATAACTCGTTTACGACTTTGGACTTGCGTGAAATCAGGTAAGTCGGCTTAACTCTACTAGACCGTGAATTTGCCTCTATAGGTCGGCCGCGACTCAACTAAAGTCGGTCACGACTCAGGACTTGGGTGAAAAATTCTTACCCAGATTTGCCTATAAATAGAAAGCCATCTCCAACATTCGGAGGACTTTTTTGGATCATTTTTCTTCGAGAGATTGAGACTTCACTATCTTCAAAGCAATCAACACTCCATCACTTCAAGCTCACGCAAGGCATTTAGACCAAACTTGACACAAAGATTCGACACATTCAATCATGGGTTTAAAGAACTCTGTGGCATCGAAACTTTCTCTAAGCTACTTGTCTTTTTTCGAGTTGAATTGGATTGTAACTGAAAGAGATTGTAATAAGTTGTAATTCAGTCAGCAATAAAAAAGGATTGAAGTGGACGTAGGATTGATTATAAGCCGAACCACTATAAACTCTGTGCTCATTTACTGCTTTTTCTGTGGTTTTCTGCTTATATTCTGTTCCCGAATCATCGGGTGGTGCTTTCACAACTACACTTTACACACCGGGGTGTTAGCGTTCAAATTTTAGCGTTAACAGATATTATTGTCAATATTTATAGTTTGGTGATTTGGCAAATAAGGAGTATGACATTCCTTTTGATCTTTGAGAAGATTCTCGTGGTATTGATTAATCTCTTATTGATTTTCAATTACATACTTATTGCAGTATGGCTTTATGGTTACCATATATCTATGTCATATCACTTATTCAATATCGTTTTATCTGATATTTATAGCTAGACTGATCCGTTTATTATTTTCTTATTAAATAATACTCGGGTCAGACCGAGATGTTACAGGTGCTTCTGCTTGACTTCACATTTGGGATTATCACCCTGACTTTTGGCTAACTACTTATATTAGTAGTTTTTGTTGTATACATTTGATATATAGACTCATTGATGTAGCCATATTCTTTTGTCTAGCACTTGTAGCTATTCTTTTGTGATATTGTGGATCTTGTTTGACCACTACTTTGATGTACACTTTCATGTGTTATATATTCATATCTATTTCCGCCTTTGTGATATGTATATTTGTGACTGATTTGTGTTATGTTTACTTCTATATTTGTTTCCGAAGAATATATATAGCATTGTGTAGTAGCTTTGAGTTAGTATCGGTATGTCGGATTTCCCTCCTTAAACAAATGCATGTTGTACTATTTGACATATCGGTGCTCGCACAAAGCAATTACGTGGATGGTCCCTCTTCAACAGCCTTATTCTCCGCGCTACATGATGGCATTACCCCGTAGTGTCCTTGGCTAGCGTGGGTATAGAGGTGGGGCGTCACAGCTTGGTATCAGAGCCAATCTTCGGAACAATGTAGAATAATTTAACAAGGATCATCGTCCTAAGTCCTTCTTAGGAGTCGTGCCTTAGGATTTAATTCGAGTCTTCGTACCGATTCATCCTGTTTTCTTTATGATCCCTTGTTTATCTATCAAGATTGCTTGATATTCATTTGGTGAATAACCTTATCTTTCTTCTTTCTTTCTTTCTAAAAGGAACAGAAATGGTTAGATCTGGTCGTCCCAGCGCCGGTCAATCTTGTGCTACTTCCCAAGATGGAGTATTTATGTCTGCCCAGCAGCTTCTTGATCTAGTAAGGAATTCTCAAGAAGCCGGATCTAATCCGAGTCTACTCACCCTAGGTCTGGATTTGCACGTTTGTGCAGCGATTATACTAATTTGGGTGGAAAGCCATTCAAAGGTTCTGAAACCATTATTGAAGTCCAGGCTTGGATGAGATCGTGCGATCGAATCTTTTCTCGCATGAATCTTATTGATCTTCACCGTGTTCAGGTGGCCTCTAGTATGCTCCAAGAAAGAGCATTAGATTGGTATGAGCTTTTGATTTCTGAAATAAATGAAGCGAATCTTACTTGGGAGAAATTCCGGGAACGCTTTGAATAAAAATTTGTGCCAGAAGCTGAGAAGGTGACTTTGGCTCGCCGATTCATTGACCTTGTTCAAGGTGAATCCTCTGTGGCATATTATGTCGCATCTTTCGAGTCACTTTCTAAATATGGGTCCGAGTACATAAACAGCCCGTTGAAGAAAAACCAAAGATTTGTCTATGGCTTGAATAAAAATCTCAAGAAGCCATTACTTCTAAAGTTAGAAGTTTCTTTTGATCAACTCGTTGATATCGCTCTTCATCTTGAAGAGGCAGATAGGGAGAGTGATGTTGAAGTTATGAGTGCCAAACCAAACTTCAACAACAAGAAAAGGCCTAATAAGTTCAAAGGTCCTTATCCCAACAATAAGAAAGGGAAGCAAGCCTCTCCGACAACTAAGACTTCTACCCCAAGTGGTGGGCAATGCTACAACTGTGGTTCTAAGGACCATTATGAGAACAAGTGTTCAAAGCCTCATACTTGTCACTATTGCAAAAGCCCGGACCATTATTTATCTTCATGTCCCAAACTTCAAAATAGGAAGGAGGGAAAGCTTAATGTTGCTCAAGCCCCTGGCAACACATCTCGTGGTAAAAGTATTTCTCATTCTATCCTTGATGGCATTATTTTATTTCGTGATCACCCTATTCGAGTTCTTTTCGATACGGGTGCATCCCATTCTTTTATTTCAAAAGAACTTGTTGATACTTTTTCTTTGGATGTTATGTGTTTAATGACTTCTTTGAGAATTGCGAATACGGTTGGTGGATCCGTAACAATCAGTTTATTGTGTAAAGATGTCGAGATTATTTTGTGTAATTTTTCTTTCCCAGTCGATTTGCATGTTATGCGTTACTTACGCTTTGGAATGATCTTGGGAATGGATTGGCTTAACCGCTATGAAGCCCAAATCCGATGTCCTGAGCGGACTATTTATCTTCGACATCCCCAATCTGTTAAGAAGATTTCTATTGATCTTAAAGATTGGGATTCCATCTTGGTTGCATCTTTATATTCTTTAAATCCTCATGATGACGATAATGATGATGAGGAAGATATTATTTCTCTTATTCACGTTGTTCGTGAATATTCCGACATATTTGAGCCCGTTTTAGGATTACCACCTAAGCGAGCAATTGAGTTCAAAATTAATCTCATCCCTGGAGCTCAACCAATCACTCGTCCTCCTTATCGTATGTCGAACAAAGAAAATAAGGAAATGAGCAAATAATTATCCGAACTGGAGATGAAGCAATTTATTCGCTCTAGTTCCTCTCCTTGGGGAGCTTCGGCTATTTTTGTGAAGAAATCCGATGGTACACTTAGGCTTTACGTTGACTACCGCAAGCTTAACGATCTTACTATCAAGAATAAATATCCTTTACCTCGGATTGATGATCTATTCGATCAACTTAGTGGTGCTGGAGTCTTTTCACAATTAGATTTAGTTACCGGTTTTCATCAGCTTCGTATTGCATAGGATATCATTCCTTTGACATCTTTCCGCACGTGTTATGGATCGTACGAATGGCTTGTTATGCCATTTGGTTTAATGAATGCTCCGGCTTATTTCGTTGACCTTATGAATAGAATTTTCAAAGACTTCCTCGATCAGTTTGTTCTCATCTTTATTGATGATATTCTTGTGTATTTTAAAACCGAGGAGGAGCATGAAAAACATCTTCGGATTGTGTTGGAAACTCTTAGGAGCAATCAATTAAAAGCAAAATTTTCTAAATGCCACTTTTGACAATCTCGTGTGAAGTTTCTTGGTCACATTGTTTATGAATCCGGAATTTCTGTGGATCCTTCAAAGAGTGAAGCGATTCAAAATTGGAAGAGACCGGAGAGTGTGACAGAAATTCGTAGTTTCCTTGGATTGGCCGGTTGTTACTGCCGTTTCATAAAGGACTTTTCCAAAATTTCTGAGCCTCTTACTAGCTTGACAAAGAAGGGTGTTAAATACATTTGGTCGGACAAATGTGAAGCTTCTTTTCAGAAATTAAAAGAACTCCTTTCCAATGCTCCTATTCTTATGATTCCCGAGGGAAACCAAGATTTTATAGTTTATACCGATGCTAGTCGCGTTGGTTTGGGTGTCGTTCTTATGCAAAGAGAACGTGTTATTGCATATGCTTCTATGCAATTGAAGCCAGCCGAGACTAGATATGCCACTCATGATTTAGAACTCGCGGCTATTGTTTTCGCCCTTCGTATTTGGCGTCATTATCTTTTGGGAGAAACGTTTATTCTTTACACCGATCATAAATCTTTGAAGTATCTATCTTCTCAAAAGGAACTTAATTTGCGTCAACAACGTTGGCTCGAATTTCTTGCAGCTTATGATCTTGATATTCTTTATACTCCTGGAAAGGGAAATCGTATTGCCGATGCACTTAGTCGTAAGCAGCAAGCGGTTGTTTCTATGATGATATCCGAATGGAATGATCTCAGAATTCTATCCACTTGTGAGATTCGAGATCATGTTTCCGATTTATGTTCATCTCTTATTTTATGTAGCCTTAAGGCTCATCCTTCTCTTTTAGACCGCATTCTTGAAGCTCAAAAGCTAAATCTCAAATTGGCTCTTCTTGGCCAAAATCTTAGGGATAAAATTGATATTGAAGGTTTGAAAGACTTTGATATTGATTCTCGTGGCGGCATTCGAAAATTTGGTAGACTTATCGTGCCAAATATTTGTAATCTTCGAAAAGATATTTTAGAAGATTCTCATCGTTCTAAATTTACCATTCATCCCGGTAGTAGTAAAATGTACGCAGATATGAAGCGACTTTATTATTGGGAGGGAATGAAATCTGATATTGCTAACTTCATTAAGTGTTGCATGACTTGCCAACTTGTCAAGGCCGAACAACAAAGGCCCGGTGGGTTATTGCAACCTTTAGAAATTCCAATTTGGAAGTGGGACAAAATCTCCATGGATTTTATTGACGGCTTTCCCCGTACTCTTTCGGGTCATGATTGCTTATGGGTGATAGTTGATAGACTTACTAAATCCGCCCATTTTATTCTCGTTCGGTCCAATCGAACCGTTCCTCTCTTGGCCAAACTCTTTATTAAAGAAATTGTAAAATTGCATGGAGTTCCTTCTTCTATTGTTAGTGATCGTGATCCATTGTTTACTAGTGGATTTTGGAAGAGTCTTCAAAAAGCTTTGGGAACGAAGCTTAATTTTAGCACCGCTTATCATCTCCAGTCCGATGGACAAACTGAGCGTGTGAATCAAACTCCTGAAGATCTTCTTCGTGCATGTGTTCTTGATTTTGGTGGAAGTTGGGAAGATCGTATTTCTCTTGTTGAGTTTTCCTATAATAATAGCTTCCAATCTAGTATTGGTATGGCACCTTTTGAGGCACTCTATGGAAGGCCATGACGATCCCCTTCTTGTTGGCTTGAGGCCGGTGAGAAGCTGGTTTTAGGTCCAGATTTTATTCGTGACTCCACAGAGAAGATTGACCTTATTCGCCATAGGATGAAAGAAGCCCAGAGCAGGCAAAGATCCTATGCCGATAACCGAAGAAGGAAATTAGAATTTTCTGTGGGAGATCTTATGTTTATCCATGTTTCACCTATGAAGGGTGTGGTACGTTTCAGTCGACCGGGAAAGCTAGCACCTCGATATATTGGTCCATTCCCTATCACTGAACGTATTGGTTCCGTGGCTTATCGCCTTTTATTACCGGCTCAGTTTTCTGCTATTCATGACGTGTTTCACGTTTCTCAATTACGGAAGTGCCTTCGAGATTCCGATTCTATTCTTGATCCCGGTGTTGTGAAAGAAATTGAAGTTTCACCTAATTTAACTTATGAGCAACATCCTATTCGTATTATTGCTTCAGAGGTCAAGCGCCTTCGAAATAAAGATGTTCCGCTTGTTAAAGTCCAATGGTCCTCAAATCCTAAGGATTGCTCTTGGGAATCTAGAGAATTCATCGAGCGAACCCATCTGGAATTACTTTTTCGTGCTTCATGAGGTGAATTTCTTATTTCAAATTTCTTCTGTGTTGATATGCTTTCATGGTTGTTACCTTATATTTTCTACTTAAATATTGTGAGGACGCAATTTCTTAAAGAGGGAGTCTGTAACAACCCGCATATTTTACAATTCAATATTTTAATATTTTATTTTAATATTTTATTATTAGTCGGATTTTAGTCCGAAAAGTTTCTTTTTGCATACGGTCGAATTAGGACTCGGAACCACTTCCATTGGGTTCAAAACACCGTTTGCAATCTTTTTGAGTGTAAACTTTGATATGTTTGGAATTAGTGGAATTTTGTTACTTTTTCACTTTGGGTTTTGGGTTTGGTTTAGCCCATTTGCCTAAACTATTAATTCTAACTCAACCCCCTTCTCTTCATAACTTTACCTTCATTTTCTAACACTCAAGCTTCATCAAAAATGGGGGAAGGAATGGGTAATTAAAGCTCCAGGCCCAAGTTCATTTGCAAATCCAACATCTAACTCCAAATTCAAAGAGAAGCCATTGATTTTTCCATTGATTTCAAGCTTCTTCTTCATTGATTTTGTGTAAAGGTGAGATTTTTATCTCACATCTTTGTCTATAACTATCTTTGATTGTTAGGTATGAATTCCTAACACTTATTCATGTGCATTTGCCTTTGGTTTGGATTGAATTGGTGAAAATCCTAATTTTTAGTGTTTTAGGTTCAAATCTTTAAAAATCCCAACTTTGATGTTTGAACACGTTTTTGGTGATGCATCGAGGAGCCAATAAGACTGGATAGCCTATGGGCGTAATCCCCTAGCGTCCATGCTCGATCGGTTACAAATTGGGAGAGTTTTTGCACTTCAAACCCTTAGGTCGCTCGGCCTGCACACATCAAATTCTCGGCCTGAAGTTAGGTCGCCCAAGCTTAGGTCGCGACAAGCTAGTTCGTACCATTTACTAGGTAGCTCGGCTTTCTGCAGCTAGGTTGCTCCGGTTGGGTCACGTCTCTTGGGTAGCGCTGTTGGTCCCTTTTAAGTCGCACCAAGTTAGGCCACTCGGCCTACATTAGTTCGCAACCATATTAAGCCGCGACCCCTTAGGTCGCGTGCACCCAAGGTCGCTCGGCCTTCATACCCCTTAGGTCACATGCACCTTAGGTTGCTCGGCCTTATTAGTCGTTAGGTCGCACGCTCCACAAGTCGCTCGGCCTCCTCATACGCCTTAGGTCGTTAGGTTGCAACCCCCCTTATGTCATAACTCCCCAGGTCGCTCGGCTTGCTTTCTGGTTAGGTCGCTCGTTCGGCCATTCTGCCACTTAGGACGCGCCATGTCCCTAGGTCGCGCCATGCAGCTAGGTCGCGCCATTTACTTTGATCGCACCATTCATTAGGTCGCATGCAGTTAGGTCGCACCACCGTTTAGGTCGCCCCTGCTATAAGCCGTGTGCTATTTCTTGAGCCGCTGATTTCTTGTGTTGACTTATGTTAAGTCGTAAGTCGTGGCTGTTAAGTCGCTAGGCTATTTCCATTTTGATGAGTTTGGAATCGAATTCTTTGGATTTTATTCACGTCTTTGAATGTGAATTTTTGTGATGGATCGTTTCTACGATCATTCTTGTGATTTGTCATTTTAAAAATATACAAACCTTTATCTTACTCGTATGAGAAATCTAATTAAACGGCTTCGTAAAACAAGTGGTATGAAACGCTTACGTTTACTTCGTCAGTTAATTCTTGGACTTGTTCGATTGAATCTCTTGTGACAATTTTCGAGTGGAGATCTACAATTTGTTCGTAAATATTTAAGTTAAGCTAGTGGTTATGGGACATGAATCTAAGCTTATATATTTACTAGCTTACTGTAATTGACACTTCTTGATGATCGTTGATGGTCATTTTTGTGATTTAGACTAGCAATTGTGAGATGTCTCTTTGTCTACGAGGGAGACTAAACCCCGTTTCTGTGGAGCTTCGGCTCAATTTGGTGGGGTAGCGACCCATGGTCTTCGGGCCGTTTTGTGGAGCTTCGGCTCAAAATTAATGGTTAGCAACCATGGAATAGCGTTCCATTTTGTGATATACGTGTTGGTGAGTTTTCATGCTCCCGTTTGTGATAGGTCTCCCTCTTTTTATGATTTCTGGATTTCCATTGATGATTTCTGGAATTTGTGTTTTCACCAATTTTCGTGATTTACATTGATAAGTTTTATCAATATTTGTGCATTGGTGAATTTGTGTGTCATCAACTTTTGTGATTTGCATTGATATTATTGTCAATATTTATACTTTGGTGATTTGGTAAATAAGGAGTACGACATTCCTTTTGATTGTTGAGAAGATTCTCGTGATATTGATTAATCTCTTATTGATTTTCAGTTACATACTTATTACAGTATGGCTTTATGGTTACCATATATCTATGTCATATCTCTTATTCTATATCATTTTATCTGATATTTATAGCTAGACTGATCCGTTTATTATTTTCTTATTAAATAATACTCGGGTCAAACCGAGATGTTACAGGTGCTTCTGCTTGACTTCACATTTGGGATTATCACCCTGACTTTTGGCTAACTACTTAGATTAGTAGTTTTTGTCGTATACATTTGAGATATAGACTCATTGATGTATCCATATTCTTTTGTCTAGCACTTGTAGCTATTCTTTTGTGATATTGTGGATCTTGTTTGACCACTACTCTAATGTACACTTTCATGTGTTATATATTCATATATATTTCCGCCTTTGTGATATATATGTCTGTGACTGATTTGTGTTATGTTTACTTCTATACTTGTTTCCGAAGAATATATATAGCCACTGTGTAGTAGCTTTGAGTTAGTATCGGTATGTCGGATTTCCCTCCTTAAACAGATGCATGTTGTACTATTTGACATATCGGTGCTTGCACAAAGCAATTACGTGGATGGTCGCTCCTCAACAGCCTTATTCTCCACGCTTGATGACGGCATTACCCCGTAGTGTCCTGGGCTAGCGTGGGTATAGTGGTGGGGCGTCACAGCTACGTACTAAGTGTACGACTAAATAGTTTCCATATCAAGTCAAGGAACTAAAATTTGGCCAAATTTAATTGTCGGTTATTTAACTATCAAAGGAAACAAACAAATATTCAGCACAATAACAATCATTATGCCCTTTTAATTAATATTTTATTGATTAAATCATTTGCCAAATAGTCGCTTCAAATTATCTTTAAAAGGATATATTTCCAAATAATTTCAATATTCTATATTGGAAAACATTTCCATGTACTTATTTAACAATAAGTAATTCACAATCAACTTATTTTCAACACTTAGAAAATATTACATATATTTAAATCATAGTTAAGTATATTTTAATTCTTTAAGGAAAACATTCTCTTTAAACACATTTATTTGGATCAAAACGAATGTTGCGTAAAACATCGTTACAACAACCCAAAATCACTAGTATAGGGATTCGAAAATTAGACAGATATATAAACCCCATTACTATACAAAATATAGCGGATGAGACCCTATGCTCCACATAATAGAGGATGATATTTTATAAACCCATATACCGCGATATTCCACCTCAAAGTGGAATTGGTATTGTGCTAACATCTGTGGATGCAGGAAAATAGGTTAGAGTGATCCAACTGGATTCCTCAAATTTATTTAGATTGTTTAATACTCTATGATATGGTTTATGTGATAATAGGTGATAGATTATGTTGGAAATTCAAATGTTGGATGTTATGGTTTGATTGAATATATTTGGATATATCGAGTTATCAAATTGTACAGATTTGGATTTTGAAAGAAAATAAAAGAGAGAATTTTAAGTAAATAATTATAGAAATTTGGATAAATTAAAGAAAGAATTGGGAAAGAATAAAATTTGATTTTTGAATTCTAATAAATAAAATTCCATGTGACGTTTGCGATTTTTCGACGCTCGAAAACCGACATCAATACGTCCACTGTATCAACTGCCGAGCAATCGAATGCCGGAAAACCGTACCGTTATGGTTAAAGAAGAAGAAAGAGGTAGAAGAAGAGAGAAAAAGATAGAACAGAACAGAAAGAAGCAATAGAACAATATCAGAATCTCACATATCGCAGCGGAACAACATATAATAGATAAATGATAATCTTTAAACAAAGAACTATGACAGTTATTACATTACATCATATTACATTACATTACATCATCAGAGTGTACAACAACAAATAGCGGAAAAGAAATACTATATACTAGTTATACACCATGCCATCCAGCTTGCCTCCAGCAACTCCTGAATTCCAGGATATCCTGATAAACCTGACTCTAGACTGCCCGTGTGGAAATTGGTAGGCATCCAGAGTTTAGGAAGGAAAACAATAAACTCCGAGTCACTCATGTGACTGGTGTAAGAACTCAAAACAGTTTATCTTTAAAACAAAGTACAGGATAATTTTAAAATAGATTCGCAATGCTTTTTAGAAAATGAGACTACCATAAGGCCTCCCGCACACACACACAATGCAAACGCAGAATCGGAGGAGATTTCTCCTTATGATAGTCAAAGATGCTTGGTACGCATTAAAAAGAAACATTTGATATTATTACCAGTGCATAGTGTAGGAAAAATCATTTCGAAAGTAAAAATATAAATCTTAGCCAACATACGACCATTATCGTATGCCTACTATAGCCACCATGTTCAATAGTACGTTACCGCCACATTCCATGGCAGGTTATACAACTAAAACCGTACAGGGTTCGTATTGTTTCTTTGGATTTCCAACAAATGGTCAGGCCAAGGAACTTCCCATTGCCACATGGGTACGCCTCTGGAAAGACGACCCGAGAACCTAACCGAATCTCTGCCAACACAAGGTCGGGTTACCCCTAACTGGGTAACTACTGACACGAATATGTCATTCCCCGATCGTAACCGATCTATATCCAAAGATCCTCGATTTCCAACAACCACAAAGCAATAAATTTGCAGCAACAACTTAGGTTAAGTATATGGGCTCCATACCATGATACCACCTCTATCCAGAAGGAATGACATACACTAATGGGGCGCTACCCCCTAATAACCTTGTCGCATTCTTCCTGTTTTGACCATTTCCGGGGTGTGAGGTCCGACGAAGTCTCGTCCACAAAGCCACGCTTTATACAAAAGCTGTGCTATGATCATCAAATGCTCAACAGCACTTCGTATGCCACATTACCAATATGGGAATGTATCACTAGTAACCATCAACTACATAGACTCTAAGGGTATTAAGCTAAGAGAAAAAATTCTCCGCCACTAACGGAAATATATTTGATAGATACCAGCTTTACATCTCAAATTGTAATGTCAGACACACATCCATACAAGTCTGTTCCGGGATCGAACGGAACCGAAGGCACTTACAAAGAAGTCCTTGCAATCCAGATATTCACTAATCACGACCGGACTTCCCATCACAAAGGGTAATAAATTTCTATATCGGAGATCAGCCGATGCAAAAACATTCGACGATAATCCTTCCGTTTTCACAAATATCCGGTCTTCAACACCGGTCATCAATTGCAATCCATACGACGTATCACATATTCGGAATGGGTTATACGACCCCAAGGTCCTTTCCCGGCTAACCCGAATAGTGAGCGCTTATTCAAAAATAAGTGTGGCATTCAAATTCAAGCAATCACAACAAATACCTATTCAAAGGTAAATATTGATAGTCGGTTATTTAACTATCAATAGGCATGCTTAACATCACCAGATTCCAAATAATTTTCTAAATTATTTATTTTCCAAAATATCTTTACTAGATATATAATTTCCACACTTCAACCATTTGAAAACAAATTTCAAATCACTTTTCACCTTTCAATCTTTGAAAACAAATTTCAATCATTTTCCTTGCGCGGAAATACTTTCATTTCAAAATGGTTCATTTAAACCAATTAAATAAATCCTTAACGATTTACTTTATATTTACGTTCCAAATCTGTAAATTTATTCCCACGGTTCAAAATTAAATCAACGTTTATTTTTAAACAAATTTCCCTTTCTTTTATAAATTCCATAGTGAATTTACAATTCCAAAATATCTATGAATATACGATTTCAAATCGATTTCTAATATTCATTTTCAATTTATCTTTAAAAGATAAAATCTCAAAATATTCACTTCATATTGGAAAACATTTCCATACTTATTTAATAATAAGTAATTCACAAATCCATTTATTTTCAACATTTAGAAAATATTCAATATACTTAAATCGAAATTAAGTATGTATTTCATTCTTTGAAGAAAACGTTCTTTCAAACACATTTATTTGGGTAAAAACGAATGTTGCGTAGAACATAGTTACGACAACCCAAAATCACTAGTATAGGGATTCGAAATTTAGATAGATATATAAATCTCAATACTATACAAAATATTTCCTTTCGGAAACCATTTACTATAACAACAGTGTTATAGTCCACCATTTCCTTCTATTTCTCGAAAACGTCTATTTCAACAATGAATGTTGAAATTTATGGTTTCGATTCATAATACATTTTAAAACGTCTTTTAAAACAATTAGCTTCATTATATAATACCATTTTCCCAAACCATATCCATTTTATTTAACAATATATTCACTGTCCAAAATCGTAAATACTTCACTAACCAAATTCAATATTTTCTACATATTTTATTTCAAGGATAATTCGCTATCCGAAATCGCGAATATACTTCTTTTAATAAATTTCTATATTCAATTTATCAAATTCCATTGATTTCGAATTTATAAACAATGTCTAAAATTCCAGTTCTATTTATAAACTTCGATTTATAAATCTCCTTTATTAATCCAATTCAATTTATATATCTCAAATATATACCAAAAGTCCGTATTATAAGTTAAATACTTATAATTCATTTATTTACAAAATAGTTCTTTTTAAAACTTCTATTACTTATAAGATTCATTTATATTTTATAACAACTTCAACTTATAAAATCTCCTTTATTAACCATTTCTATTAATATCCCATTTAAATGCCCAAAATCCAGTTTATAAGTTAATTACTTATAAATCTTTTATTTTACAACATCTATTCATTTTATAATCTTCATAATTTATAAATCTATAATTTTCGTTCACTTATGAAATCCAATCTTTATTTCTTTTTAACACTTATAAAAAAACTCGTTTTATAAATTCCAATATATATATATATATATATATATATATATATATTATAAATATCAGTGTTAAAAATCTTTTATATACATCCTTTATAATAATTCAAAAATCCAAATTTAAACTATTTTATAAATCTATTTATTTAAAAATCACCTTTTGGTTATATTTCACAAAAATCTTAATTTTTATAACATAAAAATTTATAACGCTTTATTATTTAAAATGAATCAATTCAAAATTTTAATGAAACGTATACTTTGAAAAATCATTTTAGAAATCCTTTTAAAATCAAAAATCGTTACTTTTAAACTTTTAAAATGGATCCAATGATGCAACAGCACCCAATAGTCAATCACGATAACAAACATCATATATCATCATATGATAATCAACAAACATCAAAATATCTGTAATCAAATAAATACTGGTGGGGAATCCAGTTGGATCCCTCCAACCTGTTTCCCTGCATCCAAAGACATTAGCACAATACCAATTCTGTTCCAGTACGGAATTATCGCGGTATATGGGATTTATAAAATATTATCCGCTTAATAGACGGCGCAATAGGGGCTCATCCGCTATATAATGCAGGAAATCAACTCCAAGTACATAAATAATACCAATTTCACTTTGCAGTGAAATATTCGTGGTATATGTTTTTAATAAATAACCTTCGCTTACTAACGGCGCATAATGTCTATTTTAACAATCAATAGATAACAATCATCATTCAAACATACAATCAATAAATTTTAAATATAACTATTTAAATCTAAATCGAAACAATTCGATTGAGTGAGAAGTTCTCACCTTGCTTCCAATTCATTTCCAGCGTTTATTTCGAATAAAATTAAACGCGCGTTTAATTTTACCCGAAATTCTCACTATTTACAAACGACTCCAATCCAGTTCCATAGCGTAGTGCTCGACAAAACGAAGCCAACGCAACTGGTTTTTCTCAAAACGGACCTCGTATGAACAAGTTACAACATTTTAAAGATCACACGATTTTAAATATAAATAGATATACATTTCTTTTAATTTTTTAAACCTCTATCCATCTTAGCCGTAGATTCTAGCATCAAAGGATCTGGGCCGCACTCACATCTTCTTCCCCAAAACGCGTGAAACCTCCAGGTGAATACGAACGTGCTTAACCCAATAGCCGCCATCACTTCATAAATTTTCGAGCCGCCATCGTTCACTTATAGGTTGATCAAACTACGGCGTTTCGAAGCCCATGCCTTACTCCACCTTCACCCACAAACCGGTCATGCTCGGCCCTCTCTAGCGCGTGAAAAACGTGCGTAAAAACGAACGAAAACACGGTGCTTTCTCGCTTCATTCGACGACTATAACAAATATCCACCGTTGGATAGATAGCACTTGTTGAGCCCGACATCTTTGTTGTTGGAAGTTTTCGATGAAAGTGGATGGATGAGGAGATCGAAGGGGATGAATTGGGTGCGTTTCTGGCCTTCGAATTTGGAGATGGCGGCTAGGGTTTTTAAAACCCTAATTTGTTCTATTTTGCCAAAAAATGAAAATTTGAGGTGCTTTTATAGGAAATTCGCCGAACACTACTCATCCGGCTTTTCCAAACTCCGATTTACGCGCGGTGACCGGCGTTTCTAGGGTTTATCCCGCGTTCCGAACACAATGGAATAGGTTTCGAAAGCTAATTCGATCATATGTGTGAGTTACGGCAATAAACGATCGATTTAAAATTAAATCGGTTAATCAAATTTCTATGCGTTTTAGTTTGCCTCGGAAAAATGGTAAATCCGATTGACACAAAATTTGAAACCTTACAATAATATGACATTACAGATCCGATGAAACAAGTTTCGTCGAAATCCGAGACTGTTTGAAAAATGACTATTTTAACATGTCAAATTAATATTAAAACAATTTCGATGCGTTTCGAGCTGCCACGGTCAAACGAAAACTCTGATTGCTATGAAAATTGAAATCTGATAATAACAAACTATTATGGATCCAATGGAACTAGTTTCGTCCAATTCTGAGACTGTTCGAAAAATGGCTAATTTCACTAGTCGATTAAATATTAAAATATTCAATTTTCACAAATTAACTCTAAATTCAATTTTAAAAGTTCTATAACATCATTCTAACTTCAATATGATTAGATAAAAAAATTCAAATCAATTTTAATCATATTAAACCCAATTTTCAATTATTTCTGTATTTTCAAATATTAAATTATTGATTTAATTATCCAATTAAATCCAATTATTCGAAATAAAACTTATTCGACTTATAACTTTCACTTATTAATATTTAAAATTAATTAAATATTCGAATTTTAATTATTAAAAATCCTGGGTCGTTACAAACTTCCCCCTCTAAAAAAATTCATCCTCGAAATTACCAAGTAAGAAAAAGTTTCGAAATCCATTAACTTTTCAAAACAAACCATTCAAGTTTGATTTACAAATCTTTTAAGTGTTTAACTTTCCCAAAATTCATAGTTAAACTTCTTACAAAATCTTTACTAAGTTTCCAAATCCAAACTTAGTTTTCAAAATTTCCAATTTTCTCAAAAATATTCTAACGCCTTAAATTTTCGGAAAAATTCGCCAGAGTCCCCTTTGCGAGGCTCGATCCGGAAAAAAAAATTATAGTATATATCACAAATATACATCTCATCAAGTGATCAGGCATCCCGCAAGGAAAAAAGTGTAAAAGTACGATATTTAATCCAAGATATGTACCTTATTAATTATTAGCGAGCGTATACGGCTAATATAGCGTGAAAGCTAGCTCCAAATGCGAAGCAAGCGCAATCCGCACCTAATAAACACTCAACAAACAATGAGAAACATGCATATATGAAAGTAACATCAATATACAACATATAGTAACATAACAACTACATGTGCCAACATAGAAATGCACCCAAAAGCAACAAATGCAACCATCAATCAACTATCATCCAATTAACATTCAACAAATCAATGTCTATCCAAATCAATTAATAACTAAATAAATATTCATTCATATTCAATTTCAATTAGTTTGCATTCACTAATTAAATTCACATTAGTTTACTTCCAAATTGAATCAAATTCAGTTAATATTCATTTACTTCCAATTTGGATTCAATTACTTTAGCTTTCAATTTGTCAATTCAATTTCATTAACACTTAATGAATTATATACAATCAACTAATATTCATATAACAACCAATGTACATTCATTACACCTAAATTTATTCAATTTACATTTCTTTACATTCAATTTGGTTCAACACTTTTAATTCCAATTGGTTTATATTAAGTTGATTTTCATTCAATTATTCAACTTCCAATAACATTAGCTTTTAATGAATTAACACTTACATTCATTATTTCATATCAACTTATTTACATTCAATTGATTAATATTTCATCCATTTATCAATTCAATTGCTAATTCCTTTAACAATATAAAGTTGAATTTCATTTATATAACTCAAGTTCATATTCGTCACTTCTCTTGATTAATTTACTTCGATACCAAAATCAACTTTATTCAACATTACTTAAGTTATATTCTCTTTCAAACATCATTCGTTTAACTTAACTTAAGTTTCCACTTATAAATCCAATTCAGATTCCAATTCTAAAGTAAATTCCATTTACTTTTACCAAAGTCAAATTTTCATCACTTATTCAAATTCAGATTTATTTTGCTTAACAAATCGTTTAACCATTTTAATAATTGGTTTCACTTACATTTTCTCATTTTATAAATTATACAACTTATATTCAACAATTACCACTTGGATTTTTATTGGTTCGCTTATACTTCCTTTAATTTAACTCCATCCTTTAAGTTAAATTTATTCTATCAAAATTCAATTTGTATAAGTTATCAACTCATTTATCATTCCCATAAATATTTTAAATAGGATTCCAGAGTCTTTTCAATCTTTCAAAACCATTTTTGAAATCAATTCAAATTATCCTTTGAATTTCCAAAACCCAAACTCAAATTTTCCAAACAACTTTCATTTAAAACAATTTGGCAGCAATCCCTCTTTTGGAAACCCGAAAATAAACACCGATGATGTCGCGGTCATCATCGGAATTATTTTCCAACGACCGAAAAGAGTTTAGAGCTTTAATTTCTCCAAAACAATTTTTCAAAATATCAAATCCTTTCAAAACACTTCTCTGGAATTTTATTTCAGATTATAAATCTTTTACTTATATAATTTCACTTCTTATATATAAGATTATTCCACAATTGTAAATTATTTTAATTATAACTTCATACACATAGTTCATCGCTTATACAATTATTCTTTTACAATATGTTTCATTCAACTTATTCAAACAACTTTTATTTACTTGCATATATCTTACATTTTCAACAACCAACAATCAATTTTATATACACTTTAATAATTCTGAAAATTTATTCCTTTATATATAAAATATAATCAAGGTAAAATTATTTCATTTACCCAATTTAAAACAATATCGTGTCAAATTGTTCTGTACAAGTGTTTAGAGATCCTTATCAACAACATTAATTGCCCGTGTTGACCAGAATCCATATACCACCCAACAAACCAATCATCACAATATAAAACAATTTCATATTCACTAACAAATACGCGCTCGTATCTGTTATTACACTCACACTCATTCCAGAGTACTACTGACTCTATCTCTAATGAGTAATACCCAACAGAGCCATGGTTGTCGCTTAACCATATGCTTTGATACCAAATGTGACGTTTGCGATTTTTCGACGCTCGAAAACCGACATCAATACGTCCACTGTATCAACTGCCGAGCAATCGAATGCCGGAAAACCGTACCGTTATGGTTAAAGAAGAAGAAAGAGGTAGAAGAAGAGAGAAAAAGATAGAACAGAACAGAAAGAAGCAATAGAACAATATCAGAATCTCACATATCGCAGCGGAACAACATATAATAGATAAATGAATAATCTTTAAACAAAGAACTATGTCAGTTATTACATTACATCATATTACATTACATTACATCATCAGAGTGTACAACAACAAACAGCGGAAAAGAAATACTATATACTAGTTATACGCCATGCCATCCAGCTTGCCTCCAGCAACTCCTGAATTCCAGGATATCCTGATAAACCTGACTCTAGACTGCCCGTGTGGAAATTGGTGGGCACCCAGAGTTTAGGAAGGAAAACAATAAACTCCGAGTCAGTCATGTGACTGGTGTAAGAACTCAAAACAGTTTATCTTTAAAAAAAAGTACAGGATAATTTTAAAATAGATTCGCAATGCTTCTTAGAAAATGAGACTACCATAAGGCCTCCCGCACACACACACAATGCAAACGCAGAATCGGAGGAGATTTCTCCTTATGATAGTCAAAGATGCTTGGTACGCATTGATAAGAAACATTTGATATTATTACTAGTGCATAGTGTAGGAAAAATCATTTCGAAAGTAAAGATATAAATCTTAGCCAACATACGACCATTATCGTATGCCTACTATAGCCACCATGTTCAATAGCAGGTTACCGCCACATTCCATGGCAGGTTATACAACTAAAACCGTACAGGGTTCGTATTGTTTCTTTGGATTTCCAACAAATGGTCAGGTCAAGGAACTTCCCATTGCCACATGGGTACGCCTCTAGAAAGACGACCCGAGAACCTAACCGGATCTCTGCCAACACAAGGCCGGGTTACCCCTAACTGGGCAACTACTGACACGAATATGTCATTCCCCGATCGTAACTGATCTATATCCGAGGATCCTCGATTTCCAACAACCACAAAGCAATAAATTTGCAGCAACAACATAGGTTAAGTATCTGGGCTCCATACCATGATACAACCTCTATCCAGAAGGAATGACATGCACTAAAGGGAAGCTACCCCCTAATAACCTTTTCGCATCCTTCCTGTTTTGACCATTTCCGGGGTGTGAGGTCCGACGAAGTCTCGTCCACAAAGCCACGCTTTAGACAAAAGCTGTGCTTTGATCATCAAATGCTCAACAGCACTTCGTATGCCACATTACCAATTTGGGAATGTATCACTAGTAACCATCAACTACATAGCCTCTAAGGGTGTTAAGCTAAGAGAAAAAAATTGTCCGCCACCAACGGAAATATATTTGATAGAAACCAGCTTTATATCTCAAATTGTAACGTCAGACACACATCCATACAAGTCCGTTCCGGGATCGAACGGAACCGAAGGCACTTACAAAGAAGTCCTTGCAATCCGAATATTCACTAATCACGACCGGACTTCCCATCACAAAGGGTAATAAATTTCTATATCGGAGATCAGCCGATGCAAAAACATTCGACGGTAATCCTTCCGTTTTCACAAATATCCGGTCTTCAACACCGGTCATCAATTGGAATCCATACGACGTATCACATATTCGGAATGGGTTGTACGACCCCAAGGTCCTTTCCCGGCTAACCCGAATAGTGAGCGCTTATTCAAAAATAAGTGTGGCATTCAAATTCAAGCAATCACAACAAATACCTTTTCAAAGGTAAATATTGATAGCCGGTTATTTAACTATCAATAGGCATGCTTAACATCACCAGATTCCAAATAATTTTCCAAATTATTTATTTTCTAAAATATCTTTACTAGATATATAATTTCCACACTTCAACCATTTGAAAACAAATTTCAAATCACTTTTCACCTTTCAATCTTTGAAAACAAATTTCAATCATTTTCCTTACGCGGAAATACTTACATTTGAAAATGGTTCATTTAAACCAATTAAATAAATCCTTAACGATTTACTTTATATTTACGTTCCAAATCTCTAAATTTATTCCCACGGTTCAAAAATAAATCAACGTTTATTTTTAAAAAAAAATCCCTTTCTTTTATAAATTCCATAGTGAATTTACAATTCCAAAATATCTATGAATATACGATTTCAAATCGATTTCTAATATTCATTTTCAATTTATCTTTAAAAGATAAAATCTCAAAATATTCACTTCATATTGGAAAACATTTCCATACTTATTTAATAATAAGTAATTCACAAATCCATTTATTTTCAACATTTAGAAAATATTCAATATACTTAAATCGAAATTAAGTATGTATTTCATTCTTTGAAGAAAACGTCCTTTCAAACACATTTATTTGGGTAAAAACAAATGTTGCGTAGAACATAGTTACGACAACCCAAAATCACTAGTATAGGGATTCGAAATTTAGATAGATATATAAATCTCAATACTATACAAAATATTTCCTTTCGGAAACCATTTACTATAACAACAGTGTTATAGTCCACCATTTCCTTCTATTTCTCGAAAACGTCTATTTCAACAATGAATGTTGAAATCTATGGTTTCGATTCATAATACATTTTAAAACGTCTTTTAAAACAATTAGCTTCATTATATAATATCATTTTTCCAAACCATATCCATTTTATTTAACAATATATTCACTGTCCAAAATCGTAAACTTCACTAACCAAATTCAATATTTTCTACATATTTTATTTCAAGGATAATTCGCTATCCGAAATCGCGAATATACTTACTTTTAATAAATTTCTATATTCAATTTATCAAATTCCATTGATTTCGAATTTATAAACAATATCTATAAATTCCAGTTCTATTTATAAACTTCGATTTATAAATCTCCTTTATTAATCCAATTCAATTTATATATCTCAAATATATACCAAAAGTCTGTATTATAAGTTAAATACTTATAATTCATTTATTTACAAAATCATTCTTTTTAAAACTTCTATTACTTATAAGATTCATTTATATTTTATAACAACTTCAACTTATAAAATCTCCTTTATTAACCATTTCTATTAATATCCCATTTAAATGCCCAAAATCCAGTTTATAAGTTAATTACTTATAAATCTTCTATTTTACAACATCTATTCATTTTATAATCTTCACAATTTATAAATCTATAATTTTCGTTCACTTATGAAATCCAATTTTTATTTCTTTTTAACACTTATAAAAAAACTCGTTTTATAAATTCCAATATTATATATATATATATATATATATATATATATATATATATTATAAATACCAATGTTAGAAATCTTTTATATACATCCTTTATAATAATTCAAAAATCCAAATTTAAACTATTTTATAAATCTATTTATTTAAAAATCACCTTTTGGTTATATTTCACAAAAATCTTAATTTTTATAACATAAAAATTTATAACATTTTAATTATTTAAAATGAATCAATTCAAAAATTTAATGAAACATATACTTTGAAAAATCATTTTAAAAATCCTTTTAAAATCAAAAATCGTTATTTTTAAACTTTAAAAATGGATCCGATGATGCAACAGCACCCAATAATCAATCACGACAAAAAACATCATATATCATCATATGATAATCAACAAACATCAAAATATCTGTAATCAAATAAATACTAGTGAGGAATCCAGTTGGATCCCTCCAACCTGTTTCCCTGCATCCAAAGACATTAGCACAATACTAATTCTGTTCCAGTACGGAATTATCGTGGTATAAGGGATTTATAAAATATTATCCGCTTAATAGACAGCGCAATAGGGTCTCATCCGCTATATAATGCGGGAAATCAACTCCAAGTACATAAATAATACCAATTTCACTTTGCCGTGAAATATTCGCGGTATATGTTTTTAATAAATAACCTTCGCTTACTAACGGCGCATAATGTCTATTTTAACAATCAATAGATAACAATTATCATTCGAACATACAATCAAGAAATTTTAAATATAACTATTTAAATTTAAATCGAAACAATTCGATTGAGTGAGAAGTTCTCACCTTGCTTCCAATTCAGTTTCAGCGTTTTATTTCGAGTAAAATTAAACGCGCGTTTAATTTTACCCGAAATTCTCACTATCTACAAACGACTCCAATTTCGAAAATCCGAGACTATTTGAAAAATGACTATTTTAACATATCAAATTAATATTAAAACAATTTTGATGCGTTTCGAGCTGCCACGGTCAAACGAAAACTCTGATTGCTATGAAAATTGAAATCCGATAATAACAAACTATTACGGATCCAATGGAACTAGTTTCGTCCAATTCTGAGACTGTTCGAAAAATGGCTAATTTCACTAGTCGATTAAATATTAAAATATCCAATTTTCACAAATTAACTCTAAATTCAATTTTAAAAGTTCTATAACATCATTCTAACTTCAATATGATTAGATAAAAAATTTCAAATCAATTTTATCATATTAAACCCAATTTCCAATTATTTCTGTATTTTCAAATATTAAATTATCGATTTAATTATCCAATTAAATCCGATTATTCGAAATAAAATTTATTCGACTTATAACTTTCACTTATTAATATTTAAAATTAATTAAATATACGAATTTTAATTAATAAAAATCCTGGGTCGTTACATTCCAAGTATGAAAAATAAGATTTTGAATAAATGGGAATAAGTGATTTTCTTAAAAACTCAAGCGTTATTATGTAAAGGAATGAAGAATTTATATTAAACATGTAACGACCCAGGATTTTTAGTAATTAAAATTTGAATATTTAATTAATTTTAAATATTTAATAAGCGAATTTATAAGTCGAATAAATTTTATTTTGAATTATTGGATTTAATTGGATAATTTAATAGATAATTTAATATGTTAAATTATGGAAATAATTGAAAAATTGAGTTAAATATGATTGAAAATGATTTGTAAAATTTTATTTTATCATGTTGGAGTTAGAATGATATTTTAGAACTTTTAAAATCGAATTAAAAGTTAATTTGTGAAAATTGAATATTTTAATATTTAAATCGACTAGTGAAAATAGTCAATTTTTGAACAGTCTCAGAATTGGACGAAACCAGTTCCATTGGATCCGTAATAGTTAGTTATTACCGGATTTCAATTTTCGTGTCGATCGGAGTTATCGTTTGATCGTGGCAGCTCGAAACGCATCGAATTATTTTTAATTTTAATTTGGCGAGTTAAAATAGCCATTTTTCAAAAAGTCTCGGATTTCGACGAAACTAGTTTCGTCGGATCCGTAATGTGATATTATTGTAAGGTTTCAAATTTCAAGTCAATTGGATTTACCGTTTGTCCGGTACAAATTAAAACGCCTAGAAAATCATTTAAATCGGTTTAATTTAAATTGAACATTTATTGACATAACTCACACAGATGTCCGAATTAGCTTCCGAAACCTGTTCCATTGTGTCCGGAACGCGGGGTAAACCCTAGAAACGCTGGTTACGGCGCGTGAATCGGAGTTCGGAATTTCCGGATGAATAGTGTTCGATTTTTTCCTATAAATAGCCCACCACTCTAAAAAAAAACAAAAGAAAACCTAACCCTAGCCGCCTCCACCAGAATCAATGGCCGAAATCTTCAGTTCTTCTCCCCTCATTATCTCCCAATCCATTCAATGATTTCGAAAACTTTCTAAATGAAAGTTGTAGAGCGTGGAGAGATCTCCACATCCATACGGTGGAGTGGCGAATAACTCGACGAATTGATGGCAATTCGTTTGTGAAGGCGTGCGTTTGGACACGGTTTTCGAGGAGATTGGGGCTACCGAGTGTCGCCGGTCTCTGGCCGTGGGTAGAGCGTGGATAGGCGTGTCGAACGGAGGTGGTTGATCGAGGTGGAGGCAAGCGTAGTGGCGTGCGTTTTAAACCCTAGGGGGCGAGCTTCATGGGTTCGTGCGTGTTCTTGTGCCTGGGAAGTTGCGTGTTTGGAGAAGATGGGTAGGCACGGCTGTGATTTGCTGGAGGATGGATCCTACGGCCTATATTGAATGTAGGGTTTTAATTATAAAATAATGTTGTAAATTGTTTATATAAATTCGTATAAACTTTGAAAAATCATAACTTTTTCATACGAGGTCGAAAACGCGCGAAACTAGTTGCGTTGGAATCGTATGGACGAGCACTACGCGTTGGAGTTGGATTGGAGTTGTTTGGAGTTAGTGAGAATTTTGGGTAAAATTAAACGTCCGTTTAATTTTATTCGAAATAAATCGCTAAAACGGAAATTAAAATCAAGGTGAGAACTTCTCACTCAATCGAATCAGTTTCGATTTTATTTTAAATAGTTAGATTTAAAATATTTGAATGCATGTTTGAATGATGATTGTTATCTATTGATTGTTAAAATAGACATTATGCGCCGTTAGTAAGCGGATGTTATTTATTAAAAACATATACCGCGAATATTTCATAAACAGTGAAATTGGTATTATATATAATAGCAATATATATATTGGCATATGTATATATTGGAGTTATTGATTTCCCGCATTTGTATAGCGGATGAGACCTTATTGCGCCGTCTATTAAGCGGATAATATTTTAAATCCCATATACCGCGATAATTTCGTACTGGAGCGAAATTGGTATTGTGCTAATGTTTTTGGATGTAGGAAAACAGGTTGGAGGGATCCAACTGGATTCCTCAACAGTATTTATTTGATTTCAGATATTTTGATATTTGATGGATTATCATATCGATATATGATATCGTTGTTGTCGTGATTGACTATTTGGTGTGTAGCATCATTGGACCAAATTTGGAATTTTAAAATGATTTTAAAGTGATTTTTGAAAGTTTACGTTTATAAAATATTTTTGGAATTGATCCATTTTAAATAAATAAACGTTATAATTTTTAAAGTTATAAAAATTATGATTTTGAGAAATACGGTTAAAGATTTATTTTTGAGAAATATGGATTAATGATTTTATAAAATAGTTAAATCGGAATTTTTGAATTTATTATAAATTGATTTTATAAAGGATTTATAAATTGATAATTTATAAATAAAAATATTTGAGTTATAAAACGAGTTTTTATAAGTGTTAGAATGAATTGTGAATGAATTTCATGAATGAATGAAATTTATAGAATTATAAACGGTGAAGTTATAAATGGAATTTTATAAGCAGTAGGTTTATAAAATTTATAAAGTTATTGAAAGAATAGATTTGGATAAATAATTAAATCTTATAAGTTATAAGATTTATAATTATGAAGTTCAAAGGAACGATTTTTGCAAACAAATAAATTATAAGTATTTAACTTATAATATGAACCTTTGGTATATAATTGAGTTATGAATTGAATATAGGGTAATAAAGGAATTTATAAACGTTGTTTTATAAATTCGCAAACGACTTATTTTGATAAATAAATTGTTGAAACTTAGTAATGGAGTTATATTCATGTTTTTGACTGTGAATAATCCTTTGAAATAAAATGAATAAAAGGATGAAATTGATTAACGTAGTATATTCACGTTTTTGAATAGTGAATAATATGTTAAAGAAAATGTTTAGATGTGATGTTTTAAATTGAATTAAAATGATCTAACGATGTTTTAAAATGTGTTAAGATTCGAAACCATAGATTTCAACATTAATTGTTGAAATAGACGTTTTCGAGAAATAGAAGGAAATGGTGGACTATAACATTGTTGTTATAGTAAATGATTTTCGAAAGGAAATGTTTTGTATAGTATTGGGATTTATATATCTGTTTTAATTTCGAATCCCTATACTAGTGATTTTGGGTTGTCGTAACGATGTTTTACGCAACATTCGTTTTGGCCCAAATAAATATGTTTAAGAGAATGATTTCCTTAAAGAATGAAATATATACTTAATTTCGGTTGAGGTATATTGAATATTTTCCAAGTGTTGAAAATAACTTAAATTTGTGAATTACTTATGAATAAATAAGTATGGAAATGTTTTCCAATATAAAGTGAATATTTTGAGAATTTATCTTTTTGAAGATAAATTGAAAAGGAATATTGAAATGAATAATTGAAATCGAATATTCATAGATATTTTGGATTATAAATTCACTAAGGAATTTATAAAGGAAAGGGAAGTTGTTTAAAAATAAATATTGATTTATTTTTGAAGTGTGAAAACTATATATCTAGTAAAGGTATTTTGAGAAATAAATAATTTGGAAAATTATTTGGAATCTGGTGATGTTGTGCATATCCATTGATAGTTCAATAACTGACTATCAATATTTCCCTTTAAATGGGTAATTGATGTGATTTGTTTGAATTTGAATGCCACACTTATTTTTGAATAAGCGCTCACTATTCGGGTTAACCGGGAAAGGACCATGGGGTCGTATAACCCATTCCGAATATGTGATACGTCGTTGTGAGTTGCATTGAAGACCGGTGTTGAAGACCGAGTATTTGCGAAAGCGATAGGATGACCTATCGATTGTCTCTGCACTGGGTAGCTCCTGGTATAGAGATCTCCTAAGTGATGGGAAATTCGATCGGGATTGTGAATACCCAGATTGCAAGGGCTTCGTAAGAAGTGCCTTCGGTTTTGTTCGAGCCCGGAACAGACTTGTATGGATTGTATGTCTAACATTACAAATTGAGATATAAAGCCGATTTCTTTCAAATATATTTCTGTTGGTGGCGGAGAATTTATTCTTTTAGCTTAACACCCTTCTCTGAGACGTACGAGCTCAGAGGTTATGCAGTTGAATGTTATCAGCGATATATTCCCATTTTGGTAATGTGACATGCTGAGTGTTGCTGTAAATGATCATTGTGTTGATTATTTGTGATAGGATCGTTTATTTGATCGTCTATCCTGGTGATCATTTCTATGATCATTTGTTGACCCAAAGCATGGCTTTTGTATAAAGTATGTTTTTGTGGACGTGACTTCGTCGAGCCTCACAAACCGGTAATGGTCGAAACAGGAATTGTGCGGCAAGGTTTCCAGGGATCGCTTCCCTAGGGTATGACCATTCCTTCTGGAAAAGGGTAGTATCATGGTATGGAGCCCAGATACTTACTCATGTTGAAAACACTTTATGATTGTGTGATGATGGTGACGAGCGCTCGGTTTAAAGGTTCCAAAGGACCGGGGGTGGTATATCTGAGGGTTTGTAATATTCCTTGGGAAAAGGGATTCTCGGCTTTGTTTAGCAGAGAACGGTGGTTCTCGGGGCGTCCTTCCAGAGGCATTTCCATGTGGCAATGGGAAGTTCCTTGGCCTGACCATTTGTTGGAAATCCAAAGAAACAATACGAAACTTGTACGGTTTTAGTTGTAGAACCTGCCATTTAATATGGTAGCTATAGTAAGCATACTATAATGGTACCTATGCTGGCTAAGATTTATATTCTACTTTCGAAATGAATTTTTTCTACACTATGCACTAGCAATAATATCAAATGTTTTTTTTTTAATGCGTATCAAGCATCTTTGACTATCATAAGGAGAAATCTCCTCCAAGTCTGCGTTTGCATTGTGTGTGTGGCAGGAGGTCTTATGGTAGTCTTATTTTTAAAAGCATTGCGAATTGACTTTAAAAATATTCGTCTATTTTGATTTTAAAGATAAATAAACTGTTTTGAGTTCTCACACCAGTCACATGACTGACTCGGAGTTTATTGTTTTCCTTCCTAAACTCTGGGTGCCCACCAATTTCCACACGGGCAGTCAAGAGTTAGGTTTATCAGGATATTCTGGATATTCTGGAGTTGCTGGAGGCAAGATGGATGGCATGGCGTATTACTACTATATAGTATTTCTTTTTCCGCTGCACTGTTTGTTGTTGTTTGTTGTTGTACACTCTGATGATATGATGTAATGAAATGTAATGTAATGTAATAACTGATATAGTTCTTTGTTTAAAGATTATTCATTTATTATTATATGTTGTTCCGCTGCGAATTGTGAGATTCTGATGTTGTTCTGTTGTTTTCTATTCCGTTCTATTTTCTTTTAATTCTATTTTCCATTTTCTTTTCTCTATATTTTCTATTCTTTTTCCCCCTATCTTTTCTATCTTCTTCTCTTCTTCTGTCTTTTTCTTTTCTTAAAACCCTCAGTGTTCGATTTTCCGTCGTTCGATTGCTCGGCAGTCGATAAAGTGAGTATCGATGTTGAATTTTCGGAAGACGAAGAATCGGGTCCTGACAAAACAATTCAAGGTTTTAAATTTAGTGAAAAGGATAAAGAAGGAATTTGGGAAATATGAAATTTGTATTTTCAGTTAAAAGATTTTAAATCATAAGTAAGAATTAAAAATCTAAAGTTAATTGGTTTTGAAATAAATGAGTAAGTAAAGGAATTTATTTCAAAATGGAGTAAATTGGAAATCAATTTGAAAATTGATTTGAGTGTTTGAAATTGGAAATCTAAAGGAGAATGTGACTATGAAATTTATAAACTGGGTTCATAAAGTGAAACAGATCTCAGTGGATATTTGGAAGTATAAATTTCACGGTAGGAATTTATTAAGGGAATGGTAAATTTGTTTAAAGCTAAATAGTGATTTATTTTTAAAGGACGTGAAAGAGAAGTGTATTTCCCTGAATAGCTAAGTACGTTTTCAAAGCAAATTATTAAATATAAGTTAAAAGTTTTAAATTTGTTTTAAAAGCATGTTTTAAATGTTTAAATTTTAAAGTAAGTCTTTTTCAAATTTATTATAGTAGTAATTATTTAAAGGGGACTTGGTATTAGGTTTTAAAAAGAGAAAATTTTAGTTTATATTTTACAAAGTAGCTTTATTTTAAATATTCTTAAAGTATATATTTTTAATGAAGTAGTAAAGTAGTTTTTTCTAAATTTAAATGTTAAAGTATGTTTTATAATATAGTGTTTTAAATTATTTTTAAATCTAAAGTGTTTGTACTTTGTGATTTCAGTGGAAATAGAAAATATTTGGGGAATGTATTCCGTGAGAGGAAGATGGTTTGAAAACTGTCTTCAAAAAGGTTTGAAAGTGGAAATATATCTTGCGAAGATATTTTGAGGTTAATAAATAATTTGGAAAATTATTAATGTTTGATGGTTGTTTGTGAATGTTAATTGATAGTTAAATAACCGACTATCAATATTGGCCAATGCGTTGATCTTTTCGAAGAGACTGAGATCGGGATTTATTTCCCGAAAACCACTTCGATCCGGTTTGAACGTTTTTGTGTGGAAAACAAGAGTTTGGATTCGAAGGTGAGGAGTGAAGTGCAAGGGCTAGTCGCTTCTAATCCTGAGGGTAATTCCAAAATGGATGTAGTAGGAGTAGTGCCTTCGGTTCCGTTCGAATCCGGAACCGACTTGTATGGATGAAAGCTTTTAGAACATCGTCAGGTAGATGATGAGCATTCTAAGAGATGTGTTCTAAAAGGTAACGCTTAGCCTCGAGCCTCATCAATCGGGAATGACTGAAAATCAGGAGATATGCAGCAAGGCTAAGTGGGTAGCACCCATTAGGGTAAGGTCATCCCTGTCTAGATGTCCCTTTTTTTATTCGGCTTGGTGGGCGGTTGCTGATCCCAACCGCGGGGTGATCTTACTCAGGATTATCCGGTAAGGGGTAGTCTGGGTCTTGTATTGTAGGGGATCGAGAGGGATCCATGGTACGGTGATCTAGGCCACGTACTATTACAGGTGGTACCCCAGTGCCTAGTCATTAGTTGGAAATCCATTCTCCCTACGCACCTTTACGGTTTTGATTGTGCCCAACTATTGCTGAAACGTGAGATGCAAGCATTTTAGCTAGATTATATTTTACTTTCGATAGACACTATTATAATATCAGACGGATTTGATAAAAATTATTTTGGCTATCGTAAGGTAAAAACTCGACATGTTTATTTGTGGCGCGGTCTTACGAGATGCTTTTGATTTCAAAGGATTTTTATGACTTTACTAATCAAATTGAGTATGATTTTCTCACGCTGTATTCCAGACT
Organism: Allium cepa; assembly: GCA_030765085.1. NCBI lineage: Eukaryota > Viridiplantae > Streptophyta > Magnoliopsida > Asparagales > Amaryllidaceae > Allium > Allium cepa. The sequence goes on along the minus strand of CM060928.1, from coordinate 1,025,801,761 downwards.
GACTCGGGTTTTTTTAACTGTAATGCCCGGGTCAGAACGAGTATTATAGATTACAGGAAAGAATGCTGTGGAGTTCAGGAGACGAGCTGGATGGAGAGACGTACTCCCGTACATGATTAATATTCCGCAGTGTATTCAATTTGTGAGGACAGGTTATGATTACTATCCAGTTGTGTGTTATGTGTTTATTGTACTTTGATGATGTAATGTATAAACAGATATATTTTCTTTTGTGTAAAGATCTGTATTTATCTATAATATTTTATTTCGCTGCGTTGGTGAGATTCTGATGTTGTTCTATTTTCTTCTTCTATCTCCTTCTTCTTTAACCCTAATGGTTCGGTTTTCCGGCATTAGATTGTTCGGCATTTGATATAGTGGGCGTATTGATGTCGATTTTCGGGCGTCGAAAAATCGGGTCGTTACAATAACAGAATATATATCAATATCTGTAGATAAAAAAATACTGGTTAGGAATCTAGTTGGATCCCTCCAACCTATCTCCTGCAACAAATATACATATTAGAATATGTGTACAATGTCCGCTTCGAGGCAGACACACGTACAAAGGGTCATCCGTTCATACATGGGAACGTATAGGTTCATCTGCTCCACTAGGTAGGTATAAATCCAAATACCAATCAATATATAGATAATATATCATATATCATCCAAACAATCATCATCATCATAAATAACATTTATTCTCACTTATATAAAAATATTAGTGAGTCAGAAAGAGTCAATTGTACTCACATTATCTCCAACAGCAGTTGCAATGTTTTATTCCGAATAAAATTAAACAGTCGTTTAATTTTACCCAAAATTTTCACTAGCTCAAATAAATCCCAATCCAGTTCCATAATATGGTGCTCGTCAATATGAACCCAACGCAATTCGTTTCGTCAATTTTCGACCTCGTATGACAAAGTTACGACATTTTAAATTTTGCATGATTAAAATTATATATAAATCCATTCCAATATTATTATTTATATTTTAAAACCTTACTTCATCTCGGTCGTATGTTTTTGTCCCTTGAATCTAGGTCGTTGTTTCTTTCTTCTCCCCCTTTCATTTTTCACGCAATCGAACCCACAAAGCCGCCAATTATCACGAATTTTCGCACGACCCACGATCACCTCGCCGATGATCGAACGCCATCGTTTGAAGCGCCCCACCGCCGTCCACAACCACCTAGAGTTGCCTAGAGATCGGTCAACCATCTCGCTCAAAAAACATGAAATAACGCACGCGTTTGAACACAAATCATCGTCGATCCACTGCTTGAAATCCAACCTCGACCGTATGGATTCGAAAAGCTCGAGAAGCACTACAGTTTTGCTTTAGAAAGTTTTCAAAAATATTGAAGGGATTGGAAGATTTTGAGGAAAGAAAATTGGATGTTTATGGCCATTAAAAAATTAGGGCCGACGGCTGCTAACCCTAGCTAGGATTTTAGAGAAGAAAGCAAGTTATGACGTCTTTTTATAGAAAACTTGACGACACGGTTCATCCTAAAAATTTTCGAACTCGAAACGAGGCGTGACGCCTGGAGTTTATAATGTTTTACTCCTATTTCGAGTGCAATGGAATATATATCGAGAGCCAATTCGATCGTATTTGAAAGAAAGGTTTTCGAATCGAATTATTTAAATTTAAAATTCACTTAAACAGATTTCTACGCGTTTTAGCTTGTCCCGGACAAACGTAAATTCAATTGACACGAAACTTGAAACCTTACAATAATATAACATTACGAATCCAATGAAACTGGTTTCGTCGAAATCCGAGACAATATGAAAAATGGCTATTTTTACTCGTCAATTAAATATTAAAATATTTAATTTCTACAATTTAATTTTTAATTCAATTTTAAAAGTTTACCAACATCATTCTAATTCAAATAGAATTTAATTCATCTTTATACAACATTTTTATTCATTTTAATTTCAATTTCCCAATTATTTCAGCAATTTCAAGTATTAAATTATCAATTAAATTATCCAATTTAATCACTATATTCGAAATATAAGTTATTCAGCTTATAAAATTAACTAGTGAATATTTAAAATCAATTAAATATACGAATTTCAAATGACTGAAATTCTAGGTCGTTGCATTCTCCCATACTTAAAAGAATGTCGTCCTCGAAATTATCAAGTAAGAAAAAGTCACAAAATCCATTAGCTCTTCAAAAACAATTCGCTCAAACTAGATATCAAATCTATTTAAACATTTTAACGTTTCCAAAATCCATTAGTTAAACTTCTTATAAAAACTTCTCTAAGTTTCAAATTCATTCTTAGTTACCTTCAAAACTTAGTAATATTGTTTAACCTTTTACTAAAAATCAAAATTTTAGTTATAAATTTTTATCCAAAATTCCCAAAAAAATTCTAGCGCCTTAAATTTTCAAACAAATTCGCCAGCGTCTCCTTTGCATGGTTCGATCGTAGTAGGATCACAACATATATATATATATATATATATATATATATATGTATGTATATGTATATGTATGTATGCATGTATGTATGTATGTATATATATATATATATATATATATATCACAAATATACATCTCATCTTCGAGGATGAGGCATCTAGTAGGGAAAAAAGTATAAAAGTGTGATATGTAATCCGAGATATGTACCTTATATATTATTAGCAAGCATATACGGCTAATATAGCATGAAAGCGAGCTCCAAATGCGAAGCATACACCATCCGCACCTACTAAACACTCAACAACAATGAGAAATATGTATATATAAAAGTAATATCAGTATACAACATATACATTACAACAACTATATATGCCAATATAATAATGCAACAAAATCAACAAATCCAATCATCAAACAACTATTATCCAACTAACGTCCAACAGCTATCCAATCAATCCATAACCAAATCAATATACATTCACTTTTCATTAAAATTCATTGAATTGATTTTCAATTTAATCACATTTGATTCAATAACATTGGATTTTTTTTACTAACATTCATTCATTTTCAATTAGTTTACATTCACTAATTCATATTCAAATTTGTTCACTTTCAATTCAAATGAAATTCAATTACATAACTTTCAATTTTATTAATTCAGTTTCATACGAATTTATATACAATCAACTAACAATCATCTAATCAACCAATGTATAACCAACATAACCAAATTTATTTACTTCACTTTCATTCAATTATTTTCATTTTACACTTCAAGTTGAATTTCCTTATATAACTCAAATTCATATTCATTTTCATCAATTCACTTATTAATTTACTTCGATACCAAAATCAACTTCATTTACATTTACTTTCACTTATACAACTTAAGTTCACTACTAATTTTAATTCAAATTTTATTTTATTTAACTTTTATTTAAGTCAAATTTCATATAACTAATCAAATTAAGATTTTGTTTTGCTTAACAGAATTGTTTAAACATTTTAACAATTGGTTTTACTTACATTTTCTCGCTATATAAGTCATACGACTTATTTATTCAAACTTTCAAATTCATGTCATATTATCATTTAACTTTTAAGTTTAATTTTAATGCCAATACTATATCTAATATAATTCAAATCAAATTCACTATATTTAAATTTACTAAAATTAAATTTCAAATCATATATTTATTATACTAACCCAAAATTTATTTCAACTTTACCAAAGTTAAATTTTTTTAATCTCATACTATAAGTTCAAAACTCGTTCTACTTATATTTTCAACTTGCATTTTAAATTCAAATTTTTTTATCAAAACAAAACTTAAATTTCAAATTCACTATTGGTAGCAAATCAATCACATAGAAACTTGAGAATGATACCGATGATGCTGCAGTCATCACCCTTATTATTTCCCAGCAATAGTAGTGAATTCAGTGCTTTATATCCTTTTAAAAAAAGTTCCCTTTTATATTTATAAATCATATTTACAAATCTTATATGGCATCCCACATACTGACCACATACCGACCAGAATTCACAAACAGCTCAACGGATAAGCAAACACAATATAAAACATCTTATATTCACTAACAAATACGCGCTTATATATATAATACACTCAAACTCAATCTAGGGTGCTACTGTCCCTATCTATACCGAGTACACATCAAAGCTTAGGAATATACAAAATCTAAGATTTGATACCAAATGTAACGAACCGCAAATCCGTACCCTTTGAATCGACAATAAACCACACATGTCCGAACCAAAAAGCATAGACTAACGGAAAGTAAAGAGAAAGAAAAGAAGAGAGAAGAAGAGAAGAGAAGAAAGAGATAAGATAGAACAAAACAGAACAATACAGAATCTCACATCGCAGCGGAAAACATATAATATCATATCAATGATCTTTACAAAACAGAAACTGTATATATACATACAACAATCAGAGTCAACAATCAGTCAATTGTTATTAGCCTGAACAGTTATAATAACTTGTTCTCACAATTACTGATAATATATAACAACTAAACACAGCGGATAATCAAACAAAACATATACGTGTATACAAAATGAAGATCTCCAGCTCTCCTGCTGAAGCTCCAAAAGCATCAAAACTGAACCTGTAGATATACTCGGTCTGAACCGAGCATTGAAAGGGAAGAACGCCCGGATCAGTCTGGTAAACCAACATGAGAAACACACCCAACTGAATTTATTTAATTACCAAACTTTTCCTTTATCAAAACAAAAGTATCTCATAAGACATGTCCACACATAAACACGGATATGTTTTTACCTTACGATAACTAAAACATCTCATATCAAATCATCTAATATTAAACTAGTGTCTAGTATACAAATAATATTAATCATAACCGAAATTGTTACATTGATTAAATTTCAGCATATAGCCCAATTGGGTAATATAATCAAAATGGAAGGTACATAGTGGAGTTTGGATTTCCATACAAATGACCAGGTGAAGTGACTACCTTCCGGCAGTACATCTCAAGAAGAATGTAACGAGAAACCATCACAAAGTTTCTCTACCAACAAAAGACCGGCCCACCTCTATAACTAGATGGTACCGAATATATCATCCTCCGGTCGTTACCAACTTTTACCGAGGGCCCTCTAACATACAAACCACAATAATCAGATACACGATGTCATAGCGTGTAAAGATATATCTAGAAGAGGATGATCGTATCCTACTTGGGAATGACCCACTTAGCCTTGCTGCATATAACCCTGTTTTGGTCACTTCCGGTTAATGAGGCCAGAGGTAACGATTACCTTTCACAAATCACAACCACATCACTTTGAATGCCACATGGCCATTTCCGTTGACTACTAGTTGCCTTTCACAAAAATACAACCCTTAAGCTCATACGTCTCAAGAAGGGTGTTAAGCTAAGAGAAGTTGCCTTCACCACGTATGTTTTAAAAAACCAATGTACGTAATCAGTAGAAATGCAATGTCAAACAAGCATCCATACAAGTTGTCCAGGAACAGGACAAACCGAAGGTACTTTCCTACCACATCCTGTCGGGAAATCCCTAAGATTAGCAGCGAATAGTTCTTGCATTGGATATTTCATAATGAAGAGACTACTGCTACTGGATATATATTGGGATGTTAACCCCAAATGATCAACAAGAAGTCCCCACTATGAAAATCCGAAATATCAATATCATCATAAGCAACCTACACAATCGTCGCATATACGTTTGTGACAACCCGGGATTTTTGGCAAATATTAATTTGATAATCTTCCATTATAATTTTGCAAACTTATCTTTTCAAACAAATGAATGTCCTATCTATTTTCTATTATTCATACGTGAAATTTGAATAAAACTATGGTTTGAATTTTAAAATAAATATCTTAAAAATAAATTAGATTTAAAACTCTACATTTAAACACTAAGTGTGTATATACATAGTTATTAATTAAAATATAAATAGCTTATGCTAAAATAAGAATAAATAAATAGGTTTATATTATTTCTTTTGAAAATATATCAAATAAGTAAAAATAAAAATATATAAATGAAAATATAAACATAATATAAAAACATAAATAAATATAAATACATGCGTTAAGACATTTGTAAGCTAGGAGTGTCATGCAAATTCACAAGTGTCAATTTATTTGTTTTCTACAAAATAATAATAATAATAATAATAATAATAATAATAAGGTTATACAATTTACACTCTTATATATTTATCTCTACTCCTTCTCCTTTCATTTCTTCATCTTTTAAAATTTAAAACTAAAACCAGAATCAAAATAAAAGAAAAACAAACAACCTCTTTCCAGTTTCAATCTAAAGCAAAGAAAAGATTCAAATTCAAGCTTAAAGAAGAAGATCAAAATCAGTTGTTGTTTTCAAAAATCAAGTTTCCAGTTTCAAAGATCAACTAGCAATTTTCAAAAGTATTCTCGATTCCTCTGTTCAAAATACAGTGAGTAAACTAAACTTTTAAAAGCTAAAACCTCTTTATTTACTTGTGCATGTGATGATTAATGATAGTAATGACTTGTCCATTGTTTGCATGAATGTATAAATGTGATTGCCTGGTATATATGTATGAAATACTGTGTGGATGCCTGTGTGTGTACATGCAAACCCCTGTTCTTATCTAACAGACCAAAAATTAGTTCAAAAATCTAATTCTCTTCATTTAATCTCTTTTAAGTTACATCTTAAAAGGAAAAAGGTTTGTAATAACTAAACTCTATTTTTAAAAATATTTTTATGTGTAATTAACAAATAGTTTTACTAGGAAGTTGGAATGACAGTGAAAATGTTCTATATCAGAGAATTCGATTATTTTAATTTTAATTTTAACTGTCATAATCAGATTTGAATTCGAAAACTATGATTTTTAATAATGATAACAAGATTTTGTAAGTTAGTAAATTTAGAGAATTTGGTAATTGAACGGAATCGAGATTTTCGTTGATTTCTTGCGATCTTGGGTCGTGATTTTTGTTGAGGGTGGCTTGAAGGTCGGGGACCAAGGAACAAAAGATCGCAGAATTTTCAGTTTGTCGTGGTGGGTAAACGGTGAAGAATCAAGGTTTAAACCCTATTTTGGTCATCGATGTTTTCAAGGGCAATGTGGCGTCGTTTTCTCATTGGACTTGATCGGAGTATGGGGAAAAGGAGTATGAAGCTCTGGCGAAGGTGTGGGGCGAAGCTTCAGACGATCGGAGTTAGGCGATGCGAGGTGGTTTATGGTGGTCTGTTTTGTTCCAGTGGCGTTCGATTCGCTCGTTTTCAATTTTGAAGTTGTATCGGGTTTCTCAGTTGTGGGAACGATCGCGTGTGTCGTCATTGATTTGCTGGTGGTAGCAACGTTGGTCGGAGCAGTGACGATCGCATTTGCATGTGCATAGGTGTCAAAGTTTTGTTTGGGTTTGGATTGTTATTGTGTTAGGAAGAAGAAGAAGATAGGACTCGGGTTGTACTTAGGGAAGCATCGGGTTGTACGCAAGTTTTAGAGAAGAGAGAGCATCGAGGAAAAAGGATTTTTGACTCGGGTTTGAGTAGGGAAGGGCACCGAGTTTGGCTCGGGTCTATGCTTTAGTGTAGTAACAGTTTTTAAAGTAAATCAAAAACAAGTTTAACAATTTTCTTAACCAATTCTTTAATGATTAATGTTTTACCTAATATTTGGGTTAGTTAAAGGTTATATAATAATTTGTTTTTAACTTAAATTAATTAAGTTTAGAGTATTCATTATGTTATATTGTCCATTATTTTATTTAATTCCTAAGTTTATTAAAATGAAATTAAATAGTGTAATTAAGTAGTTGATTAAAGAAGTAAAATGTTTTAAGCTTATAATTAACCAAAGGTCTTTAGGATTTTGTATGTAATAATAAATTAATTTCAAACGTTTAACATAAATAAAATTTAAAAGATAATTAAGTAAATGATTAAGAAAAATGGGTTATACTTTTAATTAATTAAGGTTTTAAGTAACTGTAAATGATAATTAATTAATTCTAATAATTAATTAAAATAAAATAAATGGCATGCAATTAATTAATAACAATTAAGAAGGGTTATAAGTAATTAATTTATTTTGTGTTAAATTAAATTAATTATAAATTTTGTGATTAATTTATCTTGCTTATGGATGATGAAATTGTATTAAATGCTTGAATTGATTAATACCTCTAGTCTGTTAATTTGTGATATTCAGTGATGTGAAATGCCTGGATTCATCTGTTAATAAATGCGAATCATTTATTTAATTAGATATCTGTGACGAATTACTGTGTGATTATGATATCTGAATTTAAATTGAATTGTTTTCCTTAAGCAACTTGGCTTAAAAGATGGCGATGCATTCGAAGAGATCGGGGTCAGATATCAGCGATATCCTGAACAACTTCGATTTATTTTCCATAATTCTTTATAGATTTGATTTTTAAAACCAAATAGGCTGGAATGGAATAAATTAAGTAAACTTGGCCATACAAACTAAGTAATTGTACTTAGATATTATTTTAAAAATATCAATGGATTTGTGTAATAAGTGGTTGGCTATAACAAGATAAGAACTCGTAGTGTTGTACGAGTTACCCTGGTTTTCAAAGAAGCTTTATAACTTAGTATTTCAAGTTATATGGGTTTACTCACGCTGGTTTTCCAGCCTGACTCGGGTGTTACTTTATTGTAATGCTCGGGCCAGACCGAGTATTACAGATTTTCAGGTTAGGATGTTCTGGAGCTTAGGAGGCGAGCTGGATGGCAGGGATGTATGGAGTATATTCTGCTGTGTATTAGAATTTGTATTGGTTGCATTCAGGGGCAAGTTGTTACAACTGTCCAGTTTCTTGTGAATGGTTGTACTCTGATATATTGTATGTAAATTGACATTTACAGCATTTCTTAGTATAAATGCTGCTATTTGATATTATGTTTTGTTCCACTGCGATTGTGAGATTCTGTGCTGTTATTTTCTATTTCTTCTTCTACCTCCTTTTCTTCTTTCCCTAACAATCTGGGATTTCCGGCGTTTGATTGCTCGGCACTTCTACAGTGAACGTACTAGTGTCGAATTTTCGGGGTCGAAAATTTTGGGTCGTTACATTTGGTATCAGAGCTGAAGGTTAAGCGAGAACCTTGGCTCTGGTGGGTTACCCATTAGAGATAGGGTCAATAGTACCCTAGAATGAGTTGAGTGTATTATATGAGGGCGTACTTGTTATTTTCTTATATAATGATTTTAAAACTGTTTTAAAGGTAGTTTTTATGTAAGCTTATATTTTAATATATAATGCAATAATTTTTCTAATTATTACATATATTAAGGTAATTGATTGTTGATTATTGAAATTAAATAAGATCATAGAAATTTAAGTACAACCAAATAGAAATTTGGGTAAGGATTAACTATGCAAATAAGTTGAGCTAGAAATGGATTCAAAACTGAATTTAAATCCTAGAAAATTCAAAAGAATTTTCAAAGTATTGCAATAAATTACCTTGATTTGATTTTCCTACAAATGATTATGGAATATACGGTATGATTTCTAGACATGATAATTATCATAAATTGGGTATTATATCTTAATAAAGGGGTGTTTATTTTTCTAAAATAAATAATGATAAAGAAGAATGAAATTTTTTAGGGAAGTAACAATTTAGATAAGTATGACTTATAAACTGAAAAGGATTTAAATTTTTAAGTTTTAAAATCTAAGTCCAGAAATTTGAAATTGTTTCAAAGGGTTAAAAGATATAATAAATAATATTTTTAATGTAGGAATCTTATTTTAAAACAAGAGTTGTTTTAAATAAATTAAAGGAATTTGTTTAAATTAAAAACCAAGAATGGTTTAAAATTGGAAGTATGACTTGGTGTGCAAAGGAAATAAATATGTAAATATATGTAGGATATACATAATAACAAAGTTAATTGGAAGTAAACACTAAGTGTTGAGTTTTGAATTTTCCCCTGAAATGTGACATAAAAACCTAAAGAGAAATAAGTTTTTGAACTTATAAGCGAGAAAGGATATTGATAAGAAGTTTAAAATATGAAGTGGAGAATTCAAATTGAGTAAGGTTGACTAGATTAAATGAATTGAGATTTAACTTAGGGAAGTTAAATGGGTTGATTTAAAAAGGGAGTTATGTGTGATCTCAAAACGGGTTTGAGTTATGGAAATGGGTAATGGATGCTATTGATGGATGCTATAGATAATTTGGATGTTTAATTACTTTGACATATCCTGCTATCATCGTGTTGTTATTAATAATCTATGGAACTGTTAATTGAATTATTTAAATAAATTAAGAAGTGAATTGAGATAATATATATCCATTACTGAAATTAAATGGAAATAAAATTTTAATTTGAAATTATTTAAATGATTTTGATTTTTAGAAATAAAATTGAAATTATGGGAATGTAATCACTTTGAACTTAAGATTTAAATGTTAAGAATGAACTTGCAAACTGAAATTGTTTAAGAATTGGTTTCAAAGTTAGAACTCAAAATTGGGTAATAAATTGGATTTTGAAGATTAAATTGTTTAAAAAGTTTTGAAATCTTCCTTGAACCTTGAAATAAGTGAAGTAAAGTAATTTAAATGAATATTAGAAATTTGAACTCAGAATTAAATTCTTTAAATAATTAGGTTGTTAAAGTAAAGGTTAATTTGATTTAAGGGATTAAATCAACATTTGAAATTTAACTCGAATCTATATAATTCGAGATGGGTTAAAGTTGAGATTGGAATTGAAATTAGTTCAAATTGAAATTTTATTTGAATTAAGTGGAATTGTAATTGAAGTTGAATAAGTTTAAATTCAAATAGGAATTGATTTGAATTTGTAATGGGAATCGAGGTTAATTCAAATTGAATTGGAATTGGATCAATTTAAATTGAAGACTAAATTGAGATGGAGATCGGGAAATTGAACCAGTTTGACTCTAAAACTATTTTCAAACAAATTATTTTATTATAAACTGTTTTAAATCTATATTTCTAAGCTATTACTATACAACCTTTCTTTTTAAGACTCAAACTATTTTATTAATACTCAACTATTTTACAACTAATAGTTATTTTACAACTAATTACTATTTTACAACTATTTTGCAACTATCTAACTGTTCTACAACTATTTAACTATTTTACCACTATTTTATAACTACTTAACTATTCTACGACTATTTTACAACCAATAACTATTTTACAACCACTTAACTAACTATTTTAAACTTTTCAAACTATTTTCTAAATTTAAGTCGGTCAGAGTGCAAACTGTTTATAATTGAAGTGGTAACCCAAATGGAAATTGAAGCAATTGTGAATAAGTGAAAAGCAATCAAAATGAATGTGAATAAAAATGAAAATTGATTTAGCTAATAATCAATGAAGGTAAATACGTAAGATATACGTATATTACTCTATTCGCATAACGATTTGATCCAGATTCGAGCACGGAATTTCGAGATAGTATATCGATCCGAATTGGGATTTTTCACTCGATTTTCGACGGCGAACCCTGGATATGGATTTTTGATTGAATCTAGAAATTCTGTATCATAGATATGGCTATGCAAGGAGAATGATGGTTTTTGATCAAGAAACCGGATCTGAGTCCGAACTAGGAAGTTGGGTGGACGATACTAGTTCGGAAGTGAAATTGTGTGATCGAGTGCGCGATCGGATTTGATATTGCGTACGGATGATATATGTACATCGTACGTGCTTGAATGAAATAGATACTGAAATTTAGAAAAGAAATGTAAAAATTATTTTTGAAATGGAAAAGTATATTTTGAGAAATATATAAGAGTGGAAGTTGGATATCACTATAACTGAAACTCATTTTATAAGAAGTAAGTAAGATGGAAAATAACTTTATAAAGGGAATCGAATTTGAATGTTGATTTGGCATAAATAAAGTTATATATATTTGTTATATATGATAAACTCCCCTTGTTGAATCTATAACCAGAAGAAAAGATCTTTGAAAAATTTTGAAGTATAAAAAGGTAATTTATATATGTATGAAGTGATCCAAAAATATTTTGTTCTAGTTAAAAGAATAAACTTATATATATCTATATATAAATGATTTTATGAAATTGGGAAAAGGTTTTTGGAACCCATTGTTTTTGAAAGGCTTTTGATTTTGGGAAAAAGCAAATTTTAGGAATTTGGAAAGCTAAGTTTGAGAGCTATCGATTTTGAGATATCGATTTTGAAGTTTATATGTGATACATATAAAGAGTATGTTTTGAAAGATACTATATATGTATAATATAAAAATGTTTTGAGAATGCTGTGGGGAAAAAGGCGCTCCCATATAGAGTTGAAACTTAGTACGAGATCCACGGGGTGGTTCTACCTTGAGCCCTAAGGGGGGTTCTAAATTTTTATCCCAGAGGATGTCCAGACTAACTGAAGTTCCTGAGGATTGTGGTTGGGGTAGAGAAAGTTGAGGGCGTTGATGCCTACAGAGACATTGGAGTTATGCTATGACGACAACATAACTCGGTGTAAATGCGGTCTACTACGCTCCATGGTGGAAGTCGAGAGGCAGTGATTGCCTAAGGTCTACGTTTGATTTCGCTGGAAGAGCTACGTAACATCGATAGACTGCGATCTATGAAGACATAGTGAAAGTCGTGTGGCAGTGAGTGCCTACAGGCTACATTGGGATTCGACTGATGTAGTCTGCGATCTATGAGGTCTCTGTGGTGAAGTTTCATTTGGCAGCGAAATTCGAGAGCGCTGATGCCTACAGTTACAAGGTTTTTTCCATGATGGCAACGTAACCTTGGGTGTAGCTGCGATCTGTGGCGGTTCCATGGTGTAATCGAGGGGAGCGGAGGCCTATAGTTTTCTATGATTTCACTGGGATGGCGACGTAATCATCGGGTTAACTGCGACCATGGAGGGGGTGATGATTTCCAGAGCATTCTTACAAAAAAAATTCTATATTTTCACAAAAGTTTTCTAAGTATTTGCACTAGGTGTTGAAAACGGGTCTGCTAAGTACTTATAGAATTTCAGTTCTATGCCTGATCAACGTATGACCGAATTTCTATGAGAACAAGGATGGACTTGTTGAAACATCTAGTTATAAAAAGTATTTTTATAAAACTATTTTGATAATATTATGTAGATTTTTAAAAGTGTTCTAAAAATTTAAATAAAAGGGTTAAGAGTTAAAAATGTTTAAGAATAATTTAACTGGTTATTTAAGAGTTAAAAATGTCTGGATAATTAGGTTTGTTTGAATGAATTGTTTGCTTTGGTTGTTAGTATATGGTTGATGTGTATGATTTTTTGTTGAATACAAAAGCTTTTGGATTATCTTTTGCTTTTAAAATTTTGGAGACGAAATTATTTTAAGGAGGGACGAATGTGACAACCCACGATTTTTGGCAAATACTAATTTGATAATCTTCCATTATAATTTTGCAAACTTATCTTTTCAAACAAATAAATGTTCTATCTATTTTCTATTATTCATATGTGAATTTTGAATAAAACTATGGTTTGAAATTTAAAATAAATATCTTAAAAATAAATTAGATTTAAAACTCAACATTTAAACACTAAGTGTATATACATAATTATTAATTAAAATGTAAATAGCTTATGCTAAAATAAGAATAAATAAATAGGTTTATATTATTTCTTTTGAAAATATATCAAATATGTAAAAAGAAAATATATAAATGAAAATATAAATATAATATAAAAACATAAATAAATATAAATACATGCGTTAAGACATTTGTAAGCTAGGAGTGTCATGCAAATTCACAAGTGTCAATTTATTTGTTTTCTTCAAAATAATAATAATAATAATAATAATAAAAGGCTGTACAATTTACACTCTAATATATTTATCTCTACTCCTTCTCCTTTCATTTCTTCATTTTTCAAAATTTAAAACTAAAACCAGAATCAAAATAAAAGAAAAACAAACAACCTCTTTCCAGTTTCAATCTAAAGTAAAGCAAAGATTCAAATTCAAGCTTAAAGAAGAAGATCAAAGTCAGTTGCTGCTTTCAAAAATCAAGTTTCTAGTTTCAAAGATCAACTAGCAATTTTCAAAACTATTCTCTGTTCCTCTGTTCAAAATACAGTGAGTAAACTAAACTTTTAAAAGCTAAAACCTCTTTATTTACTTATGCATGTGATGATTGATGATAGTAATGACTTGTCCATTGTTTGCATGGATGTACAAATGTGTTTGCCTGGTATATATGTATGAAATACTGTGTGCATGCCTCTATGTGTACATACAAACCCCTGTTCTTATCTAACAGACCAAAAATTAGTTCAAAAAACTATTTCCCTTCATTTAATCTCTTTTAAGTTACGATCTTAAAAGTAAAAAGGTTTGTAATAACTAAACTCTATTTTTTAAAATATTTTTATGTGTAATTAACAAATAGTTTTACTGGGAAGTTGGAATGACAGTGAAAATGTAGTATATCAGAGAATTCGATTATTTTAATTTCAAGTTTCACTGTCATAATCAGATTTGAATTCGAAAACTATGATTTTTAATAATGATAACAAGATTTTTAGGTTAGTAAATTTAGAGAATTTGCGAATTGAACGGAATCAAGATTTTCGTTGATTTCTGACGATCGGTGGAAGATCGTGGGTCGTGATTTTTGCTGAGGGTAGCGTGAAGGTCTGGGATCATGGGAAAAATGGTCGTAGAATTTTCAGTTCGTCGTGGTAAGTAAACGGCGACAAATTAAAATTTAAAACCCCGTTTTGGTCATCGATGTTTTCGAGGGCAGTGTGGCGTCGTCTTCGCATCGGACTTGATCGGAATAGGAGGAAAAGGAGCATGAAGCTCTGGCGAAGGTGTGGGCTTAACGACGAAGCTTCAGACGATCGGAGTTAGGCGATGCAAGGTGGTTTATGGTGGTCGGTTTTGTTCCAGTGGCGTTCGATTCGCTCATTTTCGTATTTGAAGTTGTATCGGGTTTCTGAGTTATGGGAACGATCGTGTGTGTCATCATCGATTTGTTGGTGGTAGCAACGTTGGTCGAAGCAGTGACGATTGCTTGTGCATGTGCACGGGTGTCAGAGTTGTGTTTGAGTTTTTATTGTTGTTGTGTTATGAAGAAGAAGAAGATAGGACTCGGTTTGTACTCGGAGAAGCATCGGGTTGTACGTGAGTTTTAGGGAAGAGAGAGCATCGAGGAAAAAGGATTTTTGACATGGGTTTGAGTAGTGGAGGCCACCGGGTTTGGCTCGGGTCTATGCTTTAGTATAGTAACAGTTTTCAAAGTAAATCAAAAACAAGTTTAAACAATTTTCTTAACCAATTCTTTAATTGATTAATGTTTTTCTTTGTATTCGGGTTAGTTAAAGGTTATATAATAATTTATTTTTAACTTAAATTAATTAAGTTTAGAGTATTTATTATATTATATTGTCCATTATTTTATTTTATTCCTAAGTTTATTGAAATGAAATTAAACAGTGTAATTAAGCACTTGATTAAAGAAGTAAAATGTTTTAAGCTTATAATTAATCAAAGGTCTTAAGGATTTTGTATGTAATAATAAATTAATTTCAAACATTTGATTTAAATAAAATTAAATGATAATTAAGTAAATGATTAAGGTAAATGGGTTATACTTTTAATTAATTAAGGTCTTAAGTAATTGCAAAAGATAATTATTTAATCCCAATAATTAATTAAAATAAAATAAATGGCTTGCAATTAATTAATAACAATTAAGAAGGGTTATAAGTAATTAATTTATTTTTTGTTAGATTAAATTAATTATAAATTATGTGATTAATTTATCTTGCTTATGGATGATTGAATTTTATTAAATGCTTGAATTGATCAATACCTCTAGTCTGTTAATTTGTGTGATGTGAAATGCCTGGATTGATCTGTTAATAACTGTGAATCATTTATTTAATTAGATATCTATGACAAATTACAGTGTGATTATGATATACTGAATTTAAATTGAATTGTTTTCCTTAAGCAACTTGGCTTAAAAGATGGCGATGCATTCGAAGAGATCGAGGTCGGATATCAGCGATATCTTGAACAACTTCGATTTATTTTCCATAATTCTTTATAGATTTGATTTTTAAAACCAAATAGGCTGGAATGGAATAAATTAAGTATACTTGGCCATACAAACTAAGTAACTGTACTTAGATATTATTTTAAAAATATCAATGGATTTGTGTAATAAGTGGCTGGCTATAACAAGATAAGAACTCGTAGTGATGTATGAGTTACCCTGGTTTTCAAAGAAGTTTTATAACTTAGTATTTCAAGTTATATGGGTTTACTCACGCTGGTTTTCCAGTCTGACTCGGGTGTTACTTTATTGTAACGCTCAGTTCAGACCAAGTATTACATATTTTTAGGTTAGGACATTCTGGATCTCAGGAGGCGAGCTGGATGGCGGGGACGTATGGAGTATATTCCACTATGCATTTAAATTTGTATTGATTGTATTCAGGGACAAGTTGTTACAACTGTCCAGTTTCTTGTGAATGGTTGTACTCTGATATATTGTATGTAAATTGACATTTACAGCTTTTCTTAGTATAAATGCTGTTATCTGATATTATATTTTGTTCCACTGCGATTGTGAGATTCTGTATCGTTGTTTTTTGTTTCTTCTTCTACCTCTTTTTCTTCTTTCCCTAACAATTTGGGATTTCCGGCATTCGATTGGTCGGCACTTCTACACTGAACGTATTAGTGTCGAATTTTCGGGGTCGAAAATTTCGGGTCGTTACAACGTTGGTCCGAAGTGGTTTTCAAATAAATATGATCCCGGTCTCTTCGCACCAACAACGTAAAAGCGTTTCTCAACTCACACGGAAACTAAGTCTCATAGACTTATCACGTTTCCGACTTTCAACTTGCTATCCTTCGGCCAAGAAGGAAGCTCAATAGATTGGAGTAATACTCTGCACTCTATGAATCATCATCCTTAACACAAATGATAATCAAGCCTACACGGAAGGCTACGTACTAAGTGTATGACTAAATAGTTTCCACATCAAGTCGAGGAACTAAAATTTGGCCAAATTTGATAGTCGGTTATTTAACTATCAAAGCAAACAAACAAATATTCAGCACTATAACAATCACTAGGCCCTTTTAATTAATCTTTTATTAATTAAATCATTTGCCAAATATTCACTTCAAATTATCTTTAAAAGGATATATTTCCAAATCATTTCAATACTCTATATTGGAAAACATTTCCATGTACTTATTTAATAATAAGTAATTCACAAATCAATTTACTTTCAACACTTAGAAAATAATGCATATACTTAAATCATAGTCAAGTATATTTTTCGTTCTTTAAGGAAAAGATTCTCTTTAAACACATTTATTTCGATCAAAATGAATGTTGCGTAAAACATCGTTACGACAACCCAAAATCACTAGTATAGGGATTCGAAAAATAGATAGATATATAAACCCCAATACTATACAAAATATTTCCTTTCAAAAATCATTTTCTATAACAACAGTGTTATAGTCCATTATTTCCTTATTTCTCGAAAACGTATATTTCAACAATGAATGTTGAAATCTATGTATTCAATATTTAACACATTTTAAAACATCTTTACCATTTAAGTCCATTTAAAATTGTCACTTCCCAAAACATTCATTTTATTTAATATATTATTCACTGTCCAAAATCGTGAATATACTTCGTTTACCAAATCCAATATTTCCACACATTTCATTAATGGATAATCCACTGTCAAAAATCGTGGATATATTTCTTTTATCAAATTCATCACAATTGCAAATTTAGTTAAAGGACTATCCACTGTCCAAAATCGTGGATATAATTCCTTTAATATACTTCCATATTTCTTATCAAATTGAATTGATTTCGGATTTATAAAACAATGTTTATAAATTCACATTTTTATTTTATAAAAACTTCAATACACAAAATTCCTTTATTAACCAATTCCATTTATAACACAATTATATACCAAAAATCCAAATTATAAGTTAAATACTTATAATTCTCTTTATTTACAAATTTATTCATTTATAACTTCACAAATCTATAAATCTTATTCACTTAAAAAATCCATTTATAACTCTACTTTAACATTTATAAAACACATTTACAATTTTCATCACTTTTATCTATAAAATATCAGTTTTATAAATCTATACATATAAAC
Source organism: Allium cepa (assembly GCA_030765085.1). NCBI lineage: Eukaryota > Viridiplantae > Streptophyta > Magnoliopsida > Asparagales > Amaryllidaceae > Allium > Allium cepa. Next base: position 1,025,783,570 of record CM060928.1, on the reverse strand, counting down.
CATCTATAATAACTTAAAAAAATCTCATTTCAAATTATTTTACAAAATAGTTAACTCCATATTTCAAAAACCATATTCTGATTAACTTTCACCAAAAATCATAATTTTTATAACATAAAAATTATCATATTTATTTATTAAAAATAAATCTATTCCTTTAACAATTTAAAAATATATATTTTCAATTCACTTAAAAATCCTTTTAAATTTGGAAATCATCATTTAACATTTTTAAATTTCAAAATATAGGCCCCATGCTGCGACAGCACTAAATATATCAATCACGGCATCCAAACATCATATATCATATGATAAAAGAATATATGTCAATATCTACAAATAAACCAATATTGGTGAGGAATCCAGTTGGATCCCTCCAACTTTTCACCTGCAACAAATATACATATTAAAATATGTGTACAATGTCTGCTTCGAGGCAGACGTGCGTACAAAGGGTCATCCTCTCATATACGGGAACGTATAGGGTCATCTGCTCCACTAGGAAGGTATATATCCAAATACCAATCAATATATAGATAATATATCATCCAAACAATCATCAATCATTATAAATAACATTTATTCTCACTTATATAAAAGTATCAGTGAGTCAGAAAGAATGAGTTGTACTCACATTGTCTCCGATAGCAGTTGTAGTGTTTTATTCCGAAAAAATTAAACAACCGTTTAATTTTATCCAAAATTTTCACTAGCTCAAATAAATCCCAATCCAGCTCCATAATGTAGTGCTCATTAATATTAACCAAACACAATTCGTTTCATTAATTTTCGAGCTCGTATGACCAAGTTACGACATTTTAAAGTTTATACGATTTAAAATATATATAAATCAATTCCAATATTATTATTTTTATATTTTAAAACCTTGCTTCATCTCAGCCGTATGTTTTAATCCCTTGAATCCAGGCCGTCGTTTCCTTCTTCTCCCACTTTTCGTTTTTCACGCAATTGAACCCATAAAGCCGCCAATTATCTTGAATTTTCGCACGACCCATGATCATCTCGCCGATGATCGAACACCACTGTTGAACCGCCCCACCATCGTGCACAACCTCCTAGAGTTGCTTGAAGATCGGTTGACCATCTCGCTTAAAAAACGTGAAAGAACGCACATGTTTAAACACAAATCATCATCGATCTGTAGCACGAATACAATCTCGACCGTATATATTCGAAGAGCTCGAGAAGCACTACAGTTTTGCTTTAGAAAATTTTCAAAAATATTAAAGGGATTGGAAGATTTTAAGGGAAGAAAATTGGATGCTTATGGCCATTGAAAGATTAGGGCTGGCGGCTACTAACCCTAGCTAGGGTTTTAGAGAAAAAAGCAAGTTGTGACGTTCTTTTATAGAAAATTTGACTACACTATTCATTCGGAAATTATTCAAGCTCGAAACGAGACGTGCCGCCTGGCTTTTATAATGTTTTACCCTTTTTTCGAATGCAGTGGAATATATATCGAGAGCCAATTCGATCGTATTTGAAAGATAGGTTTTCGAATCGAATTATTTAAATTTAAAATTCACTTAAACAGATTACTACGTGTTTTAGCTTGCCCCGGACAAACCGTAAATCTAATTGACATGAAATTTGAAATCGTACAATAATATAACATTACGGATCCAATGAAACTGGTTTCCTCGAAATCTAAGACTGTATGAAAAATGGTTATTTTCCATCAATTAAATATTAAAATATTCAATTTCTACAATTTAACTTTTAATTAAATTTTAAAAGTTTACCAACATCATACTAATTCAAATAGAATTTAATTCAACTTTATACAACATTTTTATTCATTTTATTCAATTTTCCAATTATTTCAGCAATTTCAAATATTAAATTATCAATTAAATTATACAATTAAATCACTATATTCAAAATATAAGTTATTCAGCTTATAAAATTAACTTGTGAATATTTAAAATCAATTAAATATACGAATTCCTAATGACTGAAATTCTGGGTCATTACGGTTTCCCGACTCTTTCCAAATAGTTACAAATAACTTTAAGTTGCCCCTATTTGTAAATAAGACACATCAGTCCTCTATTTTCCCATAATAATCATAGTACGTATAAATATACCAAACCATTTAACAACATTGTAAAAGTGTTGATATAAAAAAACGACAATGTAAACAGACAAAATTTTAAAAAAATGAATTGAATAAAGCATAACTTCAATGAACCCAAAAATGCTCCACGCTTTATTGTAAATGATCATGTGTAGAAAAGTAACCTTTATAATAGCTTCAAAGTGCATTTATTGGAAAATTATTTTATAAAAAAAAACTTGATGCAAGCTTGTTAAAAACTCATGTTTATGTGATTGAAAAGGTTTGAACTTATAAAAGCAATGTTTATGAAAAAGAATTACGCAGATAACGAAAACAACAAATTTATAGGTAAAGAGTACAAAGTATGGAAATCATTAACTGATGAATTTCAAAGTTTAATATTTTGTATTAGACAAAAATACAAAAATTCATAATTTGTAACTGAATTTTAATTTGAACTATGATACTCTAGATTTCAAACTTGGAAATTACAAAGCATACATGTTAGTGAAAGAGGATAAAATTATCGATAACAATACTTACAAAATAGATTTAGTTGATTATCCCTATTTAACCCCAAAATTTATAAAGAATTCATTTTGAAAATTTTGGAGTTATCGTATAATATGAAACCTACAAATTATAAATTTGAAATGTATGAAATTCGAATTACAAAGGTTTGAAGTATGTTCAAGTAAACCAATAATATAGAATTTCATAAGATTGAAACTTCTCCATATTAATTACAGTCATGAAATGGTGGTTTAAACTAAAACCTTTAAAGTGTTGTGCTATTTTGTCAATGACATACATACTATTTGAAAGGTAGGAATATAAACTAACCCATTAGAAAAACTGAAAACCATATAAGGAAATGACCTTTATAGAGGTCAAGTAAACATTATTGTATGCCATATAATTATCAGATCTGGATGATAGAGGTATGCAAATATAGATGAGATTAGTAAGGAATGGTAAGAATTAGTAAGTTGAATAAGTAAAGTTACCTAATCTAAGTGACATTGCATGTTTGGATGCTAAAGGAATTCCACCGAATTGTTAATAACAAAACAAACAATCCATCAAAAATAGTAGGATGAAAAATGGTAGAGTAAACCATATCCTTGTTGTATTTTCCATAAATAAAAGTTAATCATTTACTATGAACACGTAACCTTTCCTATAAACATAGATAAAAATCAACTTACGGTGAAATAGCAATTTAAATAAATATAAACTAATTAGCTAAAAGTATATATTTTTCTTATAAACATAGATTAGAATTGCTAATCTGATCTAACAACATCAATGAAGTACATGCTAAAGAACTTTTTTTTAATGGTTGCATTAATAATCTTTAATAATAGTTCTAATATCTTTGGTGTCACGCTTTTTTGATGTCAGCGTAAACTACCAAAAATGCCCCTAATACCAAATCTTAATATCACTTGAAAATAGGATCTAACAATTAAATTTCTTTTACAAATTCAAAACGTTCGTCTACAAATATTATCTAATCTGAATATCACTAAAAATAGGATCTAACAAATAAAGTTATTTTACAAATTTAAAACATCCATCACTAAATACCATCTTAATATCTCTTATAAATAGGATCTAATAAATAAATTATTGATTAATAATATAAGAAGAATTTCAAACTTAAAAACAATTGATGTTGCAACTTAGAAATAAAATTTAAACTAACAAAAATGATTTCGTGTTAAACATAAACAATTCGTAAAAAACCAATTCACGCACGAAGCGCATGCCGTAACATTGGTAGAATTATAACTCAAATATCTAGGAACAATAGTTTCCAGTCACATACTTTCTTTTTCTACCTTCCCTTGCACCACCATAGGTAAACAAAGCAAACCAATTTAACAAAAAATTAATTACGTTTAGTAATACAAATCTAGTTAAGCTACTAATTTTGTTGCACAAACATAGAATTCAACATTTATTTCGTAGAGTTTATAGTTGGTTAATCATAGTAATTATAAAAATATAAATGTGGTCCACCATGTTTTAATTTCCTTTTCATTTAGACTAGTTTTCTCAGCAATAGATTTACATGCTTAATAAGATTTACGCACCCATTAGCAAATTATGCATAATTTATATTATTTTCAAATAATATTACACTTTTGCATAGAATATTTGGGTTAGGGAATCAAGTATTATTGTGTTAATCAAGATATTTTGTATCAATGATCTGAAAATAAAAAATTTAGTGTCCATACATTTCTTTCAATACCACTTCTTCGCTTCTACTGAAAGCACTTTTTGAGTAATGCACTGCACCTCAATTAAAATGTTTAGTAAGTAGGAATTAAGGAGAAACTCTTTTGTATGAAAGAGGACTATAATGTCATCAAGGAAAAAGAATAACATAAGAATCAATGATTGTTTTTACAATAAATCAAAAACAAATTTGGGAAAAAGGCTCAAAGCCCAAACAATCCAAATTAAAACAAGCAATGTAATGTACAGACATACAAAAAACATACATAAATAGTAACATACTTGGAAGTGATTTTTTTTATGTCAACTATCAATTTTTCATCTTTAATATGATTAGGTAATCCCGTGAGCACGCAAATGGAATATTAGATTTATGCATTTATATAACTGTAACGACCTGCCTTTTGGACGTTTTAAGCAGACATACATGTCGGACTCAAATCATTAAAAAGGGCATATTATTATAGGGTAAATAAGAAAAAGAGAAAGAAATAAAACAAATACAGAATCTTACAGCGAAATGAAAAAATATAATAATCAAATAACAATTCATGAAGCTGTTTACAAATAAATTTGATTATACTTATACAATACAGAATCAAAGTTACAGACAACAAGAATAAATAAATAAATGCAGCAAACAACATGATGTAGTGGAATAAATATATTAAATAATAATAGTACAAATCTTCGTCTTCGTCCTCCAGAATAAGATCTTCAACCCTGAAATGTCTAGGCTGATCCAAGCGAATTGAAAAGACAAAACACTCGAGTCAAAACAAAAGGATCTTATATAAGTTAAATCAATAGTAATTAATATGAGTGTAACGGCGTCAGAGATGTTTACGGGGTTTGACATTTCCTATCCAATGTCTAACATGGGTGTAGTAACTTAAGAGATGTTCGGGATTCCCATCTCCTAAGGATTCGTTAAACTATCTAGTATGTAGTACAATACGCTATTATAATATGTCTACAGTAAAGTACAAGTATTAAAATAGCGTTAAGGCATTATCCATATCCCCCTTAACACATTTTGATATATTCTCATAGTCTATACAGTACCGTAATTCCTTCGTAAACTGGAGGGCTATCAGAGGGCACTCCATAGGTATGATACAAAACAAACTCGTAGAAGACGCTCTATGGCATGTGAACATGGCACTCGAGGCAATGCCATAGTAGATTTACGAATTGCAGAACCGGGCTAGTGGTAACGCATAGCAACTAGTACCGCCTACCTCGAAACACACTCCCATGTCAAAAATCAAGGGGTGGCCACTAAATCATCACAAATGTCATAATATGGTATCGAAGAAGCATGTCTGATCGGAGGAATAACCTCACTTGGCCCAGGTATAGCTCCTGTTTTAGTCACATCTAAGCTGACTCATAGGAGCCAGGGTCACATCATACCTTATACAGAAATCGTTTCCCAAACCATCCTACTTCATTGTTGGAATCTCCACCACATACATAGTTGTTAAAGTGGTTTTCAGTGTTGGCAGAGAGTATGACAATACCCGATCCTGGTCTCTTTAACAACCAATCGCTTGTTACACACCGGATGGTTCTTTTACATTTCAAAAGTCACTTCACCATTTATATCAAAATATCATATTTAATTTCAAACCATATCTCTTTCAAAATCGTATTCACTATCAAACTATATTCACTTTCAAAAATCAAATTTTCAAAGTAGGTTAAAACCTTCATTGTAAAGCTTCAAATTTAAATCAAATATGTAATTTAAATCCCAACTTAAGTTATAATATCTTTTAACCTTATTCACTTTAAAATCAAGGATTTAAAATATAACACATCCACTTAATTTAGTTTGAAATTTGGAAAGATAGTTTAGATAGTTATAAATAGTTTTACATAGTTATAAATAGTTAAAATACTCTAAATTAGTTTAATTAAAGATTTAAAGATATTGTAAATTGATTTAAGATAGTTAAATAGTTTTAAAATAGATTAAATATAATTAAAATAGATTAAATAGCTTTAAAATAGATTGGTTAGATTTAAAATAAGTTAAAATGGGTTAGTTAGTTTTTAAAATAAACTAAATGGTTTAAAATAGGTTAAAATGATTTAATATAGTTAATATAGGTTAAAATAGTTTAATAATTTGAGAATCTTAGTAATTAGAAATTTTAAAATAATATATTTTTAAACAGTTTATATTAACATATGAATTTGGCATTTATATCAATTTAACTATTTATTTTATTTCAACACATCTGAACCATTCCAATTTCCAAATCAACAAAACCCAATTTTGAATCTTTCAATTCAAATAAACTATTAAATTCTATATCGATTTCCATCCATGTTTGAAATATCAATTTAAATTATTCCAATTTCAATACATTTCAAAGTTATAGTTCAAACAATTCAAATAACTCAATTCTGTTGAATTTCACTTATGTTTCAAATTCAACTTTAAAATTTCAATTTAATTCCTTTAACAATTCTTTTAAAATAATTCCAAATTTAACATAAAACTCGAAATTCGATAATAATTCAATTTATATAAATCAAATTTTATTTCAAAATATCATTTAACTAAATTCAAAAATTAAGGATTTAAAATCATTTAATTTAACCAATCCGGTATCCGTATATAATTCTCTATCCTAGGATCAAGTGGTATGGATATTTATCACTTTAATCCGCAATTTAAAATTTTTACGGTTATATATCATTTCAAACCGCAATCCGAATTAAATAAAATCCATAAAATCGCTCGAGTCTATCATTTCAACCCATAATGATTTTTTTCTAATCTATAGATCGTTTGGGTATATATCATTTCAACCCATAGTGATTTTCCAAGACAATAACTAAGGGAACTTGTAGAGTGATGACAGTATATAATTTAAACATAACATCCAATCATCCAATATCAACAGTCAACATCCATCACAATCATCATCCAATTCAACCAGTAATTTACAGCAATAACAGATTATCTTTTACAGGTAATTAACTGGCAATTTAAATTCAATAATAATTCAATTAACAATTTAATTCACAAATAAATTCAAATTAACTAAATGATGATTTAAATATACCAACTGAAATAAATAAATTCCTAATCATGTCACAAATTTAATTTAACTAACATAAAAAAATTTAGAAGTTATGAGTGGGTCAAATCACTCACCTTCGATTTTAAATCGAAATAAAAATCTAATTTAGAGCCTAAATTCAAACAGTCTCGGAATTCATCCAAAAAAGCGTCAATATGTCCGTAATTTCAATACGATCCCACCAAAACAAACCACGCGTGAATTGGACTTCGTATGTAAAAGTTATTCAGGTTAGAAGTTATATGATTTAAATTTTAAGCAAATAAAATAATAATGATATAAACTAATACACGTCACCTCACGTACGTATTCCTACTCCTTCCTTCCAACCCTAGAAAGAACGAACAGAGCCCAGTACGATGACCTCGCACTCGAACACGACGCCGCCTTGGCCGTAGGATCATCACTTGAGTCGCGTCCATGCCTCTCCCCTTCTTCGTCCCACGCGCCACCTCGTCTCTGATCGCGAGCCCCCAATGAGCCGCCGCCGCCAATATGTGTCTAACCGTAATAAATTTTTAACGACGATTAGGATGTTGATTCGTCGTGTGTTAATTGGCGGAATTTCTATCGATTTAGAAAACCGTCCAAAATTTTCAAAATTAAAATAACCGCAAGCACACGGCGTACGAATGTAGTATGTGGCGAATACGGAATCCGTGGGGAATTGATGATTTTAAAAATTCTATTCAATCAAATTATACCAAAGTCGAGTGAAAGTTAAGTTAGAGAATTAGAAATTTAGCTAACTAACTAAAAGAAAAGAAATGCAAATATAAGAGTTAAGTGACAATTTTGGAAACAAATCCACTCTCTAGATCATGTAGTTCAACACATATGAAATCATGATCTCTCTTTTATGGTCACTAGTGCTTTAATTGATGTGCTTATCATAAGTATGACATATTTATACTATTGATTAGCCAACATAAGCCATCAAACTATAACACATCCCTTAAACCACTTACTAACTTTCATGAAACTTGACAAAGAAAATGAAAATTAAATCTATTTTAAGTATGGCCTATTAACTATTGGTTAAAAATATAGACCATCAAATTTGAATTTCAAATCACTTTCTTATGCCATAATCATATTTTGATGAAGAGGATTTTGTGTTAGTGATTGTTTAAGCATAGACTATTTGGTATCAACAATATAGGCTATCAAATTCAAAGCAAAAACAACAATTAAACCATTTCCATCATCATTATTAAGCACAAAAAGGGAGCATGAATTAACAAATAGTTGAAGCCACATAATTAGAGAGCTTCATTACCCCCTAAATTGAAGGGGTTTAGCCTCTCATATTTGTCATTTGATTAACAAATATAGCTTGCAACATAAATGAAAAAGAAAAGGAAAAAAGAAAGCAAGATAAAGAAAACTATTCTACTTGCATGAAAAATATATCTACACTACAACATGAAAGTAAATAAGCATGAAAAAGAAAAGAACATGTATTAACATTTCATAAAAAAATGAAAGTTCCATGAAGTAAAAATGGCTAAGTATCCATGAAAAGAAAAGAGAAGCTTTATTTTATTTTGAGCCTAAAACTAATGAGAAGAGAGACTAACTAAGAGGAGGAGGTTACATGAACATAATGAGTTATTTATACAAGCATGAAACCCTAATCCATAATTTGGGGAATTTCCAAAATGCCCTTGAGGTAGTGTGGAGGCGAAGTAATCATTAGCTTCTACTAATCATCATTTAAGTGTACATGAAGCCATTAATTCCATAAGCATGTGCATTAGCCTCTAATTTGTAAATTAAGGTGGTGGGTAGGTGGGGTCCTCCATGTTCTTCATTTTGAATTATTTCCATCTTCATTCCTTTGTATTCATTTTATGCATGCATATTCCTTCATGAACCCACTTATAATTGAGTTTAGTTTCCTACAAAATAATATAGAAATTTCCAATTAAATTTTCTCAAATTAATATATGCACAAAAATGACCATTTTGCTCCTGGATGAAGATAAATATGTGACAATTTCAAATAATATGAATTTTGGTTTAAACAAGTTAAAATACTCAATATGATCATTTATTTAATTTACATAGGTTAAATATAGTGGTAAAAACATGCTCTTTTACGTGCACATCAAATACCCACACACTTATCTTTTTATTCGTCCTCGAATGAAGAAAGACTAAGATAAATCCGTTTTCGTAGTGAGCACGATTACATTGAGCATATGCAACAAGCCGTTAAACCTCTGGTGTCCCCAGTAGGACGAGTGTTGTGTCGTGAGGGTTTTCAGCGGATACTACCCACAAAATCCAAATGCAGGATGAAAATATTTACAAAATGCAAGGTTTATTTACAAAGCGATGAATGCGAGTTTTTGAAATATTTACAAATGAAGGATTTATTTTTAAATCGACACAAATAAGTTAAATATAGGTTTGGTCATTATCTTGAAAATTTAAGCCATTTACTTGTCAAAATTTCCAACAAAAATTAAGTTATCATAATAAATAGACTATAGTTTAACTCGTTGTTCGGTTGATAACAAAGTGTAATTATAAAATGGGTCCTTAATTGATTATCAAAGTTTATCAAAGTGGTATATTCATTTCTTTTCAATAACAAGTCAAATCAAATAAGTTAAAAATAGTTCTATGTTATAATATATGTAAATATATAAGTGAATATGCTTTTGTGTTTTTCTATTAGTCCCACATCATGGGATATGTTCCATCTCATGCTCCAATGCTTATATATAAAGAAGCCTGTGTAATGTAATTATATGAATCAATCTGATATAACCAATCTCTAGAATGAATAAAATGTCTCCACTCTTTTCCTCTAATGGTTTCTGCTCTTATTTATTTATAATATATTCTTATTTGTTCATAACACGTTATCAGCACGATCTACAATTGTGATAATTTATTGTGAAATCAGATCTATTCTTCTCCAGATCTAATTATAGATCTCAAAACGGTAAGTTATTTTTCTATTATGATTGATCTAATCTTCCAAATTATTATTTTTTTATATATCTCATTCCATTCTAGATCTACTTCTTCAGATCTAAATATATCGTATTATTTTTAGATTTTATTATACTAGTCTTATAATTTTATATCTTATATAGATCTAGACTTTGAGATCTAATTCTTATTTTGTTGGTTATTATATTTCAGATCTAATTTGTTTGTTGTTGCTATTTTTCTGATCATATTATATTGTTGATCTCAATATCATGCTTATTTTTGTGTTTTATAGTTCATTTATTTTGGAATGCAAGTTTGAACTTGACAAAATTTGATATTATTGCTTCAACAAATTTATTGAATTTGATTGCATTTAGTTTGGATATGGATTTGAGAAATCAATCATGGTTGGTAAATGAAGTTTTCATTTTGAAAACATTTTGATTTGATTGAAGGCTTTGAAAATTATTTTGATATATGATTTATATTTCCAGAAGAAATATTTTATTGTTTTTTAGAGAAACAAATATAAAGATAATACGTATCTAGAAGATCTAAGTTTAGATCTAACATTGATTTTGATTTAGCACATCTGAAGTGAATGGAAACATTAATAAAAGCTTACATGATAAGCTTAATATCTTTCGATATTTCCTTTTAAAAAAAAAGGGGAAAAGAAAAATAAAATTTGAAAACCTGTAGATAAAAGGTTGAGTTTCCATAAATCAATGAATTACAAGTTTCCTCAAAATAAAGAACCATAAGTTCTAACTAAAAAAAAAAAGAGGATCAGAAAATTTAATCATAAAAAAAAAAGAAATAAGTTTGAACAACTTGAAGTTGTGCAAAGATTTTTTTTTTCCAACCAGAAGTTGTATAACTCAAAGTCCAAGACCTGAAGTCTTGAATTATGAAAAGATTTTCTGACAATGTTTTAGAGATTTATTTATATTTATATTGCAAAATCTAACATCCCAGAAGAGATGTTATAGGAATTTTATTTTAAAATTATGTGAAAGGATTGTCTAGTAATACTAACCTGAAGTTAGATCATTTCTTCGAAGATGAAGGAAACTTCATTAATGATGAAAATCTAAGTGCAGTAGTAAATGATATGGTCGAATTGACCAATAATAGCAGCTTGAAGTCTGCTATGTGGATTTTATTTTATTTCAGTTCAATAAATCAGTTTGAAGTTGGTAAAACCCAAGTTTTGATAATCTTTGGGTATGTTTGCCAAACTATATATTTGAAGAAGTACATTTTAATATTCTCCAGAAGAGATAATCCATATGACATACTCTTGAAGAGATGTTTTATGATTTTTATATTTCAAAATCCAAACATCCTAGAAGAGATGTTGTAGAATTATGTCAATTATGTAGAAAAAGATATTGATTATTGATGACATGCCAAAAACAATGCATATAAAGTATCTTTAGAAGTGATATGTACCACTCTAGAAGCGGTGTTTAAGAAATATCCCCAGAAGTGATATTATATCATCGTATAGCACTATAAAAGAATTGCCTATAAAATATTGTCAAATGTGATAATAAATTATCCAAAATTCAATCGTCTATTGTCATGGACCCGTAGCTCCATTATACAAATAGTGATATATAACCTTTTACTTTTCAGAACTTACGATGAATCAAATATTATATGCACAACTATTCTTGAAGAAATATCTTTATATATGCTCCTGAAGAGATAATCTATATGTCGTATCATAATTTTCACTAAAGCTATATAAATACGGTCTTGAACAAATCGTTATGTGCAACCATTATAATTTCTTATTTTCATAACATTTCAAGGGTCCAGAAGATACTCTTATTTGTGTTGTAAATATATCCATTTTACTGAACTCTCTAGAGGAGATGTTTATATATAATTATAAGTTAGTATATATTTTCTAATAAACAATAATAATTAATGTTCAATAGTAATATTAGAGATATAATCAAGGAATAATGATATAATTTTTTTAGTAATAACAATAATTTATTCAAAAAAAAAGAACAATAATATTGTATACCAATGTTACACTCCAGAAGTAGTGGTTTTATCTCTTGCATCTTACTTTCAGTTGGTGAATCTAATTTTGTCACTGTATTTAAAGTTTGATATGCCATTTTAAAAGCAATTACAACAAAAATCTCCAACATGGATATTTTATGCTACTGTAAAAGTAGTAATTATGTAATATGTATAAAATAAACAGTGTATATTGATATGGCATTCAAATAGTGCATATATATATAGTGCATATATATATATATATATATAGAAGAGAAAGGTCACTCCAGAAGTGGTGATACTAATATATCTCTAGAAGAGATTTATAAATTTGAAAATGATAACATATCTCTAGAAGAGATTTATTTATATATTTGGTAATTTTATTAAACCAAATAAGTGTACATAAATTTGATTATAAAGGATCCTAATTTAGCTTAGATTAGATCCTAAAAGTTTGAGAGCTAAGAGGAAATCTGTATCTGTAACATTCCAAGTATCTAGAAGATACTATTATTATTTTTGCTGTAATTTTTTTACAGAACTCTCAATAGAGATGTGTAGAAATGTCTATACGCAATTAAAATTATTCCTTGATAAGTAATCATAATTAGGTTCAAAAATGATATTTGAGATATAATTGAGGAATAAACTTAACAATTTGAAGTTGTGTGTATATTTTATTCGAACCAGAAGTTCGATATGGTTTCAAACCAAATGTTTTGAAAATTATCATGCTGTTTTGACAGGTTTGCATTGACATTGATTTATAAATAGAAATTAATAGTTTGGATCCTTGTAATAGTTTGTTCTAAAAATCACTAATTCAAATGAGAAAGAATATGAAAATTTTATAATATATATGTGATACGTGGACGCACGTATACATCCATATATGCAAATATTTAGCTAACAACCTGAAGTTTGTTATAAGCTCATCTTATAGATTATGCATAGACATTATTTAGTGATTTAAAATTCAATCAACATAAATGTTGAATGACCTGAAGTCATGTATGTATTCAAATGATCTACACAATAAGTAAATTCCTCCAATTGCTTAGATCAATGAATGAGAACAAACTCTAATAATCAATATCAATTGAATGCATCTTACAAAAGAATTATCCTCCTATTATTAATATGTATGATGTATTTGCTAGTAGCAATATCATAATGGATCAAAATAAGAATCCAAAGATGATTATTATTTAATGTGACAATGTTTGTCAATATTGAGGGGGAGGATAAAGGGATACAAGTTCATTTTGATCATCAGTGTTAAATATTTATTAAAATATACAATGATGCAAAATATTATCAATATTATCCCTAGTAGACTTTCTCCAATATAGATTTGAATCCCTGAAGGATCAAAATTTGTAAACCACATCTGAAATATGGTTCAAAAGTCAGTTCAAACATATTTTTGGAGTTAGTAATAAAGATGCCAAATAAAGGAGGTGAGTGTTCTTGAAGAAACACTTAAGGATGCTCTGAAAGAGATCCATGACATGATTCTCAAATAACCCTAGAAGTGGGTTAGGTACCTAAAACATAATTAAAGAGATCTCAATAATTCATGTCTAGAACTGACAAGAAATAATCATCGATGATAAATTTGCAAATAATAAAGCGCTTATATTTATAAATAGAATAAGAATCTTGAATTAGGGGAAAACATGACTGGCCATCATGAATCCTTTAATAGTAGAGAAATATGGACATGTAGTCTGCAAAGTACCGAAAGTACTTGAAATGCTTAATATACCCTGAAGGTATAAATGTGGTTTAAAATCATATTAAATAATGAAAGCATACAAATTCCTGAAGAATATAAATAATTTTCATTGTTATAAAGAATGCAAAGAACAAGAAGAGTAAATTTCAACCTACTTTTAAGTATTATTGTAATGAAAATCTTGATATAATTCATGATGAGTAGATTACTTCCTATTTTTAAGTATCGTTGTAATGAAAATCTTAATATCCATTGAAGTGATAGTTGCGATATGCAAATACTTATTAAAGTATACGAATTTCTGAAGAATATATATAACTTTTGTAGCATGAAGTATAGATTACAAATTTCTTCTAAGTATTGTTGTAATGAAAATCTTGATACATCAAGATGAGTAGATTACTTCCTGCTTTCTAGTAATGTTGTAATGAAATTTTTAATATTCATGAAAGATGTATAGTTGCAATGCGCAAAACTAATTTGAAGCATAAAAATGAAAGCACATGAAGTGTTTTTCATAAAAGTAGCATACAAATGCATAAAATGCAAACCATATTTGGAAGAAACAATCTTAGAAAATTTGATTGTATCAAAGAAAACTATTAATAAATTGTATTATGAATGAGATACATATTTATGGATCCAGAAGTATCTATTACCAATTTAAGTTATCGAAAGACGAATATGAATTCAGAGGAAAAATTAAAATCAGGGGGAGAATTCATAAGTATTTTATAATGCACTCTTTTTCCTTAACTAAGATTTTTCCCACTGGGTTTTTATTAGTAAGGTTTTAATGAGGCATTATCTTGATCCAGAAGTATCAACTCCCCAGTAACATTTGAAAATAAGTTACAATGTACTCTTTTTCCTTATTTAAGATTTTTCCCACAGGGTTTTTCTTACTAAGGTTTTAACGAGGCATTATCTTGATCTAGAAGAATCAAACATCTTTTCAAGAAATAACATCTCAAATATGTTATTTAAGTTAAATTATATTTTTATCCTTGACTAAGGTTTTTCCCATCGGGTTTTCCTTTGTAAGGTTTTTACTGACGTATTAAATTGATCCAGAAGTATCAAACTCTATCTGATGCAATAAATTATTGAAATATGACATATTATATTGTACTCTTTTTCCTTCACTAAGATTTTTCCCATTGGGTTTTTCTTAGTAAGGTTTTAATGAGGCATTATTTTGATCCTGAAGTATCAAACTCTTATAAGAAATATCATTTTTAGTATGATATTTATGATTTCACAAGTTGCACTCTTTTCCTCGTTCAAGGTTTTTTCCCACTGGGTTTTTCTAATAGAGGTTTTTAATGAGGCAAATATATATCGATTGAATCGATAAATGCAAGCAAGATAATAATGAGGGGGAGCAATCATCATACACGTTTCGAAACGGAAATTTTCAAATTATCCGAGCATTCAAGATTTTGAAGACGCATATTCAAGGGGGAGTGTTATAATATATGTAAATATATAAGTGAATATGCTTTTGTGTTTTTCTATTAGTCCCACATCATGGGATATGTTCCATCTCATGCTCCAATGCTTATATATAAAGGAACCTGTGTAATGTAATTATATGAATCAATCTGATATAACCAATCTCTAGAATGAATAAATGTCTCCACTCTTTTCCTCTAATGGTTTCTGCTCTTATTTATTTATAACATATTCTTATTTGTTCATAACATTCTAGGATTTCAATTGCTTACTCTCGCTTATTTTTTGCAAGAAAAATTACACACCTAGCTCAGGTAAACTGAGGGCAGATATACCACCCATGCACTGCCTTTCTGGCTTATGTGAGAGGAGTACAGAGCATGGCGAGTGCACACACTTTCGTGCATACACCTATCGACCGTAGGTGGTTTTTATTAAGTTCTTTTTTTACATGTGTTTCATACATGCATAACTATGAGGACTTTTAAATGAGTATGAAAGCACATAATCAAAGATTCCAAGTAATTCACCCATGTATAACCGTGAGGACTTTTAAACGAGAATGAATACTTTGGATGTTATTTTTTTTATTTTTTTTTAAGAGAGAGAGAGTTTTGCAAAATCATCTTAGAACCATTTAACTTAGAAGACAAAAATAATGTTATATCCTTTACTTTAAATCAACCACTCTTTAAAACAAAGATTTTCAATTAGGATGTACTTCAAATTAACATGTATGAATCTTCCTATATACTAGTTAAACCATTATTATTTGCAATCAAACTTCATTTTTATTTTTGTTAAGACAAATAAATTTTCAAAATTTCATTTTAATAAACCAAAACCATATATTTATCTTATAGTGTTTCTTTTAAAAATAAATCAAAAGAAATTTGTTTTTGGGATTTTAAAAAAAATTGAGATTTTAAAGCAAAAATAAACCTTGAAAAATAAATGAAGATGAGCCACCCCCCCCCCCCACGCTTGATTTTGATTGTGTCCCCACAGTCAACCCAAGTGGAAGGAGAAAAATAAAATAAAAATCCTATATTTACATGAAAGATTATTATTTACAAGAGATGAGAAAGTATACAGTCAAAAAGTAAATGAAACGGTCTTCTAAAGACCGATTCATTTATCTCGTCGGATGTGTGAGACACAGCTTAAGCACGAAAAACCAAATCGTAAAAGATTTCGTAGTTGAATGTGGATTTGTAAAAGCGAAAGTCGTTTTATTGAAAATCGTACGAATTGTTTTATTTTCGATGATTTTTGGGGTAGATAGAAAAATTGGTTGAAATACAATTTCTTCCAAAATATCGATTTCAAAATCAAAATGGTGATTGAAATTTTCCCCTTCAGAATTCAACAACTCGTTTTCAAAAAGTCTAAAAAACTCATGTTCGTTAAATTCAACTTCCTTTGTTGGATTATCAACAACTTCATCGTGTAAATCGAGTTTAAAATTCAATGTTGTCGTATTCAAATTTTCAAAAAAAGGAAGATCGAAGTTTAAATCGAGTTTCGCACCCTCAAAAGAATTGAAATCCAACTTAATTATCGTATTTTCAACAACTTGATTAAGATCATTGTTATCAATTTCAAAAGTTGTTATTTAAAAATCATCGATTTGGGTAAAAGATGGATTACCGTTTGACTCGTCACACATTGAAATTTTATTTTGTTTCTCATGAAAATTTTCCAATGTTTTAATCAACAAATTCGTGTGATCATCATAAATTTCATTCATTTGAGCAACAAGTCAAATTTGTAATTATTAACTTGAAAATTTTCGATTTGAACTTGTTGAGAACAAGAATTGTCAATGTCGATAAACGGTAGATTATTATTTGATTCTTCGCCGGTTGAGATTTGATTATGATTTTCACGAAAAGCTTTGTATTTTTCAAGTAATAAATCCCCGTTATATTTTTCCATTTGGTCAATAAAATCAAATTCATGATTATTAATTTGAAAATTTTCATTCTGAATTTGTTGATAACCAAAGTTTTCAATCGTATCGTTATTGAAACTATTCCCATTGCCAAAAAAAATTTGAAAATTGGTTCACATTTTCATCTTGATTTTGAAATTCATTTTGAAGCTCGAAATTGAATTGGCATGGGTTACACTCGAAATCATTTGAATTTTGAAGTGAATTCAAATTTTGATTATTTTGAAAACTTTGATTCGAGTTATAGCACAAATATGAATTGCACAACTCATTTATCTCTTGATTTTGTTGCATAGAGAGTTCAAGTAACGAAGAAATGATATTTTCAAGAGTTGAGGGTTGACCATTATTTTGAAAATTTTGTAGTTCAAAATTCGAATTGTCGAAACAAAAGTTGTTGTTAAAATATCCATACGAATTTGGGGTGAACACATATGGATTACACTAATTTTCACAAATAAATTCAAGTGAGTAAGAAAAAGGAAACTCGGACATTTTTAAGATTTTTTTTAGGGTTTTTTTTTATAAAGAAAAATATTTACAAATTTGAATTTATTTTTCAAAATGGAAAATTGATTTTTGTTTTGTTTTTGGATTTTCAAATTTTTTTGGCTTTTGTTTTAAATAGGTTTTATATATTTTTTTGGATTTTTGTTTTTCTAATTTTTTTTTTGGTTTTTTGAAACTTCAAAGGAAAAGGATTTAAAAATTTCAGAGAAAAATAAAAGGAATATTTGCAATTTTTTTTAGTTTTGGATTTTTTGAATTTTTTTTAAAATATGCATGAACTAATGCAACTAAATGAATACAAGGGTTAATTACAAATGATTTATCCTAAGTTAACCCAAAATTGTATAGTCACATATTGTCTTAATTCAACAAGATAGTTCTCAGTCAGGTAACGGACAGGATTTATTGGTGCACCACGAATCACCGTAGCAATGCAGCCGAAGGTTTAAGTACTTTCAAAGGAACAACCACTATAATATTTACCAATCACCGTAATATTTATAAATGATTATTACTCGGCCGCAGCCTAGACATCAAGAAATTAAATTGTTCAAAGAAGACAAATTGTCAATATACAATTAAGTGTTGATGATGTCTAACTGTTATTACAAAACAAAATTTTAGAATGAAATGCAAAACAGAAATTAAACGTGTGTTAACAACGCAACTACAAATGAATTTTTTTTTCCTTAAAAAAAAGATGCAAATGCAAGCAACCAACAATGCAATTCAAATAAAACTAGAAATAAAAGTAGAATTTTTTTCTGGGCTGGCAAGAAGAGCAATTTATTTTGGCTAGCGAAGCAAGCAACTCCTCTTGATTTTCTGCTTTAACAACCTGAAAATTAAAACAAGATATATACACGTTTTTAAAAAAAAATACCAAAGAAGCAACTAAAACAAAGGAGAATCAAAATGAATCAAATCAAAAGAAGTCAAACAAAACAAAAGAAACTTGTTTTTCTTTTTTTTCTTTCTTTTTGAATAGGGAGAAGATGGGAAAACGAAAAGACAAATGGACAAAAAAATTATTGCAAACTAAACAAAACCAAATTATTTCTCTCTAAACCACTCAAAATACAAAACTAAAAACAAAAGAAAAAAAATTCTTTCACAACTTCACCAAACTAAACTAAAAAAAGAAAATGCAAACTAAACTAAAAACAAAAACAAAAATGAATAGAACCTAGTCGGCCCAAACAAAATGCACCCGACCCACTTAAAAAAAACGAACCAGCTTTTGCTAAATAAGGGACCAGAAAGAGATTGCTTTCCACGACCAACTTCACCAATAACCCAAAATTTTAAAAACAGAAATCGATAATCATGCCCACGAAAACTTGTTTAACGACCTGGCTGCTCGAATAGATCCGTGGCTTGAGTCGAGATTCGGTAGTGGATTTGTGATTATGGCGATGATGGGTTCGAGGATGGGGATTTCAATGGGAAGTGATACGAGGCTTGAGTAGATGGATGCGATTGACGTACCGATTGGTAGCAGTTGTGGTTTGTCGCGACTTGAGTTTGGGCGAGTGGGATTGAATTCGTGATGTATCGGTGATGGTAAGTCTGGATTTTGTTGTTCGAGTTGAAGGAGGTTGCAGTGATTGAAGCGGTGATTGGAGGTCGCGTGATATCTGCTTGTGGAAAGAAGTGACAGTGCACTGGTGATTTGATTTCGAGTGTTTAGGTGATTTGCAAGGTGGTTTGGGGGCAAGCAGTAGTCGCAAGTAAGTTTGGCCGGAGGAGTAAAACAGCAGTTGATGGATGTTGATGACTGGAGTGGTATGGAGTGTTAGAAAAGTTCAATGGTGGTGATTGCAGTGGTCGAAGTCGCTGTTGTCAGAAAGTTTGGCTGTGATATGTAAAGTGGTGGATGACAGAGGTGGGGGTATTTGTGGTTGATGAAGTGTTTGTTTTTTTTTTGGGTTAAGGCTGTAGTTGATCAGTGGTTAGGCTGAATGGTATGACTGGGGTTGGTGAATGGGTATGTTGTGGAGGTTGTAGGAGGATGTAGGAGATTTTACAGGGAAGGAGATGAAATGTGTAAGTTTTTTGGTGAGATGCAGTAGAGTTTGATGTGGGTTTTGACATGGGGACAACAGTGTGCAGTATTGACAGCAGAAGTGAATGAAGTGTGGACTGTTGCAGGTTGAAAGGTGTTGTCGGATATGCGTTGTCTGATGCTGATATGCGAACAGTGGAAGGTGATATGCCAGGTTGATGGTTGACAGTGATGGTGAAGGAGAAGTTGAGAGGAGTATGGCAGTTGAGAAGTATGGGTGCTGTTGTAGATGAAGTCTGTTGTAATGGTTAGGTGATGTGGATTTATCAGAGAGCAATGGGATGACGGAGGTAAGCAGTGAGGAAGGTGAAGTCAGGTTGCCGAGATGAGGAGATGAAGTTGCTGTGAAGGTGCAGGCATTGGTCAGTTGTGGCTAGAGGAATGGCTTGTGAAGGATGGTTTGTTTGTATGGTAGATTTGAAGTTGTAGAAGTGGATGCAATGGAAATGATTGTGGTTTGAGAGTTGTAGAAGGAAGCTTGTGTGCGCACTGAAATCAGATAGCACAGTTGAGCAGTTTGGTGGAGACAGCGAAATGATGCTTGATGTGGGAGGAACAGAACAGAGATGGACATTGTTGTATAGGCAGAAACCAGTGAATGTAAAAACTGTTAAATGAATGCAAATGAAAATGTAATTAAAACAGAAATTGTAAATTAAAATGAAACCCTTTTTTTATATGCAAATGCAATGCTAATACAAAACTAGAACAACATACACACACAAAATATCACAAAAATCATGCACAAACACATTTTTTTTAAAACAAGAAAAATGCAAACAAACACACAAAATAAAAGGCGCACAAAAATCAAACAAATAAAAATAATCCGAAGAATAAAAATTCAAAATCAAAACAATTCCTCGGCAACAGCGCCAAATACTTATTAATCGACGGAAGTTCTATCGAGTTAGAAAACCGTCGAAAATTTTCAAAATTAAAATAACCGCAAGCACACGGCGTACGAATGTAGTACGTGGCGAATACGGGTCGATCCGCGGGGAATTGATGATTTTAAAATTTCTATCCAATCAAATTATACCAAAGTCGAGTGAAAGTTAAGCTAGAAAATTAGCTAACTAACTAAAAGAAAAGAAATGCAAATATAAGAGTTAAGTGACAATTTAGAAAATAAATCCACTATCTAGATCATGTAGTTCAACACATATGAAATCATGATCTCTCTTTTACAGTCACTAGTGTTTTAATTGATGTGCTTATCATAAGTATGACATATTTGTACTATTGATTAGCCAACATAAGCCATCAAACTATAACACATCCCTTAAACCACGTACTAACTTTCATGAAACTTGACAAAGAAAATTAAAATGAAATCTATTTTAAGTATGACCTATTAACTATTGATTAGAAATATAGACCATCAAATTTGAATTTCAAATCACTTTCTTATGCCATAATCACATTTTGATGAAGAGACATTTGTGTTAGTGATTGCTTAAGCATAGCCTATTTGGTGTCAATAATATAGGCTATCAAATTCAAAGCAAAAAACAACAATTAAACCATTTCCATCATCATGGTTTTAAATCTCTTATATATCGCCCGAGATCTCCTCCGAGATCTCCTTTTCACACTTAAACGAGACGAGACATCAAATCTCCTCCATATCTTCCTCGACACTCATCTCGTCCGAAATATTCAAATCTTACCCGAAATATGGATCAAAATCTCAATCCGACATCTCACCTGAAATTATACATTTTTCTTATTTTGTATAATATTTTTTATTTTCATTTTAATTCAAAAGAAATTACTCAATCTAATTATAATTTACCAACTTCTTGAACATATTATTTACTTTTTATCTTAATGAGTCATAGCAAAAGGTTTCACTTCTTTATTGTGTTCAAAAGGATATTATTCAATCATTACCAAATCAATTAAGCTAATCAAACTACTATTCAAATATATTTTTCCATGTAAATCAAGTATGTTACCATTTTTATTTTTACTAAAAAAGTTATAACCATTAAATAAATTTTTGACACATCAATTTTAGACACATAAGTACATCCGAGATATTCCCGAGATGCATTATAAGACCCGAAATATCAATCCGAGATGTACACCCGATATGTACTCATCTCGTCCGAGATCTCTTCCGATATGAGATAACTTGTGTAAAAATTGCGAGACGAAATGTGACCGAAATCCGATATTTAAAACCTTGTCCATCATCATCATTAAGCACAAAAAGAGAGCATGAATTAACAAATAGTTGAAGCTACATAATTAGATAGCTTCATTACCCCCTAAATTGAAGGGTTTAGCCTCTCATATTTGTCATTTGATTAACAAATATAGCTTGCAACATAAATGAAAAGGAAAAGGAAAAAGAAAGCAAGATAAAGAAAACTATTCTACTTGCATGAAAAATAAATCTACACTACAACATGAAAGTAAATAAGCATGAAAAAGAAAAGAACATGCATTAACATTGCATAAAAAAAAATGAAAGTTCCATGAAGTAAAAATGGCTAAGTAGCCATGAAAAGAAAAGAGGAGCTTTATTTTATTTTGAGCCTAAAACTAATGAGAAGAGAGACTAACTAAGAGGAGGAGGTTACATGAACATAATGGGTTATTTATCAAGCATGAAACTCTAACCATAATTTATGGAATTTCCAAAATGCCCTTGAGGTAGTGTGTAAGGCAAGTAATCATTAGCTTCTACTAATCATCATTTAAGTGTTCATGAAGCCATTAATTCCATAAGCATGTGCATTACCCTCTAATTTGTACATTAAGGTGGTGGGTAGGTGGGGTCCTCCATGTTCTTCACTTTGAATTATTTCCATCTTCATTCATTTGTATTCATTTTGTACATGCATATTCCTTCGTGAACCCACTTGTAGTTGAGTTTAGTTTCCTACAAAATAATATAGAAATTTTCAATTAAATTTTCTCAAATTAATACATGCACAAAAATGACCATTTTGCCCCTGGAAGAAGATGAATATGTGACAATTTCAAATAATATGAATTTTGGTTTAAACAAGTTAAAATACTCAATATGATCATTTATTTAATTTACATAGATTAAATATAGTGGTAAAAATATGCACTTTTACGTGCACATCATCGTGCCACCGACACATATAAGCTCCCGTCGATCCTCTCTACTAAACTGTATCCTCAAATCGACGATCCATCATCGTTGATCAAACCCAAACGAATGGCCGAGAATTTACCTTCAATTTCTGAACAAACGGTGGCGAATTGCAGATCTGATTTGTGCTCTTCGAGAGCTTCGAAACGGTATATAATTTGATAGGATTTGGAGAAGTTTGATTTTTGGATTTGAATTTGATATTGAATTGAGGGTTTAGAATTTTGGATATGTTCTGCCATTGGAAAGGAGGAGATGGACAGGAAATGTACATACAGGCAAATGAAAATATGAAGTAGCTAGGGTTTATAACGGGTTATTTATAGGCAAATCAGAAATAGAAATGAATGGATCAGATTTGATTTGGAAGTTGAACGATTAACGACCCGAAAAGTCCATTTCGTTCCCGAAATGAAAATGGGTCATCCCATATATCAAATTAGATGTTTTCGATAATTTTAAAATCAATATATCAGGTTTCAAGTCCTAGTTCCATCGTATGAAGAAGTTATATTAAAATAAGCTTATTTCAAATTGATTTCAATTAAATTAATTTCTAAGCGGTTCGAGCTCTTACGATAAAACGACAAGTCCGATCATTACGAAACTTGAAATCCTACAATAATTCACCGTTATGAAACCGATGAAACTGGTTTCGTCGAAATCTGAGACAGTGGCCAAAATAACTATTTTCACATTAATTAAATAAATTAATATTAAATTAAATAAATCACTTTTTAACTCAATAATTATTACTACCAAATTTTCGTTCTTTTTTATTACTTAGACATTTACAATGGTGTAATGCAAATTTTCATGTCAATTCAATGTTAATTATTTTATTGATTACAGCGTTTAATTTCAACTGTAATTAAATCAGATTAATAAAAATTTAATTCCAATAAATTGAGTTATATTTTGATTTCAATCTTTTTTTTTATTTAATCAACCGTTATTCTATAGACATAATTAACATTGCCTTATGTTTCATTATCTTTTATTTGTATTAACTACTTTATTTTCATTATATTAAATTTTTGTCAATTTTTACACATTAATTATAATTTAAAATCCCAATTAATTTAATTATCTTAATTTCACTCTTTTTATTCGCATTAATTATTGCCTTGTAAATAAATTTAACGTTTCTATACATTTTATTACATTCACACTTTGCAGTTATTATCTTAACTCACATTAATGTAACATTTAATGACATTCAATTGCAATAGATTAAATGAATTGGTAACAAATAAAAATTGTCACCATTTCTGTATTTAATCACATTTGTAAGCTTTTTATTTACAACCAAGTGTTATAATTACTCACATAATACCGATTTTATTCAATTAGCATAAATTATATATTATTTCATTAATTAATTAAATCTTTGCATTTGTTTTCTTATATTCAGTTTATAACCAAGTATAATCTTTACATTATTTCAGTTGATTGGAGTTTCATTTAGGTTGTTAATGATTAACTTTAATTAACATTGTTACCTTTCATTTTAGTTATTATTTCATTAATATATCACAAATTTTTATTTCTCCTATTATTAACTCACACAATCTTATTAAAAAAATTTATTTTTAATTATCGAAAATTACGGTCAGATATTTTTAATTATTTAAATATTCTTTCTTGATACAAACATTTGTAGAATCCAATATGCCAAATTATTGCTATTAACTTTTAACCAATCTAATCTCTCAAGTCAAAACAGTACAAGTCAAAGCATGATTAAAAAATGCACAATAGATTTGTATTTTCAACAATATACAATGCTACTAAACATAACTAAAACATATGCCAATCGGTTAAATGAATATGGAGTATTCTCAACTCTAGCTTCGTACAAGAACATAAAATTCAAAAACCACTTTTCATCATTACAACCCTTTGTTTTAAAACATTGAAATCAGAAGAAACTATATAATGCTTCCTAAATGAACAGAACAAGAATTTAAATACAAAAGTCACGAAAAAAAAAAAAAAAAAACCGAGTAGAAGAATGAAAGAGAAAGGTGTCATATATACCAAGAAGGAGATGAAGCAAATGTTGATTTCCGTACAGGTAGAGGTTTGCTGCCATTACATTTCTAGTTATGGTTTATCAGAAGTCGATCAATATTCGCCCCCATGGTTTTGAGATTTTAAGTTGTGAGCTAGGGTTTAGATCGACGTAGGGGAAGTAACGTATTATTATTTCAAAGCGACCAGCACTGTATGTGTATGAAAGGCTGTAATTAAATGCAATTAATTAGTTTCCTGATTGTAGATTTTGCAATTTTATTTTTGGTTAGATGACCTAAATGAAGAATGTATCATAGAAGTCTGAAACGGTAGAATTTGAGTTGAAACGAGGAGAGGAGAGGAGAGTAGAATGCGATTTGTTCCCCTTTTTAAAAGTGTGAACAAAATACTCGGCTATTATTGGAGCAATCACCAACTTCCTTCAATATGAGAAAAGCGTTTTGTTCAACTATAGAAAAAATGTCAACAAGATTCTTTTCGAATAAGGGACCAGTATTCTTCTTTAGAATAGATTCCTCAATATTATGATATTTTACAAACTTTCAAAGTATGAAACGACCAATTAATATTATTTCTTAACTAATGGTAATTATTTTTATCACCTAAGGCTATATTTGGTACACGGAGTCTTGTGTCTCACAATGGATTAATTAAGTTTTATGGCATAATTAGTTAGATGCCAACTTTACCACCTAAAGAGGAAATCATTTTAAAAATTAAGTTTTTCCATTTCTTTCTTTAATATTCATATCAATATTTACTGATCTGCCAAAATTATCATATTTCACAAATTAATATAGGAATTTGTCCATTATACACGTTATTATTTATTATCTATGAAGCAATTAATATTATTATTTTTAGCAAATATAAATACCCATCTACAGGTAAACAGGACAGTGTTATAAATCTTAAAAACATAGGATCTATAAACACATACGATTTTTGATAGATATCGAGTGATCATGAATTTCAAAGTAACATGTGCTTTTTTGTTCACAGTCATATGGGCTAATTACTTCAGTACTGTTGCAGAAGAGGGTACAAGGCCTTGCTTGAAAGAAGAAGCTGAGATTGATAAACGACTCAAGATTCTTAACAAGCCATATGTGAAGACTTTTAAGGTGACACTTATATAATATAGGAGAAATATCTCTTATTTATTTAGATTATGAAGTTGAAAATGAATATAATTTATAGATAACATAATAGTAAGTTGGATGGGGTGTTGTTCTTTCATTAATTGTTGAACCTTGTTTCTCAAAAGTGTTGGTATCGGCCAACCATGTTAGTAGGTAGATTACAGTTATAACATACCTTTGAATTTGATTAATTTTTGTACTTTCATCACAAAATAACATGTGTGTGCATGTTTAACAATGCATTTTTGGAAACGCAATGAACAAATTCAGCTTTATGGGGTTGGTTAATCAAAGTGTCTGCATGCATTTTTTAATCAAAGCTTTATTTCGAATATTCTAATCATTACAATAAAATTGCAATGACCACAAGTGATAAGGTGGTAAGGCTAAGAAATTCAGCTGTAGTAAGAGATCTTGGGTTCCATCTCACTTCTTACACTAGGAAACAGAAAAGAAATAATAGAATTCAACGTAGATCACAAACATGCTGATTTTTGCTTCAACTTAAAGCTACAAGGTCTGCATTGCTTCGCCACGAAGACATGTAAGCCTCCTAAAGCCTTATTTTCTGGTTCCAGTGATCTATTTTGAGTTTTGAGATGGAAATTATTTTCGCTTCCTGCCATTTTGTTCGTAGAGATATGGTTTGTATTGAGAGAGTGTATTGTATCGGTTAGAACTCACGGGTATATCCGTCTCACTTTATTTTATGGACTTTCAAAAAAAAAATGTAGATCACAAGCATATGCATGTCAGCAGTGAAAACTATATAAAAGAAAGCAATAATTCACTAATTTTCGAATTTACTTCAAATGATTTTGTTCTTTCCTCATTTCTAATTAGTGACACCACTTTAGTAAACGCAATGCTACCATTTTTGTCCTTTATAGTTGGAAATATGTATTAAACTGAACATAAATGCTACTATTCTAAGTTAGCGTTTATCAATTTCTACAGTATAAACAAAAATTTAAGAGGGACTGTATGTAAAATTAACAAAATGCACCCTGAATTCCAAAATTATGCATATTCTTATGTTTTGACAAAATTGAGTTTGTCTCATTATAGCCACTGCTAAATGGAAACTACAGATATTTTCTATTTCACATGTGATTTTTTTCACTTGATTTTTTTTTTTTCTCACAAGACATTTTTAACAAGGTGAAATTGTAAAAAGTTTCTATCATCCTTTTTCCCTTTTTATTTTGTTAGTATTCTTCAATTTTTTCTTTTTGATAAAAATAATGTTTCATTTCAATAACTTATATTATTCTAGCTTTTGTAAGTTTTGACATTTCGTATTTTTAATTTTTAAATAAAAGGAAGTTGTTTGTATAAATTTTAAATTCAATAACTTGTTGAACATTTTATATTTGGTGATATGTTAAGCCTTAAAATTCTTTAATGTTTTCCTTTTGTCTGAACAAAATAAGTGCAACAGTTCTAGTGCAAAAACTCTGTTAGTTTTTTCACTAATTTTTAGAATTTTTATATAGCCAATATATTAATCCTACAAAAAATCAAGACAATGTATAAATTTAAATGGGTGCAGGGAGGTAAAAATCTCATTGCATATTGTATCTTCCATAAACATTCACAACTATAACAGTGAGCCTAGAATGATTTTTTTTTAATGATTATTTACAAAGTTTCTCATGGTAAAGAGGTTATTTCTATGAAGATTTATTTGATGATGAATAGGACAACAATGGAGATAACTATGACTGCGTAGACATGTACAAACAACCTGCATTTGATCATCCTCTACTTAAAAATTATTCAGATCAGGTAAATCACTCTCATTTACAAGTCATGCTCTAATGTGTTAAGTTCAATTTTTTATACATACGTCGCAACCTGATAATTCAGATAAGATTGAGTCTGCAAGCTAGGCAAACTTCAACAACATCAAAGCTCTCAAATTCAGGGCTAAAAGAGTGCCCAAGTGGAACTGTACTAATTAAAAGAACAACAAAGGAAAGTTTAATCCGAGCTCAGAATAAAAAGCATCTTCGTTACTTGAGTTTGAAGAATCCCATTGAGGTCCTTGACGATGATATGAGGACTTACGTAAGTCTATGTGAACTCATAATTTATTCCATTTGAACTTTGTCAATTGCACATCATGTTTAACCACATTGTACATCTATGCACAGTATGCATTAGAGGCGTTTGATTATGAAAGCACCCCAAATAGATTTTTTGGTGCTGTAGTTGAAATGGAAGTGTATCGTCACAGTTTTGTTGAAGCTGGACAAACTACAAGTTCCCAGTTTTATCTTATAAATGGAGCTGGCGGTCCTGAGGACCGTGTCAACGCCGTACAATTTGGATGGCAGGCAAGTTTATATAATATATATATACACACAAAGATCTTTAAGTATGAAATTGTATATGTATGGATTGGTATGATAATTTGTCAATTATAATTTCAGATAGCACCATCAATATATGGAAACACCAATCCAAATCTTTTTGCGCTATACACTGTAAGAAGTTTTTGTTGAAATTTTAATTATTGGATTTTCCCCTATTTATGTCTCTTTTGACAAGTTATCGCACGTTCTTCTGAAAACTAGTTGTAAATGGATCGCTTTTTACCAAACCACATAGGCAAGAAGTTTGGATAGTGTTTGGCTTGAAAATTGATTTTTATGTTTTGTGTGTTCATTTCATACTTTAGAATACATGAAAAAGCGAAAGCGGATGGAAAATGATCAATTTGAAAAATGGTTTTAATTAACCTATAAAATTGAAAATGATCTCCCATGTTTTCTCTCCATTGTTGGATTAATTAGAATATTTCAGCTTCTCTACTTAACACACATAAAAATTAAAAATGCAAAACACAAAACTAGTTTTCAAACCAAATGCCTCCTAGTTTCGCAAATTATTTTCCAAGCGTATATAAATGCGTTACATGTTTTTAAAAAAGACCCGGCAAACAAATCATTAATTATTTGGTTATATGATTATGTTGCACTAAATTCTCATGAATGATTTAGAGCGATGGTTACAAACAATTATGCTTAAACTATGAATGTGGATCATTTGTCCAAGTAAGCAAAAAAGTTACACTTGGCCAGCCAATCCCCGACAATGTTGCAAGAATAAATATGTTTGCAGCTAAGGTGAGTTTTCATAATATATTCATTAATTTTACTATATACATATGTACATTGATATGTATACACAGACATGCACACACATGTACATATACATACACACACATATATATACATATGTGTATGTGTGTATGTATATATATGTGTGTACATACACACACATGTATACACACAGACATGTGTGTGTACACACGCACACACATGTGTGTGTACACACGCAGCCCTATTTTCCATTACGATATTGATACTCATGCTTTTGTGTTGAAGGTTGTGAGCACTGGGGATTGGGCATTGTACTACAAGTTAGGTAAGGAGTATGAAGAGGTAGGATTCTGGCCAAAGGCATTGTTCAACAACATGGATGCAGTGAAATTTTTTGAAGCGGGAGGATTAGTTTCCAGTCCATTAGGAAAGCGAAGCCCACCAATGGGCAATGGAGTACAGCCTACTTTTTTCAGTCATGGCGCGGTGATGGACCATATCGCTTTTAGGTCTATATCTGGTTTCTATGTAACGCCAGATGAAACTAAACGATCACAACTTCAAAATGTAGCTATATACTATAATGTTCGCAATAACGAGTATATAGACAATGGTTTTAAATTTGAGTATGGTGGCCCTGGTGGTGGTCTTTGATGTATTGCTTTGCTGTTGATTTTATTGTTTATTTGTACCCAAGCAAGGGGGATATTTAGGTTATTTCCCATTTATTAACGGGTATGAATATGCCTAATGTTATTTTTACAAATTTGCAATGCGGAATAAATTGAATGTTGTGTTGAGTAGAAATCTTTGCAAGTAATTTGCTATTTGCGTCTTTGTTGAACGCCCTAAGCTTTATGCCTAGTAAATTTTGGTATGCCGTAATTATAGAAAAATTCTTCAATCAAAATGGTAAAAATGAACGTACATCAACATAGATATAATACATGTCATATAAATATATACATACACACACATGTGTATATGTATGTGTGTGTATGTATGTGTGTATATGTATGTATGTGTGTGTGTATATATATGTGTGTGTGTATATATATATATATATGTGTGTGTGTGTGTGTGTGTGTGTGTGTGTGTGTATGTATATGTATATATATATGTATATGAATGTATATAAGTATATGTGTATATAGAAATTGTAAACATGTAATGCTCTCAACAAATGAACTTATGCATCTTAATTTATAGATGAATGTAGGCCAGTCAATGAACATTCGAAAATTTTAAAATCCGTCTGAATCCGTATCTGAAAAAACGGATATTATCCGATGTACGAAAAGCGGATGCAGATGCGGATGTCTTTCATCCTCAATTCATTTTTGTTCATCCTCGATTCATTTTCGTTTTCCACCTTTTCTTATTTTACTCACAGGCGCAACAACAAAAATTTCAAACCTTAAATTGCAAAAGCCCTAAATTGACAAAAAATACCATCATCCGACGTCGTTCCGCCTCGCAGCTCAACTCTGGCCTTGATTTGAAACTTCTCACATCGCCGCTCCGGCTCCGACCTTGTTCAAAACTCCTCACCTCACAGCTTCATCCCGCAACAATCAGTTGGTTCCCCTCCTAACGCAACAACCATCATCTCGACGTCTCGAAGGTCCGACCTTGGTAGTTGGTTCTCCTCCTAACTGGTCAGTGCTTACCTCTGGTCACTACAATGAAATACTTTTTTGACGACGGGTAATACCCTTTGTAATAGGAATTTTGCAACGGACCAACGTTTGTCGTATCATGCGATGAGACTCAAATGGTTTTACAACGTTTTAAAACCGTTACAAGAGACCATTGTAATAAACAATTTTTACAATGATCTACATCCATTGCAATGGAGTCTTTTTGCAACTGGTTTTGCCCGTTGTTAAAATAAATGCAAAATAAAAAAAATAGAGCATTGATATAACATGTATACATATCACGTCTATAATTACAGAAAAGCCAAAACGAATTATACATTTACGTCATTTATAAAATCAATATAATTACAAATCATTGTTGTTCAAGCTAAAAAAATACCAAATTTTTATTTACATTCAATAATTATACAAATCTGATAAACTTCTGTGATACCAAGTTTACATCAACTCTGCATCCATTGAATACATCTCCATCGGCGCCGATCAATATTAAACTGCAACCATACATCAACCATAGTTCATTCATCATCTTGATTTAAGCTGCATGTTATAGCAACCATACAGTCATAAAAGTATCCTTTTATTATATAATCTTAAATTTCCTGAAAACTCCAGCATCATCTGATGTATATTCCCTTGTAATATGAACAAAGATGCTACTACGTATGCACTCAAAGTTCTTTTTCTTTGGTCTTTTAATTAGTTACTTTTTAGTCCAAAAAGAGCGTGTGACGAAATAAGGTAATCTATGTCAGCTAGTAGACAATGATGTTAACATCTAAAATATACAGAAATAAATACAATACTCTAAAAAGTAAATAATAATTTAGTCCAAAATGTATTCTATATTATAAAGTAGAAAACCAGTTGTATTGAGATAAACAAAATATCTGCAAGTGGGCAAATTAACATATTGAACATTTTGAAAGAAAAATAAGTAATACCTGCCGATTGAATCTCTTCTCAATGTAGTTAGATGAGAACAGCTGCAAACATAAAATAATCAATCATGATTCATTTAAAGTATCAGATAACTCAAACCAACAGAACTCTGATACAAAATAATGGAGGAATTGGATGTATTGTTAAGAAAACAACTTAGCTATTGTATAGCCTGTACAATGCATGAAATAAGGAAAAGATGGTGAACTCTAATACTGAATCAAAAAGCATGCGTAATGCCACAGCTGCACTAAATGCAGTAGCTGCGTGGCCCTAATAAGTAGGCATATTATTAGCAGAACTAGTAAAACATGAACAACCCTATCAATCCCTCCCTTAAACTAAACCAAGTTTAGTTTATATTTGAAAATTCACACACCCCTAGCATCAACCGCTGCTTTTCAAATGTGTCCAGCTTAAGGGGTTTAGTTAGCACATCAGCGATTTGCTCTTGGGTGCCACAATGAAGCAATTCCACAACTCCATCTCTCACCAAGTCACACAGAAAGTGAAATCGTACGTCAATGTGTTTGGACCTGCCATGCATCACTGGGTTCATTGATGGCTTAATCGTCGAGCTATTATCACAATAGATTGTTGTACATTCATCTCCATCATGTCCAAGATTTTGTAGAACTCTCTTCATCCAAATTGCTTGGCATGCACATGTTGGAATTCCTTAAGAATAAGTTGAATGAAATATACAAAGTCTCACATCTTCAAATTGTGAGAGCTATATTGGTTTAAATATAGCTTTCTCATGAGGAGGTTGGGGGCCTGAGGCTCCCAAATGTATGCTTCGTTGTGAGGAGAGAGATCATGCATCTCCATCGCGCCGCCACCGCCGACCGACCGAACCGGGCCGGGTTTGGGTCTAATATGATACTCGTATTTTTACTGCAACTGGACCGGGCTTTTTAACAGTTGCAAGCTATACGAACGGACACGGATTGCTGAGAAGGTGCGACTTCTGAAGCGAGCGGGTTGAATAGACGCGAACATTAGCGGGTGCGACACGTTAAAAGCAAACAGGCGCGAGCCGATTGAAGCGGACGCGGACGAACACATGCGACCCGACTGTAGAGGTGCAAGCGGGTGCGAAATAGTACCGTTGGACGCAAACAGATGCGACCAGTAGCAGGCGGGTACGACCCGTTAACAAACAGCAGCGACCAAAAGGCAAACGGGTGCGACCCGTCAAGCGGACGCGACTGTTTGAAGGGATGCGGACGAAATTATAAATATGAGAGAATACTGATCACATTCTCATCCAATTCCAATCTAATTTCTTCTGCTTCTTTGCTCTACTGCTCTATATTCCATACATATCACAGAGTTGACATACTCATTACAATCTCGTGCAGATTACGTCTGTTGTATCTTGGAAGAGTTTTGAAATAAAATTCTTAAGGAAATTGTTACGACAAGCCTCAGACGGAATTTCCTTTATATACTGGTTAGATTCACTGTAATCTTTCCCGTTTATAAGTTGTATTATTTCTTACAATAGTATAACGTTGTTGTTGTAATTTATTTACAACGTAACTTATTGTTACATTTATTTAATACAGAATTCCAGCGTAGTGGAATTCTAATTAATAAACTTGTGCGACGAGTTTATTGTAGCGTGCTATCTGTTTTAGTACACTAGACATATAACAGCACATTCTGCAGCTGCAACAAATTCAGCCTCTGTGGTAGATAACGTGACGATTGGTTGCTTCCTTGTGTTCCATGCAACAGCTGCTGAACTAAACATGAAAGCATAACCGGATGTGCTCTTCCGATCTTCTAAGCATCCTGCATAATCGCTGTCCGTAAAGCCGACCAGCTCCTTGCTTCCCTCCTTCTTGTACATAATACCAAAATTTACCGTCCCTTTTACATACCTTAAAATCCTCTTAGCAGCCATAAGATGCAATTCAGTTGGTTGTGCCATGTATCTACTCACCAAACTCACTGCATACATCAGGTCCGGTCTGGTGTTGGTTAAAAACACTAAACTCCCCACAATTTGTTTGTATAATGTTGCATCAACCTGAACCCCGTTCTCGTCTTTTGAGATTTTGAATCCTGGTACAACAGGACTCAACATTGCATTGCTGTATTCCATCCTATACCTTCTCAAAATATTCAAAGCGTACCTTTTCTGTCCGATAAAGATGTCATCACTAGACTGCACTACTTCAATCCCCAAGAAGAATTTCATTCTTCCTAAATCTGACATCTCAAACTCCCGCATCATAGATTTTTTAAACTCTTTAATCGTTGTTGCATTATTACCGGTATAGAGTAAATCATCGACATAGAGACCGACAATCAAAATTTTACCCTCAATATTCTTGGTGAAGAGCGTATGCTCATTATGACATCTTTTGAATCCCTCCTTCAAGAAGTAGGCTTCAATACGGCTAAACCAAGCTTTAGGTGCCTGTTTCAGGCCGTACAAAGCTTTCTTCAGCTTATACACCTTGTGAGCTTCTCCTTCCTTCACATATCCCTTCGGCTGTTCCACGAACACATCCTCAATTAATTCTCCTTGTAAGAAGGCTGATTTTACATCGAGTTGGTACACAGTCCAGCTTCTTTGTGCTGCAAGTGCCGAAATTAACCTCACAGTATCCATTCTTGCGACTGGGGCAAAAACTTCTAAGTAGTCAACTCCATGTTCTTGAACGTATCCTTTTGCAACTAATCTCGCCTTGTATTTCTCAACCTCTCCTCGCTCATTCATTTTCGTTTTATAGACCCACTTGAGACCTATCTTCTTGGCTCCGCTAGGTAAATCTGTAAGTATCCATGTCTCATTTTTCTCAATTGATCTAATTTCAGAATCCATTGCTTCGTTCCATTCATTGCTACGTATTGCTTTCTCGAACTGAATATGATCAGCGGTTGTAAATAGAGCTAAGTTGATGTCAACTTCTTCATCTGATAATCCTTCTCCACTAACATAGTCATACATCCAAACCGGACCCTTTCTAGGTCTTCTTGCTACTTCAGAATTTGAACTCGGCAACGTTGAAAGCTCCTTATGTGCTTCACTCTCATGTACTGCCTCACTTTCATGCTCATCACCTTCACTATCTTTTGACTCCTCTAGCTCAACTTCTTCTTGATCATCACCTTCCCATGCCAGTTCAACCCACACTTGTTCGCTAAGTTGGTTACCCCAATCTCATTGTTTGTCTTCCTCAAAAACAACATCCTTACTCACCACGATCTTCTTGGCAATAGGATCGTACAGTCGATATCCTTTTGACTCTTCACTCATACCTAAGAGAACACATTTGAAACTTTTGTCATCGAGCTTAGTCATCTTAGCTTCAGGAACATGGACATGACAAATGCAACCAAACACTTTGAACTGCTCCACTGAGGGCTTAACGCCGCTCCATGCTTCTTGTGGTGTCACATCTTTTACCGCCACCGTTGGACATCGATTTAGTACATAAGTTGCCCAATTTGTAGCTTCAGGCCAAAATGTTTTGGGAAGTTTCTTATCAGACAACATCAATCTCACCATATTCAATATAGTTCTATTTCTTCTCTCTGCAACTCCATTTTGATGTGGAGTATAGGCTGTGGTGAGTTGACGCCTTATTCCGTTCTTCTTACAAAATTCAGTAAACTCCCGTGATGTGAATTCTCCTCCACGATCAGTTCGTAGACATTTGATGGACATGTCTGCTTCCTTCTCAACATAATTTTTAAAGTATGTGAAAACCATAAAAGCTTCCGCCTTTTCTTTTAAAAAATAACACCAACACTTTCTACTAAAATCGTCTATGAAACACAACAAGTACCTCTTGCCACCATTCGAAGTTGGAGTAATCGGGCCGCACACATCTGCATGGATTAGATCAAGTTTCTTTTTGGCTCTCCAAATGCTTCTTGTTGGAGCTGCTGCTTCGTGTTGTTTTCCTCTCAAGCAATTAGTACATACCACATCGGAAATAGGTAGATCAGGTAAACCAAGAACCATATTTTTCTTTTTCATCAATTGGATACTTTTGTGACTAACATGGCCGAGTCTTCGATGCAAGAGATGTGTGACATCTTGTGATGTTATTTGGAAGCAGGTTTCATGTTTAGGCAGTGAATGGCTTGCTGAAGCTTGATCTGTCAATACGAACATCCGATTGGCTGTCATATTTATTTGAAGAAGAAAACCTCTTTGTGGATGATAAATTTTGCATTGACCGGACTGAATAAGAATGGTGAGACCTCGCTCTTGTAGTTGTTCCATGCTTAGCAAGTTGTTTCTTAGTTCAGGAACAAAGTATACATGGTAACAATCAAAGTAAATTTATTTGTATGCAATTTAATACTTCCTTTACCCTCAACCTTCAGTCTTGTGTCATTATCTAGCGTTACCTTTTGTTTAAAACTCACATCCAGTTCAGAAAACTTTGATTTGTCACCACACATGTGATTGCTGCATCCAGAATCCAAGAACCATGTATATTCTTGCTTGGTTTCATGATTCTCTGCAAAAGCCATCAATAACAATTCTTCATGATCTTCCACATCTGCATAATTCACCTCCTTTCCCCATGTTGGACATTCATATTGATAATGTCCAAGTTGGTGACATCGATAGCATTCGATCATGGATTTGGTGAAAGGTTGACGTCCCCTGCCTCTACCTCTCAACGATGCTCCTCGCAATGGTGCCCTACCGCGTCCTCTTCCTCTTTCAAATGACACTTTGAGGGATTGTTTTTCTTCGCTTTGCTTTTGAAATTTCTGTTCATGAACAATAAGTGAGCTCTGTAGCTCATCGATTGACAAATTTTCTATGTCCTTAGACTCTTCGATTGAACATACAATATAATTAAATCTCAGTCAAAGACCTAAGGATCTTCTCAACAATAGTAACATCTTTCATGGCTTCACCATATATACGCATTTTATTTTCCACTGTCATTACCCTAGAAAAATACGCAGTCACGGTTTCACCTGATCTCATCTCAAGAGTTTCAAACTCTTTGCGTGCGGCTTGAAGGATTGATCTCTTCACTCTGTCATTTCCAGCGTACTTTCTTCTCATGGAATCCCATATATCCTTTGACGTGTCCTTCTTCAAGATCGTCTCTAGAATGGTCCGATCAATAGCCTGGAATAAATAATTCTTTACCTTGAGATCCTTGAGCTTCATCTCGGCAAGTCTTTTCCGCTGCGCCTCACTTGAAACAGCTCCAACTTCTACTTCTCCAATTCCTGTCTCCACAAGTTCCCAATACTCCTTGGATCGGAGGAAATTCTCCGTCAGCATACTCCAGTGGTCGTAATGACCATCGAAGCGAGGGATTGCTGGTTGTATGAAGTTTGACTTCTCTTCGCTCATCTTCTTCACACAAGTAACTCGAAGTTGTGTTTCTCTCTCCTTTCTTTGACCTGGTACAGGCTCTGATACCACTTTGTTGAGATCTCTACAAGTTAAAGTATCAGATAACTCAAACCAACAGAACTCTGATACAAAATAATGGAGGAATTGGATGTATTGTTAAGAAAACAACTTGGCTATTATATAGCCTGTACAATGCATGAAATAAGGAAAAGGTGGTAAACTCTAAGACTGAATCAAAAAGCATGCGTAATGCCACAGCTGCACTAAATGCAGTAGCTGCGTGTCCCTAATAAGTAGGCATATTATTAGCAGAACTAGTAAAACATGAACAACCCTATCAGAAATATATGTTACTCTGAAAACTAGTAGTAGTGCAAATAACATGATCAAATGAAATTATCATGTTCTAACTATCTTGGCTTAGTTCACTGTTTATTAGCTTTGATTAGCCTTGCTCGCTGTTGATGTAAATTAATATTTGGTGTTCAAT
The DNA here is from genome assembly GCA_030765085.1 of Allium cepa. Taxonomy (NCBI): domain Eukaryota; kingdom Viridiplantae; phylum Streptophyta; class Magnoliopsida; order Asparagales; family Amaryllidaceae; genus Allium; species Allium cepa. The sequence goes on along the minus strand of CM060928.1, from coordinate 1,025,745,584 downwards.
TTCAATTACTTCTCTACAATCTTAAAGATTTTTGCTTCCTTCCATCTACCTAACATGACCGATAACTTGTTCATCATGTTTTCATAGAGGTTCCATGATACCCTGTCACATTCTCTATATCTGAAGCTTCGAAATATCTGTCTTCATACTTGCTGCCATATGTATAATATTGATCCTAAAAATTACCAAATACAGCATTAAGACATAGTACTAATATATTCTTCAAAAATGTACCTGATGTAAAGGAATCATTGCCTTCAATAACAGAAGGCAACTTGGCATCATCTTCATCAGCATAGTAGTTGCTGGCATCATCATTATCTTATTTTCAATCTGATCGCTAAAGAGAAAGTATTGCATCAATTCACGTCTGCACCATGTTGCCTTTGATCTGATCTGTACAATGTTTTTTGCTAGAACCTCTGATGAGATTGTGAATTCATGCCAGGTTAAGCCAGCGGATAATGGCGTTCAAAATGTCTGAAGTCCAAGGCTGGAGCTCCACCTCCAAAGAGGAACATTGACCTTATTTCATCCTCTTTGATTTTGGAGAACAGATTAGTACCGCTATAATTTGTAGAGATAGACCACTTCAAATTATATCTGGATGTAGAACATTGAAGGACAACATCCGCCAGCGAAAACAGTAGAAGTAAAAATATGGTATCTGCTCATTCTTATAATAATAAGACAACGATGGAGGTTGATACACGTGAAACGGAAGAAGCTTCCCATTTAGAGTCCATGATGCCTACTGACAAAGAACTAGACCTAAATGATGTGAAGCATTTTGTTCTCCATCGTTTCATATAGCCCAAATGTAACAATGATGAGTAAGCATCAATAACCGCTAACAAAAAGAAAAGCAGAAGAAGAAACTGCTATGAGAACTCAGTGATCCATGGAAGCGCTAGGCTAGAGAACGACTCGGATGAGAGAATAAACAATTGGATAATCTATTTGAAATCGGAATCCAAACTAAATTATATAAACTTTTATATGATAACTGGTTAATTAAGATTATATCAGCAATTGGATTAGTGCACGACTATACAGACAATAGCAAAATAAGATATATGAATTGAGCAGTTGTTCAACTGCTGATAGCTTTGAAGTCGGTATGGGCTTTTTTAAATTTAACCATTTTAACTCCTATTTCTAGAAAAAGTATAACAATATGTTTGCTCCAACTATGATGGACGTAAAGAAATATGCCGCAAGTCCATATTTAATTGCTGGAACTAAAGAGATCTAAAACAAACACATAACTAAATTTGAAAAACAAAGAACTATCAATCCATGTAATGTAAACACTTGTAATGCAATCAACCTTACCAGAAACAACCTTTAGAAAACATAAATAACAATGCATGCTGTGAATATACAAGGTTTGATTTAACTTAAAATATTCGATGAACTGCTGCAATTTCGCAAGAATGGAACTGAAAAATAAAAGATCATCCTACGCCTAGCAATAATTGATCATGAAAAAGAAAATATAATTTCAATTTCACTAGATAACTCTCACTATACAATGTCAAAAGATTATCGAGAAAGAAACCCATATGAACAGTTATACTAGAATGTAATCCTGAAGTGATATTATAGAATTGTTATCATACTCAACTTCAAGTTTGAACAGTACACAATTGTCATAACTAATTAACATAAAATCATATTCGAGTTTCGGATTAAGATTTCAAAATTTAAATAAACATAAAATCAATAGTGCACACATTTTTAAGGAAGTACTTATAATCAGGTAATCCTTAATAATATTTTCTCCTAACCAAGCTTATAACATTATTACTATCAATTGTTCACACCCGATCAATGTTTCTAAAAACAAGCAAGACAGAGCATCAAAATATGAGTCAGAGAATCTCAATTCATCCACTATCAAGTGAGGCAACTATTGTGCTACTAGTCTCAATCCAATTCAAAGGTCATCAAACCAAAGTATCAAAATTAAACTCACGCTACATGATCACCTGACAAATTCCATATCACAAGTTCCAATCTGGTAACGCAAACATCGGCAACCATCTCTCGAGAAAATTTGAACGACATAAACAACTTCGGACAATAAAGGCTCCATAACCTGGCCGAGGTGAAGCAACTCCACCCATTCTGATTCATCTCAGTCTTTGGCTGCGGCAAGTTTTATTTCCTGACACACAAATCGACTCCAATTATTTTATTACATGAATTAAAAAAATAATTTACAATCTAGAACCAAGCCGTCAAGAGTTTCATCAAGTGGAATTACAAGATTCGAAGAGTACGGGTTGTTGAAGGTTGCTTCTAGAGGAGCCAGATCTAAGCAAATTACAAAAACCATAAATCATATCGGATTAGGTCGCGATTTGTGAGAGCTTGCTCAAGCTTCTGGTTTTTGGCTTCACCATGATGATCGGAGTTTGGCTGTGTTAGAGAAATACAAAGAGCAAGAGAACACAGAGAACAAATAGGAAGAAAAAGAAGTGCAGCTGTAAAATCTTCTCTTTCAACACACAGTTTATATTTTTTTCATTTCTACTCTTTACGTGCAAAAAGAAAAAAGAAAAAAGAAAAAAGTTAACAACCAATTTTATGATAGCTTGACCCTTGTCCTAGGATCACTTGCCAAGATTCGTTTCACAATGCAATTCTTTCATGGAGGCTCTCCATTTTCAGTTTCTTCTTTATTTCTCTAATTTGTTACTCACTCCACAATTTGCCTTGTTGCTTGTTGATGTCTTCCTCTCTCTGTTATGCATCATGCACACTGACACACGCTTTGGGTGTGTAACAACTCCCCTCCTCCATAAATTCGACCTTGTCTCAAGGTCGAATGTGGGAAATTTAGCTACCAAATCCCAATAATTCTTTCAAGTTGCCTCATCTTCACCTCTTTGCTTCCATTTAATTAATGCTTGCGTAGCGTTTGTGTTATTGATTTTGGTCATTCTTCTAGCTAAAATTCACTCAGGTTCTTCCACAATCTACTGATCATATGAAGGTAAGTCTTAATGAATGGTTATATTGGCTCCGGTCATTTTCTTGAGTTGGGAAACATGGAACACAGGTTGAATCTTTGCCTGCCGTGGAAGTTGTAGTTTGTAAGCAACTGTCCCAATTTTCTCAAGTACTTTAAATGGACCATAGTACTTTGGGGAGAGTTTGTGGGTGTGTCTACTACCTGCTGTTAGTTGTCTATAAGGTTGAAGTTTAAGGTACACCCAATCGCCAACTTGAAAATCTCTAAATGTTCTCATTTTATCTGCAAAATGCTTCATTTTCTCTTTAGCTAAGGTCAGCTTGTCTTTCAAGATCTGTAATGTGACATCTCTTGCAAATAAGGATTCTTCTACTTGTTGAACTTTTGCTATTTTTGGGACATAACTTAGAATTGTTGATAGTTTCTTGCCATAAACAACTTCAAAATGTGTTGTATTTGTGCTCGATTTCCATATTGTGTTGTACCAAAGTTCTGCTAATGATAACCATTTATTCCACTCTTTAAGTTTATGACTGCAAAAACAACGGAGATAACATTCCAATATTTTATTTACTGCTTCAGATTGACCATCACTTTGAGGGTGATACGTCTTGCTAAGTGATAATTTACATCCTTGAAGTTTAAATAATTATTTCCAGAATAGGCTTATGAAGATTGAATCTCTATCGTTGATGATTGATCTGGAAAGGCCATGGTGTTTGACTACATTGTCAGAAAAATGTTTGGGCAAATTGCTGTGCAGAAAAAGGGTGACTAAGTGGTAGAAAATGAGCATACTTTGAGAGTCTATCAACCACTACTAAAATGACCGAATAAGAGTGACTTTTAGGAAGTTGAACAATGAAGTCCATGCATATATCATCCCAGATTTGTTCAGGAATTGGAAGAGGCTACAGCAGCCCAGGGGAGCGTATATTTTCTACTTTCACTCTTTGACAAATATCACATGAAGCTATAAATTGCTGAACATCACTTTTAATACCTTGCCAATGAAAAACTTGCTTAATTCTGTGTAATGTTCTTTGAACCCCTGAATGACCTGCAAGTGGTGAAGCATGGAATTCTTGCAGTAATTTATCTTTAAGTTGTGTTGCTTTTGGGCTAATCAAAATTCTTCCTTTGTAAAAGAACAGTCCATTTAACTTTTTATACTTAGATTCAGGGTCCTTCACTTTCTATTCAAATGATATATAAAATGTATCAGTAGTCGATAGTTTCTTAATCTCCTCTAGCCATGGGCTTTGCACTATGGAGATTGCACACAAATGGAGTGCATTTTGAGTGCTGGAATCATCAAATTTCCTTGATAAGCAATCAACAACAGTATTTTCTTTTCCAGGTTTGTATTGAACCATGAAGTCAAATCCATAAAGCTTATTTAACCATTTGTGTTGAATGCTGTGATTCAATCTCTGGTCCAATAAATACTTAAGGCTCTGATGGTCGGTTTTATTTACAAACTTCTTCCCCAATAAATATTGAGACCATTTCTTTGTAGCAAGAATTAAGGCTAGTAGTTCTTTTTCATAAGTTGATAACAATAAAATTTTCCCTTTTAAAGCTTGACTAATAAATGTTATTGGCTTGTTTTCTTGTAAGAGTACAGCTCTTATTCCATTCCCTGATGCATCACACTCTAAAATAATTTTTTTGGAGAAATCAGGCATAGCTAGAACAGGTGGCTGACTGAGGCTGTCATTTAGTTGTTCAAATGCTAGTTGAGCCATAGAGTTCCACATGAAGTCATTCTTCTTCAATAATTCTATAAGTGGTTTTGCTATGATTCCGTAATTCTTTATGAACTTCCTGTAGTAGTCAGAGAGTCCCAAAAATCCTCTAAGTGACTTCAAAGATGTAGGTGTAGGCCACTCTTTAATTGCTTGAATTTTTGAGAAATTAACTGTGACTCCATTGTGAGAGATTACATGTCCCAAATAATCAACTTGTTCTCGTGCAAAATTGCATTTAGAGATTTTAGCGACTAGTTGATTGTCCTTGAGAACCTGCAAGGCCAAGATTAAGTGATGTAAGTGATCTTTCGAGTTTTTACTATAGATAAGAATATCATAAAAAAACAAGAATGAACTTCCTGAGATAGTTTTTAAAAACTGTGTTCATTAAGGACTGAAAGGTTGCCGGTGCATTGGTCAAGCCAAAAGGCATGACCAAGAATTCGTAGTGTCCTTCATGTGTTTTGAATGCAGTTTTGTGGATGTCCTTGTCATGCATTCTAATTTGATGGTAGCCTGACATAAGGTCAAGCTTGGTGAAATTTTTTGCTCCAGCTAGTTCATCAAAAAAATCATCAATTAATGGAATAGGAAATTTGTTCTTTTTTGTTATTTTGTTGAGTTCTCTCTAATCAATGCACATTCTCCAACTGCCATCACTCTTTTTAACCATCACTACCGGTGAAGAATAAGGGTTGTGACTATGTCTGATTGTTCCAGCATTTAACATTTCTTCAAACAATTTTTTTGTCTCATTTTTGAGGTAGTAGGAATGTCTATAAGGTTTCAGGGAAATTGGTCGAGTAGCTGGAATGAGTGGAATTTTATGGTCAATGGCTCTTTGAGGAGGCAAGGATGATGGTTTGTGAAATACGGTTACATATTGAAGGATGATATTTTGGATAGGAGGAGAAAAGGGTGGGTTGTGGTTTTGAATTTGTGTGAGAAGAGGTGTTTCTAACTCAGGTTTGGGTATTTGATGAATATGTAGGAAGAAACACAGGGAATTATTTGTCATTTCCTTGTCTATTTCTTTTTGCTCCACAATCGTGTTTGCTGGTACTTTCATGCCTTGCCATATAATGTTTTGACCATTATAATTAAATTTGAACTGTAGGTTCTTAAAGTTAAAAATAATGTCATCAAATTGTTTAAGCCACCGAACCCCAAAACTACTTGGCATCCTTCTAATGGTAGGAGTAATAGGTCAATAGGCATAACTAGCCTTTAACATTTTAGTGGGACACCTTGACATGTTCCAGTTCCTTATAGTTTTTCTCCACTTGCTACTAAAAATTCAAAGTCATTAGACTGTGCTATTTGCAGCCCAATTTTATGTGCCAACTTATCATTAATGAAGCTATGAGTGGAGCCAGTGTCTACTAAAATGTTAACTAGAGTGCTCAGTATGGTTCCTTGTAATCTTATTGTATGTGCAGCTGGTAATCCTGACATTGCTTGAAGTGATATTGATGGAATTTGTTCAAGACGCGAGTTATGTTGCTCATCTAGTTGTTGATCAGATGGATCGTTGCTTTCTTCAGTGGAGTAAAATCCTTCCATGATGAATACTTTTTTGTTTGGATATTTGTGCCCTGGAAACCACTTATCATCACAAGTATAATACAAATTTTTGTTTCTTCTATTCATAATATCCGAGGGGTATAATTTGGGATATTGGGAAGGTTTATGATCTGGCTTGGCTTGGTTGGTATTTTGGGTTTGGTTAGTTGTAAATGTAGGATTATATGTTAGGTGCTTCCATGGCTTCCTCTGGAGGAAATATTTCTCTTCAAAAGTTTTTGCTAAGGTAACTGCATCCTTAAAAGACTGTGGTCTAGCAGCTAAGACTTCGAACTTAATATCCTCTTTTAGCCCCCCTATAAATTTATCAATTAAGTAGCTTGGTTGAAGCTTGTGTAAGAGCCTGCTAATTGCTCAAACTTGCTTAAATACTCCCTAACTGATGCTGTTTGTTTCAAATTTGCTAGTGATTCAAAGGGTCTTATCATTTCTAGCGGTCCAAATCGTGTTCGAATTTCCAAGTGAAAAACTGGCCATAATGCTGCATTTTCTATATTTGTTAAATACCAGTTGAACCATTGTAATGCTATATCCCTGAAGTGAACGACACACACCTGAACCCATTCAGTAAATGGTATTTCATGATAAAGAAGAACTTGTTCAACTTGCCTTATCCATCCTAATATGTTTCCTTCACCGTTATAACTTGGAAACTCCAGCTTTAGGCATTTGTGTTGATAAATTTTGGGTGTTAATGGATTTCTTAGGCCTGATTGCGGTGGTGTTGGTGTGGAAGTGGGACAAGGAAAAGGTGGGTATGGGTATTGAAACTGAGGTTGAATGTGAGGAAATGGTTGTTGTGGTGAGAATTTTGTGGTTGGAGGAGTTTGAGTGGTGTTGATAACTGATATGTGAGGTAAGTGAGAGGGTTGTGTAGAGAAAATATGAGGAGTTTGTGTAGGTAGATTAACCTAAGGTATAATGAAACCCTGAGTAATTGCTTGTTGATGATGTGGGGAGACTTGTGAGAATGAATGTGGTTGCAGAAATGGAGCAGATTGATGAATTATTTATGGGTTTGTTGACAAGGTTGGAAAACTTGGGGGTCTGGTTCTGATGGGTTGTGAAAATGGTGGTGGATGTGGGTTTGAAGTTGAAGTGCGTGTGGCAGTATTGGGAGGTGGGAAGGAATCTGACATGGACATTTCATCAAGTTTGATGATCATAGATTTCAATGCATCTTGCATTTGTGATATATTTGAATTCATGTCTGAGATTTCCAATACAATACTTGTATTGAATTCATCCTGTTTGTTTTTCCATTCAACAGTTATTTGTGATGGTTCCTGTCCTTGCTTTAAAGATGACAACAATGGTTGCTTTTGTTTTGGATCTGGTGGATCTGAGTTGTGTTGTAGAAGTGGTTGTGGATCTGTTGGCAAATCTGGTACCACTTGTGAGAGCTCGCTCAAGCTTATGGTTTTTGGCTTCACCATGATGATCAGAGTTTGGCTGTGGTAGAGAAATACAAAGAGCAAGAGAACACAGAGAACAAATAGAAAGAAAAGGAAACAGAAATTATCAAATTAGTGCAGCTGTAAAAACTTCTCTTTCTACACACAGTTTATATTTTTGTATTTCTACTCTTTATGTGCAAAAAGAAAAAAAAGTTAACAACCAATTTTATGCTAGCATGACACTTGTCCTAGGACCACTTGCCAAGATTCCTTTCACAATGCAATTCTTTCATCCAGGCCCTCCATTTTCAGTTTCTTCTTTATTTCTCTAATTTGTTACTCACTTTACAATTTGCCTTGCTGCTTGTTGATGTCTTCCTCTCTCTGCTGTGCATCATGCACACTGACACACGCTTTGGGTGTGTAACACGATTTAGGCAGATGAGCTTATGATTCGAGTCACGGTGATTGATGCGGACATGGTTCAGATGTGGAGGGAGGTTTCGGTTATGGCAGCGCATGAATAAAGGCGAGGGAGGGATTGCAATGGTTGTGGCGGTGCACGATCCGGTTCAAATGGTTGATCGCAAAATAATGAAATTGGTTCAAAGAGAAGGATTGGAATAGAGAAACAGGTGGCAAATTTGATTAAAAACATTTATAAAATTCCACTGTATGTCCCAATTATATTATAGATAAATAATATTTATTTGTAAAATATTATATTTTATTACTCACAATGTGAAGTGAAATGCCTAAAACTGGATATTTCACTTGACAATATCTATTTAATTTTATGCCAAGTCAACATGACATTCTAATTAACATTAGCATTAAAGAATACAATTTAAGTAATTTGATGTTTTGATGATGTGTAATTGACATTATATTGTATTTAGACAAGAATTGGAGATGCTCTTAGGCAGGTGGGAAATGAAACTTAGAGGGCGGTCTTCCAAATTTGCAAATGAAAATCAATGGGTAAATGAAAAACTGCTATTAAACCACTAAATATTAATAGTTGTTAAAAAAAATTAAACTGCAACTTTCATGGTAAACTAATTTTTAAAGACCTTTATTACAAAAGAGGAACTAAAAAACTTTACTATAAATTATTAAATATTAAATATATATTATTATTTACATATTTTTGTTTATACATTACTATTTTTAATTATTTGCTATAATTTATTTATCAACAATTAATTATAATAAATTATTAATTATTAAATATAATCTATAAATTATTTATTGGTAATCGTTAACTATAGAAAATTACAAAACATTAATTTTTCAAATTTTCGCTACCTTATATTATTTATTACAAAATTTTTATTATTGATTATTACTTACCATTATTCAATAGTTACTGCTATTTATAAATTGGTAACTATTACAACTGGTAGACTAAAAATTAGGTTGTAATATGCATCTATTACAACTAGCAAAAAAAAGATGTTAAAAATGACACTTGGAACGAGCCAGATTTTTTGACGTTTGATTTGCAATATTTAAATGATTTTAAATATTGAATTTGAATTATAAATTGATTAGAATATGAAATTGGGTTATGTATAGAATAAATTCAGAATTTAAATATAGCAATTTATTGGATAATTTAAAATTTTGAATTTAATAATTAAATATTAGTTAAAGTATTGTAATTTGAGTTTTAAGCTTGATAAAAATATTTTAAAGGCTTGTAAAATTTATTGATGATAATAAAGATAATACAAGTTTTAAATTCGAATTTAAAAGTGATTTGTTCAATTCTAAAAATAACTTGTTTAAATTGACATTTAAAAATAGCCTCCAAGACACAGTCTTGAAATTCGACTAAACCAGTTCCATTAGATCCGTAATAATGTATTATTATCGGATTTCAAATTTTGTAGCTTTTGGAGTTATCGTTTAGCCGTACGAGATATAAACGCGTTGAAAAATTTATCGAAAATTTAATATAATTGGGTCCAAAAAGCTATCTTTTCCATACGATCGAATTAGGACTCGAAACATTTTCCGTTGCATTCGGAATAGTGGTATGACATTATAAACGTCTAGCGGCACGCCTCGATAGGGATTCGAGATTTTAAGTTGGGTAAATCGAGATATTTTAAAATCTAAAGTAACATAAACTTATGTGATTTGACCTACATTTTAACATCAAACCTTTTTCCATTCACCTCAGAGCTACTGTAGCTGGCTTATTCACGCAACCTTTTATCACAAAATCAAAATCACGTCCTTTTTTCCCCTAACAAAATCAGTTCAAACGAATGAAATAAAAAGAAAGGAAACGAATATATATTCACGTAGGATCGCGCCTATTCTTCTTCGTTCCTTTTATGCTCGAATTCAAGTGTTTCCAAAAAAAATAATGGTAGGCAATTGAAGTTGCGTTTCTTTCCTTTCCTCCTTAAACCGACCCTCGAAATCAAGATTCGCAGCGAAAATTTTATTTCTCTACGATCAAAATCGGCCGAGCATTAATCCTGGAAGGCGATGGGTTCGCGATTTCCTCAGCCTAGGTTTGAGCACCGTGATGGTCACAATTGGCCTGAGGCGGTGCATAGGGGAGCTGCGTGGTCGGCGTCGGGTGCACGATGGCTGGGAGGGGAACGCGAGCAGGTGTAGGGAAGCGTGGGTTAGCGTAGGGGTGTGGCACGTTCGGTTGGCGACGGGATGTGGTCTCGGGTTTTTCTGGGGGTGCAGGAAGTAAGGGTAAAAGGAAATCATCGATGTTAGTAGGCGGTAGCATAGGTATGCTTCGGTGATGGTGGGAAAGGGGCTATCAGCGGAGTGTCTCGAGTTCGAACGAGGGGCTGGGAGTTTTTTTTGGCGTGGGAGAAGGAGAGTTAAGGTAATGTCAGGTAATGACAGTTACAAATTTTAATTCATTATCAAATTAAATTATGTCGAAGTTTATTAATGCCATATTAAATTTATACAAGGCCAAAAATATGGAATCGGTTTGGAAGTGGTCAATTAAATGGGATTTTGGATTTACATAGAGCGTCGTTCGTTCCAATTTAAAATTTGGATCGATCAACAAAATAAATCAAGGTGAGAAAATTCTCTCATTTTGAATTGCCAGATTTAATTTTTAATAGTTAAAATTTAAATCATTGGATGATGGACTAAATTGATAAAATATAATTAATTATTGGGTGTTATATATATATATATAGCATATATATTAGCATTTGGAGAGATATTCCCGCAAATATATAGCGCATAAGATCCTATGCGCCCCACATAATAGCGGATGAACCTATATACCGCGATATCACCCTCGAAGTGGGATTGTTATTTATTTTATGCTGTATTAACATCTTTGGATGCAGGAAAACAGGTTGGAGAGATCCAACTGGATTCCTTAAATTTATTGTTTATTTTTCATATATAGTAATATATGATTTGTGTAGAATAATCTATTACAGATTATTATGGTGATTGGATTATTAGATGCTATTGTAGCACTGACCTGAATTTTGATAATTCAAATACTATAAATATATTTTTAAATTTTATGGAATTGAAGTGGATTTGAAGTAATAAATATATATAATGGAATTGGAGTTAATTTAAAGGAATTGAAATTAAATTAGAAAAAAAAAATATGTTTGAGTTTGTTATACATAACTATTGTGAAATAGTAAATGAAGATTTTTAAAATGAATTATGTAAAAGAATTTATGAGTAATATTATGGAAATATAAAAATAGTTGGAATCAATATTGAAAATAGATTGGAAGTATTAATGGAATTTATAGGAAATAAAATTTATATAATGGATTTTTATAAATAGATTTATTTTATAAACAGGAAAAACCAAAGGGGGTTATAAAATTGATCAACGATGTTTATAATGAAGAAATTCGCTATCACATGATAACTGGGAATATAAATTCATGGGAGGAATTTTTATTAGAATATGGAATCAGGGTTGAGAAAAATGGAAAATTCTATTTTTGAAATGAAAATGGTTGGAAAATCGACAATGAATCGAGATTTTGTGAAATCGAGAGAAAGTTATAAATTAAAATTTGTTACTGAGGTTTTAAAAATATTTTTTAAATTTTAAAAAGTGAATTTGTTTAAAAAGGGGAAATTTTATTATTTTAAAACTATGGAATTTTAAACCAGTTGAGATTTAGATACTAAGTAGGTAGATTTTCAAATATGAAGTATTTATTTTAGTAAATTCTAATTTTTAAAATCAGCTTTGACAATTATTTATTTAACTAAAGATGAGTTATAAATGTTATAAAAGTGTTTTCGATATTTTAAATAATTACTTGAACATATTTTTAAAAATAAATTATTAATCTTTTAAATAATTATTTTATATATAGAGAGTTTTAAAGTAATTGGAAAAAAAAATTATTTTATGAATTCTCTCAAGATCCGAAAAAGGCTTATAAAGGGATGTGATTTCAAGGAGAGGAAAATATTTGTGATTCCAGGATTTTGGGAAAAAGTTACGGGATAATTTTTCTAAAATGTTAATATTGAAAGGATTTAGAAAATAAGGCTGGTATAAGTATAGAAAATAGAAATCTGGAAATATTTCTGAGGGTTGAGGTGTTGGAAATATCCTGTTACGGATTTAAGTATTTGAAAAATTGTTTTCAAATGATTGAATGAAACTGATATGTCTTTAAAGATGTATTGAAAATAAATATTTTGAGGAAGATTATATTAAGGCCAGATGATTGCTTATTGATGTTGATTTGATAATTGAATAACCGACTATCAATATTGGCCAATTTCGAATGTTGTTTCGAATAGACCGGGATCAGATAAGTTATCCGAAAACCACTTCAATCCAACATGTATGTTTTCAATGTGAAAAGAAAAGCATGGAGTCGAAGATGGAGTAATGAAGTGCAATGGCTAATTGCTACTAATCCTGAGGGTGATTCTAAAATAGATGTAGTAGGAATAGTGCCTTCGGTTCCGTTCGGACCGAAAACGGACTTGTATAGACGAATGCTATCAGACCATCATCATTGGGGGGCGATGAGCATTCTAGGTGAATGTCTTCTAAAAAGGTAATCGTAGCCTCAAGCCTCATCAACCGGGAATGGCTAAAACAGGGAAGGTGCAACAAGGCTAAGTGAGTAGCTCCCATGTAGGGTAAGGTTACCCCTATTTAGAGTCTCTTTTATTCAGCAGTGTTGGTGGTTGCTAATCCCAAACGCGGGGTAATCTTATTCGGGCTATCCAGTAAGGGGTAATCCAGTTTTGTGTTTTTGTGTATCGGGAGTGGTCCTCGGTACATTGTTCTAGAGGTGTACTGTGATGGGCGGTACCCCAGTAGCCCTGCCAGTGTATGTAACCCATTCTCCAATAAGTGTCGTACGGTTTTGATTGTGCCCACATATGCTGGAACGTGAGATGCAAGCATTTCAACTATATTCTGTTTAATATCTATAGATACTATTATTATACTAGACGGATTTGATAAAAATGTTTTGGTTATCGTAAGGTAAAAACCCGTCGTGTTTATTTGTGACGTGGTCTTATGAGATACCTTTGTATTTCAAAGGATTTTGATAATTCTAATAATTCAAATTGATTGTGTTTTTCTCTCGCTGGTTTTCTAGACTGACTTGGGTGTTATTTACTTATAATGCTCGGGTCAGACAGAGTATTACAGATTCAGGTCAGGATGCTATGGAGCTTAGGAGACGAGCTGGAGGATATCTAACGTATATCTCGTACTTGTTATTTCCGCTGTGTAAGGACAAGTTATATAACTGTCCAGTTTGATATTGATTGATGCACTCTGAAGATTATAAGTATATAAACTGTTGCAGATTCTTTTGTATAAAGTTTGTTATTATATATTATATTTTGTTCCACTGCGATTGTGAGATTCTGTGTTGTTGTTTCTATTTCTTCTTTTATCTTTTCTTCTTTACCCTTAAGATTCGTATTTCCATCCAATTTGAGTTGAACTGAGATGAAATATTGTCGGCTCAAAGGGATACGGATTTGCGGGACTTTGCACTTGGTATCAGAGTCGAAGGTTAAGCGAGAACCCTGGCTCTGGTGGGGATTACTCATTAGAGATAGAGTCAATAATACTCTAGAATGAGTTGAGCATATTAATAGATATGAACGCGTATTTGTCGGTGAATATAAAACAGTTTTATATTGTGTTGATTTATTGGTTGAGTGGTATATAAATTCTGTTCAAATAGTGGGACGCCATTAAATCGATGGGAGTTTCTAAACACTTAAATGCGATAAACTGACATGGTATGGTTTTGAAGAGGGTAAATGAAATAATTTTACCCAAATTATATTTTAATATAAAGGGAATTATTTTCTAGAAATTATTATAGCATATTGGAGTGTTGGTAGATAATATTATAATAAAAAATAAGATTATAAAATTTGAAATGGTTATATTTATAACCAAATGGAGATTGTATAAGTATGGATTATACAATTGAATTAAAAGCAAAAATTTAATTTGAACTAGAATTTAAAAATAAACAATAGTGATATTACTTTTAAAAGGATTTTGAAAAGAAAAATGGTTTTAAATGGATTTTGGGGATATATAGCACTAAACTCACTACAGTCGCTGAAAAATAATCCTGGTGATGACTGCGCAACATCATCAGTATTCATTTTCGAGTTCTAATTGACGGATTGCTACCAGTGTGGTTTGATATGGAGATTTTAGGAAGAACAAGTTTTGTTTTGGAAATTCCGAAGAGAATTTGGTTTGGATAAAAACCAGGTTTGGTTTAAATTTAACAAGTATGATTTCAGATATTTATGATTTCAAAATGATTTGAAACAAATACCGGGTGTTTTAAAAAATTTCTGAAATCCTTATTTAAATAATTTAGAGATAATCAGAAAATAAATTATAAACTTATAAATTGAGAATGATTCTAAGTAAGGAAGGAAAAATATGGAATTTGAGTTTTGGAAATGAATTTTAACCGGAGTAAAGTTAAAATGGATAAAATAAAATTGAAGCAAAACAAATAGGATGAATAAAGGAATTGATTAAATAAATAGTATTTAAACTTAAGCGAGTTAAATTAAATTGGACGAGCTGAAATTTAACTTAAGATAAGTCGAATAAAAATTGATTTAAATAAAATAAAAAATTGAATTGAGTTGTAGATGATATTAAATGAAATTGAATTCTTACTTAAATAAATTAAATAAAATGGTATGGAGTTGGATTTAGAGTAAGTTAAGTTAAATGAAAATTGAACTGGAATAAATAAACCTCGATTGCTTATAAAAGAATTGAAATTCATGAAATAAAAGATGCTCGGGCTATAAATAAGTGTAAATTTCGAATTAAAATTGAATGTGAAGATATTTGAGTATAAAATAGATGGAAAATTGAAAAATAAGTTGTGGGACTTATAAAAAGTTAAAAATTGAAATAAACCCAAAATAAAATTGTTGATATTTTGGTGAAGGAAATAAAAATCCAAACCGGAGTTGTAAATAAAATTGAACTCAAGCAAATTAGTTGAAGTGATTTTTGAAATAAAAATCGAATATTGAATTATAAGTAGAAGTAAACTAATTAGATAATTAATTAGTTAATGGAATATGGTAATGGAAACTAACTTGATTAATAAAATTGGATTATTAGTTAAAAATGGGATTTGAAAATGAAACTCGAGGTTATAAATAAAATTCAACCTAGATTGTAAGTAAATTAAATATAATTGGAATAGTGTCGCATGAAATGGAATTGGATTAGTGTAACGATGGAGATTTTTTGACTCCCGAAGGTCGACATTTATACGTCCACTGTATCAACTGCCGAGCAATCGAAGGCCGGAAAACCGTACCGTTAGGGTTACAGGAGAGGTAGAAGATAAAAGAAAGAAAAAGAAAACAGAAACAATAACAGAATCTCACAATCGCAGCAGAACAACATATAATAGATAAATGAATATCTTTAAACAAAGAACTATATCAGTTATTACATTACATCACATTACATTACATTATCAGAGTTTACAACAACAAACAGCGGAAAAGAAATACTATATACTAGTTGATACGCCAAACCATACAGCTTGCCTCTAGATCTCTACAGCAACTCCTGAATTCCAGAATATCCTGATAAGCTGACTCTAGACTGTCCGTATTAAAATTGGTGGGCACCCAGAGTTTAGGAAGGAAACAATAAACTCCAAGTCAGTCATGTGACTGGTGTGAGAACTTAAACAGTTTATCCTTAAAAATAAATAAAGAAATATTTTTAAAATTAGATTCGCAATGCTTTTAGAAAATGAGACTACATAAGGCCTCCCGCACACACACACAATGCAAACGCAGAATCGGAGGAGATTTCTCTTTATGATAGTCAAACATGCTTGATACGCAAATTTTCTTTGATATTATTACTATAAGTGCAAAGTGTAGGAAAAAATTTCGAAAGTAATGATATAAATCTTAGCCAACATACGACCATTATCGTATGCCTACTATAGCTACCATGTTCAATAGCAGGTTACCGCCACATTCCATGGCGGGTTATACAAATAAATCGTACAAGGTTCATATTGTTTCTTTGGATTTCCAACAAATGGTCAGGCCAAGGAACTTCCCATTGCCACATAGGTACGCCTCTAGAAAGATGCCCCGAGAACCTAACCGGATCTCTGCCAACACAAGGCTGGGTTACCCCAAACTATGCAACTACTGACACGAATATGCCATCCCCCGGTCGCAACCGACCTAAATCCCGGGATTCATCAACAACCACAAAGTAATAAGTTTGCAGCAACAACATAGGTTAAGTATCAGGGCTCCATACCATAATATCACCTCTATCCAAAAGGAAATGACATACACTAAGGGGGCGATGCCCCCTTATAACCTTGCTGCATCTTTCCTGTTTTGACCATTTTCGAGGAGCGAGGCCCGATGAAGTCTCGTCCACAAAGCTACGCTTTATACAAAAGTTACGCTTTGATCAACAAATGCTCAACAGCACTTCGTATGCCACATTACCAATTTGGGAATATATCACTAGTAACCATCAACTACATAACCTCTGAGCTCGTACGTCTCAGAGAAGGATGTTAAGCTAAGAGAATAAATTCTCTGCCACCAACAGAAATATATTTGATAGAAACCAGCTTTACATCTCAAATTGTAACGTCAGACACACAACCATGCAAGTCCGTTCCGGGATCGAACGGAACCAAAGGCACTTCCAAAAGAAGCCCTTGCAATCCGGATATTCACTAATCACGACCGGATTTCCCATCACAAAGGGTGATAAAACCTCTATATCGGAGACCAGCCGATGCAGAGACATTCGACGGTAATCCTTCCGTTTTCAAAAATATCCGGTCTTCAACACCGGTCTTTAAATGCTATCCATTACGATATATCACTATTCGGAATGGGATTTATGACACAAAGGTCCTCTTCCGGCTAAACCGAATAACGAGCGCTTATTTTAAAAAAATAAGTGTAGCATTCAAATTCAAACAAATCACACAAATACCTATTTAAAGGTAAATATTGATAGTCGGTTATTTAACTATCAAGGCCAACAACCACATATCCAGCACCATAACAATCACTAGGCCCTTTTTATTAATCCTACATAAATTAATAACTTGCCAAATATTCACTTCAATTTACCTTTAAAAAGATATATTCTCTAAACCATTTCAATTTCATATTGGAAAAGCAATTCCAAATACTTATTTATTTTCAATTTATCTTTGAAAGATAAAAACCCAAAACATTTCACTTCATACTGGAAAACATCTCCATACTTATTCAACAATAAGTAATTCACAAATCTATTTATTTTTAATACTTAGAAAATATTAAATATACTTAAAACACGATTAAGCATATATTTCATTCTTTAAGGAAAACATTCTCTAAAACACATTCATTTGAGTCAAAACGAATGTTGCGTAAAACACCGTTGCGACAACCCAAAATCAATAGTATAGGGATTCGAAATTAAGATAGATATATAAATCCCAATACTATACAAAAACATTTCCTTTCGGAAATCATTTACTATAACAACAGCGTTATAGTCCATCCTTTCCTTATCTATCGAAAACGTCTATTTCAACGATGAATGTCGAAATCTATGGTTTCGACACTTAATACATTTTAAAACATCTTTAAATCGTTTTAATTCTATTTAAAATATCACTATCCCAAAACACTTTAATATATTATTCACTGTCCCAAAATCGTGAATATTATTCGTTAACCAAATTCAACATTTTTCTACACATTCTATTTAAAGGATCATCCACTGTCCAAAATCGTGGATATATCTCCTTTAAAAATCTAAAATAATTGACTTATCAAAATAAGTCGATTTCGGATTTATAAAACGATGTTTATAAATCCCATTTATATTTTATAACAACTTCAACTTATAAAATCACTTTATTAACAAATTCTATCCATATTCCATTTACACGCCAAAATCCATATTATAAGTAAATTTAACTAGAAATCTTTTATTTTACAAAATCTATTCATTTTATAACTTCTCAATTTATAAATCTATAAATTTCATTTACTTACTAAATCCATCAATTTATTATTTCATTTTAACACAAAAAACTCGTTTTATAATTCCAATATTTTTAATTTATAAATATCAATTTTATAAATCTTTTATATAAACCGTTTATAAAAATTCAAAAAATCTCAATTTAAACTATTTTATAAAATTCATTAACTCCATATTTTCAAAATCACATTTTAACTATATTTTCTCAAAAATCATAAATTTTATAACGTTAATATTATAACGTTTATTTATTTAAAATGAATCAAATTCCAAAATTTTAATGAAAAGTATACTTTCAAAAATTACTTTAAAAATCCTTTTAAATTTGGAAATCATCACTTAAACATTTTTAATTTTCCAAAATAGGCCCAATGCTGCAACAGCACTAAATATAACAATCACGACATCCAAACATCATATATCAATATGACAACAGAATATATCGCAATATCTGTAAATAAATCAATTACTGTTGAGGAATCCAGTTGGATCCCTCCAACCTGTTTCCCTGCATCCACAAATGTTAGCATAATACCAATTCCGTTCCAACATGGAATATCGCGGTATATGGGATTTATAAAATATTATCCGCTATTATGCGACGCAATATGGTCTCATCCGCTATATAATGCAGGAAAATCAACTCCAATTACATATATAATACCAATTCCACTCAAGGTGAAATATCGCGGTATATGTGTTTAATAAATAGCATCCGCTTAATATACAACGTATAGGGTCTATTTCAAAACAATAGATAATAATTTATCATTCAAGCATACAATCAAGCAATATTAACTCTAACTATTTAAAATTTAAATCGAAACAATTTCGATTGAGTGAGAAGTTCTCACCTTATTTTCAATGCGGTTTCGGTGTTTTATTTCGAATAAAATTAAACACGCGTTTAATTTTACCCAAAATTTCACTAGCTCCAATTAACTCCAATCCAGCTCCATTGCGTTGTATTCATCCATACAAACCCAATGCAATTCGTTTCGTGCATTTCCGACCTCGTATGACAAAGTTATACATTTTTAAAGTTCGAACGAATTATAATATAATTAAATATTACAATTTCTTTTATAAATTTTAACCAAAACAATCATAGCCGTGCATTTCAAGTCCAAGCAGATCAGGCCGCTTATGCTCTTCTTCTCCAGGCTAAAACGAACACACGCGAGAACAAACCCATAGCCACCTCCTACTTCAAATTGCCGCTCTACCATACGTCGACGAGAACACGATCAACACCCTTCGTTCGAACCGCCCTAGCGAGCTCACCCCACGGCAACAATCCCGTCTAACTCGGCTACACCATGGCCTCATGAAACGTGCATGAACTTGTGATGAACACAGGCATTTTGTCGTTGATTTCCTCAACTATAGACGATCATATCCGTATAGATTTGTAGATCTCGAGAGGCTCTACCATTTTGTAGTTGGAAACTTTTCATAATCGTTAACGGATTTAGAGAGATTAAGGGATGAATTCTGGAAAACATCGGCCATTGATAATAATTAGGGCCGGCTGCAGCTTAGAAGAGAGAGGGTTTCTGATGCAAAGAGTGAAGAGATCAAGTGCTTTTATAGGAAACTGACGAACAATATTCATCTCAAATTTTTCGAACTCCAAATCTCGCACGGTGACCGACGTTTCTAGGGTTTAACCCGCGTTCCGGACACAATGGAATAGGTATCGAGAGCCAATTCGATCATATGTGTGATTTACGGAAATAAATAATCAAATTTTAAATTAAACTGATTAAACTAATTTCTATGCGTTTTGGCTTGCCCCGGACAAACCGTAAATCCGATTGACACGAAATTTGAAATATTACAATAATATAACATTACGGATCCAGTGAAACTGGTTTCGTCGAAATCCAAGACTGTTTAAAAAATGGCTATTTTAACTCGTCAATTAAATATTAAAATATTCAATTTCTACAAATTAACTTTTAATTCAATTTTAAAAGTTCTATAACATCATTCTAACTCTAATATGATTTAATACAACTTTACAAATCAATTTTAATCGCATTAAACCCAATTTCAAATTATTTCTGTAATTTCAAATATTAAACTATCGATTTAATTATTCAATTAAATCTAGATATTCGAAATAAAATTTATTCGGCTTATAAATTTTACTTGTTAATATTTAAAATCAATTAAATATACGAATTTCAAATGACAAGAATTCTGGGTCGTTACAAACTTCCCCTCTTAAAAGAACTTCGTCCTCCAAATTACCAAGTAAGAAAAAGTTACAGAATCCATTAACTTTTCAAAATCATTCAAATTAGATTTCAAATTCACTTAAGTGTTTAACTTTCCCAAAATTCATAGTTAAACTTCTTATAATAACTTTACTAAGTTTTCAAATCATACTTAGTTATCTTTTCAAAACCAACTATATCGTTTAACTTTTATAACTCAAATATCAAACTTTTAGTTTTCAAATTTTTTTCTAATTTTCTCAAAAATATTCCAACGCCTTAAATTTTCAGAAAAATTCGCCATAGTCTCCTTTGCGCGGCTCGATCCGAAAAAAAGGGCAATATGTATATATCACAAATATACATCTCATCAAGTAATGAGGCATCCCATAGGGAAAAAAGTGTAAAAGTACGATATGTAATCCGAGATATGTTTCTTATATGTTATTAGCGAGCATATACGGCTGATATAGCATGAAAGCGAGCTCCAAATGCGACGCAAGCGCACTCCACACCTACTAACACTCAACAACAATGAGAAACGTGTATATAGAAAATAATACCGATATACAACATATACCAGAAGAAACACAATATGTGCCAATATAGCAAATGCAACAAAAAGCAATAAATGCAATCATCAACCAACTAGCATTCAACTAAAATCCATAACCAAATCAATACACTTTCACTTCTCATTAATATTCATTGAATTTGATTTCAATTACTTTAGCTTTCCATTTCGTTTATTCAATTTCATATGGATTTCTATACAATCGACTAGCAACAATCTAACAATCAATGTATATTCAATACAACCAAATTCATTCAATTTACTTTACTTTACATTCAATTTGGTTCAACACATTTAATTAGCTTTAATGAATTAACACTTACATCCATTATTTCATATCAATTCTTTTACATTCGATTGATTATTATTAAATTCATTAGTTAATTCAATTGCTAATTCATTTAACAAATAAGATTGAATTTCATTTATATAACTCAAGTCCACAACCATTTAGTTCATTTTATTATTTTACTTCAATACCAAAATCAACTTCGTTCAACATTACTTAAGTTATATTTACTTACAAATTCGAAATGGATTTCAACATTCAATTTCATATTCTTACACTTGCAATTGTAAATTTTATTTATTCATTCACAATTTATTTTCCAACTTAATAATTGTATTCCAATCATTTAGTCTATTAGACTTCTAAAATTCACCTTTATTCCATAAACATTTTATATAACATTTCAGAGTCTTTTCAATCTTTCAAAAATTATTTTTGAAATCTACTCAAATTATCTTTTGAATTTTCCAAACCCAAACTCAATTTCACGAACAACTTCCATTTAATTATAATTCGGTAGCAATTCCTCTCATGGAAACTCGAAAATGAACACCGACGATGTCGCGAGCATTATCGGAATTATTTTTCAGCGACCGAAAAGAGTTTACTGCTTTCTTTCCTTCAAAACAATTTTCCAAAACCCTTGAAAATCATTTTTAAATTTCAAAGAATTTAATTTTCCCAAATCTCAAAATTTCAAATTCTTTAAATTTGTTTTCAAATATTACTCTGGAATTCCATTTTAAATTATGAATCACAGTTTACAATTTATATTTATAAATATATTCATATAGTTTCACTTCTTATATATAAGATTATTTCACAATTGTAAATCACATTAAGTATAATTCCATCTTAATAATTCATTTGCTTATACAATTTATTATTTTACAGTATGTTTCATTTAACTCATTCAAACATCTTTCAATTAACTTATATATATTCTTACATTTCAACAACCAAACAATCAATTTTATATACACTTTTATAATTCTTGGAAAATTATTTCCTTTATATATAAAATATAATTGAGGTAAAATTATTTCATTTACCCAATTTAAAACAATACTATGTCGGTTTATCTCGTTTAAGAGTTTAGAAACCCCTATCGATACAGTTAGCTAGACTGCACCGATCAGAATCTATAAACAATTAACCGATAAGTCAACACAATACAAAACAATTTTATATTCACTAACAAATACGTGCTCATATCTATTATTACATTCACACTCATTCTAGAGTACTGCCGACTCTATCTCAAATAAGTAGTCCCCAACAGAGCCAAGGTTGTCGCTTAATCATATGCTCTGATACCAAATTTAACGATAGAGTTTTTTCGACTCCCGAAGGTCGACATTTATACGTCCACTATATCAACTGCTGAGCAATCGAAGGCCGGAAAACCATACCGTTAGGGTTAAAGAAGAGGTAGATGATAGTAGAAAGAAAGAAAGAAAAAGAAAACAGAAACAATAACAGAATCTCACGATCGCAGCGGAACAACATATAATAGATAAATAATATATCTTTAAACAAAGAGCTATATCAATTATTACATGACATCACATTATATTACATTATCAGAGTTTACAATAACAAACAAAGGAAAAGAAATACTATATACTAGTTGATACGCCAAGCCATCCAGCTTGCCACCAGATCTCTACAACAACTCCTGAATTCCAGAATATCCTGATAACCTGACTCTAGACTGCCCGTGTTAAAATTGGTGGGCACCCAGAGTTTAGGAAGGAAACAATAAACTCCAGATCAGTCATGTGACTGGTGTGAGAACTTAATAGTTTATCCTTAAAAGTAAATAAAGAAATATTTTTAAAATTAGATTCGCAATGCTTTTAGAAAATGAGACTGCCACAAGGCCTCCTGCACACACACACACAATGCAAACGCAGAACCGAAGGAGATTTCTCCTTATGATAGTCAAACATGCTTGACACACAAATTTTCTTTGATATTATTACTATAAGTGCAAAGTGTAGGAAAACATTTCAAAGGTAATGATATAAATCTTAGCCAACATACGACCATTATCGTATGCCTACTATAGCTACCATGTTCAATAGCAGGTTACCGCCACATTCCATGGCAGGTTATACAACTAAAACCGTACAAGGTTCGTATTGTTTCTTTGGATTTCCAGCAAATGGTTAGGCCAAGGAACTTCCCATTGCCGCATAGATACGCCTTTGGAAAGACGCCCCGAGAACCTAACCGGATCTCTGCCAACACAAGGCCGGGTTACCCCTAACTGGGTAACTACTGACACGAATATGCCATCCCCCGGTCGCAACCGACCTAAATCCAGGGATTCACCAACAACCACAAAGTAATAAGTTTGCAGCAACAACATAGGTTAAGTATCAGGGCTCCATACCATAATACCACCTCTATCCAGAAGGAAATGACATACACTAAGGGGCCGCTGTCCCCTAATAACCTTGCTGCATCTTTCCTGTTTTGACCATTTTCGGAGAGTGAGGTCCGACCAAGTCTCGTCCACAAAGCTACGCTTTGATCAACAAATGCTCAACAGCACTTCGTATGCCATATTACCAATTTGGGAATATATCACTAGTAACCATCAACTACATAACCTCTGAGCTCCTACGTCTCAGAGAAGGGTGTTAAGCTAAGAGAATAAATTCTCCGCCACGGAACAGAAATATATTTGATAGAAACCAGCTTTACATCTCAAATTGTAACGTCAAACACACAACCATATAAGTCCGTTCCGGGATCGAACGGAACCGAAGGCACTTCCAAAAGAAGCCCTTGCAATCCAGATATTCACTAATCACGACCGTATTTCCTATCACAAAGGGTGATAAAACCTCTATATCGGAGATCAGCCGACGTAGAGACATTCGACGGTAATCCTTCCGTTTTCAAAAATATCCGGTCTTCAACACCGGTCTTCAAATGCTATCCATTACGACATATCACTATTCGGAATGGGATTTATGACACAAAGGTCCTCTCCAGGCTAAACCGAAAAACGAGCGCTTATTTTAAAAAAATAAGTGTAGCATTCAAATTCAAGCAAATCACACAAATACCCATTTAAAGGTAAATAATGACAGTCGGTTATTTAACTATCAAGGCCAACAACCAAATATCCAGCACCATAACAATCACTAGGCCCTTTTTATTAATCTTTCATAAATTAATAACTTGCCAAATATTCACTTCAATTTATCTTTAACAAGATATATTCTCTAAACCATTTCAATCTCATATTGGAAAAGCAATCCCAAATACTTATTCGTATATAAGTAATTCACAAATCTATTTATTTTCAATACTTAGAAAATATTCAATATACTTTAAACATGATTAAGCATATATTTCATTCTTTAAGGAAAACATTCTCTAAAACACATTCATTTGAGTCAAAACGAATGTTGCGTAAAACACCGTTACGACAACCCAAAATCACTAGTATAGGGATTCGAAATTAAGATAGATATATAAATCCCAATACCACACAAAAACATTTCCTTTCGGAAATCATTTACGATAACAACAGTGTTATAGTCCATCCTTTCCTTATTTCTCGAAAACATCTATTTCAACAATGAATGTTGAAATCTATGGTTTCGACACTTAATACATTTTAAAACATCTTTAAATCGTTTTAATTCTATTTAAAATATCACTTCCCCAAAACATTTTAATATATTATTCACTGTCCCAAAATCGTGAATATTCTTCATTAACCAAATTCAATATTTTTCTACGCATTTTATTTAAAGGTTTATCCACTGTCCAAAATCGGGGATATATCTCCTTTAAAAATCTAAAATAGTTGACTTATCAAAATAAGTCGATTTCGGATTTATAAAACAATGTTTATAAATCCCATTTATATTTTACAACAACTTCAACTTATAAAATCACTTTATTAACAAATTCTATCCATATCCCATTTACACGCCAAAATCCATATTATAAGTAAATTTAACTATAAATCTTTTATTTTACAAAATCTATTCATTTTATAACTTCTCAATTTATAAATCTATAAATTTCATTTACTTACTAACCCATCCATTTATTATTTCATTTTAACACAAAAAAACTCGTTTTATAATTCCAATATTTTTAACTTATAAATATCAATTTTATAAATCTTTTATATAAACCATTTATAAAAATTCAAAAAATCTCAATTTAAACTATTTTATAAAATTCATTAACTCCATATTTCAAAAATCACATTTTAACTATATTTTCTCAAAAATCATAAATTTTATAACGTTAAAATTATAACGTTTATTTATTTAAAATGAATCAAATTCCAAAATTTTAATAAAAAGTATACTTTCAAAAATTACTTTAAAAATCCTTTTAAATTTGAAAATCATCACTTAAACATTTTTAATTTTCCAAAATAGGCCCAATGCTACAACAACACTAAATATAACAATCACGGCATCCAAACATCATATATCAATATGACACAAAATATATTGCAATATCTGTAAATAAATCAATTACTGTTGAGGAATCCAGTTGGATCTCTCCAACCTATTTCCCTGCATCCACAAATGTTAGTACAATACCAATTCCGTTCCAACACGGAATATCGCGGTATATGGGATTTATAAAATATTATCCGCTATTATGTGACTCAATAGGATCTCATCCACTATATAATGCGGGAAAGTCAACTCCAAGTACATATATAATACCAATTCCACTCAAGGTGAAATATCGCGGTATATGTGTTTAATAAATAACATCCGCTTAATATACGGCGTATAGGGTCTATTTCAAAACAATAGATAATAATTTATCATTCAAGCATACGATCAAGCAATTTTAACTCTAACTATTTAAAATTTAAATCGAAACAATTTCGATTGAGTGAGAAGTTCTCACCTTGTTTTCAATGCGGTTTTGGTGTTTTATTTCGAATAAAATTAAACACGCGTTTAATTTTACCCAAAATTTCACTAGCTCCAATCAACTCCAATCCAGCTCTATTACGTAGTATTCGTCCATACGAACCCAATGCAATTCGTTTCGTGCATTTCCGACCTCGTATGATAAAGTTATACATTTTTAAAGTTCGAACGAATTATAATATAACTAAATATTACAATTTCTTTTATAAATATTAACCAAAACAATCATAACCGTGCATTTCATGTCCAAGCAGATCAGGCCGCATATGCCCTTCTTCTCCAGGCTAAAACGAACGCACGCGAGAACAAACCCATAGCCGCCTCCTACTTCAAATTGCCGCTCCACCATACGTCGACGAGAACACGATCAACACCCTTCGTTAGAATCGCCCTAGCCAGCTCCCCCCACGGCAACAACCCCGTCTAACTTGGCTGCACCATGGCCTCGTGAAACGTGCGTGAACACATGATGAACACAGGCGTTTTGTCGTTGATTTCCTCAACTATAGACGATCATATCCGTATAGATTTGTAGATCTCGAGAAGCTCTACCATTTTGTAGTTGGAAACTTTTCATAATTGTTAACGGATTTAGAGAGATTAAGAGATGAATTCTAGAAAACATCGGCCATTGATAATAATTAAGGCCGGCTGCAGCTTAGAAGAGAGAGGGTTTCTGATGCAAAGAGTGAAGAGATCAAGTGCTTTTATACGAAACTGACGAACACTATTCATCTCAAATTTTTCGAACTCCAAATCTCGCGCGGTGACCGATGTTTCTAGGGTTTAACCCGCGTTCTAGACACAATGGAATAGGTATCGAGAACCAATTCGATCATATGTGCGATTTACGGAAATAAACGATCAAATTTTAAATTAAACTGATTAAACTAATTTCTATGCGTTTTGGCTTGCCCCGGACAAACTGTAAATCCGATTGACACGAAATTTAAAATCATACAATAATATAATATTACAGATCCGATGAAACTAGTTTCGTCGAAATCCGCGACTGTTTAAAAAATGGCTATTTTAACTCGTCAATTAAATATTAAAATATTCAATTTCTACAAATTAACTTTTAATTCAATTTTAA
Source organism: Allium cepa (assembly GCA_030765085.1). Taxonomy (NCBI): domain Eukaryota; kingdom Viridiplantae; phylum Streptophyta; class Magnoliopsida; order Asparagales; family Amaryllidaceae; genus Allium; species Allium cepa. Next base: position 1,025,718,199 of record CM060928.1, on the reverse strand, counting down.
AAGTTCTATAACACCATTCTAACTCCAATATGATTTAATACAACTTTACAAATCAATTTTAATCGCATTAAACCCAATTTCCAATTATTTCTGTAATTTCAAATATTAAACTATCGATTTAATTATTCAATTAAATCTAGATATTCGAAATAAAATTTATTCGGCTTAAAATTTTTACTTGTTAATATCTAAAATCAATTAAATATACGAATTTCAAATGACAAGAATTCTGGGTCGTTACAAACTTCCCTCCTTAAAAGAATTTCGTCCTCGAAATTACCAAGTAAGAAAAAGTTACAGAATCCATTAACTTTTCAAAATCATTCAAATTAGATTTCAAATTCACTTAAGTGTTTAACTTTCCCAAAATTCATAATTAAACTTCTTATAATAACTTTACTAAGTTTTAAAATCATACTTAGTTATCTTTTCAAAATCAACTATATCGTTTAACTTTTATAACTCAAAAATCAAACTTTTGGTTTTCAATTTTTTTTTCCAATTTTCTCAAAAATATTCTAACGCCTTAAATTTTTTAAAAAATTCGCCATAGTCCCCTTTGCGGCTCAATCCAAAAAAAATGGCAATATATATATATATCATAAATATACATCTCATCAAGTAATGAGGCATCCCGCAGGGAAAAAAGTGTAAAAGTACGATATGTAATCCGAGATATGTATATATTATTAGCGACCATATACGGCTAATATAGCGTGAAAGCGAGCTCCAAATGCGAAGCAAGCGCACTCCACACCTACTAACACTCAACAACAATGAGAAACATGTATATAGAAAATAATATCGATATACAACATATACCAGAAGAAACACAATATGTGCCAATATAGCAAATGCAACAAAAAGCAATAAATGCAATCATCAACCAACTAGCATTCAACTAAAATCCATAACCAAATCAATACACTTTCACTTCTCATTAATATTCATTGAATTGGATTTCCAATTTAAATCACATTTGATTCATTAACATTGGATGTTTTTTACTAACATTCATTTATTCATATTCAATTAGTTTACATTCACTAATTCATATTCAAGTTGGTTCACTTCCAAATCAAATTCAATTCTATTTATGATTCACTTAACTTCAAATTTGATTTCAATTACTTTAGCTTTCCATTTCGTTTATTCAATTTCATATGGATTTCTATACAATCGACTAACAACAATCTAACAATCAATGTATATTCAATACAACCAAATTCATTCAATTTACTTTACTTTACATTCAATTTGGTTCAACACATTTAATTAGCTTTAATGAATTAACACTTACATCCATTATTTCATATCAATTCTTTTACATTCGATTGATTAATATTAAATTCATTAGTTAATTTAATTGCAAATTCGTTTAACAAATAAGGTTGAATTTCATTTATATAACTCAAGTCCACAACCATTTAGTTCATTTGATTATTTTACTTCGATACCAAAATCAACTTCATTCAACATTACTTAAGTTATTTTACTTACAAATTCGAAATGGATTTCAACATTCAATTTCATTTTCTTGCACTTGCAATTGTAAATTTTATTTATTCATTCATAATTTATTTTGCAACTTAATAATTGTATTCCAATCATTTAGTCTATTAGACTTCTAAAATTCACCTTTATTCCATAAACATTTTATATAACATTTCAGAGTCTTTTCAATCTTTCAAAAATTATTTTTGAAATCTATTCAAATTATCTTTTGAATTTTCCAAACCCAAACTCAATTTCACAAACAACTTCCATTTAATTATAATTCGGCAGCAATTCCTCTCTTTGAAACTCGATAATGAACACCGACGATGTCGCGATCATTATCGAAATTATTTTCCAGCGACCGAAAAGAGTTTACTGCTTTCTTTCGTTCAAATTTTTTTTCCAAAACCCTTGAAAATCATTTTTAAACTTCAAAGAATTTAAATTTCCCAAATCTCAAAATTTCAAATTCTTTAAATTTGTTTTCAAATATTACTCTGGAATTCCATTTCAAATTATGAATCACAGTTTACAATTTATATTTATAAATATATTCATATAGTTTCACTTCTTATATATAAGATTATTTCACAATTGTAAATCACATTAATTATAATTCCATCTTAATAATTCGTTTGCTTATACAATTTATTATTTTACAGTATGTTTCATTTAACTCATTCAAACATCTTTCAATTAACTTATATATATTCTTACATTTCAACAACCAAACAATCAATTTTATATACACTTGTATAATTCTTGGAAAATTATTTACTTTATATATAAAATATAATTGAGGTAAAATTATTTCATTTACCCAATTTAAAACAATACTATGTCGGTTTATCTCGTTTAAGAGTTTAGAAACCCCTATCGATACAGTTAGCTAGACTGCACCGACCAGAATCTATAAACAATTAACCGATAAGTCAACATAATACAAAACAATTTTATATTCACTAAAAAATACGCGCTCATATCTATTATTACACTCACACTCATTCTAGAGTATTGCCGACTCTATCTCAAATAAGTAGTCTCCAACAGAGCCAAGGTTGTCGCTTAACCATATGCTCTGATACCAAATTTAACGATAAAGATTTTTCGACTCCCGAAGGTCGACATTTATACGTCCACTGTATCAACTACCGAGCAATCGATGGCCGGAAAACCATATCGTTAGGGTTAAAGAAGAGGTAGAAGATAGAAGAAAGAAAGAAAGAAAAAGAAAACAAAAACAATAACAAAATTTCACAATCGCAGCGGAACAACATATAATAGATAAATGAATATCTTTAAACAAAGAACTATATCAGTTATTACATTACATCACATTATATTACATTATCATAGTTTACAACAACAAACAGCGGAAAAGAAATACTATATACTAGTTGATACGCCAAGCCATCCAGCTTGCCTCCAGATCTCTACAGCAACTCCTGAATTCCAGAATATCCTGATAACCTAACTTTAGACTGCCCGTGTTAAAATTGGTGGGCACCCAGAGTTAAGGAAGGAAACAATAAACTCCAGATCGGTCATGTGACTGGTGTGAGAACTTAAATAGTTTATCCTTAAAAATAAATAAATAAATATTTTTAAAATTAGATACGCAATGCTTTTAGAAAATGAGACTAACATAAGGCCTCCCGCACACATACATAATGCAAACGCAGAATCGAAGGAGATTTCTCATTATGATAGTCAAACATGCTTGATACGCAAATTTTCTTTGATTATTACTATAAGCGAAAAGTGTAGGAAAACATTTCGAAAGTAATGATATAAATCTTAGCCAACATACGACCATTATCGTATGCCTACTATAGCTACCATGTTCAATAGCAGGTTACCGCCACATTCCATGGCAGGTTATACAACTAAAACCTTACAAGGTTCGTATTGTTTCTTTGGATTTTCAACAAATGCTCAGGCCAAGGAACTTCCCATTGCCACATAGGTACGCCTCTGGAAAGACGCCCTGAGAACCTAACCGGATCTCTGCCAATACAAGGTCGGGTTACCCTTAACTGGGTAACTACTGACACGAATATGCCATCCCCCGGTCGCAACCGACCTAAATCCCGGGATTCACCAACAACCACAAAGTAATAAGTTTGCAGCAACAACATAGGTTAAGTATCAGGGCTCCATACCATAATACCACTTCTATTCAGAAGGAAATGACATACACTAAGGGGGCGCTGTCCCCTATAACCTTGCTGCATCTTTCCTGTTTTGACCATTTTCGGGGAGTGAGGTCCGACGAAGTCTCGTCCACAAAGCTACACTTTGATCAACAAATGCTCAACAGCACTTCGTATGCCACATTACCAATTTGGAAATATATCACTAGTAACCATCAACTACATAACCTCTGAGCTCATACGTCTCAAAGAAGGATGTTAAGCTAAGAGAATAAATTCTCCGCCACCAACAGAAATATATTTGATAGAAACCAGCTTTACATCTCAGATTGTAACGTCAGACACACAACCATACAAGTCCGTTTTGGGATCGAACGGAACCGAAGGCACTTCCAAAAGAAGCCCTTGCAACCTGGATATTCACTAATCACGACCGGATTTCCCATCACAAAGGGTGATAAGACCTATATATCAGAGATCAGCCGATGCAGAAACATTCGACTGTAATCCTTCCATTTTCAAAAATATCCGATCTTCAACACCGGTCTTCAAATGCTATCCATTACGACATATCGCTATTCAGAATGAGATTTTTGACGCAAAGGTCCTCTCTCGGCTAAACCGAATAACGAGCGCTTATTTTAAAAATATAAGTGTAGCATTCAAATTCAAGCAAATCACACAAATACCCATTTAAAGGTAAATATTGACAGTCGGTTATTTAACTGTCAAGGCCAACAACCAAATATCCAGCACCATAACAATCACTAGGCCCTTTTTGTTAATCTTTCATAAATTAATAACTTGTCAAATATTCACTTCAGTTTATCTTTAACAAGATATATTCTCTAAACCATTTCAATTTCATATTGGAAAAGCAATTCCAAATACTTATTTATTTTCAATTTATCTTTGAAAGATAGAAACCCAAAACATTTCACTTCATATTGGAAAACATCTCCATACTTATTCAACAATAAGTAATTCATAAATCTATTTATTTTCAATACTTAGAAAATATTCAATATACTTAAAGCACGATTAAGCATATATTTCATTCTTTAAGGAAAACATTCTCTAAAACACATTCATTTGAGTCAAAACGAATGTTGCGCAAAACACCGTTACGACAACCAGAATCACTAGTATAGGGATTCGAAATTAAGATAGATATATAAATCCCAATACTATACAAAAACATTTCCTTTCGAAAATCATATATTATAACAACAGTGTTATAGTCCATCCTTTCCTTATTTCTCGAAAACGTCTATTTCAACAATGAATGTTGAAATCTATGGTTTCGACACTTAATACATTTTAAAACATCTTTAAATCGTTTTAATTCTATTTAAAATATCACTTCCCCAAAACGGTTTAATATATTATTCACTGTCCCAAAATCGTGAATATTCTTTGTTAACAAAATTCAACATTTTTCTACACATTTTATTTAAAGGTTCATCCACTGTCCAAAATCGTGGATATCTCCTTTAAAAATCTAAAATAATTGACTTATCAAAATAAGTCGATTTCGGATTTATAAAACAATGTTTATAAATCCCATTTATATTTTACAACAACTTCAACTTATAAAATCACTTTATTAATAAATTCTATCCATATCCCATTTACACGCCAAAATCCATATTATAAGTAAATTTAACTATAAATCTTTTATTTTACAAAGTCTATTCATTTTATAACTTCTCAATTTATAAATTTCATTTACTTACTAAATCCATCCATTTATTATTTCATTTTAACACAAAAAAAATCGTTTTATAATTCCAATATTTTTAATTTATAAATATCAATTTTATAAATCTTTTATATAATCCGTTTATAAAAATTCAAAAAATCTCAATTTAAACTATTTTATAATATTCATTAACTCCATATTTCAAAAATCACATTTTAACTATATTTTCTCAAAAATCATAAATTTTATAACGTTAAAATTATAAAGTTTATTTATTTAAAATGAATCAAATTCTTAAATTTTAATAAAAAGTATACTTTCAAAAATTACTTTAAAAATCTTTTTAAATTTGGAAATCATCACTTAAACGTTTTTAATTTTCCAAAATAGGCCCAATGCTGCAACAACACTAAATATAACAATCATGGCATCCAAACATCATATATCAATATGACAACAGAATATATCGCAATATCCGTAAATAAATCAATTACTGTTTAGGAATCCACTTGGATCCCTCCAACCTGTTTCCCTGCATCCACAGATGTTAGCACAATACCAATTCCGTTCCACTATGGAATATCGCGGTATATGGGATTTATAAAATATTATCCGTTATTATGCGACGCAATAGGGTCTCATCCGCTATATAATGCAGGAAAATCAACTCCAAGTACATATATAATACCAATTACACTCAAGGTGAAATATCGCGGTATATGTGTTTAATAAATAACATCCGCTTAATATTCGACGCATAGGGTCTATTTCAAAACAATAGATAATAATTTATCATTTAAGCATACAATCAATCAATTTTAACTCTAACTATTTAAAATTTAAATCGAAACAATTTCGATTGAGTGAGAAGTTCTCACTTTGTTTTCAATGCGGTTTCGGTGTTTTATTTCGAATAAAATTAAACACTCATTTAATTTTACCCAAAATTTCACTAGCTCCAATCAACTCCAATCCAGCTCCATTGCGTAGTATTCGTCCATACGAACCCAATGCAATTCGTTTCGTGCATTTCCGACCTCGTATGACAAAGTTATACATTTTTAAAGTTTGAACGAATTATAATATAATTAAATATTACAATTTCTTTTATAAATTTTAACATAAACAATCATAAGCAGGTTAGGCCGCGTATGCTCTTCTTCTCCATGCTAAAACCAACGCACGCGAGAACAAACCCATAGCCGCCTCCTACTTCAAATTGCCGCTCCATCATACGTCGACGAGAACACGATCAACACCCTTCGTTCGAACCGCCCTAGCGAGCTCCCCCCACGGCAACAACCCCGTCTAACTCGGCTGCACCATGGCCTCGTGAAACGTGCGTGAACATATGATGAACACAGGCGTTTTGTCATTGATTTCCTCAACTATGGACAATCATATCCGTATAGATTTGTAGATCTCGAGAAGCTCTACCATTTTGTAGTTAGAAACTTTTCTTAATTGTTAACGGATTTAGAGAGATTAAGGGATGAATTCTGGAAAACATCGGCCATTGATAATAATTAGGGCCGGCTGCAGCTTAGAAGAGAGAGGGTTTCTGATGCAAAGAGTGAAGAGATCAAGTGCTTTTATAGGAAACTGACGAACACTATTCATCTCAAATTTTTCGAACTCCAAATCTCATGCGGTGACCGGCGTTTCTAGGGTTTAACCCGCGTTCCGGACACAATGGAATAGGTATCAAGAGCCAATTCGATTATATGTGCGATTTATTGAAATAAACGATCAAATTTTAAATTAAACTGATTAAACTAATTGCTATGCGTTTTGGCTTGCCCTGGACAAACCGTAAATCTGATTGACACGAAATTTAAAATCTTACAATAATATAACACTACGGATCTGATGAAACTAGTTTCATCGAGATTAAAAATGGCTATTTTAACTCGTCAATTAAATATTAAAATATTCAATTTCTACAAATTGACTTTTAATTCAATTTTAAAAGTTCTATAACATCATTCTAACTCCAATATGATTTAATACAACTTTACAAATCAATTTTAATCGCATTAAACCCAATTTCCAATTATTTCTGTAATTTCAAATATTAAACTATCGATTTAATTATTCAATTTAAATCTGGATATTCGAAATAAAATTTATTCGGCTTACAAATTTTATTTGTTAATATTTAAAATCAATAAAATATACAAATTTCAAATGATAAGAATTATGGGTCGTTACAATTAGAATGGAAATTGTTTGAATTGCAAATAAATCCAATTAGAGTATAAATAAATTAAATATGGCCTTGAAATCATTTAAATGAATCCGGAAATGAATTTGAACATGGGAATTAGAATTAAGGTGGATGAAGAGAGTGAACTAATCAAATAAATTTGTATATTGAAATGGGATTTGATTGGATATAAATCATATTAAATTAAAAGTAATTTATTTGAAAATGGAATTGAACTCAGGTTATGAGTTGGAATAATTTGAAGTAAATCAACTTAAGTTGGAAATCAATAGAATCTTAGCTTCAAGTAAGTTATGAAAAGTCCATTAAATAAAAAGCATGGAATGTAATTAAATTGATTGTGAATAAATTTAAAATGGAACAAAAATTAAATATAAATTGATTGGAATCAATTTAAAATGGTTAGAAACTAAATGGATATTCCATTTAATAAGTGTCATCGAATTTGCTTGGAAAAAGTTGTCGTTTGAAGAAAATGAAAGTAAATAAAATTCTATGAATAAATCGAATGTGAATAAAATTAATTTCGAAATCAATTTGAAATGGATGTGAGTTTGTTTGATTTAAAAATAAAATGAATGCATTTTATGTGAGTTGGAAATCATTCGGGTTGAATGAATTAGCATAAGGATTCATTGAAAGCAATTGAATTTGTGTTGGAACCATATAATTGCTTATGAAATTGTTTAACATGCATTGCTTATAAAATCCATGTGTTTAGCTATTTAAAATAAGTGAAATGTAGGTGAATTTCATATATTTTGTACTTACGGGTTTAAATTGAGTAAGTACAAGTACCCGGGCGCTGTTTGGCTAGACATTGCTTGCGCTGGTTGCTAAATAAAATAAGCCGCTTGCTTAAAAATGTTAAATAAGGTACATTTTTGGATTAAATACCGTAAAACAATAAAATATTATTATATATTTTGTTCTCCGACCGTGTGGGTCGATTTATATATATTTATCTCTCTTGTCAAATTGCAAAAGGCTCTCTGTACAAAGGAAACTGCCAAAATTTTCGAAAATTTAGGGTATTAGAAAAATTTTAATTTTTTTTGGAAAATTCTTGTTAACGAAAAGTTGATTTCAAATTGTAATTGAATTAAAGGGTTTGGGAATTAGAATCGGAAACTGTTTGTTTTGGTTGGAACAAAAGTATTTGAAAAGGGGAATGTTGAGTTTAACTAAGTGGGATTTGAAAAAAATTAATGGGTTTAGAGCATTCTTCTGCCTTAGCAATTTCGGGGACAAAATTATTTTAAGAGTAGAGGAATGTAACGATCCGGATTTTTTCGACGTCTGATTTGTAATATTTAAATGATTTTAAATATTGAATTTTAATTATAAATTGATTTGAATATAAAATTGGGTTATCTATAGAATAAATTCAGAATTTAAATATATCTATTTATTGAATAATTTGAATTTTTGAATTTAATAATTAAATATTAGTTAAATTATTGTAATTTGAGTTTTAAGCTCGATAAAAATATTTTAAAGGCTTGTAAAATTTATATTGATGATAATAAAGACAATAAAAGTTTTAAGTTTGAATTTAAAAGTGACTTGTTCAATTTTAAAAATAACTTGTTTAAATTGACATTTAAAAATAGCCTTTCGAGCACAGTCTCGAAACTTGACGATACCGGTTCCATTGGATCCATAATAATGTATTATTCGAATTTCAAATTTTGTAGCATTTGGAGTTATCGTTTAGCCATACGTGATATAAAAGTGCTGAAATTTTTATCGAAAATTTAATATAATAATTGGGCCCAAAAAGCTATCTTTTCCATATGATTGAATTAGGACTCGAAACCTTTTCCCTTGCGTTCGGAATAGGGATATAATATTGCAAACATCTAGCGGTACGCTTCGATAGGGGTTCGAGATTTTGAGTGGGGTAAATCGAGATATTTTAAAATCTAAAGCAATATAAATATATGCGATTTGACCTATATTTTCACATCAAAGCTTTTTCCCTTCACCTCAGAGCTATTGTAGCTAGCTTATTAACGCAACCAATCATCTCAAATTCAAAATCACGTCCTTTTTACCCCTAAAAAAATCAGTTCAAACGAATGAAATGAAAAGAAAGGAAACAAATATATATTAACATAGAATCGCGTCTATTCTTCTTCGTTCCTTTTCTGCTCGAATTCAAGTGTTTCCAAAAAAATAATGGCAGGCAATCGAACATATTTTTAAAAATAAATTATTAATCTTTTTAAATACTTATTTTATACGTATAGAGTTTTAAAGTAATTGGAAAAAAATTATTATTTTATGAATTCTCTCGAGATTCGAAAAAGGGCTTCTTATAAAAGGATGTGATTTTAAGGAGAGGAAAATATTTGTGATTCTGGGATTTTGGGAAAAAGTTACGGGATATTTTTTCTGAAATGTTAATATTGAAAGGATTTGAAAAATAAGACTGGTAGTATTTTCCTAAGCATATAAAATAGACATTTGGAAATATTTCTAAGGGTTTAGGTGTTGGAAATATCTTGTTACAGATTTAAGTATTTGAAAAATTGTTTTCAAATGATTGAATAACATTGATATGTCTTTTAGGATGTTTCGAAAATAAATATTTTGAGGGATATTACATTAAGGCCAGATGATTGCTTATAGTTAAATAACCGATTATCAATATTGGCTAGTTTCGAATGTTGTTTCGAAGAGATCAGGATCAGATAAGTTATCCGAAAACCACTTCGATCCAACGAGCACGCTTTCGATGTGAAAATTAGAGCATGGATTCGAAGATGGAGCAATGAAGTGCAAGGGTTAATCGCTACTAATCCTGAGGGTGATTGCAAAATGAATGTAGTAGGAATAGTGCATTTGGTTCCGTTCGGACCGGGAACATACTTGTATGGACAAATGCTACCAGACCATCGTCATTGGAGGGTAATGAGCATTCTAGGTGAATGTGTTCTAAAAAGGTAATCGAATCCTCAAGCCTCATCAACCGAGAATGGCTAAAACAGGGTAGGTATAGCAAGGCTATGTGGATAGCTCCCAAGTAGGGTAAGGTTAACCCTATCTAGAGTCCCTTTTATTCGGTTGTGTAGGATGTTGGTGATCCCAATCGCGGCGTAAACTTATATGGGCTATCAAGTAAGGGTTAGTTAGATTTTATATTGTAGGGGATCAGAAGTGGTCCTCGGTACATTATTATAGAGGTGTACTGTGACGGGCGATACCCAAGTATCCCTGCCATTGTATGTAACCTATTCTCCAATAAGCACCGTACGGTTTTAATTGTGCCCAACTATGCTGGAATGTGAGATGCAACCATTTCAGCTATATTCTATTTACTTTCTATAGACACCATTATAATATCAGACGGATTTGATAAAAATGTTTTGGTTATCGTAAGGTAAAAACCCGTCGTGTTTATTTATGACGTAGTCTTAAGAGACACCTTTGTTCTTCAAAGGATTTTGATAACTCTAAAAATTCAAATTGAGTGTGTTTTTCTCACGCTGGTTTTCGAGACTGACTCAAGTTTTATTTATTTATAATGCTTGGGTCAGACCGAGTGTTACAGATTTAGGTGAGGATGCTATGGAGTTCAGAAGACGAGCTGGAGGATTTCTGACGCATATCTCAAACTTCTTATTTCCGCTGTGTAAGGACAAGTTATATAACTGTCTAGTTTGATGTATTGGTTGATGCACTCGGATGATTGTAAGTATATAAACTGTGACAGATTCTTTTGTATAAAATTTGTTAATATATATTATATTTTGTTCCACTGTAATTGTGAGATTCTGTATTGTTGTTTCTATTTCTTCTTCTATCTTTTCTTCTTTAGCATTAAGATTCGTATTTCCGTTCAATTTGAGTTGAACGGAGATGAAATATTGTCGGAACAAAGGGGTACGGATTTGCATGCCTTTACAACGTCTATTACAACATGCAAAAGAAAATGGTTGCAATAGGCATCTATTACAACAAGCAAATAGGGATGAAAACCGGTATCTATTACCACGAGCAGAAAACAGTTTTAATAGGTATATGTTACAACGAGCAAATTAAAAAAGTTGTAACAATAGTTTATTACAAGGTGCAAAATAAAGTAGTTGTTTAAAAGTGGTATCCATTACAACTAGCCCGAAAAAACTACTGTAATAGGTATTTATTACAATGACCATTTAAAGACCGTCGTAAAATCAACGTTATAAAAGAGTATTTTTTGTTGTAGTGCATGTATGTATGTATGTATGTATGTATGTATGTATGTATATACATGTATGTATGTATGTTGTACTATTTAGGCATAAATTTAAATGGTTTTCAGTTTTAAATACTAAATGCCATAGGCATAAGGTTAACTTTTTTTTCATAAGCATGAAATTATTTTTTTGAAATGCAGAATTGCATATATTTTTTATAAATGAAAATTGTAATTTTAATTTTGTAACCCTATGTATAATTTTAATTTTATAGCCCTATTTTAGTTTTAAAACCCTATTTTAATTTCAATTTTAAATTAAAATTGATTATTTTATGACCTTATGTATAATAAGTATTTTAATTTTTTTGAGATACAGATAGTTTTCATAAATGAATATTGTAGAAAGTATTAAAAATATAATAAGAATTTTAGTTAACAAATATAATTTTTTGTATATCGCAGAAATTTGAAAATGGAAAACACTTCATCAAGTTATGCTATCAAGTCAGCATGTACCTCAAATGCTTGTGTTAATGATAATGTAATTGTACAAAAAACTCAAACCACAAATTCAAGTTTGGTACAAGCTCCAAAAATTTTCAATAAAGTTAATTGTATTTTATAAGCATGAAACTATTTTTTTGAAATGCAGAATTGCAGATAGTTTTTATAAATGAAAATTGTAATTTTAATTTTAAAACCCAATGTATAATTTAAATATTAATTTTGTAACCCTATTTTAATTTAATTTTAATTTTTGTAGCCTTATTTTAATTTTAGTTTTAATTTTATAACCCTATTTTAATTTTAATTTTAAATGAAAACTCATTGCTTTATAACCCCATGTATAGTAAATATTTTAATTTTTTTGAAATGTAGGTAGTTTTTATAAATGAAAATTGTAAATTATTAGAATATATTAACAATATAATAAGCATTTTAGTTAATAAATATGGTTTTTTGTATATTGCAGAAATTTGAAAATGGAAACACTTCATCAAGTTATAGTAGCAAGTCTTTTGCATGTACCTCAAATGCTTATGTTAACGATAATGTAATTGTACAAGAAACTCAAACAAAAGATTCAGGTGTGCCACAAGCTTAAAATCTGTCAGTAAATGAAGAAAAATTCGCACATTTAAATATAAAACTCATGAAATCCGAAGTATGGAAAGATTTTGATAAAGAAGTATTGGAAAGTAGTAATAGTGTTAAGGCCACTTGTAAATATTGTTTAAGGATATTCAATGGAGCTACATCACTAGGAACAGCACATTTGAAGAATCATGCTAAAGTTTGTCCCAAAAATACTAATAATAAGAGAATATCCGCGCAACAAATTTTGAATGCTAGAAAGCCTTCTAGTAAACTACTCAAATTAGCGAGTTGGAAATTTGATTTGAATATGACTCGATTATGTTTTGCTCGTATGGTTGCCAAACATGATTATCCATTAAATATGACAGAACATGTTTACTTTCAAGAATTTGTAAGGAGTGTTAACTCAACTCCTAAGCTCTATTCTAGAAATACAATCCGTTATGATGTTCTGAAACTTTATGCTGATATGACAGCTGAATTACAACAAATGTTTGATAGTTTGTCCGCTCGTGTTAGTCTTACTACAGATATATGGACATCTGAAGATCAAAATATAGTTATTGTTGCATCACTTGTCATTACATCGATGACGATTGGCACTTACAAAAAAATTAATTATCATGAAATGCCTCCTTCACACACCGGACTTGCACTTAGTGCCACTATTGAAACAAAATTATTACAATGGAATTTAGATATATTGACAATGCTTCTAATAATGATGTTATGATAAGAGATCTCAAGGATTAATTAGATGGTAAAGGCAACTTGATTTTAAATAGTGATTTATTGGAAAAGGAGTTTCATATGATGTTCCAACACGATGGAACTAAACATATCTTATGATCGAAAGTGCGCTTGAATTACGTCCCGCATTTGAATGATTAGTTGAGTCAACTTCTAATATAGATGTTTGCTTTCAAGGCAAGAGTGGGAGATAGGAAAAGAAATATGTGAATGCGTGAAAATCTTTTATGAAGTTACACTAAAATTTTCAGGAGCTAAATATCCAACGGCTAATCTATATTTTAAAAGTGTGTGATATTTATAAAAGTATTACAAGTTGGGAGCTAAGCGAGCATGAATATATTAGTTCTATGGTACAAATGATGAGAGTTAAATTCGACAGGTATTGGAGAACTTGCAATTTGATACTGAGTATCGGCATGGTTTTTTTTTCCTCGTTATAGAATAACCTACATTGAATTTTTTTACGATGTGATTTATGGACAAGAAGCACAAGTTCATGTAAGAAAAATTTATGAATTGTTAAAAGAACTTTTCTATTCATACGAAAGAGAAGGTGCATCATATACGAATGAATCTAATTCTTCTTGTTCTTTGGATGATAATTCTAATAGTGGGCCTAAAAAAGAAAAAAATGGAACTTAAACGGAGGAATTATTAAGAAAAAATCGAAAGTTTACAAGTTTCTATGATGGAGATCGATAAATATTTAGAAGATGAATTATTTCCCATTGAAGATGATGAAAACTTTGGTATTTTAATATGGTGGAAAACAAATGGTCCTATGTTTCCCACTCCTGCAAGAGTTTTCGTGATATTTTAGCCGTTCCTATTTCTACTATAACATCTGAATCCTCATTGAGTAGTAGAGGTAGACTGATTACCAAACCTAGATCCTCGTTATTTTCGGATATAGTGTAGTCCTTAAGATGTGTTAAGGAGTGGTTATTGTCGGACATTGGTTAGTGCTTTCTTTTTTAATACTTAAATTAGTTTGAAAAGATTACTATTTGATGCTATTTATTAAAAAATTCATTTAACAACCAAAGATATAGGGATCATAGATGAAGTATTAGTTTCACTATAGAGATGGTCGCACGAGGTAAACCTTTTTTAAAATAAAAACATCATAACGGCTCGCTGTTATTCATAGTAGCTACAAGTTTGCTGTTTACAGCTGCTATAAATAGCAAACTTGTAGCTGCAGTGAACAACAGTGAGTGATCAGCTGCTCGCTGCTATGAACACCAGCATGCAGCCGCTGTTTATAGCAACGAGCAGCTGCTATAAATAGGAGCTCGCTACTACTGTACATGCTAATTATACAATAGTGTTTTTATATAGCTGTCATTACTATCGAAATCAATCCATTTAATCTAATGATTCAATCATGTTTTCCTTGGTAGAAGATGTTAAAAAGTTATGGTGTATGGAAGAAAGAACAAAGATTATCTATTTTATAGTATATTTTTGTTTATTTGAATTGTTTTAATATCGTGTGAACTTGTTTGACATTATGAGTGTTGCTATTTTTTCATTTGAAAAACTGATTAGTATTGTAGTTTGTGTGTATTGTAATTTGAAAAACTGATTATGTGTATTGTAATTTGAGAAAAGCGATTTTTATAGCTGTGGTGTTTTAGTTCAAAAATAGTAGTGTAATAAAATTCTTTTTCAATTTCGGATGCAGATATTTCGAATATTTTCAAATATTTAAAGATATCCGTTTTTATTTTTGGATGTGGATATTTTCGAAAATCAGAAAAATATTCGTGGATATGCATACGGATGCTAGTTCTTCGATATCCGCGGATGTCATTTGCAGATTCAAATTCGGATGTAGATTTTTATTTTTGGATGCAGATGCAGATATAGCCATATCTGCATCCGTTTGCACCCGTAGATAGCCCTAGGTGAATGACATGAGTAGATTAAGGGTTTTATGTTATGTATAATCTAAAAGCTTATTTGCCTCTATATTGAACACCCTAAGCTTTATGCCTGGAAAATTTTATTATGATATAATTTTAGAACAATTCTTTAATGATAGAAATGTGAACGTACATCAACATAGATATAACGCATGTTCCTAATATATAAGGATTTTGAACATGTAGTACTATCAACAAATGAACTTGCGCATCTTAGTTTATAGATGAATGGCATGAGTAGATTATGTTAGCGTAAATTTTAGAATATATTTGTATGAGTAAATTTATTTTAAAATTGAAAGATGAGAAAGAGAAGAGGAAGAATGTGGGATTAGAATAGTCTCACATCTTAGAATATTTTGAATTATATTTGTTCAAATATAGGTTACTTAAGGAATGGTTGAACCATTTGGATGCCCAATACTTGCTCTTTTGTGAGGAGGAAATCTGTGCATCATAACTACATATGCGCCGCCGTCGACAAGAATGTGTTTAGGTTCAAATTATAATTTTGGACACATAATTATTTTAGTTAAAACAGAATAGATCTAAACCCATTAACAGACCCATAATTAAAATTTGAATAGACAAAAAATGGCGGGGCATTTGATTTCAACTTAAGGGGCACGATTTTTTGCAAGAAGTAAATGGCAGAAGAAGCAATGTTTCAAGAAAAATGACACCTCTTCTCCTTCTAAAAATTGTTTTATATTTTCTAATTTCCTTCTCTTCTCCTCCGTTATTTCTTTCAACACAATTTCGGGTTTGTGATACTGTAGACTACAGACTCGATATTTTTGTCACTAGAGTTAATTTAGAAGATAGTTTGAATCGATTTTGACAGTACTATCGCAATCGACTGAAATGACTAATCATCTCGGCTCCACTGTATTTTAAGAGATAGTTTGCCTTAACTCGCAGCATCCATTTTTTTCTCAGATGAGTGGTGAGGACATATAACGTCTTAAGAAAAGCTTCATCAACGTGCCTTGGAGCTATCTCTACAGTTTTGATTTTACCATTACCATGCCACTTCACTAGAAATTCACACCAACAAATTAAGATTTTTATGCTATATATAATATAAAAGATTTTTTACAAATGGTAATAATATTTTTTGACCTAATTGTTTTTTTCTACTAAAAAATTTACCACTATATTGTTGGATGTGGTTAATTAACTAGCTACTTGCACTTGATGACTCCTGTTAACACCTCTCTTATTCACGACTCAACGACTTATTCGACTCAACGACCTAAGGGAATAAGCGACTTAACCATCCAAGGCATCAACGACTTAACGACCTATAGCAGGGAGCGACCTAACGATCTAAAGCATAGAGCGGCTCAACATGGCACAACTCAACGACTTAAGGAGTTCCAGCGACCTAGCGACCTAGCGACTCAATGAAGGCAACGACCTAATGAGCTAAAGATAGAGCGACCTAACAACTAAGCCGCATGCACACTGCCCCTTCCATTAGGTCGCTTACGACCTAAGCAAGCCAAGATAACTCCTTTGCAACACATGCTAAGTCGCTCACAGCATATACCTTGTTCAGGATGGCTCCATTAAGTCGCTAGTGACTTATGCTACCTCGTGATCATTCTTAGGTCGCAACTCCCTAGGTCGCTCACGACCTATGACGCTACACGACCTAACTCCGAGACTCCCCTATAAATACCCCGCTTACTCCACATTGAAGAGGGGATTTTAGGAGGAAGGATTTTTCTAGAGAATTTCTGGAAGGCCGAGACTTCGTTGTTTTCACGACTTCTACAACACTTCAAACGCCAAAGACACTTCAAAGAACCTTAAGGAAAAGATCAAGTTCATTCAACATGAATTCAAAGAGCTTTTCTACATCAAAGTTCTAACTGCTTGCTTTAATGATGTTGTAATTGAGGAATAATTGTGAAACTTGTAATCAAGTCGATAATAGAAGATATTAAGTGGACGTAGGCTTGACTTTGAGCCGAAACACTATAAAAATTGCTGTCTCTTTACTATTTTCTGCTATTTTCCGCTTGCTTTTAGTTCCCGTACCAACGGGTGGTGCTTTCGTATCTCAACTCACACCGGGGTGTTAGCATGCATTTTAGCGTTAACATTTTTGGTGCTTTCACTGAGAACCGAACTCAGGGTTGCTCTCATCATTGCTTCATAAAGATTTGTTAAAAGACTCTCCCTAAGAACCAGAAGTCTATCTGAAATTATAGCTCCTGAAAGAAAAAGTAGATCTACTAGATCTGGAAATGCTTATGACAACACCGCCACTTCTCCGCGTCAAATCAAGCGGCTCCTAGAGTTGGAATCACAAGGATGGAATTGGATGCTGCAGTGTCTGGGTTGTATCAACAAATGGAAGCCCAGAACACTTTGATGTTGAATGGGTTAAATGCTTTGCATGGAGTTAACCAGCAACCAGAAAATAATGAAGAAACCTTTGCTGAAGATGTTCATGATTCCCAAGGGTAAAGTATTCCTCAGAGGGTAGCTGGCACCGCCGAAGGGGCACCTCCCTAAGCTGAAGGTTCAAGACCGCAACCAACTCTTCGTGAACGTTTGTCCAAGTAAACTTCCGAAAAAGTAGCCGACGTCTGGCCCGTGGGGCCTCTAAACGATGAGGAGTACCTCTCGGGAATGATTTGACAAATTATGTAGGAAAGCATGCAAAGGGAGGAAGATGAAAGTGACTGGGGGTTTGCTCCAAGCAAGACTCCTTTTACCGAAAGAATTCTGAAGGGTGAACTTCCGAAGAAGTTTGTTCCCCCCACTATTCCAGCTTATCAGGGGACAAGCGATCCTAACCAGTTCTTATACAAGTATGACTGGCATATGACGGGTGCCATAGCAACAGATGAGATCAAGTGTAGATACTTTCCCATGTACTTGGAGGGAGTGGCCCTGCTTTGGTTCACGAAGCTTCTAGTTTGATCCGTGGATCAGTTCTCCGACCTAACTCGGAAGTTCAAAGATCAGTTCAAGTTATATGCTTCGAAGGCCAAGGACATAATGTCACTATCCAGCCTCGAACAAAGCCTTGGAGAGTCTGTCAAATCTTTCTTAAACTGCTTTAATATAGCCTTGGACGAAGTTGACAATGCAGAGCCTCGTATGATTCTGACTTACTTGATGCGAGATATTGACAAATCAAGTGAATTCGGAAAATGGATAAAGATAAAAGAGCCAAATTCACTTGAGAAGTTCTACAAGAAGGCCGATGAATTTATGCGCTAAGAAAGCCTTCCTACGCCAGCAAAAGTAGTCATGACTGAAGTTGAGAATAACAATGTTGATTCTAATAGAAAGGAATCTATTGGTCAGTAGAGGGAGAATAACGGTGGAAAAAAGCAGAAGGATGCGAAGAAAGCTTGCTGCTTTAAACCTTCAGATTTTACTCCCTCAACTGATACTCCAGAAAACATCCTTTTCGCAACAAAGGATGTTGTTGAATACCCCAAACCACCTGAGATGAAGCTTGAGAAAAATGTTGTGCATAATGGAAAATTCTATCGGTTTCACAATCAACCTGGCCATGACACTAATGAATATCGCCATTTAAAGAATTTGATTGAAGAGCTGTTGAGGCAGCATAAACTACAACAATATGTGAAGAGAAACATAAGTGACCCAACCTCATCTACTCAGGGGCAACAAGTTCCTGCTCATCAATCCGGCTCAGGTGAGAGGACTACAGCGCATGAATCTGAGAGGCCTGTCATTAATGTTATCACAGGAGGTCCTCACCCAGCGGGCAGAAGTTGGGGTGAGATGGAGAGATATGCTCACGCTTTGAGATATGCGCCGGCGGAAGAAAATGTTTTTGTCTTGGAAGAAGCTGCACCTTTAAAACAGCAAAGAACTTTTACCGATGACATCATATTCCGAGCTAGAGACTTTGTTGGTGTTAAAGCTCCCATCATGGATCCCTTGGTGATATCTGCAGGCATCAGACCAGCCATTGTAAGAAGGGTGCTTGTTGATTGCGGCGCCTCTTGCAATGTCATCTTCAGAAAGTCATTTGATCAGATGAAAATTCTCATGGCTGATGTCCAAGCTTCCTCACAGAAATTTTTTGGGTTCACTGGAGAAGCAAAGCAGCCTATAGGGACTATTGACTTGTTTGTAGAACATGGAGAAGGGGAAAAGAAGGTGGTCTGAAAACAAACTTTTATGATTGTTGATGAATTCTCCGCTTACAATGCCTTCTTGGGTCGACCGACTCTTGCTGCGTTCAAGGCCATTCTCGCCCCATGGTGCTTGACTATGAAGTTTCCCACTAATAATGGCGTCGGTGTTGTGAAAGGGGACCAAAATGCCAGGCGAGAATGCTATCTCATAGAGTTACGGGAGGCAAAGAAGAGAGAAATGGGTAAGGGTGCGGAAGCTCCGCTCCGCATCAACGAGCCCACCTTGTAGCAATTACGGGTTGGACCTTGCACTGGTGAGCATAGTGATGCACAAAAAGAGATTGATCCCAGAAAAACCAGTGCAGGGGAGAGTAGAGTAGTGCCGGTGGAAGTAACGGTCCCAGTACCTGTTGACCTGAATGATCCGAAGAAGGTGCTGAATGTGGGTTCACAACTCGGTGTAACGGTTCAGAATATGTTGATATCATTCTTGAAAGCAAACCTGGATGTATTCGCTTGGAGTCATGACGAGATGTGTGGAATATTTCCAAAAATTGCAGTGCATGCTTTGAATATTGATCCAAAATTCACACCCGTAAAGCAGAAAAGAAGAACCCAGGGTCTTGAAAGGTCAACAACATTAAAAGAAGAAGTAGATCGGCTCATGGAAAATGGATTCATCAGAAAATCCACTTATACAAATTGGTTTTCTAATCCGGTGTTGGTTAAAAAAGCAAATGGAACGTGGAGAGTATGCATCGACTTTTCAGATTTGAACAAAGCATGCCCCAAGGACTGTTTCCTATTACCTAGGATTGATCAGTTGGTGGATGGAACAGTCGGGCATGAACTATTATCTTTTATGGATGCTTACTCAGGATACAATCAAATCATGATGCATGAGCCAGATCGGGAGGATACGAGCTTCATCACTGATGTTGGTCTTTGCTGCTTTAAAGTCATGCCCTTCGGACTAAAGAACGTAGGGGCAACTTATCAAAGACTTGTTAATGCCATGTTCAAACCCCAGATTGGCAAGACTATGGAAGTATATGTTGATGATATGTTGGTGAAATAGAAGAAGGCAGTAGACTACATGGATCATTTGGCTGAAATGTTCGCGGTCCTCCGAAAGTATGGGATGAAGCTAAATCCTCTAAAATGTTCATTTTGGGTAGAGTCCGGAAAATTCTTGGGTTTCATTGTGAGTGCTAGGGGCATCGAAGCTAATCCTGCTCAGATTGCTGCTTTAAGAGAAGTCAAAGCCCCTAAGGCAAAGAAGGAATTGCAAAGCCTCAACGGGAAAGTCGCTGCTTTGAGTCGGCTTATTTCCAGGGCCACTGATAAATGCATTCCCTTCTTTGACGCTTTGAAGGAAGGAAAGAAAAACTTTGAATGGACTCCTGAATGTCAGAAAGCTTTTGATGAACTGATTCGTCACATGGAAACGCCTACAATACTTTCTAAGCCCAACAATGGTGAAGATCTTTTCATATATTTAGCGGTTTCATCTCATGCTCTCGGTGCAGCACTGGTACGGGAAGACGCAAAAGTTCAGCGCCCGGTTTATTACATCAGCAAAAGATTCACTGGGGCAGAAATAAATTATTCAAAGCTGGACAAGCTCGCCTATTATCTGTTAATTGCATCCAGAAAGTTGAGGCCATATTTCCAAGCTCATCCTATTAAACTCCTCACTGATCAACCTCTAAAGCAAGTCCTATTTCGCCCTGAAACGTCGGGTCTTCTTCTAAAGTGGAATATTGAACTTAGCCAATATGATATCACCTACCATCCCCTAAAAGCAATCAATGGACAAGCTTTGGTAGATTTCATTGCAGAATACACAGATAAAGGTGACAGTGAGGAAGAGGTGACTAATGACATCCCAATCCGATGGAAATTATATGTTGATGGTGCAAGAAATGACTATTGTTCCGAAGCTGGTTTTGTGCTTGTAACTCCCGAAGGGCTGTCATTGTGCTATGCATTGAGATTAGAATTTCCTTCGACAAATAATGAAGCAGAATATGAAGCTCTTATTGCCGGCTTGAAGATTGCTAAAGAACTGAACATCAAAGTATTGCAAATCTTCAGTGATTCCCAGCTTATTGTATGCCAAGTCAAGAAAGAGTTTCAAACTAAAGGAGGAAATTTTCCTGCTTACTTGTCAAAGGCCTGGGAGCTGCTCGATGATTTTGATCATTATACAATAAGCCATATACCCCGGGAAGAGAACATGAAGGCAGATTCTCTCGTAAAATATTCAAGCTGTGGCGAAGCTCAATTATTGGGATTGGTCCCTGTGGAAGTCTTGTCAGCTCCAAGTACTGATGAGATGGATAATGACTGGATTATGGCTGTATCTCAAGAGCAGGAGTCGTGGATGACCCCGATCAAGGAATATCTACTCAACGGCTCCCTGCCAGAAAACTCAAAAGAGCGCCAGAAGCTGTTAAGAAAAACCCCGAGATATGTAATTTAAGACGGCCGGTTGTACAGACGAGGATTCTTGATGCCATTACTCCGATGTGTAACCAAGGAAGAGGCTAAGACAATTTTAGCTGAGGTGCACGGAGGAGAGTGTGGGGATCATTCAGGTGGCCAAACTCTAGCAAAGAAAATTCTCCGCTACGGGTATTTTTGGCCAGATATTAATCGAGACGCTGCCAGCCACTCCCAAAAGTGTGACAGATGCCAGAGATTTGCAAAAATCCCAAGAGCACCTTCCACCGAGCTAACACAGATGGTCAGTCCATGGCCATTCTCCATTTGGGGAATAGATCTCATTGGGCCTTTGCCCATTGCCAAGTCCGGAATCAAATATGCTATCGTTGCTGTTGATTATTTCGCTAAATGGGCTGAATCTGAACCATTGGCTACTATTACCTCTAAAAAGATGATAAACTTTGTGGCTAAAAATATCATTTGCAGGTATGGTGTGCCTTAGAAGATAATCACAGACAATGGTACCCAATTCAAAAGCGAAGAATTCCGAGACTTTTGCAGGCGATTCAAGATCCAAAAAAGCTTCTCAGCAGTGGCTCATCTACAGGCAAACGGGCAAGTGGAAGCAGTGAACAAAATTATCAAATCATCCATCAAAAAACAGCTGGAAAAAGCAAAAGGTGGTTGGGTCGATAAGCTGCATTTAGCAATTTGGGCATACAGAACTACCCACAAGACTGCGACTGGGCACACTCCATTCTCATTAGCCTATGGATCAGAAGCAATGATTCCAGTGGAAATAGAGGTCCCCTCACACAGGAGAATTCATGTCAACCAAGCTGAAAATGAAAAGCTGCAACTTGAAGCACTTGACTTGCTTGATGAAAAAAGGAAAGAGGCTGAGCTCAGAGTTGCAGCCCATCAACAAAGAATAGCCAGGCACTTCAATTCTAAAGTTCGCCAACGGAGCTTTGAAATTGGGGATCTAGTCTTGAAAAGGGTCATGACAGCAACAGGAGTGTTTGGGCCAAACTAGAAAGGGCCATACGTCATAGGCAAAAAACTTCTTGATGGCACTTTCAAACTCACAACTATCGAAGGAGATCCAATTTCGAGAGCCTGGAACAGCAATCACTTGCGTCCATATTTTACTTAGAAGCTATGCTTAAATTTGTAAAATGATTATGGATGTATCATTCTTGTATGGATTCACAATGATTTTACAATAAATTTTGTGTTCTCTACTACTATAAAATGTCTGTCTCATTTCGATGTGCAAATATCATAAATATGTTGCTAAAATGTCGATTTAATATTGCAGGCTATCAAAGCAAAGCTTACCTATTCAACATATCACAAGGCCAAGCGATTCCTGCAAATCACTCAACAAACAAATGTCAAGCCACAAAAATTCCAGATTCAATTCCTACATAAGAAGTGCTTCTCACAAACAGTTGGTGATTCCACCAAAGGGGCACTTTCCCAAAGTGAAGGTTCAAGGCCCTCGCTAGTTAATTGAGATCGTTTGTGCAAACAAATATCCAGTTAGGTAGCTTGCGTATGCCCCGTGGATTCACTTAACAATGAAATACACTTCTCTGGAAAAGAAAAAACAAACAACTTGCAAAAGAAAGGAACATGTGCTTGGAAATGATAACGAGGAGTCGCTAAGGGGCAGATGGTGAATAGACATGGGCAAGCAGACAAAAACAACCAAAATGGAATCTTGTCTCTCAACTAAAAAGGTTGGTGGAACCACCAAAGGGGAACCTTCCCGAAGTGAAGGTTTCAGGCCCTCGCTAGTTAATTGTGATCGTTTGTGCAAGCAAACATCCGGTTATGTAGCTTGCGTCTGCTCCGTGGATCCACTTAACTGTGAGATGCAACCTTCCTGGCAAACCAAACAAAAAACCCCTCTTCGGAGGCACAAGCAAAAAGCCCTCTTCGGAGGCACAAGCAAAAAAGCCCTCTTCGGAGGCATAAACAAAAAAGCCCTCTTCGGAGGCACAAACAAAAAAGCCCTCTTCGGAGGCACAAACAGAAAGCCCTCCAAACGAGGCACGCCCAAATATGAAATGTATCTCTTGAAAGAGTCGTTGGTAGAACCACTGAAGGGGCACCTTCCCGAAGTGAAGGTTCCAGGCCCTCGCTAGTTAATTGTGATCGCTTGTGTAGACAAACATCCATTTAGGTAGCTTGCGTCTGCTCCGTGGATCCACTTAGCGATGAGATATAACTTTTTTGGCAAACAAATCGAAGCCTTCTTCGGAGGCCCGCTTCACCGCGTAGGGGAATCCACTTCTCAAAAGTAAAAGTGACCATCTCCGAAAGTTGAAGTGTAAAACTTTTTCTAAAAAAAAAAAGAAAACTTCTCCAATACAAGGCACACTCTACTAAAGCAGAATAATATTTCCTCAAAATGGAAGAATTATTCTCCAAAGTTAGAGTACAAGTTTTCTCAAAATGGAGAAGATTGCAATGAGCCGTGATATGGGGACAATATAATATAGCTGCATTAATAAAAGCAACGTCAAGCAACATACTACGAGCCCACTGCAATATCATACAAGGAACTCACTGCAATACCATACAAGGAAACTAAAGAAACTTGTATGAAAATAAGGAATAAATGCATTTACAAATACAGACAAAAGATTGTACAAGTAAAAAGAGTCATTCTATTCCATAGTATAAAAGATTTGTATACATGTGCAGGTTCAAAAAGAGGGGGCCGGTACCCGCACAATCTCCGATCAATACAAGTCTTTAAATACAAGCAAAAAGCAAAACAAGGAGGATAAATCCTGGCCCATTACTTCTTCTTCCCACCGCCTTTGGAGCCCTCGCCTGGCCTAATGGTTAACTTCTTGAGTCGGCCTGAACGAGTCGGGAAAGAAGGAGAAAAAGGTACAATTGGGTCCTCTTCTACTTTTTCATCACCAGAAGAAGTCCCCTTCTTCTTCTTTGAAATTCCACGCTTTCCCCTCTTCTTTGAAGAAGATTCACTGCCCGGAGTGATAAGATCAATCAGCTTTGTATCATCAGTAGTAAATTTCTTCGGGGTCCTCTCACCCTCCTCAAGTTCTTCAGCTTTCTGCTCTTGTGAAGCGGCCGGGTCATCTAAGCCTTGAAGACCTCCTACTTGTTCTTCCTACGACCTTGGTTGTGAAGCAGAAGGAGAAGTAACTTGAAGAGGTGGAGGGGCAACAGCTGGAGGAGGCGAAGCCTGTACAACACTTGTTGCTTTCACTACAGAAGAAGAAAAGTTAACATCAGTATTCCTCACAAAGAGAGGAGATAGTGGCACGTCGAGGTTTAAGTAATAAGCAAGAAGTTCGTCGAGCTCATGTGAAGCAAACGAGTAGTCCACTTGAGCGGATCAGTATTGAAGTTACCTATAGAGATCGGCTTTATCACGTCAATTTCAAAATCTTGGGCTTCAGTGTCTTCTTGGGCCTGAGCAGTTGTAGTTTCAGTTTTGACTTTGGCAGGAGGCGGAGAGTGGGAACTGGAGCTAATAATATCGATGTCAACCAAAGACGAAGGACAAGTTGGGTCAGTCAAAGGTGCCTTCCCTAGATGCACTCATTCCGCCGCTTTGGCTCGCTCTTTGGCAAGTTGTTCTTTCCCTTTGGCAAGGGCGGTACGGCCCTCATCATCCAAATAATAAGCCTCAAAATTCTCCTCGGCATAGCCAGCGCCTCTAAGCATATCAACTACTGCCTCCCATACTTCAGGCAGGGTAACCTCATATTTTGGGCCCAAAAATGAAAGATCGCCACGTCCCAACATGCTGTGAAGATAAAACTCGAATAGAGTGGAGCTGACGTTGGCCTTAGTCGCCTCATGTGATTCCTCAGCTGCCGCTTTTCCAACGATAGCCTCATCACGTTCCTTTTCAGCCTTGGAAAGCTGGGCCTTTAACATTGCAGTCTCCAAATCTTGGGAGTTAGTCTTTTCCCACAGCTGAGCAACATCATTGCGGTAGATTCCCACGATTTTCTACTGCGCCTCAAGTTTAGCCTCAGCATCTCGTTGAGCAGCGTGGGCATCTCTTACTTGCTTTTGAAGAACCTCTTCCTTTTGAGTATAAGAAGTGGAAGAGGTGGCAAGATCATCTTTAATCTTCTTGACTTCAGCCTCAAGTTTCTCGTTGTAGGCAGTGATGCTCTTCATCTCTGTATCATGCTGATCAAGAACTTTTTGCCACTCTGACTTATTGCTTTCCATGGTCAACATGACCTCGAGATTTAAGCGATTTACTCTTTGAAGCTCATCAACTAGTTTTTGCCAGCCGGACATTCTTTCAATATCAAGCTTGATAGCGTCGAGATTTCTCAGCATGGCCTGCTTATCAATTGGAACCAAGTCCAGATCAAAACGTACTCCTTTCAAACACCAATGCGGAAATCGACTTTGGAGTGCAAGCGGAGACTTCTCAACTTGATAAGGAGGCCTATTAATGATTGATTTAATTTCAGCTCTTTTAAGGGCAGGAGAGATGGAAGAGAAGTCTAGAGAGGTAGGAGCAGCGGGCACTTTAGAAACTTCAGATAAAGACTTTTCGCTAAGCTTGGCCCGCTTGCTTAAATCTTCGGCTACATGACTCTTTCCCTTATCGTCATGAGACTGTTCTTATGGGAGTCATCATCATGTCGGTCGTCTCTCCTTCCATAATGCCCCTCATGAGCCTGCCTCTCGCGAGCTTTCCTAGCTGCTCTTTCCTCACCAGTCTCCCTAGGGGTAGGAAGATAGCGCCTGGGGTCATAAGAATCACGCCTCGCATTGCGCTGAAAGTCATCGTAATATGAGCTGCTGCATCCTATGGGAGAACCTGAAATTGAAGAAGAGAAAAAATTTAGAAATCTTCGAAATAAAGAGGCTAAGTGCACATAATTGCCAAAAATCCTAAGTGTGTGTGTGGCGTGCGAACTACGCGCGTCCAGCTACAAACCACTCTTTGATGGAATTGATCGCAAAACAGAGGTCGCCTCGATTGCTGGAGAAACAAGCTTTGAAGTGGTGGTGTCGTCTTTAAAGAGATCGTGGGAAGTCACCATAAGGTCGCTCAGTCCTCCGAAGATATCATCAACATCGTGCCCAATGGAATGGGACACATTAGCAGTGCTGTCTTCAACACGCTTTACGCTCTTCGTACCAGAACTTTCCTTCCCAGCTCCCTCATCAGCTTCTCCAGTAGCCTTCCCGGAATGTTGAGGAAATTCTTCTTCTTCAATAACCGAGGGAAGTTTAGATTTGCCAGATAATCCCTCACCACCAACGGAACTGGAGCATTTCACTAATGAAGCCTCTACAATAGGTTCCTTCGGTGCAAATTCCTTTACGGGTGCTGGGCATCTGACGCTTCTGCTTGAGAACTGGGGGAATCACGGGACTAAATGGATCGAGAAGAGTGCAAAAGTCCGAATTGGTGCAAAAATTCGTCCTTCAGTAAAAACTTAATACTTCTCTCATCGATAGCTACAGCCTCAATCTCTCGAAAGTTGAATCTTTAGAGGGAGGAGGAAGTGCTGCAAAAGTAAAGAATGAAGTTAGCACTTGATGACTCGGATTTCGAAAGGCTCAGAAATGAAGTAAACGGAGATAGGTAGTCTTACTTCCTACTCTCCAGATACCGTATAATCCTGGAGGGCAACAGACAAAGAAGAACTGATTTAAAAACCCGTGAGCTCTCTCGGGCAGATCCGTAATCAGCTTACGGTTTCTTGCGCTCCTTACAAGAGTAATGGAAGGGTGATCTTTATTCCTCCCGAATGAACACAAATATCAGATCTCCTCGAAGCTTGGGAGGCGGTTAAGCGTTCTCCTAAATAATACACACAGCCTCATCAAGATGGCATAGCTAGTAGGGTGCAACTGGAATGGAGAGATAGTTAGTCGAAGGAGGAGTGTTCTAAGAAAATCTTGAAGGGAGGAATAGCTCCATTTCAGACACATTTGACGATTGACTGTAATAAAGCCAGGAGGCGGCCTATCGGCAGTGTCATTTACCCCACGAAGCAGAGCATCCGCTTCAGCAATGCCAAATTGAATATATAGCTAGTTGAAAGCCCATTGGTTCAGTGTAGTAGAAACTCTTTCTGGAGGATTCTCCAAAGGGTCAGCTATTGGGAAAACCTCATCGGCCCGCTCTACTATCTCTTCTTGCACTTGTTGAGAAGCCATTCTACACAAGGAACTGGACATTCAAATATGAAGGTGCACGTTTCCTAAAAGTGTGAAGTGTTTTGCAAAACTAATAAAATGACAAGCAAATATAACTGGAATTAAACTAGTTGGCGTTTGTCGATTATAAAGTTTCAAAGCTTGTTATTTTAAGTCCAAGTACAGTGTTGATGTAAACAGATCAGCTTTAGTTGATTAATTTAGCTTTGCTTTAATACTTCACTTGAACTGGTTAATTCACGGCATTTCATTCACACAATTCCTTTAAGTTGATTATTCTTTATCGACTAATCTGTCATTCGATGTGGGCAGTCAGTGGTAGTATATTCGCCCTAGTTTTCTGCAAAATGTTATATTTAACAGGTTGTTATCTTAAAAGTTAATACAATCTGTGAAAGAGTGCAACAAGTTCAAGCAGTTCATTCTAGCAGTTCAAGTTGGAAATTCAATCAAGTTCTGTCAAATTTTGACAATTCATCCATCATGTTCCAATGAGTTAAAGCTATGCTGTGGGTTAAAATTAGGTCATGTTGATTCTTTAAGTCGTTCACTAAGTTAAGTCGCGCGATTCATGTCCAAACTACTAAGCCCTAGGTCGTTCGAAACTCCTAACTCTCCTTAACCCGCTAACTCCTCTTCATTCAACAACTCGCCTAACCCGATAACCCGTTAGCGTCTCTATAGTATAATCCATCATCTCTCCACCGCCAAATCACCCAAGACCAATTCAAATCACCTCAGATCCATCATAGATCCGATGCACTACTGTGTTCTCATGAATTACAACGACAACATGTCCAATGACAACCAAAGATCGATCGTAACATGATTTGTGGTGAAACACAGCACATGAAATTGGAATAGGGTCAGAAAATGGGGAATTCATGATTCTGTGATGATCGTGGTTGGATAATGATCAGATTCACTTACGTAATGAGATGGTGAAGATGATCAACGATTGGTTGGTTTGAATTCGCCTTCAAGAGCTCGGAGATTCTTCAATGGCGGGTTAGAGTGTTAGAGCAGGTGAAGAGAAGAAGGAGTGACATAAGCGACTTATATACAGGGGCAATGGAACTCGAATCGACACGAATGACCTAGCTCTCTTATAAGTCGCCCACGTCTTAGCGACTCAGGATGGCGCGAGTTAAGAGGCATCGAAGCACACGACCTAACCCTTAGGCATATACTTCGAGAGGCAAGTGTTAATACCTCACTTATTCACGACTCAGCGACTTATTCGACTCAACGACCTAAGGGAATAAGCGACTTAACTATCCAAGGCATCAATGATTTAACGACCTATAGCAGGGAGCGACCTAACGATCTAAAGCATAGAGCGGCTCAACATGGCACGACTCAACGACTTAAGGAGCTCCAGCGACCTAGTGACCTAGCGACTCAATGAAGGCAACGACCTAACGAGCAAAAGATAGAGCGACCTAACAACTATGCTGCATGCACACTGCCTCTTCCATTAGGTCGCTTACGACCTAAGCAAGCCAAGATAACTCCTGTGCTACACATGCTAAGTCGCTCACAGCATATACCTCGTTCAAGATGGCTCCATTAAGTCGCTAGCGACTTATGCTACCTCGTGATCATTCTTAGGTCGCAACTCCCTAGGTCGCTCATGACCTATGACGCTACACGATCTAACTCCGAGACTTCCCTATAAACACCCCGCCTACTCCACATTGAAGAGAGGATTTTGGGGGGAAGGATTTTTCTGGATAATTTCTGGAAGGCCGAGACTTCGTTGTTTTCACGACTTCTACAACACTTCAAACGCCAAAGACACTTCAAAGAACCTTGAGGAAAAGATCAAGTTCATTCAACATGAATTCGAAGAGCTTTTCTACATCAAAGTTCTAACTGCTTACTTTAATAATGTTGTAGTTGAAGAATAATTGTGAAACTTGTAATCAATCGATAATAGAAGAGATTAAGTGGACGTAGGCTTGACTTTGAGCCGAACCACTACAAAAATTGTTGTCTCTTTACTATTTTCTTCTATTTTCCACTTGCTTTTAGTTCCCGTACCAACGGGTGGTGCTTTCGCTATATCTCAACTCACATCGGGATGTTAGCGTGCATTTTAGCGTTAACAACTCCTTTTGCTAAAGCCCATTAAAACTGGCATATACAAGATTGCACACTCTATATTATGCACACATAAGTACCTAGATCCAACGTAATCATAAGTCATAACCCAATCCTTTCGAAGGAGACCTCCTCTTTTAAGAATATTTACACTGTTGTTACATAACAAGTAGCAAAAATATTTCCTCCTACAGCAACAGATAAGTCGCTATAAGTTTTAATATCATTCTTCGCACAATGACCTTTTGTGTGCTCGTAACTTGGTATATGATTATTTTATATTCGTTGAAATTGTTATTAAAGTGATTTATAGTGTTCTTTGTTAGGGTAAAGTAGCATGGTAAAATATATTCCATTTTCTCGATTTGGCAATGGTAGCACAAATGTTGTTAATGCGTTTTTCACAACACTTACTATTACATTTCTCGGATATCAATTTAACAGTCATGATTACTCCCATAAAAGTTGATGCATGGATTTCAGCAAATCAATTCTTTTAAATTCTAAGGTAGGACTTAGGATGTTCCTAAGCTATAAGTTGTACACTTTCTACAACAACATGAAAGGGTGGAACAACTCCATAATTCATTTTCTATCATTATTTATATGCTAAAGTACAACTATTAGTTGAATCACCTTATGGATCATTAACACATTAAATCATCATTTGCATTGTTTCTTTAGGAGCCCATGAAAATTCCAAACAAATTATTGTCTATAAACATGTAACTTTCCTTCATCATCATTTGTAACTTTTTGTTATCACATTTAGAACAAGAATAATGGACTTTTTCATATACAAAATCAATAGTAGAAACTTATATAGAATACATGCGCCTTCATAAAAAATTTCTCATTGATCCATCCTTAATATTTGTCTTATACATCCGACTCGGATCATCAACATAATTATTTAACCTTCTTTTATATGAAATATTTTAAAAACAAAAACTTTTAGACAATTTTAGTGGAAAAACTTTACTCCAACACTTGGAAAAATATTATGGTTTGCGGAAAAATAGGAATTAAGCTAATTGAATGGCAATTCAAAAAGTGGAAACAAACAATTTTTTGGTTTGGCCCATGGATACATAGCAACTCACTTGTAAAATTGCTTGGTTGGGATAATATTTATCAATTTGGAGGCATAAATGCAATTGTTGATTGTATTATTCAAGATCACAAATGGAATGTACAACTGAAACTAGAAGCGACAATATTCAAAGAAGTCATTGAAAAAGTTATTATCAATCCCAACCTGAATAAAGATAAATGGATCTAAAACCAAGCTTAAAGAAAAATTTCATTCAGAAACTAGGAATTTATTAAAGGAGCAGAACAAGTGGTCATTTGGTTCGCTGTCATCTAGAATAGGTCAAATTGCCTAAAGATGGCATAGTATGCTTACTTTGCACTACTAAATAGATTATCTACCAAGCCAGATGTTAAAAGTGGAATACCAATAGTGAAACATTCTGTCTACTGTGTAAAACTGAAAATGAAAGCATTGAGCATCTATTTTTTGATTGCATTTACTCGACACATTCGGCCTATTGCAAAATCAAAGCTCAGTGTTGGCCAATCCCAATCTATTCAAGACATAATAAGCAATATTCAGTTCATTCTGGGCAAATGCAAACTGGAATTAAGAAAGTTTCTAACTACCTATATAGTTCTCACTTCTATCATATATCACATATGAAAAGAAAGAAATGCGAGGCTATAGAACCAAAAAGGAAACAAATTCACTACAAATTTGGAAATTAATATATACAGAAAGCTAAATATTTTCAAAAAATTAGACAAGGCAGAAAATCACAACATAGATATGGATTAAGCCCCGGATATATGGGAACAAGATAATTTTGATGATTGGATCAAAGCTTACTTACAAAATGGGAAGCACTCTAATGATATTTTTTGAGGAAGAGTCCTTGGTAATAGTAGTGGTAGCTTCAGGGTTGCGTCAAGAGTCAGCCGTCTTCATTCCTATGACAAATCTAACATCTGCAAAGTAAAAAAGAAAAGATAATAAACAACTTAGATAATTAAGTCGATCAATGAAATTAGGGTTTGGGATAATCAGTCATCTTACATAGAAAGAGACTACCACTCTCTATCTTCACAGCCGACCGTGCTCCTGCAACTCTATTATATCATCGATCTAAATGATTTATACATTACAACAACTGAATTAGGAATTTTCTATAGCAGTAAACTTAGCCATAGGATCTTTCACTTATCTTGCTGACAAAAAAATGAATCGAGCAATACTAGTGCTAAATAAAGTTGGACTTGCCGTAAAACTAGATCTCAACCAACTGTCATTAACATTGCTAGAAAACAAGAGAGAGATGAAGCTTGGAAGCAGTGGAAGCCCCCTTAAAGCATGGGCTAATTGCAAAGAAAAGAGGTTCCTCAATCATTGGCCTAACTACCATTATTGTGTTTTTTCTTTTAGCTTTGAAGTGTAAATATTTGTAAAAGTAGGTTATTTAGGAATGAAGTAATCATGAAATATCAAGAAGTAGATAGCGTTTGACTCAACATCCATTTGGAATTGGCCTGAAATTAGCCCAACTCCATTTTAGTCAGCTTCCTAATATAGGAAATCTACCTATACTATAGGAAGATATCAGTGTCTTTTCTAACACACAAGTTTAGTGGATTATCTTAGGAAACTAACTAAACTAGTATAACCGCACAACGGTAGAGAAACCGACCGTTCGATTGTATAACTTTGATAAGAAATGTACATTTAAATTTTTTGTTAATATTACTTAAACATTAAGTGATAATATGTTGGAAAAGAATAAATTGAGAATCTGAAAATATGAATTTCAAATTTAAATATTAATCAAAACATTCAAAATTGACGATTTGAAATTGAAATTTTAGAATTTGAAAATCATAAAAGATTTGAATTTGGAATCTTTGACGCGCGAAATAAAAGGAGGAAGTTTAGGGAAACCGTGATGAGACAAGATCCACGTTTTTAGGGAAACCGTGATGTGACAAGATCCACGTTTTTTTGGCTTTAGAAAAATTGATTTTGGCCAGTGACAGTAAGCAAACCTCCCTACAGGTCGGTTTGACTAGGCTAAAAGTTTATCTATCTCTTCTCCATCTCTTCGATGCTTTATATTCCTAGCTTTAGATCTTCAACTAAGTCCTATATGGTATTGGACAGTCGAATAACCTCCTTCAACTGGTCCATATTCACTTTGCCACTACTTGGTACATTTTACACTACAAAACTTCTTACCTACAATTTGAAATGACTCGCCTTTTTCATCACTATACTCATAATACTTGATTTGACATTTATCGTGTCATTAAAATTTAGAACTTCACCACATTATAACTTACCCATGTCCATTTCTTCGTGAAACTCAACTCCATAAAGATAAAGAAACCTGTCATCTCTATGTAAACAACAACCAACTATGTTAGGCCTTCCGATTTAAACAAATAAACATACTTAAATCTTGGATATCTTAAACACCGAGGTTGTTGTGTTTTGAAACAATAGTATACAACGAGCTAAATGTACGAAATGGTTTTTTGGTAACTCATGAAGGAATAGATCAATTACATAACATAGGTATAAGTTATAAAACCATTTATAAACCTCATAATTTTTTTGTTGTGTTTACACACTGTCACACATGGTTGAATCATATACGTAATATAAAAAATCATTAAATGCGATGTCTTCGGAACCACTATCTTCAAACATCACGCATGCCAAGGACATACAACTAATCTAAAGTGATGACATGGATGTAGAGGAATCAAAAATCGGTCTGGTGAATGAAAAACATTACCAATTATATACTGCTAGCATGATTTTAAAACATTATATGAAGATTGACACCTATCATAAACATACCTTAACATATCTCATCTACATCAACAAAGTTAGTCTATCATAATAAACATAGTATGTGGATAGATATTATATTCATTCAATTAACTATAAACATATATGAGTTAGTTAAACATGATTAACCCATGAACACACACACAACACACACACACACACATATATATTAGTTAATTAGAGACTATCACATGAACATATATGAATTAGTTAAACAGAGACAAATCCTAAAATACATAAGTGATAGTTAAACACAGTCTAATATGAAAAAAGACAACAGAGATTAATCCCAAAATGCATAAAGGTTAGATAATCATAGCCTAGCACATAATTGTCTAATTAAATAAAATTAAACATAATATAAAAATTGCTCCAAAATACAGTTCTGTATATTATACGAACTCATTACATATACATTATATTTAAAACCAAGTCTCCTCTTTTAACCATTAAAAACTATTATTCATATAGTCTAAGTCTAACACTGTTTTAATCCCTAAAACCATCCTCCAATATCATGTTATATAAATTAGGTTATATCTACATCATTTTCCCTAATCAACTAATCTATAGTTTTCATCCATTAGCCCTTATAGCAACCAAACAACATAATAACTCTCATATGAACACTATATAGTCCAATATGATTCTCAATCACTAACTATCGATCTACTCCAAAACTTTGATAAAACCCACTAAATCCTCCACTGGTCTATAGTAAACAGATATGAGAACTCCTCTAATTGACTTGAAACCAATATTTATCTATAGCCCTTTATTTCCTCTTAGTTTCAATACAAATTTTTTGAAAGTCAGCATTATAATGTTGGAAATATGTAAATTATAATTTAGGAATGAAAGAGATCAGTAATTATGGTTAAAATTTCATTCTCCGGGCCTCTATATATTGCAGGTGAAGAGGAATGGAACTTAAAGAAAAATCAAGGAAAAATCAAACGGTTAAATTCAAAATATAGAAAAATTGCCTAACTACACGTATGTCGATATATCAATGTCCATATGTTGGCATACTTGCACATATGTCGACATATGCTACCCTATATGTCAACATAAATGTGCACATGGACACTGATAAAATGTTCTAGTTTCTAGATTTCTTCATATCACCTTTATACGAATTCTGATTTCGACATTCGTATAGTCAAAATAGATGAGAAAAATCCACTCTGGCATAGTGCAACTTATGTCGTCTAATTCCAATGATTGTAAAATTACCATTTTACACCTATCAAATCAAATTACTAAAACACCCTTAAAAATATCGAGATTCTATGAGGTATTACAACACCAAAAGGTATCCATTAGCTTTGCATAAAGCTAATCAAGTTTCGGTAATACGCATAATTCTCCCTTAGAAATTTTTTTTTGTCATCATGTCTCTAAGATTTTCCTTCGTATGCATCTTCTCTAACTTTATCTTCCCTTTCTCATCCTTTGACGAAAGAGAACTTACAAACATCCATATGCTTGGTGCATGCGTTATAAGCTTGTTTTCAAATAAGTGTATATTGTTTTAATTATTTAAAAATATCTCCACCGTCTTTTATTCAACATCACGATCCTTCGGCTAAGAAATGTATATCGTCCATGCTTAATTGATTCAACTATTGAAGTCAACACTGCCTTAGTATTCAACAAATTAGCTAGGATTTTAGTTGTTAATCCGCTTTTGAACTAAAGTAAATTTCTACTGGACTTAGGAGACCAAATCAAGAATGAAGTGATTTGAAAACTTTGAAACACGATCAGAAAGAGTAGAAAAACAACCTGGAGAAGTTCCAAATGAATTGGAGCTAAGTATATAGCTAAGTACTGCGCTATATAGGTCGGTACTGACCTATCATTTCCCACTATTTTACTTCCCAAACTCCACACAGATGCTCCAACAACTCATGATCAGGTTGTTTTCCAGAGTATAGATGAGAAATTCCATGGTTTATGAGAAGAAAACTAAGAAAGCAGGGTAACTCATGTGATAGAGGGAAGATTACAAGAATCAATCGAAAGTCAAAGAAAAGATGTTGAAACCTATCAACTAGAGGATAAAAGAGTAGGGCCAGATTTGATGTTGGATTTGTACCAACAAATATAGCTTGGTACCGAGCTATATAGATCGGTACTAATCTATCCTATTGGTAATTGGTGTTCTAATTTCTCTTTTACAACATCGGTCCTTTATCTAAACTCTGTTGCAAGCAGGCTTCTGACTCATTACCTCTGTTTCCCTATAAATACAAGCCTAGCTACAACCAAAAAGGTATTTGATATCTCTGCCATTAGGTACTTCTTCTTCTTCTTCAAATCTAACCTCCCTTCCATCAGAGTCACAGTGGAAACTACTGTTTGTTGTTTTAGAACGTAGATCAGCAAATCTCTAGTACCAGTGACTTTCAAACTCTCTAGAAACATCATTATAAATCTGAGATCTACTAGGCTATGGTCGGGTCTAAGATTATTAGTTCCAATCCAAAGAGGGAAAAACTAATAAATAATATTAAAGTGGATGTAGGACAAAGATTACACTGAACCACTATAAAAATTCTTATGTATCATTTTACTTTTTCTACCTTTTCTACCTTTTCTTTTATTTCCAATAGAAATGTTGTTTTGGGTATTGATCCATTTTGTAGTTTAACATTTTGGTGCTTTCACTGAGAAGGAAGCTAGATTTCACAACCTAAAGCTTGGATCTGAAATTTAGAGAAGCCGAAGAGACCTAACATGAGATCTAAGGTTGGAGGAAGCCAACAAGAGCATGAGGAGCCTAGAGATGTCCTTAAATTCTTATCAATCCATCACGTGTCTAGAGAAGAGCTAGAGAAAATAATGAAGGAGATGGTGGATGGAGTGATAGCTAGACAACATGAAATGCTTGAATGATTTTTTCAAATGATGGGACAACAAGGAATAGCTAAGACTGGTGGAATTCAGAACCAAGATAAGGAACTAATGAAGGAACATCCGAAGTTGGAATGGAGAAAACTGGAACAATGACTCCACAAGCAGAACAACTCAGTACCGACCTAATTTACTCCTTTTTGAGAGAACGGTACTTGAGGGTAATGTTGGTGTGACTACTGGGATGTCGAGAATGGTTGATGCTGGAGATAGGGATGCAAATTAGTGGTCAACGACTAGACGAGTAGGTGCCAAAACTTCCTTGTAGGATCAGAGGACAGAATGAGACTAGAAGAGCAGGTCAGAATGCTAATGTGCAGCCAGAGGAGTATATGCCCAAGTTCCCTCACAGAAGCGGGGACAGAATGCACTTGGTGGCCAGAGACTTTTGTTAAATGATAACAACATGATGTCTGAGACGATTAGAAGAATAATTAGAGGTGGACCCCAAGACCAGAGTTTGGAGGACATAAATAGGAATCCATTCACTTCTAAAATCTGAAATGCAAGGAATCCTCCCGATTTCAAGCTTTCAACAATGGAAATATACGATGGAAAGTCAAATTCGATGGTTCATTTGGTGAGATACATTCGACATATAGAGATGTTGGGTGCTTTTGAGGTGGTTATGTGGCGGCGCTTCCTATTATACTTAACAAACTTAGTGGCAATGTGGCTTACATAGCTAGTGAATGGGTTTATAAGCACATGGACCGGTTTGGTGAATAAGTTCTTAAGACTGTTTAGAGTTCATATCTCACGAGTGAAGAATATAATGACATTGTGAAGCATAAAACAAAGGCCCAAAGAGACCTTGAGAAGTTACTTTATAAGATTCAATGTGGCAGCTATAGCCATCGATAAATCGAATCCATCTATAATCTTAAGGGCGGCGGTATCTAGAGTCGTAAACAAGACATATTGCTTTGAAAAGGGATCTACCGATTGATCTCCTAGAATTCTACCATAAAGTTGAGAGATATTCGCATTGGGAAGATGTCAAAGCCTAGAATGCTGAAATTAATGCTGTAGATGATAGAGGATTTTTCAGAGCTGGAAATGGAAGAGAAAAAGGGAAACGAAGTGCTGATGATGACTTCAGGGAAGCAAAACGATAAAGGGCGGAGTCGAAATTCTCCTCCTACACTAATTTAACTGAGACCTTGAAAAGGATACATCTGGACACTAAGGCGTAGATCTGTTACTAAAAACCAGCTAGAAGGGAACCCATTGATCAAGAGAGAAGATTTGGAAATTTTTGCATATTCCATGAGCTCGAGGGACATGAAACGATTGAGTGCCAGCACCTTTACGATTTTGTAGAGCAAAAGGTTCAGAGTAACCGCCTACAATAGTACGTGAAGAACCAAACTGCGATGGTGCGAATGGAGCAACTACATATGTAGTGGATGCATTAAGGAACGATCGAGGATCTAGTTCGAGAATCAAAATCTCATGATCAGGATGGTCAGGAGTCAGGTTTAACTCCCTCAATTTTCTA
Source organism: Allium cepa (assembly GCA_030765085.1). NCBI lineage: Eukaryota > Viridiplantae > Streptophyta > Magnoliopsida > Asparagales > Amaryllidaceae > Allium > Allium cepa. Next base: position 1,025,679,482 of record CM060928.1, on the reverse strand, counting down.
TTTCTTTCTTTAAATAATTAGGATAATAATAACCTCAGACCACTTACACGTGTACGAGGCCTAAATTGGTCTCTAGGCATTCTCCAATTTCATGTCTGGGATGGTTAACTAGGACACTAGTAACCTCGAACTACTTACATGTGTACGGGACCTAGATTGGTCTCTAGGCATGCTCTGAGTTAGATGTCTTTGATGGATAATTAGGATTTATGTATCTTTTCTTTGATTTGAATACTTGACTCTTGGAAAATCCACTTGAATGTGATGATTGATATATCACTTTAAATCTCATCCAAAGAGATGGGACATGAGTGTTGGATGCAAGTCCCATTGTTGAAGAGCAAGCGAATGGTCTTGTACGACATTGACCACTTTAAGTTTCACCTGGAGAGACTGGACCAGAGTGCACGGTGTAAGTTTCCTCATTGGAGAGAAAGCAGGTGGGCTTGTATGATATTGATCGCTTTAAGTACCATCCGAAGAGACGGAACTGGAGTGCAGAGTGTAAGCTCCTTTGCTGGAGAGTGAGAGGATGGGCTTATAAGAAAAATAAGTCCCCTCACCGGAGAGTGAGTAGATGGGCTTGCTTGGTCTTTGGGTTTCCTCACCCAAACGTGAGAAGATTGAGCTTAGCAAGGATCCAGAGTGAACAAACCCTAGATTGGGAGACAAACAATCTGGAGAGACCGAGACTTAGATTGAATGTGAAACGATTCGGAGAGATGGAACCCTAGAACAAATATAGGTTTGATAAAAGGATTTGAACACCTTGTAATTAGAATAAAGCAGATAAATCCCGAATAAACACAAGACGATTTTGATGCGTGATATAATAATTTTGAATTAGATCGGAATGATTATGATGTATGAATAACATTTAAGTAAGGGCTCGAGTCTTTAGTTATAATAGGTTTGGTATGGCTTGTGATTTACCTCAGAATTAGAAAAAACTTGGATGATTCAACAAGATTGGGAATAGTGAATAGCCAAAGAGTTTAGCCATCAATGACTGACTGCTAAAGCTTATCTTTGAATAAAGAACACATAACATTCCAAAGGCATACATTGGTGGATAATTGTTAACTCGCTTTTGAACCTAGAGTTCAATTGGACTTAGAAGATCAAAACAATAATGAAAGGATCCACGATCTTTGAAACACTGTCAGAAATAGTAGAAAAACAACTTGGAGAAGTTCCAAAATTAGAGCTAGGTATATAGCTTAGTACTGAGCTATATAGGTCGGCGTCAAGTTATCGTTTCCTACATTTCACTTCCCAAACTCCATATGACTACTCCAATAACTCATGATCAAGTTGTTCTTCCTGAGTATGGATGACCAATTCTATAGTTGATGAGAGGAAAGCCAAGAAAGCAGGGTAACTCAAGTGATAGATCGAAGATCAATAGAATCAACCAGAAGTCGAAGAAAAAAGTTTGGAACTGATCAATTAGATGATTAAAGAGGAGGGCAAGAGTTGAGGTTGGATTTGCACCAACATTTATAGCCCATTGCCGAGCTATACAGATCGGTATCGATCTATCCTATTGGTTCATGGTTTACTGATTTTTCTTGCACAACGTTGAGCCTTCATCAAGACTCCAGTGCAAGCAGGTTTATGAACTATTACCTCTATGTTCCTATAAATACAAGCCTAGCTTTAACCAAAAGGGGATACGATCTCTCTGCCGTTATGGACTTTTATTCTTCTTTGCATCTAACCTCCCCTCCATTAGAGTCACCTAGAAGCTACTATTTAATGTTTTAGGAATTTGATCAGCAAATCTCTAGTACTAGTGACTCTCAGACTCTTTAGGAACATCATTGTAAATCCAAAATCCACTTGATTATGGTCAAGTCTGAAATTATTCGTTGTAATCCAAAAAGAGAGCAACTAATAAAATGATTAAAGTGAATGTCGGCAGGAGATTATGCCAAACCGCTGTAACAATTATGTCTTCTTTTGCATTTGTTGTGTTTTCTTTTAATTTTAATAGAAATAGCGCTTCATTTGATTTCTGGGTGTTGATCCATTTTTTGGGTTAACAATAGCATTGATCTCCATGCATAAGACCTATACTAAGTGTGGAAATATGGCCTGACATCAACTTTCTACCATATATAATCTACGTAATTAATCAAAGTCATAATATCTAGTAAGAACAAGGCCCGTACAACCTCATCCAAATAATAACCAAACATAAAAGCGCCACTCAAGTACCTAAGAATCCATCTAATAACTTACCGACGATCTTTTCTCATAGTGGACCTATATTGAATCACCACTTCTACCACATGAACAAAACCTGATCTACCATATACTGTATCGTACAATAAACTCCCCATAACACAAGCGTATGGAATATCCCCCATATATTGCTTCTTTTCCTCCGATGTAGGTATTATATAAGATTGTAGCTTCTGTCCCCATGACATAGGACTTATGCTAATTAGAAAGCCTGACATCAACATTCGAACATTTGCATCCACTACACAATCAAAGTCGTAGTATCATGTAAGAACAAAGTCCCTAGAAACTCCTCCACACTAAAAGCTAATACTAGAGGAGCCATTCAAGTAACTAAGAATCCACTTCCAGCTTATCATTAAACTTTTCTCGGATTGGACATATATGGACTTATCACTTTTGTCAAATGAGTCAAATGAGGTGGTCCTTAAACATAACATACATTAGACTCCCCACATCAATTGAGTATTAAATATCTTCCATATATTTATTTTCCTCCTCCGATGCGGGTTACGTATCATAAGAAAAATATAATAAGAGCATAATCGAACGAAAATGGGTATTGCCTTCTCCATCCCTATTAGGAGTGGAATTTCCCTTTAATTGGCTTGAGAGATTTTGAAAATCCTTAATTGCCTATTTATGACAATCTTGATCCATGGTATTCAATTTTCCTTCCCTAAATTATTTAATTCATACTCCTTATCGGGCTCTACTTTCCAATCTACTATCCTTTTTAGACACCAGGATGCAATCAAGTTATCATCATCACTAGCAAATGAGCTGTATATTCTGCCACATCTCTTGAAGTACATATAATGTTCCTTTTATCCCTTAAAAAACTATAAAAGCATAAATTCATCAAACATTTTATACCATTATCTAGAGGATTTCTTTAATCCATACAGTGGGTTGCTAAGTTTACACACAATGTTTGACTAATTGGAATCGATGAACTATTCATGTTGATGGATATAGATTTCCTCCTTATGATCTAGTGTAAGAGAGCAATTTTGGCATCTAGTTTATTAAGCTCCATGAAAAAGTGAGTAAATAATGTAAATGATACACATGTTTAAGTATGTTTGATAACTAGAGAAAAATTATCATGAACTCCCAACACTTATGATGTGCAAACCGCTTCACAATGAATTTCACCTTTTGTTGACATCAAAAATGGATCAACACCCAAGAATGAGTTGTAGGAAATCCGTGAGACTTAGATCTAACATACATATTGAAGATAACAAAAAAAATAAGAAAGAGAAACAAGATTTTTATAGTGGTTCGGTAATCTTTGGCCTACGTGCAGTTTACATTTGATTGGTTATTGATTTTACAAAGTTTTTCTGAGATTATAAGAGAATTAAACAAGAGAATTAAAGAGAGAATAAGTCACTAATATAGGGCCTGTGAAGTTAAAACCCCGTTAAGGCCTTGCATCCTACTATAGCACATAGCGCTCTTCGACAACTATGCTTTTTCAGTGTAGTGCTATTACATAGTAGATTCGCTTTAAGCCTCGCTATTTTTCGCTACGCCTGCTAAATTAAGTCTTTTTCGCACCCTGTTTAGCAACATTAATATATAAATGTTGATTTGACTAGTTCTCTTTTAAATCAAAACAAAAAAGTTAGGATAATGACCTAATTTTGAAATACTACAAGCACACAACGTACAATTGTAGTACGTATGTGAGTACGGATCCCCACAAGGAAAGAATTAATTTCAAAATTACTCAATCAAATTAGCCCAAATAGTTTGAAATTTTTTAAGCTAAAAAAATGTATAAACTAAATAAACAAAAGTGAATAAAAATACAAGATTAAGAGACAATTTAGAAGCAAACCCACTCTCATACTTTCACATAAATCAACATAAAATATAATATATGATCTCTCATTTTAATCTAGTAGTGTTAGTGATGTATTTATCATAAATATGATTTATTTGCGTTATTAGTTAACATAATTTAAACCATCAAATTTTAATACAACACTAAAACCACTTTGTTAAATGTCATGAAAATGAATAAGAAACTAAACAAAATCTATCTTAAACATGATCTATTTAATATTTTTTATTAGTAACATAGATTATGAAATTTTGATTCTATTTTAATTGCATGATCAAAATCACTTAGTTAGATGTTAGTCTGAATTGTGCTTATATTTGAGTAAGAATAGCCTATTTGTGATAAACAATATAGACTATCAAATTTAATAATAAACTTATATCAACATCTAACTATCCATGAAGCATAAAAAGAGATCATAATTAGCAAATATGTTGAATCTACATAATTTAAGAGAGCTTCTTTACCCCAATTGAAGGGATTTAGCTTCTCATTTTTGTTACCATTTCGACACATGTAGATTGCAACATTAAAAAGCAAGGTAAGTAAGAGCTACTTAAAAGAAAAGAGAATTAAACTACTTGCATAAATTAAATCTAAACTAATTGCAATAAAAAGAAAGCTAATCTACTAAAATGAAGTTGAAGAAAGCATGTAAATAAAAGTAAGCATGAAATGGAAAAGAATGTAGAAAAAGAAAAAGAGGCTTAAGAAGCCATTTTATTACTCATTGATTTATGCCACAATTTGCATGAAAAGTAAGAAGGTTAGTTACACGAAACATCACTACATTAGAAAAAGCTTTTGGAATAGTTGAAAAAACACTACCAAAACTTTTAGTAGCCTTTCAGTAAATGCTGCGATACGATGTGCTATTAAAAGTCTAAAACTTTTTGTAGCATTGTAGAAAACACTACCAAAACTTTTACAACGCTACCAAAACTTGACAAATAAGTTTTAGATTTTTAGTAGCATGTCATATCGTAGAGTTTACCAAAATGTAACTAAAAGTTATTCCAACGTTTTCTCAACAATGCAAAAGTCATATTGTAGTTGTTTCATTTATTTTTATACAGCTTTTAAAACGCTACTAAAAATTATTAACTGTTTTGTAGCGTGCTTTACACGCCACCATTTCCTATTAATGGTTTGTATCATTTCCAACCATCACTCACATAATAGTCTTATTAAAATCATAATCAATCACATAATTATCATATTCAAACCAACAATCAATCAACCAATCACATAATCATCATATTCAAACAATTGAAAAAATACGTTAATCACATAATCAAATATGATATCCATAACTATTTTAATAATTGTTTTTTGACAAAATAAGCAAATTCACATAAAACCATAAACATTCATAAATAAGTTTACATAACAAGTACTAACAAAATGTTATAATATATGTAACAATTAAAGCCATGTTCATTACTCGATTAACCACAATTCTTTGCTAAGGCTGGTCTTTACTCCTGAAGAGCTAATTACTTGAAGACAAGTTTAAACATCAATAAAAGATTATGAAATGATTTTGCATATTTAAAATATATCAAACATCCTTAGTTAAACTTCCATTAAATTCAAATAATTTTTATAAAATTTAGTCAATTTAGTTAATTTTTTATAAAACTTGGTTAATTTTTGTAATAAACTTATTTATTTAATTTTTATAAAACTTGGTTAACTTATATAAAAATTAGTTAATTTTTAAAAATTTGGTTAATTTTAATAAAAATTAGTTTAATTTTTATAAAATCGGTTAACTTATTGTCAAACTTAATTAATTTTATCAAACTTAGTTTATTATTATTATTATAAACTTATTAATTTTTATAATACTTAGTTATTTATTATAAATGTATTTATTTTTTATTAAACTTAGTTAATTTATTCAAACTACTGTTTGTTATTATTATTAATAATAAACTTATAAATTGTCTCAATTACTAAAACATAAAATGTCATAACTTATATTATAATTAACTTTAACTTATAAATTATCTTAAACTTAAACTTCATTAACTTGGTCAATATAAATTATCTCAAATTTATAAGTTTTCATAAACTTAACTCATTTATTATTATTATTGTAAACTTAGTTAATTTATTATTAATAATATAAGCTTAATTAATTTTTATAAACTTATTTAATTTTTGTAGAACTTACTTAATGTAGTTAATTTTTATGAAATTAGTTCTTGTTATTACTGTTAATATTATTATTAATTATAAAACATATTTGACTTAGTTAATTTATTATTATTATTATTATTATTATAAACTTAGTTAAATTTATCAAATTATAATTTATTATAACTATTATTATTATTATAAACTTAGTCAATTTTTTATCAAACTTAGTTTATTATTATTATTATAAATTTGCTAATTTTTATAATACTTAGCTAACTTTTATAAATATATCTAATTTTTATAAAACTTGGTTAATTTATTCAAACTATCGTTTTAGAAATATATGGCCCACCTTCTGCTATACTACTGAATACCAGCTCGTTATATATTCTGTAAAATGATAAAAAATAAAGATAAAATTTTATATAAAAAAGTTCTCTATATAATCACATGCTCAAAGCTTATGATGTGTGCAGAAACACTATGCACCTATACACTTTGAGAATGTCCAAGAAGATTAATGGTATTTGTGGGAAAAAATAGGTGCTAAGAGAACTAGCAAAACTTGTGTTTGTCTATCAACTAGCATAGAGTAAATTAATCTCAAAGACCTATAGGTGATATGATATACAAGATTCATAGAAACCGGAAATTTTACTATAGAAGCATTAGTTACAATAAAACAAAACAAGAGTCCAATAAATGTGCATGCAATCATCTAAGGCCATCTTAATTTGAAATGGCATTCTCTACCTAAAAAACAAGCTTGTTACAAGGGCAAATGAGGTCGCAAGTGATTACAGCCTCCATGTTAAAGCTCAGCAAGCACAACATACATGCTGGCTATTTAATTCAAAATGTTATTTTGTCGCATATGCAGTTTAATTCTAATTCATCCCTCAAGCTTCTTTCACTATTTACTAGTTGAAACAAGCTTAAGATTGAGTGTAAAAAAATGGCACGTTGATGATTTTGGGAATTGAATCATAAAAAAACCTCTTGATTTTGAACCAAAAATAGTTGTTTGTGGCGAATCGGACTATTTAAGTTATATCCCCAATTTGACATGGTAATTTATTTTTTGGTCGACAATAACAATGCTTATAGGCTTGACTATGTAAAAGCTAAACATTAAAGATCTAGAATCCCAGATTAAATATGTATGAAGCAAGGGAGACTCGAAAAAATTCTAATAATTGTGCAGAAGTACTTTAATAATATGACCATTTCACGAACATAAACTTATTATACAAAGATTATATCATAAGTAGCTTATCGGTGGCCAATTCAGTAAAATCAGTTTGTTTCAAAAAAACATCAGTCTATAAGCAAAATGAAAACATGAGATGTAGGACTTGTAGTTTAAAAGCTCTTCAATGACTAAAGGTTAAGTAAGTAAATGGTCAACAACACACTTAAGCATAAAAATTAAATTTAATACAATACCAATGGGCCAAAATTAATGGATTCGTATTTCAATATCCAGATACTAAAATATTAAAAAAATTGTCTAAATATTTATGTATGAAAACCAAACATGCTTTCGATTTTCAAGTCCTTGATTCCATCAAATGGTTGATATGTGCATGGCCCACTCGTATTTAACCCCTCAACCTTCCGTAAATTACAACGTAACCATTCCCCATCACATCTTCTATCAATGAACTCTTGGCAATGCCAAACTGCATAAACCCTTCCAGATTCTTTTCCTGATCATACATATCGTCCCCACACCATCTCATCCTAGCATAATAGGCAGAGTCCAAATAAGGACTCGCAATCAAACCAGCACGTACGTAAATTGCAGCAGGACCCAATCCATGGTGTGAGAGGAGATGTGTTCTGGATTGTGTCTTAATGATCAGAGGAACGACGTTTATGAGCTCACCAAGGTAATAAATGTGTATATGTATACATATAAACAACATGATTATGTCATGTTTGATGTGCTGATAAAGTGAACAAATAATACAATTAGTCTTCTTTCAAGTTAAGAGTATACCTGCTATTTTTGTAGATCTAAATCCAGGGAAGTAACACTCAAAAGTCATCTTGATCCCACCACCTTTAGTCCCACCTCTAAAGAATAATTGGACACTATTTAAATTTTTTTAACTACGGGTAAATTGGGTCAACAAACTTACAGGGGCTAAGCATTATAATAGAGGTAGAAAATTTATATAGGCGTTAAACTCAGGCATTATAATAGAGGAAGAGATTTATAGGGGCTAAAGTGGTTCTAATAAACAGACAAACATGGGACAAAGAGAATATGATATTTACATATACAAAGACTTAAATTATTCAGAACTAGATAACATTCAATATTTGTTGAGAATTAGTATGCGATACATCATATCAGCCATAGAGAGTCCCAAAAAATCCGTGTTAAAATCATTCCCTATTCAAATCAATGAATTTATAAATTATTAGCTAATAAACTAATGTGAGCTAAATCGAACACAATTACTTTTTGACTGATATGTAAGTTGTGTTCCTCCTACTAGGTAGTTGAAGCAGTCGCCAATATATCAAACTAATATGATTGATCAGTTGTACCTTTCCAGAAACATGGTTCCATCAAAACTTGGGCATTTCACAATCCTTTGGTTGTTACCTAAATTACTCTTATGAATTATCCATGTGCTGACTCGATATATAGGACCACATTTCAAATAGCCATTGCTTGAAACCGAAACCTGAGTATAGTGCCCTCCTGCTATTTGGAATGCATTTTCCTTTTGCATACTTATGCTCTGCAAATATGATCCCTCGTGAATTTAAAAATACAGGGAAACTTGCATAAAAAATGATGCAACCTATACTCATGAAATCATTTGCTCCAACTTATTAGTATCATAATTATTGAAACTTTAAAAAGTAAATAGAGATACAGAAAGGCAAGAATAATGTATATAACTATAGGATATAGACACGAGCATACCTTCCTTCTTCTGACACTTTCGTAGTAGTCCATACCTCCGGACAAGTCCATGATTTTATTTTAAATAGAAAAAGGGATGGGCTACCATATTGTATAAGAGGGGGAATATCGACAAACACCGTTGTCCAAGTGGTTAAGTGATTCGATTTTGGATTGAGCGGTCACAAGTTTAAAACTAACGTAGCATGTTTCGAACGTTTATTGACATGTGATGTTGTCATAGTGACATGTTGTATATAAAGTAACACTTCAAAAGAGAGAGGGGGAATATCATGAATTGAAGTATATGCGCATGAAATAATCAAGGATTCTCTTATAGTTCTTTTAGTAAAACAAGAAATACATCTTTTGATTTTGTTTACAATTCTTTTAAATCACTAGAAGGAACTCGTTTACATTTCATTCGGAATTGTTTAATAGGTCAAGAAATTACAAAATGTAGTCATTCACCAAAATAATTAAACTGCTTCTAGTTAGTCCCATTCAACAATAACAAAGAGCAAGATTTTGTAAAGAGTTAAAAGAAAGAAAGAAGAATTTTTTTACAAGTAGAAGCAACCTTATCCTGCATTGCATTGAACAATCAAGTAAAAATTTATCTACTGAACAATTCCACATATTCACTTTAGCCCTACACGAATCTTCTCTATTCCATTCCATCCCCCGCCATTTCAATTTATTATTTAATTCCTAACTATAGGAAATAATAACAATACTATTGGTAATAAATTCAAAATTTACCATAACAGTATTCTTAGGCGATGAAACGTGGTCACAGTAGTCATAATTCCGCTGGGATTAAGACACTGTCTTATTTTCCTATGGTGTAGTAACCTCTTCTAATACTTTATTTTCCTCTTGTAAAATCTTCACTTCTTCTCCTTTATCATTGGATTTCATCAGTGCTTCTGCTTTTCCTTCCTTCGGTGAGGTCACTACATAATATTCTGTTTCCACCGCCTGCGGTGTCTTCACTACATCTATTTCATTTTCTTATGGTGAAGTCATCGCAATGGTTTTATTTATCGGGACCATGGGCACTGTCACTCCAACTTAGTTTCCTACGGTGAAATCACCACCTACTCTTTAAATTTCTTCCATATCGATGGTGTGGTCATTTTGTTCATTTTCGATTTCTTCTCCGTAGATCTGATTTGGGGCAAGCTCAGATCAAGATTGGAGATATTAAGCGGAGAAGATGAAGACGAGGAGTTGAAATGAAGGAGAACTTGTTCTTGACAGAAGGTGGGAGGGACATAGACGAAGCAGGGAATAGTCAGATCTATTCGAGAAGAAGAACGATGACAATGATAGGTGGACATAGATAGAATGAAAGCTGAGACAAGCGAAAGCAGCCATAAGGTGGAAGCGGAGAGGAGGTAGAAGAGGGAGGTGGAGAAGGAGGTATAGGTTGATGTGGTTGTAGATGAGAACTAGGGTTATGGAAGAAAAATAAGAAGAGGGAAATGGAAAATAAACAGTTTTGAAATGAAAAAGTGCGCAAATTAAAAACTTAAGGGCCATATTTTTCTAATGCTTAAATTCATTTTTTGGTTGCATTTCTTTTGGCGGAAGCAAGGAGGGGAAATGTCTATAGTTGCATTTTGGTAACAAACGCTACCATATAGTGCAGCTAATACCTACTTTTCATGTAGTGTATAAGTGGTATTTATGCATGCTTAAAACCCTAATTCATATTTTATGGTGCTACCTAAAATGCCCTTTAGGAAGTGTAGCCTCCAAATTATCATTAACTTCTACCTAATCGACCATTAACATGTGCATGTGCATTTTAATCTCCATTAGCTTTTAATTGTGGTCCATGGGTTAGTGGGTAGATAGGCTCCTCCATATTGCATGATTTTTTTATTTCTCCATTCTTTTGTCTTCCTTCACTAGTGCACGCATACATACACCAAAGCTTCTTTTATATTTGCTCTCCATTTCCTACAATTAAAAATAAAAATGTGAAAATGAATTTTCTCAAATTAAATCATACACAAAATTACCGTTTTACCCCTCTCCCTCAAATGAAGATGAATAAATAATGATTTAAACAATTTAAATTTTGGTTTTAAACACGTAAAATACCTTAATATGCTAATTTATTTAAATAAAAGTAGATTAAATATGGAAGTAAAAATATGCACTTTTACGTGCATATCACCGTTTTAGTAATATTAATATATAAATATTGATTTGACTAGTTCTCTTTTAAGTCAAAACAACAAAGTTAGGGTAATGACCTAATTTTAGGGCGTAAGTGCACAATATAAGTTAGAAATATATTGTAGTCACCAAATCTACACAGCATTAATCATGATATTGTTTGGTTTAGCTATATAAGATTAAACAATATTTCTATTTCCTACACTAATGATGTGAGAATCAGTATAAATTAACTTTAAATATTTAATTTTATATCTATTGAAACTTTTTGCACCACTACTCTTTTCTACCACATACTTACTTTATACCCACTATGACTTTTTGAACCCCACCGCTATAGGATTTCTAAATGCTTTAACTGCACAGTACAAGATTAAGATAGATTCTAGGTCCTACAATTGCTTAGAGTAGATACCTTGGTGATTGTAAAGGAAGAAGATGAAGAATAGGCAGAGCTTTCACGTAGTGATAGTTGAAATCCGATCCTGTTTTGGTTACTCCATGGTTTGTATTTATAAGGGAAACTGTCTATTGGATCAAAGGTCTATTCGGAGCAATCCAGATGTCGGCCCGAAACCACTTGCAAAATCATAGAGCCACCTGAGTTAAATGTACATATTAGTATCGATTTAAAATGTCTGTGCCGACATGTTTTCTTGGTTCGAATTACATCGAACTTTCTTGCATCCTCCTTTTTTCCCATTTCATTGTGTCCTATGTTGTTTCCATCGATTGTTGGTTGACTTTGGTGATTGCTCCTTCGTTTGTTGGTTTATTCTATTGTTAGGGCTGTTTACTCCTCTATTCTTGGAATAGGACATCAAAAACCCTTATAAGTCACTTGGATGCATATATGAATGGTAGAGGATAACTCATGTAAAGATGGAGTGTGGGACTGTTGGGCCAAAACATGTTCGCCAGAACATGAACAAGTCAGTACCGAGTTGTCCTCTTTCCATATTTTTGGATGATTTTTCTATGAACAATTCCTTTGCTCCATCTAAGCGTCATCTAAGATTTCAGGTCGTTTTGTCTCCTTTTCCACATTTTGTCCTTCATTGGCTTTTGTTTGGTTAAAACCCTAGTTAACATTTTCCCTCCAGAGTATGCTTTCATTTGAAACAGAGGGTGCTCTGGATTAAAACAAATTCTAGGCTATTATCTTACGAATTCCAGTTAATCCTTTGAATTCCATCCCGAGACTTCGCTTTTACTTTGCCTTTCTTGAATGATTTCCGTTAACCGACTGCTTTAGTGTTTGTTAATACTTCATTTCTCCGCATTGGCAACGTAGTTTGCATTTCAAAAACTACATAGCACTTCCAGTTATCGTGTAGGTTTTGTGCATCGATTTTGAGTTGAATCAGATGGTGGAAAACAAGTCGATACCGCCTTAAACATGTCATTACCGAGTTGCTGTATAAAACTTTATAATTTTTAAAACTTGGATTTTTTTTTCAGTTTTCCATTCTCTTCTCCAAATTACCAAGTTATCCAAACCTTCCACCGAGTTTTCCTTTGCTGACCAAACCCCAACCTAGCTTCGATCGTCTACTACCATTTCTCCTTGCCTTTGCTACCACCTGGACCGCTCAACACTTCCTTGCAACGCCGTCGCCACTTGATTCACCACTCGAATTGCTAGGACCCAACATAATCTAAAACCCTAGGCCAAGTTAAAATTTCACTTGATTTAAAGGCTGCACTGGTCGATTTCGAGATGGCGACGGTGGTGTTGATGATTTGGTCTTGGTTTACTTCAATTCAAAGGGAGATGATTGGTATATGGCATGTTCAATTAGGCATGGAGTTAGGGCCTGCCCTGGTTGAGTACGTGTGGTTTCAGAGACAAGTTCTGTTCTTCGGCATTAGCTATCTGTCTTCGTTAAAATTGGCTAAGTCCTGATCGTCGAATAGATTCTGATAAGATGATTTGCTTTGAACTCGAATGTATTGGATTATTCGATCGCACTGCCTCTCTATTCCTGCGCATTCAATGATCCTAAAATGGAAAACTTTCCATGTCACTATGAATAATGGAGCCATTATAGATTTTCCATCGGTAATAGGTAAGTTAGAAAATAGATAATTCTAAAGCACAATGCGATTTGCTTTTCTAGCGTGAGGAAACTATATACATAGGATGGTCCATTCGCTGTGTTCAGGACACTGTACTCACTTTGCATAGTTAACACACTGTACAACCCTAGTCAATAGTCAAAATTCGATTGGTTAACACACGTTAACTTCTTTAAGATTTCGGGTGTTGGTCACGTGGAATTCTATTATAAGTAAAATATACCCGATCATTTTGAACACTAAGTTTTAACGTTTAAAATGACTCGTCAATCGCTCCGCCTCAAGTCTGGAAAAGGGTCATTTACTCCTTTCGAAATTGCATCATCTATTGCTCCGGTTTCTCCATCTATTCAAATTGGATCTAGCCATCCTGCAACTTTAGAGCCCTAAGGTTAGCTTGCACCGATCGATTCAGCACCATATATGTTGCCTCTAGGGTTGTGGATTTTGAATGTTCCACCAAAGTTGGTTCCTACTACCTTGATAGCAAAATTGCTTCAAAATATCAGCTAGCAACATGAAATCCTTAAGGATGATGTCCATCTGCTAGTTGGAAATGAATTTGCTCATAATCCCTTGCCCGACTTCACATCCAGTAATCGCTGCATGTGTCTTGGCAGTGCCGTTCCACCTTTTAATTATTTCTTAATGAGGTTTCTACAAGAGATTGAGCTTGCTCCATTCCAAGTTCACCCGAATGGACACGCTTTGTTGAGTTCACTACACATCCTTTTATGCAAAGAATTAATCAGCCTCTGTGATTTAATGAGCTCACTTATCATCTAAAGTTCAAGAAGAGGAAGGACTACCATCCTTTGTGATGACAAAGGCCTAGAAAAGATGTAAAGACATCGAAAAACTTCATTATAAACGTTCTTATTATAAGAACAGATATTTTTTCGTGCATTGCCCAAAGGGATTCAATCGTTCCTAGTTAAGAGGAAGTAAGCTTTTTTATACCAGTGTCTCTTATACCAGAATCTTCAAGTTTCTAACTTAATGTATGCTTTACCTTAGGTCTTTCGAGGTGCAATGATAGAGTGGAGCACAAGAGAATGCTCAATGACTTGAAGGCTGTTAGAGAAAATCAGCATACTGTTAAATTCCTTGAAATAAACAACAACTTATTGGAGTATGGACTGCTTCACCCTGAAAAAGTTGCTGACACTATGTCCTCAACGCAAAGCAGTTCTAGAATACGTACTTGCCCCACTCCTCACTCATAGCTCCGACAAGAGTATTTAAGGGGGATTAGAAGTCCATCATAAGGTTTAATCGGTGAAGGACATGCGAAGGAAGCCATTGATAGAGAGACCAACAAGCTTATAGGAGGTGATGCCCCTAGTGATGAGGGCGGTGACACTAAATTGCCAATGATCCTGGAGGAAGATGTAGGATTGATAAGATGGATGGGAAAAGATTTGGCTACTGATGAGGAAGGTGATAGTGCCGGTGATGATGATAGCGACAATCATGCTAGCGAGGAAGAGGATGAGTCATTTTGTGAATCGCTCGAAATGAGTCCTACTCTCCCTCACTCACCTCCCCCAAAACACGTGATCATCGAAAGTCTCAATGACACTTGTAACCATGTTGCGACAACTACTAAAGAGAATGTGGCGAGATCCCGCCTTCTTAGTGATGCTTTTGTAAATTTTGGCGATCCTAGCGAAATCCACTTCACCACCAGCGATATTCCGTGTGAAGTGTGTTTTGACTTCGATTTCTCTACTGCGATAAGTATCAACGAAGGTAGAGAAAATTTATTCTTGCATCCATGCAAACACAGTCCGTAGAGTAATTAGGGGGTCATCGGCGTAATACACTTCACTTAGGATCAAAAATACTCATCCCTTCATACACTTCATTTCTGTAATCCCATTATTTACATGATTCCTCTTCTTGTTCAGTAACTATGGGCTACGATGGATATGGAGCTCTCTCCCGCGATGGGGAAGAATATAGAAGACAAACTCTCGATCCCTACTTATTTCTCATTCTGAAACTGAGGAAGAGAGGTATATGAGGGAAGTTCGCGAGTATGACGAAGCTTATAGGGCCGATAGAGTGCAAGAAAGAGAAAGAGAAAAGGAAAAGAGGAAAAGAGAGTCTGGTGGAGATTCTTCTTATGATGCTCGGAAATAACCTAGAGATTCCTCCAAGCGTTATAGGGCATCTACTGTTCCTCCATGCACCGAATCCCAACCCGTTGTTCAGTTGGAAATCCCGTATTTTCAAGCTTTGACCACCGTACCTTCAATTCATTCAATATGTATTGCTAAGTCTATTCTCCCTGATGCCTGTCCATGACTGTCTACTGCATACCCATATCTTTTCCTTCACAGTGTCAAGTTTGACCAGGACATTAAGGATGTGAAGAAGAAGATGACTCTGGAGAAGCTTTAAGATGTTCAAGAAGATATGGAAGCAGGGCTTGAATTGAGTCTCTTGTGCAAGGCTCTTTATGATGTAAATCAGATCAACTACACACATATTTAGTCACTCGAAACAGAGGGAGCCAACTTTAGGTGGATGATCAAGAAGAAAGAGGACAATTTGGTCAAAGTTGCAAGAGAAATGGTGTAACGAACCATTTCTCTGTACCCTTTGAGTTGACAATAATTCACACAAGTCCAACTCAAAGTGAACAGAAATACGAATCTTTAGAGGTGAAGAAGAAAAGGGATAGAAAACAAAAACATGAACACAGAATCTCACAATCATAATGGAACAAATTATAATATAAGATAATAGATTTTTTTGTACAAATGAATCTGTAGCTGTTATAATACAATCATAAGGGTACAACAACCAACAATCAATCTGGACAGTTATGATAACTTGTCCTTACAAATACTTAACATTCAGTTTTACACACAACGGAATATAAGTCAAGCACATGCAATATGCCTGAGTCTCCTCCAGCTCATCTCCTGAGCTCCATAGCATCCTAACCTTAATTTGTAATACTCGGTCCGACCCGAGCATTGTAATAAATAAAACCCAAGTCAGTCTGGAAATCTAGCGTGAGAAAACACACTCAATTTAAATTATTACTGTTATCGAAATCCTTTGAAATCAAAGGTATCTTGTAAGACCATGCCACACATAAAAACGACCGGTTTTTACCATACGATAACCAAAACTCTTTTATAGAAAATCCTGTTATATTATTATAGTGTCTAAGCATAAATACTTATTAAAATAGTTGAAATTGTTACATTAATTAAATTTTAGCATACTATGCTCTACAATTAAAACTGTATAGGCTCGTAGTGGATATTGCATTCCATACAATGACTGGGCTGCAGCGGTACCGCCCGCCATAACACACCTCTAGAAAATTTTACCGAGATCATACCTAACGATCCCTGCCAACACAGGACCGGCCTGCCCCTTACTAGATAGTATCGAATATGTTATCACACTGGGTGTTCCCATCCTAATCGAGTGCTCTCTTTTCCATGAACAACCATATCCATAATTATAATATATTTCGAGGGTATCTAGAAAAGTGATAACATACCCTTCTTGGGTGCATCCCACTTAACCCTGTAGCATCTTCGCTGTTTTAGTCATTCTCGATTGATGAGGCTTGAGGCTACGTTTTACCTTTAGAATAGCATTCATAATTGGAATGCTAACACCGCCTTCCAGGAAACAATCCAATGATAGCATTCATCCATACAAGTTGTTCTGGGTCTGAACAAATCGAATCTCCTTCAATATCACCATCTCCATTATCTTCAAGATATCACAATTCGTAATGCACAAACCGGATCGAAGTGGTTTTCGAATAGTTAAATCTGATCCCAGTCTCTTCAAAACGATCAATGAATTTGGCCAAATTTGATAGTTGGTTGTTTAACTATTAAATAACATCCATAAGCAGTCATTAGGCCATATTATAATTTTTCCAAACATTTATTTCAAAATATCTTAAAGATATATATTCAAATCTCTTCCAAATATCAATAATCGAAAACAAATTCAAATACTTATATCCATAACAGTATATTTTCGAATCATGTCAATACTTCGAATATTTTTCTCAATTCCATTTATAATTCAGCACTTCATAAATATTCCTATAGTAATAATCTCGAAGTAAAATATTTTCAAATCTTTCCCGTATAATAATTAGGAATATTTATAAATGTATTTCCCTAGAATCATTTTATTTCCAATAATTAGGAAATATTCTGTTATATTTCAAATTTCTTAAAATCCTTTACAGATTTTATTTGTAAATTCCTTAACTCTCTTCTAACGAATTCTATTAGTTTTCGAAATTCATTAGTTAACTTCCTTTTAAATTTTCCCATGTCGATTTCACTTCTCTATAATGCCAACTACCTATTTCTAACATCCTTGATGAATTCTAATTCATTTTTTTGAAGTTCTCTTATTTCAACGATTTAGAAATTTTCTTAAGTTTCTAGAATTCCACTATAAGATTTCTCTTCTAAAATCTCATCTATTGAATAATCCCGTATACAAATCTTGAGAGGATCTATAAATAAATTTCAACCATTTCCAATATATATATATATAATAAGTATTTTTAAAGAATAATAACATATTTTTAAAACATGTTTAAATAATTATTTAAAATATTCAAAACTTAATAAACATCGATAACTCGTCTCAAATTCATTTTCAAATAAACTAATCGATTTACAAAGCTTATTATAAAAGTTAGAAATTATTTTAATTAATATTAAATATTTGAATAATCTACTTTTCGAAATATTTTATTACTAAACAGCTTTAAATTTCATAGTTTGAATAAATAAAATTTTCCTTTCAAAACAAACTTAATTTCTTGATAAAATTATATTTTTAAAATTCCAATAACCAATTCAATTCGTAAATCGCCCTCGATTCACGACCCATCGATTTCATTCCGATTTCCTAACCATTCTCACATTTTAAAAATAGAATCCACTTTTTTTCCAAAACCGATTTCCATATTTCGATAAATTCAGACCAAAAATTTAAATTTCCAATCTGTCAATTGAAAATCATTTCCCTTATTTACAAACATCGTTTATAGATTTATGGACTTATTTGGGTTTTATTTGTTTACAGTATAGTCCTATTAATTTATAAAATTCCATTTTATAAATCAATTTCTTTATAAATTCCATTTATTTTTAATATCTATTTTAAATATTGATTTAAAAATCCTTATCCATAAAATATCATTTTAAAATCCTTGGTTAAAATCCTTTATATAAATTATTTTTAAATCTCTATTATAAATATTATACGAATAGTTAAATGTAAACCCAAATCAAATTATTATTTTATCCAACTTAACTTCCTTTAACATAATTCAAATTCCGATATAATTTTTTTAAAATTCAAATTCTCCTTTTAATTCTTTCAGATTCAAAAATAATATTTATGGTATTTAAAATACCAAAATTCAGGCCAATGCTATTATAGCATCCAATAATCCAAATCACCACATGATCTATATCAGATTATTCACACAAATCATATATCACTATATATGAAATTAAAATCAACATTTTTGAGGAATCTGGTTGGATCCCTCCAACCAGTTTTCCAACATCCGTAGATGTTAGATAACATACAATACTAGTCCCACTTCGAGGGTGATAGCATGGTAATATGGGGTCAACCGCTATTATGCAGGGCGCATAGTGTCTCATCCGCTCCAACGGTGGGAAATATATCGAACTACTAATATATATACTACTATTACTATATATTAAAACATTCAGCTTATAATAAAATATCAATTCAACCAAACATCCAATAATTAATTTAAATTAGTTGAGCTTAAATCTAGTAATCCAAATGAGTGAGATTTACCCACCTTGATTTTTAATTTGCTAATACCCAGATTTCGATTTAAATCGATAATATAAAATTCCAACTAGCTTTGAATCCTTCTAATCCAGTTCTATAGCCTAGCCTTCGTCAACACAATTGAAATGTGACCCAACGTGTTAAATTCTGACCTCATATGAGTTTAATATAGGTTAAAGAACTTTTGAAATAATTTAAATAGCTTAACTTAAATTAATTAACAAATTTAAATTTAACCTTACTTTCCCTCTTTGTATTCGTGCTCCGAAATTTGATCGTAATAGATTCAAATTGCGACCTCCTTGCCAGAAATGATAGCGCCTACCCCCACATGCGTACACATGTGTTTCGCTACCCACGATTCGACCAAAACCCAAGGCTAATTCCCTAACTCCTCATCATGCTCCAAGCGAGCCCCTTCCCTCCGCCATTGCGCTCTGGCCGCGCCTCCATCGCAACCAGGCTCTTCGTCAGTTCAAAAACAAAGCCCGCTAATCCATATAGCCGAATGACCCAAAACCCAATGCCTTGCACTCCCCTCTAGCTGGTACGCGCGCTTCTCGATTCTAGGCTACCAAATTTTATCGATTTCGATAGTTTTCTCCTTTTTTTATTTGTATACGAATCAATTTCATCTTCAAGGAACATAATGCGATTTTTAAAAAGTGGAGAGGCGGCTTATATCAGAGAGTAGGGTGGGCTGAGGTAAAGGGTTAGGTCAGCTAATATAGACTTTGATTCGATTATATATATATATATATATATATATATATATATGTATGTATAGACACACACACACACAATCTCTTTTCTGTAACTCGAAATCCTGAACCCCTCTCGAGGTGTGTTGCTTGACGTTCCTAATGTTATACCGCGATTCCAAACCTAATGGAACAAGTTTTGGAACCTAATGTGATTGTATATGGAAGATAGCTTTTTAAATCGACTCTTTAGATTAAATTCAATTAAATTATTTCTATGCGTTTCCAGACCGCACGACCAAACGGTGATTCCAAACACTACGAAATTTGAAATCCGATAATAATACACCATTATGGATGCAATGGAACTGGTTTCTTCAAACTCCGAGACTGTGTCCCGGAGCGCTATTTTAACGCGTCGATTAAATCGACGATTTCCAGAATTCACGAAATCATTTGAAATTTCAGATTTAAAATCTTATTAACTAAATGCTAATTCAAATAGAATTTACACTTACATTAGAATTAATTTTTATTCACATTAGATTCCATATTCAATTAATTTTTTAATTATTCCCCCTTTTCGTATTGCGATAAATCGCTATATTTGAAATTTAACTTCATCTTATAATTTCAACCAAAATCTTCATACCCAAAAATCAATTCATATTCCAAATCCAATATTTAAACCATTTAAATATTCAAAATCAAATGATGGAAAAATCAAGGTCGTTACAAATGGACCTTGTCGTGAAACAGAATGTGAGCACAGACAAGTTGAAGGAGGAGTTGAAGCATGCTCACACACAAGATGAAATTGTAATGAGGAACAAATCGAATGCTACTCTTGCCGAAAGCTTCGATTTCAAGAAATAGGCTAAGGAGAAGACCAAGGTAGTTATTCAAAAAGTTGACTTCATATGGTCCAAAGACCATGCCCTCTCTAAAAAGGCTGATGAGCTTAGAAATCTCCAAGCAGAGAACCGGAAGCTTTAGTAAGATCGTAACAAGCTGACCATCAAGCTAGGTACTCTGTCAATCGATAAGATGGTTAATGATATAGAGCTTGCTATTTTCCAGCGCAAGCTCAAGGATCATGACGAGGCGAAAGGGGAGGATGATAAGGCAAGATCATGAGATAGAGATGAGCGTAACAACCACCTTCAACACTCCTAGCAAGCGTCATTCTATATAGGAATTTGAACTGGTTGAGGAATGATTATCCCATGACACTTGCCAACGCCTAGGAAGATGTGATGACCCGCAAATCTGTACCCTCTGAATCGACAATAATCCACACATGTCTGACCCAAAAATCACAGACCGACGAAAAGTCATGAGAAAGAAAAGAAGAGAGAAGAAGAGAAGTGAAGAAAGAGAGAAGATAGAACCAAACGGAACAATACAAAATCTTACATCGTTGCGGAAAACTTATAATATCATATCAATAATCTTTAAAAAACAGAAACTGTATATACATACATAATCAGAGTAAAACAATCAATCAATAATCATCAGCCTAAACAGTTATAATAACATGTCTTCACAATTGCCGATAATATACAACAACTAAGCAACGGATAATAAACAGATACGTGTACACGAAAATGAAGATCTCCAGCTCTCCTGCTGAAGCTCCAAAAGCACCAAAACTAAACATGTAAATATACTCGGTCTGACCCGAGCATTGAAAGGGAAGAACGCCCGAATAAGTCTGGTAAACCAGCGTGAGGAACATACTCAACTGAATTTATTAAATTACCAAAATTTTCCTTTTCAAAACAAAAGTATCTCGTAAGACACGCCCACACATAAACACAGACATGTTTTTACCTTACGATAACTAAATCATTTCATATCAAATTCATCCTATATATTATAATAGTTCTATTGCACAAATAATATTAATCATAGCCGAAATTGTTACATTGATTATATTCTAACGTATAGCCAAAAATGGGTAATACAATCAAAATGGCAGGCACGTAGCGGAGTTAGGATTTCCATACAAATGACCAGGTGAAGTCGCCACCTTCTGATGGGTACACCTCTAGATGGATGTCCCGAGGCACAGAACATCTGCCATTTACCAACACAAGACCAACCTACCTCTGCAACTAGATAGTACCGAATATGTTATCATCTGGTCGTTACCGACTTTTTCGAGGGCCATCATAGCATACAAACCACAATAATTAGATACACGACATCATATCGTGTAAAGATATATCTAGAAGAGGATGATCATATCCTGATGGGAGCGACCCACTTAGCCCTGCTGCATCTAATCCTGTTTCGGTCATTTTCGGTTGATGAGGCCGAGGTAACGATTACCTTTCACATATCACATATCACATCACTTTGAATGCCACGCGACCATTTCCATTGACTACTAATTTCCTTCCATAAAAATACAACTCTTAAGCTCATACGTCTCAAGGAGGGTGCCAAGCTAAGAGAAGTTGCCTTCTCCGCCACCACTGATGTACGTTTATAAAAATAAATGTACGCAATCTTTAGAAATGCAATGTCGGACAAACATACATACAATTTGTTCAGGAATATGACAAATCGAAGGTACTTTCCTACCACATCCTGTCAGGAAATCTCTAGGATTAGTAGCGAATAGTCCTTGCATTGGATATTTCATAACGAAGAGACTACTTCCACTGGATGTATATTGGGATTTTAACCCCAAATGATCAACAAGCAGTCCTCCACTATGAAAATCCTGAATAACAATATTATCACAGCCAACCTGCATAGTCGTCGCATATATGTTGGTCCGAAGTGGTTTTCAGATAAACCGATCCCGGTCTCTTCACACCAACAACGCAAAAGCATTTCTCAACCTCACATAGAAACTAAGTCTCATAGACTTATCACGTCTCCAACTTTCAACTTGCTATCCTTCAGCCAAGAAGGAAGCTCGATAGATGGGAGTAATACCCCACACTATATGAATCAACATCCTCAACACAAACGATAATCAAGCCTGCACAGAAGGCTACGTACTAAGTGTATGACTAAATAGTTCACACATCAAGTCGAGGAACTAAAATGGCCAAATTTGATAGTTGGTTATTTAACTATCAAAGCAAACAAACAAATATTTAGCACCATAAGCAATCACTAGGCCTTTTGATTAATCTTTTATTAATTAAATCACTTGCCAAATATTCACTTCAAATTATCTTTAAAAAAGATATATTCTAAAATCCATTTCAATATTTCAATATTGGAAAACATTTCCATATAATTATTTAATAATAAGTATTTCGTAAATCAATTTATTTTCAACACTTAGAAAATATTATATATACTTAAATCACGATTAAGTATATTTTATTCTATATAGAAAACATTCTCTCAAAACATGTTTATTTGGGTCGAAATGAATGTTGCATAAATCATCGTTACGACAACCCAAAATCACTAGTATAGAGATTCGACAATTTAGATGGATATATAAATCCCATATACTATACAAAATATCTCCTTTCGAAAATCATTTACTATAACAACAATGTTATAGTCCATCATTTCCTTAATTTTTGAAAACCTCTATTTCAACAATGGATGTTGAAATCTATGTGTTCGATACTTAACACATTTTAAAAACATCTTCAACCATTTAAATCCATTTAAAAGATCACTTTCCAAAACATTCATTTTATTTAAAATATTATTCACTGTCCAAAACCGTGAACATACTTTCTAACTAAATTCACCATTATTGCAAATTAAACTAAAGGATTATCCACTGTCCAAAATCGTGAATGAAATTTCTTTTAAAAAAAATCCATATCTAGCTTATCAATTTGAATGGATTTCACATTTATAAAACAATGTTTATTAATTCCATTTCTATTTTAAAGAACTTCCATATATAAAATCCCTTTATTTACCAATTTGATTTTGTTAACGCTAAAAATGCACGCTAACACCCCGGTGTGAGTTGTGATATAGCGAAAGCACCACCCGTTGGTACGGGAACTAAAAGCGAGCAGGAAATAGCAGAAAATAGTAAGGAGACAACAATTTTTATAGTGGTTCGGCTCAAAGTCAAGCCTACGTCCACTTAATCTCTTCTATTATCGACTTGATTACAAGTTTCACAATTATTCTTCAATTACAACATCATTAAAGCAAGTAGTTAGAACTTTCATGCAGAAAAGCTCTTTGAATTCATGTTGAACGAACTTGATCTTTTCTCAAGATTCCTTGAAGTATCTTTCGCGTTTGAAGTGTTGTAGAAGTTGTGAAAATAGCAGAGTCACGGCCTTCCAAAAATTCTTCTTGGAAAATCCAGAAAAAATCCCCCTTCAATGTGGAGTAGGCGGGCTATTTATAGGGGAGTTTCGAAGTTAGGTCGTGTAGTGTCATTGGTCGTGAGCGACCTAGGGAGTTGTGACCTAAGAGTGATCCCAAGGTAGCATAAGTCGTTAGCGACTTAATGGATCCATCTGGGATGAGATATATGCTGTGAATGACTTAGCATGTATAGCACAGGAGTTATCTCGGCTTGCTTAGGTTGTAAGCGACCTGATGGAAGAGGCAGTGCGCATGCAGCTTAACCCTGAAGCTTGCTAGGTTGTTAGGTCGTTGAAACGCTAGGTCGGTAGGTCGTTGAGGTGATAGGTCGCTAGGTCTTTAGATCGTTAGGTCGCACCCGGCTATAAGTTGTTAAGTCGCTTATGCCTTGAATAATTAAGTCGCTTATTCCCTTAGGTAGTTGAGTCGAATAAGTCGCTAAGTCGTGAAAAAGAGTGGTGTTAACACTTGCCCCTCGAATTATACGCCTAAGGGTTAGGTCATGTGCTTCGATTCCTCTTAACTCACGCCATCCTGAGTCGCTAAGTCGTGAGCGACTTATGAGAGAGCTAGGTCGTTCGTGCCGATTCGAGTTCCATTGCCCCTGTATATAAGTCGCTTATGTTGCTCCTTCTTCTCTTCACCTGCTCTAAAACTCTAAACCGCCATTGAAGAATTCTCCGAGCTCTCGACGACGAATTCAAACCAACCAATCGTTGATCATCTTCACCATCACACTACGTAAGTGAATCCGATCATTATCCAACCATGACCATCACCGTATCGTGAATCCCCCATGTTCCGACCCTAATCCAATTTCATGTGCTGCGTTTCACCACAAATCATGTTATGATCGATCTTTGGTTGTCATTGGACATGTTGTCGTTGTAATTCATGGGAACATAGCAGTGCGTCGGATCTATGATGGATCTAAGGTGATTTGAATCGGTCTTGGGTGACTTGCCGGTGGAGAGATGATGGATTTTATTGTGGAGATGCTAACGGGTATTCGAGTTAGGCGAGTTGTTGAATGAAGAGGAGTTAGCGGGTTAAGGAGAGTTAGGAAGTGGCCGACTTAGGAGCTTCGAACGACCTAGGGCTTGGGCTTAGCAGTTTGGACATGAATCGCGCCACTTAACTTAGTGAACGACTTAAAGAATCAACACGACCTAATTTTAACCCGCAGCATAGCTTTAACTCGTGGGAACATGATGGATGAATTGCCAGAATTTGACAGAACTTGATTGAATTTCCAACTTGAACTTCCAGAATGAACTTCCTGAACTTGTTGCACTCTTTCACAGATTGTATTAACTTTTAAGCTAACAACCTGTTAAATATAACATTTTGCAGAAAACTAGGGCGAATATACTGCCATTGAATGCCCACACCGAATGACAGATTAGTCGATAAAGAATAATCAACTTAAGGAAATTGTGTGAATGAAATGCTGTGAATTAACCAGTTTAAGTGAAGTATTAAAGAAAAGCTAAGTTAATCAACTAAAGCTGATCTGTCTGCATCAATACTATACTTGGACTTAAAATAACAAGCCCTGAAACTTTATCATCGACAAACGCCAATTAGTTTAATTCCAGTTATATTTGCTTGTCATTTTATTAGTTTTGCACAACACTTCACACTTTTAGGAAACGTGCACCTTCATATTTGAATATCCAGCTCCTTGTGTAGAATGGCTTCTCAACAAGTGCAAGAAGAGATTGTAGAATGGGCCGATGAGGTTTTCCCAATAGCCGACCCTTTGGAGAATCCTCCGGAAAGAGTTTCTACTACACTGAACCAACGGTCTTTCAGCCAGCTATGTATTCAATTTCGCATTGCTGAAGCGGATGCTCTACTTCCTGGGGTAAATGACACTGTCGATAGGCTGCCTCCTGGATTTGTTGCAGTCAATCGTCAAATGTGTGTGAATGGAGCTATTCCCCCCTTCAACGATTTTCTTAGAATGCTTCTCCTTCGACTAACTATTTCTCCATTCCAGTTGCACCCTAATGGCTATGCCATCTTGATGAGGTTGTGCGTAATATTTAGGAGGGCGCTTAACTGCCTCCCAAGCTTCGAGGAGATCTGCTATTTGTGTTCATTCGGGAGGAACAAAGATCACCCTTCCATTACTCGTGTGAGGAGTGTAAGAAACCGTAAGCTGATTACGAATCTGCCCGAGAGCGCTCACGGGTTTTTAAAACAATTCTTCTTTGTCCGTTGCCCTCCGGGATTCTACGATATCTGGAGAATAGGAAGTAAGACTACCTATCTCCGTTCACTTCATTTCTGATCCTTTCAAAATTCGAGTCGTCAAGTGCTAACTTCATTCTTTACTTTTGCAGCACTTCCTCCTCCCTCTAAAGATTCTAGCCACAAATCAACTTTCGAGAGATTGAATGTCGTAGCTATCGATGAGAGGAGTATTAAGTTTTTATTGAAGGATGAATTTTTGCAGTAATTCGGACTCTTGCACTCTTCTCGATCCATTCAGTCCCGTGATGCCCCCAGTTCTCAAGCAGAAGCGTCAGATGCCCCAGCCTCCGCAAAGGAATTCACATCGAAGGAACCTATTGCAGAGGCTTCATTAGTGAAATGCTTCAGTTCCATTGACGGTGAGGGATTATCTGGAAAATCTAAACTTCCCCCAGTTATTGAAGAAGAATAATTTCCTCAACATTCCGGGAAGGCTGCTGGAGAAGCTGATGAGGGAGTTGGGAAAGCAAGTTCTACTACGAAGAGTGTAAAGCGTGCTGAAGAGAGCACTGCTGATGTGACCTTTTCCATTGGGCACGATGGTGATGATATCTTCGGAGGACTGAGCGACCTTATGGTGACTTCCCATGAGCCCTTTAAAGACGACACCACCACTTCTAAGCTTGTTTCTCCAGCAATCGAAGCGACATCCATTTTGCGATCAATTCCATCAAAGAGTGGTTTGTAGCTTGGCGCGCGTAGTTCGCAAGCCACACACACACTTAGGATTTTTGGCAATTATGTGTACTTAGCCTCTTTATTTCGAAGATTTCTGAATTTTGTCTCTTCATCAATTTCACGTTCTCCCATAGGACGCAGCAGCTCATATTATGACGACTTTCAGCGCTATGCGAGGCGTGATTCTTATGACCCAGGCGCTATCTTCTTGCCCTTAGGGAGACCGATGAGGAAAGAACAGCTAGGAAAGCTCGCGAGAGGCAGGTTCATAAGGGGCATTATGGAAGGAGAGACGACCGACATGATGATGACTGCTATAAGAGAAAGTCTCATGACGACAAAGGAAGAGTCATGTGGCCGAAGATTCGAGCAAGCGGGCCAAGCTTAGCGAAAAGTCTTCATCTGAAGTTTCTAAAGTGCCCGCTGCTCCTATCTCTCTAGACATCTCTTCTAGCTCTCCTGCCCTTAAAAGAGCTGAAATTCAATCAATCATTAATAGGCCTCCTTATCAAGTTGAGAAGTCTCCGCCTGCACTCCAAAGCAGATTTCCGCATTGGTGTTTGAAAGGAGTACGTTTTGATCTGGAATTGGTTCCAATTGATAAGCAGGCCATGCTGAGAACCCTCGACACTGTCAAGCTTGATACCGAAAGAATGTTCGGCTGGCAGAAACTAGTTGATGAGCTTCAGAGGGTTAATCGCTTAAATCTCGAGGCCATGCTGACCTTGGAAAGCGATAAGTCTGGGTGGCAAAAAGTTCTTGATCAACATGATAAGGAGATGAAGAGCATCACCGCCTATAATGAGAAACTTGAGGCTGAAGTCAAGAAGCTTAAAGATGATCTTGCCACCTCTTCCACTTCTTATATTCAAATGGAAGAGGTTCTTCAAAAGCAAGTAAGAGATACCCATGCTGCTCAACGGGATGCTGAGGCTAAACTTTGGGCACAACAGGAAATCATGGAAAATTACCGCAATGATGTTGCTCAGCTGCGGGAAAAGACTAACTCCCAAGATTTGGAGATTGCAATATTAAAGGCCCAGCTTTCTAAGGCTGAAAAGGAGTGTGACGAGGCCATCGCTGGAAAAGCAGCAGCTGAACAATCACATGAGGCGACTAAGGCCAACATCAGCTCCACTCTATTCGAGTTTTATCTTCACAGCGTCTTGGGACGTGGCAGTCTTTCATTTTTGGGCCCAAAGTGTGAGGTTACCCTAGCTGAAGTGTGGGAGGCAGCAGTTGATATGCTTAGAGGCGCTGGCTACGCTGAGGAGGATCTTGAGGCTTATTATTTGGATGATGAGGGTCGTACCGCCCTTGCCAAAGGGAAAGAACAACTTGCCAAAGAACGCGCCGAAGCAGCGGAAGGAGAGCATCTAGGGAAGGCACCTTTGATCGACCCAACTCGTCCTTCAACTTCGGTTGACATCGATATTATTGGCTTCAGTTCCCACTCTCCGCCTCCTGTCAAAGCCGAAACTGAAACTACAACTGCTCAGGCCTACGAAGACACTGAAGTCCAAGATTTTGAAATTGACGTGATAAAACCAATCTCTCCAGGTAACTTCAATACCGATCCAGCTCAAGTGGACTACTCGTTTACTTCACATAAGCTCGATGAACTTCTTGCCTATTACTTAAGCCTCGACGTGCCACTGTCTCCTCTCTTTGCGAGAAATACCGATGTTAACTTTTCTTCTTCTGTAGTGAAAACAATAAGTGTTGTACAGGCTTCGCCTCCTCCAACTCCTTCTGCTTCTCAACCGGGGTCGCAAGATGAACAAATAGGAGCTCTTCAAGGCTTAGATGACCCGACCGCTTCAAAAGAACAGAAAGCTGAAGAGCTTGAGGAGGGTGAGAGGACCCCGGAGAAATTTATTGCCGATGATACAAAGCTGATTGATCTTATCGTTCCGGGCAGCGAATTTTCTTTAAAAAAGAGGGGAAAGCGTGGATTTTCAAAGAAGAAGAAGGGCACTTCTGCTGGCGATGAGAAAGCGGAAGAGGACCCAATTGCACCTCTTTCTCCTTCTTCCTCGACTCGTTCAGGCCGACTTAAGAAATTAACCATTAGGCCAGGCGAGGGCTCCAAAGGCGGCGGGAAGAAGAAGTAATGGGCCTGGTTTTATCCTTCTTGTTTTTCTTTTTGCTTGTATTTAAAGA
This sequence comes from Allium cepa, assembly GCA_030765085.1. Lineage (NCBI taxonomy): Eukaryota > Viridiplantae > Streptophyta > Magnoliopsida > Asparagales > Amaryllidaceae > Allium > Allium cepa. The sequence continues at coordinate 1,025,650,087 of CM060928.1, read as the reverse complement.
CTTGTACTGACTGGAGATTGTGCGGGTACCGGCCTCCGCTTTTTGAAACCTGCACATGTATACAAATCTTTTATAGTATGGAATAGAATGACTCTTTTTACTTGTACAATCTTTTGTCTGTATTTGTAAATGCATTTATTCCTTATTTTCACACAAGTTTCTTTATTTTCCTTGTATGATATTGCAGTGAGCTCGTGGTATGTTGCTTGACGTTGCTTTTATTAAGGCAGCTATATTATATTGCCCCCATATCACGGTTCATTGCAATCTTCTCCATTTTGAGAAAACTTGTACCCTAACTTCGGAGAATAATTCTTCCATTTCGAGGAAATATTATTCTGCTTTAGTTTGTATTGGAGAAGTTTTCTTTTTCTTTTAGAAAAAGTTTTTACACTTCAACTTTCGGAGATGGTCACTTTTACTTTTGAGAAGTGGATTCCCCTATGCGGTGAAGCGGGCCTCCAAGGAGGGCTTTGATATGTTTGCCAGAAAGTTATATCTCATCGCTAAGTGGATCTACGGAGCAGACGCAAGCTACCTAACTGGATGTTTGTTTACACAAGCGATCACAATTAACTAGCGAGGGCCTGGAACCTTCACTTCGGGAAGATGCCCCTTCGGTGGTTCTACCAACGACTTTTTCAAGAGATACATTTCTTATTTGGGCGTGCCTCGTTGGAAAGCCTTTTGTTTGTGCCTCCGAAGAGGGCTTTTTTGCTCGTGCCTCCGAAGAGGGATTTTTTGCTTGTGCCTCCGAAGAGGGCTTTTTTTTTGGTTTGCCAGGAAGGTTGCATCTCACAGTTAAGTGGATCCACGGAGCAGACGCAAGCTACCTAAACGGATGTTTGTTTGCACAAACGATCACAATTAACTAGTGAGGGCCTGGTGCCTTCACTTCGGGAAGGTGCCCCTTTGGTGGTTCCACCAACCTTTTTGGTTGAGTGACAAGATTCCGTTTTAGCTGTTTTTTGTCTTCTCGCCCATGTCTTTTCACCATCTGCCCCTTAGCAATTCCTCGTTATAATTTCCAAGCACACGTTCCTTTCTTTTGCAAGTTGTTTGTTTTTTCTTTACTAGAGAAGTGTATTTCATTATTAAGTGAATCCATGGGGCAGACGCAAGCTACCTAACTGGATGTTTGTTTGCACAAACGATCTCAATTAACTAGCGAGGGCCTGGAACCTTCACTTCGGAAGGTGCCCCTTTGGTGAAATCACCAACTGTTTGTGAGAAGCACTTCTTATATAGGAATTGAATTTGGAAATTTTGTGGCTTGGCATTGGTTTGTTGAGTGATTTGTAGGAATTGCTTGGCCTTGTGATATGTTAAATAGGTGAGCTTTGCTTGATAGCTGCAATATTAAATCGACATTTTAGCAACATATTTAAGATATTTGCACATCGAAATGAGACAGGCATTTTATAGTAGTAGAGAACACAAGATTTATCGTAAAATCAGTGTGAATCAATACAAGAATGATATATCCATAATCATTTTATAAATTTAAGCGTAGCTTCTAAGTAAAATATGGACGCAAGTGATTGCTGTTCCAGGCACTCGAAATCGGATCTCCTACGACAGTTGTGAGTTTGAAAGTGCCATCAAGAAGTTTTTTTCCTATGACATATGGCCCTTCCCAGTTTGGCCCAAACACTCCTGTTGCTGTCATGACCCTTTTCAAGACCAAATCCCCAATTTCAAAGCTGCATTGGCAAACTTTAGAATTGAAGTGCCTAGCTATCCTTTGCTGATGGGCTGCAACTCTGAGCTCAGCCTCTTTCCTTCTTTCATCAAGCAAGTCAAGTGCTTCAAGTTGTAGCTTTTCATTTTCAGCTTGGTTGAAATGAATTCTCCTGTGTGAGGGGACCTCTATTTCCACTGGAATCATTGCTTCTGATCCATATGTAATGAGAATGGAGTGTGCCCAGTCGCAGTCTTGTGGGTAGTTCTGTATGCCTAAAGTGCTAGTGGAAGCTTATCAACCCAACCACCTTTTGCTTTTTCTAGCTGTTTTTTGATGGTTGATTTGATAATTTTGTTCACGGCTTCCACTTGCCCGTTTGCCTATGGATGAGCCACTGCTGAGAAGCTTTTTTGATCTTGAATCGCCTGCAAAAGTCCCAGAATTCTTCGCTTTCGAATTGGGTACCATTGTCTGTGATTATCTTCTGAGGCACACCATACCATTTAGTGAAACAATCAATAGCAACAACAGCATATTTGATTCCGGACTTGGCAATTGGCAAAGGCCCAATGAGATCAATCCTCCAAATGGAGAATGACTATGGACTGACCACCTGTGTTAGCTCGATGGAAGGTGCTCTTAGAATTTTTGCAAATCTCTAGCATCTGTCACACTTTCGGGAGTAGCTAGCAGCGTCTCGATTAATATTTGGCCAAAAATACCCATAGCGGAGAATTTTCTTTGCTAGAGTTTGGCCACCTGAATGATCCCCACACTCTACTCCATGCACCTCAGCTAAAATTGCCTTAGCCTCTTCCTTGGCTACACATCGGAGTAATGGCACCGGTAATCCTCGTTTGTACAACCGACCCTCTTGAATTACATATCTCGGGGTTTTTCTTAACAGCTTCTGGCGCTCTTTTAAGTTTTCTGGCAGGGAGCCGTGATGTGCACGTAAATGTGCATATTTTTACCACCATATTTATTCTATTTAAATTAAATAAATGATCATATTGGGTATTTTAACTTGTTTCAACCAAAATTCATATTAATTCCAAATTTTCACATATTCATCTTCATATAAGGGCAAAATGGCCATTTGTGCGCGTATATTAATTTGAGAGAATTTAATTGTAAATTTTTATAATATTTTGTAGGAATTTAGTTTCTCATATTAGTGGGTTCATGAAGAAACATGCATGCACAAAATGGATATAAAGGAATGAAGTTGGAAATAATCCAAAGTGAAGATCATGGAGGACCCCACTTACCCACCTACCTTGATGTACAAATTAAAGGCTAATGCACATGCTTTTGGAGTTAATGATTTCATGTACACTTAATGGGGGATTAAGACATGTTAATGATTACTTGGCCTCCACACTTCCTAAGGGACATTTTGGGCATTCCCCAAAAATATGAATTAGGGTTTCATACATGTATAAATACCCATATGTTTCATGTAATCCCGCTCCTTCTTAGTTAATCTCTTCTCTTAGTCTCTCTTAGGCCTTCATTAGTTTAGATCAAATAAAAGAAAGCTCACTTTCCCTTTTCATGGCTACTTAGCCATTTTTATTTTCATGTAATTTTCCTTTTTTTTATGTTATTAATACATGCTCTTTCCTTTTACATGCCTCTTTTTTACGTTGTAGTGTAGATCTCTTTTCTTTTATGCAAGTTAATTAGCTTATCTTTTCATTTTGCTCTCTTTTTCCTCTTCATTTTGCTTTCATGTTGTTAAGCTCCATTTGTCAATAAAATGACAAATATGAGAAGCTAAACACCTTCAATTTAAGTGTGATGAAGCTCTCTAATTAATGTAGCTTCAACATTTTGTTAATTCATGCTCTCTTTTTGTGCTTAATGATGATGGTAGAAGTGGTTTTATTTGTTGTTTTTGCTTTGAATTTGATAGCCTATATTGCTGACACCAAATAGGCTATGCTTAAACAATCACTAACACAAATGCCTCTTCATCAATATGTGATTATGACATAAGAAAGTGATTTGAAATAAAAATTTGATGGTCTATGTTTCTAATCAATAGTTAATAGGCCATACTTAAAATACATTTCATTCTCATTTTCTTTGTCAAGTTTCATTAAAGTTAGTAAGTGTTTTAAAGGATGTGTTATAGTTTGACGGCTTATGTTGGCTAATCAATAGCTCAAATATGCCATACTTATGATAAACACATCAATTAAAACACTAATGACCATAAAAGAGAGATCATGATTTCATGTGTTGAACTACATGATCTAGAGAGTGGATTTATTCTCTAAATTGTCATTTAACTCTCATATTTGCATTTCTTTTCTTTTTGTTAGTTAGTTCATTTTCTCATTTTCTAGCTTAAACACACTCTCGACTTTGGTATACTTTGATTGAGTAGGAAATTTAAATCAACAATTCCCTGTGGATCGACCCGTATTCGCCGCGTTCTACATTCGTACACCATGCGTTTGCGGTTATTTTTAATTTAAATTCGTTCGACGGTTTTCTAAACCGATAGAATTTCCGTCGACGAACAAGTTTTTGGCGCCATTGCCGGGGAGTTGTTTTGATTTTAATTTTCTATTCTCGAATTACTTTTATTTGATTTTTGTGTGATTCTCTTTTGTCTGTTTGTAATTTAAAAAAAAAAAATTGAGTTGTGTGTTTTTACATTTTAGTTGCACTTGTTTGTGTCATCATTTTCTAGTTCCATTTGCATTTCATTGTTTAAAAAACAAATACATGATATAAAACAAAATTATTCCACTTTCAATTACACTTTCATTTTACATTTGTACAATTTTCACACTTACAAACTGTTTTACATTTACACTACTGTTATTGTTTACTGTGCACCTCTGTGCATTTCACTTCAGTGCCTATACATCCACCAAGCCTTCTGATCACCTCTGATTTCATCTATACTCCACAACCCAAAACCCATACTTGCACACAACCCATACTCCAGTGCCTTTACATCACAGCAACACCACAACCCATAATTGCTGCCAACCACCCATTGCTGTCATAAACTGTTCTACCTCCTCTGCATATCAACATTTTCCCTTCCACACACCCATTTCAACTTCATTAACCTCCCCTTTCTTCATCACACATCCCCTTCATTTTTCCACAGCCACATTCACTGCATTGTGCATATCCACTGCCACATAATCAATACATCATCCTCCATAATTCATATACAAACCGACCGGCATCAATTCCAATCGCTCCAATAACCACTACAACATCACGACTCTGCATATTTCACCAGTGCACATTCAAATCCATCACTCAACAATTCCATTCGCATTCATACTTCAAAAACCATCCCACTGTCTTCATCATACAATATCCTGACCACCAATCCCTCAAATACACCGTTACCTCTCTGAGCATATTCCTTCAATACATCCCTGGCAAAAATGTGTGCATCCACAGTTCTTCAATACATCCCACTTCATTCAACATCCACCTCATTCCCACAACATACATAACTCCACAAACCAAACTGTTGTCCCCTGATCATCATCACAGTGCACTGTTTTGCTTCACCGCTGTGCAATACAATTCTAACTGTGCACAACCCCCTCTGCCACTCATTCACCTATCCACTGCCTACTGTACTTCCATCATCACTACTTCTACCAATTTAACTGCTCAAAACACTGACCAACATCTTACTACCAAACACATAACCTCTGCCATAACCTGCTTCAATACACACTGATACAACCATTCCAAATATTCAACCATCAGCCACCACTTCATTGCCAAACTTCCCCCATTTGCCATAAGACCATTGCCACCCAAGACTTCAACCCTGCACACTTCAACCTTTTCCACATCTTACATCTACCTTCCACCTTAGCCAAGAACCACATCATCTCTTCCATGCCTCATCAGTGCACTGCGACCACCGCTGGCCAACTTTGAAAACCAGAACGACCGCCTGCATCTCTTTACTGCATTTGATCAAATATCATACTTGCATCAGCCACCTCCCCCTTATTTGCTGCTACCAATCCCCAAACCTTCACTCGCTCCTACCACTCAGTCACCAGTGAACCATCAAACCCACTTCAAACTGCAGAACCCCCTACGACACGTCAAGCCAAACTGTTACATCAACCTCCATCAACAACATACGCAACCACTAACTCCGCCTCCATCTGGCGTCAACACACTTCCACTACCGAATCCCCAATCGCCTATATTCCAGTGACCTCTGCCTCTCCTTATAGCCACAGCCATCGCAACTGCTACTTCTCCTTACTCCATAATAACCATTGCCTCTGCCGAGTACATCCATCACCAGTTGCAGCAACCACAACCTTCAATTTGAACGCTTCGAACATCTCCATCTCACAGCAAATCGAACACTTCAACCCCACCGCGACACTCAATCTCGAAACCACGACTTCAAACTCTTGAAACAGCGAACAAGTTTTCGGCTCAGCTTTAATTTTGTGTTGAAGTGGATAATTTTAATTAGTAATTTGCTGTGAAAATTTGGGGGAATTAAGGGAATTTGGTGAATTTGGAAAATTGTGTTCGAAAACTGATAGAATTGGTCGTTTTAAATCAAGTAGTGGTCATTTGGCTAAACTGGGAATATTTTTTTTTGATAATTTGTGTTTGGGCCGGGCTCTAGTTAGATTGTTTAAAAAAAATAACAAGTTTAGTTAGTTTAGTTCTTCCTTTATTTTGTTTCAATTTATTTTACATTCTTCTTTATCCAAAAAAAAATAGAGAAATGATTTTAGGTTGTTCTCAATTGTTTTTAGTTTTGTTTATTTTAGATTTTTTTTTCTTTGATAAAAAAAACAGTGTATATATCTTGTTTTTATTTCAGGTTGCAAAAGAAGATAGAGGAAAGAACTACTGGCAAATAACTGCTTGCCTGCAATTAAACAAAAAAAATTGCAGCCTTAATCTCTAGTTTTATTTGAATTGCGGTGTGTTGCTTGCATTTGCATTTTATAGAAAAATCCATTCTTAGTTGCATTGTTAACACACGTTTAATTTTTGCTTTGCATTTCATCTTAGAATTTTAATTAATAATAACAATGGCTCTTAATTGTATATTGACATTTGTCTTCTTCTAACAATTTAATTTCTTGGTGTCTAGGCTACGGCAGAGTAATAATCATTTATAAATATTACGGTGATTCGTAAATATTATAGTGGTTGTTACTCTGAAGGTACTTAAACCTTCGGCTGCATTGCTACGGTGATTCATGGTGCACCGATAAATCCTGTCCGTTACCTGGCTGAGAACTATCTTGTTAATTTAAGACAATTTGTGATTATACAATTTTGGGTTAACTTAGGATAAATCATTTGTAATTAACCTTTGCATTCATTTATTTGCATTAATTCATGCATATTTAAAAAAAAAAATTCAAAAATCCAAAACTAAAAAAGAATTTGTAAATATTCCTTTTATTTTTCTTTAAAAATTTTAAATCCTTTTCCATTGAAATTTCAAAAAAAAAATCCAAAAAAAATTTAGGAAAACCAAAATTCAACAAAAAAAATTGAAAAATAAAAACAAAACAAAAATCGATTTCCCTTTTGAAAAATAAATTTTCTTTGTAAATATTTTTCGCTTATAAAAAAACCCGAAAAACATTCTTAAAAATGTCTGAATTTCCATATTCACTTGAATTTTACAATAGTGAAAATCAATATAATCGATATGATTTCAGTCCAAATTCGTATGGATATTTTAACAACAACTATTGTGTAAATAACTCAAATTTCGAACGACAAAATTTTCAAAACAATGACCAACCTCCGACTCTTGAAAATAGCATTGAAATGATTTCATCTTTACTCGAACTTTCTACACGACAAAATCAAGAGATAAATGATTTATGTAATTCTTATTTGTGTAATAACTCGAGTCAAGGATTTCAAAATTGGAATTCAATTCAAAATTCAAACGATTATGATTATTACCCATACCAATTTAATTTCGAACTCCAAAATGAATTTCAAACTCAACATGAAAATGAGAACAACTTTTCCAACGGATTTGGCAATGAGAATAATCTTAACCATGTTACGAGTGAAAAATTTTGTTCTCAACAAATACAAATCGAAAATTCTCAAGTTAATAACTACAAATTGGATTTTGTTGAACAAATGAATGAAATTTACGATGATCACACGGATTTGTTGTTTGAAACATATATGAAACAACGTGAAAAACAAAATCAAATTTCAACTTGTGACGAGTCAAGTGATAATCCATCTTTTACCGCAATTGACGATTTTCAAATAACAACTTTTGAAATGAAAATGATGATCTTAATGAAGTTGTTGAAAACATGGTAATTGAGTTGGATTTCAATTCTTTTGAGGGCGAGAAACTCGATTTAAATTTCGATCTTCCTTTTTCTGAAAATTTGAATACAACAACTTTGGATTTTGAAATGGATATATACGATGAAGTTGAAGTTGTTGATAATCCAACGAAGGAAGATGAATTTAATGAACACGAGTTTAATGGACTTTTCGAAAATGAGTAATTAAATTATGATGGGGAATGTTTCGATCACCATTTTGACTTTGAAATCGATAATTTGGAAGAAGTTTTCAATGATAAAATTGAATTTCAATTTGGTGAAAATAAATGTGAATTTCAATCAATTGTTTTATCAATCCCAAAAATCGTCGAAAATAAAACAACTCATACATTTTCAATAAAACGACATTCGTTTTTTCAAATCCATATTCAACTTCGAAATCTTTTATGTTTTAGTTTTTCGAGCTTAAGCTGTGTCTCGTATACTTGACGAGACAAATGAATCGGTCTTTAGAAGACTGTTTCATTTACTTTTTGACTGTATACTTTCTCATCTCTTGTAAATAGTCATCTTTACATTTTCATTTAAGTAAAGGTTATTTTTTTTATTTTTCTCCTTCCACTTGGGTTGACTGTAGGGACACAGTCAAAATCAAGTGTGGGGGGAGACTCATCTTCTTCTTGATTTTTTTAGGATTAATTTTTCATTTTTCTTCCAAAAACTCAAAAAAAAATTCAAAAACAAAAGAAGATTTTTTTAGCATTTTGATTTATTTTTAAAAGAAACACTATAAGATAAATATATGGTTTTGGTTTATTAAATTAAAATTTTTGGAAATTTATTTGTCTAAACAAAAATAAAAATAAAATTTGATTACAAATAATAATGGTTTAACTAGTATATAGGAAGATTCATACATGTTAATTATAAGGTATATCCTAATTGAAAATCTTTGTTTTAAAAAGTGGTTGATTTAGAAAAAAGGATATAACATTTTTTTATCTTCTAAGTTAAATGGTGCTAAGATGATTTTGCAAAACTCTTTCTCTCTTAAAAAAAATAAAAAAATAATAACATCCAAGTATTCACTCTCATTTAAAAGTCCTTACGGTTATGCGTGGGTGAATTACTTGAAATCTTTGATTATGTGCTTCATACTCATTTAAAAGTCCTCACGGTTTTGCATGTATGGAGCACATGTAAAAAAAACACAAAAATAATAAAAACCACCTACGGTCGAAAGGTGTATGCACGAAAGTGTGTGCACTCGCCACGCTCTATACTCCCCTCATATAAGCTCGAAAGGCAGTGCATGGGTGGTATATCTGGCCTCAGTTTACCCGAGTTAGGTGTGTAATTTTTCTTGCAAATAATGAGAGAGCAAGAAATTGAAATCCTAGCATTACTTTTACTTTGTTGATTTGATTTGTTATTGAAAATAAATGAAAATACCACTTTGATAAACTTTGACAATCAACTAAGGATCCATTTCATAGTTAAACTGTGTTATTAACCAAAACAACGAGTTAAACTATAGTCTATTTGTTATGATAACTTCGTTTTTATTGGAAATATTAACGAGTAAATAACTTAATTTCAAGATAATGACCAAAAACTTTATTTAACTTATTCGTATCAATTTAAAAATAAATCCTTCATTTGTAAATATTTTAAAAAACTTGCATTTATCTCTTTGTAAATAAATCTTGCATTTTGTAAATATTTTCATCCTGCATTTGGATTTTGTGGGTAGTGTCCGTTGAAAACCCTCACGAGACAACACTCGTCCTACTGGGGACACCCATAGGTTTAACGGCTAGTTGCATACGCTCAATGCAATCGTGCTTCCTACGAAAATGGATTTATCTTAGTTTTAGTTTATTCGAGGACGAATAAAAAGATAAGCGTGGGGGTATTTGATGTGCACGTAAATGTGCATATTTTTATCACCATATTTATTCTATTTAAATTAAATAAATGATCATATTGGGTATTTTAACTTGTTTTAACCAAAATTCATATTAATTCCAAATTTTCACATATTCATCTTCATATAAGGGCAAAATGGCCATTTGTGCGCGTATATTAATTTGAGAGAATTTAATTGGAAATTTCAGTAATATTTTGTAGGAATTTAGTTTCTCATATTAGTGGGTTCATGAAGAAACATGCATGCACAAAATGGATATAAAGGAATGAAGATGGAAATAATCCAAAGTGAAGATCATGGAGGACCCCACCTACCTACCTACCTTGATGTACAAATTAAAGGCCAACGCACATGCTTTTGGAGTTAATGGTTTCATGTACACTTAATGGAGGATTAAGACATGTTAATGATTACTTGGCCTCCACACTTCCTAAGGGGCATTTTGGGCATTTCCCAAAAATATGAATTAGGGTTTCATACATGTATAAATACCTATATGTTTCATGTAATCCCTCTCCTTCTTAGTTAATCTCTTCTCTTAGTCTCTCTTAGGCCTTCATTAGTTTAGATCAAATAAAAGAAAGCACTCTTTCTCTTTTCATGGCTACTTAGCCATTTTTATTTTCATGTAATTTTTCTTTTTTTGATGTTATTAATACATGCTCTTTCCTTTTACATGCCTCTTTTTTATGTTGTAGTGTAGATCTCTTTTCTTTTATGCAAGTTAATAAGCTTATCTTTTCATTTTTCTCTCTTTTTCCTCCTCATTTTGCTTTCATGTTGTTAAGCTCCATTTGTCAATAAAATGACAAATATGAGAAGCTAAACCCCTTCAATTTAGGGGTAATGAAGCTCTCTAATTAATGTAGCTTCAACATTTTGTTAATTCATGCTCTCTTTTTGTGCTTAGTGATGATGATAGAAGTGGTTTTATTTGTTGTTTTTGCTTTGAATTTGATAGTCTATATTGTTGACACCAAATAGGCTATGCTTAAACAATCACTAACACAAATGCCTCTTCATCAATATATGATTATGGCATAATAAAGTGATTTGAAATTAAAATTTTATGGTCTATGTTTCTAATCAATAGTTAATAGGCCATACTTAAAATAGATTTCATTCTCATTTTCTTTGTCAAGTTTTATGAAAGTTAGTGGTGTTTTAAGGGGTGTGTTATAGTTTGATGGCTTATGTTGGCTAATCAATAGTTCAAATATGCCATACTTATGATAAACACATCAATTAAAACACTAATGACCATAAAAGAGAGATCATGATTTCACGTGTTGAACTACATGATCTAGAGAGTGGATTTATTCTCTAAATTGTCAATTAACTCTCATATTCGCATTTCTTTTCTTTTTGTTAGTTAGTTCATTTTCTCATTTTCTAGCTTAAACACACTCTCGACTTTGGTATAATTTGATTGAGTAGGAAATTTAAGTCAACAATTCCCTGTGGATCGACCCGTATTCGCCGCGTGCTATATTCGTACACCGTGCGCTTGCGGTTATTTTTAATTTAAATTCGTTCGACGGTTTTCTAAATCGATAGAATTTCCGTCGAAGAACAACCCGTTAAGTAGATATTCCTTGATCGAGGTCATCCCTGACTCCTGCTCTTGAGATACAACCATAATCTAGTCAACATCAATCTCATCAGTACTTGGAGCTGACAAGACTTCCACAGGGACCAATCCCAATAATTGAGCTTCGCTAGAGCTTGAATATTTTGCGAGAAAATCTACCTTCGTGTTCTCTTCCTGGGGTATTTGGCTTATTGTATAATGATCAAAATCATCAAGAAGCTCCCAGGCCTTTGACAAGTAAACAGGCAGATTTCCTCCTTTAGTTTGAAACTCTTTCTTGACTTGGCATACAATAAGCTGGGTATCACTGAAGATCTGTCATACTTTGATATTCAGTTCTTTAGCAATCTTCAAGCCGACAATAAGAGCTTCGTATTCTGCTTCATTATTTGTCGAAGGAAATTCTAATCTCAAAGCATATCACAATGACCGCCCTTCGGGGGTTTCAAGCACAACCCCAGCTCCGGAACAATGGTCATTTCTTGCACCATCAACATATAATTTCCATCGGATTGGGATGTCATCAGTCACCTCTTCCTCACTGTTACCTTTATCTGTGTATCCTACAATGAAGTCCGCTAAAGCTTGTCCATTGATTTCTCTTCGAGGATGGTAGGTGATATCATATTGGCTGAGTTCAATATTCCACTTCAGAAGACGACCCGAAGATTCAGGACGAAATAGGACTTGCTTTAGAGGTTGATCAGTGAGGACATTAATAGGATGAGCTTGGAAATATGGCCTCAACTTTCTGGACGCAATCAACAGACAATAGGCGAGCTTTTCTTGCTTTGAATAATTCATCTCTGCCCCAGTGAATCTTTTACTGATGTAACAGACCGGACGCTGAACTTTTGCGTCTTCCCGCACCAATGCTGCACTGAGAGCATGAGATGAAACAGCTAAATATATGAAAAGTTCTTCACCATTTCTGGGCTTAGAAAGTACTGGAGGTGTTTCCATGTGACGAATCAGTTCATCAAAAGCTTTCTGACATTCAGGAGTCCATTCAAAGTTCTTCTTTCCTTTCTTTAGAGCGTCAAAGAAGGGAATGCATTTATCAGTGGCCCTGGAAATAAACCGACTCAAAGCAGCGACTTTCCCATTGACGCTTTGCAATTCCTTATTTGTCCTAGGGGCTTTGACTTCTCTTAAAGCAGTAATCTGAGCAGGATTAGCTTCGATGCCCCTAGCATTCACAATGAAACGCAAGAATTTTCCGGACTCTACCCCGAATGAACATTTCAGAGGATTTAGCTTCATTCCATATTTTCGGAGGACCGCGAACATTTCTGCCAAATGATCCATGTGGTCTACTACCTTCTTCGATTTTACCAACATATCATCAACATATACTTCCATAGTCTTGCCAATCTGGGGTTTGAACATGGCATTAACAAGTCTTTGATAAGTTGCTCCTACGTTCTTTAGTCCGAAGGGCATGACTTTATAGCAGTAAAGACCAACATCAGTGATGAAGCTCGTGTCCTCCTGATCTGGCTCATGCATCATGATTTGGTTATATCCTGAGTAAGCATCCATAAAAGACAATAATTCATGCCCGGCTGTTCCATCCACCAACCGATCAATCTTGGGTAACGGGAAACAGTCCTTGGGGCATGCTTTGTTCAAGTCTAAAAAGTCAATGCATACTCTCCACTTTCCATTTGCTCTTTTAACCAACACCGGATTAGAAACCCAATACGGATAAGTGGATTCTCTGATGAAGCCATTTTCCATGAGCCGATCTACTTCTTCTTTTAATGCTGTCGACCTTTCAGGACCCTGGGTTCTTCTTTTCTGCTTTACGGGTGTGAATTTTGGATCAATATTCAAAGCATGCATTGCGATTTCTGGAGATATTCCACACATTTCAGCATGACTCCAAGCGAATACATCCAGGTTTGCTTCAAGAATGATATCAACATATTCTGAACCACCACACCGAGTTTTGAACCCCCATTCAGCACCTTGTTTGGATCATTCAGGTCAACAGGTACTGGCACCGTCACTTCCACCAGCACCACTCTACTCTCCCCTGCACTGGTTTTTCTGGGATCAATTTATTTTTGTGCACCACTATGCTCACCAGTGCAGGGTCCAACCCGTAATTGCTACAAGGTGGGCTCTTTAATGCGGAGCGGAGCTGCCGCACCCTTACCCATTTCTCTCTTCTTTGCCTCCCGTAACACTATGAGATAGCATTCTCACCCGGCATTTTGGTCCCCTTTCACAACACCGACGCCATTACCAGTGGGGAACTTCATAGTCAAGCTCCATGGGGCGAGAATGGCCTTGAATGCAGCAAGAGTCGGTCGACCCAAGAAGGTATTATAAGTGGAGAATTCATCAACAATCACAAAAGTTTGTTTTAGGACCACCTTCTTTTCCCCTTCACCAAGCTCTACAAATAAGTCAGTAGTTCCTATAGGCTATTTTGGTTCTCCAGTGAACCTAATAATTTTCTGTGAGGAAGCTTGGACATCAGCCTTGGGAATTTTCATCTGATCAAATGTCTTTTTGAAGAGGACATTGCAAGAGGCGCCGCAATCAATAAGCACCCTTCTTTAAATGGCTGGTCTGATGTCTGCAGATATCACCAAGGGATCCATGGTGGGAGCTTCAACACCAACAGAATCGATAGCTCGGAATATGATGTCATCGTTAAAAGTTCTTAGCTATTTTAAAGGTGCAGCATCTTCCAAGACAAAAACATTTTCTTCCACCGGGGGATATCTGAAAGCGTGAGCATATCTCTCCATCTCACCCCAACTTCTGCCTGCTGGGTGAGGACCCCCTATGATAACATTAATGACAGGCCTCTCAATTCATGCGTTGTAGTCCTCTCACCTGAGCCGGATTAATGAGCAGGAACTTGTTGCCCCTGAGTAGATGAGGTCGGGTCATTTCTATTTCTCTTTACATATTGCTATAGTTTATTCTGCCTCAACAGCTCTTCAATCAAACTCTTTAAATGACGACATTCATTAGTGTCATGGCCAGGTTGATTGTGGAACCGACAGAATTTCCCATTATGCACAACATTTCTCCCAGGCTTCATCTCAGGTGGTTTGGGGTATTCAAAAGCATCCTTAGTTGCGAGAAAGATATTTTCTGGAGTATCAGTTAAGGGAGTAAAATCTGAAGGTCTAAAGCGGTGAGCTTTCTTCGCATCTTTCTGCTTTTTTCCATTGTCATTCTCCCTCTTCTGGCCACCAGATTGCTTTTTGTTAGAAGCGACATTGTTATTCTCAACTTCAGTCACAACTACTTTTGCTGGCACAGGAAGGCTTTCTAAGCGCATAAATTCATCGGCCTTCTTGTAGAACTTCTCAAGTGAATTTGGCTATTTCATCTTTTGCCATTTTCCAAATTCACTTGATTTGTCAACAGCCCGCATCAAGTAAGTCGGAATCATCCGAGGCTCTGCATTATCAACTTCGGCCAAGGCTATATTAAAGCGGTTTAAGAAAGATTTGATAGACTCTTCGGGGCTTTGTTCGAGGCTGGATAGTGACATTATGTTCTTGGCCTTCGAAGCATATAACCTAAACAGATCTTTGAATTTCCGAGTTAGGTCAGAGAACTGATCCATGGATCGAACTGGCAGCTTTGTGAACCAAAGCAGGGCCACTCCCTCTAAGTATACAGGAAAGTATCTGCACTTGATCCCATCTGTTGCTCTGGCACCTGTCATATGCCAGTCATACTTGTGTAGGAACTGGTTAGGATCGATTGCCACCCGATAAGCTGGAATAGTGGGGGAACAAATTTCTTCGAAAATTCAGCCTTCAGAATTCTTTCAGTAAAAGGAGTCTTGCTTGGAGCAAACCCCCGGTCACTTTCATCTTCCTCCCTTTGCATGATTTCCTTTATAATTTGTCGAATCATTCCCGAGAGGTACTCCTCATCGTTTAGAGGCTCTGCGGGACAGAAGTTAGCTACTTTTTCGGAAGTTTGTCTGGACAAACGTTCACGAAGAGTTGGCTGCGGCCTTAAACCTTCAGCTTGGGGAGGTGCCCCTTCGGCGGTGCCAACTGCCCTCTGAGGAATACTTTTCCCTAGGGAATCATGAACATCTTCAGCAAATGTTTCTTCATTATTTTCTGGTTGCTGTTTAACTCCAAGCAAAGCATTCAACCTGTTTAACATCAAAGTGTTATGGGCTTCCATTTGTTGATACAACCCAGACACTACAGCATCCAATTCCGCCCTTGTGATTCCAACACTAGGAGCCGCTTGATTGGATGCGGGATAAGTGGCAGTATTGTCATAAGCATTTCCAAATCTAGTAGATCTACTTTTTCTTCTAGGAGCCATAATTTCGGATAGGATTCTGGTTCTTAGGGAGAGTCTTTCAACAAATCTTTGTGAAGCAATGATGAGAGCACGACTGAGTTCAATTCTCAGTGAAAGCACCAAAAATGTTAATGCTAAAAATGCAGGCTAACACCCCAGTATGAGTTGTGATATAGCGAAAGCACCACCCGTTGGTACGGGAACTAAAAGCGAGTAGGTAACAGTAGAAAATAATAAGGAGACAACAAATTTTATAGTGGTTCGGCTCAAAGTCAAGCCTACGTCCACTAAATCTCTTCTATTATCGACTTGATTACAAGTTTCATAATTATTCTTCAATTACAACGTCATTAAAGCAAGCAGTTAGAACTTTCATGCAGAAAAGCTCTTTGAATTCATTTTGAACGAACTTGATCTTTTTTTTAAGATTCCTTGAAGTGTCTTTCGCGTTTGAAGTGTTGTAGAAGTTGCGAAAATAGCAGAGTCACGGCCTTCAGAAATTCTTCCAGGAAAAATCCAGAAAAAATCCCCCTTCAATGTAGAGTAGGCGGGCTATTTATAAGGGAGTTTCAGAGTTAGGTCGTGTAGTGTCATAGGTCGTGATCGACCTAGGGAGTTGTGACCTAAGAGTGATCCCGAGGTAGCATAATTCGTTAGCGACTTAATGGAGCCATCTTGGATGAGATATACGCCGTGAGCGACTTAGCATGTATAGCACAAGAGTTATCTCGGCTTGCTTAGGTCGTAAGCGACCTAATGGAAGAGGCAGTGCGCATGCGGCTTAACCTGAAGCTTGCTAGGTTGTTAGGTCATTGAGACGCTAGGTCGCTAGGTCGTTGAGGCGCTAGGTCGCTAGGTCTTTAGGTTGTTACGTCGCGCCCTGCTATAAGTTATTAAGTCGCTTATGCCTTGAATAATTAAGTCGCTTATTCCCTTAGGTCGTTGAGTCAAATAAGTTGCTAAGTCGTGAAAAAGAGTGGTGTTAACACATTTGTAACTCAATTACATGCCAAAATCCAATTATAATTTAATTACTTATAAACCTCTTTATTTACAAAATCATTCTTTTTATAACTTCACAATTTATAAATCTGCAAATCTTATTTACTTATAAAATCCATTTATAACTTCATTTTAAATATTTACAAAACTCCTTTATAATCCCATCATTTTGATTTATAAAAAATAAATTTTTAAATCTTATATATAAACCATTCATAACAATTTCAAAGATCTCAATTTAAACTATTTACAAAATAGTTAACTTCATATTTCAAAAATCACATTCTGTTTATGTTCCCCAAAAATCATAATTTTTATAACATAAAAATTATACCTTCTATTTATTCAAAATAAATCCATTCCTTTATAACAATTAATAATTTAATAAAACATCTATTTTCAAAATCAACTTAAAAATCCTTTTAAATTCGAATTCATAAATTTAATATTTTTAAATTTCCAAAAATAGGCCGAATGCTGCAACAACGCTAGATACATCAACCACGACATCCAAAACATCATATATCTCATCATGACAGCATATATCACAGTATCTGTAACTAAAACGAATACTAGTGGGGAATCCAGTTGGATCCCTCCAACCTGTCACCTGCAACAAATATACACATTAGAATATGTGTACAATGTCTGCCTCGAGGCAGACGCACGTACAAAGGGTCATCCGCTCATACACAGGAACGTATAGGGTTTCATCTGCTTCAATAGGTAGGAATATATCCAAATACCAATCAATATATATGTAATACATCATTTATCATCCAAATAATCATCAATCAGCATAAAATAAATTTATTCTCACTTATATAAAATATCAGTGATTGATAAAGAGTGAGTTGTAATCACTTTGCTTCCAATAGGAGTTGTAGTGTTTTATTCCGAATAAAATTAAATGAGCGTTTACTTTTACCCAAAATTTACACTAGCTCCAATCTACTCTAAACCAGCTCTAAAATGTAGTGCTCGTTGTTTGTACAAAAATTGGACACAACACTTTTTGGAAGTATTTGAAGAGATAAAATAAAAAAATAAATGGAAAAGGAGGATTATCTAACAAACACTTCAAAAACAGATCAGATAAACACACAGAAACACAACGATTTAGAGTGGTTCGGTGTATAGCCTACGTGAACTATGAAATTGATGTTCTCTGGCTAATTACAACAGTGTACAACGAACTACATCGGTAAATTTTGAGTACAACAGTAGGCTTGGAGTGCAAAAGTGGATTCGGCAGAGTCTGGACGCAGGAGAGCTAAAAGATCGTTTTCCTGTTGGCCCTGGGATGCTATTTATAGGCGTAGGCTACAAATATCCCGCTCAGATCTTAAGAGACCTCTTTTGGCACGTGGACGGGCCCACGCGGTCGATCCCATGTGATTTGCACTCGGTCCGTGATCAATACGAACCAATTTCATATCGATCAAGATTTGGCCCAATCGAGTCAAAATTGAGCAGGAACATTCTTTAGGTTGTACGTAAGCTTCTATGAAAATTTGGTAGCATTTGGACTTGTAGACTGTGAGTTATGATCGATGCAAGCTCGGGTTTTATGTATGCTGTCCTGTTCGCATCGATGCCCCTCGTATCGATCTCTTCGAATTGATCCAGGCATGTGCTTGTAAGTTGATGTGGCGCTAACTCTTTGGATCGATCCATTTTTCATGCCGAGTCAACCGAGTCGTCCAACATTTGCGCCTTGTTCGTATCGATTTGACTTGTTTTTGTTCGAATCGATCGAAGCTACTTTTTTCGTGTCGAGTGCCGTGGTCTTGTTCAAGTCGATCTTAACTATTCTGTTCGTATCGATCAGTTATGTTGTTCTGTTCGAATCGGTTTGCAACGCCTTGTTTGTAACGTTTGTTTGATGTTCAATTCATATCGATCCTTGGTCGAATGATACGAATTGACTCCCATCGATGGATTAGAAATCGAACAAGGCCAAATAGATACGAATTGGAGTCTACGTGATGGATACGAACAGAGGGACACTTGATGGATATGAACAGAGGGACGCTTGATGGATACAAATAGAGTGGTCATGGATGGATTCGAACAGATCGACTCGAACAAGGCCTTTTGATTGGATACGAACGACTTGTTTACTTGAGTTGTATTGATCATATCGTGAGCATACTAACTCCAACTGACTTGAAATTTGGAATGTTGCCTTTGAAAGCTTCACTTGTCATGTCATATCAATTGTAGCTCGATCCGGACATGGACAAAATTTATCGATATCCATAGTGAGCCTGCGTATAATCGATATTTGTGATGAGCGGTCTTTAGTTTTCAGTCAATTCCTTGATATCACGACCTTGCCAAAAGGAGGGATAAAATTAACCCCCCAAAGTATGTCTTGTGAGAACATGACGTGCTTTAAATGATCATTTCTTTCATTCTGAACAGTTCTGTCTGACTTGTCGACCGATTGTTGTCTTTTCGTCAAAAGATATAACCTTTGATTGATTTTCCAGTAATACGAATTGTTGACCGCCAACTGTTGTATCGTGCACTATTGTAACTGACTGTAATTGTTCATCAGGTGGACCTATGAATTTTGATAATTGAAAGTTAGTTCGATATACTTGCATATATGTTAACCTGACTCTCGTTAACGTTCGCACGTTCACAAGTCGTTGTCAGCTTTTTTATCGAATTCCGTATCGATTCTCTCCTGAATCGATGCGAAACTCAAGTTGTAACAATGCTTGATGGTTGTTTTGGAATGTCCCTTCATATCGATCCTCTCCTAGATCGATGTAAAAGGTCGAAAGATTGTTCTCATATCAATGTAATTCTAATTGATGGATACAAAATATACATTTTGCATCGATGGATACGAGTTTCGGTGAATTCCAGAGTAATAGGTATGAAGTTGTTACTTCGTTTCGATGGACTTATGAGGGATGCAAATAGAGCAGCTGGTTCTCGGGGTACTTTTCGTATCGATGTGTTCCACGTGGATTTGAATCTTTGCAGGCTCGATAGCAATGGACATGGAGTGCGCATTACGTATCGGTAGAATCTAGTAATTCAGATAAGTTGTTGCAAGTTTCGTATCGATAACACCTGATTCGATGGATATGAATAACTCCTTCGTATCGCTTTGAGGAGAAACTTATCGAAACCAGTTGCAATGACCGGGAGATGAATCGTTTTTCTTCTTACCTAGGTCCATATAAATACTGTTTTGTACTCAGAAATTTTTTCACTTTTTTTCTGCTTTTTACTCTTGCCTTCGCGTCGATAAGGAACTCGAGAAAGAAAAACTGCCTTCATCCCTAAATCAACATAATCCCTTAATCTCGTGCGACTATATCTTAACTTAGGTAAATAGTCAATGAATTCATGTTGAAAATGATGAGACTCGAATTAAATGCTGGCTCGTCCAAAGCCGTTGTCGGTTCGGTCATTGTTGATGCCAGAATTTGATTGGAATAAATTCGAGAAGGAGCAACGGTGGGTTAACTGCTTGGGGAAGAAGGAGTAAGGAGTGATACGAAGAGGAAAAAATCGTATCGATATGTGACGAAGGGAGAAATCATATCGATCTAGGTAAGACGAGGCTTCGTATTGAACAAAGGATACACTTCGTATCGATCAGTGGCATTGTCTTCATACCGACCAACTAACGGCGGATTTCTTACCTATGGATATGTAATGCCATTCATATCGATAAGCCTTAATCGATACAAATTTTAGAACTGGGGATCAATAATTCGGTCGATATGAATTACGGTTCGTTGATCGATACAAACAGAAGGATGTTGCATCGATACGAGATATCCTTTTGGTGATCGATGCAAATGGACGCACCATGATCGATACGAACTGCTGCTTTCTGGATGAATACGAATTGCAATGTTCGTGATCGATATGAATTGAACCTCTGGTGACCAATCGACGTCTTGCTGGATCGATGTAAAAGGTCGAAAGATTGTTCTTATATTGACGTAATTCGTATTGATGGTTACTAAATATACATTTCGCATCGATGGATACGAGTTTCGATGAACTCCATAGCAATGGGTATGAAGTTATGACTTCGATTCGATGGACTTATGAAGGATGCGAATAGAGCAGCTGGTTCACTGGGTACTATTCATATCGATGTGTTTCACGTGGATTTGAATCTCTGCAGGCTCGATAGCAATGGACACGGAGTGCGTGTTCCGTATTGGTAGGATCCAGTAATTCAGATAAGTCGTTGCAAGTTTCGTATCAATTAGACCTGAGTCGATGGATACAAAAACTTCTTCATATCGCTTTGAGGAGAAACTTGTCGCAACCAGTTGCAATGATCGAGAGACGAATCATTTTTCTTCTTACCTTAGGTCCATATAAATACCATTTTGTACTTAGAAATTTTTTCACTTGCTTTCGACTTTTTACTCTTTCCTTCGCATCGATATGGAACATGAGAAAGAAAAACTGCCTTCATCCCCAAATCAAACTAATCCCTTAATCTCGTGCAATTATATCTTAACTTAGGTAAATAGTCAACGAATTCATGTTGAAAATGAAGGGACTCGAATGTTAATGCTGGCTCGTCCAAAGCCGCCGCAGGTTCCATCATTGTTGATGCCGGAATTTGGTCGGAATAAAGCCGAGAAGGAGCAGTGGTATGTTAACTTCTTGGGGAAGAAGGAGTAAGGAGGGACACGAAGAGGAAAAACTCGTATCGATCTATGAGGAAGGGAGAAATCGTATCGATCTGGGCATGACGAGGCTTCGTATCGAATAAAGGATACACTTCGTATCGATCGGTGGCAAAGTCTCCATATCGACCAACTAACTGTGGTGTTCGCATCGATGGATATCCAATGGCATTCGTATCGATTAGCCTTGATCGATACGAATTTTAGAATTGGGGATCAATAATTCGATCGATACGAATTATGGTTTGTTGATCAATACGAACAGAAGGATGTTGCATCGATAATAAATATCCTTTTGGTGATCGATGCGAATGGACGCACCATGATCGATACGAACTGCTAATTTTTGGATCGATGCGAATTGCGATGTTCGTGATCGATATGAATTGAACCTCTGGTGACCGATCGACGTCTCGACCATGATGGATACGAAAATTTTGAATAATTGAACACTTAACTCCGACGAGCTTTAATCTGTCATAATTGGACTTGACCGTTGAACTGCATATTTGACTATCCTTCGAAGCTTGTCGATGGAACTGTAACTCAACAAAATCTTTACAAGTCGTAACTCAGATCGATCTCTAAAGTATAGCACGGTTGTGACAGTCAGCGATGACGGTCACTCCGATTTAATTTTGAAGTCTCATTGTTTGAATATTTTTTCTAACTCTATATACTTTCTTAAGCAACATGTAGCACTGCACTGCACAACACATTCACTTCACACTAGAGAATACACGGGCTTATTATCGTCTAATGATGGTTTTTCATAAGTTAGTTAATTATGGAGTCCACAAGCTCACAACCGCAAGAAACTCAGAGTTTACTCCCCTTAATAATAGAGATACCGGCCATCGTGCCCGAAATCATCGACCCAGCTCCGAATGAGCTCCGAGGTGCTATTTTTATCGGTAACCCACAAAATTTTGTTCCGTCAAATGTCTCTAAAGATATGTTTGGACAAATATGCCTAAGACATAGCTTGTCGCTGGAGGACGTACTATTATCAGGACCGAATGATAGACCGCATGCTCCCCTAGAGGGATTTACCGCCTTTAATCGCCATGCATGCACATCGGGAACACTTCCTCCATTCAACCAGTACATTAGAGAAGTGTTGTCTTTCTTCGGCATTACTCCATCGCAGCTATATCTCAATGGATACGCTTTGCTGAACAGCCTATTTATTGTATTTATGGAGCATCTTTTTCGACCACCGACCCCCATCGAGATCAGATACTTATTTAATGTCAAGAGTCGGGGAGATAGTCCCTTGTTCACATTCCTAGAGTTAGTCAGGAATTGTCAAGTTGTGATCAGCTCCTAGACTAGGCATAGTTATTTTAGAACAGAGTGGTTCTATGTCCGATGTCCTCCAGGATTCGCCAACCGATGGTTAGTCAGACGTAAGTGCTGCAATCTCTTCAAGTAGTTAATGAGATAATCATAACTTATACCAAAACTAATATCTTCTTTCCTTTACAGCTGTAATCCCACGACCCGAGGACACACACTTTAAAGAGATAGTTTGTGTCCCTCAAGAAGTGCCGAATGAGATGAGGGAAATAGAGTCGGTTGACAGACCATAACTTGAAGATCGTTGGGTTAATCGAGCGAAATTAGAGTATAAGGCTCGAAGGAACATTGAGGGCAGTCCCGATGAGACGGGTGAAGCGCAAAGTGCTCGAGGCCGTAAGTTTCGAGAAGGGTGGCGAAGAAAGTATGCCCACGAACAATGAACCCGTAGCTGGGCCTTCTGGCAGCTTTCAGGATCTTGAGGGAAGGAGAAAAGGCAAGGTCGCAGCCCATAAGCATTCTAAATTTAAGAGATGGAAATCTGTGATCGTGTCTCTCCCTATTTCTAGTATTTGGATTTCATAGGCTCCTCCCTCGCAAGTAGGGAAACTTTTCGAAGGGCTTGCCGATATCCCAACTCCGGATTATGTGTCACTTCAACACGACGCCGAATTAGAGGAGCTTCAGAGTGCCTTACACTTAAGCAAGTCTCTTCCCACAAGTGTGGCTGACATTTCTGGTTGGTCGGGGGGTTGCACATACATATACACCTCACGACACTATCTGATTTTCGATCACAAATTGTTTACTCCAGGAGATTATTAACTTTTTTCTCTTATTTTGTAGATACAATATCTGGACGTGGGTCGATGTTGGGAGTCTTCGCTCAGCTCGTCGATCCTCTTCGTATTATGACTCGCGTAGGAGAGAGGCAGAGGGGGGTTATGATCCTGGATACTCTAGCCAGGAAAGATATGACAGGGATAAGGACAGGGACTACAGACATAGATCTGATCCCGCTGTCCACCTCCTAGAATCCCTACACACCCCTCAAGCTATGAAAACAAACTATAGAGCCTCCCCGCCATAAATCATCTTCCCAACCCTCTAGGCCTCAATCACGCCATCGTAGACATGAGGACAAAATCCCCATTGTCACTGAACATGCTATTGCTGAGTCCACCGGGGAAGGGGCTATTAGAATCGCTCAACTGAAGAAGGATATTTCGAATATTTGCTTTGATGGTTAAATATTCCCTCCGCATTTAAAGAGAATTCCAGCAAAAGCAGAGAACACGATGCATGATTATATTCATGTCATCTACACTCAGTATAAGGAGTGGGCGAAGGCCGTAGAGAAAGCATCAAAGCTGGCCTTTGAGCGGGCAACCACCATAGAGAAATTGGAAAACGAGCTCGCTCATAAGGATCAAATCATCCAAATGCTTAATGATGAAGCCGAATCCTCCCAAAAGTCAAAAATAGAGGCCATTCAAAAGGCCGACGAGGCGAACTTGGCCATGGAGAGGATGAGGCAGACACACTTTTCCCTGTTGGAGGAGATAGACCACCGGAACACCACTGTCACTGCCAAGCAAGATGCGGCTCTCAAAGAACTTAACGAGCTTAAAGCCAGATTCTCCGAAATTATCAAGGAAAGGGATGACGCAAATAGCCCAGCCCGGGAGGCATATGAACAGGCCATAGTGCTCCTAGGCGAATGAGATGCGGCGGCGGATAAAGTATGTGTGGTGGAGACTAAGGTTGAGGAGAAGGTCCAAATGGCGGAGTCCAGGCTAGAGGCTAACATTGAAGATCTCTCCATCACCTATAATGCCAACGTCTTGAAAATAGGAACTAGCCTAGCTTGATAACTATCCGACACACTTATACAATGCCTGGGGCCATCTAGTTGAGGTTGAGAAAGCTGCCCATTAGGGCGAACCGGTCGACGAATTCGAGCTTGAGAGCCGAGTGCTGAACGAAAGGAAAATTCTCCATGTTGCTATGATTTTGTATGAGAAGGAGAAGCTTTGCGCTCAGCATTCAGAAGTTGTAGAAGGTTCTGATGTCGAGCACAACGATACAAGTCCCGAAACTCTTATGCCGACTTAGCCTGAACCGACCTCTATGGTTGAATCTCAATCCACTTCTGCTTACAACCCGGATCAACCATAGATAACTCAAGCTAGCGAGCAACTTTGTGAGGCTGTTCAACCGTCAACAAATCAAACTGAGGAAGGTAATCTAAAAATTTCGTATACTTGTTCACGATCGGAAGCTTCACTTGAAAACTTAATAACAGCTTTTCTTTTCTCTTTCCAGAGATTGCAGTCACATCAGTCGCGCCTCCTGCAACTCGAGAATCACATCATGTGTAGGAGGCCATCGTAACTGAAGCGGTAATTACAACAACTACCATGCCAATTGACGGAATGCAGGGGTGCACACTTTTCTTTGATGAACAGATGATGGAGGAACTTCTCGGTCATCACAGTGTCCCCTTTGTGGATCTGCATTTGTCATGAGCGGGAGCGCACCGGCGACTAGCTCCTCAGGCCCAATTGCAGGTATTCTAGGCGATGCGCAAACACACCACGAGGAGGAAATTGTAGCTGAGATTATTGCTGAAATGGAAGTAGCAGCCCAGACCAGTAGCTTTAGAGGTGGCATGGCGAGACCCGGCCCAGCTTCATTGAGGATGATATCTCCCGACGGTACTGTCGTCGATACCAACGCACCTATTCCGCCTCCTATAGTGGATCCAGCCCCACTGACTCCGCCTGCAGGAAGTATTCCTATTCATTTGAGCTTGGAAGAGGAGGTGGATATAATGCCACCCACTAGAGATCAGCCGCCGAAAGGTAAAGGCTCGAAGAGGAAAATCACTGGCAGCTCCAACGGGTCCAAGTCGAAGAAAAAACCAAGGAAAAAGAAAGAGTATATAGGCCTCTTCGGCACATTTTTGGGTTGATAGGAAATTTTCTTCTGTTTTTCTTTGATAGGCCGTGTATAGGTGCGGGTTCAGCCCCTGCTGGTAGGATTTTTGGAGATAACTGTACATAAATTCCTTCCACAAATGGTTGAATTGAAATTTCTATTTTGGCCTCAACTCAATTATTGTTCGTTTGCTTAAGTATTCCATTATGTGAATTCTAGTCCAGTGCACTTGTGAAGTTTCGACCTCTGAGTCGAGTTCGTTTTTACTTGTCAAGTCCTGAAATTACAGACATGAGTCATAACCGGAGATTAAGTTGAATTTTAATGTTGCATTACTTCAGTTAATGGTTTACACTTAAGCTTTGCCCCCAGCTTCGGGGATGAGTTGTAAATATCGGCCAGCGATTGCGTTTCGCCTTTATTTCGTCGAGCTTAACATCGTTAAATCGATGCTGAAACAGGTGAGAGTCGAGTGGTCGAATCACACTTGCTCACTTATTAATGATCACATCCGCACTCTGGGGATTTGCATCTGTATTTCGGTCGTCGATCATGCCTGTTTAAGTTTTAAGTATGTGTCCACGCTATGGGGACTTAAGTTAGTTTACGAGGGGTCATTCACACCTGAGTTATGTTTATACTTTGACCACACTCTGGGGACTTAGAGTTATTTGCGGTCGATACTCTAGTTCGCACTCTGGGAATCCGAAGATAGTCGACGTTTATACTCCAGTTTGGACTCAAAACTTGAAGTTGGTTGATGTTTATACTCCAACTCACACTTTGGGAAATTGGAGTTGATGTTTATACTCCATTTCGCACTCTGGGAATTCAGAGTTGGTGTTTGTACTCCGATTCGCACTCTGGGAATTCGGGGTTGATGTTTATACCCCGATTCGCATTCTGGAAATTCGGAGTTAGCCGACAGACGGTCAGTCATGTCTATTTAGGCATTTAAATTTCGTTCGCACTCCGGGAATGACAGATTTACCAGGACCGTGGATGGTCGATTCACATCCACCCTGAGTTAATAAGTGAGATCGTTAGATGGACGGGTCCATCCTCCTCGAACTTGGTTAAGATATGGTCAAAGTCGTTAGGTGGACGGATCTACCCCCTTCGAAACTGCATTCATAAGTTATTACTCCAGCTCGCACTTTGGGAGACTGAAGTTAGTTAAAGGATTGTCGTGTGTCAATCCTTCTTTGGCTTCAGTGTGATAGCTTTCTACCGAGCTCGGATTTCACTTATTGAGTGGCCGGTCGTATCACTGAAACTCCCTATTTGAATAAATCCCACCTTATGGTGGAACTTAGCTCTTCAGACATCGTGATGGTTGTATGATACATTCAATAAATGACAGCTCTGGCTTAAAGAGATGGCATTTTATTATTGAAATGAGAAAATACGGCAAAGTCAGTTGCCTTGTTACAAATTCAAATTTCGAAATGTGGAAACAAATTGCAAATGAAAAATAGACTAAATAAATAAAGCCTGTCATGTGTAGTAGCGACGGAGACTCTCACTGTTCCAGGCTCTTGGCAAAGTAAAACTATCAACGGTTGATAGCTTAAATGTGCCATCTCTGAGCTTTTGTTCAACCACACATGACCCTTCCCACATTGGTTTCATGTGTGAAGGAACCTGATAGATTCTTTTGAGGACGAGGTCTCTGAGTTCAAAGGTTCGGGGTCGGACCTTGGCACTGTATAGTCTGGCGACTAGACTTCGGTATGCGGCTGCCCTCAAATCAGTCTCTTCGCGCTTCTCATCCAACAAATCCAAGGATTCAGCAAGTAGTATGGCTTTTTCTTTGGATCATAATAAGTCACACGATAAGAAGGTACTTCCATCTCGACTGGAATAATGGCTTCTGAGCCATCAGTAAGAGAGAATGGTATGTGTCCGGCCACAGACTTATGGGTTGTTCGATAAGCCCATAAAGCCCTAGGAAGTTCATCAACCCACTTACCCCCGGCCTTTTCCAGTCCTTTCTTTAGAATAGACTTGATAACCTTATTAACAGCTTCAACCTGGCCATTCGCTTGAGGGTGTGTTACTGTAGAGAATTTCTTCTTTATGTAGAATCGTTGGAAGAAATCTTTGAACTCAGCACTGTCGAATTGGGTCCCGTTATTAGTGATGGTAGTGTGTGGGAGACCAAATTGGCAGATAATGTTGTGGACTACAAAGTTGATCACCTTCTTCGCCGTGATTGTAGCAAGAGGTTCAACTTCGGCCCACTTAGTAAAGTAATCAACTGCGACGATGGCGTACTTTGCACCACCTTTAGCCAGAGGTAGGGAGCCAATGAGATTGATGCCCTATACTGCAAACAGCCATAGACTGAAAATTTGGGTTATCTTAGTAGGTGGGGATCAAGGAATTCGAGCATGCTTTTGACATTTATCGCATTTCCTGGCGTAATCTGCTGCATCGCGGTTCACAATCAGCCAATATTATCCGTATCGGAGTACTTCCTTAGCAAGAGCTTTCCCCTCGGTGTGATCACCACATTCTCCTTCGTGTACATCATGTAATACTCGCTTAATTTGATCGTGAATGATACATTGGAGTAAAGGAACGGAATATCCTCTTCTATACATGATTCCATCCTAAATAGTGAACCACAAGGCTTTTCGTAGAACCTGTCTCTTCTCACTCCTGCGCTCAGGTAATGTTGCATGCTCAAGGTAATCTCGGAACGGAGTCATCCACGAATCCTTATCGGGAGTGATTTCAAATATCCAGTCTGTCTCCATCTGATCGATGCTTGGAGAAGATAACGTTTCCACCAGAACGAGTCCCATTTGTTGTGATTCGCTCGTACTTGCTAACTTTGCCAATGAATCGGCCTTTTGAATGGGCTCACGGGGTATGTGGAAGATGGCATAATAATCAAACAGATTAAGAATCTCCTGGACTCAAGCTAGGTAAGCAGCCAGCCTTCGATCTTTTGTCTGATATTCACCCCGAACTTGACACACAACTAATTATGAATCACAACAAATTTCCACAGCAATGATTCTCAAATCTCGGGCAAGTTTTAATCCGGCATGCAAGGCTTCATATTCAACTTCATTATTTGCCGTACGAAAATCAAACTTTAGAGCATAACATATGGATCGACCTTCGAGGGTTTTAAGTACAATTCCAGCACACGAGCACCAGTCGTTTGATGCACCGTCAGTATGCAGCTTCCAGATATACTCGAGAGATTCACTAGTTTCGGACAAGTCCTCTGGGATGGTAAACTCGGCTATGAAATCCACTAGGACTTTTCCATGAATAGCTCGCCTCTGAGTGTAAGTAAAATCAAACTGGCTCAGTTCAATATTCCATTTGAGTAACCTACCAGACGTTTCAGGCCATGCAAGGACCTGACGTAATGGCTGATCGGTATAAACAGTGATAGGATGAGCTTGAAAATACAGACAAAGCTTCCTTGAGGCAATAACGAACAATAAGCTAACTTCTCTAGCTTTGGATAATTTCTCTTAGCCCCGGTTAGTCGTTTACTAATGTAGTAGACTGGTTTTTGCACTCGTCTTCCTCCCGAACTAAGGTAGCACTAATTGCGTTTTCTTATACCACTAAGTAAAGGTACAATTGCTCATGATCGATAGGCTTTGACAAAATAGGCGGTGTGGAGAGGTGTTGAATTAGTGCTTGGAATGCGCCCTCACATTCCATGGTCCATTCAAAATTCCGTTCCCCTTTTCGAATCAAATCAAAGAAAAGAATGCATTTGTCGGTGGACTTTGAAATAAACCTGCTCAATGCTGCTACTTTCCCGTTGAGGCTCTGGACTTGCTTTATGGTTCTTGGAGTCTCAAGATATCTGATCGCCCTGATATTTTCAGGATTTGCTTCGATTCTTCGAGCGTTGACGATAAACCCAAGGAATTTTCCAAATGCGACCCAAAAGTGAAATTTCAATGGGTTGAGCTTCATCTTATATATTCGAAGGATACTAAACATCGATTCCAAGTCTTTAATATGATCAGTGGAGAAACGTGACTTCACCAGCATATCGTCTACATATACTTCCATGGTATTTCCGATCTGGTTAGCGAACATTCGATTGACTAGTCATTAGTATGTCGCCCTGGCGTTCTTGAGTCCGGAAGGCATGACTTTGTAGAAATAGAGTCCCAGATCGGTAATGAAGCTGGTATGTTCTTGGTCGGGTAAGTGCATGGGTATATGGTTGTAACTGGAATATGCATCCATAAAGGATAAGAGTTCGTCTCCAGCCGTTGAATCTACGAGCTGATCAATTCGAGGAAGTGGAAAACTATCTTTCAAGTCTGAGTTGTCAACACATGTTCTCCATTTTTCATTTGGCTTTCGGACAAGTACAAGATTGGATACCCGCTCCGGGTATAAGACATCTCGAATAAACCCATTTGATTTTAACTTATCGACCTCTTCTTTAAGGGCGGCAGATCTCTCTGGATCCATACCACGCTTTTTTTGCTTGACCTAGATGTACCGTGGGTCAATATTCAACGTGTGGCTCGCGATGTCTGGCGAGATTCCACACATGTCAGAATGCATCCAGGCTAAAATGTCGAGGTTTACCTAGAGAAATTCAACCAATTCCTCTTGCATTTGTTGGCTTAATTGAGACAAAATCTTTATCATTCTAGAATCATCGCTATCATCGATTGGACATCGATTGTCAGTTCGGCCAGAGAAGCTTGACTGTCTTTACTTTCTTCTTCACTTTTGTTATCTCTCCGGTCAATATCTCTTTGGAATAGGTTGGGGTGCCTGGGCCTGGGCCTAGGCACCAATTGTCAATTTTCAATAAAATGGGCGCAGAGAGATTCCTCTACGCCCTTTCCTTTTCCCTTTCGCTGCGCCCCACGCAGCTTAGCAACATAACAGGCTCGTCCAGCAGCTTGATCTTCTTGAACGACTCCAACCCAATGATCGATGGGGAATTTTAGAGTCAAGCACCATGGGGAAATGGCTGCCTGAATTCAGCTAGGGTCGGTCGGCCCAAGAAAGCATTATACGACGAGTCTATATCCAAAACAACAAACTGTAGTGTTCGAACTCTCCAACGCTCTCCAACTTCCAACTCCACTGGTAGTTCCACTAGTCCAGTAGGTATAGTAGCGTTCCCATTGAAGCTGTGGATTCGAGACCGGCAAGGCTTCAAATCTTTGGCTTTGATTTTCATTTTTTCTTAGGCTCGCTTGAACAAGATATTAACAGAACTTCCACTATCAACCAAGATCCTCTTCATCCAAGCAGGACCTACCTGAGCTGATATGACAAGTGGATCAATAGTGGGGACTTCGACCTTGTCAGCACCTCTATTTAGAAACACAATGTCATCAGTCATCGTCTTCTGTTGTTTGGCCAGAGCCCCATCATCAAAACTACTACAACACTCGAAGTTCGTATGCCTAATAAGACTGGCAAACGACTCCATTTCCTTCCAGCTTCGATCTGTTGGATGAGGACCACCACTTGAAGTACTTAACACTAACCTCCTGCCGGTACGAGCGGGTTCCTCTTGTCTCGCCTGATTAGGTACGTTATTTTGATTCGATGGGCTCGCACAAACTATTTTAACTTCCTCTCTCTTATCAACTTCTCAATGAGATCTTGCAAATGACGAACTCATTTGTATTATGGCCATAGCTCTAGTGAAATCAACATTGGATCTGCCTTTTCGATGATGGCTTCGGAGTAGGCGTCTTGTACTGGATAGTATTGCAGGTTTGTAGATATACATTCTCCAGCGACGTATTCAGTGGAGTATAATTATCAAACATAGAAGCCCTACATCGCGAGCCATGGTTCTGATCCCACTTTCTATTCAGATTCCTATTGCCTTTTTACCGAGTCTGTTTATTCTGTATATTCAACTGAACTTTTATGAAACTCCCCCTAGACTGTTTAATTGCAACATTACTTTGAATTCTTTCCATTCTAGTCCCTACGTCATCCTGTTTCCTAGACTGTTTCACATCCTCCGTTCTCAAGAATTGGGCTGCCTTGGAATAGAGATGGTCCAATGACACAGGGGGTTTCCCGGCCAACCAGTTTCCGAATTCAGAATCAGGGTCAATCTTCTTAATCAATGCCATAAGAATGGAGTTATCATTAAGGTTGCTGGTCTCAGCACAAGTAGCATGGAATTTTTCTAAATAACGTCGGAGTGTCCCTCCAGGAGCTTGAGTGACACTAGACAGAGTGTTAACATCCTTCGGCCTTGCGACATGCATCCGAAACTGCTCAACAAACTTCATCGCTAGTTGGTCAAAACAAGAAATAGATCGATGTGGAAAATGAGTGAACCACATAGTAGTTATGCCCTCCAAATAGATCGGGAAGCTTCGATATTTAACTGCTTCGTCAGCCCGTGCAACATTCATCAGCCACTCATACTTCAGGATGTATTGGTTGGGATTAGAACATCCTTCATAAACTGGTAAAGTCGGCATCTTAAATTGCTGAGGTGGTTCAGCATAAAGTATTTCATCAGTAAAGGGAGTATGAATCCGGGAGATTCCCCAGTCGTCATTAGTGAGGCCTTGACTCTCTCGAATCATATGACGGATCATCGTGGGGATGTCTGGCATTTGTACATTTTGTGCACGTTGGGCCTAGGTGTGGTCGGATTCCACAATGCGAGGTTGGACCTGTCACGGTCGACGGTCTGTATCTCGCCTCCTTGGCTCGAAGTTCTATGGAACATAGGGTTAGGGAGTATGTCCGTATTGACGATGGTTCGGATCTGACTCATTTCGGGCATCAATTCTTGGTTCAATAGCAGCAGTGGTAGCACGGTTGTCTGTGGTGTAATAAGGAACAGTACCTCCCCAGAAGGAGGGTCTAGTCTGGTAGCTGGTTGACGGGCCAACTCTAGATTGCCTAATGTTCAGCGTAGGTTGATGTCCGGTAGCTTGGGTGCAACTCCCGTCTAGCCGTGGGCGCGTAGATCTGTGATGGTAATCTGAAGAGGCTGAACTCTCCATGGATGAATAGGAGGCTTGATCCCTCCTGGATCTCCTACACCTTTGGCGGTTTAGCTGATTAGTCAATTCTGTGTTTGCACGCAACTGTTGAGTGAGTTTCTAACAGCTTTGAGTCAGCTCTTGCATAAGCATTTGAAATTCTTCCTTGGCAACAGGGCCTGACGGATACGATGGTTCGACAACATTCTGATTTTATGGAGGCAGTTGTATAGGATTCTATCTGTCCCGTTCTTCTTGATCTGCAGCTGTAGAAGTGGTCCTTGTGCTAACCATGGTGGATGATGGAGCCTTTCTTAGATCTGATGCAAATCTGAATAGGATGGAAGAACTCTGAACTTGAGATCTGGATCTTCTTCTCAGATTTGTGCAATCCGGTATCGATAGTAGATCCAAATACCAGGAGAAAAATTGTGTTGTTCTTAGTGAAAGCAGCAAAGTGTTTGTACCAAAATTGGGCACAATACTTTTTGGAAGTATTTGAGGAGATAAAATGAAGTAAATAAATGGAAAAAAAGGATTATCTAACAAACACTTCGAAAACAGATCATATAAACACACAAACACAATGATTTAGAGTGGCTCGGCATATAGCCTACGTTTACTATGAAATTGATGACTTCATTGATGTTCTCTGGCTGATTACAACAGATTACGTACAACGAACTACTATGGTAAATTTTGAGTACAACTGTTTTCTTAGAGTGCAAAAGTGGATTTGGCAGATTTTGGACGTAGGAGAGCTAAAAGATCCTTTTCCTATTGGCCCTAGGATGCTATTTATAGGCATAGGCTGTAAATATCTCGCTCAAATCTCGGGAGACCTCTTCTGGCACGTGGGCAGGCCCACGTGATCGATCCTACGTGATTTGCACTTGGTTCGTAATCATTACAAACCAATTTCGTAACGATCAAGATTTGGCCCAACCGAGTCGAAATTGAGCAGGAACCTTCTTTAGGTTGTACGTAAGCTCCTGTGAAAATTTGATAGCATTTGGACTGGTAGATTGTCAGTTATGATCGATTAAAACTTGGGTCTTACGTGTGCTGCCCTATTCGCATCGATGCCGCTCGTATCGATCTCTTAGAATCGATCCAGGCACATGCCTGCAAGTTGACGTGGCGCTAACTCTTCGGATCGATCCACTTTTCATGCCGAGTCGACCGAGTTGTCCAACGTTTGTGCCTTGTTCGTATCGATTTGACTTGTTCTTGTTCGAATCGATCGAAGCTACTCTGTTCGTGTCGAGTGTCGTGGTCTTCTTCGTGTCGATCTTAACTGTTCTGTTCGTATCGATCAGCCATGTTGTTCTGTTCATATCGGTTCATAATGCCTTGTCGTAACGTTCGTTTGATGTTCAATTCGTATCGATCCTTCATCGAATGATGTAAATTGACTCCCATTGATGGATTCGCAATCGAACCAGGCCAGATGGATACGAAATGGAGTCTATGTTGTGGATACGAATAGATGGACACTTGATGGATACGAAAAGAGGGACACTTGATGAATACGAACAAAGGGACGCTTGATGGATACGAACAAAGGGACTCTTGATGGATACAAACAGAGTGGTCATGGATGGATTCGAACAGATCGACTCGACTAAGGCCTTTTGATTGGATACGAACAGCTTGTTTACTTGAGTTGTATAGATCATATCTTGAGCATACGAACTCCAATTGACTTGAAATTTGGAAGGTTGGCTTTCATAGCTTCGTTTGCCATGTCATATCAATTGTAGTTCGTTCCGGACTCGGACAAAATTCATCGATATCCATAGTGAGCTTGCATATAATCAATATTCGTAATGAGTGGTCTTTAGTTTTCAGTCAATTCCTTGATATCATGGCTTTGCCAAAAGGCAGGATAACACTCGTCAATACGAACCCAATACAACCTGTTTCGTCAAAATTGAACTTCGTATGAATAAACTATGCATTTTATAAGTTGCACGATTTATATAAATTAATTAATTACATCATTAGCCGTTAATTATCGTCATTAGCTTAATTAAACCTCTCCAAATCTTTTCGTAACCCTTCTCCTTCCCGTAATCTACCATTTCACCAAAACCATTTCATGTGAACGTTCCCTCGACAATCCACGCCTCCATGACGCACTAGAACACAATCGAACTCCTCCACCTCGAAGCCCGCACCCTGCTACACCACTGGCCAAGGACCGGCCATATCTGACCTTCCCTACACCTGAGAAACGCCTCCAATAGCAGCAGAAACGTGGCCTATTACCTCCCTCCATGTTGCGCCATATTCGATCATTACCGTTGATCTCAAAGCTCTCGATGAGCTCCCTAACTTTGTAGTTGAAAGTTTTTGCTAATTATTGATGGATTGAGAGATATAGAAAGGGAAAGGGAACGAATTTCTGGTCATTGAATAGAAAAGTGGCAGCTTGCCCTAGTTTGGATTAGGGTTTGTGAAAATAGAGAAAAATATGGCCTTTTATAGAAAATTTCACGACACTATTCACTCGTAAATTTTTCGAACTCCAAATGAAGCGTGCCGCCTGCCGTTTATAATGTTTTACCCTTAATCTGAACACAATGGAATATATATATAGGGAGCCAATTCGATCGTATTTGGAAGATAGGTTTTTGAATTGACTATTTAAATTTTAAAATTTACCTAAACAAATTTCTACGCGTTTTAGCCTGCCATGGACAAACTGTAAATCCGATTGACACGAAATTTGAAATCTTACAATAATATGACATTATGGATCAAATGAAACTAGTTTCATCAAAATCTGAGACAGTTTGAAAAATGACTATTTTTACACGTTAATCAAATATTAAAATATTCAATTTCTACAAATTAACTTTCAATTCAATTTTAAAAGCTCGCTAATATCATTATAATTCAAATAGAATTTAATTCAACTTTATAAATTATATTCATTCACATTAAATCTAAATTTCAATTATTTCTGTAATTTCAAATATTAAATTAACAATTTAATTATCCAATTAAATCACTATATTGGAAATATAAGTTATTCAACTTATAAAATTTACTTGTGAATAGTTAAAATCAATTAAATATATGAGTTTTGAATGACTGAAATTCTGGGTCGTTACAGAAGAGGTGCTTCTCCATACTAGAAATGATCGCTCAGAAGTTGAGCTGATGGTGCAGTTCCTTGGTGTTGAAGAGATAAAGATGCGTACTGTAAGGAAAGCGTTCTTCGCCGCAGAGGACGAAATGGCCATTGCCAGCATTGCTGGTGGTACAAGTGCTCTTATTGGCCCAAGCTCCTTCGGTTAACACAAAGTACCTTCTTCGAAATTCATAGAGCCACTGATGATTGTTCCTACTTTGGTAACAGCTGCGACAACTGAGCCTTATGTCCCTGCCCCTACAGTAAGATAGTTTGAAGTTGAAGTCCAAGAGAAGAGTTTCGATTTAGGCATTTCCCTTATTTCACTAGTGCTTTAGGAACTCAATTTCATTCTAGAGTCCTCTAATAAATTATACGACTCTCTTTGTGAACTTATAAGTCAGTTGGATGTTCCACCTCTTCCTCTCGCCTCTTAAAGATCAAGCACGAAAGCAATTTTCAATATGTCAACAATTGTTTCCACCGGCATGACTGCATCAATTCATCCTTCCAGCTCTGGCCTAGCTGCAATTCTCAATAGACTGCACCCTTGAAAGGACTAGAAGACATTTCCGTCACAAGAGTAGGACGTTCAAATTATTGGTGTTTTTTACCCAACCGACCAAATGACGATGGTAGAGAGGCTGCAAAAGAAGACCTACGAAAAGATGAAGTTAAAGACAGAGCCAAGAATCATCCATCCCAGAGTTATTCCATTCATGATCAGGACCAGAAAGCCAAAGCTTGGAGGCACACTCATTAGTGGGTCTGTGGAGCTTGATTCTGGTACCAAAGGAGGGTCCATGGATCAAGACTGGCAAGTCAAAGCCTAGAGACCGGTCCAGGAAAGGACGATAAAGGTAGCCAAGGTGCCAAGAAACCTAAACTCAATAATACGCTGGTGGAGCATTTCAGTTTTCTACATGTTGTCTTGATTGAGTTTGTACTTTGTTTCTTTTCGTTCTGTGATGTCACTGTATTGGACGAGTCTGTATTCTCCTTTTTTGGCATTTGAAAACTGCAGATTTTGTGCAGATACAACCCCTGCTATTTGTCTTATACATACAAGATATTAGCAGTAATGAAAGGTTGGCATTTCCAACGTTATCTTACTTGTTCACCTCTCCTGCATTCTATGTGTTATGCCAGTCCATACATAACTTCATGTGTATATAATATGACTGCTTTTCCTGCAATTTCCTATATTATATACTTCTACTTCTAAGTGATGTGTTTATTTACCACAACTCCATGCATGTAAATATTATTCGCACAATTATTCAGCAAGTTTTAATACTCAGCTCTATTTTGATTGCAACAATGCTTTGTTCGGCTTTAAAGAACTGCAGTGCAACTTAATTTAGCCAATTCTGTTGTTGCTTCTATCTGAACCAGTTCGAATTTTATTACAACCAAGGATTTGCGTATATGCCTCAACCCATAAGACTGACTACTCTAGATGCTGAATCTGAGCATTTGTTGAGCGACCATGAATTCTAAGCAAAATTTTCGATTGCCCCAGCCTAGTTTGCTTGATAATTCCTAATCCCAGGAATTTGTGATTCTGTTGCCGGATCCCAAACATTTAGTTCTTAATACCATTAGTTCTTTGACAATGATCGACTTCTTCTAAGTTCGCATAATAAGCCAATCCAAATTAGATGCATGTATTGGAAAAATGTATCATCATAATCTTTCATCATAACAAATTCTTCCAAGTTCGGTGTTGAGATTTCCCTTACCGATTGGTATACATCTCTAAAAACTCATGTACGAATGACTCAAATTTATGAATTTTTGGTTGTTGCCTATCTTCGTGCTTCGGTTAATTTCCTTTCCCATCGCCTATCTTCATGCGATGTTAAGTTTCAAGAGGTTTGAGTCGATTTTCCCCATTGCCTCACTGGCTTTGAGCTTTCTCGACTCTACCAGAGCAACGTCGGTTCCAGATGGTGTGGATCGATTTTCCTCACCGATCTAGTGGTTTGAGTCTATTTTCCTCGTCGACTCAGTGGCTTGAACCTTCCTGATATTATTGGAGCAGTGTCGATTCTTAGAAGTTTATGATTGATTTTTCCCGTTGATCCATTGGTTGAGTTGATTTTCCCCATCGACTCGGTGGCTTGAACCTTCTTGACATTACTGGATCAGTGCCGGTTCTCATAAGGTATAAATCGATTTTCTTACCGATTCGATGGTTTGAGTCAATTTTTCATGTCGCCTAAGCGGCTTGAACCTTCCAAACGTTGCAAGAGCAGTGAGTGTTCTTGTAAGGTTTGAATCGATTTTCCTTACCGATTCGGCGATTTAAGTCGATTTTCCACATTGACTCGATGGCTTGAACCTTCCCGACATTGTTAGAAAGTGCCGGTTCTCATAAGATTTGGATCTACCCTCCCAGTCGATTGGAGGTTTGAGTCAATTTTCCCCATCGACTCAGCAGCTTGAACCTTCTGACATTGTTGGAGCAGTATCAGTTCTCAGAATGTTTGGATCGATTTTCCCTATCAATCTGGTGGTTTTCTTGTGAGAACTTGGTTCCATTGGTTCAAGAAGCTTAACTATATTAATGAACTAAAAGGCAAGGAAAGTCCTGCTTATTTACAATGCCCTAGTGTCCCTAGGTAGCTTATTTGCAAAAAATAGAAGAAACATAGATAGATATCAAATGCAGTAATGTCGCAACGAGTTATTATTCTAAGCACGAGGAATCAGAATTTCATCGATGGTTTCTAGCTCAAATGCTCCGCCTCCAAGCTTTTGGTCCATTATATAATGGCTTTCCATGTTCAGGCCAAGTGCTTATGTACCTGGTAGATCAATTTCGGGGCAAGATCTCTCACTTTAAAAGTACGGGTGTAGACTTTAGCGTTAAAGTGGATCACCACCCTTTTATGGTGAACATCAACCCTTAGTTCAGCTTCCTTCCGTTTCCCATCGATCTGGTCAAGTGATTTAAGTAGAAGTTCCTTGTTTTCCCTCCGATGGAAGTGTCTTCTTTGATGAAAGAGGACTTCTTCTTCCATCGGGATCAATGCTTCTAAAGCATAAGCCAATGCAAACGGTGAGTGCCCCCGTCGTAGATTTGTGTGTTGTTTGGTAAGCCGATAGTGCTAGTAGGAGCTCATCAATCCAATCGCCTTTACCTTTCGTCAGCCGCTTTTTTATGGGGGACTTGATGATTTTGTTTATTGCTTCCACTTACCCATTTACCCATGGATAAACTACTACAGAAAAGCTCTTCTCGATTCGGTAACGCTTGCAAAAGTCCTTGAACCCAGTACTCTTAACAGAGTCCCATTGTTCGTAATGATTTTCAATGGTATTTCATACTTGCGAATCTCTGAGAATCTCTAAAGATGGGGTTTTCGGGATCTTTGAGAATCTCTGGCATCGATCGCGCCATCTAGTGTAGTCAAGTGCATCTCGTTTTATCGTTGACAAGAAATACCTATAGCGAAGCATCTTCTTTTCTAGTGTCTACCCCCTAATATGGTCACCACATTTTCCTTTATGAATTTCCATAAGGATCCTTCTAGCTTCATCTTTGGTTACATATCTTAGCAAAGGTGAGGATAATCCTCTACCCTATAGCACTCCATTCTGTATTATAAATCATGATGCATTTCGAAGGAGCTTCTTTCATTCATTCCATGACTCTTCTTCTTCTATAGTCTCCAGAACCCAATCGACATCCATCTAATCAATACTAGGAGGAATCGATACTTCCATTGGAACAGATCCCGTTAGCCATGCTTCTTCGAAACTAGCTAGCTTGGCAAAGGAATCAATCTTCACATTCTCCCCTCTGCGAATGTGAGAAATCGTGTAGCGTTCAATGTCATTGAGCAGCTCCCAAGCTTTCGATAAGCGTGGGGCAAGTTTTGCACCCTTATCTTAATATTCCCTTCTGACCAAGCAGATATATAGTTGGGAGTCGCTATAGATATGTAGTCTTTATTCCCAACCCCTTCGTAATCTTTAGTCCTGCTATTAATACCTAGTACCCGTGACCTTTTTTAGTAGCAAAGAATTCTAATTTTAGATAATAGCAAATTAATCGTCCTTCGAAAGCCTCAAGCACAACTCCTGCTCTTGTGCAGAATTCATTTGATGCACCATTTAACAATTTCCACTATGATACTACGACCGTAGTATCCACCTCTTTACCATATCGAATGGTGTATCGGCGATGAAGTTATCAAGCGCCTGGCCATTTATCTCACTTTGGGGATGATAAGTCATGTCGTATTGGCTTAACTCCATATTCCACTTCAGAAGTCGTCTCGAAGTTTCAAGGTGGAAAAGCACTTTTTTAGGGTTTGATCTGTCAGCATCTTGATCAGGTGGGCTTATAAATATGGTCATAGTTTCCTTGATGCTATTAGCAAGTAGTATGCCAACTTCTCTAATTTTGGGTAGTTCTACTCAGCTCTGGTGAATCACTTGTTAATATAGTAGATGGGTCATTGGATCCTAGCTTCCTCACACACATGCACAACTCTAACTATGTAGGCAGATACCACCAGATAAATGAAAAGGTTCCCTTCGTCCATCAACTTCGACAAAACTGGTGGTGTCTCCATGTGTCGCAGTAGTTCTTCAAAAATGGTCTGGCAGTTCTAACTACACTGAAAGTTCATTTCACCCTTCTTTAATGCATCAAAGGATGGTATACACCTGTGCGTCACTCTAGAGATAAACCTGTTTAATGCTTCGATCTTTCTGTTCAATCTTGGTAAATCCTTCTTCATTGCAAGGCTCTAACATTCTGTAAGGTGGAATTTTTCTCTGGATTAACCTCAATGCCCCTTGCGTTCACAACATAACCAAGAAACTTTCCTGAAGTGACTCTGAATGAACATTTAAGTGGGTTCACTTCAACCTTATACTTCTGGAAGATTTTGAACATCTCCGAGAGATCATCTAGATGGTTTCCAAAATACCCATGATTTCACTATCATGTCACGCACATACACTTCCATCGTTTGATAGTTTTTTTGTAACATGGAGATCACCGATATCTGGTAGGTAGCTCCTACGTTTTTTTGATCAAACAACGTTACGCGATAGAAGTCTAGTCCTAAGTCTGTGATGAAGTTGGCATTCTCATGATCTGGTTTATGCACTATAGATTGATTATATCTTACGTAGCCGTCCATAAATAATACCCATTCACGCCCCCTTGTTCCACCAACAAGCTGGTCGATTCTGGGCGAGCAACGTAAAGCTGTCTATTAGGCAGCTTTGCTCAAATCTAAAGAGTCAACACAAGATCCCACTTCCCATTGAGTTTCATATTAGGATATTGTTCAATACCCACTTAAGATGCATTGCATCGCGTAGGAAGCCGTTGGCTAATAGCTTATCCACTTCTCCATTTTGTGCAGCTGATCGCTACAGACCTAGACTACGTCTCTTCTTCCTCGCTGGCATGAACTTGGGATCGATATTAGTACATGATGCATACTTTCCAGCTTTATCTGGCACCAGTTGGAATACCTCTAAGTGAACATGCCCACATTGGCACAAAGAAAGTTTATCAATTCCTTCCGCATCTTTATTTCAAGCTGCAAACCTATTTTCAACACCTGAGTTTGATCGTTCATGTCGACTAGGACAGCCAATGTAATCTCTGTCGATCCTGCTTGATTTTCCCATGAACTCTCCTTCCTAGGGTCTACAACCTTGTCAAAACTACAGCCAATGGGTGCTCTATAATTTTTATGCTTGTGGTTCCATAGTGCAGAGAATCTCCCTATATTCTTCCCCTTCTCAAGACATTTAGCTTCACGTAATTCTGCTTATAGCATTCTCTTGCGGCGCTTTGATACCCTCTTATCACTCCTATCCTATTCTCTGTTGGGAACTTCATTTTGAGGCACCACATAGCCAAAGTAATTCTAGTATCAGCGAGAGTCGATCGGTCCAAAAATGAATTGTAGGAAGAATACTCATCAACAATTACAAAGGTTTGGATGAGAACCACCCTCTGTTGTCCTTCTTTGAGTTCTACAGGTAAGTCGATCGTTCCAACCGACCATTTAGGTTCCTCTTGTAAATCCATGAATCTTTGTTTTGAAGGCAGTTACATCCTTTATGCTAATTTTCATTTTGTCAAATTTTTTCCGGAATAGAATACCGACTGAATTTCCACTATCAACTAGAACTCGATACATAATTGCTTGATGGAGCCCAACTGCGATCACCATTGGGTCAAGAGTTTATGCTTCTACGTCTTCAATATCTCGATTTTGGAACATTGTGTCATCGGTTATCATTTTCTGTTGCCTGGCTGGAGCTCCGTCTACGAAGATGTAGCAACTCTATTGTGAGGCATGCTTTAGAGAACTAGCATATCATTTCATCTTTCCCTAACTCTTCTGCGCTGGGTGAGATCCCTCGGTGATGGTGTTTATAACTAGCATTTGACTTGTTCACCTAGTCCCTTCTCCTTTGGGTCCGAACTAGTCTTCTTGAGCATTTGGCGCTTAGGGTCCAGAGGTGTAAGGATTTTAAGGTTTCTTCACGTACTGATGGAGTATGTTGTTTCTTATAATTCCTCAATTAAGTCCTTCAGACACCAATATTCATTCATGTCATGCACGTGAGTCTCGTGGAAGTGGTGAAACTTTCCTGATCTCTTTTTCCGCTCGAATGCTTCCATTTTGGGTGGTTTGTTATATCGTTTGTTTCCCTGAGTAGCAAGGTATATGTTCTCCAAATTATCATTCAACAGTGTATAATTTTTAGGCCTTTAATTCCTTAGACATTTCACATTCCCATCATGCCTAACAGAATTTTGATTTCTCTACTATTGATTCATAGTCTTCCCTGAATTTCCTATAGTGTCCCCAAAATTATTTTCCATCCTGTTTGACCGAAACGTTGCTCTGAATCCTTCTTTTGATTGCTCATTGATAGGCTTACCCCCAATTATGTTTTCTTCTTCCAGCCTTAGAAATTGGTTTGCCTATTGGTGGAACTCCTCATTGGTGGTTTGCTACTTCATTTTAATCCATATATTAAAATATTTAACGAGATGAATAGCTCGAACCAAAGCCATAAACATGATTTCATCCTTTGGATTGCCTACTTTAGTAACTACGATATTAAATCGGTTCAAGAAAGGTTTCAGTGACCCATTGGGCCCTTGAGATATGCCATGTAAGAACATCACGTCCTTTTGGTTGTGTAATATGGTGTCTAAACTGTTCCAAAAACTTCCTTGCCAATTCGTCAAAAGTGGAAATAGACTTTGGTGCAAGTCTTGTAAGCTACATAAATGAGACTCTTTCTAAGAAAATTGGGAAACACATACAATGAACATCGTCTTTAGCTCGAGCTACATCTATATGCCACCCATACTTAAACGAATGTTGTTTACGGTCCGTCATTCTTTTATATGATGGCATAATCGACATGGTGAAATTTTGGGTCCCGTAGAATATTTGCACTGAACGGAGTTTGGCTTGGTACGAAACCCCAGTCTTTATTTTTTCTACCCTACTCTACCAACCATTTGACTATGTCAGCCATGTACTCCTCATTGGCATTGTAATCCACAAGTTGACCGTTAGGGGTTGCACCGAATATTTGACTCTACAAACAATCCCAACTTTCCAGTTGAAGTCTAGATTCTTCATTCTCCGTGAGAGTCACTCCTATAGAGTTCCAATGCAATTGGTCGGTCTTGCCATGGCAGTTTAAACATGAGCTCCAGTGTTTTGTTCGTTAACACCAATATCTAACTTCAAGTCATCACCATCATGCAGCA
The DNA here is from genome assembly GCA_030765085.1 of Allium cepa. Classification (NCBI taxonomy): domain Eukaryota; kingdom Viridiplantae; phylum Streptophyta; class Magnoliopsida; order Asparagales; family Amaryllidaceae; genus Allium; species Allium cepa. The sequence continues at coordinate 1,025,606,459 of CM060928.1, read as the reverse complement.
TGCCGTCTTCAAAATTAGAAACAAGTATCTCATTATTCCTTTGACGAGTGTTCACACCAACATTCAGATTGGTATCAAATTGTTTTCTTATGGGAGGGAGCACTCCTACTTTCTCCTGTTGCATTTTCTATTACTCTAGTAGTTATTTCCTTCTTCCTCTATTTTCCATCTTTCTTACTCAGGTCAGAAACCGAAGAGTTTTCTTATTCTATTGTCGGAAAAGTTTCCCTTTTAGTTCTTCTTATCGTTGGTGGCTATGAAGTGATTAACACATCCATCTTATTTATGAAAGCTTTCCAACTATTAGTAAATTTCTGGTTAAAGTCATCAATCATTAGATTAAGTTCTCCTCTAGCGACAACTTCACATCGAGTAGAAGATCTAGGTATTTGCTTCATTACCACTAACTGTTGCTCCTATGGATCTCCCAAACACAGATTTTCTTTCTATGAAGTTACTAGAACAGTAAACCTTTTTGCTCTCTAAGCAAACTTTCTGGATCTAACATTTAGATCTTATACAATCCAAAATAGAGGGCTAGATTAAATCTTATGTTCAGTTTTCTCAATGAAAGCACCAAAATATTGATGCCAAAAAGTGATCAATATCCAAGAATAGGTTGTGGAAAACTAGTAAGACCTAGATCTAGTAGATAGTATTGAAGATAACAGAAAAATAAGAAAGAGACGAGATTTTATAGTGGTTCGGCAATCTTTGGGCTACATCCACTTTATAGTTTTACTAATTGTTGATTTTACAGAGTTTGTCTTAGATTACAAGAGAATTGAAAAAGAAATAAGTCACTAGCATTGAGATTAAATAGATTCTTAGTCCTAAAATTTCCTAGAGTAGCTTCCTTGATGACTACTGTATGGAGGAAGAAATTGAAAAGGAGGCAAAGCTTCCACGTAGTGATAGTAAAAATCCGATCATGTTTTGGTTGCTCTTTGGTTTGTATTTATAGAGGAAACAATCATGTTGGATCAGAAGTCTACTTGAAGCAGAGTCCAGATGTCTGCCCGAAGCAACTTGTAAAATTGTAGAGCTACCTAGTTAAACGAACGTGTCGGTACGGACTTAAACATGTCGGTATTGACATGTTTCCTTAGCTCGAATCATATTGAACTTTTTTTTGCATCCTCCTTCTTTTCCATATTATTGCGTACCATGTTGTTTCCATCGACTGTTTGTTGACTTGGGTCATCATTCCTTCATGTCTTGGTTTATTCTATTGTTCTTGCTACTAACTCTTCAATTCTTGGAATAACTAATCGAAAACCATTTGAAAACACTTGGACGCATATAGGAAAGGTAGAGGACAACTCGTGCGAAGTTGGAATGTAGGATTATTGAGTCAAAACATGTCGGCATTGACATGAACAAATCAATACCAAGTTCTCCCCTTTGCATATTTTTAGATGGTCTTACTATGAGCCACTTCTTTGCTCTATCTAAGCATGCCTCCAAGATTTCAAGTCGCTTCATCTCCGTTTCAACGTTCTGTCTTCCATTGACTTTTATTTGATTGAAACCTAGTTAATACCTTCAATCTCACATATTAATCGTTGCCATCCTTCACCTTACATAACCATACATCATATAAGGCTTACTTTCTAGTAGAAAGAGGCATAAGTACTATGTATGATTCCCAAACAACGCCTATGTCTCCTTATTGATATCTAGCCTCTTTCTATCATGATAAAAAGAACCAATAGCCTTTCTATAATCTCGAGGTGCATCAAGAATAAAATCTAAAGCATATATAGTCATATCGTCAAATTCGATTTCCACAATGCTAAGCCTAATGAATTCTTGAACCATGCGTGTTTCTTTCTTTCTCTTACCGGCATAGGTTGGAACTAAGCCCTACCTTTAGCTTAAACCTCAACATCAACCATGATGCCCTCTGAAACACTACTACCGGTCTCTCCATGGAAATAATCTTATGTCTTACCTTGTGCTTGGTACACTTTTTTCCTTAAACTATCACCAATTGTTAGAGGCACCACCTTTAAAATAGTATTCTTCAAATGCCATACACCTACTAGTCACAATTCTATTAGCACTAGGACATAATATCCCATATGCCTTCACTCCTTCTCGATACACAAAAAATATAGTTGCTTAACCTGAGATCCAGCTTACCCTTACTGTCACAAACATAAGACAAATAAATATACACCCATGAAATGAATACTTCATAAGCTCATTATTTCATACCGATTTTGTGATTTTCATCTATTGATATAGAAGGTGTCCAACTGATAATGAAAACCAAAAATGGAAATACCCTACTCAAAATCTCCTTTTCAATCCAACAACCAATTTCAGTAAATAGGTTCTTGAAAAATGTCTAAATTAACCCTTTCCACAATCCCATTAGACTAAGGGCCACCAATTATAGTGTAATGCTTAAATATACCCTAGGACTCATAATAGTTGGTAAATTCTTGTAGCCTAACTTCATCATAAGTGGCTTATCTATAAACCCTCAACTTCTTCCCTAATTGCTTCTCCACTATTTACATCTACTTAAGAAACATGTAGCGTCCCACACACATTAGTATAAACACAATCCAATACTATATTCTCCGTATATAATCTAGCATTAAAAGAAAATATCTTCCATTTTATAAGAATGCATCTCTCACATAAACAAAGAATTAATCGATCAATGTCCCTAATGAGACAACATTCTTACAATAAGTCCAAATCTCTCACCAACATATCCCATCTAGATGCCTTCGAAAGTCAAGTTTTGATCAGAAGAACCAGTTACTACAAAAAATCTCCTAACAATAATGCTCCCTTTAACAGAAATAAGTTTCCAATCCTTACACTCTTTGTTGTAACCGATAAATCCATTATTGAAAACAAATACTTTCACTCCTTAATAATCATCGAACTAAGCTTGCTAAAGCTCCAACCAATAATAAATTCCTATGCAATCATAGTACATGTCTTATATCAGAAGTAAACTTTAACCACTCACCTTAAATCCTAATCCTCACACTCCTTACTCTAACTATCAGATAAGACGCGTTGTTCTCAATATGAACTGAACATCCATACCCACTCTATGGAGATGCGTCAATCCCTATCTTATGCCATGTTACAAGAAGCTCCTGAACCAATAATCCTTGGTGTTGTGCACTCTTAGTGTAGAGTCACCAGTCGAGAAAAACAAGGTGTTATCATCATTACTACTATCTAATATTTGTACCTCAACAGTAGTTGTCCATGCCTTCTTAGCATCTTTCATTCACTTCAAAATGGACACTCAATATATTGATCCCTAATTTCCTATAAAGCAACAATCCCTTTAGATTGGGACTTAGACTTGTGCGCAGCTCCACACACTTAGACTTATCCTTCATTCTACTCTTCTACACAAACAAAGATATAGAATAATCATCACCACTCTAACAACCAACCAGCTTTTCCCTCAATACTTCATTATGCAACCCAATTTTAGCATTAGTTAGTCTTATTGATTCTTTCTTATAAATCATGGAGTTTAAAAAAAATACTCCATGCATAGATGGTAAATAACATGACAAAATTGGTACATGCGCCTCATTAGTAATTTTTAAAAATGTTGCCTTTAAATAAATAATTAATGTTTAGAAAGTATATAGGTGCTCAAATATTTTGGTACTTGTTGTTATACCATAGTGTTTAATCAATTATACTCAACCATTAACCACATAACCTAAGTCCAAAGAGAAAATTCCTCAATATTCTTGCACGTGTATGCTGAATGTTTTAACCTTTTGGCTTAATTTTTAAAGCTCCACTCTTTGTCAACTTCTCATAAAATAGTGAAATTGATGCAAACATTGTGTATGTATTCATATAACCACCTTTCATGTCTATATTCGAAGGATAAGCTTCAATACCAAAGAATAGACAAAGGTCTATCACCCATACCAAAACTAACGGTCACTTAGTTAGCTTAAACAAAAAGCATAAGGCCCCAAACATTCCTTAACTGAAAGCTTAACTTAAGCTAATTCTCAAAGTCAAAAGTGCTGCAATATGCAACCAAGATTGATGAATTAGATGGCCCATGGATGCATCAACGGCTTAAATAACCTAAGTATACACAAAACATGTGTATCAAGGTATCCTAAAGCTATATATGGAATGGCATGTCAGAAATCCATGTCAATTTCCAAGAGAACCAAATATTCATGTAAGGTTCAACCCCTCTTTTGGAACATGTTAACATTATAATGGAAATGCTCTCAACTAATAATCAAGCTACAAGATGCCTATAAATAGGCATTAATTATAATGTATTAAGGACCTTTATGGCACTTGCATAATTTTGGTACTAAGAAATTGGACTTTCCTATATTAGAGCTCTTAATGAAAACTCATAAATGGCAGAGTTGGCCAATTCAGCATTGTAACAGCCTTTTGGCTATTGTACAAAACTCTAAATTAGAAAAATTAAATATAGGGATCCAACCCAAACCACAATAAATCTTGGTGCCTTTACATTTTGCATTTGTACTTCCTAATCAATTTAAAATGTATACTTTTAGTCAGCATAGCACCTATTCTTCTTAATTTTACCTTGAAATACTTGATCGAACTTCCATCAGTCATCTTAAAACTTTGGTAACAAGCCTACAAAAATACCTAACTGAAGTGAACCCTTCTGATTTGGGGTGTTTGTATATAATGAAAAATCCTACTAATATTTTTGGCATTAGAAGGAGCTTGAAACTCCGTTCCGTTATTTTCTTACCTTGGAAACCATCAATCTTCATCAACTAGTAATACCTAACTACAACTGTGAATGCAACGAAGACTTCAATGCAAAATACCTCTTAACCTTTGAATTTAGCTTACAAATGAAGATAAAAACGAATGGCTAGCAACTCTTACCTTTGTAAAGGAAAAAAGCTAAAAATTTTGTCATTTTCTATGACCTTCAGGCTTTCAGTTCTGGGAAACTTTAAGGATATCTTAAAGAATCATTTCAGAAGTTAGCCTAGCTCAAGAAAATTATCAAGGCCAAGAACAATGTAATACAAGACTTAAACATAGCTTAGTTGCCTATGAGGATCAAACCTAAAGTGCTAAAAGGCCTCCAACTTCAATTACCACTAATGAAACCTAAAAGAAATCGAAAAAGACTAACTTCTTACCCCACTCAATGATACTTTCTCCTAATCTCATTAAATAAACTTATCACAAACTCTCTTATCTAGGTTATCCTCCTATAAAAAGAGAAAGTCCAACGAGTGATATTTCATTTACTATCTTGCAAATGGACAAAAAATTGATCAAGGCTAAAAGCTTCGTGTGCTATAGAAAAGATGATACAAAAAAGGAACGCATAAATTTTATTATAAAATAATTTAGTACTTTTACTATAATGCTTCGCTTAACTTTGTGTTTTTTCCTTTTTAGTAAATACCTTAGATTGAATTCATCTTTTTCAATGAATGCACGAAATATATATATGTCTTTGTTCTATCAAATGCAATGTTACCTTCCGACATTCTATACCAAAGCGCACATCAAACAAAAATTAACGAGATCCCTTGAAAAGATATATACTTTCGAATGATGGATAGTTAGTTTTAGCATTCTCAATCTTCAATGGACTACAAATTAAATTTCTATGGAGCCTTTAGTATTCCTAGACTTATTTATGCAAGCCCTTTGGGTAATGCCCTTTCTACCACATTTATACTTTGGAGGCATACATTGGACTTCTTATTTGGTCTTCAGTCTTCTTGGATTTCCTTTGGTATTCCTGAATTTCCTTATACTTGCCCTTTAGATGTTGTCCTCTATAGCAAGTTTATACTTTGGAGGTAATTATTGGACTTCTTATGCCGTCTTTGGTCTACTTGGATTTTCTTAAGTATTTATGGAATTCCTTATACATGCCCTTCGGTTGATCTCTTTTCAACCAACTGCATACTTGGGGGAATTTGTTGGACTTCTTATTCGGTCCTTTGTCTTCTTGGATTTCCTCCATTCTCAAATTTTTTCACACATGCACTTTAGTTATTATCTTTTCTACGAAGTTTATTCATGGTGGGCATTTATTGTACTACTTATTTAGTCTTCATCCTTCTTGGTTTTCTTCTATTATTCTTGGATTTCACTATATATTGTCTTCGACATATGCTATTTTAGCCTTGTAACCTTGGAGTAAATACTTTTTTTCTTCATGAAAGCTTTAGGTTCCTTAGATATCTTATTCTACACTGAACTGGCTTTAGGTCTCCTAAACACTATTCCTTTAATTTTTGGTTAGGCATGGGCTTTATTTCACGCTATTTTTTACAAAATATCCAGTAAAATGGGAGTTAAGGTCTTCATTACATGTCACACACCAAAAATGGTCAACCTCAAAAGGCTTTCAAAAGATAATATGTTTTCGATAAACATAAGATTTCAGAAGTACTACCTTGTGTAACATTTTCAAAAAGAAAAAAGAGAAATCAAAGCATAACTTCTTCATCGAAGTTATATTTCTTCAAAAAATAAAACCATCTTTTTTTGGCATAGTATGGTATAAAAAAGTGTGTTACTACATCGAAACTTACTACTAATTGTTTCGAAGGTTAATTCCCACCTTTAGTGGATATCTTTCATTAGCATTAATATTTTTATAAGTATTTCATTGCACCAACCACGTATGATTTCGGTTAGGCGGCTTCGATGAAGAGAGGGTCAACCTATGGAGGGATCTATTCCCTACATACCCCTACTATGATGTGCTTTCAGAATTACTTTTACCAAACTACTTGTAAGAGAAAGCCATATCACCATGAGGATTACTAAAAAACCAACAATTTCATACTAAAGTGAACCATGACCAATTAGTTCAACGCAACTAGAAAACCCTTAAGGTTTATACTAAGTACATAGCGGATAGATTCCTAGTAAAACCATTGTGGTGCGGACCCAAGTACCCAGTGGTAGATCTCAGTCAAAGCCATAGGGTTTGGACTTATGTACTTAATAGGTAGATTCCCATTCAAATACTTCAAATTTAGACTCAAGTATTTAATGGGTTGATTCCCATCATAATAGAAAGCCTTAGGTTTCGACCTTGAATATCTAGCGGGTAGATTCCTATCTAAATTAAAAATAACCCTTGAATTGTGATTCTAAGCCCATAATGGTTAGATACCTAATCAAAGTACGCCTAAGATGTCAAAGGATAGATGTCATAAGATTTAATTAAATAGGCATGACCATTCCTAAATTTCCATTAGATTAATTGCATATGATTAGATGCGATGAGGGAATATATGCCTTAAAGAATATAGCTCCGATGATTACAACTCAAAATTAGACTCGGTGGAAACAACCCCTTCAAAATAAACTAATTTTAATACAAAATATAAGACATAAGAGCTTACATTACAAAAATAAAAGGGAACTTAAAAATGCGAAGCCCTTTAAACGGTTTTTGGTTGAATAGGAACTAAAATAAATAATGAAAAAACACAGAAAACGAAATGTCCAAAAGGACAACAATTCCTCTATACTTCATGAAACGATGATATGTATATAAAAACATCAAAAAGGTAAATCAATATCAATATATATCGAAAACATTATTATATTACAGGAAAAAGAAAGATGCCCGAACAAATATTATAAAAAATTATAGACTAATGCTATTACAAGATACATGCTTTCCATCAAAAGAAAAATAGTAGAAACAAAAGTTTCTTCTAAAACAGCCTTTCCATACTCTAATACTTCTTCACATATATCAAGATAAGACCGTCTTGGACCTAAGACCTCCCGATGTCCCGTACAACCATAGTTTAACATACCCTCATGAGACTTGATATATTTCAATGAAGAGTAGGAAATGCAGCAAAATGCAAACTTACATTCCGTACTATTCACATAATATGTTCAAGCTCCCCCTTATCTAAAACAAAGGTTAAACCAAATGGGACGCATAAGCTACTAAGGATTCTAAAATGTATTCATAGTAGCCTGCAATCCTAAGTAAGCGTCCACATCTAATTTATTTTTCTTAAGCTACACCAATATCGTCATTTGAAATCTTATGAAATGCTTCTCTAAGCAATCATTCATATTCCTAAACTTTTTTTTTCCTATATTATTTAAAAGGAATAACTTTTCCGTCTCTAATTTTAACCATATCATCAGCCGATCTCTTGGAAGAAGCAAAAATAGGACTCACATCTAGTTGCTTTCACCTCTATATAGTGCCATGACCAGTTGAAACTACTTTAATTATATGCAAATGAGGGAGTCTAAATGAACTTTTGCTTTGACCTCATCCTTTTCCTCAAGAGGGAGCAATGATCATGGTGACTGCTTGAGACTTTTCTTTAATCCAGTCCCTTTAAGCTTGATCTTTGAAAGATCCTCATTGATAATGTCTATTTGCTGCCAAAGATCAAATAATTAATTAAATAAGTCTAAAACAAGCTTTTCTAAAGCTTGGTCAAAAAGTGGAACATCTTCCGTAATAAACTAAATGTGTTTCTCTAAGTCCTCTACTTATTGTTTAAATGTCGTATTTTCATTCAAAATTTCTAAGTCACAACAGGATTAAAGGAAAGTAACATAACCCTTTAATGCATCAAACTCCACATTGAGAAGATGAATCTTTACAACTTTACTGTCATATGACTTTTAAGTAAAGATCCAGTCTTATTCCTTGCTTAAACAATTTAAACATGTCAATTCCTAAAAGAATTGAATAATAGTAAAAGCCAAAAACTAAGTTGATAAGAGAGAAAGTTCTTTTTATTACAAACACGAAGGATTAAAAAATAGTCATAAATTCTATACAACACACTTAAATATTATAAACCTTTCTTTAGTATTCAAAATTATTCTAAGACCCCTAATCCTAGCCATGACAATAGTCTCTGAAGGCTTTTCCATGCCGAAAGATAAGATGTGTTTTCCAGAAACGTTCTTAGGAATTGAAAATTCTAAAGGGGAAAAGTTAGGGAATTCCAATGTCGAAACCATAACTAGAACAAACCTAGGAATTTATTTAGAACCACTTCCAGTAGATTTCCCCTTGGTAGCAACGAGGGTGGTGGAGTTATGCTTTTAAACTCAAGGATAGGCTCTATAGTTATGTTCAGTTCAGGAACATAAAACATACTATGTTATTCTAGTTTGAACTACTTTAAAACCCTATATCTTGATTAGTGTTTTAATAACTTTAAAAAGTCTTGAAAATCATCATTACGGTCTTGTATGGAAAACTTAATTTGGTCAATCAAATTTAAAATTATGTTCGCCAACCTAGAAGCCTTGTTCCTAAGGAGATCAGTTAAGTTTGGCACAATATATATCATGGGAATCCTTCACATCTAAAAGTTAATTAGCTAGATTAACGTTACAAAGTGTACTTGTGTGAAGGAAACTCTAAAGTATAGTAATAGTTTTCAACAACTGAAATTTTTTGGTCTAGCCACGACTCCATAAATATTTGTAATGAGAGGTAAATGTCAAAAGTGGCTTCTTTGGATTTGTTTTTACAAAAGTAAACATTTTAGTAGTATTCCGCGGGTGCGGTGCAGTGGAAAGGAGGCTTGGGTTCTGGTAGAAAAAGACCCAGGTTCGATTCCTACCATGCGTTTCCCTATCCTATATAAATTTACCCGTGGGTATGTGGGCTTGGATCAACAGACGGCTTTACTATACAACCCTTGTCAGGAGTTTACCTGCCCATCGATTTCTCCTGAGTTTTCAAAAAAAAAACATTTTAGTTGTAAGATAGTGATTGAAATATGAACAAAATGAAAAATACCCAACACATCTCCATAACCAAAAAAGTGTCTGTGTTGTGCAAAAAATATTACAAATTAAAAATTAAGACCGTCCCACATCAATTTGATAAATATTATCAATAAATTGAAACTCCTTTTGTCCTACCTCAGTATCCTCCAATGTAGTGGTAGATTGCCTTTGGTCTTTTAGCTTCTTTGTGATATTGGCCGAATTATGTTTCAACCCTAGCTACATTTTCACAGAGAAAACCGAACATCAAAGGGAAAACTTTATCTTCACTTTAAGCATACAATCTAACTAAAACTTCAAAAGTTTTCATACCAGCCTCTTCCATTGATTGCTCTAGGGTCACGAGACCTTTGGCGTCCTTCTCGACGTTAGCAAGCTCTTTGTCATTAGCCTTAAGCTCATTTTGGAACTTGGCCAACACCGTGTTAAATAAGATTTTCATAGCTTCAAACCATGGACCTTCATTTTAAAACAAGCCATTGCATCCACAGCCCATGAAAGCCCCGACTCCTTAAAAAACTTCTTTTAGACTATCGAAATAATAAGGAAGAACCAAGAGTTAGATGGTGGCCTGACCACATACACATGCCAAGTGTGTGCGCGCTTGAACACATAGGTTAGAAATAAATAAAGAGGAAAGAAAAGATCAAGATATTTACCCTTATGGTGACTATTCCATGAAATTTTCAAACTTGTTAGTGGACTCAAGATTACGTTCCCATTATCATCTAAAGCTGTTGAAATCCTAGCTTTGATATCCTCTTTAAAAACTGCTAATGCTTGAAATCTCAGCACCCAAAGATGTGAAGATCTTGGAAAGAGCATAGTATAGAACTTGATGGCTTGGAATAATTATCAGTAGGGAGTTCAAAAGTAGTGTTTGATGAGCATTTCTCTTTCGCTTCCTAGTTAGATCTACAATTCCATGAGGAGGAGGGGTTGCTCTGACTCGAAAGGCCATCTGCAAACAGGTTTGCTTCTAAACAACAAAGCAGAACAAACCTTTTTTAGGACATTAGGATCCATATTGGCAAGACCACAAATAAACTAAGTAAAAATACTAAAAAATCCAAAACCAAAGATATATAGAGTCAAATTGTTCCTAAGTAAATAAATTCTAAGACTATTGGAAGGAGTAGGCCTAAGGTTTACCCTTAATATCAGTTTCCAATAAACTAGAACGACCAAGGATGTGAGAGCTATCCCCTTCGAACTTGACTTTTCAACTACCACTATTGGTGAGTCTTTGAAGATTCTAGGTTATGAATGCCCCTTAAAGAGCATCAAGCCACAAGGCTATGAACATTCAATATTCAACAACCATTGACATTATCTTTGGCTTCCTAGTAAGCCAAATATATACTTGAAACTTGTAAAGAAAGCCTTAGTTTGCTGGACCCTTTTGGGTTTTGCTAATAGTAAACAAATACCAAGCTAGAAGCAAAATCTTAATTAACAAATAAAATGACCTAAGTTCAAATCTAACTTACATTCCTTTGGATTAACAATTTGAGATTTGTTGGATCTAACATAAAACAATGTCTTTACGATAACCAGGCTGATAGGATTAACTAAAGGCTGCTTCTTTCATATCTATAAATAATAAATTATAACTAAAGTGCTTAATTTTGAGTCTTAATCAAATAAGAAATTGATCTCAACTAATGATAAGTTTGTATAACCACTCTTAAAATAAATGACTTTCAATGATGAGAGAGTATCATATGAAAATGGAGGAAGTTGAAAGGGGTTGAGAATATAAAGTTTAGCAATTCGACAAAGGAGGCATCTAAAAGGGAAGATATTTCATTCGATAGATATTCTATGAACCATGAAAAATACACATTTGGGGGATTATCCCAAGTATCTTTAGGGGTTGGAATGATAGCTTCGACTCCTATAAAAAAATCATGTAAGGGCATCTCCAATGGTTAATATTACGGACGTAATATTACAGATTTGCACCCTAGTCGTCAATTACATATGTAATATTATGGGTAATATCACATTTGGGATTCAAGATCCGTAACCGGGCTTGGGCGCCCATGCCCACTCCCACCCTCCAACTCCTCCAACCCTTCACAATGGCTTTAAACAACTAATTTTGTTCCTTTTACAGGCAATTTTTTCACTTCAGTGGCTATAAACGGTCAAATTGTGAATTACAAAGGGTATAAACGGTCATATTTTGAACTACAACTTGTATAACCAGGCATATTTCCTATTTCATCTTATATATTGTACTAATTTTGAGAACGTAGAAAACACATCTCTTCTACTACTAAAAGTATATTCTCAATTCCATCATAGTTAAAGTATGTCTCATCCGTTTCAATCATATACCGAAGCGATGAATATGGATATTGGGATTTTGATTCGCAACCCGTTCAAAGTGTTCATCCACAAACTGTTCCCCCTCTATCCTTCCATTCTTCTGGTCTATGTAGTGGAGAAGAAGAAAAGATCCATGATATATCTATTGTAATTTTTCTAACGACTCGGTCAAGGGAAATGACCAAAGTGGAGAGGCATTTTGGGGAAGTTATGACTGCCTACAACAAAAAGCATGTTGAAAAGACTAGGTCAATGTCTTCAATTACCGACCGATTTTGAAAGATTAGTCGACAAACGTAGTTCTACGAGCCTCAAATTCACAAAATAAGAACAACAAATCCAAGTGGAATGGGTGACGAAATTGAATTTGTAAAGTTTTCAAACATATCAATTTGTAATTATATTCATATTTTATTAATTTTTTTGGGTTTTTCAGAAAAGAATGGCGAATGATCAATTTTTCAAATTATTTCCAAGAGAAAATGGTGCAAAAATACCTCAATACTATCAGTTTGCAAATTGTTATGACTTGCTTGTTAGTCATCAAAAATGGAGCTTGAACAACGCAAAGAGCTTAATATATGTCCAATTGAAGTCAAAGGGAAAGAAAAAAAGCTATGAGAACTAATTACAGTTCTAGCCCAGGAGATTCTTCTCATATGGATTCTAATTTATGCCCAGATAATGAAGCTAAAGAAGCAGAACCTGATTGGATGAAGATGCTAGACCGATGGGGTAGAGAGCAGCTAAGAAAAAAATTTCTATTCAATCCTAGATCGATTCTCATATAGCCTTGATGCATGAAAGACATAGGAGAGAAAATGTTGAACGTCAGAGGGGAGCGTGGAAAAGCTTACCGTGTTAAAATTGGCCGAGATTGAAAAAGGTTGGTTTGAGATGGAGCGTCAATGTCAAGTGACCTTAGTAATGGAGAAGGATGTCATAGGAATGGATCCACTGACAATGCAGTATTGGATGGAGTACAAACAACGCATTGTTGAGAGTAGATCAGGAATGAAACATATGCAGTAGAGTTTAAGAGAAATGTATCTTCATTTATTGTTTTCAATCATGTACTATTTTTAGGTATGAAATATTCAATGGTTTATTGTTTTGATCGATGCATTCTTTATTTAATATAATAGCTCTACTTCACCAAATTAAAAAGCTATTACAAACACCATGATCATAGCATGCCACACTTCGCTACATAAATAAATAGGCAAACACACAGAATTAAACAAAAGATCCTCCACCATGAACTACCGATTTCCATAACAATTCCAAATATGATCCATTAAATCCTTTTGGAGCCTATTATGAATAGCTGCATTATGATATACTTCATGATGATCGACATGAATTGCGTACTATCCTTCATTTCGTAACGTGGCAGCGCGGAACAATTCTAGGGTTTGTCTAGCCCCAACATACTTGAAACCGGGATAGTCCATACCTCGTTCATCTTCAATGATCATGTTATGCAGAATTATACAACAAAACATAATTGTAGCCATTTTTGATCTCTTCCATAATCTACATGGATTGCTCAACATTACAAACCTTGATTGAAGGAACCCAAATGCCCTTTCTACGTCCTTCCTTTGACCTTCCTACATTACAGCATTTTTTTATTTTTTTCCGTTATTGGTTTGCAAAAGTCTTTGCACTCGTGCTCCATTTGGGATAAATTCTATCTCCTAGATAGTATCCATGATTATATGTGTTATGACCAATAGTAAATGATACAGGAGTTGGTATACCTTGCGCCAAATCTTTAAATAATTGAGATCGTTTGGTAACGTTTAAGTCGTTAAGAGAACCGGGCTTTCAAAATATACATGCCAAATCCATAAATCAAGAGATGCAACTGCTTCTAGGATGATAGTTGGTTTTTTTCCTTTAACGATATATGCTCCATAAAAAGTTTTAAAACAATTCTTCCACTCCTAATGCATACAATCTAGACTTCCAAGCATGCTAGGCCAGCCTCTGCTTTCATGCATCTCATGCAATCGTGTTACATCTACTTCACTTGGTGAACGAAGATATTCAGTCCTATAAATGTCCATAATGGATTGACAGAAGTGATCTATGGTTTCTAATGACGTACTCTCTGCATTACAACATGCATTGTCAAGGGCATCCATGGGTGTATCGTATTCTAACATCCTCAAAGCTATGGTCATCTTTTGATGCCCACTCAAACTTGTTTTTTTGCAGCATCGTGCTTGTAAAAAAAGTAATTATTATTACACTGAATAATTACAAGAATTCTTAAGAATAATGGATGACTCATTCTGAATTGTCATCTAAACATCTCTGGACAATAAGTTTGATCAAGACAAAGTAATCCTGCATAAGTGTTTTGTGAAATGCTTCCTGGTTATGGCTGATGTATTTTCGACCTATGACAATTGAGATCGTTTGATAACATTTAAGTCATTAAGAGAACCGGGCATTTCAAAGAATGCATGCCAAATAAACAAATCAAGAGATGCAACTTCTTCTAGATGATAGTTGGTTTTTTTCCTTTACCGTTATATGCTCCGTGAAAAGCCTTAGGACAGTTCTTCCACTCCTAATGCATATAATCTAGACTTCCAAGCATGCTAGGCTAGCCTCTGCTTTCTTGCATCTCATGCATTCGCGTTACATCTACTTAATTTAGTGAACGAAGATATTCAGTCCTGTAAATGTCCACAAAGGATTGGCAAAAGTGCCATAGGTTTTCTATTGCCGTACTCTCTGCATTACGATATGCATTGTCAAGGGCATCCATGGGTGTACCGTATGCTAACATCCTCAAAGTTGTGATCATCTTTTGATGCCCACTCAAACCTTGCTTTTTCGTAGCATCCTGCTTGTAAACAAAGTAATTATTATTATGCTGAATACTTTCAAGAATTCTTAAAAATAGTGGACAAATCATTCTGAATCATCGTCTAAACATCTCTAGACAATAAATTGGATCATGAGCAAAGTAATCTTGCATAAGTGTTTTATGAAATGCTTCCTGGTTACGGTTGATGTATTTCTGACCCACAACCGATCCATTTTGTTTACCAGAAGTTGAACAGTATGCTTCATGGTAGATCTCCATTAGTTCCTCTTCCTCTTGTTGATGTGCTAATTCATACGCTTCTCCTTTAGAGTCGCTATCACATATCAATATAGCTTTTAGTAAATTTTCAAGCGTTGGTCTATAACAGAGTTCTTTGATTTGTGAATGTTTGTGTTAATTTGAGTTGTATAGAAAAAGTATGAGAT
Source organism: Allium cepa (assembly GCA_030765085.1). Classification (NCBI taxonomy): domain Eukaryota; kingdom Viridiplantae; phylum Streptophyta; class Magnoliopsida; order Asparagales; family Amaryllidaceae; genus Allium; species Allium cepa. The sequence continues at coordinate 1,025,591,072 of CM060928.1, read as the reverse complement.
CCATATGGTTATAAGGGGTAATGTGTTGGAGACATCTTTGTAGTGTGTAGTCAAATCATGTGCTGTAATCGTGTCCATGTGTTGGCCAAAACTCCTTTCTTTCTTGAGTGGAGACAAGGTGGTTCAGTGTGTAGTCTTATCATACACTGTACCAACATTCATTTGTTAGCCACAAATTCTTCCTTTCTAGAGTGGAGACAAGGTGGCACAGTAGGCAGTCAAATCATACACTGTAGCCACGTTCCTCCGCTGGCCCGAGCTCCTTTCTTTATTGAGTGGAGAAAAGGTGGCTTAGTGTGTAGTCAAATCATACACTATTTGTTAACTCCCTTGTTCAGCGATTCAGCAACACAAAGGAATTGGCGACTTAACACGTGAAGCAGCGATGTAAAGGGTTGGACGACTTAATGACTTAACAGCTTAAGAGAGTTGGACGACTTAAAGGCTTAACGTCTTAAGAAGGGTGAGCGACTTAAGGTGGCCAGTGACTCAGTAGGCAAACGACTTGAGAGACTGCCGACCCAACTGTTTAACGACCTAACTTCTGAAGTAAGGAGGCAAGTTTTGAAGGTTAGCGACCTAACGACTTATGCAACTCAGCGACTCAACGAGTTAGTGAATCAGCAGCGGGTCAGCGACTTAGCGCCCAAGCGACTTAAGAGAAGATACGACCTAACAACTTACAGAAGTGGGTGGCTTAACGACCTAAAGGTGAACGACCTAATGGCATAAGTTCCCTGCGACCTAAAGGGTTAAAGAGGCAGCGACATAATGCTTTCACTGCCTATTTCAAATCGCTTACGACTTAGTACTTAGTGATTAAACTAAGCCGCTCTCCATAAGTCGCGAGGATCTACCACTAATTTCTAATGGCCAACTATGAACCGGTTACTTCATAACTCGTGTCCCGTTAACTCGCTGAAAAACTGTGGACTATCTTAAGTCGTAACCCACAACTTACAACCTACTTTAAGTCGTACACGACTTAAAGCCTGTGTAGAATTCCCTATAAATAGGCTATATGTTCCAACATAGAGGGGATCTTTTTGGCTCACTCTCGAAGCGCCAATACTCTGCTGTTTTCTCAACTCAAACAACACTTCAAGCATTTCAAGCATCAAGGACATTACGACAAACTCGAAGAGATAGTATACATCATTCAACATGGATCCAAAAGATGATTCTATAGCATAGTTTGATCTATTATTGTAAAGTGTATTGTAATCGAAGAAAGTTGTATCAGTTGTACTTGATTCAGCAATAAAGAGATATAAAGTGGACGTAGGCTTGGCCATAAGCTGAACCACTATAAAAACTGTTCCTTTCCTTATTTTTCTGATATTTTTCTGCTTATTTCTGATTCCCGTGTCAACGGGTGGTGCTTTCACACTTACATTACTTGCATCGGGGTGTTAGCGTCTGATTTTTACGTTAACATTTTTGGTGCTTTTCACTGGGAACCCAACTCAGGTTACTGTCATCATAGCTTCGCAGAAGTTTGTAGAAAGGATTTCTCTGAAAACCAAAAGTTTATCAGAAATAATGGCTCCAAGAAGGAAGCGCAAGTCTGTTAGATCCGACGATGTTCGCGAGACTACTGCAACCTCTCCTCCTTTAAGTCAAACAACTCCAACTGTCGGAGTTACACGAGCAGAGTTAGATGCCGTTGTATCCGGGCTACATCGGCAAATGGAAGCTCAGAATAACCTAATGATGGAAAGGTTGAATGCTTCATTTGAGGCAAGCCGCCAGCCGGCAGTTAAGGAGGGAAATCTTGCCGATGAAATGTAGAATGTGGAAGGAAGGAATATCCTTCCAAGGCCAGCTGACCCAGTGCAAAGGACATCTCCCCAAGCCGGAGGATCGGGGCCGCAACCAACCCTCCGTGAACGATTGTCAAGACAGAATTCGGAGAGAACGGCTGATGTTTGTCCCATTGAGCCTCAAAATGATGAAGAATATTTCTCAGGAATGGTTCGCCAGATTATGAAGGAAAGTATGTAGAGAGACGAAGATGAGAGAGAGTGGGGTTTCGCTCCGAGCAAAACTCCATTCACTGAAAAGATCTTGAAAGCAGAATTCCCAAGGAAGTTTGTCCCTCCAACTATTCCAGCTTACAAGGGAACGAGCGACCCTAATGAGTTTCTGTATAAGTATGATTGGCACATGAAGGGTGCCAGATCCTCTGATGAAATCAAGTGCCGGTATTTTCCGGTATACTTGGAAGGAGTTGCTTTACTTTGGTTCACAAAGTTGTCGATCCGGTCAATAGACCAATTTTCTGATTTGACTCGAAAGTTCAAGGAACAGTTTCGACTGTATGCGCCAAAGGCAAAGGATATAATGTTATTATCCAGCTTAGAGCAGAATCCTGGAGAATCCATTAGAGCTTTCTTGAATCGCTTCAATATGGCTTTGACCGAGGTGGATAATGCAGAGCCACGCATGATTCTGACATATTTGATGAGGGCGATTGATAAATCAAGTGAATTTGGAAAGTGGTTGAAAATGAAAGAACCAAATTCACTTGACAAGTTTTATAAAAAAGCCGATGAATTCATGCGTCTAGAAAGCCTCCAAGCACCGGCTAAGGTGGTATCGACAGGAGCCGGAAATAGTAATGCTGCCCCGAATAAGAAGGAATCTGGCAATCAAAAGAGGGGGAACGATGGTCGGAAGAGGCAGGAAGATTTATAGAAGGGTCATCCCTTCAACTTCACCCCTCTAACTGATACCCTGGAGAACATCTACTTCGCAAACAAGGACATGGTTGAATTCCCCGAACCAGCCAAGCAAAGAGTTAATAGGAAAGCTGAGAAGAATGGAAGGTTTTGCCGGTTCCATAACCAGCCCGGGCATGATACTAACGAGTGCCGTCACTTAAAGGAGGTAATTGAGGAACTATTGATGCAAAACAAGCTCCAATAGTATGTAAGAAGGAACAAGAATGGCCCAACCTCATCAACTCAAGGACAACAGGTTCCTGTTCATTGTCCTGGCTCAAGTGAGAAGGCGGGAGCTCATGAATCAGAGAGGCCTGTTATAAATGTGGTTACAGGAGGCCCTCACCCAGTTGGCAGGAGTTGGGGCGAGATGGAAAGATACGCCCGTGCTTTGAAGTATGCAAGGGCAGATGAAAGTGTTTTTGTGTTAGAAGATGTTGCACCCCTGATGCAGCAGAAAACTTTTAATGACGACATTATATTCACTACTAGGGATTCAATGGGTGTTGAAGCTCCTACCATTGATCCTTTGGTCATCTCCGCTGGCATTGGCCCAGCTACTGTGAAAAGAATTCTGGTTGATTGTGGAGCTTCGTGTAACATTCTCTTCAAGAAGACTTTTGATCAAATGAAGATTCCTATGGCTGATGTTCAAGCTTCATCGCTAAAGATTGCTGGTTTTACTGGTGAGCCGAAACAGCCAATTGGGACTATTGATTTATTCGTAGAGCTTGGAGAGGGGCAGAGAAAAGTGACTCGAAAATAGACCTTTGTTATTGTTGAAGAATTTTCTGCCTACAATGCCTTCCTAGGCCGACCAACTCTGGCAGCATTTAAGGCAATTCTCGCCCCATGGTGTCTGACCATAAAATTCTCCATAGATAATGGAGTCGGTGTGGTGAAAGGGGACCAGAATGCTGGACGAGAGTGTTATCTTATAGAGTTGCGTGAATCGAGGAAGAGAGATATGGGAAAAGATGCGGCAGCCCCAGTCCGCACCAAGGAATCAACCTTGTAGCAACTACAGGGTGGACCCTGCACAGGCGAACATAGCGGTGCACGAAGAGAGATGGATCCAAGAAAAGCCAGTGCAGGGGAAAATAGAGTGGTACCAGTTGAAGTGACAGTCCCGGTACCTGTTGATCCGAAAGACCCGAATAAAGTGTTGAATGTGGGTTCGCAGCTTAATGTAACGATTCAAAATGTTTTGATATCATTTTTGAAAGCAAATCTGGATGTATTCGCCTGGACTCATGCCGATATGTGTTGAATTTCTCCAGAAGTTGCGGTGCATACCTTGAATATTGATCCAAAGTTTACACCGGTGAAGCAGAAAAGAAGAACTCAAGGTCCTGAGAGGTCAGCAACATTGAAAGAAGAGGTTGATCGGCTCATGGAGAATGGTTTTATCAGGGAATCTACTTACCCGACTTGGGTCTCAAATCCAGTACTGGTTAAAAAAGCTAATGGGAAATGGAGAGTGTGTATTGACTTTTCAGATCTAAACAAAGCCTGCCCCAAAGACTGCTTCCCGTTACCCAGGATTGACCAGTTGGTGGATGGAACAGCGGGCCATGAATTGCTATCTTTTATGGATGCCTATTCCGGATATAACCAGATCATGATGCATGAGCCAAATCAGGAGACACGAGCTTTACCACCGATGTTGGTCTTTACTGCTACAAAGTCATGCCTTTCGGACTTAAGAATGCAGGGGCAACTTACCAGAGACTTGTTAGTGCCATGTTTAAACCACAGATTGGCAAGACTATGGAAGTTTATGTCGATGATATGCTGGTAAAGTCAAAGAAAGCAGTGGACCACATGGATCACTTAGCATAGATGTTCTCAATCCTCCGAAAGTACGGAATGAAGCTGAATACTTTGAAGTGTTCATTTGGAGTAGAATCTGGAAAGTTTCTGGGTTTCATTGTGAGTGCAAGGGGCATTGAACTTAATCCTACTCAGATAACTGCCTTAAGAGAAGTCAAAGCTCCTAGAACGAATAAGGAATTGCAAAGTCTCAATGAAAATGTTGCTGCCTTGAGTCGGTTCGTTTCCAAAGCTACTGATAAATGCATTCCATTCTTCGATGCTCTAAAGAAAGGAAGAAAAAACTTTGACTGGACTCTTGAATGCTAGAAAGCCTTCGATGGGCTGGTTCGTCATATGGAAACGCCTCCTATACTTTCTAAGCCTGACAATGGTGAAGATCTTTTTGTGTATTTGGCAATCTCATCTCATGCCCCCAGCGCAGCTTTGGTACGGGAGGATGCGAAAATTCAGCGCCCGGTCTACTACATTAGCAAGAGATTCACTGGGGCAGAATTGAACTATTCGAAATTGGAAAAGCTCGCCTATTGTCTACTGATTGCATCAAGAAAGTTGAGGCCATATTTCCAAGCTCATCCCATCAAAGTCCACACTGATCAGCCCTTGAAGCAAGTCCTGTTTCGTCCTGAGACTTCGGGTCGTCTTTTAAAATGGAATATTGAACTCAGCCAATATGACATTACTTATCATCCCCGGAGTGCAATCAATGGACAAGCTTTGGCAGACTTCATTGCAGAGTGTACAGACAAAGGCGATAGTGAGGATGTGGTGTCCGATAATCCTTCAATCCGGTGGAAATTGTATGTTGATGGTGCAAGAAACGATTACTGTTCCGGGGCCGGGGTCGTGCTTGAAACCCTTGAAGGGCGATCATTGTGTTATGCTTTAAGATTGGAGTTCCCTTCGACAAACAATGAAGCAGAGTATGAAGCTCTTATTGCCGATTTGAGAATTGCTAAAGAATTGAATGTCAGGGCATTGCAGATCTTCAGTGATTCACAGCTTATCGTGTGTCAAGTCAAGAGAGAGTTTCAAACCAAAGTGGGAAATCTGCCCGCCTACTTGTCAAGAGCCTGGGAGCTTCTCGAGGACCTGGACCATTATACAATAAACCATATACCTCGGGAAGAAAACATGAAGGCAGATTCCCTCGCAAAATATGAAAGCACCGGTGAAGCTCAACTGTTGGGATTAGTTCCTGTAGAAGTCCTGACAACTCCAAGCATTGATGAAATGGATATTGACTGGATCATGATTGTATCACAGGAGTGTGAATCATGGATGACTCCGATATTGAACTACCTACGCGACGGCTCTCTAGCAGAGAACCCAAGAGAACGACAGAAGTTGTTAAGAAAAGCGTCCAGATTTGTAATTCAGGATGGCCGATTGTATAGGCGGGGATTCTCAATGCCATTACTCCGATGTGTGACCAAGGAAGAAGCTGAAACAATTCTAACTGAGGTACACGGAGGAGAGTGTGGAGAACATTCAGGAGGTCAAACTTTGGCAAAGAAAATTCTCCGTTATGGATATTTCTGGCCGGATATTAATCGTGATGCCGCGAGTTATGCCCAAAAGTGTGACCGATGCCAGAGATTCGCAAAAATCTCAAGAGCACCTTCCACTGAGATAACACAAATGGTCAGTCCGTGGCCATTTGCTATTTGGGGAATGGATCTCATCGGGCCTTTGCCAACTGCAAAATCCGGAATCAGATATGTTATTGTTGCTGTGGATTATTTTACTAAATGGGCTGAATCTGAACCCTTAGCTACTATTACCTCAAAGAAAATGATAAGCCTTGTAACTAAGAATATCATTTGTAGGTATGGAGTGCCTCAAAAAATAGTCACAGACAATGGAACCCAATTTGAAAGTGAAGAGTTCCGAGATTTTTGCAAAAAATTCAAGATCCAGAAAAGTTTCTCAGCAGTGGCTCATCCGCAGGCAAACAGGCAGGTGGAAGCAGTAAACAAAATTATCAAATCAACCATCAAAAAACAACTGGAAAAAGCAAAAGGTGGTTGGGTCGATAAACTTCCGCTAGCACTATGGGCATATAAAACTACACAAAAAACTGCGATGGGGCACACTCCATTTTCATTGGCATATGGATCAGAGGCGATGATTCCAGTAGAAGTAGAGGTCCCTTCACATAGAAGAATCCATTTCAGTCAAGCCGAGAATGAAAAGCTGCAGCTTGAAGCCCTTGACTTCCTTGATGAGAAAAGGGAAGAGGCTGAGCTCAGAACTGCAGCTTACCAGCAAAGAATAGCCGACACTTCAATTCCAAAGTTCGCCGGTGTAGCTTTGAAGTGGGGGATCTAATCTTAAAAAGAATTATGACACCTGCAGGCGCGCTTGGACCAAACTGGGAAGGGCCATATGTTATAGGCCAAAAACTTCTTGATGGCACATTGAAACTTGTAACTGTCGGAGGAGACCTAATTCCAAGAGCTTGGAACAGCAATCATTTGCGTCCATATTTTACTTAAAGGCTTTAATGAAATATTGTAAAAGAATGATGAATGTATGATTCTTGTGATGAAAGCCATTGTAAAGTCAGTGCAAGTGAATAATAAGAGCTATAAAGTGGATGTAGGCCCAATTCTTGGCCGAACCACAATAAATCTTGTGTTCTTTACTGTTATAAACTGCTTTGTTTTATTTTGACATATAAAATACATTAATTGTATTGCTAAAATGTCGATTTAATAATGCAGGCCATAAAAACAAAGCTTACCCATCATGAGACCAAGCGATCTCCGACATCACCCAACAAGCAAACGCTAAACCATCCAAAATTTCCATACTCAAATCCTATGAAAGAAGTGCTTCGAACAAAAGCTAGCGATGTGGCTGGAAGCGGACCATTTCTAACTAACTGCGAATGTTTGTATAAACGAGCATCCAGTTAAATAGCCTGTGTCTACCACCACCAACTCGCTTGACTATGAAGTATATTTCTTTGAATAAGGGAAATTGCTGGCAACTATAAGGGAAGGGTATTTGAAAAAGATAACGGGGATCGCCGATATGAATAAATGGCAAAGAGACATGAGCGGGCAAGCATCAAACAGCAAAAGACCTCTTCGGAGGCACAAGCCCTCTTCAGAGGCACAACTCTTCGGAGGATAAAGACCTCAAACGGGGCATGCCAGAAGACTTTCTCAACATGGTATGGAATGATCGGAAGCACCTTCCCAACAGGAAGGCAAAGCGCTTGTTTACTAGTTGAGACAGTTTGCGTGGACAAGCGTCCAAGTAATTTGCGTCCGCCCCGTGAGTCCATGAGACGACCGGAGGCACCTTCCCAAGTGGAAGGCAAGGCGCTCGTTCACTAGTTGAGACAATCTACGTAAACAAACGTCCAAGTAACTCGCGCTCGCCCCGTGAATCCAACCAACAATGAGGAAGAAACTTCCAAGCATCCTCGGAGGCACGCATCTCACCGGGATCTGAAATAAAACTTCACAAGTGCTGAGATGTGAAAAGCCCTCTTCGGAGGCCCATTTCACCATAATTGAAATGTCAAAAGACCTCGAGCGGGCCGTGCCAGAAAAAGAGAGTTCTTTCTCGACATAAAGTTGCGGACTGATCGGTGGCACAGGACACTTGTGTCCACCCCGTGAATCCATCCAACTAAGAGAAAGAAACTCCAAACTTCCACGTAAAAGCCCTACTCAGAGGCACATATTTCACCATGATCTGAAATAAAACTTCACGCGAGTCGAAATGTGAAAAGCCCTCTTCGGAGGCCCGCTTCCCAGCAAACAGGTAAAAGATAAAAGCCTCTCCCAAGAGACAGAAACAAAAAGCCCTCTTCCCAGAGGCACAATCAAACCAAAAGACCTCTTACCAGAGGCACAAGCAAGTCAAAGCCCACTTTACTGCGAAAGAAAACTCACTCAAAATAAAAGTGATTTTCTCCAAAAAATGAAGTGTAAAAAAAAAAAACTTCGCAACAAAAAAAGAAAAGAGAAAAAACTCCTCCAAAATGAGGCACATCCTATTAAATACGGAAGATATTTCCTTAAAATGGAAATATTATCCTATAAAGTACAGATGCAAGCCTCCTTCAAATGGAAAAGTTGTTCTCTAAAGAAGGAGTATAAGTCTTCTCGAAATAGAGGAATTGTTCTCTAAAAAGCTTTGCCAATGTGAAAGAGATTGCAATAAACCATGGTATGGGGGCAGCACACTATAAGTACAAGAACGGAAACAATGCTCAAACAACATACCATAGGCTCATTGCAATATCACACAAAGGAAATGAAGAACTTGTATAAAATAAAGAATAAATGTATTCTCAAATACAGACAGAAGTTTGTATAGGTAAAAGGAACATTTTATTCAATACTACGAAAATTTTATACAGGTACAGGTTTCAGGATAAAGAAAAGCGGGGGCCGGTACCTGCACAATCTCCGGCCAGTACATGCAAAAAAGCAAAGAGTAAAGCAAAGTAGGGAAAGCGGGGCTCATCACTTCTTTCTCCCACCACCTTTAGAGCCTTCACCTGGTTTAATAGGAAATTTTTCAAGCCGACTTGGGAGAGTTGAGGGAGAAGGAGAGAGAGCTGGTGCTGGATCAACTTCCGTTTCCTTTTCAGTAGCAGAAATGCTTCTCCCTTTCTTCTTTGAAGTTGTACGCTTCCTCCTCCTTCTTGAAGAAGACTCGCTCCTCGGAGTGACAAGAGCAGACAATTTTATGTCATCAGAAAGGGTTCGCTCCGAAGATACTTCGCCTCTTTCAAGTCCTTCGGCCTTCTGCTCCTGCGAAACGGCTGGATCGTCCAAGTCTTGAAGGGCTCCTATTAATTCTTCTTGCGATCCCGGCTGGGAAGTAGGGGTAATTTGAAAAGTTTGAGGAGGAACAACTGGAGGAGGAGAAGTTTCTATAACACTAGGCACTTTCTCTATAGAAGAAAAGAGATTATAATCAGTGAAGAGAGGGGATAAAGGCTCATTGAGATTTAAAAAATAATCGAGAAGCTCATTAAACTCGGTCGAAGCAAACAAGCAGTCCACTTGGGCAAAATTAACAGTAAAGTTACCTGGAGAGGTCGGCTTCCTAATGTCAACTTCATAAGCTTGTGCTTCGGTGCTCTCTTCACCTTCATCTCCACCCTGCGGGCTTGTAATCTCAATTATAACTTTAGCGGGGGACGGAGAATGAGAACCGGAGCCTGTGATGTCAACATCGGCCGAAATTGAAGGAGGAACAGGGGCAATTGATGGTGCTTCTTTCTCTTAATGCTACTCTCTCATCATTCCAGCACGCTCTTTAGCGAGTTGTTCTTTTCCTCTAGCGAGGGCTGCACGAGCTCCTTCATCCAGATAGTGTGCCTCGAGTTCTTCTTCGACATACCCAGCATCTTTAATCATGTCAAGCGCTGCTTCCCATACTTCAGCCAAAGTGATTTCATATTTAGGGCCCAAAAATGCGAGACGGCCACGCCCTAGGACACTTTGCAGATAGAAGTCGAACAATGTCGAACTGACATCGGCTTTAGTGGCTTGATGAGCTTCTTCAGCTGCAATTCTACCGGCAACAGCCTCATCGCGCTCTTTCTCAACTATAGCAAGTCGGGTTTTTAATATCTCAATTTCGAGGTTCTGGGAGCTGGTCTGTTGTCGTAACTGTGCAACGTCGACGCGATAATCTTCTACAACCTTTTCCTGCCACTTGAGTTTATCTTCGGCCTCTCGTTGTCTAGCATGAGCATCCCGCACTTGTTGCTGAAGCACACTTTCCCTTTGAGAATAGGAAGTGGAGGAAGAAGCAAGCTCCTCTTTAAGTTTTCCAACTTCCGCTTCAAGCTTTTCATTATAAGCGGCAATGCTCCTCATTTCTGCGTCATGTTGATCAAAAGTCTTTTGCCATTCGGATTTATCGTTCTCCATGGTCAACATAGCCTCAAGATTCGCGCGGTTCACTCTCTGGAGTTCGTCGACAAGTTTCTTCCAATTCGACATTCTCTCAATATCAAGCTTGACAGCGTCAAGATTTCGCAACATGGATGGTTTGTCGATTGGAACCAGATCAAGATCAAAGCGAACTCCCTTCAAGCACCAGTTTGGAAATCGACTTTGAAGAGTAGCTGGGCCTGGTCCGACCTGATATGAGGGCCTGCCAATGATCGTCTGAATATCGGTACGAGCGAGAGCAGGAGATTGAGGAGGCACCGAATTAATGGGTTCATTAGGAATGTCATATGACGACTTTACATTGTGCTTGGTCCGTTTACTTGAACCTTCGGCAGCGTGGCTCTTCCATTTGTCGTCGTGGGATTTCCGTTTACGAGAATCGTCCTCTCTGTGGGAAGAGTCACGATGTTCTTCCCCTCTCACGTACCATTCTTCGTATGCTCTTCTCTCCTGAGCTCTCCGAGCAGCCCTCTCCTCGTCAGTTTCCCTGTGAGGGGGAAGATAGCGCCTGTAGTCATATTGACTGCGTCTGCCATACTGCTTAAAGTCATCATCATACGAGCCACTTCGCCCCATTGAAGAACCTGAAATTGAAAAAGAAGCATAACTTGAGAATCTTCAAATTGCAAGGAGTTAAGTGCATATTAGTGCCAATAAATCCTAAGTGTGTGTGGTGTGTGCAAACTACACGCGCCGAACTACGAACCGCTCCTTAGTTGGGGGGTGGTGACGGATTTTACAGCTAATGTTGATTCTTCAGCTGGAGGAGTCTGTTGAGGAGCAGATGTCGCTTCAACCGCCGGAGATACAATTTTAGCAGCAGATAGGCCGTCTTTAAAGAGTTCTTGAGACGTAACCATAAAGTCACTCAACCCTTCGAAAGTGTCATTACCACTGTGTTCAACAGGGCTCTTCACCTCAACCCCTTCATCAGTAGTCTTCCCGGTTTGTTGAAGATCTTCTTCTTCTTCGATAACTAGGGCAAGAGCAAGTTTGCAAGATGGTCCCGCAATGACAGTTGGAGTAGAACATTTTACCAACGAAGCCTCAGTTGTAAGTTCCTTCGGTACTGGTTTGTCGGTAGAAACTGGGGCATCTAATGCCTTAGCTGGGGAATCAGGGACTTCGTGAGGTTGTGTAGAGCGGGAAGAATGCAGAAGTCCAAACTGATGTAGAAACTCATCCTTCAACAGAAACTTTATACTCCTTTCCTCAGCAGCCACGGCATTCAGTCTTTCAAAAATTTGCTTGTGGCCTGGATCTCTAGAGGGGGGAGGAAGTGCAGAAAAAGGAAAGAGTAAAATTAGCACTTAGCAACTCAGATCTCAAAAAGCTCAGGAATGGAAAAACTAAGAAGAAGGTAATCTTACTTCCTACTCTCCAGATAGCATAAAACCCTGGAGGGCAGCGAACAAAGAAAAACTGATTCAAGAAGCCATGTGCGCTTTCGGAAAGATCGGTAATGAATTTGCGATTCCTAGCACTTCTTACAACAGTAATGGAGGGATGATCTTTATTCTTAGCAAATGAGCATAAGTAGCAAATTTCTTCGAAACTCGGCAGACGATCAAGAGTTCTCATAAATAAAACACATAACCCCATCAGGATAGCATGGCCATTGGGATGTAGTTGAAACGGAGAAATGGTCAACCGAAGGAAAAGCGTTCGAAGAAAATCGTTCAAAGGAGGAATTGATCCACTTATACACATCTGGCGATTGACTGCGACAAAACCACGAGGTGGATTGTCGGCAGTATCATTCGGTCCGGGAAGCAGAGCATCACTCTCAGCAAGACCAAATTGAATGCGTATTTGGTTAAATGTTCTCTGGGTTAAGGTTGTCGGAGTTCTTTCTGGGGGATTCACTACGAGAATAGCTGTCTGACAGATCTCTCCAGCTTGAGCTACCACTTCTTCTTAATGTGAAGCCATTCTACATAAACAACTGGATATTCAAACATGAAGGTGCACGTTTCCTAAATGTGTGAAGTGCTGTGTAAAGCTAACAAAGTAACAAGCAAATGTAACTGAAATTAAACATATGTCAATTGCAATATTTCAAGACTTGTCGCTTTAAGTCCAAATACAAGTGTAATATTAGCGCAAACAAATCGACTTTAGTCGGTTTACATTGTTTTAATACTTCACTTGAGTTTTTTGATTCACAGCATTTCATACAATTTCTTTAAGTTAATTATCCTTTATCGACTAATCTGTCATTTGATGTGGGCAATCAGTGACAGTGTATTCGCCCTAATTTTATGCAAATGTTGTATTTAACAGGTTATTAGCATCAAATTTGGCATAATCTGTTAGGAAAGCATACCAAAGTCAAGCAAGTTATTTCGGCAGTTCAAAGTTCGAGTTGGAAGTACAATCAAGTTCTATCAACATCTCGAAGTTTTCAAGTTTTTTTCAAGCCATGTAGTCACAGTCCGAAAGTTCTCTAAGTCCTAAGTCGTTCACGACCTAACAGGATGGGTTGAGATTGATCTAGGTTGGAAGAAACAATTCAGTAGTAAAAATTGTCCAAGTGCTAGTCGACCACGACCTAAAGGTTAAGTCGTCCATGACCTAAAGGTTAATTCGTCCATGACCTAAAGTTTAAGTCGTTCACGACCCAAAGGAAAAGTCGCGTTAAGGACCTAGAGGCTAAGTCGCTCATACGACCTAGAGGTTAAGTCGCAAAAATTGTCAGACCGGCCAAATCTGCTGAGTCACGGGGATCCTTAAGTAAATCTGCTGAGTCGTGGGGATCCTTGAGTCGCTTTAGTTCCTTAGGTCGTTTCTGGATGATGGAGCGATCCAAGGCTATCTCCCATTGGAACCAATAAGCCCCGCTACTCGCCAATTACACTTTGCCATGTGTTTATCCACCATTGTGTCGTTTGAAACACCATGTCAAAACCCAAAATCCACTAACCCGTTAACCGAGTACCTCTTCACCTCCTCCAAATTTCCAAATTTCCAGAAAACATTGCTAACTACATAAGTTCAAACACTTGCCAAATAACCCCGTAAGATGTCAACGGTCGACGATGGTCAGGGGACGAGTCGGGGTGTAATCTCACAACATGGAAATAAAAATTGCGTTGAAATGGTTATGGAGGAGTTGGTGGCATACACAATGGATGGATGATTAGAATTACCTAAATCTGTTGTTGAAATAGGGATCAAGGATGCAAAGAAGAGGATTTCGTGTTAACTTTTGAGCTCGGATGCAACAATGGCGGTGAAGTGATTAGCAGAAAGGTAAAGAGGAAGAAGCGACTTAACGACTTATATAGGAAATAGAGGAGAAGATGGATAGATGCGCGAGTTAACAAGCTTCTTGAGTCGCCCACGACTTAGGGACTAGGTCGAAGCACACGACCTATGACCTAGACATGTGCTCCGAGGGGCAAATGTTAACTCCCTTGTTCAGCGATTCAGCAACACAAAGGAGATCAAGGATGCAAAGAAGAGGATTTCATGTTAACTTTTGAGCTCGGATGCAACAATGGCGGTGAAGTGATTAGCAGAAAGGTAAAGAGGAAGAAGAGACTTAACGACTTATATAGGAAATAGAGGAGAAGATGGATAGATGCGCGAGTTAACAAGCTTCTTGAGTCGCCCACGACTTAGGGACTAGGTCGAAGCACACGACCTATGACCTAGACATGTGCTCCGAGGGGCAAATGTTAACTCCCTTGTTCAGCGATTCAGCAACACAAAGGAATTGGCGACTTAACACGTGAAGCCGCGAAGTAAAGGGTTGGACGACTTAACGACTTAACAGCTTAAGAGAGTTGGACGACTTAAAGGCTTAACGACTTAAGAAGGGTGAGCGACTTAAGGTGGCCAGCGACTTAGTAGGCAAACGACTTGAGAGACTGCCGACCCAACTGTTTAACGACCTAACTTCTGAAGTAAGGAGGCAACTTTTGAAGGTTAGCGACCTAACGACTTATGCAACTCAGCGACTCAACGAGTTAGTGAACCAGCAGCTGGTCAGCGACTTAGCGGCTAAGCGACTTAAGAGAAGATACGACCTAACAACTTACAGAAGTGGGTGGCTTAACGACCTAAAGGTGAACGACCTAATGACATAAGTTCCCTGCGACCTAAAGGGTTAAAGCGGCAGCGACCTAATGCTTTCACTGCCTATTTCAAGTCGCTTACGACTTAGTACTTAGTGATTAAACTAAGCCGCTCTCCATAAGTCGCGAGGATCTACCACTAATTTCTGATGGCCAAGTACGAACCGGTTACTTCATAACTCGTGTCCCGTTAACTCGCTGAAGAACTGTGGACTGTCTTAAGTCGTAACCCACAACTTACAACCTACTTTAAGTCGTACACGACTTAAAGCCTGTGCAGAATTCCCTATAAATAGGCCATATGTTCCAACATGGAGGGGATCTTTTTGGCTCACTCTCGAAGCGCCAATACTCTGCTATTTTCTCAACTCAAACAACACTTCAAGCATTCCAAGTATCAAGGACATTACGACAAACTCGAAGAGATAGTATACATCATTCAACATGGATCCAAAAGATGATTCTATAGCAAAGTTTGATCTATTATTCTAAAGTGTATTGTAATCGAAGAAAGTTGTGTCAGTTGTACTTGATTCAGCAATAAAGAGATATAAAGTGGACGTAGGCTTGAACATAAGCTGAACTACTATAAAAACTGTGCCTTTCCTTATTTTTCTAATATTTTTCTGTTTATTTCTGATTCCCGTGTCAACGGGTGGTGCTTTTACACTTACATTACTTGCATCGGGGTGTTAGCGTCTGATTTTTACGTTAACACTATTGCCGCGTTCCTCTTCTTGCTATAGGTCCTTTCTTTATTGAATAGAGAAATTGTGCCTCAGTGTGTATTCAAATCATATACTTTAGCCACATTCCTCTGCTGGTCACAGGTCCTTTCTTTATTGAGTGGAAAAAAGGTGCCTTAGTATGTAGTCAAATCATACACTATAGCCACGTTCCACTACTAGCCACAGCTCCTTTCTTTATTTAGCGGATAAAAGGTGGCTCGGTGTGTAGTGAAATCATACACTGTAGCCACATTCATTGGAATATCAAGTATATATGTACACATTCTCGTCATCTGTTTAAGACAGTTAAAAACTTACCATAATTCTGTGGCTCAATGTCCGACTTGACATTTTCATTGCATGAATTGAAGCTGCTTATGCAGTACTACATACAAACTGATGAGATGTGTGATGGTAAGGAGATAATGGTAATTCATTTTGGGCCACTCTAGCTCAACTTTACAACAACGACATGGACTGTCTATTTAGACGTACGGCTGAATAGGTGAGAACTTCGTACGGAAACTTTAGTAGGGCAGGCACGCATTACATAAAGGTTATTAATGAGGTTATATCAGAAAATGTGTTCAAGCTAATACGTTCGACTTTTGAAGGTCGATACAATTTAAAATACCGCACTCCCTTCATTGGCCATGATACGTACATCATATGTCAAAATTGGCTAGAAAGATTTGGATGGCATTGACATAATGGTACAACTGGTTGGTTATGTAACAGTTAGTAATGTATTGTTAAGTTGGAGATGTATCAATGTTTACTTGTTTATGTAATATTGTGTTGTATCAAGTATCTTTTAATTTTAAGAAAGCTTAACGAATTGCCATAAAAAAAGTATTGCCTGCTATTTTTGTCATCAAAAACAGTTATGATATCGCATCAAATAAGGAGACCTATTTGTGTATATAAGCCCCTTCTAAACTCCATTTACTTCAGTTAAAATCACCTTCTTGTTTACTCACAACAACAACTTCTTCTTCAAATCAATGCCTTCTTGGCTTCTTCCATTGATTCAGATGTAGACTATGTGCCTACAGAGAGCCCACATATAGATGAGGACTGGCTTATCAATTATCAAGACTAACACAATGGAGGCATCCGCAATCAGTATTCAGATCTGGATCGGCTAAGACTTCAAGAGGTGGTTAAACCACCATACAAACAACAGGTTGTTCAAAATGCATATTAACAACTTGATGACCAGGTTCAACTTGTTCTACTTTCATACACACATAACGTTAACCCGTTACTCTAGTTCAACCTTCCATTGAGCAAGAAGTTGATTTGGACCCAGTTTGTTGTTACTGCGGATATGGGGTTGAAGTTGTAGTATGTGCTGATAGAGAAAATATTGGTCGTCGAATCCAACTATGTCAATTTTTGCCGAACGGTTGCACCTACACGGAATGATTGGATGACTATTTATGTCCAAGGGGCATAACATATGCAAACGAGTTAGAATAGGAGCTAAGACATCTTAGACTTTCTTTGCAGGAGTTGCAGTTCAATCGTCACTTGTAGTTTCTTTCTGTTTGTGCTCTATTATTAATGTTTATCAGTGTACTATGTTTACATGTGTTCAATTGTAATCAGTTTTTCTATTCATTTGATGGATTAATGGTTTAAACATTATCGTCCTAATTATGGGAAAGTGAAATTAGATAAAAAAAATAGAATTCACTCTGCACTCAAACAATAATATTAGTACATAAGCTATAAGTACTACTATATATAATAAAATGTCCATTGTCCATAAATTAAAAGTAGTACAACTATAAGGATGCAACGTCGTAATCATCATCATCATCATCACCACCACCCTCATCATCATCCCCGTCATCATTATCGTCCCCATCATCATCATCATCTCCACCACCATCCTCCCCATGGTCCTTATCCACATCATCCTCGTCCACGTCACCACCAGTGGCAGACCCACCAGGACCAACATCACCTCACCCGGTAGTCCGAAAGGGTCATATATTGCTAGTCTAGCAAATAACTGATCAATCTGTGCTTCTAGCATATGCGTATATTGTATGTGCATGTCATGCATGGAGTGAGTATGTGCAAGCATCATATCACGAAACACACCAAGTGAAACTCTAGCCTTGTCCAATCTAGATGCATACTGCATAAAGATGTAATTTGGCATAGATAAGAAACTAAGTAATATAAAGAACAAACGCGAATTAGCAAAAAATATACCTCATACAAAGGGTATAACCCGACTGAAGGCTTGCCCGGGTAGTAGGGATGCTCTGGAAAGACTAAGGGCTGCTCAATTAGGGTACCTATGATGTCATATGCTCTAAAAGTACAATCAGACTCCAAATGCATCAGAGTCTGGGAGAACTGTGACGGAGTCAGATCAAATGAAACCTGTGGTACCCGAAATCAACCTACTGCAAAGTGAGGTCCTATATGATCAGAGTTGACCCCACGAACATAATCTGGTAATATGAATCTACGGGGTGCTACTCTGGCCCGATAAGCACCGTAGTCTCCATCGATGAAGTATGTACTAATATCCACCCACCCAACCCGACGTAGAGCAAGTAGGTATTGATCATCAATCACCCTATGTCTACCGAACATGTCCTCACATGATAAAGGATCATATGGTATACGACGATCACCCATTATCTGATATGCACACCTCTTTCCCAAATACCACATAGGCATAAATGTAGGCGCATGCAAAGCGACCCTGTATCTGGATAATGAATACGCAACCATTAAGGGATTGTCGTCCATCATAAGACCTGCATCTGCAAGGTGATTTGAATGTGAGGCCCAGGGAGTCCGTATGATATTACCTCGACTACGCATGTCAAGCTGTGAACTAGCCACCATCAATTCATGTCATACACCTAAGGGAGCATGAGGTACAAACGGAATAGTCTCACATCGTCTCACCCATGGTAAGTACTGCTCAGTAGCCTGACTAGCCATGTCCTGGATGTGGGATGCATGCTTGTCGTGTACTCGTAGTACCATACCTTTTTGGTTCAAGAAAAAGGTCGAACCAAACAAGTACAACATATATGCTCTAGTAACTACATCCATTATATCAGCTCTATTTATATATGTGGTGATGTAATGCTACAGGTAAGTTTACCTAATAGAACCACTGGTAATGTAGCTAACATTTATAATTGGTAAAAATATAGTAAAAAAATTAGGGGACTCATTTAAATCATCAAATGGAAATGGACTAAGCCCGTGTCGTTCGATCTCAATGCCGGTGAACTTATAGAAATCAACCGGGGTCATACCAAGCTCAAAATCTACAAAGTGGAATGTATGTGTCATGGTGGCCCACCTCTCAACTAGTGCCTGAATGAGAGGTTGATCAAAGGACTGGAAAGGCCTAATCGACAAAAACAAACCAAAAGGGCTGGTCTATAGTCTCTCTATAATAGGACAGGAAAGATAGTCATAAAATCGGGTAATGCACTTGGCTTAACTACCACGACAATAAATGTAATGTTCCTATAGATAATTTATGAATCAATAATTTTAGATATACCAACAATTATTTAATATAATTATGTGATGTACATATAAAAATAATCAAATGTATTAATGTGTAATTTATACCTGTACCGTAGTCAATGTGGTTTCGGCTATGTACCGATAACCATCTGTAAGATCATGTAGTATACGTGGATCATCAACTGATACTCCTGGTGCCGAAGGAACGTGCAATGGTCCTACTTGTTCCTTTGGATGCCTATGAACCGTTCTTCTGGAAATTTTAGTTGCACGTGGCAGCATTTAACTCCAGTTTTCTATTAAAAAAATTATAAAAAATAAATTTGCAGAAATTTGTGGAGGGGGATAAGGGAGGGGGTTAAAAAGGGGTAGGGCTGTCGCCCATTTAATGGGCACCTGACCACTGGAACCCCCGGCTTGATTACGGGATGAATATTCAGTACCCTGAATATTCAGCCCGTAGTCGACTAGAGATGCCCTTAAACCTATCAACAACCGCTCATGTGCCCAAAGGAGAACTCGTTTTCGGTCTAGAAAGACCAAATGCAATAATAGCTTTTTGAACAAAATAATTAAATTTAAGCTTTCACTTTACAGTAAATAATTAGAATCAAGTAAACATAGTCAATAAATTCAAGCTATGTGATGACTGCTCTACAACTACGACATCCAATATAACTAAATGGTGCATTTTTGTGGTGCCCGTTGGATGTGGAATGATTGTCAAGGGTAAAACAATAGAAACTACCATGGAACATGTCATATATCGCACAATGCATCGAAGCCAATATAATGTAAATCGCTAATATAAAATAGACGACACGGTAATAATTGAAGTTAACCACAATATCGAAGTACATGGGTCACAAAATTATACAAAATGATAATGGAGTTCATACAACTGATAATAAGTTCAAACTATCTCAAATATTTATAATAAACGAACATTATTAAAGCTTCACAGTGTCACATAGTGGAATAAGCATAAGTATACACAAATAATACGAAAAAGCTCCATACTTCGTGTCCTCTGCTCCCACCGCATACCACCTAGACCTGGTATCTATTGTATTCATTTATAAGTACTCGAGATGATAAGAATACAAGCATAAAACCTTAAGTCAAACTATAGTCTGATATGAGCGATAAGAAATCCCAAAATATTACACAAGTCGATACAGCAAGGAACAAGGGTATACAAACTATAACTGACATGCCCTTACAACCAAAGAGCTAGCATATAACAAACATAATAGCCTACTCTATGAACATCATAAAGGTGTACCGCATCCATGTTCAACATTGAGTGTCCAAATATCCACATCCACAATACCTACATCATACGACATCCTTAGAGTGATATTCTACTAGGAAAGCAACCAAAGAAAATCTACAAGCCATCAAATAATCTTTATTGCCGCTTAATTTTCAACAGATGCACGATAACTCGTGTGACCATTACTCTACCAAGGAATAATCGGAAAATCCCAGTTTTCAGTGTACGCACTCATAGCCCAAAGCTGACACTACAACCATCCACCAGTCTAGGGTATACGAATCCATTCCATCATTCCAGGATAGCCAGTCCAAGCACTCAACTTGCATCTTTACAATACCCCTTCTTTCGAGTACAATAGAAAACACTACAAGTATCAACACCCCCAAGTATCATCAATCCCTTACACACATATCCAAGCCCTTTCCTTGCTCCATCAAGTTTCCATTCATCCTTAAAGGAACATTCCATATTTCTTTGTTTCCATTATAGAACAATTCAAAATTCTATCCATGGATCACCCTTCCTAAAACCCACTATTACTAAAAAATCCAACTTCCATCAAAGTCAGAAGGTCTTCAAGCAAAGGGAAAAAAGAAAGGAGTTTAGGTCAGACCTTCTGAAGAAGTCGAAGGGATGTAGTCTACAATATGAAGCTACTCAAGACCTTCCAAAGGGGACGGAGGGTTCAATTCCACAATATCCAAGAAGCTCTTACCTTCTGAAGAAGGCAAAAAAGTCAAGGCAAGGGCATACGACTCTATAACAACCTCCCCAAAAGCATAATAAGCCTTTAGGATCGGTTGGAACACCTGGTAAATACCTTTCGATGGTGTCAAAAGGTTTATGATAAGGGAAACATTCATAAGTTAGTAAAGAATGAAAGACAACCTTCCAACAATATTCAAGGGAAGCATGGCTCTCGTCAGTATTCAAGTAAAAAGAAACCTTCCAACAAGGTCGAAGGGTTCACAAAAGTCGAGTAAGAGAGAAACCCTCCGACACGATCGAAGGGTTCACATATCACATAGATGACAGACCTCCTAACAGGGACAAAAGCTCCATAAAAAGCAAATAGAAGAGTAGAACCTTCGGCAACGCTCAAAGATCCATGATGTCATGCGAAAGGAAAATTTTATGACAAAGTCATAAGGTCAGCAACTGCATATAAAAGAGGAACCGTTCGGCCCGGTCGAAGGCATGAAGTCAAAAGCATAGCCGTCGACATCTATAAACAAGACCTAAGGGGTCCTGTTTTGAGGGCGGAATTTCCACATTCTAATCGTATAACTACTTAATCAAAGTGTTGTAATCCTAAATTGATTGTGATTTGGGAAATTTAATAAAAAGGAAGGCTTTTCTTGGAAACGCAGGGGAGTACTTAATTTTGTTAATTCCTTTATTATTTTACTTTATCTTCTGCTAGATTGACTTGTATTTCCAGGCTTCCGGAAGGTCCTTGTCAAAGGAGATGTTAGCATTCCTTTGATACATAATCCATATATCCTTCCGAAGTTCACCATTCCTTAAACTGAACCCTTCAACCAAAAGGAGCAACTTATTTGAATCAGCACTCATAACAACCGTTTGGAATCATTAACGTTGTGGTCAAAGTCTTTGATAAGAGTCACAATCTCTCATATTCTAACAATCTTAATGACGAATCCAAATAAGTAACTGCCAAACCTTTCTACAAGTTTGACATTTATTTCACTTATATAAAGTCCACCATACCTTATCTAAGTAAAAGAAGGATACTCGCTTCAACCTTCTGGAGTGACTTACTTAGGGCCCCAAACCTTCCGACCAGGTCAACAGCACTCTTACTATAACAATCCAACAACCTTTCGACATTATAATCCCAGCTACCATACCTTTTGGCACGATCAAATTAAAGGAGATCATTCACAAACCTTTCGACCAGTTTGAATCTAACTTCATTCAAGATAACAAACCTTCTAACAAGGTTGAAAGTTAGTGCCTATTCAACAAGGAATTCGATAATCAGCTTAAACCTAAAGGCAGCTTCCACCCGGAAAAGGATAAACTCAGAGGTGTCCAATTTAGCCAAAGAAAGAAAGCTACATACAAGTTTAACTAGAACGAAAAGAATTAAATTCAAGCACTAACCTTTCGACAACATCGGAAGGTCTGAGTTGAAAGATATATGCGATAAAATTACAAAGGCAATCCTCAAGGTTGTCGAGCCCTTCTTCAAACTGGACTAACCACATTAACTAAAATAGATTTGGGGCATTGACCAGAAATCTAGTTAATATTTTGGTGCTAGAAGGAGGGCTCAAGCCTTCAACTTGGTTGATTCCCTAACACTACAATTCTTTGATCCCCATTGGACCAATTCCACATCAAATTCGCTTTGTTTAGTTTGATCATGGCTAAAAAATTTAAGAGGTCTGAACAAAGGATTTTCGAACCACACTTGATAAGGTATTCCTATGTAAATATCAGAGACTTCAATCAGGATAAGGAGAAAAGATTGAGGCTCGAAGCCTTGAAGATTATAAATAAAAAGAAGGTAGAATCCTACGACCTTGAGAAATGGAGCTTAAACCCCTTTCATGTGCGGCTGACCCTAATTTTTGTACATGGAAAAAGAATAAGTGAAAGCAACAATATTTTTAGTCAAATGAGAAGAACTATTCAGTCATATTCCCATGGGACTGTCTTTGAAAAAGAGATGATAGAGGACTACAATAGTTTTACATACAAATAGAGTAAGATTATAAATGAGGCTCGCCATTCAAGGGAGAACTACAGACATAAGGAAAAATCTGCAATGGAGGAAATACAGATGATAAAAGAACTACTCAATGGAAATATAAAAATTACCAAGGGATTTCCAACCGAAACCTTAAGACTGAAAGAAGATGTGACGTCCCTGACTCGACTTTCGAAAATCGGCACCGAATACGACACTCATATTCAAATGCCATAAATTCAAACCTGGAATCTGGTTCACTGAGCTTATAACAACATCAGATGAATATAAAACAGCGGAACAAAATGAATATCATGCATACATCGCAGATACAACATCACAATATCCATTAACACATCAGAGTATTTTCAATATACATATACCACAACTCCAAATAAACATCATAATAATACAACGGTGATCATATATCCCAAAAGTCTTCAAAAGAATGAAGTGATAATGAACTCCCAATACTAAACACTTGAGATACCAAAAGCTTCTAAACTATCTTCAAAGCAATAGCTCCAAAATACTGCTAACACCAGAAAACAGAAACCTGCTACTAGGCTGCCCATGTAGAAATTATAGGCACCCAGAGTTTAGGAAAGAAACAATAAACTCCGGGTCAGTCATGGGACTGGTATGAGTAAACAAAAACAGTTGCTTTTAAATAAGCTAGATTTATAAAAGAAAAGTCGATATGCTTTTAAAAAATGAAACTACCATAAGACCTCCTGCCACACACACAATGCAATCGCAGAATTGGAAGAGATTTCTTCTTATGATTGTCAAACATGCTTGATACGAGAAAAAATCTTTGATGTTATTATTAGTGCATAGTGTAGGAAGCATTTCAAAGGTATAATATTAATCTTAGCTAGCACACAACCATTATTGTATGCCTACTATAGCTACCATGTTTTATGGCAGGTTACCGCCACGCTGCATGGCAGGTTATACAACTAAAACCGTATAGGGCTCGTATTGTTTCTTTGGATTTTCAACAAATGGTCAGGCTAAGGAACTTCCTACTGCCACATGGGTACGCCTCTGGCGGGACGTCCCAAGAACCTACCCGGTTCTCTGCCAACACAACATCGGGTTACCTCTGTAACTAGGTAACTACTACTCGAATATGCCACTCCCCGGTCCTTTAGGACCTTTATCCGAGGGCCCTCTATCACAAAGCAACAACCACACAGTAAATGATATTGGAGCTACCACACAGGTAAATATCTGGGCTCCATACCATGACATCACCTTTTTCCAGAAGGAAATGACATACCCTAAAGGGCATGACCCTCATAACCCTACCGCATCTTTCATGTTTCGACCATTTTCGGGTTGTGAGGTCCGATGAGGTCTCGTCCACAAAGCTATGCTTTACATGAAAGCCATGCTTTGATCACAAATGATCAACAAATGATCATCAACACACAGCAGCACTTAGCATGCCACACTATCAAATTGGGAGTATATCGCCGATAACCTTCAATTACATAACCTCTGGGCTCGTATGTCTCAGAGAAGGGTGTTAAGCTAAGAGAATAAATTCTCTGCCACCATAGATACGTATTTGAAAAAAATCTGCTTTACATCTCAAATTATAGTGTCAGACAAACGACCATACTTGTCTGTTCCGGGTTCGAACGGAACCGAAGTTACTTCGTCCAATAAAGGAAGAAGCCCTTGCAAATCCGGGTATCCACAATCCCGATCGGACTTCTCATCACTTAGGGAATCTCTATACCGAAGCAACTCAGTGCAGAGATAATCGATAGGTTATCCTCTTGTTTTTTATGACGCCCGGTCTTCACCACCGGTCTTCAAATGCCATCCATTTCGAAGTATCACTATTCAAAACTAGTTATATGACACAAGGTCCTCTCCCGGCTAAACCGAATAGCAAACGCTAAATTTTAAAACACGTGGACATATCAATTACAAAGATTTATATTCAGGGTTCGATGTGAGTTTCGGATAACCAACTGGAATTCGACTCCCTGTCGCATCGAAATTTTAAATGCCGTCTTACGGCAAAGGGACTTTCACATCAGTACAAAACAACTCACAAATCACAGGGCAGTACAAAGCAATCTACATTACACAGAACCATAACCAGAACAGAAATATCAATCTAGTGCACAATTGTAGTTAATTATTTTCAAACGTGAATGTGGTTTAATAAATTAACCCTATAACTATTTTTATTGATTATTTTGAACCAATGATTAATTATTCTTCACGATAATAAATTAATTAAATCTTAATTAACTTTATTAATTAATTATTTCTTAATTAATTAATTTTAATTAACTACTAATTATAATTAACTAACTTAATTATCTAATTAACAATTCTTAATTCCAATTTAATTAGACACTTAATTATTAATTAACCAATTTTCTAATTACAATCTAATTATTCTTAATCACTTCCTGAAATAATTGATTGATATTAATTATTCATCTTAATTAACATTTAAAAAAATTCTTTAAATTTTGAAAATCAATTTATTACTAACTACGGAATTTTAATTAAGTTTACTTGAAATAAATTCTTACTTAAACTAATAAAGTATTAGTTACTTCCTTAGCACTAAAGTTTGTTACCACATTTGCTTTAAACTTTATAAAGCTTGACCTCTTTGAAAAAACAGAACCTGAGAATACCCAGGCTTTACTCGAGTAAAAACTCGAGTTCCTAACCATCTCTTCCCGAAGCCGTCTCTCTCCCCCACGTATACTCCTTCTTATTTGTTTTTTCATTATAACTTTAGTTTTTAGAACTTAATAACTGTTCTATGCTCGAAAAAAGTCGCGCTCCAACCCGAAGTAAACGACCCCATTCCTCGAGTATCAACTCGAGTAGCCACGCACAAATTTCCTGATACCAAACAGCATTGTGCACGTGCACATCATCGTGCCGCCGTTCTGTCGAACGTCGCGAGCTCCAGCAAGTCAAAGACCTAACACATACTCGGAATCGAACCTCGATTCAACATAAAAGACATGAATTCGAAATTTAGCAGTTTGCTCGATACTACAGCTCGAACTCACCGAAAAAAATTGCCACGCCACCACGTCTCTGACCACCAGCGATGCCACAACTCCGACCACCAACTCATCACACTCCCAGCTATCACCTCCCAAATTCTCGTGCGGCTCGATCAACTATTGGTGACGAAATCACGGTTCTTCCAACTCACTGCCAACTTCAAACTTCAACCCTAATTTGAACTCGACTCGTCAATTTACACAATAGAAAATTTCTTCGACAATTTTCCTAAAGTCCTGGATCAACACGCTTGCTTCACACAAATTTTTATCAATTATCATTCGATCATTCAACAGAAATTTGAAATAGAACGAAATTGGTTCAAACGTGAACTGCTCTTGAACCACTTAAATAAAAATAATCATGTTAATTTTAAAAATCATCTCTTTGTGTGATTATTCAAATTATATAATCAAAACAACGATTTTACATACTTGAAATTATCATAAGAAGTTGTTTTTAATGTAAATTGTTGGTTACAGAGTTGACTCATCATGATCAAGCTTAATAAAAATTCTAGGCTGTGATTCTAGTAGAAACAAACTTGTTTTGTTTAGGAATCCTAAGCCAAAAATGTTTTTATGAAGATGTTTGATTTTTTTCCTCTAATCCACTCTGCTCTGAAACCAAAAACAGGAAGAACATGTCATATAACAACTTTCAGTAACTCAGGAAACATACAGAACTATATATTTTTATTTCTTTACACAGCAAAGCACAAGCTCCATAACTAAATACCCAGATTTAAACTTTAAAACAATATGTTTACTCACCTAGTAATGCTGATGAATAGAGATGCTTCTGTGTTTTGAAGAACTACAGATGATCTGCTTTTTAAAAAATTCCTGTTTTGTTAAATGACCTTGAGTTTATAAAATATAATGATACTTATGTTTTCTTTCCTTCCTGACTTTGCTGTATTTTTGCTTTTGAACAAACTGAACCAAATATGCATGAATATAAATAGAGAAAACTTGGTACATATAGGTGATATCTGGTACAACACCTTCCTTTAATCAGATTTTTCCTATTTTTTTCTTGCTTTGACTAAGCAAAGCTCATTCCGGCTGATATGATCTTATTTGTGCTAGAGGTGATGGCATTTAATGCCCATGTGTCCATCCCTGTTAACATATAATTTTATTTTACTTTTGTAAGTACAATTTTGTTTTATTTGTAGATTTTTCTTAGTTTCCTAGTTTACAAATCTACAGGCAAACTTATGTTTTCTTATTTATAAAATTTTCATAAAAGTCTACATGTATTCCTAGGTCATTTTTATAACCAGATGATTTTATTACAATCCTAAACCTTGAATTTTATTTCTATTTTAAAGTTAACTATTAATATTTAGTTCATCACATATATTTTATTTTATTGTTTAAAACAATTTCTTGTTTGTTATATATTTTTATTTATTTATTATTATTATTTAAAACTTAACTACCATATATTTATTTAATTCCATATATCTTCCTTTTATTAAGATTAATAATATTTTATTTCATTTGAAAATTTTGAATTTAAATTTAAAAGTTCAAATGATTTATCGAATTTAGAATTCAAAATTATGGGATGTTACAGAAGATCAACGGGTAATGAAAATAAAACCTACTCCTCTAGAATAAGTATTTGAACCAAGCTACAAAAGAATTAGATGCCAGTCCAAGATGGCTCAAAAGTCATGACTTCTTAGAGAATATAATCTTACAACATTAATCGAAGACATTCATATCAGAACTAACGAAGAAATGAATTATTGGCCTTCTCAGAAAAAGAAGCCAGGGTTTAGAAGAAGATCTAAAGGATCATATTGCAACTTTCACCACATGAACAGACATGATAAATCAATGTAAGGTACTTAGGAAAATGATCTTACACTCTAAGACAGGGAAAACTTAAATAGTTTGCAAGGGACTAGACAAATTATGAAATAAAATCTCTATTCACAAAATAAGAGAAGTCTACATAGTCCGAAGAAAAATTCTCCTTAAACTTGGACTACCTAAAATGGTAGGCCACCAATAATGGTAGAAAGCCCTAGGCCGCGCCAAGATGGCCAAGTCAATGCACCTCCTAGAGGGAGGGCATAAGCCTTTAGCCGTGCCAAAGTTAGAAATGGCCAGGTTAAAGCAGCATAAGCCCGTATCTGCATCACTCTATGGCTAGGATAAGGCGCCTCCTGGAGGGAGGATGGTTAATCCCTTGGTCCCGCCACACTATGGCCGGGCCAACGTACCGACAAGCCATTAGCCGCGTCACACTATGGCCAGGTTAAGACATCTCGTGAGGGAGGTCGAGTAAGTCCTCGGTCCTTGTTTGAGAATAAGCTAGCCGAGCGCACCAGAAACCTGGATGAAATGTCCGGTGGACTAAGAAAAGTCTATGCTTGAAATGGGAAACTGCCAAAAATCGGCACCGCCTAAAATGAAAACTGCTTAAATAAGCAAAGAATTGGGCGAAAGAGTCCCTGCCTGAAATAGGCCAAAAAAATGAGTAGAGGAACTCGGGCCCAAGAAGGAAAAAGCATGCAAAATATCATCAAAGCCTAAAGATGGCGCTTTCGATAAGAAAATCAGAAAGAATTCATTGACTTCATCTGCCAAATTGGTATTTTGGTCTTTTATTAATTATTGCCAGAAATGGTATTCTTGTCTTCTACTACTTATCATTAGGAATGGTATCTGGTCTTCTATTAATTATTGCCGAAAATAGTATTCTGGTCTTCTATTACTTATTATCAGAAATGGTATTCTAGTTTGCTATTACTTATTGCCATATTTGTTCTCTGGTCTTCTGTTGCTTAAGGATGAAAATGGTCTTTCGGTCTTCCGTTATTAATACAAAATTAGAAGATATATATTTATAACCTTATGTTATTCATTACCAGAGATGGTACTCTGAGCTACTATCACTTGTTACCGGGAATGGTATTCTAGTCTTTATTTACTTATTGCCAAGCTAATTCCCTGTTCCTTCATTATTAATTGCCAAAAATGGGTATTCCGATCTTCTATTGCCCAATCCCAGAATGATTTTTTGGTCTTCTGATACTTAATTCCAGGTAGGATTTTTGGTCTTCTACTAACTATCAATGCCAAATCGGGTATTTTGCACCTTTATTACTTAACTACTACATACGGCTTTCAAGACTTTTACTATTAATTCCAAATTAAAGATCCCAATATCCTATCAGCAGATATGAATTTCCATCTTTATGTTGGCTATCATCAAAAATGGTACATGAGGCTTCTATTACTTATTACCAAGGATAGGCATTTCGATATTATGATGCTCCATTTTGCTAAAACCGACATTCTAACTCTCCATTACTTATTACCAGAGGGTACCAAAAAGTGACTTTTGAATTTTATTAATATTTTCTAATACCCTAATCTGGGTCCGGTGACACCTTGTAAAACTCCACTAATACAAAAGCTTGGATGCCAAGACTAGTATTTATTGAAAACCCTAATTTGGGTACAAAATCTTTGGGGTTCTATTCATCTCAAGTAATTTGACTCGAGTCAAAGAATGTTATAAGAAGAAGATCACTGTTAAAAAAAATCTTCTAATGAGAATTTTATACTTTTTATTCTTAGATTCCATTGATAATGAGGAGTGAATCAGAGAACTACCACATAAAAATTTCATACATTGATGTCCCATCAGGTTCTTTATTAAGTAATTATTAAATTTCACTAACTATGTGCAGCTTATTACTAACTAATATTAGGCATGCCAATCAAGTGGAAGGAGTAAAATCTATAATTATTCCTCATCATGGATAAAGATGAGATCTTAACATTTTAAACGAGTTAGTTTTCATACAATTGGCGAAATAATTTGCTAATATAGGAAAATGATATGTTTAAACTAATATGTCGATTCTAAACTAACAATTAAGAATACTATTCTCCACATGTTTCTCAAAAAAGTCAATGATGAAAAATCTGGGTTCACTTAATCAAGAAAAGAGTAATGAACTAAGATGAAAAGTCGAGAAGTGCATCAGTCTTCAGGAGACACGTCCAAATGAAAAGACAAATAAGGTGCAGAGAAAGGCAAACAGGTAGGTGATATTTACAAAATTATAAATAATGCATTGCATTATGCTGCATAGCGTTACTAAGGCATGGAAATTATATCCTATATATATTGATATTCTTGTGAATTGATCAACTGTTCTTGCAAAACCAATAGATATTATAGGATCAACACTCGAAACTGAGTTGCTAAATATGGATTCCGAATGCATAGTGCTTAACTATCTTTAGATTTTGTTTCCAAGTCATCAATCCTCTCATAAAACTTGGTCATTCCAAGTCGAGATTGATACTAGTATCTCCACCAACGGAATGCTTTAAAACTTTAGTATCCCGGTCCCTTTTCTTAAAGTTTTAACTTTGAATTCTCAATTTCCTTGGAGAATTCTTAAATAATGTAGCATTGAAAGGGAAACTTTTTATTCTATTCCTTTGCAACATGGTTATCAGAGCACTTAGAAATAAAAGAGTCTTTGTGAAATTGACTTTATTTGAGCTCCACTTTAACCTATCCTTGATTATTGCAAATTCCAAAACAATGGCTTGAGAAAGTAAAACTAATCTTGCTCGAGTCTTATATATAAACAAACAAAATGGGAAATTAAATATCTTTATTTCAACAATAAGAATACATATTAAAGTGTGTTTCTTGTTGGGAGTTTCTGTTGCTAATAAGATACAATTCCTTATAAGCTTTAAAGATAAAAGCCTATGCTATAACGACTTCCCTAACCATGTTAAGACGATTGGTGAGAAGAAGCGCATTGAGTATGACTATCTCTCAATTGTAATTCCAAATCGTTTATTCGATAAATAAGTTTAGGCTTCTTTCCACCAAGGTCTATTGTGAGATTTGGTATAATGGTCAACTCATCTTTTCTCTTAATATCAATACCAAGATAGTCAATATAATTGCTTGATACCTATTTATGATCACTCCTCCAGTTCATGTAAAATAGACTTAGAAAAGAACTCAAGAAATATGTTTATTCCTAGGATGCTTGAACCATTTAAGGGAATTTTTTTGAAAAATCAATCTGGCTCAAAGCCAATTATAGCATACCCGAGTATTTGGGTCAAATCATAATTTATCTTAATATGGAAACATCTAAGTAAACCCTTATTGAATTCACCTTAATACGAAAAACCTATGATTAAGGGTCGACAATATACTTTATACATAATTAATCAAAATATCTCTCTCTACCTATCATCCAGAATAGGGTTGGAAACTCACCATTCTTTGAAAAAGGTCTATCTTACGCAAAACCTCACCAGATAATTTCTAGCTATAGTTTGCTTTCGAATCAAAGAGAAAACTATAATTATACGAAATGACAAAATCATTTAATAACAACATCTAGAAATACGAAAGGGAATGTCTCAATTTTCCCACCAAAATGCTAGTTAAAATCCATTCTTCTTCTCCCTTCTCTTCTAATTATTATTATATAAACATT
Source organism: Allium cepa (assembly GCA_030765085.1). Lineage (NCBI taxonomy): Eukaryota > Viridiplantae > Streptophyta > Magnoliopsida > Asparagales > Amaryllidaceae > Allium > Allium cepa. Next base: position 1,025,559,702 of record CM060928.1, on the reverse strand, counting down.
TATCTCTAAAAAACCAAAACAACAAACATCGATGGCAGCCTGTAACCTCCACCAAATTCACACTGATTTTGTCAACGCTGAAGTGCCGCATTGTTGTTGCTGTTATGCAATAGGATTATTAGATCAACCGCAAGAGGCAGTGGAAGTAAATAGCTTCCAATCTATTAAAAAATTCAACAACACCCTAATGTCTTTAGTCCTCACATAATAACGTCATACTCCGTGCTTTATGATTTGGCTAGAAATACGTTCTGGATAGATTTGGCCATCTGGGAGGCTTTCAGTGAAGACCGGGCGCTGATGATGTATTCGCCTTATCAACCAGTCTGGTTTGAACCGGTGATTGTCAACCCCGTCAATTTGGCTCCATACTTGACACCTCTTCCAAATGAGCTATAAGGGGGAAATCATCTTACCATTTTTTCTAATCGTCTGCAATGTTTAGTCCTTGGATGTTAATGTCATTTTGTAAATGTATATAATGACAAATTATTTTAGAAAATGTAGCATGAAACAATATTTAAGTAAATAGTTTGTTATGTTAGTTTAGTTAAATTTCTGTAGTGATATTGTGCAGATGAAAATGTGTTTGGTTGTTTGGTACATTGTTGTATGATGATTTGCTATACAGAAAGGAATCTAAAGGTTTGGAACTCTTTGACATCGACGAAAGCTTGTTGTCGAAGGCTCTAGCCACCAAATTCTTTAGATCTTCCGACAATGACGGAAATTTGAAATTAGAACACCTTTCGATCTTGACGAAAGGTTCGAAAAGTGAAAATTCATCATTGTAGCTTTGATCTCCTTCGGATGGGTGGAAAGAATATTTTAAATTACCGAAGTGATACCTAAATAAGTTCCAAGCTGCCCTATTCAGTCTAAATAAATCCTAACCCTATACAAGATACAGTTTTTAAATCCTACATGAAAAATGAGTGAAGGGGAAAGCTAATCTAAAGTTTTACATCGAATTTAAAAAAGTGACCTCTTTTTTTTAAAAGAATTCAAGTTGTTTGAGAGAATTCTTTTACTAGTACATGGAAATTATGTTTGTAGGAAAAAGAAGCTGAAAATTTTGTAACTTCCACTGAAGACGACTTCGAAAGTCATGAGCATCCCTTCGCATGAGGGAAGGGCAAATATTACTCAAAAAATCCACCTTCCGTCGATGTAAGAAGGTCTTTAAGCAAAGGATGAAAAGAAAGGAGTTCAGATCAGACCTTCCGAAGAAATTGAAGGGATGTAGTCGATAATATGAAGCAATTCATGACCTTTCGAAGAGGATGGAAGTTTTCATTCTGCAGTATTCAAGAAGCTCTTACCTTCCGAATAAGGCAAAGAAGTCAGGGCAAGGACATACAACTCTATAACAACCTTCTCGAAAGCATAATAAGCCTTTCGGGCTAGTTGGAACCCCTGTTAAATACCTTTCGACGGTGTCTAAAGGTTTATGATAAAGGAAACATTCATAAGTCAGCAAAAAATGAAAGACAACCTTCCGACAATATTCAAGGGAAGCACGGTCCTCGTCAGCATTCAAGTAAAAAGCAACCTTCCGACAAGGTCGAAGTGTTCACAAGTTGAGTAAGAGAGAAACCCTCTGACACAATCGAAGGGTTCACATATCACATAGACGACAGACCTCTGAATAAGGACAAAAGGTCCCTAAAGAAAATCGAAGAGTAGACCCTTCGGCAACGCTTAAAGGTCCATGATGGCATGCGAAACGAAAACCTTACGACAAAGTTGAAAGGTGACCAACTGCATATAAAAGAGAAACCCTTTGGCCCGGTCGATGGCACGAAGTCGAAAGCATAGCCGCTGACATCTATAAGATCCAAAGGGTCTTGTTTTGGGGGCAGAATTTTCCATATTCTAATCTTGTAACTTCTTAATCAAAGGGTTGTAAGCCCAAATTGATTGTGATTTGGAAAATTTAATAAAAAGGATTTCTTGGATACATAGGGGAGTCCTTAATTTCGTTAATTCCTTTATTATTTTACTTAATCTTCTGCTAGACTGACTTGTATTTCCAGGCTTAATTAATTCTGAAGGTTCTTGTCGACGGAGATGACAATATTCCTTTGATAGATAATCCATATATCCCTTCGAAGTTCACCATTCCTTAATCTAAACCCTTCAACAAAACTGAGCAATTTATTTGAATCAGCACTCATAACAACCCTTTGAAATCATTAGCGTTGTGGTCAAACTATTTGATAAGAGTCATAATCTCTCATATTCTAACTATCTTAATGGTTTTTCAAATCCTAATAAGTAGCAGCCAAACTTTCGGTAAGGTTGACATTTATTTCACATCTATAAAGTATACCATACCTTATCCATGCAAAAGAAGGATACTCGCTTCAACCTCCCGGAGCGACTGACTTAGGGACCCAAACATTCCGGCTAGGTTAACAATACTCTTACTATAAGAATCCCAATAACCTTTCGACATTATAATCCCAGCTATCATACCATTCGGCACGGTCGAATTGAAGGAGATCATTTACAAACCTTTCATCCAGTTTGAATTTAACTTCATTCAAGATAACAAACCTTCTGACAAGGTTGAAAGTTAGTTCCTATTCAACATGGAATTTGATAATCAGCTAAAACCTTAAGGTAGCTTCTACCCATAAAAGGATAAATTCAAAGGAACCCAATTTAGCCCAAGAAAGAAAGGCACATACAAGTTTAACTAGAATGAAAAGAATTAAAATCAATCAAGTACCTAACCTTTCGACAACATTGGAAGGTCTGATTCGAAAGATATACGCAAGCAAATTACAAAGGCAATCCTTAAGGTTGTCAAACCCATCATTCAAACTGGACTAACCTCATTAGCTAAAATAGATTTGGGACGCTGACCAAAAAATCTAGTTAACACATACCCTTGTGGATAATCACCCTCATGACTCCATTCAACATCGAGCAATCATCATCAAGACATAACTCTATTCACTGTTAAGCTATCATCATCAAATTCTCGAAGCTATCTTTTTTATCATGCTACTACACAGCCGTTGAACACTAAGCGTATAAACAAACACCTTCAACTCGACCTGCAAAGCCCTTAAATCTTTCCTAGAAAGTTTCTCCTCTATTGAACTCATATATTCAGGTCGGTACCAACCAGAAAAGGTCGATGTCAATCTGAAAACTTGACCAACTCTTGGTCCTTTATCCCCCTTGAACTCCCCTCTTCCCAATGTTTGAGTCTTCAATCTAGAAGCCTTCTCCTTTGCTTGGAAAAGAGGTCGGTATTGACTTGAAGTATACTGTACCAATGTCCATACATAGCCAAAATTTGATGTTTTTGGCTCCTGAAGTTCCTCTCTTGCCTTATCCTGAAGCACGCCTCGAAGTCTTTTTGCCTTTGTCCTGAAGCACCATTCCTACTGGCTAGAACTGAAGCTCCCACCAACCAAAATTCTACACGGTACCTATCACTAGTTAGGCATCCAAATGAATCCAAACAACCCATGACTAAAAGTACAAGCTCCTCCCCTCCTCAAGAGCCCCTCCTCAAAGTTTCAAGTCGTTCTAAGCACTTTTGACTTCATGTTTCCTAAATTGACGTGTAAAGGTTACGATTTTCGACGCACGAAAGTCGACATCAATAAGTCCACTGTATCAACTGCCGAGCAATCGAATGCTAAAAAACCATACCCTTAGGGTTTAAGAAGAAGAAAAAGATAGAAGAAGAAAGAAATTAGAAAAGCAACAGAATAATATCAGATCTCACAATCGAGCGGAACAACATATAATAGATAAATGAATATCTTTAAAACAAAGAATTATATCAGTTATTACATTACATCACATTATCATTACATTATCAAAGTGTACAACAACAAATAGCGGAAAAGAAATACTATATACTAGTAGATACGCCATGCCATTCAGCTTGCCTCCAAATCTCTACAGTAACTCCTGAATTCCAGAATGACCCGATAACCTGACTCTAGACTCCTCGTGTAGAAATTGGTGGGCACCCAGAGTTTAGGAAGGAAACAATAAACTCCAGGTCAGTCATGAGATTGGTGTGAGAACTTAAAACAGTTATCTTTAAAAACAAACAAAGAATTATTTTAAATTAGATTCACAATGCTTTTTAGAAAATGAGACTACCATAAGGCCTTCAGCGCACACACACAATGCAAACACAGAATCGGAGGAGATTTCTCCTTATGGTAGTCAAGATGCTTTATACGCAAATTTATTTTCAATATTATTTTTATAAGTGCAAAATGTGGAAAACCATTTCGAAAGTATGATATAAATCTTAGCCAGCATAGACATTTCGCAATTATGCCTACTATAGCTACAATGTCCAATAGCAGGTTAATACCATATTCCATGGCAGGTTATACAACTGCAATCGTAAAGGGCTCATATTGTTTTGATTGGATTTCCAACAAATGGTCGTGCAAAGGAACTTCCCAAGTAAAATAGAACGCCTCTAGAGTGACGTCCCCGGATCCTAACCGGATCTCTGCTACACAAGGCCGGATTACCCCTAACTGGGTAACAACTGACACGAGCATGTCATCCCCCGGTCGTTTGCGACCTTTATTCCGAGGATCCTCTCAACCAACAACCATAAATCAATAAATATGCAGCAACCACGAAGTAAGTATCTAGGCTCCATACCATGATACCACTTATAATTCAAAAGGAAATGACATGCCCTCAGAGGGCGCTATCGTCAAATAACCTTGCTGTCACGACTCCTCTTTCGACCATAACCGGGTTGTGAGGTTCGTCGAAGTCTCGTCCACAAAGCTACGCTTTTCACAAAGCCTTGCTTTGATCAACAATTGATCAGCAGCACTCAGCATGCCACACTACCAAATTGGGAGTATATCACTAATAACCTTCAACTACATAACCTCTGAGCTCGTACGTCTCAGAGAAGGGTGTTAAGCTAAGAGAATAAATTCTCCGCCACTAACAGATATATATTTGAAAGAAATCAGCTTTATATCTCAGTTTGTAATGTTAGACATACAATCCATACAAGTCTGTTCTAGGTTCGAATAGAACCAAAGGCACTTCCAAAGAAGTCCTTGCAATCCGGGTATTCACAATCCCGATCGAACTTCCCATCACAAAGCAAATCTCTATACCATAGCTATCGGTGCAGAAACAATCGATAGGTCATCCTATCGTTTTCACAAATACCCGGTCTTCAACACCAGTCTTCAAATGCTATCCATAACTACATATCATTATTCGGAACGGGTTATATGACATAAAGGTCCTCCCCCGGCTAAACCGAATAACGTGCGCTTATTTTACAAATAAGTGTAGTATTCAAATTCAAGAAAATCACAACAAATACCTATTTAAAAGTCAATATTGATAGTCGGTTATTTAACTATCAATGGATATGCACAACATCACCAGATTCCAAATAATTTCCCCAAATAATTTATTTCCAAAAAAATATCTTTACAAGATATATTTTTGACACTTCAACTATTTGAAAACAAATTTCAATCATTTTCCACCTTTACAACTTTTGAAAACAAATTTCAAATCATTTCCCCACATGGGATATATTCACCAATATTTATTCATTCTCTTTCAAAATGGTTCATTTAAATCAATCAAATAAATCCTTACCGATTTATTTTAAACTCACGTTCCCAATCCATAAATTTAATTCCCACACTTCAAAAATAAATCAATGTTTATTTTTAAACAAATCTCTCTTTCCTTTATAAATTTCCATGATGAATTCAAATTTCCAAATATCCACTGATATACGATTTTCAAATCAATTTCAAATATGCACTTTCAATTTATCTTTAAAAGATATAATCTCCAAACATTCTCTTCATATTGGAAAACATTTTCATACTTATTTAATAATAAGTAATTCACAAATCTATTTATTTTCAACATTTGGAAAATATTCAATACACTTAAATCACAATTAAGTATATATTTTATTCTTTAAGGAAAACATTCTCCTAAACACATTCATTTAAGTCAAAACGAATGTTGCGTAAAACATCGTTACAATTACCCAAAATCACTAGTATAGGGATTTGAAACTTAGATAGATATATAAATCCCAATACTATATAAAACATTTCTTTTCGAAATCATTTACTATATAACAGTGTTATAGTCCACCATTTCCTTATTTCTCGAAAACGTCTATTTCAACAATGAATGTTGAAATCTATGATTTCGATCCTTAACACATTTTAAAACAACTTCAAATAGTTTTAATTCTATTTAAAATATCACTCCCCCAAAACATTTCTTTAATATATTATTCACTATCCAAAATCGTGAATATACTTCGTTAACCAAATTCAACATTTCTACACATTTTATTTAAAGGATTATTCACTGTCCAAAATCGTGAATATATCTCCTTTAATAAGCTATAAACATTAACTTATCAAAATAAGTCGATATCAAATTTATAAAACAATGTTTATAAATTCACATTTATATAATTTTATAAAAACTTCAACTTATAAAATCCCTTAATTAACAAATTCTATTTATATCTCATTCAAATGCCAAAATCCAATTTATAAGATAATTACTTATAAATCTTTTATTTTACAAAATCTATTCATTTTATAACTTCACAATTTATAAATTCATAAATTTCATTCACTTATGAAATCCATTTATACTTTAATTTTAACACTTATAAAACTCGTTTTATAATTCCAATATTTTAATTTATAAATATCAACTTTATAAGTCTTTTATATAAAGTTTTTATAATAAATTCAAAATCTCAATTTGAACTATTTTATAAAATTAATCAATTACTTATTTCAAAAATCAAATTTCGGTTACATTTCACAAAAATCATAACTTTTATACCATAAAAATTATAACGTTTATTTATTTAAAAGAATCAATTCCATAATTCGATAAAATGTATACTTTCAAAAATCACTTGAAAATCCTTTTAAATTCGAAATCGTTACTTTAATATTTTTAAAACTCCAAAAATAGGCCCAATGCTGCAACTGCACCAATACATCAAACACGACATCCAAAACATCGTATATCATGATAACAGAATATATCACAATATCTGTAAATAAATCAATACGGTTGAGGAAACCAGTTGGATCCCTCCAATCTGTTTCCCTACATCCACAGATGTTAGCACAATACCGATCCCGTTTCTAGACAGAATATCGCGGTACATGGGATTAATAAAATATTATCCGCTATTATGCGGCGTAATATGGTCTCATCCGCTATACAATGCGGGAAAATCAACTCCAAGTACATATATAATACCAATTCCACATCAAGGTGAAATATCGTCGTATATGTGTTTAATAAATAACCTCCGCTTAATATACGGCGTATATGGTCTATGTCAATACAACAGATGATAATTTATCATCCAAACACACAATCAAGCAATTTTAAATCTAACTATTTAAAGTTTAAATCGAAACAGATTCGATTGAGTGAGAAGTTTTCACTTTTTTCCAATACAGTAGCAGTGTTTTATTTCGAATAAAATTAAACGCGCGTTTAATTTTACCCAATATTTTCACTAGCTCCAATCGACTCCAATCTAGCTCCATCGCGTAGTATTCGTCAATACGAACCTGACGCAATTCGTTTCGTGCGTTTTCGACCTCGTATGAACAAGTTATAATATTTCAAAGTTTACACGATTTAATATAATTCAATTTATAAATTTATTTTATTTCTATAACCTCAATGAATCAGGGCCCCACGTTCAAAATGCTAGAATCCTAACCGTGAATCACCTTCTTCTCCTTCCAGTTAAACACTCACCATATAAACCCACGGCCGCCGTTGGTTTTGCAATTTTCGCGACCACTACACCACGTTTTAGCGCGATCAACAACTTCCACTACGAAGCCCATCACAAATGCTACCTTCGGCCTGAGTATGGTGAAGCTCGGCCTCATCTAAAGCTCAGAAAAACGTGCATGAATCTCTGATGAACGCGAGCCCCTAGCTTCCACGTCGAGCCTCCATTTTCCATCTTCACTGTTGGATTTACTCGTCTCAACGAGATCTACAACTTTGTAGTTGAAAGTTTTGCTAATTATCGATGGATTTTGAGATATTAGAGGAGAAAGAAGATGAATTTTCCGCCATTAATACTGTTGATGGCGGCTAGGGTTTCTGAGTACGGTTTTGTTTGCAAAAGTGAAAAATAGTGGTCCTTATATAGAAAATTTCCGTGCACCATTCACCCGAAATTTTTCCGAACTCCAAACGAAGCATGCCGCCTGGCGTCTATAATGTTTACCCCTATTATGAACGCAATGGAATATATATCGGGAGCCAATTCGAAAGTATTTGGAAGATAAATTTTCAAATCGACTATTTAAATTTAAAAGTTCACTCAAACCAATTTCAGCGCGTTTTAGCTTGCCCCGGACAAACTGTAAATCCAATTGACACGAAATTTGAAATCATACAATAATATAACATTACCGATTTGAGGAAACTAGTTTTGTCGAAATCCGAGACTGTTTGAAAAATGACTATTTTTACTCGCCAATTAAATATTAAAATATTCAATTTCTGCAAATTTACTTTTAATTCCATTTTAAAAGTTCTATAACATCATTCTAACTCCAATATGATTTAATACAACGTTATAAATCATTTTTAATCATATTAAACCCAATTTTCAACTATTTCTGAAATTTCAAATATTAATTTATCGATTTAATTATCCAATTAAATATAGATATTCAAAATAAAATTTATTCGACTTGGAAATTTTACTTGTTAATATTTAAATTCAATTAAATATATCGATTTCAAATGAGTGAAATTCTAGGTCATTACAAACTTTCCCTTTTAAAAGAATTTCGTCCTCGAAATTACCAAGTAAGAAAAAGTTACAGAATCCATTTACTTTTCAAAATCATTTGTTCAAATTAAATTTCAAATCCATTTGAGTGTTTAACTTTCCCAAAATCCAATAGTTAAACTTCTTATAAAAACTTTACTAAGTTTTCAAATCATACTTAGTTATCTTTTCAAAAAAATTAAATTTTCTCAATAATATTCTAACGCCTTAAATTTTCAGGAAAATTCGTCATAGTCTCCTTTGCGCGGTTCGATCCTAAAAAAAGGCAATACATATATATATATATATATATATCACAAATATACATCTCTTTAAAGTAATGAGGCATCCCGCTGGGAAAAAAGTGTAAAAGTACGATATGTGATCCGAGATATGTACCTTATATATTATTAGCGAGCATATACGGCTAATATAGCGCGAAAGCGAGCTCCAAATGCAAAGAAAGCGCAATCCACACCTTCTAAACACTCAACAACAACGAGAAACATGTATATAGAAAATAATATCGATATACAACATATATCACAACAACTACATATGCCAATATAGCAAATGCAACAAAAGCCATAAATTCAACCATCAACCAACTAGCATTCAACTAACATCCATAACCACATCAACACGCTTTCACTTCTCATTAATATTCAATGAATTGATTTTCCAATTTAAATCACATTTGATTCATTAACATTGGATGTTTTTTCTAACATTCATTTATTCATATTCAATTAGTTTACATTCACTAATTTATATTCAAGTTAGTTCGCTTCCAAATCAAATTCAATTACACAGCTTTCAATTTCATTAATTCAATTTCATTTGGATTTCTATTCAATCAACTAACAATCACCTAACAACAATGTACATCCAGCATTACCAAATTTCTTTACTTTGCTTACATTCATTTAATTTGGTTCATCACTTTTAATTAGCTTTAGTGAACTAACACTTACATCCATTATTTCATATCAATTTATTTACATTCAATTGATTTATTAATTCCATTGCTATTACCATATAAAGTTGAATTTCATTTACATAACTCAAGTTCATATTCATTACTTCACTTTATTAGTTTACTTCGATACCAAAATCAACTTCATACACCATCACTTAAGTTATATTCCATTTAAACATCATTTGTTTAACTTAACCTAAATTTCCACTTATAAATTCAATTCAGATTCCAATTCTAAAGTAAATTCCATTTAACTTTACCAAAGTAAAATTTTATTATTTCATATTATAAGTTCAAAACTTGATTACTTATATTCAACAATTACAACTTGGATTTTAATTTCAAATTTGTTTATCACAACCAAAGTTAAATTTTCAATTTACTATGGCAGCAAATCCATCACACAGAAACTTGAAAATGATACTGATGATGCTGCAGTCATCACCCTTATAATTTCCAGTAACAGTAGTGAATCCAGTGCTTTAAATTCATTCAAAATTTTCCTTTTGTTCATAAATCACATTTATAAATCTCTTTTAATTATATAATTTCACTATTTTCCCTTTACTTATATAAGATCATTTCACAATTGTAAACCATATTAATTATAATTCCAATATTTTTAATTCTTCGCTCATACAATTTATTCTTTTACGATTGTTTTTATTTAGATTATTCAAACATCCTTTACTTAACTTATATATATTCTTACATTTTCAACAACCAAACAATCAATTCATATATACTTTAATAATTCTGAAAAATTATTTACTTTATGTGTAAAATATAATCGAGGTAAAATTATTTCATTTACACTATTTTAAAACGATATCGTGTCAAATTGTTCCGTATAAGTGTTTAGAGATTCCTATCAACAACGTTAATTACTCGTATTGACCAGAATCCATATACCGCTCAACAAACCAATCATCAGAATATAAAACAATTTATATTCAGTAACAAGTACGCGCTCATATCTATTATTACACTCACACTCATTCTGGAGTACTACTGACTCTATCTCTAATGAGTAATTCCCAACAGAGCCAAGGTTGTCACTTAACCATATGCTCTAATACCAAATGTAAAGGTTACGATTTTCGACGCACGAAAGTCGACATCAATACGTCCACTGTATCAACTGCCGAGCAATCGAATGCCGGAAAACCGTACCCTTAGGGTTTAAGAAGAAGAAAAAGATAGAAGAAGAAAGAAAGAAGAAAAGCAACATAACAATACCAGAATCTCACAATCGTAGCGGAACAACATATAATAGATAAATGAATATCTTTAAAACAAATAATTATATCAGTTATTACATTATATCACATTATCATTACATTATCAAAGTGTACAACAACAAATAGCGGAAAAGAAATACTATATACTAGTAGATACGCCATGCCATCTAGCTTGCCTCCAAATCTCTACAGCAACTCCTGAATTCCAGAATGACCTGATAACCTGACTCTAGACTGCCCGTGTAGAGATTGGTGGGCACCCAGAGTTTAGAAAGGAAACAATAAACTCCAGGTCAGTCATGGGACTGGTGTGAGAACTTAAAACAGTTATCTTTAAAAACAAACAAAGAATTATTTTAAATTAGATTCGTAATGCTTTTTAGAAAATGAGACTACCATAAGGCGTTCAGCACACACACACAATGCAAACGTAGAATCAGAGGAGATTTCTCCTTATGGTAGTCAAAGATGCTTGATACGCAAATTTCTTTTCAATATTATTTTTATAAGTGCAAAATGTGGAAAACCATTTCGAAAGTATGATATAAATCATAGCCAGCATAGACATTTCGCACTTATGCCTACTATAGCCACCATGTCCAATAGCAGGTTACCACCATATTCCATGGCAGGTTATACAACTGCAATCGTAAAGGGCTCGTATTGTTTTGATTGGATTTCCAACAAATGATCGTGCAAAGGAACTTCCCAAGTAAAATAGAACGCCTCTGGAGGGACGTCCTCGGATCCTAACCGGATCTCTGCTACACAAGGCCGGGTTACCCCTAACTGGGTAACAACTGACACGAGCATGTCATCCCCCGATCGTTTGCGACCTTTATTCCAAGGATCCTCTCAACCAACAACCACGAATCAATAAATATGCAGCAACCATGAAGTAAGTATCTGGGCTTCATACCATGATATGACTTATAATCCAGAAGGAAATGACATGCCCACAGAGGGCGCTATCCTCAAATAACGTTGCTGCCACGACTCCTGTTTCGACTATAACCGGGTTGTGAGGTTCATCGAAATCTCATCCACAAAGCTACGCTTTTCAAAAAGCCATGCTTCGATCAACAAATTATCAGCAGCACTCAGCATGTCACACTACCAAATTGTGAGTATATCACTAATAACCTTCAACTACATAACCTCTGAGCTCGTACGTCTCTGAGAAGGGTGTTAAGCTAAGAGAATAAATTCTCCGCCACCAACAGATATGTATTTGAACGAAATCAGCTTTACATCTCAATTTGTAATGTCAGTCATGCAATCCCCACAAGTCTATTCTGGGTTCGAACAGAACCAAAGGCGCTTCCAAAGAAGTCTTTGCAATCCGGGTATTCACAATCCCGATCGAACTTCCCGTCACAAAGGAAATCTCCATACCGTAGCTATCGGTGCAGAGACAATCGATAGGTCATCCTATCGTTTTCACAAATACCCGGTCTTCAACACCGGTCGTCAAATGCTATCCATAACGACATATCATTATTCGGAATGGGTTATATGACACAAAGGTCCTCCCCCGGCTAAACCGAATAACGAGTGCTTATTTTACAAATAAGTGTAGCATTCAAATTCAATCAAATCACAACAAATACCTATTTAAAGGTCAATATTGATAGTCGGTTATTTAACTATCAATGGATATGCACAACTTCACCAGATTCCAAATAGTTTCCCCAAATTATTTATTTCCAAAAAAAATATCTTTATAAGATATATTTTTGACACTTCAACTATTTGAAAACAAATTTCAAACATTTTCCACCTTTACAACTTTTGAAAACAAATTTCAAATCATTTCCCTACACGGGATATATTCACCTATATTTATTCATTCTCGTTTCAAAATGGTTCATTTAAATCAATCAAATAAATCCTTACCGATTTATTTTAAACTCACGTTCCCAGTCCATAAATTTGTTCCCACACTTCAACAATAAATCAATGTTTATTTTTAAACAAATCTCCCTTTCCTTTATAAATTTCCATGATGAATTTAAATTTCCAAATATCCACTGATATACGATTTTCAAATCGATTTCAAATATGCACTTTCAATTTATCATTAAAAGATATAATCGCCAAACATTCTCTTCATATTGGAAAACATTTCCATACTTATTTAATAATAAGTAATTCACAAATCTATTTATTTTCAACATTTGGAAAATATTCAATATACTTAAATCACAATTAAGTATATATTTTATTCTTTAAGGAAAACGTTCTCTTAAACACATTCATTTTAGTCAAAACGTATGTTGCGTAAAACATCGTTACGATAACCCAAAATCACTAGTACAGGGATTCGAAATTTAGATAGATATATAAATCCCAATACTATATAAAACATTTCTTTTCGAAATCGTTTACTATAACAACAGTGTTATAGTCCACCATTTCCTTATTTCTTGAAAACGTCTATTTCAACAATGAATGTTGAAACTATGATTTTGATCCTTAACACATTTTAAAACAACTTCAAATCGTGTTAATTCTATTTAAAATATCACTTCCCCAAAACATTTCTTTAATATATTATTCACTATCCAAAATCGTGAATATACTTCGTTAACCAAATTCAACATTTCTACACATTTTATTTGAAGGATTATTCACTGTCCAAAATCGTGGATATATCTCCTTTAATAAGCTATAAACATTAACTTATCAAAATAAGTCGATTTTGAATTTATAAAACAATGTTTATAAATTCACATTCATATAATTTTATAAAAACATCAACTTATAAAATCACTTAATTAACAAATTCTATTTGTATCTTATTCAAATGCCAAAATCCAATTTATAAGATTAATACTTATAAATCTTTTATTTTACAAAATCTATTCATTTTATAACTTCATAATTTATAAATTCATAAATTTCATTCACTTATGAAATCCATTTATACTTCATTTTTAACACTTATATAACTCGTTTTATAATTCCAATATTTTAATTTATAAATATAAATTTTATAAATCTTTTATATAAAGTTTTTATAATAAATTCAAAATCTCAATTTAAACTATTTTATAAAATTAATCAACTACTTATTTCAAAAATCACATTTCGGTTATATTTCACAAAAATCATAATTTTTATAACATAAAAATTATAACGTTTATTTATTTTAAATGAATCAATTCCAAAATTCAAAAAAATGTATACTTTCAAAAATCAATTGAAAATCCTTTTAAATTCGAAATCGTTACTATAACATTTTTAAAACTCCAAAAATAGGCCCAATGCTGCAATAGCACCAATACATCAAACATGGCATCCAAAACATCATATATCAATGTGATAACAGAATATATCACAATATCTGTAAATAAATCAATGCGGTTGAGGAATCCAGTTGGAACCCTCAAACCTATTTCCCTGCATCCACAGATGTTAGCACAATACCAATCCCGTTTCAAGATGGAATATCGTGGTACATGGGTTTCATAAAATATTATCCGCTATTATGTGGTGCAATAGGGTCTCATCCGCTATATAATGCAGGAAAATCAACTCCAAGTACATATATAATACCAATTCCACATCAAGGTGAAATATCGCAGTATATGTGTTTGATAAATAATCTCCGCTTAATATACGGCGTATAGGGTCTATTTCAATACAACAGATGATAATTTATCATCCAAACACACAATCAAGAAATTTTAAATCTAACTATTTAAAATTTAAATCGAAACAGATTCGATTGAGTGAGAAGTTCTCACCTTGTTTCCAATACAGTCGCAGTGTTTTATTTCGAATAAAATTAAACGCGCGTTTAATTTTACCCAAAATTTTCACTAGGTCCAATCGACTACAATCCAGCTCCATCGCGTAGTGTTCGTCAATACGAATCTGACGCAATTCGTTTCGTGTGTTTTCGACCTCGTATGAACAAGTTATAATATTTCAAAGTTTACACGATTTAATATAATTCAATTTACAAATTTCTTTTATTTTTATAACCTCAATGAATCAGGGCCCCACGTTCAAAACCCTAGCATCCTAACTGTGAATCACCTTCTTCCCCTTCCAATTAAACATGCACTATATAAACCCACGGCCGCCATTGGTTTTGCAATTTTGGCGACCACCATACCACGTTTTAGCTCGATCAACAACTTCCACTTCGAAGCCCATAACAAATGCTACCTTCGGCCTGAGTATGGTGAAGCTCGGCCTCATCTAAATCTTATAAAAACATGCACGACTCTCTGATGAACGCAAGCCCCTAGCTTCCACGTCGAGCCTCCATTTTCGATCCCCACCGTTGGATTTACTCGTCTCGACAAGATCTACAACTTTGTAGTTGAAAAGTTTTGCTAATTATCTATGGATTTTGAGATATTAGAGGAGAAAGAAGATGAATTTTCGGCCATTAATATTGTTATGGTGGCTAGGGTTTCTGAGTAGGGTTTTGTTTGCAAATGTGAAAAATAGAGGTCCTTATATAGAAAATTTCCTTGCACTATTCACCCGAAACTTTTCCGAACTCCAAACGAAGCGTGCCGCCTGGCGTTTATAATGTTTTACCCCTATTCCGAACGCAATGGAATATATATCGGGAGCCAATTCGAAAGTATTTGGAAGATAAATTTTCAAATCAACTATTAAATTTACAAATTCACCCAAACCAATTTCAGTGCGTTTTAGCTTGCCCCGGACAAACTGTAAATCCGATTGACACGAATTTGAAATCATACAATAATATAACATTACCGATCCGATGAAATTAGTTTCGTCGAAATCCGAGACTGTTTGAAAAATGACTATTTTTGCTCGTCAATTAAATATCAAAATATTCAATTTCTGCAAATTTACTTTTAATAACATTTTAAAAGTTCTATAACATCATTCTAACTCCAATATGATTTAATACAACTTTATAAATCATTTTTAATCGTATTAAACCCTATTTTTCAACTATTTCTGAAATTTCAAATATTTTAATTTTTCGATTTAATTTTCCATTTAAATCTAGATATTCGAAATAAAATTTATTCGACTTAGAAATTTTGCTTGTTAATATTTAAAATCAATTAAATATACGAATTTCAAATGACAGAAATTCTAGGTCGTTACATGACGACTATTTCCTCTCTATCCTAAAATCAGTAGCAAACTATATTAAAACAATTAATCAAAAAAATACATATAATCCATAAGCATTATGTTACCCGTATATTTTCAATGTAAAAATAAGGCTTGCAAAGGAGCTGCTACCTCTATGTTCTATGTCGAAGATCAACAATGCCACAATTCATCACTATGGTGTCATATCTCTTCGGAGTCATATCCCTTCGATGATATATCTCACAGCACTTCATATAAAATCAGTGATGTATCTTTTTGATGTTGCTTCTTAATCACACCATACATCATCACTTCACTGTTCATTAGTGTCGCTTTTCATTAACAAAGAAAAAGGATCGACGTCACCATATTTCATTAAGAGATATAATTCAACCATGCGGCATTTCATGCTACACTGAACTCCATTCACATCGTAATCTCCATCATGTCGCCTTCCTTCGATGACATTTGATTACCTTTCATTCAAAATAGTGCCCGAAGGCCATACCAGCAGTATTGCATGCCAACAAGGTCGAGGAGGATGCCACTCCTAATCAAAAACTGTTTATTACCAACATCATGCTCAATTGGCGTCAACTTCCTTTAAGAAGGATAACATGAATGTTGCTACTCATTAGTACCAAACCTCTTCAGTATCGCTTGTCATCAGTACTACTACCATCTTCAGTTAGGGTCGGCTTATTATCGACACTGATCTAGTAACGTAGTTCATAACCAACAATAATGATATGGATGCTGCTACTCAAACTTATAGTTCATTGGAGCCTCTATCATGAATGTCGACTTCCATGTCATTATTAATGTTGAAAGCCATGACAATACTACTTCTCAACTAGGATTCCCCTATGATACTACATCTACACAATACAACGTTCCATCAATGGTGATGACACCTTCATCCATCAACAAGTCTCAAACAACACCACTTTGCTTTCATATAGAACAATCAGTCCAGCAGTTAAAAAGGCCAAGATGAATATCATGCCTGATTAGAATCATCGTCAACAAGAATCATATTGTGAGTTGTCTATGAAGATCTCATCGATAATTAACACTGCTTCAACTCCATATCGCTATCAACTAGTGAGAAGTGCCAACCATCAACATCCACAATCATCGACTTTGACACCGTACAATAAGAAGATGCTCCTTCACAATGCTGCCCAATGATGACATCGCTCCTCACAAATGTTCGAGGCCGCCTTTAATTGGTATTATCCAACGAAGAAGCTAGTTCCATTCATTATCGAAGTTAACCCTACCGAAGACATGAGTTGTAGAGTGGAGCTATTCATCCCCTATAAATATGGACCTAGGGGTTCCTTTTGGAGACGATTTTCATTCTCTCCCTCTTTTCTTAAATCAAAGCCTTGTAACCCTAAATTGAATTAGGGACAATTCTTACTTGACTGTAGTCACATACGAATTAAATGAACAAGGACTTGGACAAATTCATTGAATTCGACTATGCCTTATTTTGAATATTATTAATCTGGAATTGCATATATATGAACTTATCTAGATTAACTTGACATTGACTGTTTAGAAATGCCTTAAACCGTGACAAGCATACATATGCATAATTACATGGACATGGGACTTCGAATAAGAATGAATTACATAGCCCATTATTGAGCCTAATGGACTATTGCACAATTTTTTACTTGTTTAGGCTCTTGAATATGACAACTTTAAATGACCTTAAGGAATCTCATGCATAATGATCCAAGAAAACATACAACTTCCATACATTTTTCCATAAAGACCCATTGCCATCACCCATCCATTCTTTAATGGTTCCACCATGCACTAGTCTTAAGTGATGAATTTGTCTTTAACGATATAACTAAGTCAATATTGATTGAGTTATGCTTGATCATGTTTCCACATTTGTTTAGGTCAGGGATTATTTCATCACTATTAGCATCATGAATGTTATACCATTTTTTGGTCTAACACAACCATTTGACATATACAATTCATTTAAACAAGATTAACATACAAGATTTAGCCTAAATCTAGCTTTGTACCAAAATGACAATATGTTCCAAAAGGGGTTGTAAAATGATTTATAATCAAATCTAATCACTTCTAAATTCAGCCATAAACATTTAAGGGTTAAATTAAACTTTAAAATCATTTAACCATCAAAAATAATGTTAAAACACCAACTTTGACTATATGAATGCTTATGATAGCGAGAGACCAAAAATCACTCGCCCATTATCCAAAATAGGAATTTAGATGCTAAATCTGGAATAAACAGAAGAAAATCAGAACCTAAAGCACCCAAATGATAAATCTATCATCCTTCTTCCCTAACTAAACTTCTACTAATGGTTTGGCCAAGATTAGTAAGGAAAAGATGAATTTTTTTATGAAATTGGGGTTAACGAAGGTTTGGGATTATTTTGGGAAAGAGGGAAAATATCTATCTCTATCCCATCACCCCCAATTTGGTAGAATTCATTAAATTAGTTGGTGGGCCTAAGTGTGGTCTTAATTTAATTGCCTACTAATCTTTCTAGCAGTAAACAAAACTTAAAATGACTATATCTCCTAAATGGTAAGTCCATTTTCAAAGAGAAACCAAAAGCCCGATCTAATGGAAGCTGTTTCAGAACCTAATTCAATCGCTATCAAAAGTTATAGGCATTGTAAGAATTCTAGGTCCAAACTATTCGATAGTCTAAATATGAAAAATGTCCCTAGTATTCGTTTCCCAAAATTTAGAGCCATACGACCTCATATGGATTAAATAGTAATATTTTACAATACTTTGATATGTAAATTATAGTCATTACACTCTCTTTGCTTAGGAATTTTTCCATCGAACACCCCAGATAAACCAAGAATAGTCCACCATTGTTACCTCGCATTCCTAGCAATTATATGCAACTATCAACCATATCAAACAAGCTGCTATGTAATTAATAATTTAAGTAAATCTATCCTAACATACGAGACACTAAATTATCCTATATGATTTCAAAAGTGAAAGTAAATAAGATAAAGAGTAGGCTTTACCATGTAAAGAGCTCTGGATATGCAGCCTCATGCTCTCCTTAATTTCCCACATGCAACCTCTTTTGCTTCACCCCACCGAACTTACTAATGTGAAAACTTATATACCAATTGGCCTGTATTTTTTCAAAATCGAAAACCCAAGCCTAATAAAGTAAAGATCGTTGGTGTTAGGTATCCTACGAATAAAAAAAGTATATTAGAGCGCCATCAATAGAAACTCACAGTAGAATAGTAAAGCATTATAGATATATAATCAATAATAAAGGCTGACACTTCCAATATCAAGTGTCCTGTTAGTGCCGAGCATGCCTAAGGGAGACAGTCCTTCCACTATCCTCGCCATGTACCAATATCTATTCCTCTAAAGCTATCCCGTATGAGGAAGGGGTCATAACATCGTTTTTTTACTGGTAAATTACACACTTTATACATAACACTCGTTTTTATTGATTGCCTTCCATTACATGTTATGTCTATTGTTTTAAATAGTCGTCTTGACTCCACATATGCATATGATATGCCCCGTTTACTCAAAGTAGAAAATAATTACATACGTGTATACATATAGAGAATATATATATATATATATATATCTGTGTGTATATGTGTGTGTGTCTGTACGTACGTGTATGTATGTGTGTGTGTATATATATTACCATAGTCCCCGTTTGGACCAAGATACCATCCCCGCTAGTATCTTTAACCCAACACCCCACTAGGATCCATCATCAATGTAACGCCACGTCCTCATCACTTATGCATACTAAGGAACTCAAGTAGTGCCTACTAACGGCATCACGGTAGTATAGCCGCATTATATTTGTATTTGATAGACCTTCACAAAAGGGTTATTTGGCCTTTCCTTCTAACAAAAAAAACTAGCAAATAACTTTAAGGTGGTGCATGTCCTCAATTGGATCTACACTAGTAGGAGGCATAGTCTGTTTAAGCGTAACCCTTGTCTTTTCGCTGACTGTTCTGGACCGATGACATTCTCGACCTATGAGATAGCTCCACTCCTGAATATGGTACCAGTCTCACTCTCATAGCATCGAGCCTTGATCACCATCCCACTTAGATCGCCTAATGCAATCTAGGAAATAAACACTTGTTACTTAATACTCCCTAAAATGTTGAAGTCGACTATACTTTCCCTTTGACACTTCAAACGTGGTAAACCATCCTACTTGATATTCCCTTCATCCATATGTGCATGTATAATTCCATGGGTCTTAAAGCTGGATATGTCCCAGATCGTTATAATGTATACACAACTACTGATAGCCCCTTGTGGTGGACAGACTTTTGTTGTGTAATACTACTGACCACGCATTCCATTCCAACCCGTTTAAATAACTATATCATTCTTAATTAATCTTAACCATAGTTAACTTTAATAATTAACACCAGTTATAAATGCATACTTGAGGCTACGTATATATTTGTACTTATTTTTTACTATGCCTCTAATAATGTTCCTTTATTTTGATAGAAGCTCAGTTTCATTAATGCCAGTTTAGTGCCATTCACCGCTTACTTTTAACTTAAAAGATTTAAATATCCTTTACCGACCATTTTTCTTTTTTGTTACTAGATCTATTTACTTTTCCTTTATATATCATACTATCTTCCTTTGGTTACTAATTTCATTGCTTTCTTATTTCAATAATTACATACTTCATCAATTATTGTTTAATTTATAACTTGCCTTTTATTGCATATATTAATTTTATATCTAGACTGTTATTATTATCACTACCTATAATTCGTTAGTTTATAACTAAGGTGTTTTGCATTTTAATGCATTAGAATTACATCTTCTCCAAAAGGAATTGTTAACACCGTTAACTTCTGTAACTTATCAAAAATGGATTCTGTTAAGTTTGGAACTTGAAGAAATTATCTATTGGTTTTTATTGAAATTAATCGTATAAAATACGGTAAACATCTTTATTTTATATATCTCTTACTTTATAGGAATTTTCCCTGTTACTTCAAACGATACATTTTTATTCTTAATTACAAAACTGGATAAATTATAGAAATTTTCAATGCAACACATTTCTTTCCAATGAAGTAAAACACTACTTTAGTGCTAATTCAATTTATAATAACTTCTATTTTATATTAACTAAATATGCCATATAAATACACAAATTTGGAATATCTACAAAATACTGTTAATTAAGGACTGCCACTTACTCCTTTACTTCTCAGATCCAAGTTAATAGTTCAAATAATATGTAGGCATAGGTTTTAAATTTCATTACACGCATATAATTTAGCTTATAACTCTAAACAATCAAATTAAGGCATACAAGGAACAGATTTACAACGAAATAAGTCCAAAATTACATAAAAATGTATGAGTTCTCATTCATCTCAAAGCTTTCCAAATCTCCAAATCTAGAACCAGTTATTCCTGTTTGACTTCCTTTTTCTCCCTAACAGAATATGTACTGCAAGCATACACATACGTATTAGAAATCTAGATCTGAGAAGAGATTTGTACTTGACTTATATTTGGATTTATAATTACAACTTACCTTGGCTTTGATGAATCGATTCAACCCTATTCTTCTTCTCTATTATCCTCTGCAATTCTCTACTAATATATACATATATAGACTATAGGTTTATTTAGATTTAATAATTTGTGTAGAAAAGAAAATGGCAAAGCTTCGTCGTTGCTTCAGAAAATATAACGAGAAATGTAAGGAGTTAGGTCTGTATTTATAAAGGTTCGAATCGATGCTAACTATTAGATTTTAATTTATAAAATCTTGGCCTTTGGCTTAGGTTCAATTCACAGCTGTCAGCACACAAGCGTTCGACCGATTGTAGTAAAGGGGTCGATCGGTTATTGTTTTATGTTAACTAATTTCTACATTATGTTTATTTCCTTTTAAAACATATTTTTCCATTTTCAATCGATTTAATCAACGTTAAACTTTCTTCAATGTTAAGTAATTGTTAATATAATTTACAATAATTAACTTTTATTTATTTCCTTAAGTACATATACATTTTTACGATCCAAAATATTCTAAAGTTAATAACTATTTCTTGAACTCCGATTGTAAAACTTTACATATGAAAATTGACCAAAAAATCATCACAAATGCAACGGTGTAGGTTTCATTGCTAAATTCTAACATTCGTAAAAATTCTATTTTTGGCATTACTAATTTTTAATTAATTTTTTAATTGACTATTGTTAATTTTACGGTGTTACAAGAATATCCACCGTCTTTCACCTAAGATGTTTCATATTACGTCCGGTAATACGAATTGGCCTAAGAGGTCTCGAAGCTTCTGGTTCAATCTCAATATCATCAAGTTGATCCGATGTATCATCACGTTCGAGTCATGCACAAACTTCTAGAAATAGATGATGTGGAATATGTTGTGCATGCTCGCTGTCGTCTAAGGAACTCCACCCTATATGTTAGGCCCCTAATCCTTTTTTCTATAGGAAAAGGACCTATGAATCTTGACAAAGAGTTCACTTAACTACCGATTTAAACAACATTCTTAAAAGAAGAAATTTTTATAGACACCATATTGTCGATGGCAAACAATAAATCTTAATGTTCCAGATCACCATAGCTCTATTGCCTTTCTAAGCAGCTTGCGATCGTTGTCGGATGATCTCAACCTTATCTAAGTTCTCTCCAATCATATTAAGTCCAAATATTAGTTTCTCACCCTCTTTTCACCAACGTGATGAAGCGTTACACGGTCTTCCATACAATGCTTTGTATGGTGTCGTACCGATACTAGACTGATAGCAATTATTGTATATAAACCCTATCAAATGCAAGTGATCATCCCATGAGCCTTCAAAATCGAGCATGGAAGCTCATAGGAGATCCTCCGATATATAATTCAATCTCTCGATCTCCCCATCAATTTGTGGGTGATAAGCTATACTGAGATGCAATTCCTTCCCCACTACCTCTTTTGAGCTCTTCCAAACCCACTAGTAAATAAAGGGTCCCAGTCATTCATAATTCCCTTTGGCACATCATGGAATTGCAACACCCATTTCACATATAACTTGGAAAATTTTGATGTCGTTAAACTGGACTTGACGGGTCTGAATCAGGGACCCTTCCACAGTTTATCAACTATGGTCGAAATGCTATCATACCCACCTCTGGTCCTTTGCAATCCCTCAATGAACTCCATTAAAACTTTTCACACTTCCACTTGGAAGCCTCAAGTGGTTCCATGGACAATCTTGACTTCTTTTGCTTTGTCTTCACCAACTTCCAGTTCATACACTTCGAGATGAATTTCTCGACATCCTTCTTCATCCCTTCCTAAGAATATGTTTGTTTCATAAGAAGGTATATCTTATTACCACCAGTGTCTATAGTCAGTCTCAAGTGATGGCACTCTTGCAGCACCTCATCTCATAATCCTTCAATATTGGGAATAAACAATCTTCCATATATACACAGCAAACCATCTCAAGCTCGTACTACTTCAACTTGTCAGACTCTACTCCTTCCTCTATCTTTAATACGATCTTTGCTAATTTAGCATCTTGGCTCTAACTAGTACTGACCCACTTAGTTAAAGTAGGTCAGATCATCAAGCTTCGCATCATCTCTGGTTCTAACCCGCAATATGCTCTGAAGTCATAAATAGCGTATACTCTAACTGCTATTACTCTAGGAACAACTCCTCCAAGCTATCATATTTTTTATTCAAAGCATTGACAACTGCATTTCCAAATCCTAAAGTCAGAAGAGGCCATGAACTCTAACCATCACTACCGATGAAGGTTAAGGTCCTATTGGGAGAAAAGGTACTCCAGAGATCTGTGGTCCGTGAACAACTTGAACCTTTCTCCAGGTAAGCAATGTATCCATATCTTCAAAGTAAACATTATCGCATTTTACTCCAAATCAACGGTTAGGTATTTCCTCTCACGCGGTTTCACCTTCCAACTAACATAGACGATGGCCTATCATCCTTGCATTAGTAACGTGCCCAATCTAGTACTACAAGCATTTATGTATACCGTCAACTCTCGTTTTCCACTTGGAATAAGCAACACTGGTGCACTTCAACCTCTCTTTTAGAATTATAAAGGTTTTCTCCCACCTTATGTCCCAAACAAAAATCTATTTCTTCTTTTCCATATGGATTTGATACTACTCTGGAGAAGTCCTTGATAAAACGTCTAAAGTATCTCGCCAACCCTAGGAAGTATTTCACATAAGTAGAATTCTTGGGTTGTTGCAATCTTGAACCACTGCCACCTTTATAGGATCTACAGTGATGCCCTGCACGGAAATGACATAACCCAAGTATCTCCCCTCCTCCAGAAGAGACACTTTTGAAACTTTCCTTTCAACGTGGTCTTTTTAACTACTTCAAGTATAATTCTCAAGTGTGTTTCGTGTTCCTCATCTAGACTAGAATATCTTCCATTGGCACAAACATGAATTTGTTTAACTGATCCCTAAAGGAACGATTCATGAGATCAACAAAGTATGTCGAAGCTTTGGTTAGCCTGAATGACATAACCAACCACTTATATAAACCAGACCATGTATGGAACACGATAATTGGCAAACTCTCCTATTCTACTCTCAACTAGTTAAATCCTATCGCAAGATCTAACTAGGAGAACACCTTCACACTATGGAGCTGATCGAACGAGTCATCAATATGCAAGAGTGGATACTTGTTTTTTCTCATCACCGTATTAAGATCATGGTAATCTACACAAAACTTCAAAGAGCCATTCACCTTGATGGCGAATACTACAGGTTTACCCTACTCAAATGTACTCTTACAAGTGAACCCTCACCTCAATAAATCATTAACTTGCATCTCTAACTCTTTTTGCTCTCTAGGTGTTATATGCTTCAAAGTCATAAGTATTGGCCTGAAATCCTTTACTAAGTCTATGCGGAACTCAATCTCTCATTATGATGGTAGTACCATAATCTCCTTGAATATATTCGAATACTCACTAACGCTAGGCACATATGATAACTCATCTTATGGGATGTTGAGTTAAGATAGAAAGCTAACTACTACCCCATCCTCTAATAGACACCAAATCACTACCTTCTGCGCCTCCACAACTCCAATTGTCACTAACTTCTCACAATCAACCACTCCACATACTTCTTCAGCCAATACAGTCATAAGATAATCCCGAATCCAATGAAATCCAAACCAAAGCATTCACAAGTAATAGACCATCCATGACTCGATAAGAACAAACCATGACAAACCATACAAAGACTAACAATGCCTCTAGAAGGAATTGTCAGTACCAAAGGCCGGTCAACTATTTTGGACCTCAATCCTACTCTGTCTACCAAGTCACTAAATATAAAAGAATGTGAAGCCTTGTATCGAGCAAAATTCATATAGAAACACCATAAATATAAAAGCAGACCATGAATAGTGATATTTTCCCCTTCTCCTTAGTAGAGGGAGAACTTGACGAAGTCAGGATATCCTTCAATGCTTATCCTTTACGACTTGCGTCTACTTTGCACTGGTTCTGGAAAATTCTTCCGCATATGTCCAAACTTGCCACAGTTATAGTGCTTCTTCTTTCCATCAACTTTGAAGTCTCTAATCAAGTGACCCTTATCTCCACAACCATAACAAACATGATCTACTTTTCCCTCTTTTGAATATTTATTTGCTGAAACCGCTTTCTCTTACCATTCCACTTCTTTTTGTCTCCACCGCCTTGCTATGGTATTTTCTCCTCCTTTACAATGCCATACTTGGGCTTAGGGTACAAGCTCTAAAGTCGAAGGGCTTTCTCCACTACCTTCACAAACGGCTCAACGATATTCCCTATCACACCTTCCCTAAGTAATTGTGTAACCCCAAAATAAGCTTCTCACTCTTCTTTAAGGAAGTGTCAATGAAAGACATCCATATTTCGATGGAGCATCGAACTCAACTAATTTTACAGACCATGTTGATTTCTGAGCAGCTAGAATGAACTTCTCCTCGAATCGGTTTTGAACTGCTCCAAAGTAAACTAATCCTCGGGAGTAGCAATCCTAATGGCATTCCACTAGTTCATGGCTCTCCCCAGAAGCTGTTGGGAAGCCAACCTCCTCCTCATTGCATCTTCCAACCCTATGTCATTAAAAATCCTTTCGTAGGTATCCAACCAATCTTGCACTTCCATAGCCGATTCCATTCCTTAGAATAATTTGCCACCAAGGCCGGGGAAACCTTATTCAGCTTAGCGCAATTGACCTTAGGTGCCTGCATTTGAGCACCAATACCAACGGAAATATTCGAGACAATCGCTTTTATAGCATGTTAGTCATCATAGTATTGAACATCGCTTGCAAGTAAGGTTTAACAGCACTCGAACTTGCTCCTTCCTCATCAACTCTAGAGATGGAGTTCCTTACAGCCTTTCTTGTTTGCCGACTCATTCGTACTCTGAAACAAGAATGGTCGGTTTCCCATAAAGAAAACTGCACTAATGTTACTCTTGTGTTTGTGCAACTTGTATACTATATATACTAGTATATAGTTTCGAAAACTAAATATATAACAATACGCTCTCTCTCTCATATATATATATATATATATATATATATATAATCTTGATCAAGTCTAGGGTGATAAATCCTCCATTATCTTTGCCGTGCCACTGTGTCAACTCAGGTTAATCCTATAATTTAAGCCCTGATACCAAATGTGACGACTGCCAAACATCTCCAGCGCATAATTTAATGATATAATGCACTAATGTGGTTTCCGACCAACATAGAACTATTGCAAGGGTGAAAAGAATAGAAATAATCATAGAACCTATTGCATATCTCATAACGCATCAAATAAAATATAATATACATCATGGATATAAAACAGGCGAGATGGTAATAACTAAAATGAACCACAATATCAGAGCATAAAGGGTTACAATACAAAATAACAAAAAAAATTATGCAATAGAAAATACTGCCAAACTACCTCTAAGATATATAAAAGATGAACCTATCTAAGCTCCACAGTGTTGCACATAGGAATAAGCATAAATATATATATATATATATATATATATGTATGTGTGTGTGTATATATATATACATAAAAAGAAAGCTCCCTTTTGCTCGTATTTTGCACTACCACCACCTACCACCTAGACTTGTTATCTAGTCTATTCACTAAAAAGTACCTGAGATAATAAGAAGTAAAGCATAAAACACAAGTTAGACAATAGTCTGGTGTGAGTGATAATAAACCTCAAAATACTATATAGGTCGATATAATAAGGAATAAGGGCATACGAATCACACTTGACATATCCCTACAACCAAAGATTTAGCACATGCTTCTCTATGAACGTCACAAAAGTTTACCACATCCTAAGTATAACATCGATGTTTGGGTATAAACATCCATAATGTCTACATCATATGACATCCCTAAAGTGACAATCTACTAGGAAAACAACCAGTGTGCTCTATATATATGATAACACGTATGACCAACACTCTGCTAGGGATTAACGGAAAAATCATAGTATTCAGTTTACTTCCTTAAAGCCTAAATCTGACCCTAGATCCATTCCACTGATCCAGGGTATATGAATCCACTCCATCGATCCAAAGTAGCCATTCTAAGTTCTCAATGAGCATCCTCACAATACCCTTGCATTCGAGTACAACAGAAAACATTTCGAGTATCAATGATCCATTAACACCATATCCAAGCCCTTTCGCTGCTCTATCTAGTTTCCATTCATCCTCAAGGAACCGTTAAGCATTCCTTTCTTTCCATGATAGAATCATTTTACATTCTATCCATGGGTCACCCTTCCTAGAACCTGCCCTTCGAATAATCACCCTCATGACTCTATTCAACTTCGGGCTAACATCACTGAAATAGAACTCCTCCTTTCACCATTGAGCAATCATCATCAAAGTGTAGAACCCATTATCCTTCATCGTGCTACTACGCCACCATTGATCACCAAGTGAACAAACAAATGCCTTTAAGAAAATCTACAAAGCCTGTAATATCCCCCTACTTGGAGGCCCAAAACTTACGGTGACGGAAGACGTAGTCATCCATAGTTATTAATCTTCGACGACCAAATACAACGGTGCTATATTCATTGATACACAGATCACAGAAATATGGTAAAAATTTAACAATTCAAAATTCATTTCCATGTTTAGGTCAAAACATTTCAAGCTCATTACATAATCCCAAATTACATTGACCACGTTCAACAAAATATAATTATTACAAATACACCTTGTGCGACATACATAGATGCCTCCTGGGTTGATCAGAGTATAAAGTAAGGCTCATAATCTGCCTTTACAAACAAACATACAACAGACAAGAAAACCTTAATTAACTATCTACCTCCTGCACGTCTCCGAAAACTTTATTCGTCATAGAAGAGAACCTGAAAACCTTAAATCTCAAACTACTCAAAATCAATTGACTACCCGGGAGTTTAAGGGGAAAACAAAATCTTCGAGTCAGACATAAAGCCTGGTATGAATAATAATCTAACATATCAATCCTTTTAGGTATCTGGTGAGACCAAGCCGCATAGCGGAATGGGTTTTCCCCTCACCAGTATCCTAAAACCTTTATAAAACCATATATGTGACGACCATGAATTTTGGACATTTGAAATTAGGATATTTAATTGATATTAAAATATTTAAATGTTAATTTTTAACTTGAATTTCAAATATCGCTATTTATTGGATAATTTAAACATTGAATTTAATAATTGGAGACTGGGAGAATTGTTGAATCTGGAGTTTAAGCTTGCTAAAAATAATTTAAAGGGTTGGAAAGTTATATTGATAATACAGAAGATAGTAAAAGAGTTAAAATTGAATTTAAAAGTGATTTGTTTAGTTTTGAAAATATATCGCTTAAATTAACATTTAAAAAATAGACTTCTAAGGCACAGTCTTGAAATTCGATGAAACTAGTTCCATTGGATCCGTAATACTATATTATTATCGGATTTCAAATTTCGTAGTGTCTGGAGTTGTCGTGTGATCATATGACATATAAACGTGCTAAAATTTAAATTGAAGATTCAATACTATAATAAGGTCCAAAAATCTATCTACTCCATACGATCGAATTAAGACTCGGAACCTTTTCCATTTTTCTGAAGACCCGCAAATCCGTACTCCTTAAATATACACTAATCTCCATAGATTAACTCAAGATGAACGGAAATACGAATTCTCAGTGTTTAAGAAAAAGAAAAAGGTAGAAGAAGAGAGAAAAATAGAACAGAATAGAAAGAAAACAACAGAACAATATCAGAATCTCAAAATCGCAGCGGAACAACATATAATAGATAAATGAATAATCTTTAAACAAAGAACTATATCAGTTATTACATTACATCACATTTCATAACATCATATCATCAGAGTGTATCACAACAACAATAAACAAACAATGGAAAAGAAATACTATATACTAATAATACGCCATGCCATCCAGCTTGCCTCCAGCATCTCCTGAATTCTAGAATATCCTAATAAACCTGTCTCTTGACTGCCCGTGTGGAAATTGGTGGGCACCCAGAGTTTAGGAAGGAAAACAATAAACTCCGAGTCAGTACAGTGACTGATGTGAGAACTCAAACAGTTTATTTATCTTTAAAATCAAAATAGAGGAATATTTTTAAAGTCAATTTGCAATGCTTTTAAAAATGAGACTACCATAAGACCTCCCACCACACACACAATGCAAACGCAGACTTGGAGGAGATTTCTCCTTATGATAGTCAAAGATGCTTACTACGCAAAATCAAATCAATTTTGATATTATTATTAGTGAATAGTGTAGAAAACATTTCGAAAGTAGAATATAAATCTTAGCCAGCATAGGTACCATTATATTATGCCTACTATAGCTACCTCCTGAGGAAGCAGGTTCTACAACTAAAACCGTACAAGATCGTATTGTTTCTTTGGATTTCCAACAAATGGTCAGGCCAAGGAACTTCCCATTGCCACATGAGAACGCCTCTGGAAGGACGTCCCCGAGAACCAAACCGGATCTCTACCAACACAAGGCCGGGTTACCCCTAACTGGGTAACTACTGACACGAGTATGCAATCCCCCGGTCCTTTGGGACCTTTATCCGAGCGCTCGTAATCAACATCACACCAAAATAATAAGTGTTTCAACATGAGTAAGTATCTGGGCTCCATACCATGATACCACCCTTTTCCAGAAGGAAATGCACATACCCTAAAGGGAGCTACCCCTCATAACCTTGCCGCATCTTTCCTGCTTTGACCATTCCGGGGTGTGAGGCTCGACGAAATCTTGTCCACAAAGCCACGCTTTATACAAAAGCCATGCTTTGGGTCAACAAATGATCATAGAAATGATCACAAAGATAAATGATCAAACAAATGATCATATCACAAATGATCAAACAATGATCATTTCACAGCAACACTCAGCATGTCACATTACCAAATTGGGAATATATCGCTAATAACCTTCAACTACATAACCTCTGAGCTCGTACGTCTCAGAGGAGGGTGCTAAGCTAAGAGAATAAATTCTCCGCCACCAACAGAAATATATTTGAAAAAAAATCGGCTTTATATCTCAATTTGTAATGTCAGACATACAATCCATACAAGTCTGTTCCGGGATCGAACAGAACCGAAGGCACTTACAAAGAAGTCCTTGCAATTCGGATAATCTCTAATCACGTCTGGATTTCCCATCACATATAGAGATCTCTATACCGGGGATCAGCCAGTGCAGAGATAATTGACAAGAAACCCTTTCGTTTTCGAAAATATCTGGTCTTCAACACCGGTCTTCAAATGCAATTTATAACGACGTATCACATATTCGGAATGGGTTATACGACCCCAAAGTCCTTTCCCGGTTAACCCGAATAGTGAGCGCTTATTTAAAAAAAAATAAGTGTGGCATTCAAATTCAAGCAAATCACAACAAATACCCATTCAAGGGTAAATATTGATAATCGGTTATTGAACTATCAATGGATATGCACAACATCACCAGATTCCAAATAATTTTCCAAATTATTTATTTCCCAAAAATATCTTTACAAGATATAAATTTTCAATACTTCAAAAATAAATCAATATTTATTTTTTAAACAAATTCCCCTTTCCTTTATAAATTCCATAGTGAATTTATATTCTAAAATATCTATGAATATACGTTTTCAATTATTCATTTTCAATTTATCTTCAAAAAGATAAATTCTCTAAACTTTTCATTTCACATTGGAAAAAACCATTTCCATACTTATTTATTTATACGCAATTCACAAGTCTTTTTATTTTCTATACTTGGAAAATATTCAATATACTTAAATCGAAATTAAGTATATATTTCATTTTTTAAGGAAAATGTTTTCTTTAACACTTTTATTTGAGTCCAAACAAATGTTGCGTAAAACATTGTTACGACGACCCAAAATCTCCAGTATAGGGATTTGAAATTAAATAGATATATAAATCCCAACATTATATAAAATACTTCCTTTCGGAAATCATCTATTATAACAACAGTGTTATAATCTACCATTTCCTTCTATTTCTCGAAAACGTCTATCTCAACAATGAATGTTGAAATCTATGGTTTCAATAGTCAATACATTTTAAAATATCTTCTGAAACAATTAACTTCATTTTAAAATTTCACTTCTCCAAATCATACCCGTTTTATTCAATACTATATTCACTATTCAAAATCGTGAATATACCTTATTTTCCCAATTTCAATGTTTCTACATATTTATCAAAGATTTTCCACAGTCCTAAATCGTGGATATAATTCCTTTAATAATTTATATATTTACTTATCAAATTTATTTGATTACGGATTTATAAAACAATGTTTATAAATTCCATTTCTATCTCATAACTTCTTCGATTTATAAACCTCCTTTGATCACCAATTCTATTTATATTTCGTTTACATGTCGAATCCAACTTATAAGTAAATTACTTATAATCCATTTATTCAAAATTTCATTCTTTTATATCATCATTAATTTATAAATCTAAAATTCTTATTTACTTATAAAGCTAGGTACAATTTTATTTTAATACTTATAAAAGCTCGTTTTATAATTCCAATATCTGTAACTTATAAAATATCTATTTTATAAATCTTTTATATAAACCGTTTATAATTTTTCAAGCACCCCAATTTAAACCATTTTATAAATTTATCAGCTATTTATTTTCAAAAATCATGCTTTGGTTATAATTCAAAAAAAATCCTAATTTTTATAACATAAAAATTTATAACGTTTTAATTATTTAAAATGAATCAATTCGAAAATTTAATAAACGTATAATTTTCAAAAATCACTTTAAAAATCCTTTAAAAATCAAAATCGTTATTTTTTTAACTTCAAAATGGATCTGATGATGCAACACACCGAATAGTCAATTACGACTTCCAAACATCATATATCAATATGATAATCAATCAAATATCACAATATCTAAAATCAAATAAATATTGGTGAGGAATCCAGTTGGATCCCTCCAACCTGTTTCTCTGCATCCACAGACATTAGCACAATACCTATTCCACTTCGAGGTGGAATATAACTCAAGATGAACGGAAATCCGTACTCCTTGAATATACACTAATCTCCATAGATTAACTCAAGATGAACGGAAATACGAATTCTCAGTGTTTAATAAAAAGAAAAAGGTAGAAGAAGATAGAAAAATAGAACAGAATAGAAAGAAAACAACGGACCAATATCAGAATCTCACAATCGCAGCGGAACAACATATAATAGATAAATGAATAATCTTTAAACAAAGAACTATATCAGTTATTACATTACAACACATTTCATTACATCATATCATCAGAGTGTATCACAACAACAATAAACAAACAACGGAAAAGAAATACTATATACTAATAATACGCCATGCCATCCAGCTTGCCTCCAGCATCTCCTGAATTCCAGAATATCCTGATAAACCTGTCTCTTGACTGCCCGTGTGGAAATTGGTGGGCACCCAGAGTTTAGGAAGGAAAACAATAAACTCCGAGTCAGTCATGTGACTGGTGTGAGAACTCAAAACAGTTTATTTATCTTTAAAATCAAAATAGAGGAATATTTTTAAAGTCAATTCGCAATGCTTTTAAAAATGAGACTACCATAAGACCTCCCACCACACACACAATGCAAACGCAGACTTGGAGGAGATTTCTCCTTATGGTAGTCAAAGATGCTTACTACGCAAAATCAAATCAATTTTGATATTATTATTAGTGCATAGTGTAGAAAACATTTCGAAAGTAGAATATAAATCTTAGCCAGCATAGGTACCATTATATTATGCCTACTATAGCTACCTCCTGAGGAAGCAGGTTCTACAACTAAAACCGTACAAGATCGTATTGTTTCTTTGGATTTCCAACAAATGGTCAGGCCAAGGAACTTCCCATTGCCACATGAGAACGCCTCTGGAAGGACGTCCCCGAGAACCAAACCGGATCTCTACCAACACAAGGCCGGGTTACCTCTAACTGGGTTACTACTGACACGAGTATGCAATCCCCCGGTCCTTTGGGACCTTTATCCGAGCGCTCGTAATCAACATCACACCAAAATAATAAGTGTTTCAACATGAGTAAGTATCTGGGCTCCATACCATGATACCACCCTTTTCCAGAAGGAAATGCACATACCCTAAAGGGAGCTACCCCTCATAACCTTGCCTTATCTTTCCTGCTTTGACCATTCCGGGGTGTGAGGCTCGACGAAGTCTTGTCCACAAAGCCACGCTTTATACAAAAGCCATGCTTTGGGTCAACAAATGATCATAGAAATGATCACAAAGATAAATGATCAAACAAATGACCATATCACAAATGATCAAACAATGATCATTTCACAGCAACACTCAGCATGTCACATTACCAAATTGGGAATATATCGCTAATAACCTTCAACTACATAACCTCTGAGCTCGTACGTCTCAGAGGAGGGTGCTAAGCTAAGAGAATAAATTCTCCGCCACCAACAGAAATATATTTGAAAAAAAATCGGCTTTATATCTCAATTTGTAATGTCAGACATACAATCCATACAAGTCTGTTCCGGGATCGAACAGAACCGAAGGCTCTTACAAAGAAGTCCTTGCAATCCGGATATCTCTAATCACGTCCGGATTTCCCATCACATATAGAGATCTCTATACCGGGGATCAGCCAGTGCAGAGATAATCGACAAGAAACCCTTTCGTTTTCGAAAATATCTGGTCTTCAACACCGGTCTTCAAATGCAATTTATAACGACGTATCACATATTCGGAATGGGTTATACGACCCCAAAGTCCTTTCCCGGTTAACCCGAATAGTGAGCGCTTATTTAAAAAAAAAATAAGTGTGGCATTCAAATTCAAGCCAATCACAACAAATACCCATTCAAGGGTAAATATTGATAATCGGTTATTGAACTATCATTGGATATGCACAACATCACCAGATTCCAAATAATTTTCCAAATTATTTATTTCCCAAAAATATCTTTACAAGATATAAATTTTCAATACTTCAAAAATAAATCAATATTAATTTTTTAAACAAATTCCCCTTTCCTTTATAAATTCCATAGTGAATTTATATTCTAAAATATCTATGAATATACGTTTTCAATTATTCATTTTCAATTTATCTTCAAAAAGATAAATTCTCTAAACTTTTCATTTCACATTGGAAAAAACCATTTCCATGCTTATTTATTTATAAGAAATTCACAAGTCTTTTTATTTTCTATACTTGGAAAATATTCAATATACTTAAATCGAAATTAAGTATATATTTCATTCTTTAAGGAAAATGTTTTCTTTAACACTTTTATTTGAGTCCAAACAAATGTTGCGTAAAACATTGTTACGACGACCCAAAATCTCCAGTATAGGGATTTGAAATTAAATAGATATATAAATCCCAACATTATATAAAATACTTCCTTTCGGAAATCATCTATTATAACAACAGTGTTATAATCTACCATTTCCTTCTATTTCTCGAAAACGTCTATCTCAACAATGAATGTTGAAATCTATGGTTTCAATAGTCAATACATTTTAAAATATCTTCTGAAACAATTAACTTCATTTTAAAATTTCACTTCTCCAAATCATACCCGTTTTATTCAATACTATATTCACTATTCAAAATCGTGAATATACCTTATTTTCCCAATTTCAATGTTTCTACATATTTATCAAAGATTTTCCACAGTCCTAAATCGTGGATATAATTCCTTTAATAATTTATATGTTTACTTATCAAATTTATTTATAAAACAATGTTTATAAATTCCATTTCTATCTCATAACTTCTTCGATTTATAAACCTCCTTTGATCACCAATTCCATTTATATTTCGTTTACATGTCGAATCCAACTTATAAGTAAATTACTTATAATCCATTTATTCAAAATTTCATTCTTTTATATCATCATTA
Source organism: Allium cepa (assembly GCA_030765085.1). Classification (NCBI taxonomy): domain Eukaryota; kingdom Viridiplantae; phylum Streptophyta; class Magnoliopsida; order Asparagales; family Amaryllidaceae; genus Allium; species Allium cepa. The sequence continues at coordinate 1,025,523,985 of CM060928.1, read as the reverse complement.
ATTTATAAATCTAAAATTCTTATTTACTTATAAAGCTAGGTACAATTTTATTTTAATACTTATAAAAGCTCATTTTATAATTCCAATATCTGTAACTTATAAAATATCTATTTTATAAATCTTTTATATAAACCGTTTATAATTTTTCAAGCACCCCAATTTAAACCATTTTATAAATTTATCAGCTATTTATTTTCAAAAATCATGCTTTGGTTATAATTCAAAAAAAAATCCTAATTTTTATGACATAAAAATTTATAACGTTTTAATTATTTAAAGTGAATCAATTCGAAAATTTAATAAACGTATAATTTTCAAAAATCACTTTAAAAACCCTTTAAAAATCAAAATCGTTATTTTTTTAACTTCAAAAATGGATCCGATGATGCAACACACCGAATAGTCAATTACGACTTCCAAACATCATATATCAATATGATAATCAATCAAATATCACAATATCTAAAATCAAATAAATATTGGTGAGGAATCCAGTTGGATCCCTCCAACCTGTTTCTCTGCATCCACAGACATTAGCACAATACCCATTCCACTTCGAGGTGGAATATAACTCAAGATGAACGGAAATCCGTACTCCTTGAATATACACTAATCTCCATAGATTAACTCAAGATGAACGGAAATACGAATTCTCAGTGTTTAATAAAAAGAAAAAGGTAGAAGAAGATAGAAAAATAGAACAGAATAGAAAGAAAACAACGGAACAATATCAGAATCTCACAATCGCAGCGGAACAACATATAATAGATAAATGAATAATCTTTAAACAATGAACTATATCAGTTATTACATTACAACACATTTCATTACATCATATCATCAGAGTGTATCACAACAACAATAAACAAACAACGGAAAAGAAATACTATATACTAATAATACGCCATGCCATCCAGCTTGCCTCCAGCATCTCCTGAATTCCAGAATATCCTGATAAACCTGTCTCTTGACTGCCCGTGTGGAAATTGGTGGGCACCCAGAGTTTAGGAAGGAAAACAATAAACTCCGAGTCAGTCATGTGACTGGTGTGAGAACTCAAAACAGTTTATTTATCTTTAAAATCAAAATAGAGGAATATTTTTAAAGTCAATTCGCAATGCTTTTAAAAATGAGACTACCATAAGACCTCCCACCACACACACAATGCAAACGCAGACTTGGAGGAGATTTCTCCTTATGGTAGTCAAAGATGCTTACTACGCAAAATCAAATCAATTTTGATATTATTATTAGTGCATAGTGTAGAAAACATTTCGAAAGTGGAATATAAATCTTAGCCATCATAGGTACCATTATATTATGCCTACTATAGCTACCTCCTGAGGACGCTGGTTCTACAACTAAAACCGTACAAGATCGTATTGTTTCTTTGGATTTCCAACAAATGGTCAGGCCAAGGAACTTCCCATTGCCACATGAGAATGCCTCTGGAAGGACGTTCCTGAGAACCAAACCGGATCTCTGCCAACACAAGGCCGGGTTACCCCTAACTGGGTAACTACTGACACGAGTATGCCATCCCCCGGTCCTTTGGGACCTTTATCCGAGCGCTCGTAATCAACATCACACCAAAATAATAAGTGTTTCAACATGAGTAAGTATCTGGGCTCCATACCATGATACCACCCTTTTCCAGAAGAAAATGCACATACCCTAAAGGGAGCTACCCCTCATAACCTTGCCGCATCTTTCCTGTTTTGACCATTCCGGGGTGTGAGGCTCGACGAAGTCTCATCCACAAAGCCACGCTTTATACAAAAGCCATGCTTTGGGTCAACAAATGATCATAGAAATGATCACAAAGATAAATGATCAAACAAATGATCATATCACAAATGATCAAACAATGATCATTTCACAGCAACACTCAGCATGTCACATTACCAAATTGGGAATATATCGCTAATAACCTTCAACTGCATAACCTCTGAGCTCATACGTCTCAGAGAAGGGTGTTAAGCTAAGAGAATAAATTCTCCGCCACCAACATAAATATATTTGAAAAAAAAATCGGCTTTATGTCTCAATTTGTAATGTCAGACATACAATCCATACAAGTCTGTTACGGGATCGAACAGAACCGAAGGCACTTACAAAGAAGTCCTTGCAATCCGGATAATCTCTAATCACGTCCGGATTTCCCATCACATATGGAGATCTCTATACCGGGGATCAGCCAGTGCAGAGACAACCGACAAGAAACCCTTTCGTTTTCGAAAATATCTGGTCTTCAACACCGGTCTTCAAATGTAATTTATAATGACGTATCACATTTTGGAATGGGTTATACGACCCCAAAGTCCTTTCCCGGTTAACCCGAATAGTGAGCGCTTATTTAAAAAAAATAAGTGTGGCATTCAAATTCAAGCAAATCACAACAAATACCCGTTCAAGGGTAAATATTGATAGTCGGTTATTGAACTATCAATGGATATGCACAACATCACCAGATTCCAAATAATTTTCTAAATTATTTATTTCCCAAAAATATCTTTACAAGATATAAATTTTCAATACTTCAAAAATAAATCAATATTTATTTTTTAAACAAATTCCCCTTTCCTTTATAAATTCCATAGTGAATTTATATTCTAAAATATCTATGAATATACGTTTTCAATTATTCATTTTCAATTTATCTTCAAAAAGATAAATTCTCTAAACTTTTCATTTCACATTGGGAAAAAACATTTCCATACTTATTTAATTATAAGTAATTCATAAGTCTTTTTATTTTCTATACTTGGAAAATATTCAATATACTTAAGTCGAAATTACGTATATATTTCATTCTTTAAGGAAAATGTTTTCTTTAACACTTTTATTTGAGTCCAAACAAATGTTGCGTAAAACATTGTTACGACGACCCAAAATCTCCGGTATAGGGATTCGAAATTAAATAGATATATAAATCCCAATACTATATAAATACTTCCTTTCGGAAATCATCTATTATAACAACAGTGTTATAATCTACCATTTCCTTCTATTTCTCGAAAACGTCTATCTCAACAATGAATGTTGAAATCTATGGTTTCGATAGTCAATACATTTTAAAATATCTTCTAAAACAATTAACTTCATTTTAAAATTTCACTTCTCCAAATCATACCCGTTTTATTCAATAATATATTCGCTATTCAAAATCGTGAATATACCTTATTTTCCCAATTTCAATGTTTCTACATATTTATCAAAGATTTTCCACAGTCCTAAATCGTGGATATAATTCCTTTAATAATTTAAATGTTTACTTATCAAATTTATTTGATTACGGATTTATAAAACAATTTTTATAAATTCCATTTCTATCTCATAACTTCTTCGATTTATAAACCTCCTTTGATCACCAATTCCATTTATATTTCGTTTACATGTCGAATCCAACTTATAAGTAAATTACTTATAATCCATTTATTCACAAATTCATTCTTTTATATCATTATTAATTTATAAATCTAAAATTCTTATTTACTTATAAAGCTAGGTACAATTTTATTTTAATACTTATAAAAGCTCGTTTTATAATTTCAATATCTTTAACTTATAAAATATCAATTTTATAAATCTTTTATATGAACCGTTTATAATTTTTCAAACACCCCAATTTAAACCATTTTATAAATTTATCAGCTATTTATTTTCGAAAATCATGCTTTGGTTATAGTTCAAAAAAACAAATCCTAATTTTTATAACATAAAAATTTATAACGTTTTAATTATTTAAAATGAATCAATTCGAAAATTTAATAAACGTATAATTTTCAAAAATCACTTTAAAAATCCTTTAAAAATCAAAATCGTTATTTTTTTTAACTTCAAAAATGGATCCGATGATGCAACACACCGAATAGTCAATTACGACTTCCAAACATCATATATCAATATGATAATCAATCAAATATCACAATATCTGAAATCAAATAAATATTGGTGAGGAACCCAGTTGGATCCCTCCAACCTGTTTCCCTGCATCCACAGACATTAGCACAATACCCATTCCACTTCGAGGTGGAATATCGCGGTATATGGGATTTATAAAATATTTTCCGCTTAATAGGCGGCGCAATAGTGTCTCATCCGCTATATAATGCAGGAAATCAACAACTCTAATATATACATATGTCGATATTTATATATATTGCTATATATATAGATATATCCTACTATATCTAATATCACAACCAAATAGAAATAAATCAATAACTTCAAATCCAACCTTAAATTTTCGAGTGAGAAGTTCTCACCTTAGCTTTTTATTTGCAGTCCATTTCCATTCCAGACTTGTTTTCTCGATTTATAGACCTTGTATAAACATTTTCATACAACTGATTAATATTCGAAATAAATCGAATAATAAATTTCCATTGAATAGATTTATTTAATTTAAACTAATAATTTGAATTTAAACTAAATTTTCTTCAAGTTTTAAAATTCCTATTATTATTTATTTTCTTTCTCCTTCCAGTTTTATCTATATAAATAATTCTCGTTTATAAATTTATTAAAAAATTAAATTTTAAACTAATAATAACCAAATAATTAAATTACATACAAAACTCTTCTAACATCCTACAGTTTCTATATAAATTTTCCAAAATCCAAATTTTTATATAACTTTCTAATCCAACATGTTTAAACTGTTGCCTTTAGGGATTATCCAGATCTTTTCCAGTTTTAACATAAAAAGAAAACAGTTTTAAAACTTCATTTAAAAATTATTCCTAATTTAGAAATATTTCTGCTCTAAACTTCATATAATTATTTTACCATTTTAAATCTCTGTTTGTTTTTTTCTAAAACTTTATGTACACATTTGTATATAATCTAATAAAATAAAATAAATTAGAAAATAAAACTTACACTGCTGCCCCCTACCACTCGAGCATCACAGCCATCAACGCGAAGCCCCACCTTCACCACGCGAGCCCGCTCGATCCAACCCTAGCCTCGATTGTGATTTTCCTCTCCTTCCTCAAAGTCGCGACTCACAGAGGAGCCACCGCCATCCCCTAGGTCGCCGCCGTGCCAGCCTCGAGCGCGCGCCTGCGCCACCATCTCGCGATGCCTGAAGTGAACTCGCGGCCTCGGCTTTGATTTAATTTTGAATGAGAGGGGGATTTCGAATAAGTGGCGGCCATTTTTTTTTTATCTGATTTGTAGAATTGAAATGAAGAGCGAAGATAATTGTTTCGGCCATTGTTTTGAATTGAACGAGATGCTTTTGCTCGTGTTATTTTAAAAGGAGCAGTAGGGGAACAAGGTTACGTGATTTAGCAGAGAGAACGTGTTTGCACGTTTTATTCATGATTTTAGGCGTGATTTTAGGGTTGCTGTCGTTTGTTTTAAATTTAAATTTAAATTCACTTTGTTTCGATACAACTTTCAACGCGTTTATGTGTCGTATTATCACACAACAACTCCGATCGATATGAAATTTGAAATCCGGTAATAATTTAATATTACGGACCCAATGGAACTAGTTTCGTCGAATTCCGAGACTGTGCCTCGGACGGCTATTTTTAAATTTCGATTCAAACGATTAAAATTTCAAAACTGAACAAAGAAGTTTCAAATTCAATTCTGAAGCTTCTATTATCTTCAGTATTATCAATATGAATTTTACAAGCCTTTGAAATATTTTTAATCGGCTTAAAATTGAAGATTCAAATTTTTATTCAACTTCCAATAGATTAAATCTATAATTTAATCGTCAAATTTAAAGTTATATTGAAATTTTCAATCTAAACCATCATTCAAATATTTAAAATTAATTAAATATTTTAAATTTAAATTGTTCAAAATTCTGGGTCGTTACAATTTTGCTCGACATAGGAGTATAACATTATAAACGCCTGGCGGCATGCCTCGACAAGAGATCGAGATTGTGAGTTGTGGAAATCGAGACGATTTAAAGTTAAATTTAAATTTAATATATATTTTGGGTTGACTGGTCAAATTGCCTCACACCAGAACTTTATGTTTTCCCTTCAATTCATTGTAGACCATATCCAACATGTTTCCACCTTGAGAACACGCGTCTTCTTTAAAAAAAATAAAAAAATCAAGTACCCTTTTCATTTTTCGTTCGAGAACCAGACCGAAACCAATACTCAAACAAATTATTACATGGCCAAACTCATAAAAAAATTTATCGAAACTGTATCTCTATCCCTCTTCTTCTCTGTTGGTTCGAAATCGAACTTCGATCAAAAGAGGAGGAGGGCTGTTCGATCGTTTCAGTGGCGGCATGCCCAGAAGCACGAAGATGAATCTATCGAGTATGGCAATCCGGTAGCCGCGAAGAGGTGAAGCGCGACTCAACGTCAGGGTTGCGGAGGCATCTAGATCTAGGTGGGCATTGGGTTTGGAGATCGAGATATCTGGTCTTGCGATCTAAGGCGGCAATCGTAAGCAAGGCCGATGGGGATCAATCAAAGTTCAGGGGGCGATGGAAGCTACGTTCTCGAGGCTATGGTGACTCGCGGTTTGAGGCATGAAGCAGCATGCGTGGATGGCAGTGTCGATCGGGTTCAGTGATGTGGAAGGGCAGGCGACGTGGTAGAGGCGAATCGTTCGATTCGAGTGGGTGAGGTATCTGCAATTTATTTTTATTCGATTCATTTTTTGATTTAATTGTGATAACATATATATACACACATGTATATATTACAATAAAACAGAGAAGGGGAAAATATACTTTTATAGTAAAGTCTAGTTAGTTTAAAAAATAATAATATAGATACTGAAACGTACAGTCTGGTTTTAAATATAAATATATTTACGCATACCTATTCTAATTTAAACCATATATATATAGGCAAAAAGAAGGATATTAATATATATGGTTTTGAAAATATAGGGGGATTTTAAATATTGAAGGGGTTACCTAAAAATTAGATTTTTAAATCTATATAAATGAATTTTTATAAGTGAATGGGTTTAAAAGAAAAAATATATAAACGTAAAATTATATATATATATATATATACATACATACATACTCATATCTTCGCTTACTATTTTATTTTCAAAATAATGTATCATGGAGATAGATTAATAAACTTATTTAATAATTTTAGTTGCTAAAAATATTTTATTAAAAGGAAATAAATTTAAAATTAAATTATTAGTTAATTAAATTTTTAAAGGAAATTAAATGTTCGATTATCTCGAATATTAATAAACCATATATGTTTTTACAGGTCCAAAATCATGAAGAAAACAAATGATTTGGATTGGGTTGCAAACAAAATCATAGGTGAGTTAATCTCACACATTTGGATTACCGTTAAATTAAATAGTTAAAATTTAAATTATTGGATTAATTACTTGAATTGATGATTTATTATCAGTTTGGATGTGGCATATTATATATAGTAGTATATATATTGGAGTGATTGATATTCCCACATTATATAGCAGATGAGACCCTATGCATCTCGCATAATAACGAATAACCCTTTATACCGCGATATCCCCCTTGAAGTGGGATTGTTATTATTATATTGTGCTAACATCTGTGGATGCAGGGAAATAGATTGGAGGATCCAACTGGATTCCCCAAAATATTGAAATTATTTTCATAATCTGTGATATGTTTTGATTGATATACTGTGATAGATTGTATTAGAAATCTAAGTTATTCGGTGCTACGGTTTGGATAAATCTATTTTGGTATTTTAAATATAGAATATAATGAATTGTGTTCTTAAAGGAAACGAAAAGAGAATTTTTGGAATAAAGAAAGAAATTGATGTTTCAGATTTAAATAATGATTTTAAATCATAATAAAGGTGAATTTGGTGTTAATGGATATTGGAATTGATTTGGGATAAATCAAGAGATAAATTTTAAAAGGAATTTAACTCAGGAAATCGATTAAGTGTTTTGGAAACTGTGATTTAAAGGATAATGATGAATGGAAATTTATAAACTGGGTTTATAAATAAAGTGAAATATTTATCATTGGATAAATTTGAAAGTATAAATTCATGGTGGGAATTTATAAGGAGATAGGAAATGTGTTTTTAAAAAAAAGTGGTTTTAATTTTAAAGTGTTGAAAGAAATTTTTGGGATTAGGGCGTAAATTAAATTAGGATAAATCGATCAGGATTTATAAATGATTAGACGGGCTATATTGAAATGGAAAGTGTATTTCCCTGTAAAGCCAAGCATATTTTCAAAGAAGATTTTTAAGTATAAGTTGGAAGTTTTAAAGTTGTTTTAAAAAGAATGTTTTAGAGAAATTATTATTTAATCATTTTAATATTTTTAAGTAAATATTATTAAGTTAATTATAGAAGTGATTATTTAAAAGGTTTAACTAGTATTTTGTTTTAAAAAGATAATTATTAAATATTATACTTTATATAATAATTTTATTTTTAAGTGGGTTTGGCTAAAGTTTTACTTGGAAATTATTATAGAATTTCATAACTATTGTTTGAATAAAGTGACTTAAGTAGTTTTATTTAAAATGTTTTAAATATATATTTTTGGGTAAAGTGATTTAAATTATTAGAATCTAATTTTTATAAGACCTGGTGTTTTTCAGTGGAAATAAAATAATTGGTTGAATTGATTGTTATTTGATAGTAAAATAACCAACTACTAAATCTGGACCAAATATGACTTTGGAAATATCTAGGAGGAGTACGGGAATTATATGGTACAGTTACCGTTCGAGGTGCTATACTATACGTATAAAATCATTCGTTCTTCTAGGACGTTGATAAGGAAATCCGTCAGCTAACAGTTAGGAGGTGAACTTCGATCTTATTCTCGTCTGTGTATTTCCTAAAGAACCGGGGTTGAGATTACTGAGAAATAGCAAACGTTGTTTCGAAGAGACCGAGATCGGATTTGTGATCCGAAAACCACTTTGATCCAACGAGTACATTTTCGTGAGGAAGACAAGAGTTTGGATTGGAGGTTGGAGCAATGAAGTGCAAGGGCTAATCGCTGTTGATCTTGAGGGTGATTCCAAAATGGATGTAGTAGGAGTAGTGCCTTCGGTTCCGTTCGGACCGAGAACGGACTTGTATGGATGAATGCTATCAGAACATCATCAGGAGGATGGTGAGCATTCTAAGTGAATGTATTTCTAAAAAGGTAACGCTAAGCCTCGAGCCTCATCAACCGGGAATGACTGAAAATCAGGGGATATGCAGTAAGGCTAAGTGGGTAGCACCCAATTAGGGTAAGGTTATCCCTGTCTAGATGTTCCTTTAGAACTGTGTCGGGCAGTTGCTGATCCCAACCGTGGGGTGATATTATTCGAGCTATCCAGTAAGGGGTAGTCCGACCTTGTGTTGCAAAGGATCGGGAGGGATCCTCGGTATACTGATCTAGACAAGGTACCGTTACAGGTGGTACCCCAGTGCCTAGTCATTAGTTGGAAACCCATTCTCCCTACGTGCCTTTACAGTTTTGATTGTAGAGCCTAGTAATTGCTGGAATTTAATGAATGTAACAATTTCGGCTATTGGAATAAGTATTTGTACTTAGACACTATTATAATATCAGAGGATTTGATATAAAATGTTTTGGTTATCGTAAGGTAAAAACCTGGCATGTTTATTCGTGGTGTGGTCTTACGAGATACCTTTGATTTTCAAAGGATTTTGAAACTTTAATAATCCAATTGAGTGTGTTTTCTCATGCTGGTTTTCCAAACTGACTTAGGTGTTATTTTACTATAATGCTCGGGTTAGAACGAGTATTATGGGATACAAGATAGGATGCCGTAGAGCTCAGGAGACGAGCTGGATGGCGAGATGTATCACACGTGCTTGATGTATATTTCGATGTGCAGTATAAGCTATATAGTTAGCTTTTGTAAGGACAAGTTAATACAAATATCCAGTATTTTGCTAATAATTGTGTTGTACTTTGTTGATGTAATGTATAAAAAAGATATAGTTCTTTTTGTATAAAGATCAGTCATTTATCTATTTTATATTGTTCCGCTGCGATTGTGAGATTCTGATATTGTTTTCTATTTCTTATTTTACCTTCTTCTTGTACCCTAAAGGTTACTATTTCTGTCCACTTTGAGTTGAAATGATGGAGGATATTGTTGGCTCAAAGGGGTACTGATTTGCGGGCTGTAACAGTTGATATCAAAGCTGAAGGTTAAGCGAGAACCTTGGCTCTGGTGGGGATTACTATTAGAGATGGAGTCTGTAGTACTCTAGAATGAGTTTGAGTGTATTAATAGATATGAGCGCGTATTCGTTAGTGAATATAAAATTGTTTTATATTGTGTTGATTGGTTTGTTGAGTGGCTTATGGATTCTGGTCAATACAAGTAATTAACGTTATTGATAGGGATCTCCAAACACTTGTACAGAACAATTCGACACTTTATTGTTTAAACGGGGTAAATGAAATAATTTTGCCCAAAATTATTTTTACATATGAAATAAATAATTTTCTACAAATTATTATAAGTATATATGGTTGCTTGGTTGTTAGAGAATGATAATATTAAATTCTAATCTTTGCTAAGTCGAAGTTGAATAAAGAATTGAAATTATAACAAGACGGAGCTTATAAATATGAATTATAAAATGTGAATTTAAATGTGATTTATAATTAGAAGGAGATAAAAATTTCAAGGTAATATTTTACTATGAATTGAAAGGATTTGAAATTTTGAAATTTTGAAATTTAGGAAATTTAAATTTCCTTTGAATTTGAAAATGTTTCCAAAAAGTTAAGGAGGAATAATAGTGATATTATTTGGGAAATATTTTTGAATTGAACATGAAATCTGGTGAGATTTGGAATTAAAAATATTTGAAAATATTTTTGAAAAGAATAAAAGCACTGAACTCACTTCGGTTGTTGGAAAATAACTTCGGTGATGACTACAACATCATCGATGTTCATTTTTGAGTTTCCAAGAGAGGAATTGTTGCCGGAATGTTTTGAATTGGGATTTGTTTGCAAAATTGGGTTGATTTTGAAATGCAAAGGAATAATCTGACTTTGGGTGTGTATGACTTCGAAAATGATTTTGAATGTTTAAGAAAATTATTTAAACTCTGGGAGTTTAATTAAAAATGTTTATGGAAATATAAATGGGTTTGATAACTTATAAAATTTGAAATTTGTTAGAACATAAAAATTTAACAGAAAGAAGAGTTGAATTAAAGTAGGTGTGAAAATGAAACAAGTCAGAAAAGTAAACCAAGTAAATGAAGTAAATTAAAAAAAGTTAGCAAATGGAATTTAAACAAGTGGAAACTTATGGAAGTTTAAAATTTTGAATGGAAGTGGAATGAAATTGAATCTAGTTAAATAAAAGTGAATTCTAGGAAATTCTAAGTAGAATGGTCATTTGAAATTGAAACTGGATATTGGGAATTAATTTGAATTGTGTGAAATGGAAGTTAGTCAAGATTGGACTAACTAAAACAAAGGATTGAAAATAAAATTAGTAAGTAAACTAATTGATTTAAATGAATAAGAAAATGAATTGAAAATGAATATTGGGATGATATTTAAATTATATTGTAAGTAAATGGAACTAAAATTGAATATTCGAATTCATTTTGAATTGAGTTAAGTGAAGCTGTAGAATTGATTCGAAGTGGACTGAATATAACTAAAGTTAGAAATAAAATTCATTTGGATTTAAAATAAATTAGAAAGTGGAACTAATTGAAGAAATGGTTAATTAAATATGGTTTGAGATAAGATGAATAGAATTGAGTATTTAAAAATGAAAGGTAAATTGAATTCATATGGAATTGGAGATCCAGTTTGAATATAAGTAGACATAAACCAAAGTGATGAAGTGAAAATAAATATAAGAAGTATATAAAATATTTATATTGAACTTAAGAAATGGATGGTGAAATTCTTAAGTAAAATTTGGTATTGGGAAAATATTCTTAGTTAATATTTGAATGAAGATTAAGTAAAGTTGTGAAATTGGATAATTGTGAATAAGTGAATGGAAATCAAAATAAATGTGAATAAAAGAGAATTGATATAGTTAATAATCAATTGAGATAAATACGTAGGATGTACGTATATTATTTTATTCGCATGACGATTTGATCTAGATTCGAGCATAGAATTTCAAGATAGTTATACCGATCCGAGTTGGGGTTTTTCACTCGATTTTCGACGGCGAACCCTGTATATGGATTTTTGATTGATTCTGGAAATTCTCTATCATAGTTTGGGGCTACGCAAGGAGAATGACGGTTTCTAATCAAGAAACCAGGTCTAAGTCCGCATTAGGAAGTCGGGTGGACAATACTAGTTCGGAAGTGGAATTGTGTGATCGAGTGAGCGATCGGATTTGATATGGCGTACGAGTGATATAGGTACATCGTACGGCTTAAGTAAAGAAAATATTGAAAATTATGTAAAGAAATGAATAAAATGATTTTGAATTCTATGATTGGATATTATTGCTAAGTGAGGTGCAAGTAATTAAAAGCAAAGGATAAATTGATGTTATTGATTTCAGAAGATAAAAATTTGAATTGCCCGACAAAAAGGTATGTGTTTAAAATTGCATATGAAATTTAATGATTTTCTGATCCAGCCACTTGGCATTTTGTTATGTTTTAAAATTTAAGGGCCCGTAGAAGAATTTTGTAGTTGTACCGATCTAGCCGTGGAAAGGAGATGCTGGCAAAAATTTTAAAAAATTTAGAGAGTTGGAAATATTTTTAAAAAATTTTGATAATTTAAAATTTGGTTTTGAATTATAATTAGAATGGCTGGGAAGTGGTATTGTTTGGAACCTATGGATGAGTTTAGGAAGTTAGTAAGGGTGATAGTGTCTTTAATAAAAAGATTGTTTATGGTGTTGTTAAAAACAGTTTGGTTTTGGGAAAATAGTTAACGGGTTATGGACCATTCTTCCTAAATAGTAATTTCGGGGCAAAATTCTTTTAAGGGGGGAGGAATGTGACGACCTGGAATTTTGGACATTTGAAATTGGGATATTTAATTGATTTTAAAATATTTAAAAGTTAATGTTTAACTTGAATTTCAAATATCGCTATTTATCGGATAATTTGAATATTGAATTTATAATTGGAGATTGGGAGAATTGTTGAATCTGGATTTTAAGCTTGCTAAAAATAAATTAAAGGCTTGGAAAGTTGTATTGATAATACTGAAGATAGTAAAAGAGTTAAACTTGAATTTAAAGGTGATTTGTTCAGTTTTTAAAATATATCGTTTAAATCAACATTTAAAAAATAGACTTCTAAGGCACAGTCTTGGAATTCGACCAAAACAGTTCCATTGGATCCATAATATTGTATTATTATCATATTGCAAATTTCGTAGTGTTTGGAGTTGTCGTGTGATCGTACGATATATAAACGCGTTGAAATTTAAATCGAAAATTCAATATTATAATAAGGTCCAAAAAGCTATCTTCTCCATACGATGGAATTAGGATTCAAAACCTTTTCCATTGCGCTCGAAATAGGAGTATAACATTATAAACACCTAGCGGCATGCCTCGATAGGAGATCGAGATTGTGAGTTGTAGAAATCGAGACAATTTTAATTTAAATTTAAATATAACATATATTTTGGTTGACTGGTCAAATTGCTCACATCAGAACTTTATGTTTTCCCTTCAATTCACTATAGACCACAACCAACACGTGTCCTCCCTGAGATAACGCATCTTCTTTAAAAAAGTAAAAAAATCAATTACCCTTTTCATTTTTCGTTCGAGAACCAGATCGAAACCAATCCTCAAATAAATTCTTATATGGCCGAACTCATAAAATTTTTTATCGAAATCGTATCTCTGTCCCTCTTCTTCTCTGTTGGTTCGAAATCGAACTTCGATGAAAAGAGGAGGAGGGCTATTCGATCGTATCAATGGCGGCATGCCTGGAAGCACAAAGGCGAATCTATCGAGTATAGCGATCTGGTAGCCGCGAACAGGTGGAGCACGACTCAACGTCAGGGTTGCGGCGGCATCCAGACCTAGGTGGGCATTGGGTTTGGAGGTCGAGACATCGGGTGTTGCGATCTATGGAGGCAATTGTAAGCAAGGCCGATGGGGGATCGATCAAAGTTCAAGTTGCGATGGAAGCTACGTTCTTGAGGCTGTGGTGACTCGCGGTTTGATGCATGAAGCTGCATGCGTGAATGGCAGTGTCGATCGAGTTCAGTGGTGTGGAAGGGTAGGCGACGTAGTAGAGGTGAAACGTTCGAATTGAGTGGGTGAAGTATATGTGATTTATCTTTGTTCCATTCGTTTTTCGATTTAATTGTGATAATATATGTGTACATGTATATATTATAGAAAACCAGAGAAGGGGAAAATATACTTTTACAGTAAGGTCTAGTTTGTTTAAAAAAAGATATAGATACTGGAGCTTACTGTCTGGTTTGAAAATATAAATATACTTACACATACCTATTCTAATTTAAACCATATATATATAGACAAAAAAAGGATATTTGTAAATGTGGTTTTGAATATATAGGGGGATTTTAAATGTTGAAGAGTTTACCTAAAAATTAGATTTTTAAATCTATATAAATGAATTTTTATAAGTGAATGGGTTTCAAATATAATATATAAATATATATATATATAAATGTAAAATTATCTATATAAAAATATATATATACACACATATCTTCACTTACTAGTTTATTTTTAAAATAATGTATTATGGAGATAGATTTGTTTAATAAACTTATTTAATTATTTTAGTTGCTAAAACATTTTATTAAAAGGAATTAGTTTAAAATTATATTATTAGTTAATTAAATTTATTAAAAAGGAAATTAAATGTTCAATTATCTGGAATATTAATAAACCATGTATGTTTGTACAAGGTCCAAAATTGTAAAGAAAACAAGCTTATTTGGATTGCGTTGCAAACAAAATCAAAGGTAAGTTAATCTCACTCATTTGGATTACCATTAATTTAAATAATTAAATTTAAATAATTGGATTGATTGCTTGAATTGATGATTTATTATCAGTCTGGATGTGGTATATTATATATAGTAGTATATATATTGGAGTCGTTGATATTCCCGCATTATATAGCGAATGACCCTATGCGCCCCGCATAATAGCGGATGACCCTTTATACCGCGATATCCCCCTCGAAGTGGGATTGATATTATCATATTGTGCTAACATCTGTGGATGCAGGGAAACAGATTGGAGGGATCCAACTGGATTCCTCAAAATATTGAAATTATTTTCATAATCTATGATATGTTTTATTGATATCCTGTGATAGGTTATATTGGAAATCTAAGTTATTTGGTGCTATGGTTTGGATGAATCTATTTTGATATTTTAAATATAAAATATAATGAATCGGTTCTTAAAGGCAATGAAAGGAGAATTTTTGGAATAAAGGATGAAATTGATATTTCAGATTAAAATAAGGATTTTAAATCATAATAAAGGGTGAATTTGGTGTTAATGAATTTCGGAATTGATTTTGGATAAATCAAAAGATACATTTTAAAGGGAAATCGGTTTGAAATCAATTAAGCGTTTTGGAAACTGTGATTTAAAGGATAATGAGCAATGGAAATTTATAAATTGGGTTTATAAATAAAGTGAAATATTTATCAATGGATAAATTTGAAAGTATAAATTCAGGATGGGAATTTATAAGGAGATGGGAAATGTGTTTTAAAAATAAAACGTGGTTTTATTTTTAAAGTGTTGAAAGAAATTTATGGGATTAGGGCGTAAATTAAATTGGGATAAATCGAACAGGATTTATAAAGGATTAGATGGGCTATATTGAAATGGAAAGTGTATTTCCCTGTAAAGCCAAGTATATTTTCAAAGAATATTTTTATGTTTAAGTCGGAAGTTTTAAAGTTGTTTTAAAAAGATTGTTTTAGAGAAATTATTATTTAATCATTTTAATATTTTTAAATATTTATCAGGTTAATTATAGAAGTGATTATTTAAAAGGTTTAACTAGTATTTTGATTTAAAAAGATAATTATTAAATATTGTATTTTGTATAATAATTTTATTTCTAAGTGGTTTTCTCTAAATTTTTACTTGAAAATTATTATAGTATTTCATAACTATTGTTTTGAAGTGACTTGAGCAGTTTTATTTAAAATGTTTTAAGTATATATTTTTGTGTAAAGTGATTTAAATTATTAAAATCTAATTTTTATAAGACTGGGTGTTTTTTGAGTGGAAATAAAATAATTGGTAGAATTGATTGTTTATTTGATAGTTAAATAGCTGAATATCAAATCTTGTGACGACCCGGATTTTGCGTTCGAAAATCGACATCCGTACTTCAATTCGTATTCGAATGCCGTAGATTCAAACATTCAAATCTGATTCGCCGAAGCATATAACACATTAAGTACAACAACACAGCGGAAGAAAATAATGAAATAATATAACATTGATATCTCATAGTTGATTATAACAACGATACTATATCTGATATAATGAATATCAATACAAATATCAGAGATAGATAAAAGCGGAAGGTACAACAGCGGCAACGGAAAAATAACGTAAACTTGAACTCCAAAGAAGGAACTCCAATATCAGCGATCTCCATCTCCAAAGCACCAATCCAAAAATAGCTCGAACTCTCAATCGAGTTGTACTAAGCAAGGTCAGTCATCCAAAGACTTAAGAAGATTTTCAAAGACTGAAGAAGGCTACATAATCTGCTCCTACTATTTGATTATCTGAAAAACCCACATCTAGACTGCCTGTGTGGAAAATTGTGGGTACCCAAAGTTTAGGAAGGGAACAATAAACTCCAGGTCAGTTATGGGACTAGTATGAGCAAACAAAAACAGTTTATCTATAAAACCAAACAACAAAAGAATTTAAAATTAAAATCCGCAATGCTTTTTGTAAAATGAAACTGCCATAAGGCCTCTCGCCACACACACAATGCAAGCGCACACTTGGAGGAGATTTCTCCTATGATAGTAAAAAATGCTTGATATGCGAAAACCATTTGATATTATTATTAGTGCATCGTGGAAAACATTTGCAAGTATAATATTAATCTTAGCCAGCATAGACATTTCAAACTGTGCCTATTATAGCTGCCATCTAAACAGTGGGGCGCCACCATAAGTAGATGGCAGGTTATATAATTAAAACCATACAGGGCACGTATTGTTTCTTTGGATTTCCAACAAATGGTCAGGCTAAGGAACTTCCTTAAAAATGGAACGCCTCTGAAGGGACGCTCCCAAGAACCAAAACGTTTCCCTACCAAAATAAGGCCGAGTTACACTTGCCCGAAAGTAACCCTCAAGTAAGCCATCCCTGGTCGTCACCGACCTTTATCCGGGGCCCTCCAACACCAACAACCACATAAGTAAAGTATCTGGACTCCATACCATGATACCACATTCAAAATTAACATAAGTAAATATCTGGGCTCCATACCATGATATTACTTTTTATCCAGAAGGAAATGGACATACCCTAGGTAACCTTGCCGCAACATTCTTGTTTCGACCATTTCCGAGGTGTGAGGCTCGACGAAGTCTCGTCTACAAAGCTACAATTTTCACCAAAGCCATGCTTCGATCAACAAATGATTAGCAGCATTTTGTATGCCACATTACCAAACTGGGAATGTATCACTAGTAACCATCAACTACATAACCTCTAAGCTCATACGTCTTAGAGATGGGTGTTAAGCTAAGAGAATAAATTCTCCACCATCAAACAGAAATGTATTTGATAGAAACTGGTTTTACATCTCAAAGTGTAATGTCAGACACACATCCATACAAGTCCGTTCCGGGTTCGAACAGAACCGAAGGCACTTCCAAAGAAGCCCTTGCAAATCTGGATAATCTCTATTCACGTCTGGACTTCCCATCACAAAGGATGATCAAATCTCTATACCAGGGATCAGTGGGTGCAGAGACATTCGACGAGTTATCCTTACGCTTTTGAAAATATCCGGTCTTCACCACCGGTCTTCAAATGCTATCCATATCCTCGTATCATTATTCAAAATAGGTTATATGATAAAAGGTCCTCTCCCGGCTAGACCGAATAATGAGCGCAATATTTAAAAACATATGGATATTGGGATCTCAATTAAGTCACAACTTAATCCAAAACCTTTCTTCAAATGGTTTAAACAAATTACCATTTTCAAATCTTAAATCAAAAAGATTCACTTCACAAAGTTCAGCAATCTTTCACAAAGATTCATTCATATCCTTTCAAAACACTTTCCCTTTAAAATTGGATTAACCCGTCCAATCTTTAAATCAAAGACTCGATTCATAGCTTTCAAAACCATTTCCAATTCAAATCTTTTATATGAAAGATACACGGTTTAAAATCCTTTTCAATTTCAAAACAAGGTTCAGCCATCTTCACAAAGATTCATTCATAGCTTTTCAAACTTGAAATCTTTCAACATAAATTGGAAATCCTGTCTTTATATGAAAGCTATTATTATTTGAAAACAAAGAGTTTTCGTTTCGGAAAAATCCAATTACATTTGATCAAGTTAAAGCCTTTCAAATATAAAACTTGGGTTAAATTCAAATTCCCAAACCAATACTTTTAAAATGGTTTAAAAACCCATATAAACACATTTATAACTTATACAACCTTTTTAAACCATAATTTCCAAATATAGAATTCAATTTCAAATCTTGAATTTAATTTCAAATCAAACTATTTAAATTTCAAAATTTTATCAAGTTATTAAAAATAACTTTTATCTTCAAAACTTCTTTTCAAAAAGTTTTCATATTTAATCCAATTCAATTTCCAAAACCATCTGGATTCAAAATTCAATTTTAAAACCATTTCAAAAATCTGTCACTTAACCAATTTCCTCGTGCAAACCATATTTGTGTGTGTATGAGTATGGTCCAGGGGTTTTACACAATAGTGCAACAACATAAATCATCACAGATTCAAGCACATCAACATCGATAAGCGGTATAATCCTATAACGCTTATCATATTCACAGATTCACAGATAGATATGTAAATGCATCAAAGATAATTATGTAAATACATTACAGATAAATAATACACACACATAGCTCAATCAAAACAATCCACATCACAGAATCATTATAGATCAACTCAAGGCATTCATACAATTCATACACCCATAAGCAAAATCAATTAATTATCTGATTAATTTAAATCAGATTAATTTTTTTATGAATATATACTAATCCTAGTTAATTAATATAAATTAATTACAAACCATCTTAATGAATTAACCTTTAATAAATTAATTAACCTTTAATTATAAATTAATTAACCTTTAATTATAAATTAATTAACTTTACTTAATAAATTAATCAACCTTTAATCATTAAATAATTAACCCTTAATTATTTAATTATCTTTTAAATTAATTACACTTAATTTATTAATTAATGAATTAATTAACCCTTAATTAATTATCCATTATTAATTACACTAAGTAATTAGCTTTAATTTAATTACATAAAGTAATTATCTTTTAAATCAATTACATTAACAAATTAACCATTAATTAATCACGTTAACAATTTATTCTTTAAGTAATTAAGTGAGTAAACCTTTACTTAATTATCTCAATTAATTATTTGTGATAACCCGGATTTTTAATATCTGTTAGTTGGGAAATTAACTAATTTTAAATCATTGAAATACTGATTTCAGTTGGTTAAATAAATAAAATTTGATGAATAAAAGTATTTAGATATATATATGAGTTGATTTTAATTTGAATTTGAAATCAAAGGATAAATGTCTTAAGGTAAATTGAATTTAAAAGTGTGTATATATATGATTTTATTAGTATATAGTTTGTTATTTTCATTGAAAGATCATATTAATATAAGTAAAGGATAGTAAATAGAAATTTAATGTAAGGGTTTTGTGGAAGACAACGAAAGATATAAATTAAGTGTATATAGTATAATTAATATATTCGTATAGCTATTATAAGTGTATAATTGAGATTTTATATCATCTACTTTCAAGATTTTAGATAGACAAAAATAAGAGAAAGAATAAATATAATTAAGTTAATTTAAGATTAAAATTTTAACATTCAAAACATATACAAGAGCAAAATTGATAATATGATATATATATATATATATATATATATTAAAATATAAAGACATTTATAAATATAAAAGCTAAATATAGAATATCATATAAATACACATAAATATGGATTTACAAATGTAAGCAAAAGGGTAGGTTTATTGACAAGTGTCAATTATAATTTGAAGAAGAGGATATAAACATTTCATATTATCTCTCATTCTCTTTAATAATTTCAAAATTCTATAAATAAATAAAATAAATAGAAACCCAAATCCTGTAAAAAAATCCAGATTCAACCAAACAAATCAAAAATTTCTATTTCAAGGAATACATGTTTTAGTTTCCAGTTGCAATGCAAATCAAAATATCAAGCAAGCCCAAAACATTCATAATTCAGACCAAACAACAAACCAGAAAGAATTTCAGTTCCAAGGATCATCGAAACCCAGTAGTAGATGCGAATTCAAAGAATAAATCTGATCAAACTGCAGTTTTAGTCCACGCATGCAGTTCACATCATAACTGCCAGTTTTTTTTCCAGAAATAACTCTCCTCGTTTTATCGATTACAGGTGAGTAAATACTCTTTTAAGAACAGATTTTACTATGTGATTTTATGGATGCATGTGATGAATTAGTACAGAATTTTTTTTATATGGTTGCATTGATTTATTTTATCTGGAATAGATGATGGTTTTGCTTTGTTTATATGTGTGAATGTCTATTTATATGCAAAACTATCTCTATTATCTTCTCAGACCTGATTTACCTTTTAAAATTCATATTTTGCTCTTGAAATCAGAATGAAGTCCTGATCTATGAAAGAAAAATAATCATTATAAAAAGACGTTAATCCTAAAAATAGTTTTAGGATTTTACAAATTGGGAATTAACACAAATTTAGGAAAATTACAGTGGAAATCCAATTTTGTTCGAAAATCAATTAATTCAATTCATGATTTAAATTGCATGAATGAATTCGAATATGAAAATCATGATTTCTAACATACATTTTATGATTTTTAAATCGATATTCGATTAGAATTTCTATTATGAACGGTTCTGGCATTTTGGTTAACTACCGTTGATTGGCACGGTGGTGGTGGTCGAATTTTCAGTTGAAGCTTGTTGAAGTAGCGACGATGACGAGAAAAATAGCCTCCTATTTTTCTAATGGACAAGATGCCCAGAATAGGTTGATTTAGGGTTTTTGTGTACTGTTGAGTCGCGACTGTACCTCTAGGACGTATGGCTTCGGTGGCGCACCGTTGGCTATCACATTAAGGGTGATGCTGTTGGAGGTTGAAGCGAATCTTGGTTGAGGTCGACGAGGGATCTCGAGGTCGTAATTATGGGTGGTGGGTGATTTTCCAATCAGGATTTACTCCAGATTTTTATTTGGTGAAGCTCGATTTCGATTCACGTCGAATTGAGGATGTAATGTGGTCGTGCTTGGTTGCGTGTGTCGACGGCGATGTATTGGAGTCATCGTAGTTGGTCGGAGCGACGAGGTTCGCTGGTGCACGTGTACGTTGTGTCAGGAGATGTTTTGATGTGATTTGAGATTGGGGTTCTCGGGGACGAGTTCGGGTGAGTTGGGATTCTACTTGAAGTAGGAGTGGATCGAATGATACTCGTGTTTGGCTTAGGTAAACAGATGGGGTTCGGGTTGTTTTGAGTTGTGTTTAGGGTTTTAAGGTTGATGGCAACCAGTTTCAATGTTAAGAAAGTGCAGTTTTTTTTAGAATGAAGTTTTTACACAAGTTTGAAGTTTAAATAATTTAGATTTAAAAGAAATGTTTAGTTAATTTATGGTGTGATTAAATGGATATGTTTGTAAAATAAATTCTTTAACAAGCTTTTAAATTTAGGTAATTAAAGTGATTAAGATTTAAAAAGGGGTTACAACAAGTCTCTAAGTAGTTTTTTTTAAGATTTTAAATGTTTTAAACAAGTTTCTAGTTAAGGAAATAATTAATTCCAAGGTAAAGATTTAATGGGTTTTAAATTATATTTAACGTAGTTGAGTTTTAAGGATATTGTAATTAAGTTTTTAAGAATAAATTTATTTGAAAAAGTTTGAAATGATTTTCAAAGATTTTAAATAACCAAATGTAAATGTTTAAATTGTTTTGTTCTCAAGTAAAATTATAAATTTTCAAAATATATAATTAAAGGGATTAATTACTCTATGTAATTAATTAATATGATTAGTTTAAGTAATCACTTGATGATGGGATTGAGTATAATTTGTTAATGAAGATTATAGAGTGTAATTACTTAGTGAAGTAATTACTAATGGTGATTACAAAATGTAATTAACAGGAGATTGAAAGTAAATTTTGGGTTAATTACCTGGTGCAATTAATATGAAAAATAATTACCTAGTAAAAGCAATTAATAATTAATTACTTAGTGTAACTAATTTAAGAATTGACAAATAAAAGTTATGGGAAGTAATTAAAGGATAATTACTTGGTGGAAGGAATTAAGTGATAATTACTCAATGAAATTAAAGGATTAATTAATATAATTAATCAAGGAGTTGTTTTAATTGATGGAGTAATTTAGAAAGTTAATTTCTGATTGTGATTAATAAAGGTTGATTAATTAATGTAATTAAGTTAAAAGTTAATTATTAAATGAAATTAAGAATAATTAATCAATAAAAGTAATTTAAAGGATCATTAATTAATGTAATTGATGGAAGTGATCAATCTTGTTTATGAATGATTGAATGATGATGAGTGCTTTGAATTGGTTGATATTTCTGATATGATTTGTTTTGTGATATGATATGTTGGATGGACGGTGATAATGTGATTATCTATCAATTGTGAATTGCTGTATAAAAGTGTTATCTGGAAATTAAAGATTGAATGGTATTTAAATTTGATAACTTGGGTTTAGATGACATTGGATTCGAAGAGAACGGAGTGGGGTATTAGTGAATACCCGAAACCACTTCGATTCCTTATAGATTGATATGTGAAACCATTAGGCTGGTTTGGAATGATTTTAGTGAATTGGATCTTTTAGTCTAAGTATTGAAACTTAGAAATTGATGTGTGAACTATGTGATGTCTATAACAACTTGTGAAGTTGAAAATTGATATAAGTTACCCAGGTTTATATATGTTGTATGCTTTTGTATTTCATGTTAGATGGGTTTACTCACACTGGTTTCCAGCCTGACCCGGGTGTTACTTTGATGTAATGTTCGGGTCAGAACGAGTATTACAGATTTTCAGGTAAGAATGTTCTGGACCTCAGGAGGCAAGCTGGTGGGCAGGAACGTATGGCGTTTCCCGCTGTGATATGCTATTATATAACTAGGACATGTTGTCTTAAACTGTCCAGTGTTGTGTATTGATTGTAACTCTGATGTACAAAATGTAAATGTGCTGATCAGTTTTTCTTTGTAAAACTATTATTTATGTGATATTTACTTTATCCTCTGCGAATGTGAGATTCTGAGATTGGGTTTTCTATTTCTTCTTCTTTTTCTTTCTTTTTTTCTTAACGATCTGGAATTTTCGGGATTGAACATTTCGGGTCGTTACAATTTGGTATCAGAGCAGAAGGTTAAGCGAGAACCTTGGCTCTGGTGGGATTACTCATTAAGAATAGGGTAAGTGGCACCCTAGGATGAGTTGAGTGTATATATGTGTGTGTGTGTGTGTGTGTGTGTGTGTGTGTGTGTATGAGAGCGTACTTGTTATTTTATTATATAAAGATTTTAAAATGATTTTATATAAGAATATATTTTGATATATAAAGCAATATTTCTTTCTAATAAATATTAAGGGAATTGGTTGTTAAATCTTTGAATCAAATTAAGAAGTAATATAATACAACCAAAATTGAAATATGGAATTGGGAATAAACTAAGTGGTATTAGAAATACAACCAAACTGAAATTAAATAAAGATAAGTTTGAAATGGATTCAAACTGAAATTGAAATCTTAAATTGGAGAAGTGATTCAGATTAAGATGATAATGAAATGGTTTCTAGATATGATAATCTTGGGTATTATCATAAATAGTTGATGTGTTTAATAATGAAATGTTTAAAGGAAGTAAACATTTAAGTAAGTATGGGTCATAAATTGAAACTGAAGTTGATCTAAATTGTGAAGTTTGGATCTTAAGATTTAAAAACATTTGAAATTTGTTTTCAAATTATTAAAAGGAATAATAAATAATATTATTTGGATGAGGGAGTTTGATGCAAACAAGAGTTGTTTAAAGTTTTAAAGGAATTTGTTTTGAATTAAAACCAAGGGTGGTTTAAATTTTAAAATTTGGCTTGGTAGGCCAAGAAGTAAAATGTATATATATGTGGATGGTTTGAAATAACTCTAAATATTGAGTTTTAAATCTGGAATGAGATGTGATACCCAAAGTGATAAGTTTTTTAACTTAATAAGTGGGAAGATTATTTGTGAAACGTTTAAATTTGAAATGGAAGTTCAAATTGGGTAAGGCTGACTGGATTAAGTGAATTGAGTTTAACTTGGGGAAAAATTAAATAAGTTGGAATGGTCAACCTGATTTGGAAATTTCAAGATGAAATTAGGATTTAACTTGGGAAGTTAAATGGTTGATTGGAATTAAGAGTTTGTGTGATCTCAAAATAGGTTTGAGATCTAAAATTTGAAAATGAATGGATGTTTTAAAATAAATTAGATGATATCATCCTATTGTTGTTAAAAATCTTTAAGTTGTGAATTGAATTTGTTTTTAATGAATGAGAAATGAAGTGTGGTAATATATCCATTATTGAGATAAAAAGAGAAAATCTAACGTTAATTTGAAACAAAGGATATGGAATTACTTTGAAATGAAAATTTAAATGATTGAATCTGAAAATTTAACTTGTTTAAGAATTGGTTTCAAACTAGAAGATAAAATTGGGTAATAAATTAAATTGTTTAAAAGCTTTTAATAAAGGTTAACTTGGTTTAAAGGGTTAAACGAACCTTAGTGAATTTAACTCGAATTTATATAATTCGAGATGGTTTAAAATTTGGAATTTGAATTGAAATTAGTTCAAATTGATTTTGATTTGAATTAATTGAAGTTGTGATTGAAGATGTATAAGTATAAAATTCAAATGGAAAATTTGAATTGGATTGATTTGAATAATTTGGAATTGTAATTAAAGTTGAATAGTTTTAAAATTCAAATGGAATTTGAATTTGATTTGGGAGGAAATCAAGAATAATTCAACTTGATTTGGAAATGGAGTTTGAAATTTGGATTAATTCAAACTGGAGTTGAAATGAATTGAAAACTGGAACTAGTTCAACCGAAATTTATTTGAATTAATAGAATTTGAAATCAAAGTTGAATAAAGTTAAATGTGGAAAGAAACTAAGATTAATTCAACTTGAATTGGGGTTGAATCAATTTCAATAGAAATTGAAGTTATTTAAATTGGAATTGAGTCAATTTAAATGAAAGTGGAATTTAAATTGAATTGATTGGGAATAGAGATTGGGAATTGAACAGTTTTGACTCTAGACTATTTTTTTTATAAATTGTTTAAATATAAACCTATTTTTCCAAGCTATTTATTATATATACAACCTTTCTTTTAAAAGCCAAACTATCTTATACTTGTTTTACAATTATTTTTGAATTGTTTAACAATTTTCCAACTGTTTTATAAACTAATTACTACCCTACTATTATTTTGCAATTATCTAAAATTTCTATAATTATTTTAACTATTTTCTAACTATTTTACACCTATTTTACAAACTAGTAATTATTTTCAAAACTATTTATCTAATTTTTTTAGTTTTTCAAGCTATTTTCTAAATAAACTGGCCGGAGTTTAAACTGTTATTAGTTAAATACCCAATCGAGATAAGAATAGAGGTGATAATCCAAATGGATTGAAGTAATTGTAAGTGAGTGAAAATCAAAGTGAATGTGAATAGAAATAGAATTAATTTGGCTAATAACCAATAAAGATAAATACGTAGGGTGTACGTATGTTATTCTATTCGCATAGTGATTTGATCCAGATTCGAGCACAAAATTTCGAGATAGTTTTATCGATCCGAGTGGAATATTTCATTCGATTTTCGACGACGAACCTGGATATGGATTGTTGATTGGTTCTGGATATTCTCTATCATAGTTATGACTATGCAAGGATAATAACGGTTTGTGACGACCCGCCCTTCTACCACTAGAAAGACGTATCGCCATGAAGAAAGAAAAGGGTGAGAAAGTAGAAAAGATAGAGAAGAAAGAACAACAACATCAGAATCTCACAGCGAAACGAATAAATTATAATAATCACATAAGTATTTACATAATATACAACATCAATCAGAGTTATACAGATAATACATCACATACTAGATAGTTATAAACACCTGTCTAGTAAATACAACTCAATACAACTCAAACAATACGACTCAGAGATACCAACTCAGCGGAACTATATATATACACACACACACACACACACACACACATATCTACAACGCTGAAGCCTCTTGCTCCATTGCTCCTCCAGGATTCGTCAAAGCTAACCTGAATCCCTTGGCTACCCGTAAAAATTTGGGTACCCGAGAGTTTATGAAAAACAAAAATAAACTCCGGGTCAGACATGGGTCTGGTATGAGTAACAGGTTGAAGATTGCTTAACTTTGAAAATCTTTTGAAATAAAAGGTATCACGTAAGACTCCCCACACATAAACATGGGTAAGTTTTTACCTTACGCTAACCAAAAAATTTAATAGGAAATTCTGTGATATTATAATAGGTCTAGGGTTTTCAAGTAAATAGAAAATAGCCGAAATTGTTACATTCATTGAATTTCAGCTACTAGCCACAAAAGTGGGTAATACAATCAAAACTGTTGGCACTTATTGGATTGTGGATTCCATACAATGGCAGGGCTACTGGAGTACCGCCCGTCACAGTATGTGGCCTAGATCAACGTACCGAGGATCACTCCCGACCGGCTGCAACACAAGGCCGGAACCATTCCTTACTGAACAGTCCCGAACAAGATAAACTGCGGCAGTTGTTGCAATCAACCGTCCACACAGCCGAAAAATAAAGGGACATCTAGACAGGGGAATATCCTTGTCCTGCTTGGGCATGACCCACCTAACCTTGCTGCACCTTCCCTGTTTTAGCCATTCCCGGTTGATGAGGCTTGAGGCTGCGATTACCTTTAGAGAATACATTTCTTAGAATGCTCATCGCCCACCTGACGATGTGTTGAAAGCATTCAATCCATACAAGTTCGTTCCGGGTTCGAACGAAACCGAAGGTATTATCTCGTTACACTCATTTTGGAATCACCCTCAGAGTTAACGACGATAACCCTTGCATTCTGAACCTTCATCTTCACTTCAGATTCACGACCTATCGTAAATTTGGAAATGATGTGGTTTTCGGATGTTCCAAATAAGGAAAACCGATCCCGGTCTCATCGAAATCCAAAACGTGTCTTTTAAGGCCAAGTTGTCTATTTAGTCTTAACAGTTTAATTCTGTATAATTCAATATACGCAGATAGATAATTCATAATGTCACAATAGATAATCACACCATCATCATAATCAGATAATCAATATTATCATCCAAACAGATAGTTATCATACTTAAACCAAGCATCCATGTCACATAGATATTATTCATGTCATATCTGAATTCAACATCATCAAATGAGATATCAATATCATACATCCATAAGCAATGATTTATAATCATATCATTTGTAATTAATTTAAAATGAATTAAATTAACGACTTCTATCACTAATTAATTTAAAGTAAATTAAATTAATTACTTCATCTATAAATCCTACTTATACAACCATTAATTAATTATAATTCAAATTAATTAATTAATCTCTAGATATTCATCTTGATTAACACCTTTGATTAATCATTTCCTAATTACAGTAAGTAATTAATTTCACAAATTACTTATCCTACATCGTTCATAGTAATTAACATCTAATTACTTTATTTATTAATAAAATATAATTAATTACATTTATCCTTAATTAGTCACCACATTATTAATTATTTCTTAATTAACCAATTCTTAATTTACATCATTAATTATATTAATTAACGATCTCTGATTTAGATTTAAATTAAATTACTTTGATTTAATTAATTACATTAAGTAATTAATCTTTAATTAAACACAATTATTAATCACCTTTGACTAATATCAACCAGTAATTAACTACCCTAAATTACTCATATTAATAAATTAATTATCCCATAATTAATTATCTCTTTTAATTAATCCCTTGATTAATTTCAAAAGTAATTATCCAAATTACTTCATTAATATATCATCTTTCACTAATTACATTCAGTAGTTAACATTAATTACTTCCTTAAGTAATTCTGCTCCATTGAATACACTAAGTAATTTGCACTTATCAATTCATCAACTGACTTTCTTAAATTAATTAAACTAAATTAATTAACTTAAATTAATCATTTAATCAAAATTAATTACAAAAAGTAATTAATCCTTTAAATTACTTTTATTAAGTAATTACTTCACAATTTACAAAGAATTATCTAAATTAATTAATCTAATTAATTATTAAATTTAACCACATTAATTAATTACTTAAAAATTCTTAGTTAATCATTAACTAATGACATTTTCTTAATTACTTCTTTAAGAAATTACCTTAGATTCAAACATTATCAATTATTTCTAATTCTAAATAAATCATCCTTTAATTATCTTATTAATTTAATTATTTTATTACCTTAATTATCTCTAAGGTAATTCATCTCTATTAATAATTTCATTTATATTAAAGTGTAAATTTAAATTCAAATTCCATTTGAATTTAAAAATCCAAAAGATTAACCAATTTTAATCATTACCAAATCTAAATTCAATTTTAAATAATGTGAAGTACATTCATTACTTATATATGAAACTTATGTAAGAAAGGTTTAAACTAGATTACTTAATTATTTTTATTTAAAAATTAAGATTTTAAAATATATTAATTATTTAATTTAAACTTGTTTTTAAAACATTTAGATTTCAAAATTGTATTATTTTCCAGATTTGAATTCATTAGTTTAACTTTGAATTTAAAACTTGGGTTTTATCTTGTTTTTAAAATTTGATTTTGATTTAAAACGAAATTCATTTGAAACCTTGGATTCAAAGTTCATTTGAATTTATACTTTAAATTCTTGAATTTAACCCATTTTAAATTCTGTTTTCAAACTTTAAATAAAGGTAAAATCTGAAACCTGAAGCCCACCTAAAATCATTTAAACTTTGATTTCATTTCAACTTTGAATCCAAAAGTAAACTTGAATTTAATCTTCCAACTGAATCTAGACTTGTTTAAACCTATACTTATTTTATTTTTCATTTGAGTTTGTTTTTAAAACAGAACAGACACTGCTTCCAGATTACACATTCCTGAAACAACACTACTCGAACCCACCCTTCACTGACTTCGGGTCATCCTCCTACCTTACTTCGAGGCACGTACTCGAGTTTCTCGAGTACTCCCTTAGTCAAAAACCTGCACACACAAAAAACAACTACCCAGTCTTCAATGGCACGGTGCACGTGCACCGTGGCCCCAACCAACGTCGGCCGCCCACCTGAGCTTCAACATGACGCCGACCGCCTCCACACAACGTCACGACCACCCAAATTCCACCACCACGCCCACATAAAAAACGAACAGTAAAAAAACAAAACGTGGAAACAGCACGGCCCCCTCCACCCAAACCTGTCAACACCTCATATTCGCGACTCCCACCACCGGACCGCTAACGCCTCCGGCCACAGCCTCAACTACCACTCCACTACCACCTCCTCGAGCCACGTTGAACTCGATCACCTATCGACGACAGACGAACCAAAATACATAAACTCGTCAAAATTAGGTTACCCGATTTCGAGAGCTACCCGCCGCCGCCATGATCAACTACACACCATTCCACTATTTTTCCTCGAATCCCCGTACCTTCTTCCATCACCTCTCAAGTTCCCGACAACTACGACCCAATAGATCACCAGAGATCACCAAAAAAAGGAAATTTGAACAAATTCGAACCGCCCTCTTATCTCAGCTCCAAAAATTATGGTTCTGGCTTTAAAAATCATGTTAAAGTATACGACTTCCAATCACATACCTGGAATCATAAACTAAGGAGTTCAAAAAATTACTCATTTAAAGGCTTTCTCTTATATCTTGTTTTTCCTGTGATATACTAATATGTTTGATCATAAATAAATTTTTAAATTTCAAGTTCATGCTTTAACATCCAATCTTTGTTTTGGTTCAAAATCCAAACAGTAAATAGATTGAGAGTTTTGAATCAACATTTTTGGTTTATGAACTTAGAACAGAGACAAATTCAAATATCAGCCTGCACACAACCTCTATCACAGAGAATCCATATATAAATATAGATGCAGACATACGTATTCACAGACATATAGATACAACAGATTTTATACCTTTCAAACTGTTTTAAAGTAGTGTTACTCACCTTGATTAAAGAAAAGGAACAGAGCACCATTGTTTTGAAACAGTTTTGAACTTTAAAAACTGGAAAGTAGTTTTGCTTGATTTTCCTTTGATTCATATTGCCTTTTGTTGTTGATGCTTCAGTTTAGATAAATGGAATTGCTACTTGTATGTATTTTGGGTTTATTATGACTTGAACTAACTAAAAAGATGGCATGTATATAAAAGAGTCTCAGAGGAAGGTAATAACTGGGTTAAGCACATGCAGGTACACTACTTGTTTTGTTTGTATCAGGCAAAATCTTCTAATTAGAGGCTGAGTTGATTTTAAACAGTTCGAAATGATTTTGTTAGCTGCTAAAAAAATGGAGCATTTATTGCCAATGTACTTTATGTCTCCACTAATCCTCATTTTTATGCTTAGATATTTTGCATTTCTCTGCTCTAACCTGCAAATGTAATTTTATTTACTTTGCATTGTTCATTTGCATTTCTATTATAAGCATATATTTTTACTTTAAATCTTGCCTTCATTTCTAAGTTTTACAGTCAATATACAAAGCCTGGTACAGTTGTTCTCTCTTTTATTTTATTTTCCAGTTGAATATGAAAGCATTAAATGCTTTGAGTACTTCATGCTTTTATTTTACTTTGTTTATATTCTTTCCTGCATACTTTATTTTGTATTATACTTGATGTTTATACTTATCTGAATCTTAGTCTATAAGCTACTTGCATTTTGTTTATTTTTATTTCTTTTACCAGCACATATATTTACTTTGTCTTGTAACTTGATATTTGTATTATATTTTCTTGCCTGCATATCTATTTTTTTCTTACTTTATTTTGTTTTATTTGCCAACATAACTATTGTATAGACATGATTACACGTTTCTGTATTTTACATACACATTTGAAAATTTGTTTTAGTTATTTGTTATAAATTTTAACTTAGGTAACAAGTTCTATGCTTAGTTATGCTTACACATATTATTGTATTTTTGTACTTATGTTAACCTTATACATTTGATTTATTCTTAAGTTAAATATTTATAAAGTTTACTTCATTTTAAATTTACAAACCATAGCTTTCCAAAATACGTACATATATATATATATATATATATATATATAAATGAATTTAAATTAACAATTTCTTTTTATATTAAAATCTATTTGTAAAGATATTGCATTATTAATATTGTCTAATATAACTCATTATTAAATTAAAAATAAATTTTCAAAAGAAACTATCTCTTTAAAATATAAATACTTATTTATCAAGCTATATTTAAAAAAACAAAACAAACTTTTCATTTAAATTTAAATTTAAACTCTAGGCTAGAATTTATTTTTAAACAAATTAAATTTATCTTGAGTATTTTTAAAATCATATTATTATTTATTCAATATTAAATTTCCAAATTATCAAAAATAGTAGAATTAGAAAACACAACTTTATCTATTAAATTTAAAAACAAAACTGATCTATTTATAATATATGCCAATATATACATATATACATTATAAATAGAAACAGTTTAAATTAGCTTTTAGAAGATAAATTATCAGTTAAATATTTATTTAAACGAAGATTATTAAATCAATCTAAATTATTATTGACAAATATAATCAAATCAATTTAATCTTTATATGGATTATTAAATTGATATTGCCATAAATTTCCGGGATATCACATTCCTCCCCCCTTAAAAGAATTTTGTCCCCGAAATTTAAAACAAAGGTAATTTAATAATCTAGTTGAAGATTTAATTCTAAAACACATGAATATATCAATCATATGCCAACAACCATAGCAGCCAATTTATCCAAACGAACAAATCTAAATATCCAGACAAGATTCTGGATAGAATTTTCTCGAGTTTCCGCAAGTATAAATACCGGGTTACTCGCTCTACAGAATCCAAACAACCAAAACTTCCTGAACTGCTGATTCAATAACCAGAGATAAATCTTACACGTACTCCCTCAGAGATACGTGAAACATAATGAATTCTAGTTATCCAAACTGACAATCCAATCCTGAAGACCAAACACTTATCCAAAATCAAATCTCCGATTTCAAAAATCCAAATTCCTCCGTCTCATATCCACAAAACTCTTCGGACGATCCTGGATCGTCTACATCCTTACTGATCAGCTCAACTTTTGCCGATGTTCCTTAGAAACAAACTGAACCAAAGACAATCCAACAAAATGATCTTCCCAAAATGAACCAAACTCAGAACACAAACTCTACTCCAAAACAGGAAACAGAATTCACCTCTCTCATCTAGAGAAAATAAAACAAGTGCACTCCAATCTGGCCTCAGATTCTGAGAAATCTCCTGTAGAACTTTCTAATCCAAACATTGCAACATCCAATTGCTTCCAAACTAAAACAGCTACTACCATGCTTCCACTGCGCAACTCTGATCAAGCAAATGAAAATGCTGATTATGAACTCAAGCACAGACTGGCCAACACATTCCAAAATTAAAGTTCACCTATCCATAAATAAAACTTAGCAGTTTCTCCAAAATCCGAGCTACTTTCCCAAACTCAAAAACCATCCTAACACTAATCTGATCCATCAGTACCACTCCTGAAATCCAGACGATACCAAACTCAATCTCCAGATGCTGACAAAACTCTAACTTCCAGAAGACATCCAGAAAAATATCTCCGAAACACAAGAGAACATTCAAATTATCACAAGTCACTTTTGCGATCAATCCAGTCTAATTCCAAAGATACTGCTTTCTCTTTACCAAACAGAATAGCTTACACCTAGGTGGCCAATCCATCAAAGAAATGGAACTGCTCTGCTGCTCCTGAAGTTACCTCAAGAAAACCGCTAAGCCAGAAGACTTCCTAACCCAAAGTTCTTCGAGAAACTCGGACCTCAAAGCAAACAGAAACACCCAGCGGAACACAGCCACAGCCGAAACAGACACTCTTCCTTACTTATTTCAAAATAACATCTTCGGAGACATCCATGGTCACTGTGTCTCATCACACAACTACTACACCTTGATGTATCAAGATATCATGACTGGCTTCCGTCCACCCGACAGATCCAAACTCTAGCTCAACCAAATTACATTTCAAAGAATGAACTCCAAATCTTAACAGATTTCCTTCAGAGATCAATGAAATCTTTACACCACCCAAAGCCCACTCAAGACGGTATTAGGTCTACAGTCTCGTCAAGT
Organism: Allium cepa; assembly: GCA_030765085.1. Lineage (NCBI taxonomy): Eukaryota > Viridiplantae > Streptophyta > Magnoliopsida > Asparagales > Amaryllidaceae > Allium > Allium cepa. Next base: position 1,025,490,170 of record CM060928.1, on the reverse strand, counting down.
ACACTTCCAACCTCAATCATTCGAATTCCAACCATTGATAGTTGTGTTACACACACCACCACCCTATCTACCTTTATAGCTTATTGGAAAACCCGAACAGGTCACCCAACAATAGGTAGAAATATATATATATATATATATATATATATATATATATATATATATTATATAAAAATTACAAATACGCTCTCTCAGGAAATAAATCACTCAAGAGCCTAGGTATTCACTCAACCTAGCGCTCTGATACCAACTGTGACGACCCGCCCTTCTACCACCAGAAAGACGGGTATCACGTAAGACTCCCCACACATAAACATGGGTAAGTTTTTACCTTACGCTAACCAAAACATTTGATAGGAAATTCTATGATATTATAATAGGTCTAAGGTTTTCAAGTAAATAGAAAATAGCCGAAATTGTTACATTCATTGAATTCCAGCTACTACCCACAAAAGTGGATAATACAATCAAAACCGTTGGCATTTATTGGATTGTGGATTCCATACAATGGCAGGGCTACTGGGGTACCGCCCGTCATAGTACGTGGCCTAGATCAACGTACCGAGGATCACTCCCGACCCCCTGCAACACAAGGCCGGAACCATTCCTTACTGAACAGTCCCGAACAAGATAAACCCCGACAGTTGCTGCAATCAACCGCCTACACAACCGAAAAATAAAGGGACATCTAGACAGGGGAATATCCTTGTCCTGCTTGGGCATGACCCACCTAACCTTGTTGCACCTCCCTTGTTTTATCCATTCCCGGTTGATGAGGCTTGAGGCTGTGATTACGTTTAGAGAATACATTTCTTAGAATGCTCATCGCCCACCTGACGATGTGTTGAAAGCATTCAATCCATACAAGTTCGTTCCGGCTTCGAAAGAAACCGAAGGCATTATCTCGTTACACTCATTTTGGAATCACCCTCAGAGTTAACGACGATAACCCTTGCATTCTGAACCTTCATCTTCACTTCAGATTCATGCCCTATCGTAAATTTGGAAACGATGTGGTTTTCGGATGTTCCAAATAAGGAAAACCGATCCCGGTCTCATCGAAATCCAAAACGTGTCTTTTAAGGCCAAGTTGTCTATTTAGTCTTAACAGTTTTATTCAATATAATTCAATATACACAGATAGATAATTCATAATATCACAATAGATAATCACATCATCATCATAATCAGATAATCAATATCATCCAAACAGATAATTATCATACTTAAACCAAGCATCGATGTCACATAGATATTATTCATGTCATATCTGAATTCAACATCATCAAATGAGATATCAATATCATACATCCATAAGCAATGATTTATAATCATATCATTTGTAATTAATTTAAAATGAATTAAATTAACTACTTCTATCACTAACTAATTTAAAGTAAATTAAATTAATTACTTCATCTATAAATCCTGCTTATACAACCATTAATTAATTATAAATCAAATTAATTAATTAATCTCTAAATATTCATCTTGATTAACAACTTTTATTAATCATTTCCTAATTACAGTAAGTAGTTAATTTCACAAATTACTTATCCTACATCGTTCATAGTAATTAACATCTAATAACTTTATTTATTAATAAAATATAATTAATTACATTTATCCTTAATTAATCACCACATTATTAATTCTTTCTTAATTAACCAATTCTTAATTTACATCATTAATTATATTAATTAATGATCTCTAATTTAGATTTAAATTAAATTACTTTGATTAAATTAATTACATTAAGTAATTAATCTTTAATTAAACACAATTATTAATCACCTTTGATTAATATCAACCAGTAATTAACTACCCTTAATTACTCATATTAATAAATTAATTATGCCATAATTAATTATCTCCTTTAATTAATCCCTTGATTAATTTCAAAAGTAATTATCCAAATTACTTCATTAATATATCATCTTTCACTAATTACATTCAGTAATTAACATTAATTACTTCCTTAAGTAATTCTGCTCCATTGAATACACTAAGTAATTTGCACTTATCAATTTATCAAATGATTTTCTTAAATTAATTAAACTAAATTAATTAACTTAAATTAATCATTTAATCAAAATTAATTACGAAAAGTAATTAATCCTTTAAATTACTTTTATTAAGTAATTACTTCACAATTTACAAAGAATTATCTAAATTAATTAATCTAGTTAATTATCAAATTTAACCACATTAATTAGTTACTTAAAAATTCTTAGTTAATCATTAACTAATGACATTTTCTTAAGTACTTCTTTAGGAAATTACCTTAGATTCAAACATTATCAATTATTTCTAATTCTAAATAAAACATCCTTTAATTATCTTATTAATTAAATTATTTTATTACCTTAATTATCTCTAAGGTAATTCATCTCTATTAATAATTTCATTTATATTAAAGTGTAAATTTAAATTCAAATTCCATTTGAATTTAAAAATCCAAAAGATTAACCAATTTTAATCATTACCAAATCTAAATTCAATTTTAAATAATGTGAAGTACATTCATTACTTATATATGAAACTTATGTAAGAAAGGTTTAAACTAGATTACTTAATTCTTTTTATTTAAAAATCAAGCTTTTAAAATATATTAATTATTTAATTTAAACTTGTTTTTAAAACATTTAGATTCCAAAACTGTCTTATTTTTCGGATTTGAATTCATTAGTTTAACTTTGAATTTAAAACTTGGGTTTTATCTTGTTTTTAAAAATTTGATTTTGATTCAAAACCAAATTCATTTGAAAGCTTGGATTCAAAGTTCATTTGAATTTATACTTTAAATTCTTGAATTTAACCCATTTTAAATTCTGTTTTCAAACTTTAAATAAATGTAAAATCTGAAACCTGAAGCCTACCTAAAATCATTTAAACTTTGATTTCATTTCAACTTTGAATCCAAAAATAAACTTGAATTTAATCTTCCAACTGAATCTAGACTTGTTTAAACCTATACTTATTTTAGTTTTCATTTGAGTTTGTTTTTAAAATAGAACAAACACTGCTTCCAGATTACACATGCTTGAAACAACACTACTCGAACCCACCCTTCACTGACTTCGGGTCATCCTCCTACCTTACTTCGAGGCACGTACTCGAGTTTCTCGAGTACTCACTTAGTCAAAACCTACACACAAAAAAAACAACTACCCAGTCTTCAATGGCACGGTGCACGTGCACCGTGGCCCTAACCAACGCCGGCCGCCCACCTGAGCTTCAACATGACGCTGACCGCCTCCAGACAATGTCACGACCACCCAAATTCCATCACCACGCCCACATCAAAAACGAACAGTAAAAAAAAAACAAAACCTGGAAACAGCACGGCCCCCTCCACCCAAACCTGTCAACACCTCATATTCGCGACTCCCACCACCGGACAGCTAACGCCTCCGGCCACGGCCTCAACTACCACTCCACTACCACCTCCACGAGCCACGTTGAACTCGATCACCTATCGACGACAGACGAACCAAAATACATTAACTCGTCAAAATTAGGTTACCCGATTTCGAGAGCTTCCCGCCGCCGCCATGATCAACTACACACCATCACACTATTTTTCCTCGAATCCCCGTACCTTCTTCCATCACCTCTCAAGTTCCCGACCACTACGACCCAATAGATCACCAGAGATCGCCAAAAAAAGGAAATTGGAACAAATTCAAACTGCCCTCTTATCTCAGCTCTAAAAATTATGGTTCTCGCTTTAAAAATCATGTTAAAGTATACGACTTCCAATCACATACTTGGAATCATAAACTAAGGAGTTCGAAAAATTACTCATTTAAAGGCTTTCTCTGATATCTTGTTTTTCCTGTGATAATACTAATATGTTTGATCATAAATAAATTTTTAAATTTCAAGCTCATGCTATAACATCCAATCTTTGTTTTGGTTCAAAATCCAAACAGTAAATAGATTGAGAGTTTTGAATCAAAATTTTTGGTTTATGAACTTAGAGCAGAGACAAATTCAAATATCAGCCTGCACACAACCTCTATCACAGAGAATCCATATATAGATATAGATGCAGACATACGTATTCACAGACATATAGATACAACGATTTTATACCTTTCAAACTGTTTTAAAGTAGTGTTACTCACCTTGATTAAAGAAAAGGAATAGAGCACCATTGTTTTGAAACAGTTTTGAACTTTAAAAACTGGAAAGTAGTTTTGCTTGATTTTCCTTTGATTCATATTGCCTTTTGTTGTTGATGCTTCAGTTTAGATAAATGGAATTGCTACTTGTATGTATTTTGGGTTTATTATGACTTGAACTAACTAAAAAGATGGCATGTATATAAAAGAGTCTCAAGGGAAGGTAATAACTGGGTTAAGCACATGCATGTACACTACTTGTTTTGTTTGTATCAGGCAAAATCTTCTAATTAGAGGCTGAGTTGATTTTAAACAGTTCGAAATGATTTTGTTAGCTGCTAAAAAAATGGAGCATTTATTGCCAATGTACTTTATGTATCTACTAATCCTCATTTTTATGCTTAGATATTTTGCATTTCTCTGCTCTAACCTGCAAATGTAATTTTATTTACTTTGCTTTGTTCATTTGCATTTCTATTATTAGCATGTATTTTTACTTTAAATCTTGCCTTCATTTCTAAGTTTTACAGTCAATATACAAAGCCTGGTACAGTTGTTCTCTCTTTTATTTTATTTTCCAGTTGAATATGAAAGCATTAAATGCTTTGAGTACTACATGCTTTTATTTTACTTTGTTTATATTCTTTCCTGCATACTTTATTTTGTTTTATACTTGATGTTTATACTTATCTGAATCTTAGTCTATAAGCTACTTGCATTTTGTTTATTTTTATTTCTTTTACCAGCACATATATTTACTTTGTCTTGTAACTTGATATTTGTATTATATTTTCTTGCCTGCATATCTATTTTTTTCTTACTTTATTTTGTTTTATTTGCCAACATAACTATTGTATAGACATGATTACACGTTTCTGTATTTTACACACATTTGAAAATTTGTTTTAGTTATTTGTTATAAATTTTAACTTAGGTAACAAGTTCTATGCTTAGTTATGCTTACACATATTATTGTATTTTTGTACTTATGTTAACCTTATACATTTGATTTATTCTTAAGTTAAATATTTATGAAGTTTACTTCATTTTAAATTTACAAACCATAGCTTTCCAAAATACATACATACATACATATATATATATATATATATATATATATATATATATATATATATATATATATATAAATGAATTTAAATTAACAATTTCTTTTTATATTAAAATCTATTTGTAAAGAAATTGCATTATTAATATTGTTTAAATATAACTCATTATTAAATTAAAAATAAATTTTCAAAAGAAACTATCTCTTTAAAATATAAATACTTATTTATCAAGCTATATTTAAAAAAACGAAACAAACTTTTTATTTAAATTTAAACTCTAGGCTAGAATTTATTTTTAAACAAATTAAATTTATCTTGAGTATTTTTAAAATCATATTATTATTTATTCAATATTAAATTTCCAAATTATCAAAAATAGTAGAATTAGAAAACACAGCTTTATCTATTAAATTTAAAAACAAAACTAATCTATTTATAATATATGCCAATATATACATATATACATTATAAATAGAAACAGTTTAAATTAGCTTTTAGAAGATAAATTATCAGTTAAATATTTATTTAAACGAAGATTATTAAATCAATCTAAATTATTATTGACAAATATAATCAAATCAATTTAATCTTTATATAGATTATTAAATTGATATTGCCATAAATTTCTGGGATATCACACGGTTTTTGATTAAGAAACCAGATCTGAGTCCGCACTAGGAAGTCGGGTGGACGATACTAGTTCGGAAGTGAAATTGTGTGGTTAAGTGAGCGATCAGATTGGTATAGCGTATGAATGATATGTGTACATCGTACGGATTCGAATGAAAATGATATTGAAAGGAGTAATCAAATTTGAATATTTTATTTTGAGTGAACAAAGTTAAATATCTTTGTTTTATAAAATGAAACTCCCCTTGTTGAATCTTTTGCCAGAAGAAAAGGGTTTTTGAAAATGTTTGAAGTATAAAAGGAGTTTTATACAAGTTTGAAATGATCCAAAGTTTTAAAAATTATATATATCTATATATATATGTACAAAGGATCTTATGAGGATTATTGAAAATGGTTTTGGGAACCTTTGGATTTGGAAAGGATTTTAATTTGTGGATAAATTCAATATTGAATTTGAAAAGCCTAGTTTGAGAATTATCGATTTTGGGATAATCGATTTTGTGTAAAGGAGCTTTGTATGAGATCATACTAGGTGTATGATTTGAAGATACTATTTGTGTATAGTATAAAATGTTTTAATGATGGCTCTGGGGAAAAAGGCGCTCCCTTGAAATGAACTTCTCAGGAGTGCCACCGGGTGGTGCTGCCTTCAGCCCCAAGGAGGGGTTCTAAAGTTAATCCTGTGAGGGGTCCGGACAAAACTAGTTCCTGGGGATTATGAGTAGAGTATAACATAGCGAAAGTCGTGTGTGCCGCTAAGAGCCAACAGTCTGCGTTTGATTTTATATCGGTAGACTGCGACCTATGGTATAACATAGCGAAAGTCGTGTGTGCCGCTGAGAGCCAACAGTCTGCGTTTGATTTTATATCGGTAGACTGCGACCTATGTAGGAATGGAGAAGTTTCATTTCGACAGCGAAAATCAGAGGCCGCTGAGAGCCTGCAGTTACATAGACTTTTGCTGTGATGGCAACGTAACCCTGGAGTGTAACTGCGATCTGTTGTGGGAGATCCATGGCGTAATCGAGAGGCCGCGGAGAGCCTGCAGTTACATGGACTTTTGCTGTGACGGCAACGTAACCCTGGAATGTAACTGCGACCATGGATGGGAGTGATGATTTCCAGAGCATTCTCACAAAGAAATTTCCTCTATTTTCAAAAATGTTTTCTATATTTTCAATAAAATTATTTTCTAAAGTATTTTCACTGGGTGTTGAAAACGGGTTTACCAAGTACTTATAGATTTTCAGTCTTACGCATGATCAAAGTATGACCGAATTTCTGTAAGAACAAGGATGGACAGGTTAAGACATCGAGTTATAAAAGGTATTTTTACAAAAAAAAATTGTTTTGTAGTATTATATAGATTTTAAAAATGTTTTAAAAATGATCAAAGGAAATTTATATCATTTTAAGCATTTCAATAAATTCTGGTTTCGTTCCTTTTCGAGGACGTAAAGATTTTAAGGGGGGAGGAATGTGATAACCCTGATTTTTAATATCTGTTAATTGGGAAATTAACTAATTTTAAATCATCGAAAGACTGATTTCAGTTGGTTAAATAAATAAAATTTGATGAATAAAAGTATCTAGATTTATATACGAATTGATTTTAATTTTAATTTTAAATTCAAAGGATAAATGTCTTAAGGTAAATTGAATTTAAAAGTGTGTGTGTGTGTGTATATATATATATATATATGATTTTATTAGTATATAGTTTGTTATTTTCATTGAAAGATCATATCAATAAAAGTAAAGGATAGTAAATAGAAATTTAATGTAAGGGTTTTGTGGAAAACAATGAAAGATATGAATTAAGTGTATATAGTATAATTAATATATTTGTATAGCTGCTATAAGTGTATAATTGAGATTTTATATCATCTACTTTCAAGATTTTAGATAAACAAAAATAAGAGAGAGAATAAATATAATTAAGTAAGTAATTTAAGATAAAAATTTTAACATTCAAAACTTATATATATATATATAAGAGCAAATTGATAATATGATAAATATATATATATATATATATATATTTATATATTAAAATATAAAGACATTTATAAATATAAAAGCTAAATATGGAATATCATATAAATACACATAAATATGGATTTACAAATGTAAGCAAAATGGCAGGTTTATTGATAAGTGTCAATTACAGTTAGAAGAAGAGGATATAAACATTTCAAATTATCTCTCATAATCTTTAATAATTTCAAAATTCTATAAATAAAAAAAATAAATAGAAACCAAAATCTTGTAACAATTCCAGATTCAACCAAACAAATCAAAATTTTCTGTTTCAAGAAATACATGTTTCAGTTTCCAGTTGCAAAGCAAATCAAAATATCAAGCAAGCCCAAAACATCATGATTCAGACCAAACAAAAAACCAGAAAGCATTTCAGTTCCAAGGATCATCGAAACCCAGTAGTAGATGCGAATTCAAAGAATAAATCTGATCAAACTGCAGTTTTAATCCATGCATGTAGTTCACATCACAACTACCAGTTTTTTTTCAGAAATAACTCTCCTCTGTTAATCGATTACAGGTGAGTAAATACTCTTTTAAAAACAGATTTTACTATGTGATTTTATGGATGCATGTGATGAATTAGTACAGATTTTTTTTTTATATGGTTGCATTGATTTATTTTATCTGGAATAGATGATGGTTTTGCTTTGTTTATATGTGTGAATATCTCTTTATATGCAAAACTATCTCTGTTATCTTCTCAGACCTGATTTACCTTTTAAAATTCATATTTTGCTCCTGAAATCAGAATGAAGTCCCGATCTATGAATGAAAAATAATCATTATAGCAAGATGTTAATCCTAAAAATAGTTTTAGGATTTTATAAATTGGGAATTAACTCAAATTTGGGGAAATTACAGTGGAAATCCAATTTCGTTCGAAAATCAATTAATTCAATTCATGATTTGAATTGCATGAATGAATTCGAATCTAAAAATCATGATTTTTAACATACAATTTATTATTTTTAAATCGGTATTCGATTAGAATTTCTACTATGAACGGTTCTGGTATTTTGGTTAACTACCGTTGATTGGCACGGTGGTGGTGGTCGAATTTTCAGTTGAAGCTTGTTGAAGTAGCGACGATGACGAGAAAAATAGCCTCCTATTTCTAATGGACAAGATGCCCAGAATAGGTTGATTTAGGGTTTTTGTGGACTGTTGAGTCGCGACTGTACCTCTGGGACGTATGGCCACTACAACAAAAATCATTTTTAACAGCAATAATTCTCAGCGTTTGTTAAACAAATGCAGTAAAAAATTATTTTAAACGAACTGATTTTCGTGAAAACGCTGACATTACGTTAGGTCAAAAACATTTCGCTTTCCCTCTCTCATTATTAAACTTCGTGAAAAAAATTCACTTTCCCTCTTCTTATTCCCTCTTCTTTTCATTTCCCTCGTTCCTCAATTTCATCCTGCCCGAATTCCCTTCCATTTAATTTTCGTCGTTCTCTATTTCCCTTATTTTTCAATTTCATAGTGCCCTAATTGCAATTTTCCAGAAGTAAAGGTGATTCTAGATCAGGCGAGGGAGGCGGTGGTCGAGACATCATGATTGAAGGCGATTTTTGGTTTCTGGTGGTTGGAAGTTTAGTCTAGTTCGCACGTCGAAGTCGAGTGTGAAGCTACGGTGATCGAGGTGATTGTGCTTTGAGTTGCTGTCAAGGGTGGATGATGTTGCGTGAAGGGCGGTGAAGTCTTCATTGGAAGCGTGCATCAAAATCCAGAGGCTTCATTGGAAGCATGCATCAAAATCGAATCGTGGCTTGATGTTAACATCGCCATTGAGGCCAGTTCATAATGAGGTTTCACGGGCTCCTTTGCTTCGTCCTCAAGAGTTGAGGTAATTTAATTAATACAAAGATCAATTTTTACTGTAATTATGCTAGCTGCATTTTGCGATTTCTTATGTGCTAAAACTTCATTTGTTATAGATATAATCTTAACAAGAATAGTAATCAGGATATGATGCCTGAACTTGCAACTTTTTTTTATAACAAGTACCGTTAAAATTATTTTAACTGCACATTAGATTCTTGAGATAAGCAATGGTGACTGTTAATGGAAAAATCATTTTGGAACATTGTTTTAGGGGAAATTTTAAATCAATAAGGAAAAAAAACAAAATATGATTTTCTTTTTCCTGTTTGGTATAAATAATTAAAATAACATTTTTTTCAACAAAATAAAATCTTTGAATTTTTTTCATAATTTTTAGCCTGATTTCGAAATTTTTAAAGATTATAATTTTCGAAAATTGTGGAATTTTAAACTGTTTTTTTCATTTATTTTTTCTGAAATATTGCCATTTTTCTGAAAATCATATAAGCACATCTAGTAAGGTCTTACATTATTTTAATATTTTCCCTGTCAAAGGTTATATGTTTCAGTCATGCTTTTTTTCTCCAACTTTTTTTTTTCCACTTTAACAATCATTTAAAACAAATTTGGTGTATTTTATCATGAACCAACTACCAATAACATAAGAATGGCATGTTTTGTCATTTTTACTCAAGTTCAGAAGTTGACTAATATGACGCCTGAAATGAAACCAATATAACACATAAAAATGTATTTTGCATGTTATATCAGTATTCTTATAATTTGGACGTGTCTAACCTTGTTTGTGTATTTTTTATGGGCACTTTATACTTTTCTACAAAGGTTGGCAGTTATGGCATCAGAAAGACTATTGATTCTGCAGCCTCTCAATTGGAGCCTAAGGAGAGATCATGGCATGCTTTTGTACTACAACAAGTACGAACAATTTTCAATCAAACTCTTCATCTGAAATTTGGATAGTTCAGTCACTGAAACAATAACATCGTTATGTTACCTTGTTATTCAAACAGGAAGTATGCTGAAGCAGTTCAAGAACTGAGCATATGCATGGCATTTGCACCAGTGGAAGAAGCCAATGTTCTGGAACCAGGTGATGATAAGGCATTTTGTTGTTGGATCCTACACAATTTATGTATCGTAGAATGGTAAATTTACCCATTTTACTAATATTTATTCATTTATTGAGCTTGCTGACACAATATCAAAAAAATTACAAACTTAATTTAGTGTGATGGTACGCTCTGGGTTGTGAAGATGGCAGTTTCGTGCAAGGCTGTAGAAATGCACTGTTGGATTTGCTATCAGGGATGTGATGTGGGAAAAATGGCAGAGAGGATGAGTGTGAATTGAAGTGTATGATGGTAGGCAGAGGTTAATGTCAGTTTTGAACCAACAGTGGAAGAGGAGGAGGTTCGGTTATTGCTTGGCTGCAGTTGATGATGTTATGGTTGGCAAGCAGCGATGGGAGAGGTGCACAGCAGTTCGTGAATAGTTTGAATGTTGTAGTGTGGATGTTTTGTATGGTTGTAGTGTGACAGTTTGATGAAGTTTGAGTTTAGGGCAAATGTAAAACATATAGTTGGAGGTTAGAGACTTATTTGGTTTTTTTTTTTGAGACATTGTAAAGTTGAAGGTTGTGATTTGGTTTTTCTTAAATTGTGGCAGATAGAGAAAAGCAAGAAGAATGGCAGAAGCCATGGCCTCTGTTTTTTTCGTGTGAATAAGTATATAATTTTGTTGTACTTTACAGCCTTTTAGCTACTTTCAACTAACATTGTGGTTCTTTTCTCTCTCTTTTCAGGACATTAATATTGACATATTGGGTGATGAGGATGAAAAGGACAAAGTTAATGGTGTAGCTTTCTTTGCTCTCCTCAAGTTAAAGGTAGAACATTGTTTGTGTACATCTTACTTGCTATGTGGAAACAAGGTATTCTAAACAAGATTCAAAAGGTAAATCATACTGTCCAAACATTAAATCAAATCTGGATTTCAGTTCTGAATTATAGATTTAATAGATTCTTATTTTAATAAATTATATGTACTTACATGTTATAAATATCGGGTAGTAAGATCAAATGCTTAAATGTAAAGCGAAAAGTGTACAATTCTTACTTCATTTCTAACCTAAACTCATTCATCCCATTATGTTATGTGGAACAGCTACACATGTTGCTAATAGAGTATGCTAAACTGCAAAATGAAATTTTTACCAAATCTTTAAAATTTTAGACTCATAAGCACTTTATAACTTTTAACTGAATTAATAAAATAGTTTAACAAAGAGATGTGTGCATGCCTGCTTGCTAAGAAGTGGCTATTATCAGTCCTCATAAAATTGAAGAAAGACTAAGTAACATTCAATATAGAGAAAGTAATAATCAATATCTAATGAATGACATTTAGTGATACAATAGAGAAAAATTCCTATGTAATTACCATTAAATAACTCTTCCAGCTTTATGTCATTCTTAATATTTTTCCTATGTAATGAATGAAACTATGGCCATTCAAAGTAATTGCAGGCCTAGGGGACAAACACAAGATGGCTGTTCAGTATAAAAGTGAAGGATATGATGGTTTTCCCAAAATACCCATTATTGTGTCCCAATAGAATTTTTCTTAACAAAATTAAAAGTTTTTAAAAAATAACTAAGCTTATAAAGTAACCAAGTTGTTAAAATTAACCAAGTTTTATAAATATTTGACTAGATAAACTAAGTCTGCAAAGTTTAACTAAGTTTTACCAAAATGAATTCATAAAAGTTAGCTATGTTTAACAGAAATTTAACTATATATTGACTAAGTTTCTAGAGAATTCATTAAGTTTCATACATATTTAGCTATGTTAACTAATTTTCTAAAAATTTACTAGTTTTTATAAAAATAAACTAAGTTTTATAAAAGTTAAATAAGTTCATAAAAATTAATATTATTAGGAATAATGAAAATAATAATAGTATCTATAAGAATGCATATTTATTATTAAAACAAATACAATATTGAACAAGTTTAAAGAATTAACTTGGTTAGCAGAGTTTCTGTACAACCGGATATTAATAGAAACAAATACAAAAAGGTACAAAGAACTACAGAGTAAACAACTATGCCATGAAACGGTACAACAATGAATAAACAGGTCGGTAAAAAACAAAGCCACTCTAAAGCTGTTCATCCACATATAAACAAGCTATCACTACTTGTCTTAGCTAGAATAACTCCCAGTTCCTCCCTGCAAGCTCTACATGTCCATGAGATCACCTTCAAGTTCTATCAATAAGCTATTCTTCTCAGATTACCTTTGCATGATACAACTTGTAAATAAGTCACTAACATGATACAGCATGTTTGATCGCAATCCCACATGATAGTTAAAATCTTGGTCTAAGATGGCAATGCTATGATTTGGGTTAAATTTTGGATACTGATATATCAAGTCTTTTTAAGGAAATATGATTATGTATTTTCTTCTCTAGAACGATGTATATAATATTTATGTTTATACCCAATAATCATGGCATAGCCAGCTTACTAAATAATGCACCTAACATTGATCAAATAACTCAAATCAGCAATGATTGCATGAATTGGGTTATATGGCTGCATAAGCATTTGTGGTTCCAAACATACAACTGATGGCTATAGGGCTTTTTCATACCATGGGGAAAATAGGCTTATTATGCATGATCCACGAATTCTGTTCCTGCCCAATGTACTATGCGGTAGCCTAGTGTGTCTGACTATCTAATCTGTTTTTATTTAAATCATTCACTTGTTTCCTAATGTTTTGCTGTAATCTGGATCGTTCATATGCAATGATATCTGAAAGTATTACACGACTTGTGACCCCTTTTTCCTGTCAATGTCATCCTTTTCTAATAGCATAATTCTTCATCTTTTTAACCATTGTTAGATTTACTTAAATCTAGGAGTGCTATGATTGCGGTAACTATTGTTATATCCCCAAACATAATCGTTGTTGATGGTTACAAAGATTTTTTACCGTTGCCACAGCTACTTAAAGCCACTTTGGGGTAACTTTATCCAACATTTATGGAGGTGCAGTTCAATTTTTCCTATAGGTCAATGATCATGCAGAATAAAAGTGAGTAATGCATTAAATTTGTGAACTATTATGTGTACCATCATATAATAACTGCTATTGTTTGATGCAGTTGACTACTTCCTTTGGGGTTCGCATTCTGATTCTGTTTGCATCTGCAAGCATCAGTACTCCCATACATAAAATGTTGATATGTCGTTGGAATGTGCAAATTAATAAGGTATATTTATTACATTTACATGATGTTTGACCATGTATACTTAGTTGCTTAGTTACAGAATTATAATGTATATAACTACACAATCAAAATTGTTTTTTCATTTGATGTAATGCGCTATTGACAGTAAGTTTGTATCACCAATTGTGACACTTTGACTATAGGACTTACTGAATTCAGATATTTTAAAGTTATGATCTGCTTTGCTATTATCTAATACCATTTCACCCATATGTCAAAGCTATTAGGGACGTTGGAATACAGCATTGTAAAGTTGATACATCCTTATTCATGGTTTAATCAATAATTTTTTTTCTTTAGGATTTTGGGATTTGACTATGGGTTTGGTTGCACAGTTCAACTGAAGGGGTTGGAAACTGGTGGAGCAGAGTGGTAATGTGACAGTGGTATGAGAATGTGAAGGTGGAAGAAGTATTGGGTAGGTATGTGTGATGTAGAAGCACTGCAGTGGGATTGTCTGAGATGGTCAGGGCAGGGGATTTAGCAGTGAGAAGGCAGGCAGAGTGGAAGATTGATGGCTGTGTGGTAGGCTGTTGGTTGTATGTTGCAGCGTGATGTTGTTGAAGTAGGGGATTGTGTTTGTGGAAGGGGTGTTGAAATGATGCTGTGGAGTAAAACAGTAGATGTTGTGCAGAGGAGATTGCAGAGAATGTACAACAATTTGATGGTTGTGGAGAGGAATGGCACTGTAGTTTGCGGACAGAGCAAGGAGGGAACGTATGGGTATTGGTGGTTGTTGAGCTGTAATTTGGAAGATGGCAGTGAGAAATATAGAGGAGTGAAGTGTTAAGGCAACTGATGTTGTTTGGTTTGTGGGATGAAGGTGTCTGTTGTAAACTGTTTGATTGCAAGAGTGGGTTGCGGTTTGTGATGAAAGTTGGTTTTGGCAGTTTTGGTCACAGTTGGCAGGAGCGTGGAATGCAACAGAGATTTGTGGACAGAGAAGTGTAAAATGTAAATATTACATTGCCTGCTGCAACCCCCTCAACAAACAACCCTGCATCACATTCATCAACAAACCACACACAACAGATCCTTACCATTCACTGCCATAACACTGTCCACCCACCATAGTCCACCATCCAAAAACAATTATTCAACTCCTTCTTCAAGTTCATCAATTACTTCCACAGCCTCAGCACAGAACAGTGCACAACTGGGCATGAGAAGATGGGTGTATTTATGAAGAGGATGCAGTAGTTTGGATGTATGTTGTATACGAGGAGGAAGCACTGGCCACAGCTTGTTGATGTTCAGTGGAAGTATGTTTGAGATGTATATGTGCAGTTGTGAGCAGTGGGAAGTAGAGTTGCACTTGTATGTTGTAGTAGCACTGTGAAGCAGAGGGGATTGTTGAAATGATGGATGGTTGGTGAATGATTTAAGTGTTTCAGGTGGATAGTTGTGATGGAACTTGTTATTGCAGTGATGGGAAAATATGGCAGAGGGGTTGTATGGGCTTCGGTGACCTTGTGGTCGGTTGGAATGCTGACTGCAGTGATAGTGGAGGTTGTATAGGGCAGTGGCAATTAATGTATTGGGAGGTATGGCAGTCTGGTGGAAGAGGGTGGTGAAGCTCTGTTGTTTGAAGTGTTAGCAGAGGAGATGCTGAAGGATGGAAGTGGGTGGTAGGGTTGTTGCTGAGTGACAGATGATATTGCAGTGGCCAGATGTAATTGAAGTGTAGAAGTGCTGTAATTCTTTTAGAGAGAATGGTAGGTGCTGCAAGGACTTGTATGCGAGAAGGTAGGCAGTTACAATGAGGTGAGGAGGATGATAGTGGGTTGGCTGAAATAGTGCTCGGGAATGTGAGATAAATGCAACCAATTTTTTTTATCAATGTAAATGTAAAATTGTAAAGGAAAAAGAAAGTTGTAAAAAAGAAAATGAATAAATAGAAAATTTATTTCTGAAATGAAATTGTGGATGCTCTTTTTTTTAATAGAAAATATATTGTTTATTTATTTTTTTTAATAGAAAATATATAGAAGACAGCGTTTGAATAATGCTGTCAATGAAGAAACAACAGCGTTTAATTCGTGCTGTAATTATCTTGAAATTGTTAATAACAGCATTTTTTACATGTTGTCGAAATAGTTGATGATTCAATAACAGCGTTTTTAACATGCTGTCGAAATTGTTGATGATTTAATAACAGCGTTTAGAAAACATAATACAACACGTTATAAACGCTGTTGAAAATATTATTGACAGCTCGTAATAAACGCTGTCACAGAGATGTTTCAACAGCGTTTATAGAAACGTTGTTGTAAGTTATATATATACGACAGCATGTCGTTATACAGCGTTTCTAATAACGCTGTTGTATCATATTACAGCGTTTATCAAACGCTGTTAAAAGCCTTTTGTGGTGTAGTGGGCTTCGGTGGCGCATCGTTGGCTATCGCATTAAGGGAGATGCTGCCGAAGGTTGAAGCGATTCTTGGTTGAGGTCGACGAGGGCTCTCGAGGTCGTAATCATGGGTGGGGGTGATTTTCCAATCAGGATTTACTCCAGGTTTTTATTTGGTGAAGCTCGATTTCGATTCATGTCGAATTGAGGGTGTAGTGTGGTCGTGCTTGGTTGCGTGTGTCGATGGCGATGTATTGGAGTCATCGTAGTTGGTCGGAGCAACGAGGTTCGCTGGTGCACGTGCACGTTGTGTCAGGAGATGTTTTGCTGTGATTTGAGATTGGGATTCTCGGGGATGAGCTCGGGTGAGTTGGGATTCTACTCGAAGTAGGAGTGGATCGAATGATACTCGTGTTTTGCTCAGGTAAAACAGATGGGGTTCGGGTTGTTTTGAGTTGTGTTTAGGGTTTTAAGGTTGATGGCAACCAGTTTCAATGTTAAGAAAGTGCAGATTTTTTTTAGAACGAAGTTTTTAAACAATTTTAAAGGTTAAATAATTTAGATTTAAAAGAAATGTTTAGTTAATTTATGGTGTGATTAAATGGATATGTTTGTAAAATAAATTATTTAACAAGCTTTTAAATTTAGGTAATTAAAGTGATTAAGATTTAAAAAGGGGTTACAATAAGTCTCTAAGTAGTTTTTTTTAGATTTTAAATGTTTTAAACAAGTTTCTAGTTAAGGAAATAATTAATTCCAAGGTAAAGATTTAACGGGTTTCAAATTATATTTAACGTAGTTGAGTTTTAAGGATATTATATTAAGTTTTTAAGAATAAATTTATTTGAAAAAGTTTGAAATGATTTTCAAAGATTTTAAATAACCAAATGTAAATGTTTAAATTGTTTGTTCTCGAGTAAAATTATAAATTTTCAAAATATATAATTCAAGGGATTAATTACTCTATGTGATTAATTAATATGATTAGTTTAAGTAATCACTTTATGATGGGATTGAGTATAATTTGTTAATGAAGTTTATAAAGTGTAATTACTTAGTGAAGTAATTAGTAATGGTGATTACAGAATGTAATTAATAGGAGATTGAAATTAAATTTTGGGTTAATTACCTGGTGTAATTAATATGAAAAATAATTACCTAGTAAAAGCAATTAATAATTAATTACTTAGTGTAACTAATTTAAGAATTGACAAATAAAATTTATGGGAAGTAATTAAAGGATAATTACTTGGTGGAAGGAATTAAGTGATAATTACTCAATGAAATTAAAGGATTAATTAATATAATTAATCAAGGAGTTGTTTTAATTGATGGAGTAATTTAGAAAGTTAATTTTTGATTGTGATTAATCAAGGTTGATTAATGAATGTAATTAAGTTAAAGGTTAATTATTAAATGAAATTAAGAATAATTAACGAATAAAAGTAACTTGAAGGATTATTAATTAATGTAATTGATGGAAGTGATCAATCTTGTTTATGGATGATTGAATGATGATGAGTGCTTTGAATTGGTTGATATCTCTAATATGATTTGTTTTATGATATGATATGTTGAATGGACGGTGATAATGTGATTATCTATCAATTGTGAATTGCTGTATAAAAGTGTTATCTGGAAATTAATGATTGAATGGTATTTAAAGTGGATAACTTGGGTTTAGATGATATTGGATTCGAAGAGAACGGAGTTGGGTATTAGTAAATACCCGAAACCACTTAAATTCCTTATAGATTGACATGTGAAACCAATAGGCTGGTTTGGAATGATTTAACTGAATTGGATCTTTTAATCTAAGTATTGACACTTAGAAATTGATGTGTGAATTATGTGATGTCTATAACAATTGTGAAGTTGAAAATTGATATAAGTTACCCGGGTTTATATATGTTGTATGCTTTTGTATTTCTTGTTAGATGGGTTTACTCACGCTGGTTTCCAGCCTGACCCGGATGTTACTTTGATGTAATGCTCGGGTCTGACCGAGTATTATAGATTTTCAGGTAAGAACGTTCTGGAGCTCAGGAGGCAAGCTGGGGGGGCAGGAACGTATGGTGTTTCCCGATGTGATATGCTATTATATAACTAGGACATGTTGTCTTAAACTGTCCAGTGTTGTGTATTGATTGTAACTCTGGTGTATAAAATGTAAATGTACTGATCAGTTTTTCTTTATAAAACTATTATTTTTGTGATATTATATTTTATCCGCTGCGGATGTGAGATTCTGAGATTGGGTTTTCTGTTTCTTCTTCTTTCTCTTTCTTCTTTTCTTAACTATCTAGAATTTTCGGGGTTGAAATTTTCGGGTCGTTACATTATTCCTTTAATCATCCACCTTAATTAATTAAAGATAAATCTTTTTATCTTAATTCATTACTTAATTACATCATCTTATTTAAATGTTTGAAACCAAGTTATACAAAAATATTAATTAATTAAAGTTCAATACACTTACCATAATCACCTTCTTAATTCAAACATTATTAAACTCCATTTGAAAATACTTAGAAATTTATTCATTATCATCATATCATTTCAAAATCAATTATTTTTTCAATATAATTTAAAACATTTAGCCGTAACATTTTTTTCCTTTGAAATTTGTTTGAAAGCTTGTTAACGTTTACATTTTATTAAAAACTTATTAATACTTTACTTTGAAACTTGGTGATGTTTCTTTTGAAAACTTAATAACTTTAAAACTTGAGAATGCTTTAATTAATTTCTTTAACATTTAAAATTCTGGTTACTTCCACTTAAAGAAAAAAACCCGAGTCAAACGTTGAATATACTCGAGCTTTACTTCGAGTTTTCACTCGCCTCACTCATCTTCGAGCCAAAACGTGATCGACTTCGAGCTGTAACTCGAGCAATTCATCGTCTTCCCAAACCATCAACACGAACTAGATTTCAAAGTACACCTGTGTACGTGCACAGTCGAACGACACACCTTCGACCATCTCTTCGGCCCTCTACGCATCGTCGACATCTTCACCAACCCTTACATCCACCCAGATTAACGAGAACGACCACCAATCTAAAAAGAGATACTCAACCCAAATACTGGAACCACCCGATCATCAACAATCGGCTCGTATCGCCAACCACGACCATCTGAGACCACATCATTTTTACCAGAGCTACTCAACTGATCCACAAACATTTTCCCCCGGTGCGATGCATTCCAGAGCAACGTCGGCGACGCCATTGCCCACACGAACACGGTTGAAAAAATACAATGCTTAAACCCTAGTTTAGCGATTTCCGGCCACCACGATGATTTACAAATTCGTTTAGTAATTTTCGGATGATCCCAGACCATCCAGCAAGCTCCAAACCCGATCACGAGTTCCATCACACTGCCAATCACCAAAACTTGGTGAAAACAACAATCCTGTTCACATCACAATTTCTCACTTGATAATGAATTAAAAATCTATAATTTTATCTTAAAAATCATAATTTGTGAAAGTGAATAGGATCATGAGACCTGTTCTCTTCAGATATCAAGGGCAATAGACGGTCGAGGAGTAAGGCTTTGATTTTTAGACAGGTTTGAAACCTGTAATGTTAAAACAGAGAACATTTCTATCCTCAAACATGCACGGCTATATCCACACATAAATACATGGATTCAGTCACATGCAAACAAATTTTTCAGCTTACTTTAAGCGTTAATCACTGCATCAAGTCATAAATTAGATCAAAAGGTAAGTTTGCTCACCTGGCAAAGAAGAACAGAGGAAACCTGGAATTTGGAATTTTTGTCTTTGATTTAAAAACTGGATTCTTTGTTTCTTTGCAAACTGGATCAACTCAGGTTGAAGCTTGTTGAAACTGATTGAAGCTTTTATTTTCAGGCTTGAAATGTTTTTGAAAAACTGATGTTTGATCTTTGAATTTGAGCTTATAATTTCAGTTTGCTTTCAGATTGAAGTTGTTTGACTTACTTCACTGGTTTGCTTTGAATTGTTTTCAGACTCTTGTATTTGAATCTGAAACTTGCTTTTATATTTGTTTGAATCTGATCCTTACTTGATTGTTGATGATTTTGTACTTGATGTTTTTAGCCTGCTTAATCCCTGAGTTGTTTATGAATCAGAGGATAGGCTTGGGTTTAATTGTGTTGAGTTGTTCCTAGGTTTGAAATTAAATTTTGTAGTTTTCAAGTTTGATTTGCAGTTTTGTTTTCAGTTTTGAGAAAACTGATAATAGCTTGGTTTTCTTCTAATAATATGTTATTATATTAAATTTTTAAAGAAAAATCAAATTGCCACTTGTTTGTTATTAAGTTACACTTGTAATATACTTGTTTTCCTAATTCTACAAATATCAAAATGAACACTTCTATGTTTAAATCCCTTTTTTAAATAATTTCATAAACTTTGTTTTTTATGCCCTTTTAACTTTATATTTACAGAACATTTCTTTTCATATTAACATATGTTTTACATTTTTCATTTTCTATTATCCATATTTTATACTTTTATAACTTTCAAATAACAATTCAAAAATTATTGTATAAATTTCAAAATTTAACTTTTCAAATCACAAGGCATATATATTTTGAAACATAAGATTTAACTTTTAAGTAGTCTTTGGAATTCAAAATAAAATTTCCAACTTATCATATTACAAATGCAAAATAAATACTTTTCTATTATTAAAATATAGAGTTTTAAATCCAATGTATTATTTAAAACATTTATTTTTTAAATTTCAAACTCAAAAATTAATATACAATCAATTTGTATTTGTAAATGAGTAAACAAATATAAATCTAATCATAATTTATTTATTTTCCAAATTTTTTTTTCAACATATATTTATTTTTGTACTTCAAATCAAATTTCAATTTCAAATTTTTATTTATAAGATATTTAATATAGAATCTCAAATTCACAATTAAATTTAAAATCAATACCCAAATAAACAAATATCTTATTAAATTTGAAAAAATTCAAATTAATTCACCATTTTATTCAAAAATTTATTTTAATTACCAATTTAAATTTGATTCAAAATCGGGATCGTTACAAATCTGGACCCAAATATGACTTTGGAAATATCTAGGAGGAGTACAGTAATTAAATGGTAAAGTTACCGTTCGAGGTGCTATACTGTAAGTATAAACTCGTTCGTTCTTCTAGAACGTTGATAGGGAAATCCGTCCACTAATGGTTAGTAGTTGAACTGAGTTCTTATTCTCGTCTTTGTATTTCCTAAAGAACGGAGGTTGAGATTATCGGGAAATAGCGAAGGTTGTTTCGAAGAGACCGAGATCGGATTTTTGATCCGAAAACCATTTTGATCCAACGAGTACGTTTTCGTGAGGAAGACAAGAGTTTGGAGTGGAAGATGGAGCGGTGAAGTGCAAGGGCTAATCGCTACTAATCCTGAGGGTGATTCCAAAATGAATGTAGTAGGAGTAGTGCCTTCGGTTCCGTTCGAACCGGGAACGGACTTGTATGGATGAATGCTATCAGAACATCGTCAGGAGGACGATAAGCATTGTAAGTGAATTTGTTTATAAAAAGGTAACGCTTAGCCTCGAGCCTCATCAACCAGGAATGACTGAAAATCAAGGGATATGCAGCAAGGCTGAGTGGGTAGCACCCAATTAGGGTAAGGTCATCCCTGTCTAGATGTTCCTTTTCGGCTGTGTTGGGCGGTTGCTGATCCCAACCATGGGGTGATCTTATTCAGACTATCCAGTAAGGGGTAGATCGTCTTGTGTTGCAGAGGATCGGGGGGGATCCTCGGTATGCTGATCTAGACCAGGTACCATGACAAGTGGTACCGCAGTGCCTAGTCATTAGTTGAAAATCCATTCTCCCTACTTGCCTTTACGGTTTTGATTTTAGAGCCTAGTTATTGCTGGAATTTATTGAATGTAACAATTTCGGCTATTTGAATAAGTATTTGTACCTAGACACTATTATAATATCAAGGGATTTGATATAAAATGTTTTGATTATCGTAAGGTAAAATCCCGACATGTTTATTTGTGGTGTGTTCTTACGAGATACCTTTGATTTTCAAAGGATTTTAAAACTTTAATAATCCAATTGAGTGTGTTTTCTCATGCTAGTTTTCCAGACTGACTCGGGTGTTATTTTACTGTAATGCTCGGGTTAGACCGAGTATTATGGGATACAGGATAGGATGCTATGAAGCTTAGGTGGCGAGATGCATCACACGTACTTGATGTATATTCCGCTGTGCAGTATAAGCTGTATAGTCAGCTTTTGTGAGGACAAGTTAATACAACTGTCCAGTATTTTACTATTAATTGTGTTGTACTCTGTTGATGTAATGTATAAAACAGATACAGTTCTTTTTGTATAAAGATCAGTCATTTATCTATTTTATATTGTTCCGCTGCGATTGTGAGATTCCGATGTTGTTTTCTATTTCTTCTTCTACCTCCTTCTTCTTTAACCCTAATGGTTTGTATTTCTGTCCACTTTGAGTTGAACTGATGGAGGACATTGTCGGCTCAAAGTAGTACTGATTTGTGGGCTGTTACAATATACCGTGCTCCTGAATCCACAATGGTTAAAACATACATTTCAAAATATTATGATGATACACATACTTGAAAATAGTTTAGTCTAACACTCTTTCATAAATCTAGTTTCTAGGGTCACTATTAACCCTTTTTAGTTTTCATGGGTTTACTAATAACCTTATCCTAATTAATAGACATTCTATTTTATTCATAGTTTTCATGGGATCAGTAAGAACCTATAAGCTCCTGCTAGATAACATAACCAGTTCATGGGTCCTCTTGAACCTATTGGACTTTCCAATAACAAATCACCTTATCCTAATTTTCCTGGTTTTACTAGAAACCCATAGATTTATCCATTACCTCACTTCACATCCTAGTTTTCATGGGTTGACTAGGAACCTATTGATACATTCATTAACCACTTACTTATCCTAGTTTATATGGGTTCACTAGGAACCTATTGACTAATTTCAATTCTTAATCCAAACATTGTTTTCATGGGTTCACTACTAACCAGTTAGCCCTTGCCAACTACTCTTAATGCATATTTTTCATGGGTTAACTATGAACCTTTTGGTATGCACCAAAAACTGCCTTATCATAGTTTTCATGGGTTTACTATGAACAATTTGGTGTACACCAAAAACTACAAAGGTTAGGCATCCTATATGTTTGGTCACCCTGACTCAATGGATGCGTAGCTACTCATTCAGGAGTTTAAACAATTTACATTCACTATTGAGTTAACCTAGTTGGTTCTTCTACCCCCTTTTCCCAAAATATAGCTATAGGTTATCATGTGTATATACTCATTTTTGAAGAAGCAAAACATTAATTTAACCATACCACTCCTATAGGCTTAAAGTCTTTAATATATATATATATATGTATGTATGTATGTATGTATGTATGTATGTATGTATGTATGTATGTATGTATGTATGTATGTATGTATGTATGTATGTACGTACGTATATGTATGTATCATAATATAGTTAACCTCTCTAACTTATATCTTCATCAAGGAAATACTTCTCCAAAACCACATACTTAAATCCGTTATGAAACTCCTTTATACAAGCCATGGGTTTTCTTTCCAAAGTTAGAGTATGGGTTTTCAAACCATCCAAAGTCAAAACTTTCGACCTTGTCACAAGGTCTACAAAATAACCTTTTGAAACCCTTGAAACTATTCGGCAATTTAAACCTTTCGAAAGAATTTAACCCTTATAACATATACCCTTCGAAAACTTATTCCGTTCAAGTTAAAACATGTGGATGGTCCTCTTTTAAAACCTTTCAAATACGAGGAGGCAACCTTTCGACCTCGCCGGAAGGTCTACTTTGAAAGCTTAAATCATTTCATTTAAAACAATGAACCATCCCCTTTTAAAGAAACTCCTTCAAAAGCTTGGGTTATACTCCTATCATAAATCAAGGGTAAATCATTAAAATCGAAAGCCTTGAAACCTTTAAGAAACAATGGGAGAAGCGGCAGGTTTTTAAAACAGTTAAACTTTCGACTAAGCCGAAAGCTCCTGCTTTCGTCCCCTTCGAAGGGTTTTAACAAAATAAAGGTGACAGTTCTTTTCAAAATCTATTTGAAACTACCTTTTGCAACCAAATCTTTCAACTATATGAAAGTTCTTATATATATAAAACAACTTATAAAAATCAAACCTTTCAACTGTATTGGAAGGTTCAAAACAACAATAAAAAGTGGCGGAAACCTTTCGACTTGGTCGAAAGGTTTAAAACCTTTCTTTAAACATTTGACTTGATTGGAAGCAACCAAGTGGAAAGCTCTAATTCGAAAGCAAAGCAGGTAAAAACTTTAGTTTATTAAAACAAACATATTCTAACCTCTTCGGCCATCAACCTTTTGATTGCAAGCCCTTCCACTCGATCCAATTCATTACGCACCAAGTACTTGATACCATATGCATTTGTTTGACCATGCCGAAAGGTTTAATCCTTTCGACTTAGACGAAAGGTCTTGGTCGGAAGGTATTATGCCTAAAATGACAGAAACATGCTGAAAGCATGATTTTCTTATTTTTAGCTAAAAGAAGGTAACATTTTAACTAATCTTCCGCTTTATATCAAATTCTCATTGATTAACACTTTACTTTTCAGAAAAATACTACCGCAAATTCAGATATAAATAAAAATTTTATTTTATAAAATGCCCCTTCTCCTTAGATAAATATATAATAAATTTAAGTCTCATACGTTAAATAATTTTATATATTCATGAAAACACTTAGGAAAAATCTGGAAAAATCCTAGTAAATCTATTTTAATATGATTTCCAACATACAAAAATTTCAAATCCAAATGATCATTATTTTTTCCATAAATAATTTATAACCCAATAATTCATTTTCTTCACTAGAAAATTCGTGTAAAATCCATATGCACTCATAAAATTATAAGAATTGAAACCCGTCTCCAAAATCATGTTTTCCATAACATAATATTTTCCCATGGCATTTAAAAATCATATCTTCTTGGGTTTACCCTAAAACCATGCATATCTCTTATTAAACAACCTTGTTTAAACTCTTATAAATCATAACAAGCATATCATCATTCAATATATCATAAAATAGGTTTATATTTAAATCTGAAACCATTTGATGTAAAAATCAAAATAGAGATGTAAAAATTATTATTCACCTTGCTCGAGATAATGATATTAGAGATGGTTTGAGATTGATTTTCCTCTAGCCTGAATCCTAAGCTTTTCTTAAGATTTTTTTTTCTCTTCTAATGGCCGGCCATGCTTCACACGGTTCTAAGTATTTTTGTTTCGGTGAAATGAATGTGTAAAACCTAATGAAAATAGCATAAGGGTGGGAAACGTGGGCAGCTATTTACCATAATGCCCTTATGTTTATCTTCTTAACCATTTATATAAATTCAATAATTTAATAAGCACGGCCACCTATATAATTAATCAACCTCAATACCCTCATCTAGATTATTCTATTCAATTTATTCTAATTAATTTCCTGAATAATATCAATAAAATTAGGGGTGTTACAGGCTACCCTCCTTAAAGAATTTTGTCCGTGAAATTAAGTAAGGACTAACTAGCAAACATAGCAATCATCTATAACATCTCCTACCAACCATACTAGCCTATCTGACTAGCAACCAATTTATATAAATCTGATATAAACATACCATCAAAGCGGATCAGGATAAGCCTCTTGAATCCTGTCCTCGCTCTCGCAAGTACAGTCTTTCTCGTTGTCGCTCCACCGAAGCTTTACCAACATGACTGTCTTGGTCCTCCGCCTTTTCCCATCTCTCGCTACAAGCCAAATTGGTTGTCTAACAAAAGTCAAATCGGGCTCTACTACTAAGTCCTCCAACTCTATCTAAGGAATAGTAGCCTTTGGATCATGCACATACTTACGAAGATTACACACATGGAATACAATATGGACACCTACCAAACTGCTCAGCAACTCTAATCTGTACGCGGGCTTCCCAATCCTTTTTGTAATCTAAAATGGACCAATATACCTTGGGGTCAACTTTTTCGATTTCCCAAATCTTGTTACACCCTTTATTCGTGATACTTTAATGAAAACTCTGTCTCCCACTGAAAACTCTAGGTCTTTATGCCTTCTAACTGCATAACTCTTCTGCCTGGACTGAGCTTCCTTCATCCGTCCTTGGATTATCTCAATCTTTTTTGACACCTCTCTAACCAAATTCGGACCTAAGACCAATCTGTCTCCAGTCTCTAACCAACATGCTGGCGATCTACATGGCCTTCCATATAAAGCTTTAAAAGGCGCCATTCCTATACTAGTCTGATAACTATTATTATAGGAAAACTCAATCAGATGTAGGTGATTTTCCCAAGATCCACTGAACTCCAACACCCAAGCTCTTAGTAAGTCTTCGAGTACCTTATTGACTCTCTTTGTCTGCCCATCCGTCTGTGGGTGATATGATGTACTCATCTTGAGCTTGGTACTTAATACCCCTTGTAGACTCCTCCAAAATTCGCTAGATAATAATGCATCCCTACCGCTGACTATGCTACTAGGAATCCCATAAAGTCTAACTATGTTCTTCATGAACAACTTTGCTAGAGCAGGTGCCTCCTGGTTGACTTTATCGAAATGAAATAGGCACTCTTGGTCAGCCTCTCCACTATAACCAATATGCTTTCATTTGCTATATTTGACCTTGATAGCCCATCTATAAAATCTATTGATATCGAATCCCATTTCCAAACTGGAATATTTAAAGACTGAAGTAGCCCATTTGGCTTCTGATGTTCGACTTTCACTTGTTGATAGTTAACAGACTGCCTAACACAAAAGCCAAGATCCCTCTTCATGCCTTCCTAATATAAGCTTCCTCTTCATATCTTGATAAATCTTGTTTCCTCCAGGATGAACCGTAATCTTGAATCGATGACATTCTTCTAGAACTTCTTTCCTTAAGTTCTCTACATCTGAATACATAACCGTTCCTTCTTTCTCAACCATCCTCTTTGGTCAAGACTAAAATCTTTTTGGTTAACAATTTCTGATCCTCCTTCAACTCTTCTAATCCTCTCAGCCAAAACTGGATCTTCTCTTTGCTTAGAAGCTATCCTTTCGATCAGCACTGGTCGAACTTCTAAACAAGAAACAAGCGGTACCACGACTAAAACTTGGAGTAGATCTCCATTGCATCCTACAAATTGGTAAAGCTTCTAGATCCTTCCATTACGCCAACATCGCTAATGCTACATTCTAATGTTTTCTACTGAGAGCATCTACCACCTTATTTTCCTTTTCCCAGAACTCTATACAGAAATCATAAGCGGCCAAAAACTCTAGCCATCTCTACTACCTCATATTCAACTCCTTCTGAGATAATAATACTTTATTAACTTATGATTATCACACAACTCAAATCTCTCTCCCAACAGATAATGTTTCCAACTATTCAAGGTAAAAATCACCACAGCGAACTCCAAGTCATGAGTAAGGTACCTCACCTCATGCGGTCTAAGCTGTCTAGATGAGTAAGCAATAACTTTTCTCTTCTGCATCAATACTACTCCCAATTCTGTACCACCTGCATCTGTGTATACTACCGATCCTTGGTTACCATCTGGAACTACTGACACTAGAGCATTTGTCAACAAATGCTTTAACTTAAGGAATGCTTCTTCACATTGGTCAGACGAAACAAACCTCATGTACTTCTTAGTCAACTTAGTCAACGGCGTTGCTATCCGTTAGAAATCCTTGATGAATCTCCAGTAATAGCTTATCGGTCCAAGAAAACTTCTAACCTTGGTTACCATCTCTGGTCTCTTCCAATTATTAACTGCCTCGATCTTAACTGGATCAAATGACAATCCTTCCTATGAAACCATATGACCAAAAAACTTAACTACTTTCTTCCAGAAATGACACATAGAAAACTTTGCCTTCAATTGATTTTGCCTCAGCGTCTCCAACACCACTCTAAGACGAATCTCATGCTCCCTTTCATCTTTAGAGTACACCAAAATGTCATTTGTGAACACCAACACAAAACTATCCAAGTGCTCTCTGAAAACTCAGTTCATTAAATCAACGAAGAAACTAGGCGCATTCATCAATCTGAATGGCATTACTAACCATTCATATGAACCATACCTAGTTCGGAATGCAGTCAAAGGAATACTATCCTTCGCCGCTCTCAACTGATGGAAACCCATCGCCAAATCCAATTGGGTAAATACTCTGGCTCCACTCAATTGATCAAATAGATCATCAATCCTTGGTAGAGGGTACCTATTCTTGATAGTCCTTTCTTTCAACTTACGATAGTCGGCGCACGTCCTTAATGACCCATCCCGCTTCTTAACAAACGCCGCAGCTTCTCCCCAAGGAGAAATGTTCTGAAAATTTCTTCCCTCGAGATCCACTAACTGCGTCTTTAATTCCTTCATCTCCGTGGGCGTCATCCTTGTTAATGGTAAAAATAGCTTTAACGCTAACACCCGGTGTATATCATGATGAAGTGAAAGCACCACCCGCTTGCACGGGAATCAAAGTAAACAAAAAATAGCAGAAAAGTAAAAGAGACAGAGATTTTTATAGTGGTTCGGCTTCAAGCAAGCCTACATCCACTTTACATCCTCCATTGTCTTCTTCGAGCACACTTTTACAAGATTACAACACCTTTACAACACGATTGATTGATTACAACACTTTTACAATTCACTTTCGAGTTTACAACACAATTGAAGAAGGAGATTAGAACTTTGATCATAGATTGTTCCTCGAATCCATGCTGAATGGAGTAGATGCATTGATGAAGAATCTTCAATGGTTGAGGTGCTCGGAGAGTCGAGAAATCAGCAGAGTGTAGGCGCCTTGAAATCCAGAAAAAGTCCCTTTGTCGTTGGAGTAGGCGAAGTATTTATAGGAGAGTTCAGAGTTGGGTCGGCTGGGTATAGGTCGTGAGCGACCTAGGGGTAGGTCGTTGGTCGTTAGCGACCTAAGAGGTAGTAGGAGAAGGAGCGGCGACATAAGGAGTGGCAGGAGAAGGGGAAGCGACCTAAGGCCGGCGGCATAAGGAGTAGCCTTCGTTTTCTTAGGTCGTGAGCGACCTAATAGAGGAGGGAAATTGAGGCTTAGGTCGTGAGCGACTTACTAGAAGAGGGAATGTGAGGCTTAGGTCGTGAGTGACCTACTGGAAGAGGGAATGTGAGGCTTAGGTCGGTAAACCATAGGTCGCTAGGTCGCTCCGTATTTGGTGAGAGATAGGCCGCGAGCGACCTACGGGTTAAGGATAGGAGTTAGGTCGCGAGCGACCTAACTTGGAGGGAGATAGGTCGCTAAGTCGCAAGGAATTCTCTAGCTCGCTAAATCGCCAGTCCCTTTAACTCTTTAGGTCGCTGGAGACGTTAGGTCGTTGGACGCTATAGATCGCTGCATACTTGAGAAGTTAGGTCACTAGGTCATGTACCATCTTAGATCGCTGCCTTTAGACTGTTGCTCTTAACTCGCTGAGTTGCTTTAGCTCGTTGGATACTCCATGCCCTAGGTCGCATACCGTTTTGGACAGGGCGCTGCCTCCTGGACACCTGTGACCTGACCGGTCAGGTCGAACACCGTAGCGGTGGCGTTGCCCCCGCACCCCCACCTTGGGGGGTTGGCACCCCCTAGACCCCCCTCCGTAGGGGATCTTAGATTAGAAATCATTCAACAGAACTTGCTTTGTTGAGATGTTGAGTTGACCAATCTTTGGGACGAGCTATCTTGCTTTTCTCGGTCGATCTTTTGATATCACGGCCTTGCTAAAAAGGCGGGATAACAATCCTGCTAGGTGGTCTACTAATAGGTTCAGCTCTCGATATAAGGTCTATTTGCAACTCAACAGCATGTTTCGAGGGTAATCTAGTGACCGACTCAAATACATCTGCAAACTCTCTAACCACACAAATCTGACTTAGTTCTTCTTCAACCTCCATGGCACTCAGCAAAGTACAAGAACTCCTGTTGGAATTCTTCATGGAGAAAATGATTCAGTTATGACTATCTGGGTGCCTTAACGATATTTCCCGATCCTGGCAAAATATCCTAGCCTCATACTTACCTAACCAATCCATACTAAAGATAATCCCGAAATCTATGAAATCATATACATACAAACTGCATGCAAACTTATAACCTAACAAATCATGTTTTAACTGGTCACATCTCATCCCAAGAGTTGCATATCCTCCTATTGGATTTGCATCCCTCAAGGATGTAATAAGGTATGTGGGTTCTATACATAACCTATCAACCAAACACTAAAGTATAAATGAATGTGATGCACCGGTATCAAAAAGTAACCTAACAGGTATACACTGAATCAAAAGCGTACCTTCCATCATAGTCTTTCCTTTCTATACTGCAGTGGGTTTAGAAGAAGATGGTGGTCCAATAGAAAAGATGTTCCCTTTGTCTTCCCTGATTGGCTCTGGACACTAGTTCTTATAATGCCCAACCTAGTAATAGTTGAAGCATTTCACATTCTTCCCCTTCGTAGGCTTCTTTCCTTTTCCAATTCTGCACTCATGGGCATAATTTCCCTTCTTATCACATTTATAACACACCACATCAGCCTTTCCTTCTTAGCTACCTCTCCTTTCTAGGCTCCTTTATTCTTCAAGAATTTCCTTTTTCTTTCCTACGAACCTTTGGACTCAACTGGCTTCTCCCTAGCCAAAACAGCAAGCATCTCCTCACGGCGGACGTTCATTTCCATCATCACATGATAAGGTTCTCTAATATGAGTCATAGCCATCCTTCCTAGCTTTGGTCTCAATCCTCTAATGAATCGCTCATTCCTCCTGACATCCATGTCAATCAAAGCATAACCATATAGAGATAGCTCATCAAACTTAGCAGCATACTTGTTCATAGGAATCTGACCTTGGACGAGATCCATAAACTTCCGCATTAATGCTGATTTGGCAACCTTCGACAAGAACCTACGCTCAAACCTCCTCCTGAAGTCATCCAAAGTCAACTCTTCCTCTAACACTCCAGCTGTCACACTATTCCACCAATGAAGCACTAACCCTTGCAACTGTCTCGAGGCTAGCCTTTACTTCTCACCATCATTCAATCCTAAATCGGTAAAGATCCTTTCACAATTCAATAGCCAATTCTCTACTTCTACATCATCTTCCATTCCAGCGAATGACTTTCCTCCTAAACTAACATTGTCTCTACTCAGCTTAGCATAGTTATAACCTACTGGAACTACAGGATTAGCTCCACCAATATTGCCAGTAGCTCCTGCTTGTAACAAATTAGCCAACAACTAATACACTAGCCCGCATCTATCGGCGAATTTCTAGCACCTACATTAGCCTCGGCATTTTGATTAGCATTGGCCTATCGACCTTGGTTTCTCCAAGTATTAGGTCGAGCATTTCCATTGGTTGTGATGCTTCCTCCATCCAGATTTCCACTTCTGTTTCCTGCCTCCATATCCTTTTTCTCGTATATCTGCATACGACCCTTAGTAAGATACAAAAGAACGCCCTAAGAGAAAGTGGAATACATACTTAGATGTATACCTATATATCAAATACAAATACATTACTATAGCATTAACCCTAAACCTCAATCACATTTTTAAATACATTGGATTATGTTTGAAAAAAAGCTTTTAGGTTTAACATTTCTTTTAAAGCTTCATAAAATTATGCTCTGATACCAACTTGTAACATCCCCTACTTGGAGGCCCAAAACTAACGGCTACGAATGCTGCAGTCATCGATAGTTATTAATCTTCGATGACCAGATACGGCGGAGTTATATTCATTGATACACAGATCACAGAAATATAGTAGAATTTTAACAATTCAAAAATACATTTCCATATTCAAATCAAAAATATCAAGTTTATTACATAATCCCAAATTATGTTAACCACAATCAGAAAAATATAATTATTACAAATACGCCAAGAGCGACATATGAAGATGCCCCCTTGGTTGATCAGAGTATATATTAAGGCTCATAAATCCGCCTTTACAAACAAACACACAGCGGAAAAGAAAACCTTAATTAACCATCTGTCTCCTGCACGTCTCTGAAGCTTTATTCGTCTTAGAAGCGAACCTAAAAACCTTATATCTTAACCTACTCAAAATCAATTGAGTACCCGAGAGTATAAAGGGAAAACAAAAACTTCGAGTCAGACATAAAGCCTGGTATGAATAATAATCTAACATCTTAATCCTTTTAAATATCTAGTGAGATCACGTTGCATGGCGGAATGGGTTTTCCCCTCACTAGTATCCTAAAACCTTTATAAAACCATATACTGTACTCATGCATCCACAATCGTTAAAACATACATTTCAAAATATTACGATGATAATCATACTTGAAAATAGTTTAGTCTGACACTGTAATAAATATAGTTTCTTGGGTCACTATTAACCCTTTTTAGTTTTCATGGGTTTACTAGTAATCTGATCCTAATTAATAGACATTCTATCTTTGTAACAACCCGGTTTTGGAAATTACATGTTAATATTAAGCTATAACGATAATTATAATCTAATATTGTAAATTAAAATAAAATTGGAAATTTTATTTGTTTATTCGGAATAAATAGTGAAGTTTGGAAATAAAATGAAAAAAATAAAGTTTGAAACTTTATTTTATTTGTTTGGGTTAATAATGATGGGAACATGGGTTTTATTTGGAGAAAATGCTATAATTGTATTAATTATTGTCGATTACTTCTTTTAATAATTTTTAAAAGAAGTATGAGATTTTAAAGGTTGTTTATTTAAATAAACATGTGTAAATTGATTTAAAAATAAGTTTAATTATAAATTTGAGTTTAAAATGGTTTAAAATATTTTTCTAAGTAAGAAAAGTATTTTTGTGGAATTTTAGAAGTTTAAAATAGAGTTTTATTCATTTATTTGAGTAAATTATGTATTATTGTGAAATAAAGGATTTTAATAATAATAATATTTTAAAATAAAAATTAATCTTTTCATAGTGTAAAATAATTTATTTCATGTGTATGTAAATTTACAAATTTTGTTTTGTTGAAAATTGAAAGAAAATTGACTTTGTTTTGTAAATTAGTGTATATAAGAATGCACTTGGTATTATGTTAAGTAATTAACTTAGGCCATTTGTTTTTTTTTTCCTTTTAATTTTGGACCCATAAGCCCATTTAGACTTAGCCAGATAATAAGAAAGAGAAGAAACCAATTCCTGTACGTTCTAACACAAGTTCACCTTCTTCCTCTTTTCTGTAAAACAAGAGAAACCACCATGTTGCAAACCCAAGCTTTCAAATTAACCCTTCTTCAATTCAAGCTGAAATTTCTTCAAATTAGAGTGAATTAAAAGGTAATCAAACTCTAAGCCCTACAATTTCATCAAATTCCTAGTTTCTGCAAGGGGTTTTCTAATTTACTGTAAAACTTCTTTTGCATGCACTGTTTTCTTCCAATTCATGCTATTTGAAGCTCCTTCCCCATCAAAGCTTACTTCTTTCAACACAAATTGGAGTTTTTATTTTCGTTACAGTAAGATGAGCTTATTAACTCACATTTCTAGCTAAATCTTAATTGTAATTGCTAAGATGAGGAAGAAATCGTTTGTTGTACATTGCTGAAATATAATAGGAATGCACTGAAGTAAAACAACCATAACTATCACGTTTCTTATCCGTTTGAGGTCATTCTTTTTTTGTTAGAAATTAGATTCGGTAAGGAATGGTTTCTTTTTTGATTACTTTTTGATATTTCGAAATTTTATTGACCTGAAATACAATTGGAAATAAGTGTACGATTCTGTCTTTAACTAAATTTCCTGAGTTTGAATACAAAATTGATTTAGCAATAACTTTTTCGTTTTTGATCAGAATTCAATAATTTTTGAAGTTCTGGAAATATTATTTTGTGTGTGACAACTTTAATGTTGAACACATTTGTATATTATGAGCCTAAGTGGATCAAAATCCTGTTGCAAACTCTCAGCACTGTCACTTTAATAATTATTTTATCCAAACTAAATACAGTTAGTAAATCGTGCATATCTTCCTTGTTTCTTCTCGGATTCAGACGATTTTTGAAGTTCCGGAAAGCTTATTTTGCGTGTGATAACTTTTATGTTGAATACATTCGCTTATTATGAGAATAAGTGGATCAAAATCCTGTTGCAAACTCTTAGCTCTGTCACTTTGATAATTATGTTATCCAAACTAAATACAGTTAGTAAATCGTGCATATCTTCCTTGTTTCTTGTCGGATTTGGACGATTTTTGAAGTTCCGGAAAGCTTATTTTGTGTGTGGCAACTGTAGATTGAAGACATTTGCATATTATTATCTTAGATTGATCGAAATCCTGTTGCAAACTCTCAGCTCTGTCACTTTAGTAATTTCGTTATCCAAACTAAACACGGTTACTAAATTTGACATAACTTTCGGATTTAGATAATTATTGATGTTCTAGAAAACTTAGATTATTTTATAAATATTTCTTGTTTTGAGTTTTGTAAAATTTTGATATTAAGATAGTCGAAACCTTATTGCTTTGCTGCTGCCGTGAGAATGAACGACAGCAATAAATCATTGACTTGAGAATTGTACTAGCTTATTTTGCTCTCATTTTTGTTCGATTATGATGTTGTTTTGAAATGTTTTGAGAGCTATAATTCCTATCAAAAATCTAGCTATATTTGGAAAATTTGAAATTCAAATTTAAATAGAATTTGAATTGATTTTGGGTTAAATTTAAATTGAATTCGTATTGAATTCAAGTGATCGGTCTTGAGTTATCTTTCTTGTTTTTCATTGTTGTCGAGCACAATTTTCACTAAACCACTTTTGAAGTGATTTTTGACATAAATGGACATTTCAAATTATTATCATATAGTTTTAAAATTATTTTTCTAATATAAAATCTATTTATTTTCTATAATAAAGAAATTTCAAATATTCGTTTTATTAATCTTTTCGAGAAATAGTTTTAAAAGCTTGTTTTCTCTAGTAAACTATTTTAAATATAAAACATACACTTTTACACTATTCGAACGTATGAGAAAGAAAATTAAACGATTTAGTAAAACATATGGTATGGGACATGTGCGTTTACTATTTCGGCTAATTCTGGACTTGTACGATCGAAGCTATTTGAGATTATTGATTCTAAGATGTTCTGCCATTTATGGCATATTTTGAGTTTTATAAACTATTGATTGGAATTATTTAAGATGGCCAATATTTGGCAAGTATTATAGTTTGAGATCTCCTATGTAGGAGTATGGTCGATGAGAACCATAACGATATTTTATTTACTTGCCATTGATATAAGGCAAGTCTTGAGTATATGATTTCACATTTTGAGATTTATGGTTTATGAGGAACTATCACGATGTTTTCATTTGTCGATGAGATGAGACAAGTTAAGATGCCATTTAATATTTGTCGATGAGATGAGACGAATATGGTATCTCTTTACCACTCGCCAATGAGATGAGGTGAGATTTTTTGAGTTTTATGATGTTTCTAGTGTTGCATCGACTAGCGGCTAGTAAACCGCTAAGTGCGAACGTGTGGTATGGGAACACACGTTCACACTTTTCGGATTCCTATCCGTGAGTTTGTGACACATTCACGATGTTTACCTAACAGAACTACTTTGAGAGGCGTTAGCGGCCTTGTGATGAGGACGAACTGCTTTGGGAGGTGTTAGCGACCTTGTTAGGGCTGACAAAATGGCTTGGAGAGGTGCCCGCGACCTTGTCATGAGGACGAACTGCTTTGGAAGGTGTTAGCGACCTTGTTAGAGGCTTCGGCCATCTGAGAGTGGCACGTGCAGCATCGCTTCGGCATGCAAATGGGATTTGGCCAATTCGGGGAATTTTATAAGTTTTTGATTTCGATTTCACCAATTTGAGATGATGAATTTACTTATAGCCTTAAGTTAGAGAAAGGTTCATATATATGTTGTTTTATGGTGATTTGGATATGGGGATTATAAACTCTTATTGAGTTTCATGAGTTTTGATTTGGAGATTTTCATCGGTGATTGTTTATATTATTTGAGTGTTATTGTTGAGTTTACCCCTTTTGAGGTCTTTGTATACTTAAATGACATTTTTTCACTTAATTCATGAGTATGTTTTCTTTCTATTGCCTCTTCTCATTTGAGAAGAATTATCACCTTGTATCTTATGCTTAATATTATCGTCTATCCTTATTAACTGATTGTTTTAGCTAGACTGACCCGCGTATTTTATACTCGGGTCAGAACGAGTTGTTTCAGGTTAGTTATCAGTTATGGGACTTTGCTTTGAAGCATCTACTTGGATATCAGCCTAGCACTTTTGTGTAGTTTATATTTCTTTCCGCTTGCCTCTGATATGTATTTTATTAGATGTATATAGTGTGGTCTCCTACAACTTTTTTTATATTAGTTTGTATCATACTGGGATGTATCTATGTATATGTATGTATATATATATATGATGATTATTGTTCTGTGATGTGATATGCATTCTGTTATTGTATTTTGTTCTGATAGATCCATTAGCCACCTATAGTTTTGTATTAAGCATTTACTGGAAATGTCGATTCACTTGAAATTGAAAAAAAATATAGAGCATTTATCGACGTATGCAGTAGATGTTTAAGACAAGATTATAGATGGTCGCTCCTAACCAACCCTATTCTCCACATTAGCAGACAGAATTACCCTGTAATTCTCTTTGTTAATGTGGGTCTCGGGGTGGGGTGTTACAGCTTGGTATCAAAGTGAGGTTCAGAACAAAATATGATAAACACGGAACAGAAACATATATAATGGTACATCCAAATATAGCACGAGTGTTACAAATCCCTTTATTTTATGTCCTAAGCTTTTCATTGATTCATTAGAGTAGATAAGTTTAGGATATGTCTAGGAATATATTTATTCCGTAGTATTCCAAATTGGTTTAATGGTGTCCTATCTTAAGAGTAACTATTTGTAATTATTCTATTTGAGTCCTCTTCGATGCGTGTGCTTAATACTCATCCGTATCGAAGGAGTTTGTGGATGATCTTTGACGTTTTATCTTGTGATATCCTTTTGAATTGTAATTTCTATTATGGGGATCCGCGATATTTGATTTGATGTATAAGGATTTTAGGATTTATCCCGTATGGCTTATCCTTTCGTGTGAATTAGCATAGTAATTTCTATCTAAAGTCCCATTCTAAAATTTGAGATAATTTGTGATGAGTGGCTTGTATATTATCAAGACAAATTTTTTGATTTGAAGGATACTATATTTAGATATCCTAATTCTATTGATTTGTGTTCTTGTTTTTCAAAAA
This sequence comes from Allium cepa, assembly GCA_030765085.1. Taxonomy (NCBI): domain Eukaryota; kingdom Viridiplantae; phylum Streptophyta; class Magnoliopsida; order Asparagales; family Amaryllidaceae; genus Allium; species Allium cepa. Next base: position 1,025,452,396 of record CM060928.1, on the reverse strand, counting down.
TGTTAAATATGATTCTGAAGTCTCTTTATTCGCTCTTGGGATTCAAGATGTTGATGGTATATCTCAAATTCTAGTCATGATGACTACATTGATTTCTGGGAGTCCGTTCGGGGTTGTCACCCCATTGGGCAATTGAATGTTGTATTGACCTTATTTACAACTCTTAGCCTTTTGGTCATTCTTCCACGAGAATGTCCACTGAGGAAATGAGATGATAGATTGGATTTATTCGTCTGTTGTTATTTATGCATCCTTCGAGATATCCCCCTTGGATACTTAATTATGGATGAGCTTCGTGGCATTACTCCGCTCAAAGTAATGATTTAGAATTTGTGTCCCTTCTTCTCATTTGAGAAGATATCTTGCTATTGCTTATATCACATAGATTTCTTTTAACCTACCTAGTGAGTGGTGTTAGGGCCATCCTTTAATTTGACCCTACATCGATTTTAGTAAGCTACGAGTTGCGGAAAGTAACATTCTACTTACATTCTGTACTCATGTGATTCTTTTGAGCAGTTCATTATACCATGCAGAATGACGAACAATCTAGTTTGTTCCATCAATCTTTTGAATCAAGTATTCTAAGAATAACACGATGAATTCTTTTGGCGTTTATGATTTTGAATTGATTAAAATAGAGTTTTGAAATCTTTTAATTGAAGATAAGATTTAAAAGGAACTGAAATTGTTTGAAGAAAAAAATGTTTTGAGTATTATATATGGAATATTTTTTAGAAAATGATTTTCTTTGTGTTGGGTCGTCCATCGAGTGTTTAAGAATTCTGGTCGATGCGCCTGATCAACATTATCGATAGCAATTTCCTAAACGTTGTGATGAGACAATCAGACATAATAAATTGTGTTTTAATGAGATTAAATTTAGAAATTAATATTTATGGGAGTGAGAAGTAGGAATTTTTTGTTTATGTATAATATATGTAACTTATTTTGGAATTTTTTTTAGTTGTTTGAAAATAGTGAGAGGTAAATTTTAAATTTATTTTAAGGATCTGTGGATATGAATTTATAAAATTCTTTTAGGAAATTTAATTTTTGTAATAAGAGGGAATATGATTTTGAAATTATTTATTCATTGTGTAAGTGCTATATTAAAGAGTAATGAATTTAAATTTAAAATCTAAGTAAGTAGTTTTGGAAAAAAATTCAAGTGTTGAAAATTGTGGTTATAATTATAAAGATACCGAATTATTGAAACTCTAAGAATTTTTGATTGAGAGTATATACATATATTTAGTTCCTAGTGTTTATCTTACTCTCGTGTTATTTTCTAATGACATGCATTTACGCGGTCGTTTGAGTTTGGTGGCCTTTGAAGAAACCATCTTTTGGTTGATCTATCTTGTATCTTTTGTGCATATCTTGTATCGGTGTGGTTCCTTCCGTAATGTCATATGAAAAATCATATCAGTAATCATTTTGTTGGTTAGAATTCGGATTGGAGTTGTGCTAAATCCCGACTCTACTCGAGAAGTTTATGAGAAATCAATCTCATTTGATTGATCAATTGTGCAGCATCTTGTTGTGTTCTCATTTGAAGGTGACATGCCTTCGAAATCTTGTGTGTTGCTAGGCAAATTCAATGGTTCGATAATTCCATAATAGCACTTTGGAAACCATAGAATTAATCAGGAGAGTCTTATCTTGGTATTCTACCATTTTATTTTGAGAGTAAGAGAATTTTTTTTAAACTCGAGCTTGTCTATCCTCCTTTGATTGATGAAATAATTATGCTGAATATGAATACTTTTCTAGAAATTGCGAGGACGCAATTTTATTAAGAGGGGGACTCTGTAACAACCCTGGTTTTGGAAATTACCTGTTAATATTAAGCTATAACGATAGTTATAATCTAATATTGTAAATTAAAATAAAATTGGAAATTTTATTTGTTTATTCGGAATAAATAGTGAAGTTTGGAAATAAAATGAAAAAAATGAAGTTTGAAACTTTATTTTATTTGTTTGGGTTAATAATGATGGGAACATGGGTTTTATTTGGAGAAAATGCTATAATTGTATTAATTATTGCCGATTACTTCTTTTAATAATTTAAAAGAAGTATGAGATTTTAAAGGTTGTTTATTTAAATAAACATGTGTAAATTGATTTAAAAATGAGTTTAATTATAAATTTGATTTTAAAATGGTTTAAAATATTTTTCTAAGTAAGAAAAGTATTTTGTGGAATTTTAGAAGTTTAAAATAGAGTTTTATTCATTTATTTGAGTAAATTATGTATTATTGTGAAATAAAGGATTTTAGTAATAATAATATTTTTAAAATAAAAATTAATCTTTTCATAGTGCAAAATAATTTATTTCATGTGTATGTAAATTTACAAATTTTGTTTGATTGAAAATTGAAAGAAAATTGACTTTGTTTTGTAAATTAGTGTATATAAGAATGCACTTGGTTTTATGTTAAGTAATTAACTTAGGCCATTTGTTTTTTTTCCCTTTAATTTTGGATCCATAAGCCCATTTAGACTTAGCCAGATAATAAGAACTAACACAAGTTCACATTCTTCCTCTTTTCTGCAAAACAAGAGAAACCACCATGTTGCAAACCCAAGCTTTCAAATTAATCCTTCTTCAATTCAAGCTGAAATTTCTTCAAATTAGAGTGAATTAAAAGGTAATCAAACTCTAAGCCCTACAATTTCATCAAATTCCTAGTTTCTGCAAGGGGTTTTCTAATTTACTGTAAAACTTCTTTTGCATGCACTATTTTCTTCCAATTCAGGCTATTTGAAGCTCCTTCCCCATCAAAGCTTACTTCTTTCAACACAAATTGGAGTTTTTATTTTCGTTACAGCAAGGTGAGTTTATTAACTCACATTTCCAGCTAAATCTTAATTGTAATTGCTAAGATGAGGAAGAAATCGTTTATTGTACATTGCTGAAATATAATAGGAATGCGCTGAAGTAAAACAACCATAACTATCACATTTGTTATCCGTTTGAGGTCATTCTTTTTTTGTTAGAAATTAGATTCAGTAAGGAACGGTTTCTTTTTTGATTACTTTTTGAGATTTCGAAATTTTATTGACCTGAAATACAATTGGAAATAAGTGTACGGTTCTGTCTTTAACTAAATTTCCTAAGTTTGAATCCAAAATTAATTTAGCCATAACTTTTTCGTTTTTGATCAGAATTCAATAATTTTTGAAGTTCTGGAAATAATATTTTGTGTGTGACAACTTTTCTGTTGAACACATTTGCATATTATGAGCCTAAGTGGATCAAAATCATGTTGCAAACTCCCAGCACTGTCACTTTAATAATTATGTTATCCAAATTTAATACAGTTAGTAAATCGTGCATATCTTCCTTGTTTCTTCTCGGATTCAGACGATTTTTGAAGTTCCGAAAAGCTTATTTTACGTGTGACAACTTTTATGTTGAATACATTTTCTTATTATGAGAATAAGTGGATCAAAATCCTGTTGCAAACTCTCAGCTCTGTCACTTCGATAATTATGTTATCCAAACTAAATACAGTTAGTAAATCGTGCATATCTTCCTTGTTTCTTGTCGGATTTGGACGATTTTTGAAGTTCCGGAAAGCTTATTTTGTGCGTGGCAACTATATGTTGAAGACATTTTCATATTATGATCTTAGATTGATCTAAATCCTGTTGCAAACTCTCAGCTCTGTCACTTTGGTAATTTCGTTATCCAAACTAAACACGGTTACTAAATTTGACATAACTTTCGGATTTAAATAATTCTTGATGTTCTAGAAAACTTAGATTATTTTATAAATATTTCTTGTTTTGAGTTTTGCAAAATTTTGATATTAAGATAGTCGAAACCTTATTGCTTTGCTGCTGCCACGAGAATGAACGACAACAATAAATCATTGACTTGAGAATTGTACTTGCTTATTTTGCTCTCATTCTTGTTCGATTATGATGTTGTTTTGAAATGTTTTGAGAGCTATAATTCCTATCTATAAGCTAGTTATATTTGGAAAATTTGAAATTCAAATTTAAATAGAATTTGAATTGATTTTGGGTTAAATTTAAATTGAATTAGTATTGAATTCAAGTGATCGGTCTTGAGTTATCTTTCTTGTTTTTCATTGTTGTCGAGCACAATTTTCACTAAACCACTTTTGAAGTGATTTTTGATATAAATGGACATTTCAAATTATTATCATATAGTTTTAAAATTATTTTTCTAATATAAAATCTGTTTATTTTCTATAATAAAGAAATTTCAAATATTCTTTTTATTAATCTTTTCGAGAAATAGTTTTAAAAGCTTGTTTTCTCTAGTAAACTATTTTAAATATAAAACATACACTTTTACACTATTCGAACGTATGAGAAAGAAAATTAAACGATTTAGTAAAACATGTGGTATGGGACATGTGCGTTTACTATTTCGGTTAATTCTGGACTTGTACAATCGAAGTTATTTGAGATTATTGATTCTAAGATGTTCTGCCATTTTATGGCATATTTTGAGTCTTATAATTCCTATTGATTGGAATTATTTAAAATGGCCAATATTTGGCAAGTATTATGGTTTGAGATCTCCTATGTAGGAGTATGGTCGATGAGAACCATAACGATGTTTTATTTACTTGCCATTGATATAAGGCAAGTCTTGAGTATATGATTTCACATTTTGAGATTAATGGTTTATGAGGAACCATCACGATGTTTTCACTTGTCGATGAGATGAGACAAGTTAAGATGCCATTTAATATTTGTGGATGAGATGAGACGAATATGGTATCTCTTTACCACTCGCCAATGAGATGAGGTGAGATTTTTTGAGTTTTATGATGATTCTAGTGTGGCATCGACTAGCGGCTAGTAAACCGCAAAGTGCGAACGTGTGGTATGGGACACACGTTAACACTTTTCGTATTCCTATCCGTGAGTTTGTGACACATTCACGATGTTTACCTAACAGAACTTCTTTGAGAGGCGTTAGCGGCCTTGTGATGAGGACGAACTGCTTTGGGAGGTGTTAGCGACCTTGTTAGGGCTGACAAAATGCTTGGAGAGGTGTCAGCGACCTTGTCATGAGGACGAACTGCTTTGGAAGGTGTTAGCGACCTTGTTAGAGGCTTCGGCCATCTGAGAGTGGCACGTGCAGCATCGCTTCGGCATGCAAATGGGATTTGGCCAATTCGTGGAATTTTTATAAGTTTTTGATTCAATTTCACCAATTTGAGATGATGAATTTACTTATAGCCTTAAGTTAGAGAAAGGTTCATATATATGTTGTTTTATGGTGATTTGGATATGGGGATTATAAACTCTTATTGAGTTTCATGAGTTTTGATTTGGAGATTTTCATCGGTGATTGTTTATATTATTTGAGTGTTATTGTCGAGTTTACTCCTTTTGAGGTCTTTGTATACTTAAATGAGATTGTTTCACTTAATTCATGAGTATGTTTTCTTTCTATTGCCTCTTCTCATTTGAGAAGAATTATCACCTTGTATCTTATGCTTCATATTATCGTCTATCCTTATTAACTGATTGTTTTAGCTAGACTGACCCGCGTATTTTATACTCGGGTCAGACCGAGTTGTTTCAGGTTAGCTATCAGTTATGGGACTTAGCTTTGATGCATCTACTTGGATATCAGCCTAGCACTTTTGTGTAGTTTATATTTCTTTCCTCCTGACTCTGATATGTATTTGATTAGATGTATATAGTGTGGTCTCGTACAACTTTTTTTATATTAGTTTGTATCATAGTGGGATGTATCTATGTATATGTATGTATATATATATATATATATATATGTATATCTATGTATCTGATGATTATTGTTCTGTGAAGTGATATGCATTCTGTTATTGTATTTTGTTCTGATAGATCCATTAGCCACCTATAGTTTTGTATTAAGCATTTATTGGATATGTCGATTCACTTGAAATAAAAAAAATTATAGAGCATTTATCGACGTATGCAGTAGATGTTTAAGACAAGATTATAGATGGTCACTCCTAACCAGCCCTATTCTCCACATTAGCAGACAGAATTACCCAGTAATTCTCTTTATTAATGTGGGTCTTAGGGTGGGGCGTCACAATCTTATTCATAGTTTTCATGGGATCACTAAGAACCTATAGGCTCCTGCCAGATAACTTAATCAATTCATGGGTCCTCCTAAACCTATTGAAATTTCCAATAACAAATCACCTTATCCTAGTTTTCATTGGTTTACTAGAAACCTATGGATTTATCTAGTAACTCACTTCACACACTAGTTTTCATGTGTTGACAAGAAACCTACCGATACTTCCATTAACAACTTAGTTATCATAGTTTTCATGGGTTTACTATGAACCTATTGACTAATGTCAATTCTTAATCCGGATATAGTTTTCATATGTTCACTACAAACCAATTAGCCCGGCTAACTACTCTTAATACATAGTTTTCATGGTTTAACTATGAACCTTTTGATATGCACCAAAAACTACCTATCATAGTTATCATGGATTTAGTATGAACCTTTTGGTATACATCAAAAACTACAAAGTTTAGGCATCCTATATTTTTGGTCACCCTGATTCCATGGATGCGATTCTACTCATTTAGGAGTTTAAACAATTTATTTTCACTATTGAGCTAACATAGCTGGTTCTTCTACCACTTCTTTCCAAAATATAGTTATGGGTTATCATGTGAATATACTCATTTTTGAAGAAGAAAAACAATAATTTAACCATACCACTTCGGTGGGCTTAAAGTCCTTGAAATATATATATATATATATATATATATATATATATATATATATATATAAAATATAGTTAACCTCTTTAACTTATATCTTCATCAAGGAAATACTTCTTCAAAACCACATACTTAAAACCATTATGAAACTCCTTTATACAAGTCGTGGGTTTTCCTTTAAAAGTTAAAGTATTTGTTTTCAAACCTTCCAAAGCCAAACCTTTTGACCTTGTTGCAGGTCTACAAAACAAAATTTTAAAACCATTGGAACTATTCGAAAATTTAAACCTTTTGGAAGTATTTAACCATTATAACATATACCTTTCGGAAACTTATTGGGTTCTAGTTAAAACATGCGGAAGGTCCCCTTTTAAAACCTTTCGAATATGAGGGAAGCAACCTTTCGAACTTGCTGGAAGATCTACTTCGAAAGCTTAAATCATTTCATTTAAAACAATGCACCTCCGCCTTTTAAAGCAACTCCTTCAAAAGCTTGGGTTATACTTCAACATAAATCAATGGTAAATCATTAAAATCGAAAGCCTTGAAACCTTTCGGAAACAATGGGAGAAGCAGTAGGCTTTCAAAATGGGGGTAAACCTTTCGACTAACCGAAAGCTCTTGCTTTCGTCCCCTTCGAAGGGTTTTAACAAAATAAAGGCGGTAGTTCTTTTCAAAATCTATTTGAAACAACCTTTCAAAACCAAACATTTCGAATATGACGGAAGGTCTTATATATATAAACAACTTATAAAAATCAAACCTTTCAACTGTATCAGAAGGTTCAAAATAAATATAAAAATGGCAGTAACCTTTTGACCTTTTCAAAAGGTTTAAAATCTTTCTTTAAACATTTGACCTGATTGGTTGCAACTAAGTCAAAAGCTCTAGTTCGAAAGTAAAGCAAGTAAAAAGTTTAGTTTATTAAAAAAAACATATCCCAACCTCTTCAGCTATCAATCTTTCGACTGCAAGCCCTTCAACTTTATCCAATTCATTACGCACCAAGTACTTGATACCATATGTATTAGTTTGACCTTGCCGAAAGGTTTAATCCATTTAACTTAGACGGATGGTCCGGGTCGTAAGGTATTATGCCAAAAATGGGTAAAACATGCTAAAGCATGATTTTCTTATTTTTAGCTTAAAGAAGGTAACTTTTTGACGCAGCAGATAATTAACAAAACGATAAAGATCGATGAAAATAGCAAACCGTGGATTGAAGATACTGAAATGCCCAAATTCGTTGATCATAAAGATACCGAATTCTAGCTATCTTCAACACGTTGATCGCGCACGATACCGTGAAAGAAGATCTACAATTCTTCAAACGTTGATCAAGCGCACTTGATACCATGAATTGGCTTCAACAATCGTTGAATCGAGCGCACTCGATTAACCGAAAGTGGAGATAGGAGATTGTACTCAACTACCAATTTATGATGAAAGCACACAGCAATCAAACAAGAATTTTTTTATTCAGAAATCAACTCCTTCAAAAAGTACAACACGCTTCCGATTTATAGCATTTCACAACCTGACCCTTAAGTCGTTGCCAACTTAACACTCCTCCGACTCACGACTCACTTAAGTCGTATGCGACTTATACAAAAGCGACTCAACAGATTATATCTCCATATACACACATGACCGACTTAACTCATGCCGACCTACGACTTATCACATACGAGTTAAAGCTTCACCGACTCATGACCTAACATAGGTACAACATAGCGACTCAACACTTAAGTCGTAGACGACTTAAACACACGGCTTAAAGAAACACAGACTCATCACAACACTTAGGTCGTATACGACCTAACGGCTCATCATATGTCAGCCACGACTCAACGTACACGACTCAACACTTATTGCATCACCTTCACATACATGACCGACTTAAAGATTCTTGAAGGAGCGGCACCTTCCAATGACCCAACTAAGTTAAGTCGTAACCTGTAAGAGTTACGTCGTTAACTCGGTACAACTTTCCTTCTGGTCTCCAGTTAGGTCGGAAACGACTTAAACCTTCTTCATTAACTCGCATCTCTCCCCCACGTGACCCCTTCGGTCGGGAACGACCTATATCTTCCTTCTTAAGTCGTGGACGACTTAACTCCTTCTTAAGTCGTGTACGACTTATCTCTTCTCTTCTAGCTTGAGCTGCATCATCCTCCCCTGGTTGAGAGAAATTCGTCCTCGAATTTGTAAATTCTTCCACATCAGATTGTCCATCTCCATAATATGGTACAAGATGCTTAACATTGAACACGTCAGAAGTGTACACATCCTCCGGCAGCTTCAACTTATAAGCATTTTCATTAATCCGTTTCACAACTTCTACAGGACCAATTTTCCTGGCTTTCAGCTTGTTATAAGCGCCTACGGGAAATCAATCCTCGGTTAATACAGCGTAAACCAAATCACCTTCATTAAACTCAACACTTCTTCGCTTCTTATCTGCGGATCTTTTATACTTCTCATTTGCTTTCTCCAATCATCCCTGAACTGTTTTATGACATTCAGTCAACCCATCAACAAAGTCTACAGCTCGTTTAACCGTCCCTTTCGGTTGTGGCACTACTGCTAAATCTAACGGTCCCCTGGGTAAACTTGAATATACAATCTGAAATGGGCTGAATCCCGTACTACGATTCACTGCATCATTATGTGCAAACTCTGCCTGGCATAACTTCATGTCCCAACTCTTCAGATTGTCCTTCACAAGACATCGCAACAAATTTCCCAACGATCTGTTAACAAATTCTGTCTGTCCATCTGTTTGCGGATGATAAGCGCTGCTAAAGTTTAACTTCGTTCCCACCATCTTCCACAAACTTAACCAAAAGTGACTCAGAAAACGAGTATCCCTATCCGACACAATAGATTCTGGTAATCCATGAAGTCGATAGATCTCTTTGAAAAATAACTGAGCGACATGAACAGCATCCGTCGTCTTCTTACAAGCAATGAAATGTACCATCTTCGAGAAACGATCCACTACAACATATATAGAATCATTTCCCCTTTGAGTTCTAGGCAAACCCAAAACGAAATCCATGCTCACATCAACCCAAGGTTTTGTCGGTACAGGTAACGGCATATATAATCCCGCATTCGTTGCTGTTCCCTTCGAAACATGATAGATATGACATCTCCCCACAAACCTTTCAACCTCTTTCCTCATTGACGGCCAAAAGTAAGATTGAGAAATCAAATGCAATGTACGATCACGGCCCACATGTCCTTCCTCGTGCAACTCCTTGATAATCTTCATTCTCAAATTGCTCTCTGGTATACATAATCGATTCCCTTTGAATAAGAAACCATCAACCAACACAAATTCATCAGTATCTCCATTCTTAACTTTCTCAACGAACTTTGCAAAGTAAGGATCCTCCTCAAACAATTCTGGCAATAATTCAAATCCTGTCACCTCAATTTTCATTGTCGTTAATAAATGACTCCTCCTACTCAAAGCATCAGCCACGCGATTAGTCACCCCTGACTTGTGTTTCACGACAAAAGTAAATTGCTGCAGATAAGCAATCCACGATGCATGCCTTGCTGAAATCTTATCCTGCCCTTGTAAGTGCTTCAACGCTTCATGATCTGTGTAAAGAACAAACTCCTTCTGAAACAGATAGTGTCTCTAGTGCTTCACAGCTTGAACTGTTGCGTAAAACTCAACATCATACGTGCTATATCTCAACTTAGCTCCAGACAACTTCTCACTGAAATAAGCAACTGGTCTTCCCTTCTGACTCAAAACTCCACCAACCCCAACCTTCGATGCATCAGTATGTAATTCAAACAACAACTGAAAATCCGGTAAAACTAGAATTGGTGCTGTCGTCAATAGTGTCTTGATCTTCTCAAAAGCAACCTCTGCTTCCTCTGACCACTCAAACTTCTTTCTTTTCATGCAATCGGTTACAGGTGCCATCACACTACTAAAATGTGGAATGAATCTTCGATAGAAAGATACCAATCCATGAAAACTTCATACTTCAGTAATTGTCTTCGGTTGTGGCTAACTTCTGACAGCCTCTACTTTACTTTCATCCACTTGAATACCTTCCTTTGATAGAACATATCCCAGAAATAAAACACTGTCTGTCATAAACACGCACTTCTTTGTTGCAGCATAAAATTTCTCATGCCGTATAATCAACAATACTTCATGCAAATGCTGGATATGCTTTTCCATACTCCCACTGTATATCAAAATATCATCAAAGTAAACTACCACAAACTTCCAAATGTATGGTCTGAAAATCTGGTTCATCACTCTCATAAAAGTACTTGGTGCATTTGATAAACCAAACGGCATAACCAACCATTCGTATAAACCTTCCCTGGTTTTGAAAGCAGTCTTCCACTCATCACCTGGTCTAATGCGAATCTGATGGTATCCACTCTTCAAGTCAATCTTTGAGAACACAACAGCTCCACTCAACTGGTCAATCAAATCATCAAATCTCGGCATAGGAAATCTGTATCTCACACTGATCTTGTTTAGAGCCCGACTATCCGTACACATCCTCCACGTTCCATCCTTCTTGGGTACCAATAAGGCTGGCACTGCACAAGGACTCAAGCTCTCCTGAACACGCCCCTGTTCTAACAGCTCTTCCACCTGCCTTCGCAACTCCTCATGTTCCTTTGGACTCATTCGGTAATGTGGCATGTGTGGTAATATTGCCCCTGGCACAAAATCAATATGATGTTGAATATCCCTCAACGGTGGTAACTCCGTTGGTAACTCCTCAGGAAACACATCACTGAATTCTTCCAATAATGGCTTTACTTCTTCTGGGATTTCAACAGATTCAGTAGCTTCACGTCCAATCAACAAAAATACCTCTGGACTCTGCTCTACTTCTTCAATAAATTCCTTCAAAGTCAATAAAGTCTTCAGCTCCTCAATCTCTTCTGACGTGCTCTCTCCTTGTTGTCTCTTCTTTGGTACTAAAATGATCTTAACACCTTCAAACATAAAACTGTAGCTATTGGTCCGACCGTCATGCTGTACTTCTCGATCATACTGCCATGGTCTTCCCATAAGTAAGTGACAAACATCCATTTCCACAACATCACACCAAATTTCGTCTTTATACTTCTTTCCAATGGAGAATGGAACTCGAACTCGTCTGTCCACCTTCACCTCTCCTCCTTTTCTCAACCACGCTAACTTGTAAGGATTTGGATGCTTCTCCGTCTTCAGCTTCAACTTTCCCACTGCTTCAGTAGAAATAATATTGTCACAACTTCCTGCGTCAATCACAAATTTACAAACCTTCCCCAGAATAGTGCATGTCGACTGAAAGATATTACTCCTCAACCAACTAGCTTCTTCTTCGTGCTTCGGTATTAGACAAGACCTCATCATCATTAGATTACATCCTTCATCTCCTGACGCAACATCATGTTCATCCTCCTCAACTGGACTAGGATAACCTTCACCAACATCCTCACCTTCAACCTCAACAATCATAGTTCGTTTCTTCGGCTTTGTACATTCATTACTCTTGTGACCCACTTCCTGGCAATTGTAACACTTGAAACTGTTGTTGACCTCATCTTCGTAACTTCATTCACAACTGGTTTACTGATAGATTTAGGAACATTAGAGCTCCCACTAACACCCTTCACTTGATTGTTGGAATTAGTAAACACACCGCCTCCACGCCTTCCCTACTTCTCCCAAGCCAGCGCTTTCTGATGTGCTTCTGCTACAAATCTTGGATCAAACATATTCACCATATCCTGGATCTGTATCCTCAACCCTCTAACAAATCTAGCAGTCAGCTGTTCCTCTGTCTCCATAATGTCATTTCGAGCAATCGGTTGATAAAATTTGTTAGCATAATCATTAACAGTCTTCGTCCCTTGCCTTAGATTCTGCAACCTCTAGTACATAAGTGATTGATAATTGTAAGGCAAGAATGTAGCCTTCATTAACTTCTTCATCTTCTCCCATGACTCAATCTTTGACTTTCCCATTCTCTCGCTTGTAAGTTTAATTTGCTACCACCATGCCATAGCTCTACCTCTCAAATGAGTAGCAACCAACTTCACTCTTCGATTCTCGGGAACCTCCTTGAAATCAAAGATCTCTTCAACATTAGACAACCAATCCAAAAATTCTTCTGCTACCATTCCACCTTTGAATTCTGGAATTTCCATCTTCATACCCGATTCCCATCGACGATCATCTTCAACATCCCGATATACATTTCGTACTTGGTCTCGATCTCGATAATGAATGCTAGCTCTATCACCCTCTTCATTAAAATCAAATGTATGTCTATATCGATCTCGACCATCAACATTCCTTCGATCACGCATGTCTCTTCTACTGTGTCTCTCTTCATCTCGATATGGCTCATCTTCAAAATCACGTGGAGTTCTTCTCTCTTCTTGTCCATAGTCATGGTGATCTCTCCTCGATGAAATTGATGTTTCTCTTCTCTCTCTAAAAGATTGCGGTGATACCCTTCTCGCTTTCGTAACCGATGGCGAAATTCTGTTTCCTCCATGGTTCGAAATTGGTGATCTCCTCCTTGGATTTTGATTCAAATCATTCATCAATTTCTCTAACTTTCCAATACCTTCATCAAATTTCTCATTAATGCATAGTTCCATCTGCTCAGCTTCTTCTCTTCTATACAACGCTTCAACATTCTGATGACAATTAGCTCTCCTTAGTGGCATGATTGAATCAACACAAACACTTCACAAATCAAATTCAAACTTGAACAACAAGTTACGGCTTAAACACTTAACTCGGTAATAGCAACGACCTAAGGTTAGGTCGGCTCGGCTTCTAACAAGGCTCGGCTCAACTCAAGCACTTCAAACTCTTCAAACTTTGGCGCGCAAAAAATCTCACGGCCAAATTCAAACAACTCAAACTCTTCTCCAAAAATTCAAACACTTTCTGGACTTTGATCCAAAATGAAATGGATTGAAAGCTTCTAACTTGTTGCAACTTCAAGATGAACACGATGAACACCAACTTCAAAAGTCTTGGCTCCAAGACTCGGCTTAGCTATGATTGGCTAAGTCTAGCTCTGATACCAAACCTGACGCAGCGGATAATTAACAAAACGATAAAGATCGATGAAAATAGCTAACGGTGGATTGAAGATACTGAAATGCCCAAATTCATTGATCACAAAGATACTGAATTCTAGCTACCTTCGACACGTTGATCGCGCACGATACCGTGAAAGAAGATCTACAATTCTTCAAACGTTGATCAAGCGCACTTGATACCGTGAATTGGCTTCAACAATCGTTGAATCGAGCGCACTCGATTAACCGAAAGTGGAGATAAGAGATTACACTCAACTACCAATTTATGATGAAAGCACACAGCAATCAAACAAGAATTTTTTTATTCAGAAATCAACTCCTTCAAAAAGTACAACACGCTCCCTATTTATAGCATTTCACAAATTGACCCTTAAGTCGTTGCCGACTTAACACTCCTCCGACTCACGACTCACTTAAGTCGTATGCGACTTATACAAAAGCGACTCAACTGATTATATCTCCATATACACACATGACCGACTTAACTCATGCCGGCCTACGACTTATCACATACGAGTTAAAGCTTCACCGACTCAGGACCTAACATAGGTACAACATAGCGACTCAACACTTAAGTCGTAGACGACTTAAACACACGGCTTAAAGAAACACAGACTCATCGCAACACTTAGGTCGTATACGACCTAACGGCTCATCATATGTCGGCCACGACTCAACGTACACGACTCAACACTTATTACATCACCTTCACATACATGACCGACTTAAAGATTCTTGAAGGAGCAGCACCTTCCAATGACCCAACTAAGTTAAGTCGTAACCTATTAGAGTTAGGTCATTAACTCGGTACAACTTTCCTTCTAATCTCCAGTTAGGTCGGAAACGACTTAAACCTTCTTCATTAACTCGCATCTCTCCCCCACGTGACCACTTAGGTCGGGAACGACCTATATCTTCCATCTTAAGTCGTGGACGACTTAACTCCTTCTTAAGTCGTGTACGACTTATCTCTTCTCTTCTAGCTTGAGCTGCATCACTTTTTAACTCACCTGCCTCTTTTTATCAAATTCTCATTGGTTAACACTTTACTTTTTAGAAAAATGCTGCTCAAATTCATATTTAAATAATAATTTTATTTTGTAAAATTCCCATTCTCCTTAGATAAATATATAAAACATTTAAGTCCCATACCTTAAATAATTTTATATATTCATCAAAACACTTAGGAAAAATCTTGAAAAATCCCAGATGCACACGGAAATGATTCATTTTCTTCACTAGAAATTTTTTTATAAAATCCATTTGCACTCGGGAATGATTTATATTCTTCAAACCCAAATGGTCATTATTTTTGCCGTAAATAATTTATAATCCAATAATTCATTTTCTTCACTAGAAAATTCGTATAAAATCCATATGCACTCGAGAAATTATAAGAATTGAAACCCGTCTCCAAAATCATATTTTTCATAACATAAAATTTTTCCCATGGCATTTAAAATACATATCATCTCGGTTTTACCCTAAAACCGTGCATATCTCTTATTAAACAACCTTGTTTAAACACTTATAAATCATAACAAGCATATCATCGTTCAATATATCATAAAAAAGATTTATATTTAAATCTAAAACAATTTGATGTAAAAATCAAAATAAAGATATAGAAATTATTATTCACCTTGCTTGAGATAAGGAGATTAGAGATTGTTTGAGATTGATTTTCCTCTAGCTTGAATCCTAAGCTTTTCTTAAGTTTGCTTTTTCTTTTCTAATGGTCGGCCTTGCTTTACCAGGTTGTTAGTATTTTTTTGGTGAAATGAATGTGTAAAACCGAATGAGAATAGTAAAAGGGTGGAAAGTGTGGGCGACTATTTACCCTAATGCCCTTATGTTTATCTTCTTAACCATTTATATAAATTCACTAGTTTAATAAGCACGACCACCTATTTAGTTAATCAACCTCAATCCCCTCATCTACATTATTCTATTTAATTTATTCTAATTAAATTTCCTGAATAATTTCAATAAAATTAAGGGTGTTATAGAGCCCATACATCTTCCCTTGGAAGTATCACCTCTATTGGATCCATACATTCTAGTCGATACTGACTTGTAGTGGTCAGTGCCAATCCAAATACCTAACAAACTCAAGGTCCTTTAGCTTCCTAGAACTTCCCTCTTTCCAATGGTCGAGTCACCAATTCCAGGAGCCTTCTCCTTTGGTTGGAAAAGAGGTCGGTACCGACCTAAAGTGGTCAGTACCAATCTCCATACTTAGCCAATTTTAATGTTTTTGGCTCCTGAAGTGTCTCTCTTGCATTATCCCAAAGCACTCCCTGAAGTCATTTTGCCTTTATCTCGAAGCGCGGTCCTACTGATTAGAACTGAAGCTCCCATGAATAAGATTTCTACTGGGTACCGATCATGGATGAGGCATCCAAACGAACTCTAAACAACTCACAACTAGAAGTATATGCCCCTTCCCTTCTCTAGATTACATCCTCCAACTTTCATCCCACATTGAGTAATTTTGACTTTGGTTTGCCTAAATCGACGACCAATTTCTATCGATCCTAAAAACACTAGCAAACCATATGAAAAAATTAAAAAAACATGTACATATTATCTATAAGAATTCATTCAATATATACAATCCATCTAAACAAGATTAAAATATATAATTTAGCTTAGATCTGGCTTTGTAACAAATGATAATATGATCCAAAAGGGATTGCAAAATCATTTAAAGTCAAATATAATCTCTTTTAAATTCGACTATAAACATCTTTAAGGGTTAAATTAAAGTTTAAAATAATTTTATTATCAAAAATCATGTTAAAATACTAACTTTAAGTATATAAACAAGCATAAGACAGTGAGAGACCAAAATTCAGTCACTTAGTACCTAAATTACCAATTTAGAGGCCTAAATCTTAAGTGAATAGTAGCAAATCCAAATCCGAAACACACGAATATTGAGTCTATAATCCACCTTCCCTAAATCCCCTTCTAATGGAGGATTGGGCTAAGACAAGTAAGGGAAAGATGAAATTTTTGATTAAATTAAGGTTAATATAGGATTGGAATTGTTTTGGGAAAGTGGGAAATGATATATCTTTATCCCATCAACCCCAATTGGGCATAGTTCCTAAAATTAGTTTGTAGGCCTAAGTGTGGACTTAGTTTAATGGTTCACTAATTTATCCATTAGCAAGCAAAACCTATCTAATGGATAAGTCTATGTCTCCTTAAAGATAAGTCCATTTTCTTTTTATGACCACTCTACGAAAAGAGAAACCAGAAGCCAGGTCCAATGGAAGTGGTTTAAGACCCTAATTCAATATCTATCAAAAATTATAGGCCTTGTAAGAATTTCTAGGTCCAAACTGTCCAATAATTATTCTAAGTATGGAAAATGTCCCCATTAGTCATTTTCCAAAGTTTTAGAGTCATATGACCACATCTGAATTAAACAATAATATTTTACGATCCTCCACTATGTTAAAAAAAGTCATTACAAGGTACAAATCAAACACCCAACAAAAGAAGGGTTGAACTCATGCCTATAATTTGAATATAAATTCACTTTCCAAGATAAAAAATTATCTATAATGATCTTTACGTCCCAAAAGCTCAACTACGAGTTAAAGGAGTATCCACAAATCTACTTAACTTCTAGGAAAAATAAATTAGAAATAATCAATCTCAAGTCAACCACTACAAATCAATCATTGATTCAACAAAGGCAAAAATGCCAAATTAATAGCTTTATATTATTCAACAACAAAAAATCATCAATATCTCAAAAGTGCCCCAAAGACTGTGAAATACTAATAGAATATCACATCATGAGCATGAGATAAATATTGCGATCAAAATTCGAGAGGTAAAAGGTAGAAACTAGTAAATTTTATCGAGAATAAGAGAGAAATCTGAGCTTGCTTAGAGCTTTAATGGTAATAGCAGATTTTTATAGAAAAAAAATAAATAAAGACAAATAAAAAGTCTTCTTCTATGTTGCTATTGAATTAATAACATAGCCATTAAGAACATATCAACCATATGACCTAAAAGATCGCTATAAAATAATATTATTTTCAAAAAGCTACCTTGTTGGAAGACAAAATACCTTTACATAGGAAAAGAGAACCATTTTTAAAAGCCTAAATAGCTAGTGCCATGTGGTAGCTGCATTAAATGCATAACAGATCTGTTGCTTTACTATTAAGTCTTTGCTTTCGGTACTTAATAGATTTCGCCTTCAGCACTTGATACATGCCACCATAAGTACCATACAAACTTTACCTTTAATACTTAATATGATTACCCTTACAACACTAATTTTATTGACGCTATGACATTAGCCTTTGACCTTCAATCAACTAAGCCTAAACGACGTTAAATTACTAAGCTTATGACATTAGCTTTTAACATTCAATCTACAAAGCCTTATGACACTCTATCTACTAAGCTTGTAGTGTTAACCTTTGGCATTTAATCAATAAAGTCTTATGACATTCTATGCACTAAGACCATGGCATTAGTCTTAGAAGTTTAATTAACTAAGTCTTATGACACCCTATTTACTAAGCCTATGGCTTTGGCATTCGAAATTCAATTAACTATGTGCTATGACACTCTATCAACTAAGCTTACAACGTTAGCCTTCAACATTCAATCAATTAAAGCCTTATGTCACTTTAGCTACTAAGCCTTACGACATTCAATCAACTATGATTTGCAGTATTCAAGCAACTAGGCCATATGTCATTCAATCAACTAAGCTTACATCGTTCAATCAATTAGTCCTTTAATGTTCGAACTAAACCTCATGGCATTCAATCATCTAAAACTTACAACAATTTGTAAACCAAGCCTTAATGAAATTCAATCTACTAGGCCTTCGAAATAAAAACAACTAAGTTTTCAGGCATATAACTACTTAGCCTTTAACGTTTAGACTTCCAAATCCTTACTATATAATAAGGGTAGACTTCAATATCCTTATTATATGATAATGTTAAGCGTTTGAATCCACACTAAACGATGAGTTTCAATCTTCAAAATCCTCATTATACGATGAGGCTTGACTTTCAAATCCACACTATACGATCATGTTAGTTTTCAAAACTCATGTTCAAATTCTCATTGTATGATGAAAGTTTGATTTCAGATTTCATATTAAAATCCTCACTGTATAATGAGTTAGATTTTTCATATTCATATTCAAATCCTCATGGTACAATGAGGTTAGATTTTCCTATTTGTTTTCAAAACCCTCGATATATAATGAGCCTGGACTTTTAAATCTATTTTTTCAAAGCCTTGCTATATAACAAGATAGATTTTCGAATCCATATATAAAACTCTTGCTATACAAGAGATAAACATTCAATTCAATTAGACGTTGTCAATTCAATAGTAATACGAAACTAATACATATTAGAAAAATAATAAAATAACAGTACAAAATGTGATTTAACTCTTCCTACAAAATCCAAAGTTCACTTCGTATTTATAACATGAAGTAAAGGTTACGGGAATACGTTATACCACAATTTTTACACAGTTATATTCAACCACTAATCGTACAAGCCGATGTTCGACATGAAAATTTCTAAGTATTTTGCGCATGAAGATTGAATGTTCCTAACTTTTAGCTTAAGCTCTAAAGCTCTACTTTCTGTTAACTTCCAACAAAAATAGTGAATATCGATGCAAACATTGTAGATGTCTTCATAGAGCTACCTACGGTAGTTTAGTCCTAAGGATACGCTCTAATACTGAAGCGTATG
This sequence comes from Allium cepa, assembly GCA_030765085.1. Classification (NCBI taxonomy): domain Eukaryota; kingdom Viridiplantae; phylum Streptophyta; class Magnoliopsida; order Asparagales; family Amaryllidaceae; genus Allium; species Allium cepa. The sequence continues at coordinate 1,025,432,805 of CM060928.1, read as the reverse complement.
CAAAGGTTCAAAGGCATCGCTGATAAAGGTCACCCAACCGACCTTAAACTAAAAGCATAAGGCCTTAAATAGGCCCCGACCGAAAGCTTAAACTAAGATAATGTCTCAAAGCTAAAAGTGCTTAAATATGCAACCAAAATCAATGACTAATATGCCCCACAAATGGATCGATGGCACATATAACTTGAAATTACGCAACACATGCAGATCAAGACATCAAAAAGATATATGCAAAATGCCATGTCGGCAATCTATGGCAATTAGCAAGAGAACTAAATATCAATACATTTGTAAATATCAACCACTCTCACATGATAAGTCAGCAATCCAATGTATAAGCTCACAACCAATAATCAAGCTATAAGATTCCTATAAATAGGCATTGATCCCAGTACATTAAGGATCATTTTGGCACCTGCATAATTTAGATATTAATAAAAATGAACTTTCCTATATTATAGCTCTTGGTGAAACTCATAAATGAAAAACTTTGTCAACTAAGCATTGTAATAGCCTTTTGGCTATAGTATAGAACTTTAAAAAAGAAAAGGACAAAATAGATACAGGTGTTCAACCCGAACCGCTATAAACCTCGATGTCTTGACTTTCTACAGTGTTATTTCTAGCTCTATTCAAAGTATGCACTCTTGATTTATTAATCACCTTTTCTTCCCAGTGTTACCCTAAAAGATTTGACCTAACTTCCAATAATCATCCTAAAGCTTTGGCAACCATCCTACCAAATTACCTATAAAAGAAATAAATCAAAGTTAACCCTTTGGTTTTGGGGTGTTGATGTTTAACCATAAATCCGACAATCACATGGCTTCATCCTTAGAATTCAAATTCATAGCTAAAGAATAACATAATTGGTGTGATATTTTGTCTTATATGTATCCTTTAGCGTGTTCCATGGATTCTTCCCCCTTCTGACATGAGAAACTCCTTATGGATCTCATTAAAATCACATACAAAATTAATGTAAGAGATTTATGCTTTAGGTGACCAATTTCTCTATGCTAAGATCTTTCAATTTAATGGGATTAGAAACTAACTTAAAAGCATTCTCTTCTTTAACACTAGCTCCATTTTCAACCTACATTTCCCAAATCTATTATTCCATTAAATTTGTTCATTATGTAACTATTCAAACCTGTTTATCTAGTTATTTCTCTCCAATCTCCATTGATTCGCTTTCTCTGGTACTATTTGTTAGGGTTTCTATGTTCAAACCATAAAATTGCAAAATAAATAATTACCTAAAAATTAGAATCATCCGTGCGATGAAAAGTAGGTTAACACTAAATGAATGTAATAAGAAGCCATTATGGAAAAGAGTAGACAAAATCTGATCAAACTTTTCCATTATTAATTGAAGTCAAGGAGATAAGAGATATTACCAAGATTTTATAATTCAAAATCAAAATACCTAATACATGAGGAATAAAAGACATAGAAAACCATACTTTTTATGGATGCATCTTGTCTCTGGCAACTGCAAAATTTACAAAAGTAGTTTACTTAGGAGTGAAATAATCGTTGGATCTCTTAAAGTAAACAGACATTGAATTAGCATATTTTTTTGAATTCGTTCAAAATTGCATTAGCTCATCGTCTTTAGCTAATATCCTTTTGAAACTAGAAGGCATGCAAGAGAGTAACATTGTCGATTTTAGAACTAAATCGTTTTATTAAATTTGACAAAGATCAATTTTGTGTTACTTTAAACATATATGCAAATTTTATTAAATCATATTTCATATAAGTTTATTTTTTGTTTGATTTGAAAATGTTTTCTAATAAATATAATTTCGAATGCGAGCAGCAATACACACAACATTTATAAAAGTTTAATACATAATATTATAATTAATATATGTATGTGGGTGTATGTGATAATGTATACATAATTATTAGGATTTATAACTGTATATGTTAATAATTTGCACTATATGCGTATATGTTTGGTGTATAATATAAATACATATTATAGAAACATATTATTTATATAATAATGTACACAATACTTTTGGCCTAGTTGATATTAAATTTATTATATGGATATTTAATAGGTATCGATCTGTGCATATCGTAATTTAAATTAAACCAGCAGATCTTAATGATCTATGATCAAATTTGAAAAACCATTTTAAATCAATAGATTTCCAATGATTCATGTTTAATGTGACAAAATTAATCTAATAAAATAGTAAGATAAATAGAATTATATTTATAGTTATAGATACTTAATATACTTTGCTTCAATCAGCATGCTTAATCGAAAATACAACATCAATTAATTAGATCTAATAAACTCTCCATAAAGAGAAATGAATCACACCAAATAATAATATCAAAACCAGAAACAAATTTATATGTGGAAAACATATAATAAACAAATTAAACTCTGCAGCGATTCATAATTTTGAACTCTTCGTATTTAAATATCTGAATTACTTAAATATTTATATCTACGTCAACTGTGTTAAAGTTAATTTTATAGCCTTCGTGAACATGTATTTAATTATGGATAATGATGGTAAACTTGTTCTTGAAATATGTTGACAAAAATATATAGTTCGAAGAAGTATCGATAATGTGACTGAAAATCGTTATACCGATAAACAGCTTTTTACCCAAGATAAGTTACTTGAACTTTCAAGCATGTCTAGTATATTAATGTCACATTAATTAGCAACAAAATCTTTTAGGTTTATGGCTAACTAATTGCTTAGGATGATTTCATGGGTGATGTCACAAAAGATACTTTTTGAAGAAGACTTAAGGGCTAAGTTGAGGAGTGTGATGTGTAAAGTAAGCATCTAGAGAGCAGCAAGCTTTCCTTTTTTGCCACGAAGGTTTAGGAGGTTGTTTCAACTTCTTGTTCACATCTACTTTATCTCTTCATAAGTTAACAAAGTGGTATTGCAAAAGTATAACACAAAACCAACGTCTTTTTCACCTTCTTTCTCTTCTTTTAACTTTCTAAAATCAATGACGATCAACACCAAAATTCAAAAAACTTTAGAAAAAGTCCTTGAAAAACATAACATGGAATAGCTTTTCAAATGTTGAAGGAAGGAGACACAACAAGATATTTCATTTGAAGCCATGAACAACAATAAAAGAGGGAATAATGCCGAGAGAAATTTGGTGGCAAGGGTGTTGTTTCCTTGCTTTTGAATAATGGAAGGAAGTTTTCTTGTGTTCTAGAATGATTTTCTAGGTGTTAACATAGGTTTAGGCGAGTTAACCCACCATTTAAAATTAAATGTTGTGTTTATAATCGTGTGTTAGTATAAGTTAAGAAGTTAACTGATGAAGTTACAACTTTGACCCCTTCCTTTTAAAAGAAAATGATAATTTTATATGTAATATTTTCACTTCTACTACTCTCTACAATACATAACTTGCCCTTAAATTTATGTTTACATGTTTGGTTTGATTGCTTGTGATATGGAAGTGTATGTGGAAATGTTTGAAGCCATAGAGTCGCTATAAGTGCACTTCATAATCCCTTGTGTTTAACTTGTTTAAAATGGCGATTTGTAAATATATTATGAAATAATATGCTTTAGTTCTACTCTGCACTTATATTAATATATATGATAGCAATAAAATGGTTTTGAAAATTACAGAACTTGTTAAACAAAGTTTGAAAATTTAGAAGGCAAGAAAGGTCACTATGTGGACATGCCTTGTTTTTGAGAATTTTAATATGACTTTGAAAACATCCTTAGGGAATTGTTTGCATAGTTATTAAGTACTCTAAGTATAGTACTTATTGCAAAAAAAGAAAGTAAAGTTGTTTGGGTTAAGAAAACCGATCAAATTTTCCATATTTTAAGTATTCTTTGCCTAGGTATCTTTTATAGCACTTAACATTGGAACTATTCTATTCTATGACAGCAACTCTGAGTTCTTGTAGTATTATTTGTTTTATTGTGGTTTTTAACTATTTTATGTGTTCTAAATGAGTTTAAATGATAGTTATGTTTATTATTTTTATAAGATCCTTTTGTGAATGATTAATAACATGTTTTAGAGTATTTCAAGAATAATTAAAAGATGCTCGTGGGTGCAGCATAGTGGAAAGCAAGCTTGGGTTCTGGTAAAATGACATAGGTTCGATTCCTTCCACGTGCTTCCCTATCGTATATAAATTTACTGGGGGGTATGGGGGCTTGGATCAGCGGACCGCTTTACTATACCTTCCTCTAGAATTTATCGGCCCCCCGGGTTCTCTTGGGTTTTTAATAAAAAAAATTAAAATATTAAATACACTTTTAATAATTTTATGTGAATTTTTAAAGTAAAAGGTTTTCTTACATATAGCAGTTATTTTAAAATGATTTTTAGTCAAATTTTAAATTAGTTATTTTTGAATAATATTTTAAATAGGTATTTGAAACAAATTTACAACTATTTTAAAAGTGTATATATAAGTTTGGAAAGGTAAATTAAATAATTTATAAAAGAGAGATGGAATTTATAGTAATAATGTTTTGGTAACATTTGTTTTTAAGCCTTTTGGTTAAACTTTTGAAATAGAAAATCTTGTTAAACAAATTGCAAATATTCTTGTACCTTTGATATAAGTTTTTGAATATATTTTAAAGAATTAAAAGAGTAGAATAAATATCATAGTATTGGTATGCATGTTTATATCATTTATAAATGTATTATATATATGTATGTATGTATGTATGTATGTATGTATGTATGTATGTATGTATGTATGTATGTATGTATAAGTAAGAAAAGGAAGTAAAATAATGCTTCACAGATTTATACGGTTTGAGATCCCCGAGGGAGGACTTATTCCTATAAATCTATATAGATTTTGGAATGTATATTCGAGATACCCCAGAAACAGTCCTGTATATTGTTCGCTTGCTTTGAAAAACAGACCGCTTTAGTAAATGGGGTTTATAATTTGCTTGTGTGATTCGATCTTTTTTTGCTTCTTTGTCTATGGAAAGTATATACTCCTATACTTAGCACTAAAAGCTGACAAAGTAGACATATTCTTTCTCCAAGAGTTGAGAACGATGTGTCAAGGTTGGGCTTTGATGCAACTAGCACTCTAACCAACATTGCTTCACTCTTGACCAAGGGATATTGTAAGTTGAGATGGTTGGAAAGAGTGATAAGTATACGAGAATTAATTTTCATATGCAATCTTTTTTATTCCTATTGAATTTGACCAAAATTAACTTTGAAAATTTCTAGAAGAATCGGGGGAATTCGACCATTTGGTCGTCGGATGCGTCGAACGCATCAGATATATCCTAAACAAAAATGTGACATTTTTTGACTGCGATTGTCATGTTGATATTATAGTGAACATTGCATTGAAGGATCCTTTAAAGAAGACTATAAAGAGATATAACCATAGAAATGTATGCTCGAGTTGATAATAATTTGAAATCCTAAGCAAACTTAACTCATCTTATCACATCTACGCCCTGTACTCATCCAGAACATGCTTTAATTTATCTTCGATAATGAAGCTTATCCATAAGGAGCTTGAACATAAGGATTTTTTCTTTTTAGTCTCATTTTATAACTTATTACGCAAATAGCCTGCTTGCAAAGTAGTATCAAATATAGCCCTATCTTTACTAGCTTAGTATTAAGCTGGCTAAAATACACCGGCGTCATTTTAAATGGTGCCAATGTTGTTCTCTTTTTAAATTTCGGTACATAGTGGGTGACCTTTCAAAAGTCACCGACTACCTTAAACTTGTTTTTGTATAGGCGACTTTTGAAAAGTCGCCAGTGAGCAACTTTTGAAAAGTCTTCCATTTTCCAGAAGTTAAAGCCAACAACATCTCTCCCCTTTCATTCTACACTTTACCGAAGTTTTTAAAAAACCCAAACCAATCTCCATCTTCTCTTTCTGAAATTTCCTACCGGTTGCATTAAATTCAATAAAAACTAGCAATTTCAAAGATCTACTTCAAGAATACCAATATCTTATTACTTCGGATCTACCAAGGTATGAATTCCTAATTCCTAGTTTTTTGGTATATTTGTGATTAAAAATTAAATAATGTTGTATCCATTATTTTTGCAGAATGGCTCCTCATTTTATTTCAAATATATGCTATTATGATGGTGAATTGGTTATATATGATCTATGCGGAAAATATATTGGTGATTCTTACAAATGTGCTAAAGTTCGTAAAGGATTTAACTTAGAACAATAAAAAGAGTTAGTTTACAAAGTAACTAAAATAAAATCGAAAGAGTACAATATTGATTTAGTTCGTAATTAGTCAACCGGTTCTGGATGTAAAGCAGTAAAAATTGTGGACGATGACGATGTTGAATTAATGTTTTCTATGTTTCAAAATTCGTAGATTTGTCAGTTGGAAAACAACCTATATCGGCACCCATAGCCAATTTTGGTGCTGAAGATTATTATAGATTATTGGGGACCATAAATACTTCACAAGGAATTCCATCTCCTAGTTACAGTAATCGGCCTATGAATGTAGCGCAACATGGATAGCAACAAATGTTCCTCAGATATCCTCCTTTTATGAATACGTATTTAAGTGTACAATTTAGCCACCCATATCCAACTCAGGATAGTATTGCATGCATGAGTCAGAGGTAACACATATTTGTACTTACATACAAATCGTATATTATATAATGTATGACATATGGTACAAAATTTTATTTTCATATGCAACGTTGTTCTGCAGCAAGATCCGACCCAAAATAATGTTGGACCACTGTTAGACGATGATTTTTCTATGAGTTAGAAAACCGTCGAACGAATTTAGAAACAAAATAACAGCAAGCGCACGGCGTACAAAAGTTAGTACGTAGCAAGTACGGGCCGATCCACAAGGAGTTGTTGATTCTAAATCTCTATTCAATCAAATTATACCAAACTCGAGGGAATGTTTAAACTAGAAAATGAGAAAGCTTAACAAAAATAAAGTGATAAAAATATGAGAGTTAAATAACAATTTTGAGATAATTTTACTCTCTAGATCATATAGTTCAACAAATTATGAAATTACGATCTCTCTTTTCGGTCATTAGTGAATTTAAATGATGTGTTTATCATAAGTATGACGTATTTGTGCTATAAATTAGCTCAAAATAAGCCATCAAACTACAACACAACCTTTAAATCACTTTTAACTCTCATGAAAAATGACAATGAAGTTGAAAATAAAATCTATTTTAAACATAGCCTATTAACTATTGATTAGACATATAGACCATCAAATTTTAATTTTAGAATCACTTCATTACCATAATCATTTGTAAATGAAGAGGTAACTTTTGTTTGTGATTGTTTAAGCATAGCCTATTTGTTATGAACAACATAGACTATCAAATTCAACATGAAACAATAAATCACATCAACATTCATTTTGCATTAAGCACAAAAAGAGAGCAATAATTATCAAAGTGTTGAAACTAAATAATTAGAGAGCATCATTACCCCTAAATTGAAGGGGTTTAGCCTTTCATATTTGTTATCAAATCAACAAATGTAGCTTACAACATGAATGAAAAAGAAGAGGAAAAAAGAGTTAATTAACAAGAAATAAAACTAATCTACTTGCATTAAAATCAAGCTACACACTAGCATGAAAGGAAATAAACAAGAAAAGAGAAGAGCAACGTATTAAAGTTGCATAAAAAATTTCATAAAAGTAATGGCTGAGTAGCCATGAAAAGAAAAAAGAAGCTTTGATTTATTTTCTTAAACTAAGAGGCTAAAATAAGAGAGTGGAGGGTTACACGAACATATGAGGTATTTATACATGATTTAAAACTCTAATTCACTTTTTTGGGGAATGCCCAAACTACCCTCTTAGTTAGTGTGGTGGCCAAGTAATCATTAGCATCAAATAATCATCATTTAGATGTGCATGAAGCTTTAAACTCTATTAGCATATGCATTAGCCACTAATTTGTACATGAAGGTATGTGGGTAGGGTGGGTCCACCATGATCCATGAAATGAATTATTTCCATCTTTATTCCTTTGTATTCACTCTTGTGCATGCATATATCTTCATAAAGCCACTTGTATTTGAATTTAAATTCCTACAAAATAACATAGAAATTTTCAATTAAATTTTAGAAAATTAATATATGCACAGAAATGACCATTTTGCCCCTGGATGAAGATGAATATGTGACGATTTGAAATAATTTGAATTTTGGTTTAAACAAGTTAAAATACCCAATATGATCATTTATTTAATTTAAATAGATTAAATATGGTGGTAAAAATATGCACGTTTACGTGCACATCAAATACCCCCACACTTATCTATTTATTCGTCCTTGAATAAAGAAAAACAAAGATAAATCCATTTTCGTATGGGGAAAGATTGCATTGAGCATATGCAATAAGTCGTTAAACTTCTGGGTGTCTCCAGTAGGACGAGTGTTGTCTTGTGAGGGTTTTCAGCGGATACTACCCACAAAATCCCAATGCAAGACGAAAATATTTACAAAATGCAAGATTTATTTACAAAGAGATGAATGCCAGTTTTTGAAAATATATACAAATGAAGGGTTTACTTTTAAATTGACACAAATAGGTAAAATATAGGTTTTGGTCATTATCTTGGAAATTTAAGTCATTTACTTGTCAAAATTTGTAAGAAAAATCAAGTTATCATAGCAAATAGACTATAGTTTAACCCGTTGTTTTGGTTGATAACATAGTGTGACTATGAGATAGACCCTTAGTTGATTGTCAAAGTTTATCAAAGTTGTATTTTCATTTCTTTTCAACAACAAATCAAATCAAATAAGTTTAAATGGTGCTTGGATTTCATTTGCTTACTCTCTCTATTTTTTTTTGAAAATTTTATTGATATTTACAATATTTATATATGCCTAACTCAGATAAACTAAGGCCAGATATATCATCCATGCACTGCCTTTCGGACTTATGTGAGGGGAATACAAAGCGTGACGAGTGAAGACACGAGTGTGAGCACCTATCGACTTTAGGCGTTACCAATAAAAGAATTTTTATATACATACACCTAGCTCAGATAAACTGAGGCCAGATATACCGATCATGCACTGTCTTTCGGGCTTACATGGGAAAGGTACAGAGCATGTTGACTGTACACACAAGTGTTTACACCTGTCGACCATAGGTATTAATAGAAAATATTTACATATATACAAATGTTTTATTTTGTTTTTTCCAATTGTTTTTGAGAGAGAGATTTTTTGCAAAATCATCTTAGCACCACTTAACTTAGAAGATAAAAAACAAATGTTATATCATTTACTTTAAATTAACCACTTTTTAAAACTATGATTTTCAATTATGATATATTTCATTATTATCACGTATGAACCTTCCTATATACTAGTAAATCTATCGTTATCTGTAATCAAACTTCATTTTTATTTTTGTTAAGACAAATAAATTTCAAAAAATTTCAATTTAAAAAACCAAAACCATATATTTATCCTATAGTGTTTCTTTAAAAATAAATAAAAAAAATGCTTAAAAAATATCTGAGATTTTTTTTCGTTTTTTTTCTTTGTTTTGGAAAGAAAATGTAAAATTTAACCATGAAAAAAATAAAAATTACTATGAAAAACTAAAAATGAAGTGAGACCCCCCTCCCCCATACACTTGATTTTGACTGTGTCCCCACAGTCAACCCAAGCGGAAGGAGAAGAATAAAACAAAAATAAAAAGATGACTTATATTTACATGAAAATGAGTGATATTTACACGAGATCAGAAAGTATATAGTCAAAATGTAAATGAAATGGTCTTCCAAAGACTGATTCATTTGTCTCGTCAAATATGCGAGACACGGCTTAAGCTCGGAAAACCAAACCATAAATGATGTCAAAGTTGAATGTTGATTTGGAAAAAAAAATTCATTTTATTAAAAATCGTACGAGTTGTTTAGTTTTTGATAATTTTTGGGGTAGATAAAACGATTATTTGAAGTTCATGTTTATTTTCACTAAATTGAAATTCAAGCTTATCATTGAAAACTTCTTCAGAATTATCGATTTCAAAATTAAAATGGGGATTTAAATCTTCCCCTTCGGATTTCAATGACTCATCTTCAAAAAGTCCATATAATTCGTGTTAATTAAATTCGTCTTTCTTTGTTGGATTATCAACAACTTCATTGCGTATATCTTGTTCAAAATTCAAAGTTGTTTTATTCAAATTTTCAAAATCGGAGAAAGGAAGCTTGAATCTCAAATCGAGTTTCTCACCTTCAAAAGAATTGAAATCCAGCTCAATTACCGTATTTTCAACATTAAGATTTTTGTCTTCAATTTCAAAAGTTGTTATTTCAAAATAGTCAAATTGGTAAAAGATGGATTGTCACTCAACTCTTCACACGTTGGGATTTGAGTTTGTTGGTCGTGTAATTTTTTGTATGTTTAAATCAACAAATCCCCGTGATCATTGTAGATTTCATTCATTTGCTCAACAAAATACAATTTATAATTATTAACTTGAGAATTTTCGATTTGGAGTTGTTGAGGACAGAAATTGTCAATCGGAACATTATTGAAACTATTCCCATTGCCAAATTCATTTAAAAAGTGGTTCACATTTCCATTTTGAGTTTGAAATTCATTTTGGAGTATGAAATTGAATTGGCATGGGTTATAATAAAAAACATTTGAATTTTGAAATGAATTCAAATTTTGATTATTTTGAAATCCTTGACTTGCGTTATTGCACAAATCGTTCAAAAGTTGAGAATTTGTTTGATTTTTAGTGTAACGAGTTCAAGTAAAGATTCCATTCTTTTTGCAAAAGTTAAGATCGATCGTTATTTTGAAAATTTTGGGGTGCAAAATCAAATTGTTTTTACAATAGTTGTTACTAAAATATCCAGAAGAATTTGGTGTGAAATAATATGAATTATATTGATCTTCACAACTATCGTAAAATCATGTGAATATGGAAACTCGGTCATTTTTAAGAATGTTCTTTTTCTTTTTTGGATTTTTTTATAAAGAAAAATTATTTACCAAAAAGAATTTATTTTTTGTCAAAAGGGAATTTTTTTTTTTTTGGTTTTTCAAATTTTTTTTTATTTGTATGAAAAAATTCAAAGGAAAAAAACTAAGTTAAGAATATTTACAATTTTATTTTAGTTTAGGATTTGAATTTTTTTTTCAAAATATGCATGAGCTATGCAACTATATAAATGCAAGGTTAATTATGTATTATTTATCCTAACCAAAATTGTACAATCACACATCGCCTTAAGTCAACAACATAGTTCTCAGCCAAGTAACAGGTAGGATTTATCAATGTACCATGAATCGCCGTAGCAATGCAGCCGAAGTTTTAAGTATCTTCAGAGAAACAATTAAGTACAATATTTATGAATCACCGTAATATTTATTACTGATTATTGCTCTGCCTTAGCCTAGACACCAAGAAATCAAATTGTTCAAATAAGACAAATTGTCAATATACAATCAAACGTTATTGATGTCTAATCATTATTGTTAGTCAAAAATGAAATGCAAAACTGAAATTAAACGTGTATTAACAATGCAACTACGAATGGATTTTTGTTTTTTTTTTGAATTTTTTTTAAAATGCAAACAACCAACAATACAAAACGAATAAAAACAAGGGATAAGAGTGCAATTTTTTAAGCAAGCAATTTATTTGGCAAGCAGAGCGGTAGTTTTCAGCAAGCTATTCTTCTCCTTGCGATTTTCTGCTATGGCAGCCTAAAAATAAAAACAAGATATATATACCATTTTTTTATCAAATAAGAAACTAAAATGAATGAAAAACACAAAAAATTAATTAAAAAAATTGAAAACACAACACAAACGAAAGCGGAACCAAACCCTTTTTTTAAATCGAATGCAATGCAATGCAACACAATTTTAACTAAAAAAACAAAGAAAAATAAAATAAAAACAGAAACTCTTTTTTCTAAGGGAGAATTAAACAAAGACAAAGGAAATTTTATATACATACACACTCAAAATAGCCCACTTCTTAAAACCCAGCCCAAAGAAACAACAAAATCAAATGATCAGAGCTTTGCAAATCAAAATACCAAAATAAACAAAATCAAAATCAAACTAAAAAAAATTCGCATCCACTTTCATTCATCAAAATACCAAACAAAAGCCATGCATGTCTCGAATTTCTAGTCTAAATCGATTTTCTACGTGGTTCGTGGTTCGAATATTGTTGAGATATCGGTCCAAGGCAATTGGCTTGAAGTCGCTTGGGGCGATGGATTTTTTGTTGTAAATTTTCAAAGAGCTTTTGGGGTTTGAGTTTTGTTTTGGAAGAGTAGAAGAAAAGAAAGAAGAAAAAAAGAAAGTAAAGTCCCACATTGTAGAAAAGAGGAGACCATACTTGTATAATTATAGCTCTCTCAAGTGGATGTTGGGGCCTTGGGGCTCCCACATGTATGCTTTGTTGTGAGGAGAGAAGTCATGCAACACCACACGTGCACCGCCGCCGTCCGTCCGTCCGTACGACCGAACCGGGTCGGGCCGTGTGCGGGTTTCGGGCTTGGATCTAAAAATATTTTTGGATCAAAATATGAAACAGTAAGGGACCAGATTTCAGCGCTTTAAGGACCCAGAATCGGAATTCAGAATTTGAATGATGGCGGGAATTTGTAACGTTTTCTGAACGTTACAAATATGAATAGACGTGACGTTTGATTTTTGAACCCGTTCGTAACGGTTGCGAACCGTTGCTAACGGTCGCGATGCTATGCGAATGGACACCTCTTCAACACTTTAAATAGCAACGCCCAGAATTCATTTGCAACAGTTTTGATTCCTCTTCTTCCTCCCAAACGGTTCTGCGACGCCCTTAATCCGCTGCTCTGTTTTGTGACACCTCCAAGGTGTTGCAAATTCAGAAACCGATGCAGAATTGTTCTCTTCTTCCTCCTCATTCTATCTTCTACAAATTGCATCATCAACAACCGTTCTGAAGTGTTCTTGGTCGGATCAAAGTCGTACAAAATTTGAATCCGATTACGCTGTTATAGGGCTTCATTGAATCCTGAAAGTCGATAGTTCGATAACCCTGTACCTGGTGGGTTCAACTGTTGTCTAAAAAATCTATTCCATAGATCCTTGAAGTCGGAAGTACAACATTGTCTTCATCGCTATCGCCGTCAAATTCGTCTCGAACCGCAAAAATCTCCAGCAAATTTTAGACAACAGCGTTCAACCATGGAAGGTTTGAGCGCTCTGCAAGTTATGAATCAGCATCTAACTCGATTGGAGCGTTTTGATGGCGACAATTTCACTCGTTGGCAAGAGACAATGAAATTTTTCCTGGTCACCATCAAGTTGTTCTACATTTTGGAAGATGACTTGGAAGAAATCCCAGAGGAAACTGATACAGATGATGATGCTCTAAAAGCTAAACATGCAAAGCGCAAAGAGGACGATTTCCTATGCAGAGGCCATATTCTGAATGTGTTATCTACCCCAGTCTATAATGCTCATAGGACCTTAGAAACGGCGAAGACACTCTGGACTGCTCTGGAGAATAAGAACCGCATATCCGAAGCAAGTAATAAAAAGTTTCTTATTTCTAATCTTATGGATTTCAAAATGGTCACTAATAAGTCCATCATTGGACAAGTAAGCAAAATCTTACTGTTGGTGAATCAACTTAAAGATGCTGGAATTGATCTCCCTGAATCTTTTGTTGTTGGAGTTATAATTTCCAGACTTCCGCATAGTTGGAATGATTATAAGAAAAAGATGAAGCATGCGGAAATGGACTATAATTTAGACGGTTTACAGCGTCATCTTCGTATTGAAGAAGACTCTCGCAAACGCGATTTAGATGATAATCCGCAAACTGAGTCCCATTCTAAGGCAAATAATGTTGAAATTACTGATAAATTAAAGCCAAAGAATGAAACATAGTTCAAGAAAAATCATTCCAAAACCAACAACAAAAAGAAAAGTGCTTGTTATTTTCGTAACAAGCCCGGCCACTATGCTCGGGACTGCCGTCAGCAGAAGAAACAACAAAAAGTGAATGTGGTCGAAGACTCGCTTATGGCTGTAGTGCAAGAGGCAAACTCCGTCAGTGGCAATGATAATGATTGGTGGTTCGGTACTGGAGCAACCATTCACATTTGCAAAGACCGTAATCTGTTCAGGAGTTACGAAGAAAATAAAGGAGAAGCCGACGAAGTTACTGGAGCAAATAAGGTTCCAAGCAAAGTTCTGTGAAAAGGCACTATGGAACTTCCTCTCACCTCTGGAAAAGTTCTTACATTAGTCAGTGTATTTTATGTACTTGATATGTGCAAGAATTTGGTCTCTGGATACCTTCTTAACAAAGGAGGATTCAAGATGGTGTATGAGTCTAATAAGCTAGTGTTGTCTAAGAATGGTAAATTCATTGGACAGGGATACTCTTGTAACGGAATGATTAAGTCGAATCTAATAAAGAAATCTTCTATTTATAATGTTGATTCTATTAACTTATGGCATAGTAGATTAGGACATGTTAATTATAATTCCATTAGAAATATGAATAAATTAGGATTAATTTCTGATTGTGATTTAAATGCCATCTCTAAATGTGAAATATGTGTTCAAGCAAAAATACACTGGAAATCCTTTAAATCCGTAGAAAGGAAAACTGGTTTGCTTGATTTGGTATATAGAGATGTGGGTGACTTAAAAAGTCATATCACCTATGGTGGTAACCAATACTATATAACATTCATTGATGATTATACTAGATATGCATATGTGTATCTAATGAAAACTAAAGATGAGGCTTTTGATAAATTCAAAATTTACAAAGCAGAGGTCGAAACACAATTAGGAGTTAAAATTAAAATATTACATTTAGATCGTAGTGGTGAATATTTCTCAAATGAATTCACCTTGTTTTGTAAACAACAAGGTATAATTCACTAACGTACTGCTCCATATACACCACAACAAAATGGTGTTGTTGAAAGGAAAAATAGAACTTTAGTAGAAATGGTTAATGCCATGCTCATAAGTTCTAGTTTACCTTATAACCTATGGGGTGATGCTATGTTATCTGCACGTTATATTTTAAATAGAGTAACACTTAAAAAGAATAATATTTCTCCTTATGAATTATGGTATAATAGAAAACCTAACCTAACTAGACTTAAAGTTTGGGGTTGCTTAGCATATGTTAGAAAACCAGACACTAAACGACCAAAGTTAGGAAATAGAGCATTTAAATGTGTTTTCATAGGATATTCACTTAATAGTATAACTTATAGATTTATTATTCTTGACACCCTAGAAGTTATAGAATCTGTAGATGTAGAATTTTTTGAAAATCAAACTGTTGAGATCACATTGAGATCATCTAGTCCAGAACCTAGTCTGACTATTGATATCAATGACGATGATTATGCTTCTGCTCAAAACAGCAAGGAAGTGTCAGTACCAGATAATAGTACTGAACAACGAAGAAGTAAAAGAGCAAGAATAGAGAAGGACTATGGTCCTGACTTCATTACATATCTTGTAGAAGGCAGTAAGGACGAAGTCCTTAATGTGACTAAATATGTAATGAACATCGATGACGATCTCAAAACTTATTCTGAAGCTATGAGTTCCAGAGATTCTAATTTCTAGAAAGAAGCTACCAATGATGAAATGAATTCCATAATGTTAAATCAAACTTGGGTTTTAACAGATTTACCTCCTGGTGCTAAACCAATAGGATGTAAATGGATATTCAAGAAAAAGTTGAATACAAATGGAACCATTGATAAGTTTAAAGCCATATTAGTTGCTAAGGGAAATAAGCAAAGATATGGAGTAGATTATTTTGATACATATGCTCCAGTTGCTCGCATATCTTCTATACGCTGTTTAATTGCACTTGCATCAATTCATAAATTAGTCATACATCAAATGGATGTAAAGACTGCTTTTCTAAATGGAGATTTAGAAGAAGAGATATATATGGAACAACCTGAAGGTTTAAAAACCCTAGGCCAAGAAAAGAAAGTTTGCAAATTAGTGAAATCTCTTTATGGCCTGAAGCAAGCTCCCATGCAATGGCATGAGAAATTTGATAAAATTGCACTGTCATATGGATTCATTATAAATGATGCTGATAAATGTATTTATAGCAAATCAGATAACAATGCTATTGTTATAATATGTTTATACGTTGATGACATGCTAATATTTGGTTCCAATATATCCTGTGTGAATGAAATTAAAAAGTTTATGTCTTCTAAATTCGATATGAAAGATCTAGGAGAGGCTGATGTAATTTTGGGAATTAAAATTTTTAGGAAAGAGGGGGAGTTATTACTAACTCAGTCTCATTACATAGAGAAATTCCTACAAAAGTATGGTTATTACGATGACAAACCAGCACCAACTCCGTTAGATCCTAGTATTAAATTAGAAAGGAGCACTGGACGTACTATCTCTCAACTAGAATATTCCAGTGTTATTGGGAGTCTTATGTATGCTATGTATTGCACTAGACCAGACATCGCACATGCTATAAGTATATTAGGTCGATTTACGAGTAACCCAGGTTTCGAACATTGGAAAGCCATTTCCAGAGTTATAGCTTATTTGAAAGGAACCATTGAATATGGTTTATCTTACAAAGGATATCCTGCTGTAATAGAAGGATATAGTGATGCAACCTAGAAAAATGTAGAATCCAAATCCAAGTCTACAACTGGATGGATCTTTACATTAGGAGGCGCTGCTGTGTCTTGGGCTTCCAAGAAGCAGACCTGTATTTCTTACTCAACAATGTTGTCAGAATTGATTGCATTAGCAGATGCATGTAAAGAAGCGGAATGGCTTAGGAATTTATTAATGAAATCCCTTTGTGGAAGAAGCCATCTCCAGCAATCATGATTAACTATGACAATCAAGCAACGATATACAATGTGTCTAATTAGACATATAATGGAAAGTCTAGACATGTGAGTCTAAGACATCAAATGGTGAGACAGTTCCTCAAAAGAGGAGTTATAACTGTTGACTACATAGAACGAAGAAAAACTTGGCTGACCCACTTACAAAAGGTCTTCCAAAGGCAATGGTTTCTATAAAGTCACAAGAAATGGGACTAAGGTCTGTGAATGAAGGTTGATCATCCTTAACAGAAACCCAACTTATGTCTTGAAAAGGACAGACAAAGTTCAATGGGTACCAACAAGTTAAGAGAATGGTTATGGAACACTAAATAGATATTCCCATAATATTTAGTGTTGGATTTTGCAAGAACAAAGGACGAATATGTATCCTTAATAAGTCTAGAAACCTTAAAAGGTGTATAGCGAAAACACCTTAAGAGACTTACCTATATGAGTATGGAAATCAGGCCGTTTCCTAGGAAAGTAAGACCGCTTTCTAAGTTGACTCATGAACCTGGATTTAAGCACATGGCCATTAACGTGATGAGCAATACAGAACACTTTACCTAAGGAAATCAACATGTGTGATTGCTCTGGTTTTATCATTAGGGATACTTGGTTCAAGATTCGTTCACCATAGAATCTCGATAAGGCTTTGAATGGTTTACACTATGTAAAGGTTCAAATCCAAAAGATACCTTTTATTTATGTGTTGTTTTCCACGTTGATGCATAACTTGATCTTAGAACTACATATGCTTGATCCCATTTGGGTATGTAGGAAGTCACTCTAGTGATGCAGCCGTCCTATTTATTTATTATTTTGAAAATTGGGGGAGGTTGTTGTAAATTTTCAAAGACCTTTTACGGTTTGGGTTTTGTTTTGGAAGAATAGAAGAAAAGAAAGAACAAAAAAAGAAAGTAAAGTCCCACATTGTAGAAAAGAGGAGACTATACTTGTATAAGTATAGCTCTTTCAAATGGATGTTGGGGCCTTGAGGCTTCCACATGTTTGCTTTGTTGTGAGGAGAGAAGTCATGCAACACCACATGCGCGTCGCTACCGTCCGTCCGACCGAACCGGGCTGGGCCGGGTGCGGGTTTCGGGCTCGGATCTGAAAATATTTTTGGATCAAAATATGAAACAGTAACAGGCCAGATTTCAGCCCGTTAAGGACCCAGAACCGGAATTCAGAATTTGAATGATGGCGGGAATTTGTAACGTTTTCTGAACGTTACAAATATGAATAGATGCGATGTTTGATTTTTGAACCCGTTCGTAACGGTTGCGAACCGTTGCTAACGGTCACGACGCTTTGCGAATGGACACCTCTTCGACACTTTAAATAGCAACGCCCAGAATTCATTTGCAACAGTTTTGATTCCTCATCTTCTTCCCAAACGGTTCTGCGAGGCCCTTAATCCGCTGCTCTGTTTTGTGACACCTCCAAGGTGTTGCAAATTCAGAAACCGTTGCAGAACTGTTCTCTTCTTCCTCCTCATTCTATCTTCTACAAATTGCATCATCAGAAGTCGTTCTGAAGTGTTCTTGGTCGGATCAAAGTCGTACAAACTTTGAACCCTATTACGCTGTTATAGGGCTTCATTGAATCCTGAAAGTCGATAGTTCGATAACCCGTTTGTACCTGGTGGGTTGAACTGTTGTCTGAAAGAATCTACTCCATAGATCCTGGAAGTCGGAAGTACAACATTGTCTTCATCGCTATCGCCATCAAATTCGTCTCGAACCGCAAAAATCTCTAACATTTTTGGAGTTTCTATGTTGCTCGAAGGTGATTCGCGCTACCGAGGTGGTAGGCGATGAAGGTTGCTTTCGATGCTTGCGGCTGTTCGGGTGTTCTGGGTGGAATCGCGGTCGCTACTAGGTTCGTGATTTTCATTGCTCGCTTGGTCACGATGATTGTCGATGTGGCTCCTGTTTGAGGGATGGCGATTGCGGTTCTCAAGTTTGGTTCGAGGCTAGTTGCAAGGTTATTGATTCAATCGAGTCTTCAATTGTTGGTGATGGTTGCAGACTGTAGCATTTTTGTCTTTCTTTTTTTTGGAGTGGTTTGAATTACGGAGGAAGATGGCAGTGGCGAACGATGATGTCAGTGATGCAGTGGAGTTCGATTGAGTGATGATGTCAGTGTTCGTCGATGGTTGCAGGTGGAGTTTTGGTGGTTTGCGATGAGGATGTGAAGTGAATTGTGTTATTGGTGGTGATGTTTGCAGTAATGAGGCTCGGTTTGTGCCTGGAAGTGAAGTATGGTCAGAGAGAGTGAAGACTGATAAGAGATGGAAGGTTGGCAGCTGTCAAGTGGATGTCGAAGCAGCTTTGGTTGATATCTGGTCGAGTACAGAGGTAACAGCGCAGTATGGTGATGAGGCAGTTGGAACTGATGGTTGCTTTAGTGGATGGTCAGTAGTTGCAATCGATTGGTGTCGTGTAGTCGGTGGCTGTGATGAATCTGCTATGATGTTGGTGTCAGTTAGCAACTGATGGTGTACTAGAGTTATTGTGGAGTAGTGGCCACTGGTGGATGTTCTTTCTGGTTGTTGAATGTCGGCAGTGGTATTGAGAAGGTGATATGGTAATGTCTTGAACGACAGTGGATGTTGACAGAAGTGTGAGCGGTGTAGTTTGTTGTGTGCAAAGTGTGCACAGAAATTTTGTGAAAATGTATTGCAACTGAAATGTGTAAATGAAGTTTGTAAAAAGAAACGTTGAAATGGAAGATCATTTTTTTTAAACAGGAAATTTTCCTTAAGGACACGCTTTAGGCTTTTTTTGGATGTAAGACGCCCCGTCAATATTATTCTCTAAATGACAAATTATCATTTTTCCCTTCCAGCCCAATTTCGCGCGCTTATTCTTCTTCTTTCTTTCGATCAAATTTCTTGGTCGCAATCAAATATCTTTCTCGCAATTAAAATATCGATCAGATTCGATCGTATATTTCAATTTTCTCCTTCTGAAAATTGTATTTCATCGATCATTTTTTTTACGTGGGTTTGTTGATCTCGTTCTTTTCATATTTGTATCGTGATCTCGTTTTTCTTAGGTATGCTTATATAATTCTGTTTTTTTCTATTCGAGTTAAAAACAATTGTCCGTGATTTTGAATTGTGTTCATTTTTACGAATGATATGCAGTGTTGTTGTTCTCATTATTTATTCGTTCGTCGATGGAAAATTGTGGAAGTAGCAGTTGGTTTTTTATTATTATATTCGTTTCTTTATGCTGTGTTGTATTCTAATTAGCTTTTCATTTAATTTATCTTGCATTTTCTTGCATTAATGTTGGGATGATTGGAAAAGTATCGTTGATTGGGTAGTATTTAAAGTTGTGACAGAGTGGAAAACTATCGTATTTTAGGTTCAGTTTCTGCATATCATTTTTATTTATTTTTATTATCAGTACTTAGGTATCAGTTTTGTCTACTGTAGGTATCAGTTTTGTTAAATTGAATAATTACTGTTCTAAATTGAACATATTTTTACTAATGTTTATTTTTAATTTTTTTTTGGCAGCGGGGATAACATCCTTCTTTGTTTGTTTGTGTTGAATAATAACACTTTTAGCACTCTATTGTTTATTGGTTGCTCTTTGTATGATTTGAAGAATGAGATATGTCGATTTTGGTCTCAATTAACTCCTTCTTCTATTCAGATTTCTTATGTACTTGAGGACAAAGTTATTATGGTTGACACTGATTCTGATATTCAGCGCATAATTTGTTTTCAGTTATACAAGAAAAGTTCTTTCTTTGGTTTTATTGATAAGGTTAAGGGTTCTGAATTCGAAGTTGTTGATGGTGCTTCTATTTCAAGTTCATCCTATGTTCGTGCTTCTTCATCTTCTACTGTATCTGTCTGTTCAAATATTGTTGTTAATGGTAAAAGTTATTTAAAAGATATGTTGAGGAGAGGGTCGACATTAAGCATTTTCGATTTTGTTGGTTTTTGTTTTGGAGGAGCTGAATATTTTAGAGAGTTTTTGATGGCATATCAACTTCAAAAGAGGTATGAATTAGTATTTTTAAATAATTGTGCTACAAAAATTACCGTGATTTTCTCTTCATATAACGATGGTTGTCTTTTCAAAGTCCATGGTTCCTGTGATTCTAGAGAATTGAAAAGGTTCTTTATGAGAAATTTGGTTCTTGATCATTCATGTGGGGCTGGTCTTAGACATGTGAATAATCCATGTATATCTAGTTCGTTTGTTAAATCGATGATTATTGACGAGATCTGCGATTGTCCAAGTAAAAAGCCTAAGGATATTATACTTGACTTTAAAAGAGAATACAATTTTCAGTTGTCTTATGGTTATGCTTATCATGGGAAACAACTTGCATTGATGGAGTTGCATTGTAATGATGTTTTGTCTTATACTGATTTGAGTTGGTATTTGGAAGCAGTGAAGAATTCTAATGCAGATAGTTATGTTGATATGGATGTTGATCCTTGTAGTAATGAATTTGAAAGGGTTTTTATTGCTTTTGGCACTTGTTTATTTGGTTTCAAGTATTGTCGTCCTACGATATTCTTAGATGCTACTCACTTGAAGGGACGCCCTGGTATGTTGACAGGTGCTACTGCAAAAAATGGTGATCAATGTATGTATTCGTTTTCAGATTTGAGTTATTTGTATTGAGATCATAATACTTGGCATAATCATTAATATACATTTTTATCATAATTTGTATTATGTTCGTATCAGTTTTAAGAATTGTAGTTTATAAGTAGCAAGTTTCTAGTATCAGAATTTTCATTGTATTGAATTGTAAGTTTGTATTTGGTATAATAATTTCATACTGCTAAACAGGAGATTAGTATCAGTTTGTGTAAAACGTTAGTATCAGTTTTAAGTAAGTATGTTCATATATGATATCATTTATAATTATGTAGTATTGAAATTTCCTATGTATCATAATATATGTCAATTTTTGTTTCTTTGTTGTTTTAGAATGAAGATTATTGTGCATAATGTTGTGGTTATCAATATTTTTATAATGGTCATTTTAGGTTTTAGGTATCAGTTTTGTTACTGTCAGTATCAGTTTTATGAATTGTTTTATATTTATGGTCGTAATTACTTTTAGTTTTTTTACGAATTATTTTTGCATTTGCAGGTTTCTTCCCTTTAGCTATGAGGGTAGTTTCTGTAGAAAATGTGGATAACTGGACATGGTTTTTGAACCATTTAAAACAAATGCTTCAAGAAGAGCGTACTTTAGTTTTTATGTCAGATCGGCACCAAGGTTTGCTTTCAGTTCTTCGTGACATTTTTCCTCCAGATTATCACAGTTATTGCTATTTGCACATGGAGCAAAATCTTCTTTCAGCGGTGAAAGCCAAAAATGCAAATGTGTCTATTGTTGATCTATTCAAAATGTGTTCTAGAGCTTCTAATCTATATGAATTTGAAGGAGCATATTATAAGTTTTGTCAAATTGGTGGTGTTGCTGGTGTGAATTTTTTAAAGGATAAGCCATTTGATAAGTGGGTTGATTTATTTTTTCCAGGGAAACGTTGTGGTGAATATAGTTCCAATGTTGTAGAAAGTTTTAATAGTTGGATTTTAAATGAACGAGCATTACCTATTACTTTTTGTTTAGATGGTATTCGTGTTAAGATTATGGAACAAATGGCTAGAAGAAGAGAAGAATGTCATTTGTGGAGAACAAGTCTTTGTCCTTCTACGGAGTTACATTTAAATGAATTGATTGAAGAAGGATTTGTATGGGATGTATATAAATCTTCAGATTTTGCTTTTGAAGTGAAAGCTCCAAACTCTCATTGTGTTGATTTGATGGAGCAGGTTTGTAGTTGCAACACGGGATTTCCTTGTGCTCATGCTATAAAGTGTATGAACAAGTCTAAGTTGTATGTATATGATTTTATCGAGAATTATTTCATTGTTGATGCTTATCGATGTTCTTATGCCAATGCTATAAATCCTATTCCAAATTATGATAGGCCTATTGTTGATGGTAGCATTCAAGATGTTATCAAGCCACCAAAGGAGAAACGTGGCGCTGGTAGACCATCAGTGAAGCGCAAAGGAGGATTTTCATATTTTCATAACAAGCAAAACAGATGTGGTGAGTGCAAGCAATTTGGTCATAATAAACGGAATTGTCAAGCTTCAAAGAGGATATGATTTTATTTTACATTTTTAATTTGTTCAGAGTAATAAGTGTATGTGAGACTTGTTTCAGTGGTCTATAGTAATTGAACCTTTTGTTATTAATTTGTATTTAGTATAACATATTATGAAATTAATATTAATTTCAGTTATTTTAGTATAGATGATAGCATCAATTATTTGTTTTTGCAGTATCAGTTATGTTGTTTGTTTTTACAAGTTTTGGTACCAGTATCATTTTTACAGTATCACTTTTTACAGTAGCAGTTTTTATAAGTTTTTACACGTATCAATTTTTTTAAGTTCTGGTATCAGTTTTTACAGTTTCAGTATCACTTAGCTTTGTTGGAGATAATGATTGGTTGATTGGATATAAACGGCTTTATTATCAGTTTTGGATGTTGTTAGTATCAGTTTCATGTATTGTAATACGTACTAGAATCGACATCAGTACTACTAAATAATTAGAATGATATCTGGTGTTTGCAAAACCTGAGACCTGCACTAATTGTTGTTTCATAAAGTATGTTGAGTGTAAGTTTTAACAAAACCGATACTATCAGTCATAAGAACTGATGCCCAGTTACTGTTTTGTTTTGAAATATTATATGAAATTTGATAATATCATTATACAACTGATAGTTGCATCATAAAACTGATAATATTATGTGGGATCCATAGTTGGATGATAGAACATACACTAGTTAATCTTGTTATAATATAAACAACAGGAAAAGAAAAGAACACCAACCACAGCATATCATTCCAGGAGATCAATATTGTTTTTACAAGTAAAAGCAGCATTGTTTTTTTTTTTTTTTTTGAAACTGGGTACTTATATTTACAAAGTAGGCAGCACACAAGTCTGCAAGAATCATCATGGCGCACAGTTTAATATGCCAGAGGCAGGGATCGAACTGCCGACCTTGTCGTCAACAGCCTGGCGTTTTACCACTGCACCAAGGCCTGACAAGCATTGTTTTAATAACAGAACAACGTTACTTCATAAGTATGAAATTGCAACAGAACATCATTACCTGACAAGTATACATTTCAACAGAACAACATTACTTTGCAGGTACCAAATTTAATTGTGAAATAACGCAATGGGAATTCAGTTCTTTTTTTTTTCTTTGTTCTTCTAGGCTTGACATGTATTCAGAGAAACTCTAGCAGTGTTCACCATCTGTTAATATTCCATTACAATCCTTGCTCTTGTTGATAATACTTCTTTCTTTTCAATTTTTATTGGTGTCCTTATTTTGTTCAGCGAAATGATGAATATCATTACAAATAACCCACAGTCAAGCTTGTTGAAACCAAAATGTAATACTAGTATCAATTTGCATCTGTTGTATTAACTGGTTTATAATTAATACAAATATTTGAATTTCAGAGATAATGGTACAAGCATATAGTATGCTTTGAATTTAAATATTTAGCAGTCTTACTTACTAGCACACTAAGTATTAATTTCTGCAGGTATCAGTTTGTTTTTTGTAGGTGTCGGTTTTGTTTCTGTAGGTATCAGTTTCTTTTATGTAGGTATCAGTTTTCTTCCTGTAGTGACTGTTTATTTCTGAATTAAAAGTTTATTGAATTGAGAGGTAATAATTTTCAATATTTTTATTAAGAATCAAATTCAATTAAACATAAAAGGTACACAATGATGTATAGAAGTATGTATGGAAAATTATAATGCAAAAACATAGATAGTTTGAATATTGAGGAACTGTCAATTGATTATGACTAATAGTTTCGATTGTATTGTTTATTTTGTTCTCAGTAGATAACATTTTTACGAAAAGAAAAACTTACGTGTCTTCTGCTTACTATGCACACTTTATTTGATGCATATCATCTTGTTTCACCACCATGTCTGTTATGTTATTTCTTTTCCAGATTTCTTGGAGCATGTCCTCTATTTCATGTCTCTAAAACAGGTAATATATTAAAATTTTAGGTCATATTCACCATGATAAGTATTTTTTAATAAGGAAGAGAAATCTCATACCAATTTTGTAGCTTCTTTTAAACTGGAATTGTTTCTTTCGTTTGATCTTCTAGGGCGGTTAGAATCAACATGGCACCATTGCATTGTTGGGTATGTTAAAGTCACTAATGTCCAGTAGTTCTCCCATTGCGAAAGAAAATATACACTTTCTGCAAATTTGTCTTGTACAATAGATTCTAGCATAAGGAGGACAAGACTTTTTTTCACACCCTTTATATCACACACATTTGCTTTCTGTTTAATATGAAAATAAGTTATGATTTAATAAATGAAGCAATTATTATGTACTTGAATATTAAAGTTTTATTTACCGTCATTGCAGTTGTGAAAGCATAGTTGTGTTCTTCCAGTCCACATTTTGAAATATACCAATCTATAATCTGTGTTAAAATCAGAAAAGTATAATTTTTTTTTATTGATGAAGCAATATTAAATTGTTAATAGTATCAGTAATGTTAATAGTGGCTGTGTATGTTGATAAGTATAAAAATAATAAAGCATCAAGTGAATTTAAGTATGTTGTGGATTTGGGTATCATTTTTTTATTTTTGTATTAGTGTTGATGTAAAGAAAAAAAATATTACGTACCTGCCTGTCTGTGTCGTTTCCTTCTAGTAGATGTTTTAGTGCATTCTTTATTATGACACAACCTCCTCTGATTGTGTCATTGTCTTCTCATGCCAATACACTATTTTGATAAAAACAATTTGTATATGTTAGATAAACTTAATTTCATATTTAAAATTTATATACATATTTGTACACTTACTTTTCTGATGATATCGTTAATGAAAAGAAAGTTTTGATCACATCTTGTTATTCAGTATTGAGATAGATCAAACATTTGCAATGTCCAAGCCCTATCTCTGAAAGTGTTGGCTATATTATTGCAAGTGGCTTTGGACTATTGTCTTGTTCACTTTTGTTTTCAACATCTTTTTTTTTGGGTTTTGGTTTATTTGCAACTTTTTTTGTTTCATGCCATATTCAAAGCTATCACGTTGTTTTTTCACTCTTGTTCTTTCCTTCAATCTTTGAATATAAGAAGCTGTCCTTTTTTGTGTTGCTTTGATTTTTTTGTCACTTAATTTTGTGACTGTTTCTTTCTCTTTTCTAACATCTGGTTGCATAGGTTCTTCTGCATCTTTTTTTTCTTCGGTTTTTTCACTTTCAAAAATCTTGTGTGTCGTAAAGTTTGAAAGATGGAGGGGTAAAATCAAGCACTGAAACGACGCATGGTGCATTTTGATTTTTTACATCTATATCCTCTTGAAGATGTTGATTATCTTCTTTTTTGTCTCTCTGTACTTGAATTTCTTTTTCCAACTCTTCTTTTTGATGCACTTCAGTTGGAGTTTGTTTTTTTCTTCATGTTCACATTGTATTTCTTCATTGTTCCATTTTTACCCAATTCACTTTCTTTTTCGATGGGCATATGTTTCTCCATTTCTTCTGTTTTATCTGCTCTTTTTTGTACACACTCTTCAGCTTTTGTTTCTTTATTTTCTTCATTTCTTCCAATTTCCATTTCTACAAAAGTATCTGCATTTAGTTCAGTTTGTAAAATGTCGCTTTGTACATTGAAACTTTCTTTTTTATTTTCGCCGTTTTCTTCGATGTCATTCAAATCATCTTCAAATTTATTGGTGTTGTCTTCAGCCTGTGATCTTTTCTCTTCATTATCTTTTAGCTTCAACTTAATTTCTTTCAACTCTTCTTTCAACCTGAAAACTTCTTCCTCTACTTTAATTCTTTTCTTTTTTTCTACTTCCAATTCTTTTTTTGTTTCTTTGTTTCTTCTTCCAAATCTTTTATACGCATTTGGAAGATGCTGATGCCTATGTCTTCCTCAAATGAATGTGCACTTTCTTTGGTTTCTTTAAACTTTCTTTTCTTTCCATGCTTATCTTTTTGAATTTTGGGGAAATTGTGTTCAACATTCTCTGTTTGAAGTAGACATTCTTCATATGGGCTGAGATTTGTGATTTCTTTCACCTAGAAAATTGGCGTTGGAAAATTTGTTTCAGTTTTAAGCTATGATTTCAATTTATAATGATAATTTAATTTTTACTGTTATGAAAAAAGGAAATAGTATGTAATAAAACTAATAACTATTTTTTAAATTTCTAATACTATTAGTATCAGGTTTAATCATGTAAAACTGTGGTAACATTTTTTGAATTGTAGTATCAGTTTCTAATAAAATTAGCATCAGTTTCTTATAATATTAGCATCAGTTTCAAGGATGTACAACTATGGTAAAAGTTATTGGATTGTAGTATGAGTGTAAATTGTGAAATTATTAGGTATCAGTTTTTGGATTCTAGTATCATTTTTGAATACTTCCACAATTAGTTTCTAGCATGTAATTATTTGGTATTAGTTTTTGCAATTTTATATCAGTTTATGATACTATTAGTATTCGTTTCAAGCAAGTAAACATATGGTATCCGTTTTTAAATCCTATTTTTTTTTTGATACTATTTACTACGTAATGATATGGTATCGGTTTTTGATCACTGTAGTATCAGTTTTATGTTATAGAAGAAAGGATAGACAATTAAACTTTATTCTACATAAGAGTTAAAGCATATTGATTAACAAAAATTAAATGGAATTTTTACTTACATCACCCTCTTTCACGTTATCTAAAACTGCTTAGATTGCATTGTCTTTGAGTTTCCTTAAATCTCATTTTGGAAATCTTGCTAAAGTTGGAGTATAATATTGTCTTTGTTGAATGAGACTCAGTTTCTCACAAATGCAATACTATTAACATAAAAAAATTGATTAGATATGTCTGTTAAAAAATCAAGTAATAAATGTTTGATTAACGTATCTTACTAATGGAAGCATGGAGCATCCTGACATATTTCTTGGATTATGGATGAACTTCTTAACAAATTTATTGAAATTCTTTTCTATCGTTAGTGGCCAAGAAATCAATTGCATTGTCTCTACATTAATTAAATATGGTAGAAGTCCCCATCTTAACTTTTGCTCGTCGTTTGGAAAGAAGAATGTTAATAGTATTTCAATTACTATTAACATTGGCAAGTCAACTTCATACTCTTTTTTCTTCTTTGCAACTTCTTGCTTTATTCTTTTTTCCACAACATTTCTTGTTATATAAGTGCAATTGCCGAAGTTTCTCTTTGCAAATTCCCTAGAATTGTTCTGTTTGTCATTTTCTGAGTTGCCTTAATGTTAATTCCTTTTAGTGGTAGGCCAAAAATCAAATTTATATCCGTTGTTGTAACTTTCATCCTTTCTTTGAAAAATAAGAATACATCTTCCACAGCTGAGTAGCATTTGTATAAAGCATCCAGATTGTGTTGATACTTTTTGCATTCTTTCATCAAAATTTTCTCTTCATAGAAAACTCTGAAGAAGTTGTAGAAAGGAGTACTCTTCATTATGTCCATCTGCTTCTTGGATAGAGCATTTTTTTGTTTTACCATTTTTATCGTTTTGAGTACTGCCTGCAAACCACATCTGTAAGCAGTTTCATGCTTTTTATCTTCAGATTGTTGTTTTGTTTGTGATCTTTCTTTTATGCATTTTGGATGTGGATCAACAAAATTATAGTCATCCTATTATTTCAAAATAAAGACTACAAGTTATTTGTGAAACAAATTATATTTAAATATGTAACAATTTAAAGTTTTAACAATTTTGAAGTTTGTAGTAACTAGGTATTAGTTTGCAGTAACTGGGTATCAGTTGGTACTAAGTAGGTATCGGTTTTCTGTAACCGGGTATCATTTTTTTAAGTAGGTATCAGTTTTTTATAACTAGGTATCGGTTCATTTGTGAATAGGTATTAGTTCTTTTGTAAATAGGTATCAGTTTCTTGTTTGTATCATATTTCAACTAAATGATACTGACTGTTATTTTATCAAACAATTTATGCTTAATGATACTGACTATTATTACTTGTAATTTGGTATCAGTTTGTTGTATTTATCATCCTTTTCTTTAACCAAATGATTTACAGGTAAAATTTTGAAATATTTATCATGGTATAAAGTTATGATGTTTTATATTTTACCGAATTGAGTTGTTTGCTTCTGATTCTTCATCCGCGGCTTCTTTCGCTTCTTTTTTCTGAGATTTTTCCTGCTTAACATTTTTCATAACATTAAAATACGTTTAACAGTACGAAATTATTAGTATTACTTTTATAATTTTGCAATTTCAGTTACCTCTGTTTATTTTTGTATTTTGTTCTGAATCATTTTTCATTTCTTCTTCTTGTTCTTTGTTCTCTTTTTTGCATATTGTCTTCAACTTTTTTCTCTGTAGGCATTTGTTGCTGCATGTTCTCTTCTTCGTTCTATGCAAAAAAATTCAATGTTACTATAATAATACTATACTAACTTTGTTATGATTGATTTTATATTATCAGTTACCTTCTTTGGTATGCTTTCGCTTATTTCTGGTCTACTTCCACTTGCTGTAACTTTTTCATGTCTTCTCTTTGTTCTTTTTTCTCTATTTTGCTTTTCCTCTTCTGTTGGTGTAGGTTTTCTAAGCTTTAACTTGTTGCTTTCTCCCTTTACTGCCGTCGCTATCGTTTGCGCTAGAGGTAGGTTTTCCTTTTCTATCAGTGCATTTTGTTTTTGAACATCTGCTGCCAGAAGTGATTCGACATTTCAATTTTCATTTTGTTGATTCACTTCAGACTTAGTTAGGTTTTCATCGGCTGTCGATTGTTGTGCTCATTGTTCATCCACTGTCGATTTCTGAGGTTGTGTTGAAGATGTAGATTTGTTTCTGGTTTGCGGTGCCATTTTTTATTTCGAGTAAAATTTCATTAAATTCTGGGTTAAGGAAGGAGGGGGAAGACGAACAGAATATTTTGTTTTGTTTGAAATTGTATTTAGGCTTTGGGCTTTGTCCTTACGGTAAAATTTTAATGCGCGTGTCCTTCTGACTAAATATTTTCTTTAATTTGTCCTTTAAATTTTTTTTCCCTTTTTTTAAATGCAATGTGATAGAAACTTGAAAATGTATATGCAATGCAAGTAGTTGGAGTAGTAGAAGAATAAACAAATGTCATAGTAATGGAGCAAGCAACTGAACTGTAGAACTGTGAACAGAACTACAACAGAATAAAATGTAATAAAATATCACAGTAACCATAATGTCACAATAAGCAAATGCAAAGTAACCAAGGCAGTGTGAATTTTTTTTAATGAAAGCTAACACAAAATGAACAAGTGGACAAATGCTAAAAAGAAAACGAAAAATTGAAAAAAAAAACTTATAAGAAAAGTATGTCTTATCCAATGCAGCCTACTCCTTCCGAAGTATACCATATGAGCCAAAAGTAAGTTATGTTATGCAATGCTAATGAATTATGTTGCGATTTATAACCATATTAAAAGTTTCATATATTCATACAGTAAGTTTCAGGCACATGGTACTGATACACAATCAATCATTCAAACAACAGCTGAAGTAAGGCTCCCTAATGTACATGGTGCTATGTGGATAAAGATGTTGTTGTAGATGTAAAAGTTGATGACGTTCCTATGCTTGATAGAAAGACTGTTGTAACATGACCAGTGATTGATACAACATGGATGGATAACATGCAAGTAAACACTAATCCCCTTAACTATGATTTTGGAGGCAATGGTCAAGGATGTAGGGATAGTGATGAACCGGACATGGAGATACCTTTGGTTGGTGACTGTGTAATGCACAAATGATGGCTAGATTCGTCATTGCAAAGCTACAATTCAACGATGAGATATTCTCATCGTCTAGTGTTAAAACCGTTTCAAAGTTGGTATGAGCTTTAAGAGCAAAGCAAAATTCTACTACAACTAAGTGAATGATCAATTTTGCATGTAGTTTCTTTTTAGTCAACCAGGTCAGACAAAGCAAAACACACTGCCATTTACATGTAGTTGGGGTTGGTTTTTTGTTTACATGTAAAGGTTCATTCATATTGTTAACAATCGATGTATTACTATCATTTCTGATAGAATGAAAGGAATACCGATAGCATTGGAGAGTAAATGGGGATTACCACGTAAGCACAGATTTTGTGATAGACATTTTAAAGCAAATTTTAAAGCGGTAGGCTTTAAGGATAAACGATTGATAGGTTTATTTTATAATGCAGCATGTGCTACGGAGGAGGTTGAGTATCTAAAGAATCAAGACGAAATTAAGACCACCAGCATATAAGTGCATAATTGGATAGAGAGAAGTTTGGTAGGGAAGGAGGAAAACTAGGCTTTGTGTAAGAATGATGGTGGTATATTTCTTGTTATGACGACTAAGCGTCATAAATCTTTAATGGTACACTTAGAGGTGCACGATCTTTGCTTGTTAGAGCTCTGGCCCATATTTTCCTTTAATCAATGGATTACTTTTGTCAAAGAAGAGAGTTTTCTAAGAATCTGACATATGATTGGCTCCAAAATGGAAAGCAAAAATAGCGGAGAGAGCAAGTGAAGCAATATGTTCAAGGATTAGCTGATTCAATTAGATCAAACGGCAAGTAATTCACTACTTTGGTGATGAATTTAAAGTAAAAAACGACGATAACATTTTTTCTTGTGCATGCAACATCCCGTCACTTCATAAGCTGCATTGTGCACATGTGATGGATGCTTGTTCATCAGTGGCTAACAGTGTGAATTGAGATCATCATGACTTCACCTCAATTTGGTACTTGGTTCAGAACTACCTAGCTGCTTGCACACTAGAATTTCATCTCGTTCACGATAAATGATATTGGAGTGCACAAGAAGGACCATTGGTTCTACCATCGACAACTGTAGAGCATTTGGAAGGCTTAGGTCTACTAGAATTAAAGGCATTATGGATGTGATAAAGGCCCCAAAGATGAACATGTGCAGTAGATGTGGCATGCATGGCCATAAGAGGAGTCGTTGTACTTCAGCAACTTAGCTTTTATTAGTGTTGGTGTTTGTATTATTAGTGTTGGTGTTGCTAATAGGCGTTCATGTTGTTGTTTGTGTTGGTATTAAATATTAGTAACTGTAATACAAGATACCATTCAAATTACCAAATTAACATACAATACTAAAAGTCAATTTAGATATAACATACACCAAATTACCATACGATACAATACGGTGCGACAAATGATACATCATACGACACAACATGCATGACCATACAAATAATTACTTTTTATTCCCTTCCAACATCTCAAGTGCTTTTTCCAACCGCTCAGTTTTAGTATGCATCTCCATTGCATACTCAAGTCCTCTGCGACACATTGGAGGATCCATCCACTAAAAAAATTACAATGGTCAAATGATTGTGGCATTTCTCTACTTAACTTATAACGTGCACAAGCATAAAACCCACAACATGCATTCATTTTATTTCTAGTAGTGATTACATCACAAATAGATCTACAGTAGCATATTCGCAGTGGAGGGGGACACTCTAATAGCTAGTGCTTCCCACGATTCTTTCACTTACCACCATATATAGCAACAAAGTATTGCGAACAGTAAACGGCGTGTCCCGATTCTTTAAGTGCTTCTTTGATACAAATCCATGTAAATGACACGTCCCAATTCTTTAAGTGTTCTTTGATGCAAACCCATTGTGTGCCGGTGGTGGTGATAGTTAGATTTCGGGTACAAATTCGAAGTCATCAACGTTTATATTTGAATCAATCTCCAAGTGGGCATAATATTTCATTAAAGTTTCATCATCGATTTCCCATTGATCTATTGCAACTATATGTAATTAAGAACTTTTACGTACAACTATACAAAAATTGAAAAGCGACTATAAATATTATCAATTACCTTTGAATGTGCTACAAATCTTCAAAAATTACTCAATTTGGATGAGAAACGATGAATTATAGATTTGGTTTTGGGTTTATTATTTGGATTTTGGTAAAATAAAGAATGAGAAGAGAGAGGGGAGGGGTTTATGTAATCTACTTGTTGGTGTATGGTAGGATGAAAGTTTCTATTTGAAACCTGGATTTCCTACGATGACTTTTCAATAGTTGCCAATGGGCAAATTTTGACATGTCGCCCCAGATTATCCTGGTTTCAAATACGAACCTTGATAATGTCATCCTACACAACATCAACAATTACATATATTTGATACATCATTAAACAAGCCATCCAATACATCAATACAAGCTACACAACATCTGATACATCAATACATGCAACATAACATCCCATCCATCAATACATGCAGCACAACAATTGATACATCAATACATCAAATTATAACATTTGATACATTCGACATAAAGTCGGACAAACCATTAAATCCATAATGTAAAGCTAAATTTTGTAGGTTGCATAGTTCTGGAGGAGTTCTTTATGGCTTCCTACATGATAATAGAACATCATCTAGCAAATCCTCTTCCTCTATTAGTTGTGGGGCCTCCATAATTGTGAAGGCGTTGCAAGGATAAAGTACCCTATCGATGTTTACATCTATGGAACTGTCGAGTTATAGAAGGAGAAAACTCTTTTGGTGTAACATCCCCGTTTTCAACCCAAATTTGAATTGATAATTTATTTAATTTTCGGAATTAAATTGTGAATTAGTTGAAAACTAATTTGAAAATTGGGAAATAAATAATAGAAAGAGATTGTAAATAGAATTTTGGTTTGGAACTCAAATATTAAAAATAAATTGGATATAGAAATTTTATTTTTAAGTTAATAAGAATTTGTTTTCTAATATTAAGAATATATATATGTACACTATGATTTGAAAGTGATATTTTGAAATTAATATGATAATTTTCAAAAGCCATTTAAGGGTTAAATTCTAATACATATAAATATTAATTTTTATTAAGATTTTTAAAATCATTTTCTTTAAGTTATGTAAATATTTATAAAAGGAAAAGTAATTATTAAAAATTTGAAAATAGAATTTAATTTTATATAACTAAATATAAACTAATATACATATTTTATAAATTTCTTATTAATACTTGAAATTTACAAATGTAAACACTTTATAATGTAAAAAGACATGTGTAAGAAAATTAAAACATGAAGAAACAAGTGTAACATTTAAAATTATGGAATTTAACATGTGTAGGTATTTTAACAAGAAGATTTACAAATGTCCTAATTTTGATTTTCTTTTTAAATTTAATGAATAAAATGTGAACAAGTAATATATATACAATTACTTCTCATATCTTTCAAATTTTCTTCTATTCAAAACTGAATCAAAAAGAAAACAAAACTCGAGCAAAGAAAAAACTAGAAAACAAAATTATCTCAAATTCAAGAGTAAAGAACAAATTAAAATCCTGGAAAATCAAAACATCTTTAACCTGAAGATTAAATCTTCAAGGTAAAACAATGGTTCAACAACTTCAAAATAAATCCAAACTAAAACCTGATCGAAGCAAGTAATCAACCTGAAATAATAACCAAAGATGAAATCACCTTTAAGCGAAGCAAGTACAGATCAAAAGAAAATCTAGAAAACAAATTCATCTCATCAATTCAAAGTTCTAGTTTCATTATGGTTCAAGTAAACAAAGTCAGGATGAAACTACAACCTGGATTAAAGTATGCAGCAGATTCAGGATCAACTCAGTAAAACAGTTCAACAAAATCAAAAATCAATTCAAGTTCCAGTTTTTTTCAAAAAGCTTGTATTCTCTACTCATTTGATCCAGGAGAGAAAATCTACCTAGGTTTGTGTATATTCCTCTTGATGTTTGGGTTAATATTTGAAGTGTGTCATGATAGATGTTTGTTCAGTTGTTAAATATGCTTGTGTGTATATATATACACACATGAAAATAGATGTGGATGTCTGTGTATCGGAAAGTTTGCTCTGTTCAAAATTTTACAGGCCTAAATAAGTTTAAATTTCAATTCCTCTTCCCCCGATTCTCTTTAGATCTTGATGTATAAACAAAACCTATTAGAAATAATAAGATATATATTTAAAAAATATTTTTAGGAAGAATCAGAAGGTAGTCTTAACAGAAATGAAGAAGAACAGTACGAAGTCATAATTTTAGTTGTTTAAATTTTTGTTTTTGTTCATATTAAAAGATTCGTACTTAAAAACTATGATTTTAAAATAGAAATCAAGACTTTTACGCTTGTGTATTGAGAGAATTTGAGGGTTGAACGGGTTTAGTGTTTTGAGGCTTTTCTGGTGATCGGGGAGGCTTGGGATCTCGAGATCGCTACTGGAGATAGTGTGAGAGTAGGCGAGCTTTGGAAAAATGCTCGTTGGGTTTTCAGATCACCGTGGCATAGGAAAATCGTCAAAGAAGGGTTTTAGATTGGTTTTTGGTCGAGGTTGGAAATGAGGTTGCTACGTCGCCATCGTAGCATCGAGGGTGACCGGTCTATGGGGATCGGAGCTGGACGTTCTGGCGAAGCTTTGGTCAAGACGACGTTGTCTCAAGTGGTTGGCATTGTCGTCGGTGGGTTGTTTTGGATTGATTGGGTTCGAATGCCTGATGATTATGTTAATCGATTTCAATTCTCGGTCAAATTCGTCGATCTAGGTGTTTCTGGAGCTTGTAGAGATTTTCGTCGATGGGTTGACGATTAGAGTTTGGGTCGGGGATGGATAGTTTGCTTGTTCACGTGCACACGATACACGGTGGTGTCAGTAGTTTGGATTCGAGGAAGAAAATGTTGCTTCGGGTAGTAATGCGGGAGAATGGATCATTGGCTCGAGTAAGTGGTCGGGTAGGTTAGTGTGAGATGATATGTTTAACAAAGTTTTGAAAACTTAAACTAAATTAAAGAAAAAAAGTGTGACTCGGGTAAGGCTTGAGAAAATTTGTATTTTGCTTCGGGATGGACCCGAGTTATCTCGAGTTGAAGCAGTGACAGGTTTAAATTTTCAAGCAAATCAAGTTTTAAATTTTAAATCAATTAAGTTTTGAATTATCTTCTTAAACAAATTTCTTTAAAATGAAAAATATTGTATTTTTAGTTTGGAATTAGCTAAAGATTTTTAAAATAAATTATTTTAATTAATCAAGTTTTAAATGTTTGAAATGTATATACTTCCATTTATTAATTCTTAAGATTACTTTAAATAAGATTTAATAGCTTAGTTAAGAGGTTAATTATGAAGATAAAATGCTTTTATTATTAAGTGGCTCGAGAATATAAGTAAATTTGTTGATTAATATAAATTTATATAAAGGTTATATTTTTAAAGTTAATCGTTTTTAAGATTAAATTTGATTTAGTTTTAAAGATAATTTTGTATTAAGTTAATTATTTGATTTAAATCCTTGAGTGTTTTTCAAATGTGATTAAAAATAATTAAGAGTAAAGTAATTAATCAAGATAAATTTTTTATCTTTTAATTAATTAAAATATTAAGTTATTAATGATTTATTATTTAATGAAAGTAATTAGGGATAATTACTTAAAGAATAACTACTTAATGAGGGTCATTAAAGATTATTTAAGGGTTAATTAAGCTTAAGGCTAATTTATAAATGTGATTAATTAATTTAAGATTGAATAATAATTAAGTAATGTGGTTAATTAATTAAGGTAATTAATTTGAGGATAATTAATTAATTTAAAGGTTAATTAATTTATTATTAAAGGTTAATTGACAAATTATTAAAGGATAATTAATCAAAATGGTTTGTAATTAATTAATGTTAATTAACCAGCATTAGTAATTTATTCATAAGTAATTAATCTGGTTCAAATTAATCAGATGACTAGTTGATCTTACTTATGGATGTTTGAATTCTATTGAATGCTTTGAATTGTTTGATATCCCTGATGTGTGATGTTTTGTAATATATATTATTTTGATTCGAGTTGTGATGAATGTAATTTATTTATCTGTGATGGATTTATATTATGTATCCGTGAATCTGTGAACGAAGATAAGCGTTATAGGATTATACCGCTTATCAATATTCCTGTGTTCGGATTGTGATGATTGATGATATTGCATTATTGTGTAAAACCCCTGGACTACACCATACACACACAAATATGGATTGCACGAGGAAATTGGTTAAGTCACTGATATTTGGATTTAATATTATGAGATGGTTTTATAGATTGAATTTTGAATCCAAAATGATTTTGAAAATGGAATTGGGTTGAACATGAAAAGCTTTTGAAACGGAAATTTGAAATTGAATTTAGTTGAATAGAATATATCTTGCTTAGGTTTTGAAATTGTTTTGGAAATTTGGTTTGAAAGATTTATACAAATTATATGATATATATATATATATATGGATTTTAAAACCATCTTTAAAGTATTTTAAAAGTATTATTTTGGGAATCTAAAATTAACCCAAGTTTATACTTTAAAGGATATAACTTGGGCATATTTGATCAGATTTTTTTGAAACGAAAACCCTTATTTTTTAAATAATAATAGCTTTCATATAAAGAAACAATTTCTAATTTGTGTTGAAAATATTTCATGTTTGAAATGAAAATAGTTTTGAAAGCTATGAATGAATATTTGTTAAAGATTGGTAAACTTTGTTTTCAAATTGGAGAGGATCTTAAAGGTGTATCTTTTGTATAAAAGATTTGGAATTGAAATAGTTTTGAAAGCTATGAATGAATCTTTGTGAGAGATTGGTAAACTTTGTAAAGTAATTTAAAAGATTAAAAGTGGTAATTTGTTTAAACCATTTGAAAGAAAGGTATTGGGTAAAAAGTTGTAACTTAACTAAGATCCTATTATATCTGTTTGCACAAAAAATGGACAAACACCTCCAAGTCGTATTATTTAGTTGATTATATGTAATTTTCAATGATTTTAGATGAGTATGTAAATATGAGAAAAGTAGGGGCTGAAATGTAAAAGACACACAGATTTATAGTGGTTCGGCCAGAATGTGCCTACGTCCACTTTATATGTTATTATCCTCTTTCTTTCAGGTTACAAGTACAATGCGTTGTGTACAAGTGTATGAAAGTAGTTTGAAAGTTCCTTCCTTGCTTGAGCTCTCAAACTTGTCTGCCATTGTTGTACCCCTGCCCCTCTATTTATAGAATGAGGTAGGGGGCAGGGGTCTTGGAAGTATATAGCTGCTAGTGGGCCCGGGCTGAAGCAATCTGGACTAGCAGTTGTCTGGTTCGACGAGGTCTCATTCGGCATGGAGCTTGGACCGGTGGTAGGCTTGGACCGGTTGTGAGTGTGGACCGGTGGTCCGGTGCTTGTTTGGACCGGCTGTGGGGTTGGTCCGGTAGGTCATTTGGTCCGGTGGTTGCAATTGCTTTGGTTCGGTTATGGTTGGACCGGATGTGGGGGATGACCGAATGGCCTTCGGTTCGGCATGAATTGGAGATGCCGAATGGACTCATGCCGAATGGACCTTCACACTTGGAATGCCGAATGAGCTAATAGGCTTGTATAGCCGGATGAACAGGTACTCCGGATGGACCATCACTGCCGAATGAGCTTGTTCCTTCGAATCGCCGAATGGACATAGGAGCTGATGGAATGGAGCTTGCAAACCCGGGTGAAACTGACACTTCTTGGTCTCGAGATCTTCTGGGTGAGAATTCGCCCAACATTTGCCCCCCAAAGTGGGGCACGTGCTTGCATGTGTCGCGCTTTGTTTCCTGTGGTCGGAAGGCTTGTTTTGTAATGCCATGGACTGCATGTTCACATCCTGTTGGTGTTCTCATGCCTTGCGGTAGGAAGACGCGATTTGTTAATGCGTTGAGCCGGACGTCCATATCTTGTTGATGTCCTGAAAAGGAATTTACAGTTTCAGTATGATTTCAAATAACGACCGTTCATGATCGAAATATTCGAGATGAAGTGAACTGCGCCGTTCGAGGCGAGTTAGAGTGCCCCGAGGGGGCTTAGCATTGTCGATGCCAGGTTCACGTTAGAGTGGGTCCCTGGGTCGTTTGCCAAGGTGGTTTATCGCCAGCTCAGAGCATGCCTAGGGGTCGTTCGCGACCCCGTACATGTGTAAGTAGCTTAGCCATTTCACAATTATCAGAACCAAATATCCGTTTAACCTATGAGTTTAAAAAGGCGTGTCAAAGTGTAAATTCCCACGACGGTAGGGTTAATAACCATTCAGAGCGTGCCTATGGACCATTCGTGGTCGCGTACACGTGTAAACGATTTAATCCATGTCGGTGAGAGTTTGACGACTTATTCATCGTTATCATAATCTCATTTTATTAGTTAGTTCTGGAGTTCGGTACTTATCTGAGTGAGGCGCCTGCGTGCCCCCTGTTTCTGGTTTCTGCTGGTAGAGGCAGCTTCATTCGGTTTCGAGTTGGCTCAGGTTTCATTCGGTTGGAGGCTGGTCCGGTATGGATAGTTCCATTCGGTTTTCATTCGGTCCGGTATGTCGAATGCCTTGGTCCGGTCCTGAGCTCGCCTATATATAGAGGCCGTACCCCCCTCGTTTTTCATTACCGAACGAGTAGAGCCGAACCATATTGTGCTGCCGAACCAAAGTCTTCGCCGAACCAGCTTATACCGAACCAGGTATGTATACTTTCTGCCGAATGAACCTTTGCCACCGAATGTCCCTGTTTGCCGAATGTGTACGGAGTGTATTGAATAGCCGAATGAGGTATGCCGAATGACATGTATGCCGAATGACATGTATGCCGAATGACATGTATGCCGAATGAGCATTGGAGTTTGGTGCCGAATGAACTCGTCTTGCACCGCCGAATGAGACTTCATACTTGAACCTTGAGCGGAATCTTATGCTTTTATATGCTTTCTTTAGATACTTGCTTGTTTATCTTTCTATATTTCTTGCTCTAACACCGTGTTTTTCTTGTGCTGCAGAAAATGTCTCGCAAAGCGGAAACACGATCAGACAGAAAGAAGTCTAGAGGCACAAGAGAGCCCTCTTCTTCCTTGCCCCCAGTCCAATCAGGATCCGAGCAACATCGACCCATTCCGAAGTCTCTAGTGGACGGATGTGGTCCACAGGAACTTTTGAACTCTCCCCCTGACTGCTTCCCAAGCTCCTTAAAGGAGGAGCAACTTGACGTTATATCCCGTTCCTTTGGGATAGACAGGGCTCTTATGTTGTTACCGGGGGAAGGGGTCATGCCATATGATCCCTCTGAAGGGTACTTCGCTTATAGCCGGTACCATTGCATGTGCGGGGCTATTCCTCCAATCAACGCCTGGATACTAAGCTTCGTCACTTATCTGAAGGTGGCTCCATTCCAGCTTCAGCCCAACTCTTATGCCATTCTGGTATGCTTATATGCTATCTTCCAGAAGAGATATGGGCGCGCCCCCTCCCACCGGGAAATACGATATCTGTACAATCTGAGGGGGTACAGGAAGGGGTCCCCATATATTAGCTTGGAGTCAGCCGTTTCCTTCAAGCCTGTTTTGGATTTATACTCGAAGTATAGCATGTTCAAGAAGGAGTGGTTCTTTGTCAGGGATGACTCCATCTCTATTCGCCGATTTACCTCCGGATGTAAGTAAAAACTCTACTCATAATTCCTGTCTTGGCTGTAATTCACTCTCTTATGCGCTTTTATTTCTTGCTAGCGACAGGTGGTTTTGCGGTTGTGGAAGATGATCGCTTGGTTCGGATGGCAGCAGAAATTGAAGCTATTTCCGGGAGAGACAGATCGGCTGCTTATCTGATTAGGAATGCCAGGCTCTTGTCGTATAATTTGATCCTCCCACATCAGTCCGTAGTCAAACAGAGGGACACGGCAGAAGAGAAGGCTGCCCAGCCTAAAGGTGGGGTGACAGCGAAGGGTGGCAAGAGGAAGCCCTTTGCACAACGTCCAGTCGTAGGAGGCAAGAAGCTCAAGGAGTCCGATGGCCCTTCTCCAAGTACTTGCCCGGATGTCCCGGAGGAGGAAGGTGTAGAAGAGGAGGAAGGAGGTGAAGTTGGAGAAGGGTCGGAGGGTGGAGGAGATGGCGATGGTCAGGGTGGTAGCGGTGTTGCTGCTCTAACCTCTGAGCAGGACCTCGAACTGGATGAGGCTCTCCGTCGGGCCTTCGGGGAGTCAGAGGGGGAGTCGGAAACAGAGAAGGAAACGGAGAGGGCAGAGGAAACCGGCAAAGCTGTGGTTAGCACTGACCCATCCTCTAAGGGTTCCTCAGCTAGGGTGACCCCGGCGATGCAAGGTGAACTTTTGTCTTCTGCCGATTCCATTTTCGATAGGGACTTAGAAATTTTTTACGGTTCACTTCCGTCCTGGAATGAGATCCAGGACTTATTGCAGTATCCCACTCCTCCGCCGGGTTTGTATAACAGATGTGTCTCCTCACTTTTCTTTCTTTTTAACTTAGCACATTTTTTGAATTGCGGATTATTGTATGTTCGTAACACTTGTTCTTTATTCCAGGGGCAGGCCAGGCGGGTAAAACGTCGGATGTTCGACACCGCCTTGAACAATTTAAGTCGAGGAGAGCTTCCGCGAAACCTTCTACTGATCGCACTGGGGACGTAGTCAAGTACCGCCCTCTTCTTGGGGTCATCGAAGAGGGCATTCAGAAAAGGAAGCGGAGCCGTTCCTTATTTGAGTCTTCTTCTGCTTCGCAGCTTCCTACTCTGTCTCCCCCTACTCAGCCTCCTCGTGATACTACGGAGGAGAGCACGGAGCCCTGCCCCCCTCCTCCTCCTTCCAAGAGATCTACTGTCATTCATATAAGGCGTCCCGATGTGCCTCGCCCCGTGCCTCGTGACCCTTTTGCCGGTCATCCTGATTTAGACCCAAGTTTTCGGGACATTTCATTTGATGAGACCACGGGCGAGCACCTACTTCCCCGCAACCCCATGGTACGTGTGCTGGATGAGGCCAAGTCCCTAGATCTTGATCTGCTTACTACTCGGGTAGTTACTATGGGGGACGAGGCCAAGGCTAATATTGACCGGGTGGCCGAAGAGACTAAGAAGTTAATGGAGCATCATGCTCGATTGGTCAAGGCCGGGGAGGAGATTGGGAGTGCTAATATTCGGTTAAGGCTAAAGGTTGCCGATCAGGCCAAGCAGCTTGCCGACCAAGCCATCCAGATCTCCCAGCATGAGGAAGCCTCCCAGCGTCTGAAAGAGACCATGGAGAAGGCCAGTAGGGCGGAGTTACGGAAGATGGAGGTTACCTGCAGGGAGCGGATTAACATGGCCATTACAACGGTGGATGAGGTTCGAAATGCGGATCTCGAGCGGGTAGAGGAGTTGTCGAGGAGACTCGAGGCTGCGGAGATGGCTCAGGCTGAGTTGAAGGAGGAGATGGAGGAGATGAGGAGGTCCCTTAGGTTGAAGGAGGAGGAAATGAGGAGGTCACTCCAGGCTGACTGCTTGAGATACCAATCAGAGAGGGACGTCGCCGTCGCTAAGTTGCAAGCTTCCGAGGCTCGGGTGAGGGAGTTTGAGGAAAATGAGGGGATGATGGATGAGATGCTTCAGGATATGTACTTCCATACTTGGAAAGAGGGCGGCTTGTCTTGGATGGACGATTACCCTCGGGTCATGGCCAAGGTGTATCTCCAGGCTTTAGAGGAGGCCAGGGTGAACGCGGGTAAGGAAGGCGGAGAGGCTTTCAACTTGAGTGCGGTTACTGCTCAGTTCTCAAAGGAGGAGCAAGCGGCGATGAAGGGGGGGATGCGGCTGCTTGCTGCGGAGGAAGCGGGCGTGCAGTTGGATGATGAGGATCAAGCGGCGGATGCTGGTGAGTTATTCTTTTCCCTTTCTTTTCTTTCCGTGTTTTCATAACTTGATCGTTCGTTTAATGAATTCCTCTTCCGATCTGGACAGGTGGGACTTCAGATCCACATGCTGGGGGCTCCGATCCTGCGGCTAAGTAGGCTGGGGGAGTTGGTGATGGAGTGTGGATGCATCTGCCATCTTTTTGTTTCTTTTTTATCACTGTTCATGTTAGTCTTTGATATGCAACTGTAATAAAATTATTTGCAAAGAATAACTTCGTGTGATCTTATAATATAAGCTGATTTTGTCATGTTTAAATGTTGTTGCTATCTTTATGTGCTGTGTGAGAAGTATAATTATGTATATGCCTGTGATTCCACTTGTGTTTGATGTTAAGTTTTTGCTTGAAATATAATTTCACGTTTTGCAATGTCAGTGTATGAATAAGTTATAGTTACGCATTTATGTACAAGAGAAGAGAGTACCGCCCTTTATGTTTTATTCGCAGGCGGTAGCTTTGAGTGTCTTGTGTAACTGTTCACGGGTATAGCAGAGCGCCCTGCTACCCAGCACGTAGGCTTAGAGCCTCATGAGTGAATGTTTCCTATTTGGTTTCCTGTACTTTAGAGTTTGTTATACAGGATAGGAGAAAAATATTTAAATGAAATGGAAATATAGTAAAAGTAAAACTTCCAGTCACGGAAGGCCGTCGATGTGCTTAAGTTCGTGGCAAACGGGTTTTGTAGTCACTTTCCCTAGCTGTGGGTCTTGGAGACATTTGTCACCCATCTTACGCCTCCGCGGGGAGTTTTCTTTTTTACCACAGCCGCACTTAAGACACATCGGAGCCGAGATCGCGCACGGTAACTACCCGAACCGTTATGGTCCGTAATCGTGGGTATTATTCGATTTACCGTGGCCGGCTAGCGTGGGTGCCGTTGGCCGTGAACTACCCCTGGCTGGCCACACCTTATGTTGGGGCTTAAAGTAGGTTCACGGTTACCGACGAGCCGAACGCCGTAATGAGCTGCCATCGGCTATAGTCGGCCTTTATGATGACTTATAATCGGCTCATTACAGTTGGCTTTGAGGGCAGGCGCGCAATGAGTTAACCCGCAGCAGAGGGATGCTGGAGCAAAAGAGTCTCATTGGCGAGTGCATAGAATCGTGGCGTACCTGTTAGGCCTAGTCTAGATGAGGCCGCGGTGCGTCTTGAGTGGAGATGCCATAGGATTTTGTTCAACAGAAAGGGATAAAACTTAACAAGTAGCCAAGACATAAAGGAACAAGTTAAAAAGAGACAAGATTTTTTAAAGTGGTTCGGCACGAAAATGCCTACGTCCACTGGTTCTCTTTGTTAATTCACTTCATAT
Source organism: Allium cepa (assembly GCA_030765085.1). Lineage (NCBI taxonomy): Eukaryota > Viridiplantae > Streptophyta > Magnoliopsida > Asparagales > Amaryllidaceae > Allium > Allium cepa. The sequence goes on along the minus strand of CM060928.1, from coordinate 1,025,388,734 downwards.
GGGCAGTACAAGTTAAGAAAAGTATCGACGGAGGTGTCGGATGTTCCATGCCCTCTGGAACACCTCTCCGTCCACTGTTGACAAAATGTAAGCTCCGTTGTGGAGATCTTTGTGAATTACATATGGTCCGTCCCAGATGGGGTCCAGTGCCCCGGGGCGCGGAAAGATTCGCCTGAGGACAAGATCTCCTTCTTGTAAGCTGCGATGCTTGACTTTGGAATTGTATAGTGCTGCCACTTTTTGTTTGTGAGCTGCTGCTTTGAGTGCTGCATCGTTTCTCCTTTCCTCAATCAGATCCAAAGACATGAGGAGGAGTTCTTCGTTTTCTTCTGGGTTGTAGTGGATCCTACGGTGGGAAGGCACAATAGTCTCAACTGGGAGCATTGCCTCCGATCCATATGCCAAAGAGAAAGGAGTATGTCCCGTTGATGTTCTGAAAGATGTGCGGTATGCCCATAGTGCCGTAGGAAGTTCGTCCACCCAAGCGCCTTTTGACTTTTCAAGTTTCTTCTTGATTAGGGTTTTGAGAATTTTGTTGACAGCTTCAACTTGTCCGTTTGCCTGAGGGTAAGCTACTGATGAGAAGCTTTTATGAATTCCATGCTCTTGGCACCAGTCGGCAAATTCTTCGCTGTCAAATTGGAGTCCGTTGTCTGATACGATCTTGAGGGGGACTCCATACCTGCACAGAATGTTTTTGATCAAGAAGTTAATAATTTTTGCTGAAGATATTTTATTTAAAGGTTCCGCTTCCACCCATTTGGTGAAATAATCGACTGCCACTATAGCATATTTGGCTCCGCCTCGGCCCGTTGGCAGTTCGCCAATTAAGTCAATTCCCCATACAGCAAAGGGCCAAGGGCTGGTCATTTGAGTAATTTCGTTTGTGGGCAGTCGAGGGATCTTGGCGAACTTCTGACATCTGTCGCATTTCTTAACGAAGTCTAGGGTATCTTTGTTTAGTGTGGGCCAGTAATATCCATATCGGAGTATCTTTCTTGCCAAAGTCTGTCCTCCAGTGTGATCTCCGCATCCTCCCTGATGGATGTTTGTTAATATCTCCTTGGCTTCCCTTCCGGCGACGCATCTTAATAAGGGGCTAGAGAAGCCACGCCGGTAGAGGATGCCTTCTTGTATTGTGTAGTGGGGAACTTTTCTCAAGATCTTCTTGGCTTCGTCACGCCTGTCGGGTAGTATGCCATCTTGCAAATATTTCCGGATAGGACTCATCCAGGTTCCTTCTTCGATTGCAGTTATCAGATTTACTTGTCCGAAACTTGGGGCTAGCTGCCTTGAGATTGCTGGTGCTCCGGGAATGGTGCTGTCCTTCATGCTGGCTTGCTTTGCAAGTTCATCTGCCTCTTGGTTTTCTTCTCGAGGAATGTGTTTGATTAGATAATGGTCCAATTGATCGAGCAGCAGTTTGGTTTTCTTTAGGTATGCTGTGAGTCGTTCTCCTCGAGTCTGGAATTCTCCTAGTACCTGGTTTACGATAAGCTGAGAATCACTATGAATACATAAGGAATTGATTCCAATTTCTAGGGCCAGTTCCAATCCCGCTATTACTGCTTCATATTCAGCATCGTTGTTAGTGGCCGTGAACTCCAATCTCAATGCATAGTACAACTTTCTTCCCCTGGGGGTGATGATCACAATACCTGCCCCCGAGCCTTGTTCGTTCGATGCTCCGTCTACAAAGAGGTTCCACTTGATGTTTTTTGCTACTTCAGATTGTTCCTTGCCTTCGTTGATAGTGAATTCGGCAATGAAATCAGCCATGGCTTGTCCTTTGATAGCGGTACGAGGATGGTAGGTGATATCATACTGACTTAGTTCGATGCACCATTTGAGGAGTCGCCCAGAAGTGTCAGGACGATGGAGCACTTGTCTTAGTGGTTGATCGGTTAGAACCCTGATGGAGTGAGACTGGAAGTAGTGTCGCAGTTTTCGTGACGCGATCAATAAACAATATGCTAATTTCTCAAGTTTAGGATATCTGGCCTCTGCCCCTGTAAATCTCTTACTTACAAAGTAAACCGGGCGTTGTGTGCGGTCTTCTTCTCTTACCAAGGCGGCGCTTAGAGCATGAGATGATACAGCGAGGTATAGGTATAACACTTCACCTTCATTTGGAGTTGAGAGTACTGGTGGTCTCTGAAGGTGTTCGATTAGGTTGAGGAAGGCTTTTAAGCATTCGTCGGTCCACTCGAACCTCCCTTTGTCTTTCTTGAGTGCTTCGAAGAAAGGGACACACTTGTCAGTTGCCTTGGAAATGAATCTGCTTAGGGCGGCCACCTTTCCGTTTAGGCTCTGCATTTCTTTTCGAGTGGAAGGTATCCTTATTTCTTTTAAAGCTCGGATTTGTTCAGGGTTTGCTTCGATTCCTCTGGCGTGGACGATGAATCCTAAGAATTTTCCCGATGATACTCCGAAGGAGCACTTTAGAGGATTCAGCTTCATTCCATATCGGCGAAGTACCCGAAACATATCGTCCAGATGGCTTACATGGTCGTTGGCTTTCCTGGACTTCACCAACATGTCATCCACATATACTTCCATAGTACGTCCTATCAGTTCTGCGAACATTTTGTTGACGAGGCGTTGATAGGTAGCTCCAGCATTTTTGAGTCCAAAAGGCATGACTTTGTAACAATATAATCCGCGGTCGGTGATGAAGCTAGTGTGGTCCTGATCGGGAGCGTGCATGGGGATCTGGTTATATCCGGAGTAGGCATCCATAAAAGATAGGAGTTCGTGCCCAGCTGTGCTGTCCACGAGTTGGTCAATTCGGGGAAGTGGGAAGCAGTCTTTCGGGCAAGCGTCATTCAGATTGGAGAAGTCAATACATGTTCGCCACTTTCCATTGGCCTTTTTTACTAGCACTGGGTTAGCGATCCATTCTGGGTAGATGGCTTCCCGTATGAAGTCATTAGCAAGTAGATTTTTTACTTCCTCATCAAGGGCTGCTGATCGCTCTGCCCCCATGCTCCTCTTTTTCTGCTTTACTGGTACCTTGGTGGGATCGATGTTCAACATGTGGCACGCTACGTCTGGAGAGATTCCTGTCATATCGGCGTGGGTCCACGCAAATACATCTAAGTTGTGGCGGAGAAAGTCAATGAGTTGACCCTTTAATTCCGTTTTCAGCTGAGATCCGATTTTTAATAGTTTACTTGAATCGTGCTTATCTACAGATACGAATTCCATAGCCTCTGCAGGCTCGGCGGTAGCCTCCTCCTCTTTATCCCGGGGGTCTAGTTCATTGAAGGGATCGCTTGTGTATCGAAGAGGAGGGGCTTTCTTTAGTTGCTATGCCTCCAAGCTTTTCATGCAGAGAGTAGTCTCTGCATCTTTTCCTTTATTCTTTCTGCGGTTGTTGCGAAGCTCAGTTACATAGCAGTCTCGGGCAGCGTCTTGATCTCCTTCTACTTCTCCTATTCCGTTGTCTGTCGGGAATTTCATCTTCAGGCACCAGGGGGCTAGGACAATTTGGAAGTCAGACAAGGCTGGTCTCCCCAAGAAGGCGTTGTAAGCCGAGTGGTTCTCTATTAGCACGAACGTTTGTTTTCGCACCACGGAGCGGGGATGACTTCCTATTTCGACGAAGAGGTCAAGTTGCCCGAGGGGCATTTTTGCATCTCCAGTGAAACCGTGCAGTGGTTTGTCGCAGGGAGACACATCCTTCATTGATAACTTCATTTTGTCGAAAGCATGTTTGAACAAGATGTTTACGGAGCTTCCCGTGTCTATTAGAATCCGAAAAACTTTAGCAGGGCCGAACCAGGCAGAGATGACCATAGGATCCATATGTGGGTACTGTCTTCCTTCCAAATCGCGTCTACTGAATATGATGTCGTCGCTCTCTTTTCGTTTCGGTTGGCGTTCTTCTGTGACGGAGTTAACGTATCCTTCAGCATTTCTAAGCGACTTGCCGTACCTTTCCATCTCTGCCCAACTTCTGTCGGCAATGTGTGGTCCTCCTGAGATGGTAAGGACTACTATCTTCTCTTGACTAGAGCCACTGGTGTTGTGATTGTTGCGACTCCCTCCGCCTACTTCTGGGAGGGGTTGCTTTGAGTTCTCATTGGCAGGAGTTGGAGTCCTGTTCTGACTTTTCACATAACGTTCCAGTCTTCTTCTTCTAATGTGTTCTTCGATCAAGTCCCGAAGATGGTGGCATTCATTGGTGTCATGTCCGTGGGATTCGTGGAAGCGACAGAACTTTCCGGACTTGAGTGCGTTATCTGATTCTTTCTTGCGCGGGGGGCGCTTGTATCCGAGTTCGCCCTGAGTGGCTAGGTAGATGTTTTCGATTGTTTCATTCAAAGGAGTGTAGGAGTCAAATCTTGGCCCTGGTCGATATTGGCGCTTCTCACCCTTTCTGCCCCCAGCATTGTCTCTAGATTCATTTCTTCGAGCGTCCTTAGCTGCAGTGGGAACCTTGTCCTGAATTATCTTGCCTTGTTGCCCTGGCTGCCTCTCCGTAGCAGCGTCTTCAAGTCTCATATACTTTCCAGCTTCATGGAAGAAATCAGGCAAGGTAACTGGTTTTTCCTTAGTTAATCTTCTGGCAAACTTGGTGTCTGGATGCACACCACTACAGAGGGCCATTAGAGTGAGTTTTTCATCGGCATCTTGAACTGCTGCCGCTGCGGCGTTGAACCGTGTTAGATATTGTTGTAGCGTCTCTCCGGTTTTCTGTTTGACATTGGATAGAGAATAAGCATCCCTGGGTTGTTCCACATGGATGCGGAACTGGCTAATAAACCTTTCTTTTAACATCTCCCATGAGTTGATGGATCCTTGGGGTAGATGGCAGAACCAGGAGGTAGCTAGATCTGATAGGAATAGCGGAAAGCATTTACATAATACTCCTTCTGTTGCTCCACTCATGAGCATATGCTGGGTGTATCTCTGCAGGTGTACGATGGGGTCGGAAGTTCCTTTGTAAGGTTCCATGGTTGGCATTTTCCATTCCCGGGGGGTGATGGCAGTTTCGATATTTCGGGTAAAGGGACTGGTGACCCTAGCGCCTATTCCCCGGTCCCTTTGCTCCCGTTGGACACATTCTCTGAATAATCGTGCCATCCGCTCGTCAGAACTTGGAGCGGACAAAAATGAGCTCGGTTCTTCCCTGCGGGATCTATCTCGCCCAGATGACCTGTAGGGATGGTACAGTCTATCACCTCTAGCATTATCCAGTGGTTGTCTTTGGCTGCTTGGATGCACGCTAGGACCAGCTACAGTTGCCCCCTGCCTTGATCTTCCCCTGTGGGGTTCTGTTTCGAGCACATCCATGGGGTCAACTTCGGGCTGGGTTCTAGCTCGGCTCCGTTCAGCGGGGTTTCTATGATTAGGTGGCATGACTGGCTCAGCTACATCCGACCCTCGCCTGGTGCCTCCCCCGCTAGGTTCGGTTCCAAGGGCTTCCTCGAGTCGGAATTCGGGCTGAGTCCGGGCGCGGCCCCTATCATCGTTTTTCCTGTTGATAGCTTGTTCGAAGAGTGAAGACCTTTGTTGCCTCCGGGATCCTCCGGATTGGGATTCACCCCATGATTCAGTGTTGCGGTTGGACTCTTCAGCGTCCCTTAAGCGTGTCATGAGTTGGTCCACCAAAGTTTCTTGTTGGGATGTGAAGCGGTTAGTTACTTCAGCCACAACCCTGTCCAGATCTGCCCTAGTGATTGGTTGTTCCGTTGCGGGACCAGTTGGATTTTCCTGATTTTCATCTGGTACTGCTGTTGAAGTGGGCTGATCTGTGATTGCTGGATCTGGAAGGCTGCTAGTTGCGATGTTCTTTCCTTTGTTAACATCCCTTCTCTGTTTGGAAGGCATGATTTCTAAGCAACGAGTGATGTCGTTAGGAAAAAGGTTGAGTGGGAGAAGACGAAGTTTGAGTTCAGTTCTCAGTGAAAGCACCAAAAATGTTTGCACAAAAAATGGACAAACACCTCCAAGTCGTATTATTTAGTTGATTATATGTAATTTTCAATGATTTTAGATGAGTATGTAAATATGAGAAAAGTAGGGGCTGAAATGTAAAAGACACACAGATTTATAGTGGTTCGGCCAGAATGTGCCTACGTCCACTTTATATGTTATTATCCTCTTTCTTTCAGGTTACAAGTACAATGCGTTGTGTACAAGTGTATGAAAGTAGTTTGAAAGTTCCTTCCTTGCTTGAGCTCTCAAACTTGTCTGCCATTGTTGTACCCCTGCCCCTCTATTTATAGAATGAGGTAGGGGGCAGGGGTCTTGGAAGTATATAGCTGCTAGTGGGCCCGGGCTGAAGCAATCTGGACTAGCAGTTGTCTGGTTCGACGAGGTCTCATTCGGCATGGAGCTTGGACCGGTGGTAGGCTTGGACCGGTTGTGAGTGTGGACCGGTGGTCCGGTGCTTGTTTGGACCGGCTGTGGGGTTGGTCCGGTAGGTCATTTGGTCCGGTGGTTGCAATTGCTTTGGTTCGGTTATGGTTGGACCGGATGTGGGGGATGACCGAATGGCCTTCGGTTCGGCATGAATTGGAGATGCCGAATGGACTCATGCCGAATGGACCTTCACACTTGGAATGCCGAATGAGCTAATAGGCTTGTATAGCCGGATGAACAGGTACTCCGGATGGACCATCACTGCCGAATGAGCTTGTTCCTTCGAATCGCCGAATGGACATAGGAGCTGATGGAATGGAGCTTGCAAACCCGGGTGAAACTGACACTTCTTGGTCTCGAGATCTTCTGGGTGAGAATTCGCCCAACAATATCCATATGCTTTTTAAATTAAGCGCTCATTATTCGATTTAGCCGGGAGAGGACTTTGTGTCATATAATCCATTTCGAATAATGATACGACGTTATGGATAACATTTAAAGACCGGTGATGAAGACTAGGTATTTTCGAAAGCGAAAGGATTATCTGTCGAATGTCTCCACACCGAATGGCCTCGATATAGAGATTTGATCACCCTTTGTGATAGGGAGTCCAGACGTGATTAGGGATTATCTGGATTGCAAGGGCTTCTTCGGAAGTGCATTCGGTTCTGTTCAAACCCGGAACAGACTTGTATGGATGTATGTCTAACGTTACACTTTGAGATGTAAAGCCGGTTTCTATCAAATACGTTTATCTTTGGTGGTGGAGAATTTATTCTCTTAGCTTAACACCCTTCTCTGAGACGTACGAGCTCAGAGGTTATGTAGTTGATGGTTACTAGTGATATATTCCCAGTTTGGTAATGTGGCATACGAAGTGCTGCTGATCATTTGTTCAAAGCATGGCTTTTATGAAAAGCGTAGCTTTGTGAACGATACCTCATCGGACCTCACAACCCGAAAATGGTCGAAACAGGAAGAACGCAGCAAGGTTATAAGGTTTGCGCCCTTTAGAATATGTTATTTCCTTCTGGAAAAGGGTGGTATCATGGTATGAAGCCCAGATATTTAACCTGTGTGGTTGCTGCAAACTTATTGCTTTGTGGTTGTTGCTTTGAGGATCCTCGGATAAAGGTCGGTAACGATCAGGGGATGGCATACTCGTATAGTAGTTACCTAGTTATAAAGGTAACCCGGCCTTGTGTTGGCAGAGAGCTGGTTAAGTTCTCGGGGCATCCCTCCAGAGGCTACCCATGTGGTCCAGGAAGTTCCTTAGCCTGACCATTTTTTGGAAATCCAATCACCAATGCTCGCCTTGTACGGTTTTAGTCGTATAACCTATCATTCTTAAATGGTAGCTATAGCGGGCATAATATAATAGTACCTATGCTGGCTAAGATTAATATTACACTTTCGAAAGATATTCTGCACTATGCACTAATAATAATATCAAAAGGATTTTCACGTACCAAGCATTTTTGACTGTCATAAGGAGGAATCTCCTCCAAGTGTGCGCTTGATTTGTGTGTGTGGCGGGAGGCCTTATGGCAGTTTCATTTTCCAAAAAGCATTGTAGATTTCTTTTAATTTCTTTTGTTTGTTTTTATTCAAAATCAAACTATTTTTGTTTATTCACGCCAATCCCATGACTGACCTGGAGTTTATTGTTCCCTTTCTAAACTCTGGGTGCCCAGAATATTTCCATACGAGCAGCCTAGAGTTAGATTTTCAGATAATCAGCTAGTAGATATAGATTCGATAGCCTTCGAAGTCTTTGGTTTGATAGCATTTGGAAATCTTCCTCAGTCTTTGGTCTTTGAAGCCTTTGGATTTGGCTATAGCATTTGTTTCACTTCAACAGTTACCGAGTTTGCTACATTACAACTTAATGGTGGTTCGAGCTTGTGGCTTAGAGTTTTGCAGCTTGGCATTGAAGACTTTGTCTTTCCGCTGCTGCTGCTGTGTCTTCCGCTTTTGTCTATCTCTGATATAGGTATTGATATTCGATTGTATCATTATTGTATTGAATGTTGTATATCAATAAAGATTTATCATCCATTTCTATTTCCGCTATGTTGTATACTTAATGTGTTATATGCTCCGGCGTGAATCGAATTTCAACGTTTGAATCTACGACATTCGAGTACGGGAGAAGTATGGATGTTGATTTTCAGATGCTGAAATTTGGGTCGTGACATTTTTGTGTCAGAGCTGAAGGTTGAACTTTAGCTCAAGAGTATAACACATTAGGTGATTCATTAGAGATAGGTTTATCAGATGCCCTAGAATGAGTATATCCCTAATATATCCGTCTGTATGCCTCAGTGAATTCCCTTACTGTCCACCGATAGTGAGTATGAGTGCAAAAAGAGGACGAGATAGGGGACAGGGGAATACCACTATGGTCAATACCCTACAATAATGGAAACAACTTTATCTATTAAATTCTCTTTTGATCATCAGATATCAATTCTTTGATGGTTTACCGGCGGCTACAAGAAGAAGCTTTGGAATGGTGGTGGCTCAACGTGTCATTGAAAATAAAGTTTCTATTTCGTATTCTCTTCATCAGTTTCCCTCAGGTTTTTGTTTTAACTCTAATTAATTTGAAATTTTAATTGGAATAAATTGGTTAATAAAATATGAAGCAGAATTAAATTGTATACGTTTGTCTATTCTTTGGGGTCCATATATATTTTCTACGAATGGTTAGTTATCCCTTCGAACTAACAAATGCCGCTGCATATTTCGTAGAACGAATGACCCGAGTGTTTTGTGAAGTATTGAATGAGTTCATTCTCCTATCTATTGTTGATATTCTGATTTGGTAAGCCAAATGCAGAATAGATTTTCAGCTTAATCTGGTAAAATATTCTCTATCTATTCTTTGTTGTCTCACTAACAAATTTTAGGGACGAAATTTTCTTAAGGGGGGAATTTGTAACATCCTCGTTTTTAAATCAAATTTGAATTGGTAATTTATTTAATTTTTGGAATTAAATTACGTATTAAATGAGAACTAATTTGAAAGGAAATAAATATATAGAAATAGATTGTAAAATAGAATTTTGGTTTGGAATTCAAATATTGAAAATAGATTGGATTTAGAAATTTTATTTTTAAGTTAATAAGAATTTGTTTTCTAATATTAAGAATATATAAATATATGTATGTACATTATGATTTGAAAGTGGTATTTTGAAATTAATATGATAATTTTCAAAAGCTATTTAAGGGTTAAATTCTAATACATATGAATATTAATTTTTATTAAAAATTTTAAAATCATTTTCTTTAAGATTATGTAAATATTTATAAAAGGAAAAGTAATTATTAAAAATTTAAAAATAGAATATAATTTTATATAACTAAATATAAACTAATACATATTTTATAAATTTCTTATTAATACATGAAATTAACAAATGTAAACACTTTATAATGTAAAAAGACATATGTAAGAAAATTAAAACATGAAGAAACAAGTGTAACATTTTAAAATATGGGATTTAACATGTGTAGGTATTTTAACAAGAAGATTTATAAGTGTCCTTTGATTTTTTTTTTAATTTTAATGAATAAAATCTGAACAAGTTATATATATACAATTACTTCTCCTATCTTTCAAATTTTCTTCTATTCAAAACTGAATCAAAACCTGAGACAAAAGAAAATAAAACCTGAGCAAAGCAAAAAACAGGAAATAAAATTATCTCAAATTCAAGAGTAGAGAACAAATTAAAAACATGGAAAATCAAAGCATCTTCAACTTGAAGATTAAATCTTCAAGATAAAGCAATGGTTCAACAATTTCAAACTGAATCCAAACTAAAACCTGATTGAAGCAAGCAATCAACATGAAATAAAAACCAGAGATGAAATCACCTTTAAGAAAAGCAAGTACAGACTAAAAGAAAATCTGGAAAACAAATTCATCTCAGCAATTCAAAGCTCTACTTTCATTATGATTCAAGTAAACAAAGTCAGGATTAAACTACAACCTGGATTAAAATATGCAGCAGATTCAGAATCAACTCAGTAAAACAGTTCAACGAAATCAAAAATCAATTCAAGTTCCAGTTTTTTTTCAAAAAGCCTGTATTCTCTGCTTTTTTGATCCAGGTGAGCAAATCTACCTAGGTTTGTGTATATTCATCTTGACGTTTGGGTTAATATTTGAAGTGTGCCATGATGGATGTTTGTCAGTTGTTAAATATGCCCGTGTATATATATATATATATACATATAGATGAATATAAGTGTGCATGTTTGTGTATAGGGAAGTTTGCTCTATTCAAAATTTTACAGGCCTAAATAAGTTTAAATTTCAATTCCTCTTCCCCTAATCCTCTTTAGATCTTGATGTATAAAAAAAATCTGTTAGAAATAACAAGATATAGGTTTAAAAAAAATTTAGGATGAATCTGAAGGTAGTCTTAACAGAAAACAAGAAGAATAGTATCAAGTAAAAAAATTAGTTGTTTAAATTTTGGTTTTTGTTCATATTAACAGATTCGTACTTAAAAACTATGATTTTTAAATTAGAAATAAAGATTTTTAATCTTGTGTATTGAGAGAATATGAGGGTTGAACGGGTTTGGTGTTTTGATGCTTTTCTAGTGATCGGCGAGGCTTGGAATCTCGAGGTCGCTACTGGAGATTGTGTGAGAGTTGGCGAGCTTTGGAAAAATGCTCGTAGGGTTTCCAGATCACCGTAGTGTCGGCGAATCGTCAAAGTAGGGTTTTAGATTGGTTTTTGGTCGAGGTTGGAAATGAGGTTGCAACGTCGCCGTGTTAGCATTGGGGGTGACCGGTCTCGAAGGGATCGGAGCTAGAAGTTCCGACGATGCTTTGGTCAAAACAGCGTTGTCTCAAATCGTCGGCATTGTCGTCGACAGGATGTTTTGGTTTGATTGGGTTTAAATGCCTGGTGATTAAGTTAGTCGATTTCAATTCTCGGTCAAATTCATCGATCTGGGTGTTTGGGGAGCTTGTGGAGATTGTCGTCGATGGGTTGACGATCGGACTTTGGGTCGAAGATGGCCAGTTTGCTTGTTCATGTGCACACGAGACATGGTGATGTCAGTAGTTTGGATTCGAGGAAGAAAATGTTGCCTCGGGTAGTAATGCGGGAGAATGGATCGTTGGCTCGAGTAAGTGCTCGGGTAGGTTAGTGTGAGATGATATGTTTAACAAAGTTTTGAAAACTTAAACCAAATTAAAGAAAAAATAGTGCGACTTTGGTAAGGCTCGAGAAAATTTGTATTTTTCTTTAGGATGGACTCGAGTTATCTCGGGTTGAAGCAGTGACAAGTCTAAATTTTCAAGCAAATCAAGTTTCAAATTTTAAATCAATTAAGTTTTGAATTATCTTCTTAAACAAATTTTCTTTAAAATGATAAATATTGTATTTTCAGTTTGGAATCAGCTAAAGAGTTTTAAAATAAATTATTTTAATTTATCATGTTTTAAATGTTTTAAATGTATATACTTCCATTTATTAATTCTTAAGATTACTTTAAATAAGGTTTGATAGCTTAATTAAGAGGTTAATTATGAAGATAAAATGCTTTTATTATTAGGCGGCTCAAGAATATAAGTAAATTTGTTGATTAATAATGAAATTATATAAAGGTTAAATTTTTAAAGTTAATCGTTTTTAAGATTAAATTTGATTTAGTGTTAAAAATAATTTTGTATTAAGTTAATTATTTGATTTAAATCCTTGATTTTTTTTCAAATGTAATTAAAAATAATTAAGAGTAAAGTAATTAATAAAGATAAATTGTTTATCTTTTAAATAATTAAAATCTTAAGTTATTAATGATTTATTATTTAATGAAAGTTTTTAAGGATAATTGCATAAAGAGTAATTACTTAATGAAGGTCATTAAAGATTAATCAAGGGTTAATTAATCTTAAGGCTAATTTATAAATGTGATTAATTAATTTATGATTAAAGAATAATTAATTAATGTGGTTAATTAATTAAGGTAATTAATTTGGGGATAATTAATTAATTTAAAGGTTAATTAATTTATTATTAAAGGTTAATTAACAAATTATTAAAGGATAATTAATCAAAATGGTTTGTAATTAATTAATGTTAATTAAACAGGATTAGTAATTATAAGTAATTAATCTGATTCAAATTAATCTGATGACTACTTATGGATGTTTGAATTCTATTGAATGCATTGAATTGTTTGATATCCCATTGAGTTGTGATGAATGTAATTTATTTACTTGTGATGGATTTATATTATTTATCTATGAATCTGTGAATGAAAATAAGCATTATAGGATTATACCGCTTATCAATGTTGTTGTGTTTGGATTGTGATGATTGATGATATTGCACTATTATGTAAAACCCCTGGACTACACCATACACACACAAATATGGATTGCACGAGGAAATGGGCAAAGTCACAAATATTTGATTTTAATATTATGAGATGGTTTAAAGATTGAATTTTGAATCCAAAATGATTTTGGGAATGGAATTGGGTTGAATATGAATGCTTTTGAAAAGGAAATTTGAAATTGAACTTAGTTGAATAGAATATATCTTGTTTAAGTTTTGAAATTGTTTTGGAAATTTGGTTTGAAAGGTTTATACAAGTTAAATAATATATATATATATATATGTGTGTGTGTGTGTGTGTGTGTGTGTGTGTGGATTTTAAAACCATCTTTAAAGTATTTTAAAAGCATTATTTTGGGAATTTAAAATTAACCCAAATTTATACTTTAAAGGATATAACTTGTGCATATTTGATTGGATTATTCCGAAACAAAACCCTTGTTTTTCAAATAATAATAGCTTTCATATAAAGAAAGGATTTCCAATTTACGTTGAAAGTAGTTCAAGTTTGAAATGAAAATAGTTTTGAAAGCTATGAATGAATCTTTGTTAAAGATTGGTAAACTTTGTTTTCAAATTGAAGAGGATCTTAAAGGTGTATCTTTTGTATAAAAGATTTGGAATTGAAATTGTTTTGAAAGCTATGAATGAATCATTGTAAGAGATTGGTGAACTTTGTAAAGTGAATCTTTTTTGTTTAAAAGATTAAAAGTGGTATTTGTTTAAACCATTTGAAAGAAAGGTTTTGGGTAATAAATTGTGACTTAACTAAGATCCCATTATATCCATATGCTTTTTAATTAAGCACTCATTATTCGGTTTAGCCGGGAGAGGACTTTGTGTCATATAATCTATTTCGAATAATGATACGACGTTATGGATAGCATTTAAGGACTAGTGGTGAAGACCGGTATTTTCGAAAGCGAAAGGATTACCTGTCGAATGTCTCTGCACCGAATGGCCCCGGTATAGGTATTTGATCACCCTTTGTGATGGGGAGTCCTGACGTGATTAGGGATTATTCGAATTGCAAGGGCTTCTTCGTAAGTGCCTTCGGTTCTGTTCAAACCCGGAACAAACTTGTATGGATGTATGTCTGAAATTACACTTTGAGAAGTAAAGATGATTGATATCAAATACATTTCTGTTTAGTGGTGGAGAATTTATTCTCTTAGCTTAACACCCTTCTTTGAGACGTACGAGCTCAGAGGTTATATAGTTGATGGTTACTAGTGATACATTTCTAATTTGGTAATGTGGCATACGAAGTGTTGCCGATCATTTATTGATTGAAGCATGGCTTTTGTGAAAAGCATAGCTTTCTGAATGAGACCTCGTCGGACCTCACAACCCGAAAATGATCGAAACAGGAAGAATGCAGCAAGATAATGAGGGTCGCGCCCTTTAGGGTATGTCATTTCCTTTTGGAAAAGGGTGGTATCATGGTATGGAGCCCAGATATTTAACCTTTGTGGTTGCTGCAAACTTATTGCTTTGAGGTTGTTGCTTTAAGGATCCTCGGATAAAGGTCGGTAACGTCCGCGGGATGGCATACTCGTGTAGTAGCTACCTAGTTATAGAGGTAACCTGGCCTTGTGTTGGCAGAGAGGTGGTTAATTTCTCAAGGCGTCCTTCCAGAGGCATACCCATGTGGCCCAAGAAGTTCCTTAGCCTGACTATTTGTTCGAAATCCAGTCATTAATACGCGCCTTGTACGGTTTTAGTTGTATAACCTGCCATTCTTTAATGGTAACTATAGAGGGCATAATGTAATGGTACCTATGTTGGCTAAGATTAATATTATACTTTTGAAAAGTTTTCTGCACTATGCACTAACAATAATATCAAAAGGATTTTCGCATATCAAGCGTTTTTTACTGTCATTAGGAGAAATCTCGTCCAAGTATGCGCTTTCATTGTGTGTGTTGGCGGGATGCCTTATGGCAGTTTCATTTTCCAAAAAGCATTGCGGATTTCTTTTAATTTCATTTGTTTGTTTTTGTTCAAAATCAAACTGTTTTTTTTTCACACCTGTTCCATGACTGACCAGGAGTTTATTGTTTCCTTTCTAAACTCTGGGTGCCCATAATTTTTCCACACGGGCAGCCTAGAGTTAGATTTTCAGATTATCAGCTAGTAGATATAGATTCGATAGCCTTCGAAGACTTAGATTTGGTAGCATTTGGAAATCTTCTTCAGTCTTTGGTCTTTGAAGACTTTGGATTTGGCTATAGCATTTGTTTCACTTCAACAGTTATCGAGTTTGCTACATTGCAACTTAATGGTGGTTCGAGCTTGTGGCTTGGAGTTTTGGAGTTTGGCATTGAAGACTTTGTCTTTCCGCTGCTGCTGTGTCTTCCGCTTTTGTCTATCTTTGATCTATGTATTGATATTCGATTGTATCATTGTTGTATCGAGTGTTTTATATCAATAAATATTTATCGTTCATTTCTATTTCCGCTGTGTTGTATACTTATGTGTTATAAGCTCCGGCGCAAATCGAATTTCAACGTTTGAATCTGTGGCATTCGAATATTGGAGAAGTATGGACGTCGATTTTCAGACGCTGAAATTTGGGTTGTGACAGTTGGAGGAGCTTCGATGAGCGTAGAAGGGAAGGAAGAGATAATTTAGTTCATGATAACTTGATCTTCCCTAAGATTGATTCCAAAATGCCCTTCACTTAAAGCAATTATCCTGCGAACTCTTCAGTACTTCTTATAATAGCTCATCAACCAACTCCAATGCATGGTAAATGTCGTCTACCTACCAAAACAAAGAAATTAAAACGTATGTAAATTAACTAATCTAAGCTAACCAATGACTATACACACCACATTCCCCTCAAGTGGAGCTCTAGGAATGTACGGGTCCATCATAATAGGACACTCTTTGGCATGAGGAACATAGCGGCGCATGATGTTCCAGTACCAAGTACAATATTTTTCAGCCATTAACCTGAGGTCCCGTTCTTGTTGCATGTGCATATGGCAATTATTCTGTGTCTCAATCACCATACCATACTCGCGAGTTGTAATATCGATCCAGTAATGCAAAGCTTGTTCTGGAAAAAGTCATGGCATACTAAATTGTCGCATCACTCTATCAGGAAGATGATGCGCTACATGATTCAAGCAAGTGAGCGGACCCTATGCTGTCCATAACTGAAAAAAAGAAGTGCATAAGTTTGAAAGCTCTCCAAGCACATGTGCATATAGGGTCCATGTCACTGAATCATAATCAAGTACATCCAACTCATTGTTGTAGAATGAACGTTGTGCCTTGTCTTTGGTCCTGCCCACCTAAGGGAGAAGAATACTATGAATAGTTGGATCGAAACTTGTGTATTAAGTCATCTAATGTGATAAATATACCTAGCGTCATAGACTTAGACGAATCGACATCCGTCGTTTTTGTCGATATTTTCCCAACTGAAAGGTATATCCAAGACCATAACTGCGAATGTGTATACATATAAAATTGCATTGCATAAGATCATAGGAAATAAATGAATATGAAGGGAATAATGCTAATACATGTACTAGACTCAAACAACCACCAATGGATGTGTTCTGTAGCAAGTCAAGTCTCATTTAGTTTTGTGTATGTATAGGCTAAGATTGCATTACTCCAAGAATAATGGTGGAAACATCAAAGTACTCTAGAATTGGAATCCATCTGAGCCAGGTATGGGTCTTTGAATGGTCGAAAGTCAGGCATAAAGTGATGGTATGCAATATAATCACTCGAGCATGCTACTCGATCTAAATATGAGGCATCTGTCGAAATGTCGTCGACAAGCTCCTCCCTGAACCATGTAGTATTTGTTACCCCAACCACTGTTCAGTAGGAGGAGAAATACCTAAGATCCCCTCGCACAACTTCATGTAATCTACCGACTTTTGATTACTCAATGGAGCACCATCCATGGTTAAACCAAGAAAAACAGCAACATCACAACGTGATGGTCATCTCTCTAACCCAAAGGTGAAAGATAGATGTCTCCGGCCTCCATCTATCCACCAAAGTGGTGATTGGATGATGATCCAACTAGGTGTACCCCAACACAAAGACCAGTGAGAAGTCGGCTCGATCTATCAGCTCTAGAACGGCAGGGTGAGACGAAATCACTTTCTTCAATTTAAAAGAGAGATCAATAATCCCATCTACAGTATTGCGCTGCGAGAAAACCATAGAATATATAACAACCCAACTTTTCGACCTTCGGACATCGATACTCATCCACGGTATTCACATGATGAGCATCAAAGTGCTAGAATGACAGATTGTTTGGGGAAAAAGAAAAAAAACTAAATAGAATCTCACAACATGACAAGCAATCTGTTAACAAGAATACTTTTCAACTTTCCCAAAGCTATGTAAATGGCAAATAAGATCATATAAGATGAGACTGCTTCTTTTGAAACCTACCTTTCGACCAGGTTGACCGGGTCGAAACAGTTTCAGTGGTTAAATTAGAAAAGCAGACAAAGGATGAAGCATCCAACTTGAAACCCCTCTTTTGAATGAGTCTATGACATTTGTTTGAACCGAATATTCATACCTTTCGATCATGTCAAAAGTATGCTTAGCTTATTAATGTGAAACAACTACTTTCGACCCCATTGGTTTCGTTTCTTTTATGGAGGAACCCCTACGAAAGGGTTGCAAATGTAATGGAGGGTTGACCCCATTCAAATGATATCATTTTTACACTTCCGATTGCCAATTACAAATGAATTCCTTTCGTAACATCCCTTTAAAACAAGTCGAAAAGTGTTCCATTCTTTTGAAACAGATCCAGTTTGCAGTTGCCTAAACTTTATATAGATTACCTACTATAATATCGGCTTGGATATTCCTCTCATCAATGTTGAAACATCATCACCATTTATATTTTTATGCGATATTACTTATGATGGTGACGTGTTTCATGTGTTTGTATCCGCCTTTCTTTCCAAAAGCTTTTTCACTGTTTATCACTTGTGACGGCGCTTGGTTCCTGCAACTCCTTCGAATGCCTTCTCGATGCATTCGAAACATTTTTTAGTGACCTTTGTCGAAACCCATGCCTGTAACTCTAGTAGGGCCTAACACTTTCATTAACCTTCTTTCATAACTCTATTCTTAAGTGGATTTCATGGTTAACATAATCTATTACTTTATTATACATATATCAATCAGAGTCAACTAATCAATCAGCAGCCTGAATAGTTATAACAATCTATCCTCATAATTGATGATAAATAAAGGCAAGATAAAAAAATAGAGCAGTGGAAGAATACAAGGTATATGATTTACATCCTGGAAAATCCAGCTCGTCTCCTGTAAGCACCAAAGTGTCCGCTAAATCAAGAAAATATGCTGACCCAAGCATTATAGGAAAACAACACTCGAGTCATTCTTGTTAAACCAGCGTGAGAAAATCAAATCATGAGGAATTTTATTTGGTTAACTTGTAAAACTCTTTAAAACCAAAGATATCCCGTAAGATCACGTCACACATAAACACAAATAAGTTTCTACATTATGATAACCAAAACATTTTCTATAGAAAATCCAATGGTATTATGATAATGTCTAGAATACAAATACATATTAATCATAGTTGAAACTGTTACATGATTAAATTCTTTCATAATAGGTTTATAATCAAGTCCGCATGGCGCTTATTACAGAACAATTCCAACAATGGCAAGGTAAGGGACTACCATCCATACAACATACCTCTAGATAAAATGTACCTAGGGTCAGATCCTAAACTTGGTCTAGCCCGGCCAACACAGAGTCGACCCACCTTGAACTTGGATAGTGTCGAATATGTCATCACCGTGATTGTTCTTGACCTTTATTAAAAGCTCTCATGCATAACCAAATCCATAACATGAAAATTTAGAAAGGCGATGACACCCCCTAATGGGAGTGACCTACATAGCCCTGCTGTAACTACCTTGTTTTAGCCATTTCCTAGGTTGTGAGGCTTGAGGCTAAGATTGCCTCTTGTATAGGAATTTAACGTGGAATGCTAACACTGCCCTCTAGGTTGAAATGCAATGCAAGCATTCATCCATACAATCTGTTCTAGGTCTGATCTAATTTGCATGCTTATGCCATTTTAAAATGGTTTTCAAATATTATATCTGATCCCGTTCTCGCTAAATCGACAATGATAGTTTTAAATTGGCCAAGTTTGATATTCAGTTATTTTACTATCAAATAAACAACAATCCAATTAGAAATTTATGTCTATAGGGAAATAAACATTTGTTAAGCATATAAGAAGCCACTGACCACTTTAATAAATCTTTTTATGAATTAAAATTGATTTGTAAATACTTGTATGAAAAAACTTTTACAAAGATATATTCACAAATCCTTTATACTCCTTATTATACTTGGAAAAGTATCGATATACTTATCTCAATATATAAGTATATTAGTAAAAATACTACACTTTCACTACTTACAAAATGTATCTATACAACTCCAAAATATTAATAAAACACTTCTATAAATCGCAGAAATTTTTTATAAACTATTTTTATTAACTTATAAAATATTGATAGAACTCATTTTATAAATTTTCAAACCTTTTATAAAGCTCTTTTATAAAGCTCTTTTATAAACCCATAAAACTATTTATGAAACTTCTTTTATAAATCTATAAACCGGTTTATGAAACTTTATTCTTTTATGAAAGTCTTTCATAACGATCCTTTATAAAAATTACTTTATAAAAATATTTCCTTAAGCCTCTTTACAACCTTTATACACCCAAAACTACATTTCCATTTATAAACTCTTTATTAAATGAAATTCCTTTATAAAACAGCTTATTATTTATAAATAAAATAAATTAAATAAATTAATTAATTTTAAACATCATAAATCAATAATTATTGTTATTACTTCAAAACAATATTATATTATAGTAATTATTAACAATAAAACAGCACAAATAAGTAATAATTATAAACTTTAAAACATTATAAATAAAATAATTAATAATTTAAAACATTATTAAATAAACAATAATCAATAATTCTCAAAACATTATTGTAATAAATAATCATTGCTTCTAAAACATTGTTAATAAATATTATTATTAATTCCAAAACATTATTAATAAATAATAATTATTTTCTTCAAACGATATTAATTATTTAAAGAAATAAGTTCTAACCCTTATTGAATAATAATTAAACAACTTTAGAATATTGTAAATAATAATAAATTAATTTTAGACGTTATTAAGTAATACTAAAACAATTATAAACAATTTCTAAATATCTAGAAATGATAAATAAAAAGGTTGGGGTGAACAGTGAAGTTTTGAAACCCATTCTAAAGAAAATGTTCTAGAAAACCCAAAAGTCATTCTCTGAATCAAAATCATTTTAAAGTCCAACGACAATTAATAGTATTCCAAAATACTAAGTTGAGGCCAATAGCAATCAAAGCATTTGACTAATATTGTTATTGATTTTTATCACTACAGGGTTTAACTTTGAACATATAAAAATGTCATAACTAATAGTGCTAACAAATCAAGATTCAGCAATTAACAATTTATATAACAGAGTTATGATTAAAATCGAATTAACAAGAATATAACTGTAAATTAAATCACTACGGTGAAAAATCGAGATTTCTCAATATATTTATTATATTTCAATTTTTAAATAATAATCACTTGTAAGAGAAAATATTTAACGAAACAGCCGATAACTTCAACCAATCACAAAGTAGTAAAAAAATTATCTACTATAATCCAAACTAATTAATCATAAGAGGTGCGTTGTACTCACTAAAATTCTTGTTGGCACCGAAGCGTTCCGGTTTGAATTAAAATCGAACAACGTCCAATATTAGCCTAAATTTCAGCTTGCCCAAAATTCACCCAAACCAATTCCATCATGAAGCTTCTGCCATTACGAGGGCAACAAAAAAATCCACACCTCGATTGGTCCTCATATGGACAGTTATTCAAATTTCGAGTTATTGACTTAAATAATTTAATTAAATTAATATTAACATCATTAAAATTTAATTACCCAAAATAATATTTAAACCAACTTCCACATTTTGAATCCGACTCTTTCCCAATCCCCACTACACCATGGCTCGACCGCTTATTCTCCTTCTCCCTCATTCCTGGATGCATGAAACGACATGCACCGCCACCATCGCCTTCCACTTCTCGACGGTATCCCATTCATCACGATAGAACCCTGTCCGCTCTTCCCTTCTTAATCATGTCCAGCAACCCTTCAAGCTTCCATACAGAGAGCAGAAACCACCATCGACAATCGCACATCACAAAACTCGCTTCGGAGATGCTTTATGACATGAGAAACTCAAAGAAAGGAGCCCCGTAGCCTCTTATCGCCTAAATCACTCAAATTTCCTAACCTTAGTTTGATTAACACACATGACTAAACTGTCAATGCTCAAGCTTGCGGTAGCACCCTCCACAAACCAGCCTACAAGTAGATCTCCACCTCACAAATCCAAAGAAAAAAGTTTTATAATCTTTTGATTTAATTTCGAATTGCTTTGAATTTTTTAAGTTTGGATATTTTTTTTAATAAAGAGGATCGACCATTTCTTTGTTTCAGAAGAAAATAATATGGAGGTACGGCAGAGATAATATGGTGTACTGCTTTGTACAATCGATCTTTGAGTTAGTTTTAAACTAAAATTTTCTGACATCTCGCTGCACCACTTTCGGTTCTCGTATGTAGCCTCAAATGATGAAACAAAGACATAGTCGCGCTCAGAACAGCGATGTGACTTTAAAACAATAATAATATAGGCTAGATATTGAATTCTCAAAAATCACAAAAACATTACCGTTTGGCGATAAATCGTCAAATGAAATTGTTTAATATCCTTTAGTTTAAAAATTATGGAAAAATCAAGTAAATAAAATATGTCAATAAAATTAGAGTCGTAAAAATAATAATTTATATTTCGATTATTTATCTAAACCCTTTATTACAGATAATAAATGTATAAAGGAATTCATTGATAGCATTTAATAATTTTAAAGCAGTTAAATAAGTCCATTAAATAAATATTCAATTAACAGATATTTAAATCACTATTCAAATAATAAGTCCACTATACCGATATTTAAATCATTATTCAAATATTTATTCAGAATTCAAAGATTTTAAACAATCCCTATAATTTAATTCAATTTTTAAAGATTTTAAACCAATATTTTAATAAATGAAACAAATATTCAAAACTAAATGACCAAAATTCCAACTTGGTACACACTCTTCCTCTTAAAAGAAGTTCGTTCCCAAAATTCGAAAGTAAGAAAAATGTATCTAAACTCGTCAAGTTTTCAAAATCAATTAGTTAAAACTTGTTATCAAATTTTCTAAGTCCTTAAAATTATGGAAAATTTTGGTAGCACCTCCTTTGCATGGCTCGATCGGAAAAAATACAAACTGCCACTACGGGACAATCCAATCAAAAGAAAACAAAAGCCAAGTGACCTCCCATGTCTAGGGCATAAAATCATCAAACTAAACCAAAAGTATAAAATTATACCTATTAGTCAGGCAACCAAAATCAACTTATGAAGCCAAAAGCATCAAACTAGCCTTTACTTCCATATACTTGTATCTCATTTACAAATATATCCAACCATATAATTCAAAGTCATATAATTTGCATTTCCAATGTCAAAACATATAATTTATTAAACCCTGTATGATGTGCATATACCAGTTATACATAATATCAAATTCGATCGCTCGCTCGATCACACAATGCCACTTCCGAATTAGTATTGCTGACTTGAGTTTCCTAGTGCAGACTCCGATCTGATTTCATGATTAAAAACCGCAGTTCTCTTTGCATAACCATATACTACGATAGAAAACTTTGGATTCAAATCAAAAAGTCATATCATGTGTTCACCATCCGAAATCGAGTGAAAAATCCTCGTTCGAACCGGTGTGTACTCGAAACTGGATTAAAATAAGTTAGGCGAATAAAGTAATACACGTACAACTTACATATTATTCCATTGGTTCCTAAATTATAACAATTTCTTTTTTTATTCACATTCAATTTAAAATCACACTTGATATTCCAATAGTATTTCCTTTAATACTATTATTTATTTACAACCCATTTCAAAAATCATTTTATTTAACTTAACTTTACTTAAGTTAAATTTCATCTCGTAGCTTAATTTTCAACTTTACTTTTCTTAACTGTACAAATTAATTTATTTCATATTTATTATACCTTGGTATATTCCTTTTAATACTAGAATTATTTATGAACTATCTCATAAAACCTTACTTAAGTTTGTAAACATTTTTAAAACACTATTTAGATTTCATCAACCTTTAAAAACTTAAATTCAATTTTTTTTATTTTTTTAAACTAATACTAGAATTCATTTTCTAAGTCATATCTTAGCATATTACTTTAAGCCAACAAACAATTTATAAGGACTTATCTTCATTAATAAAACATTTTCCAAGATTTTTATTACTTCCAAAGAATTAATATTTTACTTAGTAAATATTACTTAAGTCTATTAACATTCGATAACTCAAGTTTACAATTGCAAAGTACTCTTTTATTTCCTAAGAGTTTATACAATGATTTTTTTTTTTACTTTACATGAATGCCCAACAAATTCAAAACTTATTTTAAATTATTATCTCTAAATTCATAAGTTACGTAAACTTATTTTCATATAATTTCTCAAAACACATAGCTTTAATTTCTATATACATTTGGAAGTCCTGACTATCCAAAATCATCGAAACTCCATTTCATTTCAATAAATGGAAACAACATATCAAAATGAGTTGTAAAACCAAACTACTGTAAAGCATAAGGTACATGTTGCCATCACATGACTTAAATGAGAACTTCCATAATTTTAACCCCCACTTTTTTTTCATTTTAAATCATTTTGAAATAATAATTATATAGATAACTCCAATTTTAAAAAAAATTATCTGAAATAACTCCTTAACTCATTTATATTATGGCAGAAAGTCGTCACTTTAGAAACTCGAAAATGAATACCAATGATGCTGTAGTCATCACCGGAATTATTTTCCAACAATCAAAGTGAGTTCAGTGCTTTCTATCTCTTTCAAAAACCCATTAAAAATATTTATATTCAAAATATATTTGCAAATAAGACTATTAATATTCCTCATAACACTTTGAAGAACAATTTCAAATCTTGAAAATTAAGCACTTAAATTCTCAGTTTTTAATCCTTATTTACAAACTATATTTGTAAATCCTACTTATATAATTTTGTTTCTTCTATAAAATCATTTCATAATTTTTATCCTTTCTTGAATTGTAATAAACAACCTTTATTAAAATCAAAATTTTATTTTAACTCAACGTTATTCCTGAACGCCTTATAGTGAAACTATGAAATCAAATTCACAAGGTGTTCGTATTCAATTCAACTGAACAGTAAATGCTCATAAGCTATCCAAGCATAACAATACACAGTAAGTGATAATAATCAAATATTATCATTTTCTAATAACCAAGCAAACTATATATAACTACATTAATTTTTTGAAAATTATTATTTTATATATAAAATATAATTTAGGTAAATTATTTCCATTACCCATTTTCCCAAAATAATACCATGTCGACTTTCCTTGTTCAAGTGTTTAGAAACCACTATTGATACAGCTATTCCTTTTGTATTGACAAGAACTCATAAATACTCAATCGTTAAATCAACACAATATAAAACATTTTTATATCACTAACAAAAACGCGTTCATATATACATATATTCACATATATATAATACACCCCAACTCATCCTAGGGTCTCACTTAACCTATCTTAAATGAGTTAACCCCACCAAAGCCAAGGTGTTCGCTCAACTAGTCATTGATACCACGTGTAATGACCCACATTTTCGACCTTCAGAATTCAATACCAATACACCCATGGTATTCATGTGCTGAGCATCCAATGTCAAAAAGACAGATTGTTTGAGGAAAAAGAAAGAAAAGACAAAACATAATCTCACAACGTGATGAGAAATCCATAATATAACAATATATCTTTACAAAAGAAATTTTGAAATTTATTATACATATATCATCGGTGTCGACCAATCAATCAATAACCTGCACGGTTATAACAATCTTTCCTCGCAATTTCTGATAAATAAAGATAAGAAAAAACAAAACTAACCAATGAAAGAATATAACGTACGTGAATATGTCCTGAAAAATCCAGCTCATCTCCTTAAAGCTCCAAAGTATCCAGGTAAATTTGAAAAATGTGCTCGGAATGACCCGAGCACTATAGGAAAACAATGTCCGGGTTAGTCTGGTAAAAACAATGTGAGAAACTCAAATCACGAGGAATTTTACTTATTTAACTTGTAAAGCCCTTGAAAATTAAAGGTATCTCGTAAAACTTTGCTAGACATAAACACGGATGAGTTTTCACCTTACGATAACCAAAACCTTTTCCATGTAAAATCCAATGGTATTATGTTGATATCTAGAATACAAATACATATTAATCATAACTAAAGTTGTTACATTATTCAATTCTAGCATAATAGGTTTACAATCAAGTCCACTTGGTGCTTATTGGACATTGGATTCCAACAATGGCAAGGTAAGGGACTACCATCCGTACAGTACATCTCTAGATAAAAATGTACCTAGGGTCGGATTCTAAACTTGGTCCACCCATGCCAACACAGAACCAGCCTACTCCTGAATTTGGATAATATTGAATATGTCATCACCTTATTGTTCCAACCTTTATCAATAACTCTCATGCACAACCAAATCTGTAATATGATAATCTAGAAAGGTGATGACACACCCTCATAGGGGTGACCCAGATAGCCCTACTACATCTACCATGTTTTAGCTATTTCCAAGGTTACGAGGCTTGAGACTTTGATTAACTTTTATATTGATATTCCATTTGAAATGCTAACACTGCGCTCTAAGTCGAAATGGAATGCTAGCATTCATTCGTACAAGTCTGTTCTAGGTCTAAACAAAAACGAAGGCACTACTTATACTACATCCATTTTGGAATCGCCCTCAGGATTAGTCGTTAGTAGCCCTTTCACTACAAAGAGCTCCATCTTCGATTTTCTTATAGATGTTTTGATCCAAATGCTTATACAAGTTCATAGTGGTTTTCGAATAATATATTTGATTCTGATCTCTCCGAATCGAAAATGATAGTTTTGAACTAGCCAAGTTTGACAGTAGATTATTTGACTATCAAATAAACAACAATCCAATCAGGGATTTATTTCCATAGGGAAATCAACATTGGTTAAGCATATAAGAAGCCATTAACCATTTTAATAAATCCTTTCATGAATTATAATTGTTTTGTAAATACTTGCATCAAAATACTTTTACAAAGGTATATTCACAAATCCTTTATACTCCTTATTATGCTTGGAAAAATATCCATATACTTATCTCATCAGTATATTTGCAAAATCACTACACATTCACTACTTAGAAAATGTATTTGTACAACTTCAAACACAATTTATAAAACTCTTTTATATATCTCTAGTTTTTTTATAAAACTCTTTTTGTTAACTTCTTAAACCATTGGTAAAACTCTTTTTATAAATTTCTGAACCATTTATAAGCTCTTTTATAAATCCATAAAACTATTTATAACACTTCTTTTGTAAATTAATAAACCCATTAATAAAACTATATTCTTTTATAAAAATCGTTATAAAGATCCTTTATAAAATTCATTATAAAAATTACTTTATAAAAATCTTTTCAAAAGCCCCTTTATTAAATCATTTATAAAGCCTTTAGAAAAATCATTTATAAATCCAAAACTCCATTTTTATTTATAAACTCTTTGTTATATGAAATTCCTTTATTAAACAACTTATTGTTTTAAATACAATTAATTAATTAATTTTAAAGATCATAAACAAATATTTATTGTTATTACTTCGAAACATTATTATATCATAATAATTATTAACAACAAAACAGTATAAATAAATAATAATTATTAACTTCAAAACATTATAAATAAAATAATCAATAATTTAAAACATTATCAAATGAATAATAATAAATAATTCTCAAACATTGTAATAATAAATAATATTAATTCCAAAACACTATTAATAAATAATTATTATCTTTAAATAATATTAATTATTTAAATAAAAAACTTTTAACCCTTACTAAAAAATAATTAAACAAATTTAAAGTATTGTAAATAATAATTAAAATTTCAAACATTATAAATGGAAACTATTTCTAAATATAGTAGAAACGATAAATAAAATGGTTGGAGGGAACATAGAAGTTTCATCCATTTTAAACAAAATGTTCCAAAATAATCCAAAAGTCGGATTTAAATCCTTCTCTGAATTAAAATCTTTTTTAAGCCTCATGGTAATTAATAGTATTCCAAAATACTAAATTGAGGCCAATGACCATCAAAGCACTTTATTAATATTGTTATTGATTTTTATCACTATAGTGGTTATGTTTTGAATATGTATGTAACAATGTCCTAACTAATTGTGCTAGACAATAAAGATTCATCAATTAACAATTTATATAACTGAGTTATAACTAAAATAGAATCAACACAAATATAATTGTAAATTAAATCACTACGGCGATAAATCTGGATTTCTCAATATATTTCCCGTTTTTCAATTTTTAAATAACAATCACTTGTAAGAGAAAATATTCTAATCAAAAGCTGATAATTCAACCAATAACAAACACTAAATTTTTAATCTACGATAAATAAATTGATTTATCCATCGAAGTGAGTTATACTCACCGAAATCCCTACTAGCATCGAAGCGTTCCGGATTGAACTAAAATCAAACGACGCCCGATTTTAGCCCGAATTTCAACTTACTCTAAATTCCCCCAAACCTGTTCTAGCATGAAGCTTTTGTCATTACAAGTACAATGCAAAAATCCACGTCTCGATTGGACCTTATATGGACAAGTTATTCAAATTTTAATTTATCGATTTAAATAATTTGATTAAAATAATAATAACATCGTTAACAGTTTAATTACCCATATTAAGATTTAAACCATCTTCCATGTTTTGAGTCCCTCTCTTTCCCAGTCCTTACTCCACCATGGCTCGATTGCTTCTTCTCCTACTCTCTCACTCCTTGATGCACGAAATGACATGTAGTCGCCACTATCGCCTTCCACTTCCCAAAGGCATCACATCCATCACCATAAGACCCTGTCTGCTCTTCCCCTATTAATCATGTCCAACAACCCATCTTGCGTCCGCACAGAGGATGAAAATCACCATCGACCACCGCACAATAAACAAACTCGCTCTGGGGATTCTTTTCGATAAAAGAAACTCAAAGAAACGAATCATGTATCCTCTTATCGCCTATATCACTCAAATCTCGCTGCACCGTTTTTTGTTCGCATATCGACTCTAAACGATGAAACAAATTAGGGTTGCACTCAAAACAGCGACGCGACTGCAAAAAAATAATAATATACACTAGTTGTTAAATTTTGAAAAATTACAAAAACACATCGTTTGACGATAAATCATCGAACGAATTTTTGTAATATTCTTCAATTTAAAAATTATGAAAAGATATCAAACAAAATGAATTAAAAATACATCAATAAAAATTAAGTCATAAAAATAATAATTTATTTTTCGATTATTTATTTGAACCCTTAATTGTTGTTAATAAATTTACAAAGGAATTCACTGATATCATTTAATAATTTGCAAGGAGTTAAATAAGTCCCGTTAACCATAAAGTCCACTTGAAGACAGAAGTATGAAAGAAGAATAATAAAATTGGAGTTTTGATGATGTGACATTCCAAGTCATCATGAAAGACCTAAAATGGATTTTTAGAAAGTACAATTACTTATACAATGCAAAAGCTTTCGACTCGGATAAAGATAAATAGAACCTTCCACCACAGTCAACCTTTCGGCACAGATGAAATAGTAATGGTAACTTTAGAGCCCCTTTCAAAAGCAATCAATCGTAATCACCCAACTATGCATCAAACCTTTTGAACTCAAAGAATTAACCTAGAGTGACCTTTGCAAAAGCATAGCAATCCTTTCGAACCAGTAAAGACACATCCAGGGTACCTTTCGACAGCGGCAAAAGGTTCTATGAAGAAAGAAACACTCAGAAGTCAGTAAAGAATAAAAAGAAAGTTCTCGACATCATTCAAGTGTAGGTAAACATTTTGAAAAGGTCGAAAGGTTCACAAAAGATGTAAAAGGCAAATCTTTCGATGAAGTCGAAAGGTTAATGAAAGCATAAGAGTGGCAAGCCATTTGACAAGGTCGAAAGGTCCATAAAGTCATATTGAAAGCAAACCTTTTAATAACGTCGAAAGATTTACAACAACATATTGAAGACAATCCTTTCGACATTGTCAAAAGGTACATGACAAAGCAAACCTTTTGATGAGGTTAGAGGGTTCATGATACAATGTGGAAAACAAACCTTTTGACAAGATCGAAATATTCACAATAGTATATAAAGAGGAGACCTTTCGACAAGGTGGAAAATGAGGAATAAAAAGAGATAAGCCAAGAAGCACATGAGATTTTTAATCTTTCGACACAGTCGAAGGCTTTATAACCTTTCGATGAAGGCGATAGGTTTAAGGGAGCGTATAAAAGGGGGACCTTTCGACACAGTTGAAAGCATGAAGTCGAAAGTTGGACTGCCTGCATCTATAAATAAGACCCAAGAGATCCAGTTTTAGGGGCTGAATTCTAGATACTGAATACACCATCTTTTCTCCACTTTTATTGAGATAATTCTACTTGTAAAAACCCTAAATTTAATTTGGGAGAGAGCTCAATTTCCTATAACTCATTTTGGATATGAATAAAATAGAGCTGGCTCGTTCATGATGGATATTGGCAATGAGGAGGATCATTAAGATCATTAGCTAAACTAATGATCAGTTGCACATGATTTTTACCTTTTTCTCATAATCTCTTTTGATCCGTGCTTTATATATAAGACCAACTTAGATATTTCCTATCGTAGCACATCATCATTGAAATCCATACTTAATCTAAAGCAATGATGACGTGTTGCATAAGCTATACTCATGGTTATGGGAATAGCTAAATTGATCTTATATAAGATTAATAAAAAGGTTAAAGATTTTAATCGGGACTACTTCTAAAGGTGGAAAACCTTTCGACTTAGTCAAAAGGTTTACTTCCTAATGGAGTCCTGGGTTATTTATATATCTTATAACCACTCTTTGTGGACTTCATTCCAAGGGAATTACTTCCATAGGCATTAGCAAACCCTTCAAATCGATTTCATAGAGTGAAAATAGACATAAAAGGGGCTGAAAGAAGTTAGGGTTAGCAAATGAACCATGCATCTCCTGACTACAATGTTAAGAGGTTTCTCACGATATCTTTCGACATGATCCAACAAGAAGTGATAATCATCTACCAAACTGCTTTCGACTTCAAGTGGAGATGAAATTTAACAAGTTGCTAATTTCTGGGAGCCAAATGGTTTAGAATTACATCAACCTAATCGAAAGGTTGGAAAAGCCATGTCTCATCTTTCTTCATTGTCAAAAGGTTTGGTGATTCACTTATATTCCAACCTAGTCGAAAGGTTGGAGTAAGCTTTTAAGAAACCTTTCAACAAGGTCAAAAGGTTGAGTTATTTCATTCTACACCGATTTAGATGGGATGTTGAAGTAGTTATGTTAATAACCATTCGACAAGGTCGAAAGGTATGACAATTTAATACTTTGTCAACCTGGTCAAAGGGTTGAATTAGTCTCATTAACTTTCGACAAGGCTAAAAGGTATGACAACCCAAAGATACACCTTCATAGGCGAGAATCACTCCTACCATATGGTTATTCCAAAAAAAATTATATTATCAAGGCATCAGAAATGTTGACAAGTTTTCATATTAACATTATTGACGCTAGAGGGAGGGCCCGAACCTCTGACCTTACCACTTTGCATAGACTAATTGTGGTTCATTTCTCTTGCCTACGAAAAATGAGATCAAAACACTTAAGTGGACTCAATGAGGGAGTAGTGTACACTTCCAATCTCGAGGATAATGTTGCTCCAACTTTCAATCTAGATGAGGTCATCCCTGGTCAAACTTCATCACCAGCGCAGCATGATGAGAATATAGAGAAAATCAAGTTCTTGGAGTAGCAATTACAAGAGATGTAAGATCTGTTAAAGATGGCTTTATCCCAAGGATCGTCAAAAACTCCAAGGCAAACTCAAGGAGAGAAAATAGTTTCTCCTAGAAGAAATCTAAAAACCAATTCCAAGGAATGCAAAGATAAGATAGACTTGACTTCCTCAAAGAAGAAAGAACTTCCAAAAGAAAAAGCTAATCGTCAAGGAGAATTCTTGACAAATCATTACAGTAGTTTGGCAGCTCAACTTGCAATGAATATCACCCGAATCAGAAAAATTATGGTAATGTTGAAGCTCTCCTTAAGGACACCACTGAGAAGAAAATCAAGGATGCCATGAATTCACCAGGCAAAAGAACCATGGATGCAAAAGTATATGACAACGAGAGGGTGCTTCCATTTACTGATGAGATCATGGCGACAATAATTTTTCTTATGTCAAGATCTCGTCTATGAAATACCATAGAAATATGGATCCTAATGACCACCTTATGCAATTTGATAGCCAGATGGACCTATACAATGCTTCTGGGGCAGTCAGGTGCCGACTGTTCCCCGTTACTCTCTAAGGGGAGGTAGCCAAGTTATACAAAAAGTATAGAGAAAAAACCATCTACTCTTGGAAACAATTCTCTTATGAATTCTCAACATAATTCTGTATTTTCAAGGATCAAAATATTGGTTATATGGTCTTGGCCAGCATAAAGCAAAGATAGGGTGAATCTTTAGGAGATTATCTAAAATGATTCAACGAAGAAGCTCTGAAGGCTAAGGATATGAATGACCAAGACAAACTCATAGCCATCCACTCTGGTCTAATCGAAAATACTCCTTTTTGGAAGCAGCTATTCGTCAATGGCTGCAAGGATCTCCAAGACTTCAACTTTCAAGCAGATAAATTCATCCAGATGGATAAACTTTACTATTCTTAAAGAAAGACACTTCCCAGAAAGGAAGGAGGAAAATTTGGCTTTGATCGTACCCATAAAAGGGTTAAGTGGGTGGAGCCAATCGCTAATGCAGTTGCTATAAACATGCCGCTGTCTTACTATACGCTATAGCAAAGGACAGGGTCAACTTTTTGACCACCTACAAAGCTAAGAGTAATCCAAAGCAAAAGAAGGGGGAGATTACTGCGCCAATCATAAAGCAGACGGCCATAAAATAGATGAATGCAGAGTGCTAGCCAGGATTCAAAAGCTAATCCAAGAAGGCCATCTCAAAGAGTTTATCCAAGATTAGCCTAAGGTACAAAGAACTGAAAGTGCTCCCTAGAAGCATTCAGGAAAAGCTGTAAATGTTTTAGAAGATGAAGATTCCCTTAGCTTAAGTCCGCCAATTAACAGGATTATGTGATCCATGGTGAGCCATATCTGGTAGGGAATAGTAAAAATGCTCGAAGTAGATATATTAAGGAAGCTAAGGAAGGATTTTATTCTGTTCATGAAGAACCTACAACGAAGAATCCCCGATCCAATTTTCAAATGCCAAATCTGGTGGTCACCCCGCAAGAGCTACCCAAAGGAGTCCATCTTCCACACAACGACCTCCTTATGATAACTTCATAAGTTGGGATTTCTATTGTCTCCAAGATTCTGGTCGATACTGGTAGTGCAATTAATGTTATTTTCAAGCATACTTTTGACCGGATGAATATCCTATAGCACAAATTGGAGCCCAGCACCGAGCCGATATTTGGGTTCAAAACAAGGGGCCAACTCCAAAAGGGCAGATAATCTTCGAGCACGAATGGGGGTGCCACCTACCTGCCGAACATTTGAAATTGTCTTTGCGATAATTGACCAACCCTCCTACTACAACGCCTTTTACGGCCGGCCAGCCCTGGATAAAATTGATGCTTTCGTCTCGCCAATGTAACTCATAGTGAAGTTTTTAACTAAGCCAGGCTGGTGGACTGTACGAGAAGAACAATTCAACTCATGTGAAATGTGCTTTTCCATACTTGATTGGTATAAAATGGAGTATTCTACTTATTTTGATTCTTCTATTACTTACAACCTTTAGATGATGGATCTTTAAATCCAAAATTCAATGCAAAGATTAATAATAAGAATTCTAATAAGCATATGTATCAAAAGTATGTTTCTGCAGAAAACAAGAGAAAGAGGGTTGACTCTAATTTAGCAAAAGAAGGTCTAATATTAACAGAGTTTGATTGTCAGGGTGAGATAGAAAGAATAAGGCCATAGAGGACCTTGAGGAAACCCATATAGATTCTGAAGATGTTTCTAATGTGGTCCAAGTAGGAAAAGATCTTAATGGCGAGTTAAAGAAAGATCTGATATAGTTCATCAAAAACAACAAGTATGTGTTTGCTTGGTCACATTCTAATATGGTGGGGATTGATCCAACCTCTATGTGTTAGCCCTTAACATTAACCCAAGAGAAACCCCTGTAAGGAAAAGAAAGAGGCAATTGGATAAAGTTCGAATAGATGCTCTGAAAGAGGAAGTTGATAGGCTCCTTGGAAATGGTTTAATCCGTGAAGTACATTACCCTAAATGGCCAGCCAACCCAGTTCTAGTGAAAAAGTCAAATGGAAAGTGGAGAACGTGTGTTGATTACACAAATTTAAACAAAGCATGCTCGAAAGACTGTTTCCCGTTGCCATGAATAGATCAGTTGGTAGATGCAACGAGTGGACACAAGTTGTTATCTCTTATGGATTCTTATTCGAGGTATAATCAGATACCGATGTTCAAGCCAAACAAAGATCATACCAGCTTCGTAATGGAATGGGGAATTTATTGTTACATAGCCATGCGGTTTGGTCTAAAGAATGCTAGGGCCACATATCAGAGGTTGGTTAATCGAGTGTTCATAGAATAGATCATCAGAAATTTGGAGGTTTATGTTGATGACATGCTGGTAAAATCAACCAAGCCTGAAAACCATCTCAAAGATCTAAAGGAAATGTTTTAGACATTGCGAAAGTATTAAATGAAGTTAAATCCACAAAAGTGCTCTTTTGGGGTTCATTCTTGAACATTCTTAGGGTACATGGTAAGTGCACAATGGACATAATAAGTCCTGACCAAATTCAAGCTATAAGGGATATGGCCGAACCAAAAACTAGTAAGGAAGTGATGAGCTTAATTGGAAGAGTAGCCGTCCTAAGCAGGCTAATCTCCAAAGCTACTTATAAATGCATACCTTTCTTAGATGTAATTAAGAAAAGGAAGAACTTCAAATGGGGGAAAGATTGCAGAAAGGCTTTCTTGGAATTAAAAGCCATTTGGAGAAACCATAGAAACTTTCAAGACCCGAGAGTGGTGAAAATTTGTAACTACATATGGCAGTATTAGAACATGCTGTGACGACCCACATTTAGAAAGGTTTAAATAAAAAATAATACACACATGTCCGACTTAAACAATCCGGAACGTAGATAATCAATGGGGTTAAATAAGAAAAATAAGAAGAGAATAAGAAAACAAAAAATAGAATCTCATAGCGGAAACGATAAAATATAATAATCAAATAAACAATTCATGAAGTAGTTTACTATACATTTGATTTTAATCCATACACGTTTATCAAAGTTATATATATACACATCAGGGATAAATAATCAATACAGCAGAGTAGCATGATGCAGGGGATAATAATATTAATAACATACCAAAACTCCATCTTCGTCCTCCAAAGAATAGTCTTCAATACACTGGAAAAAAACTCAGGATCGACCCAAGCGTAATGAAAAGACAAAGCAATCGAGTTAGGACTAAAATACTCTTATGTAAGTCAAATCAATATCACAAATATGAGTACAATAACTTAAGAGATGTTACGGGATTTTCCATCTCCTAAGGATCCGTTAAACTATTTATATATACTACTATACGCTATAATAGATAATGTCTATCGGTAAAATATATATCAAAATAGCATTAAGGATTTATATTAATCCACCTTAACACATTTTTATAGGTTCAAAACCATAGTCGTATTGGGCTCGTATAGGGATAAATATGACAAGGCACACGAGGCAATGTCCATGGTAGGATTCTATCAGTTTACCCATTCTGGCTTGTTGTGACGACCCGCAAATCCGTACCCTTTGAATCGATAATAAACCACACATGTCCGACCCAAAAAGAACAGACTGACAGAAAGTCAGGAGAATGAAAAGAAAAGAGAAGAAGAGATGAGAAGAAAGAGAGAAGATAGAACAAAACAATACAGAATCTCACATCGCAGCGGAAAACATATAATATTATATCAATGATCTTCACAAAACAAAAACTGTATATACATACATCAATCAAAGTCCAACAATCAATCACTAGTTATCAGGCTGGATAGTTATAATAACCAATCCTTACAATTGCGAATAATATAAACAACTATGCATAGTGGATAATCAAAAAAGAAACATGTATACGAAATGAAAATCTCCTGCTCTCCTGCTGAAGCTCCAAAAGCGCCAATCTAAACCTATAAATATACTCGGTCTGACCCAAGCACTGATAGGGAAAAACGCCCGGATCAGTCTGGTAAACCAACATGAGAAACACACTCAACTGAATTAATTAAATTGCCAAACTTCTCCTTTATCAAAATAAAACTATCTCGTAAGACAAGTCCACACATAAACACGGACATGTTTTTACCTTACGAAAACTAAAACATTTCATATCAAATCATCTGATATTATAATAGTGTCTATTGCATAATTAATATTCAAAATAGTCAAAATTATTACCATTATTAAATTCCAGCATACTAGGCTGTGCAAATAAAATGGCAGGTACATAGTGGAGTATGGATTTCCATACAAATGACCAAGTGAAGGGACTACCTTCCGATGGGTACACCTCTAGATGGATGTCCCAAGAAACCATCACAAAGTTGCTCTACCAACACAAGACCAGTCCACCTTTATAACTAGATGGTATCGAATATGTCATCCTCCGGTCGTTACCGACCTTTACCAAGGGCCCTCTGGCATACAAACCATAATAATCAGATACACGACGTTATAGCGTGTAAAGATATATCTAGAAGAGGATGATCATATCCTACTTGGAATGACCCACTTAGCCATGCTGCATCTAACCCTATTCTGGTCATTTCCGATTGATGAGGCCTAAGGTAACAATTACCTTTCACATATCACAATCACATCACTTAGAATGCCACACGGCCATTTCCATTGACTATTAATTTCCATCCACAGAAATACAACCCTTAAGCTCGTATGTCTCAAGGAGGGTGTTAAGCTAAGAGAAGTTGCCTTCTCCGCCGCCATTGATGTATGTTTGTAAAAACCAATGTATGTAATCTTTAGAAATGCAATGTGAGACGAACGTCCATACAAGTTGTCCAAGAGTAGGACAAAACGAAGGTACTTTCCTACCACATCCTGTCGGAAAATCCCTAGGATTAGTAGCGAATAGTCCTTGCATTGGATATTTCATAATGAGGAGACCACTGCTACTATATGTATATTGGGATTTAACCCCAAATGATCAATAAGCAGTCTCCTACTATGAAAATCCTCAATATCAACATCAATAACCTGCGCAATCGAACACATATACATTGGTCCGAAGTGGTTTTCAGATAAATCCGATCCCGGTCTCTTCGCACCAACAACGCAAAAGCATTTCTCAACCTCACATAAAAACTAAGTCTTATAGACTTACCACGTTTCCAACTTTCAACTTGCTTTCCTTCGGGCCAAGAAGGAAGCTCGATAGATTGGAGTAATGCTCCACACTACACGAATCAACATTTTCAAACCAAAACGATAATCAAGCCTACACAAAAGGAAACATACTAAGTGTACTACTTCCCATATCAAGTCGAGCAACTAAAATGGTTGAATTCGATAGCCGATTATTTAACTATCAAAGCAAACAAATAAATATTCAGCACCATAACAATCATGGGGCCATTATAGTTCATTTTTATTAACTAAATAACTTGCCAATTATTCACTTCAAATTATCTTTAAAAAGATATAATTCCAAACCATTTCAACTTTTCAATATTGGAAAACATTTCCATATACTTATTTAACAATAAGTAATTCACAAATCTCTTTATTTTCAACATTTAAAACATGTAACATATACATAAATCAGGATTAAGTATATATCTTGTTCTCTAAGGAAAACATTCTCTTAAACATATTTATTTGGGTCAAAAAGAATGTTGCGTAAAACATCGTTACGACAACCCAAAATCACTATTATAGGGATTCGAAAATAAGATAGATATATAGACCCCATATAATATACAAAATATTTTCTTTTGAAAATCATTTACTATAACAACAGTGTTATAGTCCATCATTTCCTTATTTCTCGAAAACGTTTATTTCATCAATGAATATTGAAATCTATGGTTTCGATACTTATACATTTCAAAACATCTTCAAACTATTTAATTTCATTTAAAATATCACTTTCCAAAAATATCCATTTATTTAATATATTATTCACTGTTCAAAATCGTGAATATAGTCCATTTACCAAATTCAATGTTTCTACACATTTATTAAAGGATAATTCACTTTCCAAAATCATGAATATATCTCCTTTAATCCAAATTCATTACTTATATAATATTATTAAAGGATTGTCCGTTGTCCAAAATCGTGGATGAAATTCCTTTAATAAGCTTCCACTATTAGTAAACTTATCAAATTCAATTGATTTCGGATTTATAAAACAATGTTTATAGATTCAATAGTTATATGTTACAAAAACTTCCATATATAAAATTCCTTTATTAACCAATTCCATTTAAATCTCAATTACGTGCCAAATTCCAATTTATAAATTAATTACTTATAAATCATTTATTTACAAAATCATTCTTTTTATAACTTTATCAATTCAAAAATCTGGAAATCTTATTTACTTATAAAATCCATTTATAACTCCGTATTTATAGTTATAGAACTCTTTTACAATTCCATCATTTTGATTTATAAAAATTCAATTTTATAAATCTTATATATAAACCATTTATAATAATTCAAAAATCTCAGTTTAAACTATTTTACAAAATAGTTATCTCCATATTTCAAAAATCACATTTGATTTTATTTCACAAAAATCATAATTTTTATAACATAAAAATTATCACATTTATTTATTTAAAATAAATTCATTCCGTGACAATTTAGAAATCAATAAAACATCTATTTCCTAAACCATTTTGAAATTCCCTTTTAATTTGAAAATCATCACTTTAACGTTTTAAAGTTCCAAAATAGGCCCAATGCTGCAATAGTACCAAATACATCAATCACAACATCCAAAACATAATATATCATATGACAACAGCATAATCACGATATCTGTAAACAAAACCAATACTAGTGAGGAATCCAGTTGGATCCCTCCAACCTGCCACCTGCAATAAATATACATATTAGAAATATGTGTACAATGTCCACTTCGGGTCAGACGCGTGTACAAAGGGTCATCTGCTCATACACGGGAACGTATAGGGTCTCAACTGCTCCAATAGGCAGGAATATATCCAAATACCAATCAATACATACATATATATAATATCATATATCATCTAAACAATCATCAATCATTATAATATTATTTATTCTCTCTTATATAAAAATATCAGTGAGTCAGAAAGAGTGAGTTGTACTCATTTTGGTCCAATAACAGTTGCAGTGTTTTATTCCAAATAAAATTGAACAGCCGTTTGATTTTACCTAAAATTTACACTAGCTCTAATCAACCCCAAACTAGCTCTAAAATGAAGTGCTTGTCAATACCGACCCAACATAACTTGTTTCATCAAAAACGGACTTCGTATGCAGAAGATACGATGTTTCAAAGATTACACCAATTAAAATATATATAAATATAAATTACTTTTATTTTACAACCTTGAGTAAATCGAAGCCATCGATTTTCTTTCTCCTAGATCAGATCGGGTGGGTTATCTTCTTCCCCTCCCAGGATTGTTTCGATCGAATGTAACCCAAAGTCGCCGGTTTTTCCATCAATTGCGCGACCCTCCCGTTGCATTTGAAGATGATCGGCCAACGCCACGACGAAGAGCATTGTCGACTACACCAATAACTGAAGACCGCACGAGCTCGTCTCCATCTCGGCCATGAAAAATGTGCGTGAACGTTGCACCTTTGAGCAAGGATTGCGTTGATCAAGTGCATCGTTTTCGATCATAGCCATTGGATCAATAGATCTCGTGATGTTCTATAATATTGTAGTGGAAAACTTTTCAAATCGGTTGAAGGATTTTAAGAAAAAGAGGGAAGAAGTTGGTCATTTTCTAGCCATTAATCCCCAAACTGGGGCTAGGGTGTCTAACCCTAGGGTTCGTGCCAAATGAAAAAAATGTAGGTCCTTTTATAGAAAATTTCATTACACTATTCATCGCCAAATTTTTTGAACTCGAAACGAAGCACGCCGTCTGGCATTTATAATGTTTACCCCTATTCCGAACACAATGGAATATATATCGAGACCCAATTCGATCATATCTGGAAGTTAAGTTTTTGAATCGATTATTTAAATTTAAAATTTACTTAAATTTCTACACGTTTTAGCTTCCCTCGGACAAACCGTAAATCCGATTGACATGAAATTTGAAATCCTACAATAATATAACATTACGGATCCAATGAAACTATTTTCATCGAAATCCAAGACTGTGTGTAAAATGACTATTTTTACATGTTAATTAAATATTAAAATATTCAATTTCTATAAATTACTTCTAATTCAATTTTAAAATTTCTCTAACATCATTCTAATCCGAATAAAATTTAATTCGTCTTTATAAATCATTTCCATTCACATTTATTTTAAATTCCAATTATTTTTGTAATTTTAAATATTAAATTAATAATTTAATTACCAATTAAATCCTTATATTTCAAATATAAGTTATTCAGCTAATAAAATTAACTTTTGAATATTTAAAATCAATTAAATATACGAATTTCAAATGACTGAAATTCTGGATCGTTACATTCTCCCCTACTTAAAATACTTTCGTCCTCGAAATTACCATGTAAGAAAAAGTCACAAAATCCATTATCTTTTCAAAACAATTCCTTCAAACTAGATTACCAACATTTTAAACCTGTTAACTTTCCAAAATCCATTCGTTAAACTTCTTACAAAAAAATTTCTAAGTTTTCAAATCCATGTATAGTTATCTTTTCAAATTATGACTCAATAACCAAAATTATAGTTGTTAAAAACATTTTCCAATTTTTTTTCAAAAATTTTCTAACGCCTTAAACTTTCAAAACTTTCGCCATAGCCTCCTTTGCGTGGTTCGATCGTAGTAGAATCACAACATATATACATCACAAATATACATCTCATCTTCAAGGATGATGCATCCCGTAGAGAGAAAAAATATAAAAGTAAGATATGTAATCCAAGATATGTACCTTATATATTATTAGCGAGCGTACACGGATAATATAGCAAGAAAGCGAGCTCCAAATGCGCAGCATATGCCATCCACACCTACTAAACACTCAACAAACAAATGAGAAACATGTATATGTGGAAAGTAATATCAATATACAACATATACCAATACAACAACTATATATGCCAACATAGCAAATGCAATCAATAAGCAACAAATCCAACAATCAAACAACTATCATCCGATAAACATCCAACAAACCAATATCTACCCAAAAAATTCATAGCCAAATCAACATACATTCATTTCTCATTAATATTCATTGAATTGGTTTTCAATTTATTCACATTTGATTCATTAACATTGGATTTCACTAATATTCATTTATTCATTTTCAATTAGTTTACATTCACTAATTTACATTGAAGTTGGTTCACTTCCAAATTATACTATCCAATCTGAATTCAATTATTTATTGCTTCCAATTTCATTAATTCCATTTCATATGAATTTCTATTCAATCAACTAGCATCCATCTAACAACTAATGCATACTCAATATAACTAAATTTGTTTAATTTACTTTACTTACATTCAATTTTGTTTAACACTTTTAATTTCAGTTGGTTTAATATTCAATTTCGATTGAATTCTAGTATGTGCTATATTCACATTTTTATACAACACTTTCAATACTATTATTATTCACAACTTCTGAACAACAACATTTTTAATGCTAATTCATTTTACCACTAAAGTTGAATTTCATTACATAACTCAAATTCATATTCATTTAACTACTTCAGTTCATTAACTTCTTATTATTCAACTTTACTTTGCATATTCATAACTTCACTTTATTAATTTACTTTGATATTAAAATCAACTTCATTTAACATTACTTAAGTTCTTTTTCGTTCCATTCTCACTTGCATTTACTTTCCCTATACAACTTAAGTTCACTTTAATTCAATTGAAATTCTATTTTATTTAACTTTACTTAAGTCAAATTTCATATCACTTATTCAGATTTAGATTATTATTTTTTTGCTTAACCAAATTGTTTAACCATTTTTAACAATTGGTTTTACTTACTTTTTCTCATTTTATAAGTTATATAACTTATTTGCTTAAACTTTCGAATTCATATTATATAATCAATTAACCTTAAATTTAAATTCCATTTCAATAAATTTTCTAATACAGTTCAAATTATTTAACTTTCCTTTAGTTAAATTTCAAATCATATATTTATTATGCTACTCAAATTTTTTAACTTTACCTAGTTACATTTTTTAAATCCCATATTATAAGTCCAAAACTCATTTCACTTATATTTAATAATTACAACTTGGATTTTAAATTCAAATATGTTTATCACATCAAAACTTAAAATTTCAATTTACTATGGTAGCAAATCAATCACATAGAAACTCGAAAATGATACTGATGATGCTGCAGTCATCACCCTTATTATTTTCCAGCAACAGTAGTGAATTCAGTGCTTTATATTCTTTTAAAAATTTCCTTTTATTAATAAATCACATCTACAAATCTTTTACTTATTTAATTTTACTATTTTACTTTACTTATATAAGATCATCCCAAATTCATTTATCTTGCTTAGATTTATAATAATATAATCTCTTTAACTTTGAAAAATAACTTTCAAAATCAAAAGGATTCAAATTTTCAAAATTCTAAGTTTAAGTCCATTTTTATTTACATCTCACATTTATAAATATGTTCGTATAGTTTCATTTCTTATATATAAGATTATTTCGCAATTGTAAATCATATTAATTATAATTCCATCTTTATAATTCATTTGCTTATATAATTTATTCTTTTACAATTGTTGTTGCATTTATTTAGATTATTCAAACAACTTTTATTAACTGATATATATTTACATTTCCAAACAATCAAAGAATTTAATTCATATAAACTTTAATAATTCTGAAAAATTATTCCCTTTATATATAAAATATAATCGAGGTAAAATTATTTCATTTACCCAATTTTGAACGATACTATGTCGACTTGCCTCCTTTATGTGTTTGGAAATCCCTATCGATAATATGGCATCCCACATACCGACCAGAATTAACAAACAACTCAACGGATAAGTAAACACAATATAAAACATATTATATCACTAACAAATATGTGCTTATATATATAATACAATCAAACTCAATCTAGGGTGCTACTGACCCTATGTATACTGAGTACACATCAAAGCTTAGGAATATACAAAATCTAAGCTCTGATACCAAATGTGACGACCCGCAAATCCATATCCTTTGAATCAGCAATAAATCACACATGTCCGACCCAAAAAGCGTAGACTGATGGAAAGTCGGGGAATGAAAAGAGAGAGAAAACGAGAAGAGAAGACAAAAAAGTATGCCATCCCCGGTCGTTGTCGACCTTTATCCGAGGATCCTCAACCACAAAGCAACATCACACAGTAATAAATTTACAGTGTCCACACGAGTTAAGTATCTGGGCTCCATACCATAATACCACCCTTTATCCAGAAGAAAATAGACATACCCTAGGGGCGCGACCCCTAAATAACCTTCCCGCAACATTCTTGTTTCGACCATTACCGGGTTATGAGGCTCGACGAAGTCTCGTCCACAAAGCTA
This sequence comes from Allium cepa, assembly GCA_030765085.1. Lineage (NCBI taxonomy): Eukaryota > Viridiplantae > Streptophyta > Magnoliopsida > Asparagales > Amaryllidaceae > Allium > Allium cepa. The sequence continues at coordinate 1,025,345,702 of CM060928.1, read as the reverse complement.
CGCTTTTTCACAAATCCATTTTTCGATCAACAAATGATCAGCGGCACTTCGTACGCCACATTACCAAATTGGGAATGTATCACTAGTAACCATCAACTACATAACCTCTAAGCCCGTACGCTCAGAGAAGGGTGTTAAGCTAAGAGAATAAATTCTCCACCACCAACAGAAATGTATTTGATAGAAACCAGCTTTACATCACAATTTGTAATGTCAAACACACATCCATACAAGACTGTTCCGGTTCGAACAGAACCGAAGGCACTTCCGAAGAAGCCCTTGCAATACGTGTATTCACAATCCCGATCGGACTTCCCATCACCTAGGGAATCTCTATACCGTAGCTACTCAGTGCAGAAACAATCGATAGGTCATCCTATTATTCTCGCAAATACCCGGTCTTTGCCACCAGTCTTCAAATGCAATCCCATTTCATCGTATCATTATTCAGAATGGTTTTATGACACAAAGGTCCTCTCCCGGCTAATCCGAATAATGAGCGCTTATTTTTAAAAATAGGTGTTCATTCAGATTTCAACAAATCACAAAAATTTCCACTTTGATCTTTTAAATGAAAGATCCTATCACAATCACAAAGGTTCGATGTGGTTTTCGGATATCCACTTGGAATCCGACCCCCGGTCGCATCGAAATTCAAATGCCATTTAAAGGCAAATATTGATAGATGGTTATTTAACTATCAATCAACATTCACAAAAATTACTAGATTTCAAATAATGTTCCCCCGGTTATTTATTTCCAAAATCTCTTTGCAAGATATATTTTAACACTCCAACCATTTGAAAACAAATTTCAAATCACTTTTCAATCATTTGAGAACAAATTTCAAATCATTTTTCACTCGCGGAATAAAATTCCCGAAATCATTTATTTCCACTGAAAAAAATCTGCCGAGTTCGAACACATTAAAATAAATTAAATCACTTGTCCAAATATATATTTGGAAATATTTTAAAGTAAAACTATTTTTAAACACTTTATTTTAAAATATTAGTGATAAAAATATTATACTATCATCTCATATAAAACTTCAAGTCTAAACTAATTTTTTAAAATAAAATCAGTAAATAGAGTATAATTGTTTTAAATAACCATTTTATAAAACAAATATCAATTAAATCTTTTAAAACAGTCGCTTCTAAAAATTAACTTAAATAAATCTTTACTCTGAAGATTTAGAAACAATTTACAAAAAATATTTTCTTCGCAAATATTCTTTTACAAACCATTTTAGAACTTTAAATTTTATATTTAAAAGCTACTTTCAAAACATACTCGGCTTTTCAGGGAAAATACACTTTCATTTCAAAATGGTCCACTTAGACCAATTTAATAAACCCTTCTCGATGTATTTTGAATTTACATTCCAAATCTGTAAATTCCTTTCCTTTATAAATTCCATTGTGTATTCAAATCTCCAAATACCCATTGATATATGATTTTTTTCAAATCGATTCCCAAATATTCACTTTCAACACCAAATCAATTTTCAAATTGATTTCCAAATTTATTTCAAACACCCAAATCAATTTCCAAATGGATTTCCCAAAGGTTTATTTTCAATCACCAAAATCAATTTCCCAATTGATTTCTAAATTTTGTGTCAAACATCGAATCAAATTTCAATTTGATTTCCAAAGATTTATTTTCAGGTACCAAATAAATTTTCAAATGGATTTCCAAATTTATCATCTTTTAAAATAAACCCCTTTATTTTTCCAAACTATTTATAATCCATATTTTAAATAAATCCTTCAACTATCAGTGATATTACTCAAAACCCATTTATTAAAATCTTTTCCCATATTTTGGAATTTATTCAATAGGATTTCACTATAGATTTTTCTACTTAAATTCAAAAATCCTATTTTATTTCGTTTTGGTATCTTACGACACCATAAATATATTCGGCTAAATTTTAGCCTATAATGATTCCAATTACAATATAATCACACAGAGATTATAAATAATTTAACACACAACAAATGAAACAAATTCCAATGTTCGAGGAATCCAGTTGGATCCCTCCAACCTGTTTCCCTACATCCATAGACGTTAGCATAACAATTAAATACCAATTCCACTTCGAGGTGGAATATTGCGGTATATGGTATTTATAAAATATCATCCGCTATTATGCGGTGCATAGGGTCTATTTTAAAACAAATAATAACAACCATCATCCAAGCACACAATCAACAATTTAAAATTCAACTATTTAAAATTTTAAACAAAACCCTTTGTTTGAGTGAGAAGATCTCACCTTTTCTTATGCATGCAATCCATTTTCCATTCTGACTCGTTTCTTGATTTATAGACCTTGTATAAACAATTTATACAAATCATTAATATTCAAAATAATCGAATAATTCAATTTTCGCTTGGTAATTTTAATTATCCAATGATTTTATTTTAAACCAATTTCTTTTAATAAATATATTTAACTAAAAATTAAATTTAAAACTAAATTTTCTTTTTAAATGACCTATGGTAAAAATGATCAAATAAGTTTTTTATTAAACAAAAACTACCTTTATCATATATATTTCCTGTTCCTTCTCTAAAATTTAGATTAAAATATGCATGCACGTATATATATGTGCTAAATTCAATTTAAATTAAATATGTATATTCAAATATTTATTTCATTCAAATTAAAAATTGAAATTTCATAACTTACTATAAAATCATTCTTAATACACACACAGATATATATATATATATATATGTATATGTATATTCAAACAAAAATTTTCTTTCCAATTCCTTACTGTAAATTATTTCTCAATTTCATATCTTCAACTAAAATTCAAATCAAAGATTAAAATAGATAAAGGAACCCATACCCTCGAAGCCGACCGGCCCAGACACCTCCTCCAAGCTCGAATGCGACAACGCCTTCGTCGTTGCTTTCCCAAAACCCTAGCTGAAACCATGGCCATACCCTCGCGCGCGAGCTAGCCCTCCTTCTCCTTGCGAGCGCCGCGCTGCTCGCGTGAAATCATCGACCCCGATATGTCGCGAGGTGCTCGAAGCCCAGCCCAAACTCGACAGCACCGCCGCCGCCAACTCTAACGCAAACCCATGTTAACCTTGCCGAACTCAGACAAACTCGCTACTGCACCGTGCCAGAGCCCGAGCCATGCCGTTTGCTTCCTCCGTCTCACACTAGCTGGAATCGAAGAGGCGCTGTTTGATTTCCATTTTTTTCTTTTTTTCGAATGAATTTGAAAGAGGGAGGAATGAACGAGATTCGTTAAATTTGGCTCGGCCATTGGTTTATTTTGACTTTCTATGTAAGCTTCTAAGGAAAGAAAAGAAGGGTACGTGATGAAGTAGAAAGTAGGTCGGTTGAGATGAAAGAATTTCGGCTGTGATTTGATTTTGATCAGATAAAGATATTTAAATTAAATGATAATTATTGTGTAGGCGTTTTTATCTCGTACGATCACACGACAACTCTGAATGCTATGGAAATTGAAATCCGATAATAATATGATATTATGGATCCAATGGAACTGGTTTCGTCGAATTCCGAGACTTGCCTCGGAAGGCTATTTTTAAATTTCGATTCAAACGATATAATTTCAATATTGAACAAAACAATTTCAAATTCAACTCTGAAGCTTCTATTATCTCCAGTATGATCAATATAAATTTTCGAAGCCTTGAAATATCTTTTAACAAGCTTAAAACTGAAGATTCAAATTTTTATCCAACCTCAATGAATTAAATTTAATAATTTAATTGCCAAATTCAGAGTTATATTTGAAATTAAAATTAAAATAACTTTTCAAATATTTAAAATCTATTAAATATTTCGATTTCAAATGTTCAAAATTCTGGGTCGTCACATCCTTCCCCCTTAAAAGAATTTCATCCCGAAATTATTGGTTAGGAAGAATGATCCTTAACCCGTTTATAATTTTCCCAAACCAAATAGTTTTAACAACTTTCCAAAATTTATCATAGATTCCAAACAACATTATTTTATTAACAATTCAAATTTAAATTCAAAATTAAATTTCAAACTTTCAAATTTTTCTCAAATTATTTTTCCTAACTCTTGAAATTTTCAAAAAATTTCGCCAGTGCCTCCTTTGCGCGGCTAGCTCGATACGACTACAAAATGGCACCGCGGGCCCTCAGATTCCAAAAGAAAACAAGAAGCCAAGTGGCTATACAAGAAAATCACCAAATTCCATATAGAAATTTAAATACATACCTTTTTGTCGAGCAATTCAATTTATCTTCAGAAATCAAAAATCAATTTTCCCCACTTGCTTTATAATACCTGTATATCCAATTTAACCATATCCAACTATAGATTCAAAAATCATTTTATACATTTTCTTACAGAAGTTTCATATCTACTTCTATTCAATTAGTTTTCTCATTTCCATATGAATTCAATTTATCTTCAACTCTGAATATTGAATTTCTATCTTTCATTTATAACTGATTCATATCGTTATTTTAAATTAGTTTCATTCACTAATTTACTTCAATTTCAAATTTGAAATCGTTTGCCATTAACAAAAAAATTCAAAAAATTTCTAACTCTTGAAATTTTCTAACTTCTAAAATTTTCGGAAAATTTTGGAAGAGTCTCCCTTGTACGGAGGAGCTTTTGCAATTTGACAAAAAATATAAATATATATACATCGACCCACCCGGTCGAAAAAACAAAAATAGTTCATATTTCCTGTTTTTTATTGTGTAAGCATACCTTATTTAGCATTTTTAAGCAAAGCGGTTTATTGTTAGCATTTTAGCGCGACCCAAATCCAGCCAAACGGCCACACTGTACCTGTACTTACTCAGTTTAAACACGTAAGTACATATATAGGAAATTCATTTACATTTCACTTATTTCAATAACAAACACATAGTTTATATAAGTAATGCACTCAAAATAGTTCCTATAAGCAATTTATAAGGTTTCAATACAAATTTAATTGCTTACAACTACACTCTGTATCATTTCTATTCAATTCAAGCGATTTACAATTCACTTTCCTTCATCTAATTCATTTTTTTAAACGAAACGAACTCATATCTATTTCAATTGATTCAAAAATCAATTTTATTAGCTTTCATTAACTCATTGAATTTTATGCAATCACGTTTGTGTCAAACGACAACCATTTCTATGCAAATTCGACGATATTCACTTAATAGAATATCCAATTTAGTTTATAATTAATTTAAATTGATACCAACTCAATTTACTCTTTATTCCATTTCATTTCCAATTGATTTTGTTCAATTCATTTTGCATTCCATTTCATAAACCTCATTTATGAACATTCAACAAACCAAGTATGCATTCATTATGAAATTATAGCTTACGAAACAACTATATTTGGCGTCAATTTTCAAAACCAAGTTTCCTTTTTTATTGACATTCAAATTCGCATCATATTAGTTCAATAGTTCATTCAATATTTTTTATTGACAACAAACATTTCATAATTTTTACTTAATTCGAGCTTTTATCCAATATTTACTCAAGTTATTTCAATTCAAAACTCAAGTTCATTTTCCCTGTTAATAACTCCAATTTTAAATTCTTGATTTGATTTTTTTATTTATCAAATGCATTCCATCTACTAATTTAATTCAATTACTTTTATTCACTTATCCATTTCAATTTCAAATTTCCATTCTCAATTTATCTCGAATTCATTTTATCAATAACAAGGAAATTTTCCATTTATTTCTACTTACTTGAATTTATCTGTAAATTTAACTCACAATTCAAGTTTTAATTTAACTAATTCAACTTTCCTATTTCATGAATTAATTAGTTACCATATTAGTTTACTTGGATTCAATCCATTTTATTTTTTTCTAAAGTTTGGATTTTTATTCAACTTGATCCAAATCAAATCTCATTCCGTTAATGAATTTTATTTCAAATTATAAATCATATTTACAATTTACATTTACAATTCCCATTTGTATATGAATTCATTCCCTTGTCCTTTCAATTCATATTTATAAATTTCATTTGTTTAATGAATTTATCTTCAAATCTTTGGTCATACCATTATTTCTTATTAAATTTCCATACAATAATGATGACAATTCAATATCATCACTTCCTAACAACCAAGCAACCATATACCATAATTTTTTTTACAGAAAATCATTTCTTTTATATACAAAAATAGTTTTGGGTAAAATTATTTCATTTACCCTATTTTAAAAAAATACCGTGTCGGTCTATCTTGTTTAAGAGTTTAGAAAACCCTATTGATACAGTTGGCCAAACTGCACCGACCGGAATCTATAAACAATCAACCGATAAGTCAACACAATATAAAACAATTTTATATTCACTAACGAATATGCGGTCATAACTATTATTACACTCACACTCATTCTAGAGTACTACTGACTCTATCTCTAATGGGTAACACCCAACAGAGCTAGGGTTATCGCTTAACCAAATGCTCTGATACCACATTGTAACGACCCGATTTTTCGACTTCCGACCCAATTTTTCGACTTTCGAAAGTCGACATCAATACGTCCACTGTATCAACTGTCGAACCATCGAACGCCGGAAAATCGAACCATTAGGGTTTAAACAGAAGAAAATAGAAGAATGTTAACGCTAAAAATTGAACGCTAACACCCCGGTGTGTAGAAGGTAATTGTGAAAGCACCACCCGATGGTTCGGGAACAGAGTATAAGCAGAAAATTGCAGATAAGTAGTAAACAACAGCAATTTTATAGTGGTTCGGCTTAAGAGTTTGCCTACATCCACTTTGAATATCTTTATTGATGATTTCGTTACAAGTCGATACAATTCTTCCAAGTACAATACACTTTGAACTATCAAACACTTTGAACGAGTAGCTTAAGCTTCAATGTAAATGAAAGTCTTCAAATCCATGTCGGATGTATGAGATTTCTTCTTCTTGAAGTTGTTGGTAGCGTTCTACGTGTCTTGAAAGCTTTGAGTGTAAAGTCGGTTTGGAATGCAGCAGAGTATCGGCGCTTGAGAAGAATGAGCCAAAAGGTCCTCTTCTAGTTGGAGCTATGGTTGTATTTATAGACATTTTTCGGAGTTAAGTCATAACTCGTAGATGACTCATGATAAGTCATAACTCATAGAGGACTCATGATAAGTCATAACTCGTAGAGGACTCATGATAAGTCTTAACTCGTAGAGGACTCATGATAAGTCATAACTCGTAGATGACTCATGATAAGTCGTAACTCGTAGATGACTCATGATAAGTCATAACTCGTAGAGGACTCATGATAAGTCGTAACTCGTAGATGACTCATGATAAGTCTTAACTCGTAGAGGACTCATGATAAGTCTTAACTCGTAGAGGACTCATGATAAGTCATAACTCGTAGAGGACTCATGATAAGTCATAACTCGTAGATGATTCATGATAAGTCGTAACTCGTAGATGACTCATGATAAGTCATAACTCGTAGAGGACTCATGATAAGTCATAACTCGTAGATGACTCATGATAAGTCTTAACTCGTAGAGGACTCATGATAAGTCATAACTCATAGAGGACAGATGATAAGTCTTAACTCGTAGAGGACTCATGATAAGTCTTAACTCGTAGAGGACTCATGATAAGTCATAACTCGTAGAGGACTCATGATAAGTCATAACTCGTAGAGGACTCATGATAAGTCATAACTCGTAGAGGACTCATGATAAGTCATAACTCGTAGATGACTCATGATAAGTCTTAACTCTTAGAGGACTCATGATAAGTCTTAACTCGTAGAGGACTCATGATAAGTCTTAACTCGTAGAGGACTCATGATAAGTCATAACTCGTAGAGGACTCATGATAAGTCATAACTCGTAGATGACTCATGATAAGTCTTAACTCGTAGAGGACTCATGATAAGTCTTAACTCGTAGAGGACTCATGATAAGTCTTAACTCGTAGAGGACTCATGACAAGTCATAACTCGTAGAGGACTCATGATAAGTCATAACTCGTAGAGGACTCATGATAAGTCATAACTCGTAGAGGACTCATGATAAGTCATAACTCGTAGATGACTCATGATAAGTCTTAACTCTTAGAGGACTCATGATAAGTCTTAACTCGTAGAGGACTCATGATAAGTCTTAACTCGTAGAGGACTCATGATAAGTCATAACTCGTAGAGGACTCATGATAAGTCATAACTCGTAGATGACTCATGATAAGTCTTAACTCGTAGAGGACTCATGATAAGTCTTAACTCGTAGAGGACTCATGATAAGTCATAACTCGTAGAGGACTCATGATAAGTCTTAACTCGTAGAGGACTCATGATAAGTCATAACTCGTAGATGACTCATGATAAGTCTTGACTCGTAGAGGACTCATGATAAGTCTTAACTCGTGGAGGACTCATGATAAGTCATAACTCGTAGATGACTCATGATAAGTCGTAACTCGTAGAGGACTCATGATAAGTCGGTAACAAGTTAAGGTTGTTGAGTCGGTAACTCCTCGAGGCTGTTGAGTCGGTCTATTCTCTTAAGCCGCTAAGTCGTTCCTTCCTTAAATCGGTAGGTCGTTGCACTTCTTAGGTCGCTTTTTCCTCTAACCCGTTAACTTGTTGAAGCTTTAGGTCATATACTGTTTTGGACGGGGCGCTGCCCCGCACCCTGCCGGCGGCGCTGCCCCCTGGACCCCCCTCCGTAGGGGATCTTATCTGAAAAGCCATTCAACAGAACTTGCTTTGTTGGGAGGTTGAGTTGACCATCCTTCGAGACGAACTATCATTGGTTTCTCGGTCGATTTTTTGATATCACAGCCTTGCTGAAAAAGTAGAGTTAACACTTGCCCCTCGAAGTATACGCCTAGAGACTAGGTCGTGTGCTTCGATTCTTCTTAACTCGTGCTTTACTGAGTTGCTAGGTCGAGAACGACTTAATGAATTGACGACTCAACCTCTCGCGGCTTGGGTTTTGCGTCGCTGCTGAGATTGTACTTAGGCAACTTTGCTTCACTTTGACCTGAAGGCTTTTGGACTTGACCAGTGCCACTTACTGGAACTTTGACCAGAACTTGTTGCATCTCCTTACAGATTATTTTAACAACCTGTTAAATGCAACATTTGTGGAAAAATGGGGCGAATATACTCATCATCGATTGCCCATATCGAGTGATGGATTAGATCAAAGAACTGATATTTTTCTGTAAGTAAATTAGTATGGACTTGATGAAGTGTTGCGAATCAACTATCTTGAATGAAGTATCAACACAAAATTTACACAGTTATAACTGCTATCTGCATTGATACTGCACTTGTTTTCAAATAACAAGCCTCAAATTTTTCTGAATTGACATATTTGCCAACCATTAATATTTCGAGTATTACTTTATTTACTTGTTATTTAAGTAGCTTCGCACAACACTTCAGACGCTTTTAGGAAACGTGCACCTTTATTTTTCGAATACTCAGTTCTTTATGTAGAATGTCTTCTTGATAAGAAGGAATAGTGGAGCAAGCTGGATTTTTTCACTTCTGAGATTTTCAGAATTCGAGTTGTTGAGTGCTAATTTCGTTCTTTACTTTGTAGCATTCCCTTCTCTTTCCGAATATTTCAGTCATAAGTCAATTTTTAAAAGACTAAATGTTGTGGCGGTTAAAGAGAGGAGTGTTAAATTTCTGCTGAAAGACGAATTTTTGCACTTAATTCGGACCTTTTTCCCTCTTTTGATTGACTTGGCCTTATGATGCCCCTGATTTTCAAGCAGAGACTTCAGGTGCCCCAGCTTTCGCAGAGGAACTTGCATCTAGGAGACCTGCAAATGTATGAAATTTTTTTTTATAGTATGGAATGAGATGATTCTTCCTACTTGTACAGAATTTTGTCTGTATTTGAGAATGCAATTATTGCTCATTTTCATATAAGTTTTTCATTTTCTTTGCATAATACTGCGGTGAGCTTGTGGTCTTTTGCTTGGGTATTGCTTTGACTAATATAGCGATATTTTATTGTCCCTATACCACAGCTTATTGTAATATTCTCCATTTTTGTGGAGATTTTGGAGGACAATTCTTCTGTTTTGAGAAGACTTGTACTCTTACTTTAGAGAATAACTCTTCCATTTTGAGAAGGCATGCACTCTTTCTTTAGAGAATAATTTTCCATTTTTGAGGAAATATTATTCTTGCTCTGGTAGAGTGCGCCTTGTATTGGAGAAGCCTTTTCTCCCTTTTTTTTTGTTGCGCCTCGCTGGAGGGCTTTGATTTGACATTTCAACTCTGGAGGAGTGGGCCTCCACAGAGATTGCACTTCAGCTCCGGTGAAATGTGCCCCCGAAGAGGTCTTTATCCTCTGAAGGGTTGTGCCTTTGAGTAGGGCTTTAGTTTAAGCTTTAAACATGGGAAGCGTGCCTCATTGGAGGACTTTAGTTTGTGCTTCAAACATGGGAAGCGTGCCTCATTGGAGGACTTTAGTTTGCACTTCAAACTTGGGAAGTGTGCCTCATTGGAGGACTTTAGTTTGCGCTTCATACATGGGAAGCGTGCCTCATTGGAGGACTTTAGTTTGCACTTCAAACTTGGGAAGTGTGCCTCATTGGAGGACTTTAGTTTGCGCTTCAAACATGGGAAGCGTGCCTCATTGGAGGACTTGAGTTTGCACTTCAAACTTGGGAAGTGTGCCTCATTGGAGGACTTTAGTTTGCGCTTCAAACATGGGAAGCGTGCCTCATTGGAGGACTTTAGTTTGCGCTTCAAACATGGGAAGCGTGCCTCATTGGAGGACTTTAGTTTGCACTTCAAACTTGGGAAGTGTGCCTCATTGGAGGACTTTAGTTTTCGCTTCAAACATGGGAAGCGTGCCTCATTGGAGGACTTGTGCCTCCGAAGAGGGCTTGTGTGTTTTCTGTCTGCTTGCCCATGCCTCTTCACCATCTGCTCCTTAGTGATTCCTTGTTATCATTTCCACAGCCATGTTCTTTTCTTTGCCAGTTATTTGTCTCTTTTCCAGAGAAATGCTCCTCATTGTTAAGTGAATCCATAGGGCAGACCCAAACTACCCGACTAGATGTCTGTTTGCACAAACGATCTTTGTCGGTTAGCGAGGGCCTGAAACCTTTGCGTTGGGAAGGTGCCCTTTTGGTTGTATCAACTGTTCGTGAGGAACATTTCTTATGCAGGAATTCAATTTGGAACCTTTTTTGGCTTGACATTTATTTGCTCAATGACTTATAGGAATCGCTTTGCTTTGCGATGTGCTGACTAGGTAAGCTTTGCTTTGATTGCCTGCAATATTAAATCGACATTTTAGCAATATATTCAAGATATTTGGCATATCGAAATGAAACAGGTCTTTTATAGTAATAGAAAACACAAGATTTATAGTTCCTATATTTCATTTGCAATGTTTTTACAACGACTTTTAATATGAGAATGATAAATCCATTATTCTTTTACAAATTTGTAACAAAGCCTTAAAGTGAAACATGGATGCAAGTCCATGCTGTCCCAAGCTTTTCGGGATCGAATCTCGGGTGTGAGAACAGGAACATTCTCTCCCTTCGAGGCTTTTCTTAGAGCATGAGCGTATCCTTCCATCCTATCATGATTCCTGCCTGCCGGGTGAGGGCCTCCCCTGAGTGGTTGAGGATGGGTCATTCCCGTCTCTTTTGACATATTGCTGGAGTTTATTCTGTCTCAATAGTTCTTCAATCAAATTCCTTAAATGACGACATTCTTTGGTGTCATGACCAGGTTGGTTGTGGAACTGACAGAACCTCCCATTTTGCATAGCATTTTTCCCAACCTTCAACTCAGGTGGCTTAGGATAATCAAAAGCATCCTTGGTTGCGAGAAAGATGTTCTCCAGAGTATCAGTTAAGAGAGTAAAGTCTGAAGGTTTAAAGCGGCGAGCTTTCTTCAAGTCTCTCTGCTTTTTTCCACCATCGTTCTTCCTCTTCTGTCCTCTAGATTCTCTTTTATCAGAAGTAACACCGATATTCAAAATTTCGGCCTCGATTGCTCTTGATGTCGCAGGAAAGCTTTCCAAACGCATAAATTCATCAGCCTTCTTATAGAATTTCTCAAGTGAGTTTGGCTCCTTCATTTTTAGCCATTTACCGAATTCACTCGATTTATCGATAGCCCGCATTAGATAAGTCAAAACCATCCTTGGCTCTGCGTTCTCGACTTCAGCTAGGGCTATATTGAAACGATTTAAGAATGATCTGGTAGATTCTCCGGGGTTTTGTTCTAGATTAGAGAGAGACATTATATCCTTGGCTTTTGTCGCATATAGCCTGAACTGATCCTTGAACTTTCGTGTTAAGTCAGAGAATTGATCAACGGATCTAACTGGCGGCTTTGTGAACCAAAGTAAGGCCACTCCCTCTAAGTATACGGGAAAGTAACGGCACTTGATCTCATCTGTTGCTCTTGCCCCGGTCATATGCCAATCGTACTTGTACAGGAATTGGTTAGGGTCACTTGTCCCTCGATAAGCTGGGATGGTAGGAGGTACAAATTTCTTGGGAAGCTCTGCCTTTAAGATTTTTTCGGTGAACGGTGTCTTACTCGGGGCAAATCCCCAATCATTTTCATCCTCTTGCCTTTGCATGCTTTCTTTCATAATCGAGCGAACCATCCCTGATAGGTACTCCTCATCGTTCAGAGGTCTTGCCGGGCAGACGTCCGCGTCCGCTGTTCTTTCGGAAGTTTGCCTGGGCGAATATTCGCAAAAAGTTGGTTGCGGCCTTGAACCTTCAGCTTGGGAAGGACCCCTTGTAGTGGCGTTGTCTGCTTTTTGAGGAATACCTTTCTCTTGGGGGTCACGGGCATCTTCAGCATAGATTGTTTCATTATCCTGTCGTTGGTGATTTTCCTCAAGTAGGACGTTTAACCTATCCATAATCAAGGCATTCTGGGCATTCTGGGCTTCCAACTGCGCATTCTGAGCATTCAATTGCTGATTCAATCCCAAAACTACGGCGTCCAATTCTGCTCGTGTAACTCCAGCAGTTGGAGCTGCTTGACTTGAAGGAGGAGAGGTAGCAGTATTCACATTATCGGATCTTGCGGAACTTCGCTTTCTCCCAGGAGCCATTATTTCCAATAAACTTCTGGTCTTTAGAGAGATTCTTTCAACAAACTTTCGCGAAGCAATGGTGAAAGTATTCCTGAGTTGGGTTCTCAGTGAAAGCACCAAAAATGTTAACGCTAAAAATTGAACGCTAACACCCCGGTGTGTAGAAGGTAATTGTGAAAGCACCACCCGATGGTTCGGGAACAGAGTATAAGCAGAAAATTGCAGATAAGTAGTAAACAACAGCAATTTTATAGTGGTTCGGCTTAAGAGTTTGCCTACATCCACTTTGAATATCTTTATTGATGATTTCGTTACAAGTCGATACAATTCTTCCAAGTACAATACACTTTGAACTATCAAACACTTTGAACGAGTAGCTTAAGCTTCAATGTAAATGAAAGTCTTCAAATCCATGTCGGATGTATGAGATTTCTTCTTCTTGAAGTTGTTGGTAGCGTTCTACGTGTCTTGAAAGCTTTGAGTGTAAAGTCGGTTTGGAATGCAGCAGAGTATCGGCGCTTGAGAAGAATGAGCCAAAAGGTCCTCTTCTAGTTGGAGCTATGGTTGTATTTATAGACATTTTTCGGAGTTAAGTCATAACTCGTAGATGACTCATGATAAGTCATAACTCATAGAGGACTCATGATAAGTCATAACTCGTAGAGGACTCATGATAAGTCTTAACTCGTAGAGGACTCATGATAAGTCATAACTCGTAGATGACTCATGATAAGTCGTAACTCGTAGATGACTCATGATAAGTCATAACTCGTAGATGACTCATGATAAGTCGTAACTCGTAGAGGACTCATGATAAGTCGTAACTCGTAGATGACTCATGATAAGTCTTAACTCGTAGAGGACTCATGATAAGTCTTAACTCGTAGAGGACTCATGATAAGTCATAACTCGTAGAGGACTCATGATAAGTCGTAACTCGTAGATGATTCGTGATAAGTCCTAACTCGTAGATGACTCATGATAAGTCCTAACTCGTAGAGGACTCATGATAAGTCATAACTCGTAGATGACTCATGATAAGTCTTAACTCGTAGAGGACTCATGATAAGTCATAACTCGTAGAGGACTGATGATAAGTCTTAACTCGTAGAGGACTCATGATAAGTCTTAACTCGTAGAGGACTCATGATAAGTCATAACTCGTAGAGGACTCATGATAAGTCATAACTCGTAGAGGACTCATGATAAGTCATAACTCGTAGAGGACTCATGATAAGTCATAACTCGTAGATGACTCATGATAAGTCTTAACTCTTAGAGGACTCATGATAAGTCTTAACTCGTAGAGGACTCATGATAAGTCATAACTCGTAGAGGACTCATGATAAGTCATAACTCGTAGAGGACTCATGATAAGTCGTAACTCGTAGATGATTCGTGATAAGTCCTAACTCGTAGATGACTCATGATAAGTCCTAACTCGTAGAGGACTCATGATAAGTCATAACTCGTAGATGACTCATGATAAGTCATAACTCGTAGAGGACTCATGATAAGTCATAACTCGTAGATGACTCATGATAAGTCTTAACTCTTAGAGGACTCATGATAAGTCTTAACTCGTAGAGGACTCATGATAAGTCTTAACTCGTAGAGGACTCATGATAAGTCATAACTCGTAGAGGACTCATGATAAGTCATAACTCGTAGATGACTCATGATAAGTCTTAACTCGTAGAGGACTCATGATAAGTCTTAACTCGTAGAGGACTCATGATAAGTCATAACTCGTAGAGGACTCATGATAAGTCTTAACTCGTAGAGGACTCATGATAAGTCATAACTCGTAGATGACTCATGATAAGTCTTGACTCGTAGAGGACTCATGATAAGTCTTAACTCGTGGAGGACTCATGATAAGTCATAACTCGTAGATGACTCATGATAAGTCGTAACTCGTAGAGGACTCATGATAAGTCGGTAACAAGTTAAGGTTGTTGAGTCGGTAACTCCTCGAGGCTGTTGAGTCGGTCTATTCTCTTAAGCCGCTAAGTCGTTCCTTCCTTAAATCGGTAGGTCGTTGCACTTCTTAGGTCGCTTTTTCCTCTAACCCGTTAACTTGTTGAAGCTTTAGGTCATATACTGTTTTGGACGGGGCGCTGCCCCGCACCCTACCGGCGGCGCTGCCCCCTGGACCCCCCTCCGTAGGGGATCTTATCTGAAAAGCCATTCAACAGAACTTGCTTTGTTGGGAGGTTGAGTTGACCATCCTTCGAGACGAACTATCATTGGTTTCTCGGTCGATTTTTTGATATCACAGCCTTGCTGAAAAAGTAGAGTTAACAAAGAAGAAACGGAAACAATAACAGAATCTCACATTTCACAGCGGAGCAACTGAATAATCTTTAAAACAAAGAATCATATCTGTTATTACCTTACATTATCAGAGTGTTACAGCTACAAATAGCGGAAGAAAATATAACATATACTAGTGATACGCTTCGCCATCCAGCTTGCTCCGGATCTCCACAGCAACTCCTGAATTACAGAATGACCTGATAACCTGACTCTAGGCTTCCCGTATGGAAATTGGTGGGCACCCAGAGTTTAGAAAGGGAACAATAAACTCCAGGTCAGTCATGAGACTAGTGCGAGATCTTAAAAACAGATATTTTCACAAAGAAAATAAAAGGAAACCCGCTATGCTTTTGGAAAATGAAACTACCATAAGGCCTCCCGCCACACACACAATGCAATCGCACACTTGGGGGAGATTTATCCTTATAGCAGTCAAAAATGCTTAATACGCAAAAACCTTTGGATTTTATTTTTAGTGCATAGTGCAAAAAGCATTTCGAAAGTATAATATCAATCTTAGCCAGCATACAACATTTCATCGTATGCCTACTATACGATGCCATGTTCAATAGCAGGTTACCGCCATATTCCATGGCAGGTTATACAACTAAAACCGTACAGGGTGCGTATTGTTTCTTTGGATTTCCAACAAATGGTCAGACAAAGGAACTTCCTACATCGCAGTGGAACGCCTCTGGAAGGATGCCCCCGAGAACCTAACCGGATCTCTGTTGACACAAGGCCGAGTTACCATACGCTTCTGGGTGCAATGAAGCTGTAACTTGATAACTCCACACAAAAAAAGTATGCCATCCCAAGTCGTTGCCGACCTTTATCCGAGGATCCTCAACCACAAAGCAACATCACACAGTAATAAAATTTACAGTGTCCACACGAGTTAAGTATCTGGGCTCCATACAATGATACCACCCTATATCCAAAAGAAAATGGACATACCCTAGGGGTGCGACCCCTAAAAAACCTTGCCGCAACATTCCTGTTTCGACCATTACCGGGTTGTGAGGCTCGACGAAGTCTTGTCCACAAAGCTACGCTTTTTCACAAAGCCATGCTTCGATCATCAAATGATCAGCAGCACTTCGTATGCCACATTACCAAATTGGGAATGTATCACTAGTAACCATCAACTACATAACCTCTGTAACATCCCGCCTTTTCGCACGATTTAAACAGACACACATGCCGATTTAAACCATACAGAAGGGCGGATTGTTATGGGGTAAATAAGAAAAACAGAGAAGAAATAAACAAAATAGAATCTCACAGCGGAAGGATAAAATATAATAATAAAATATACAGTTTATAAAACTGTTTACAACATTTATATAATACATATCAGAGTTACACATACCAATAACAATGCAGCGGAACAGTGTGTAGTGCACTAGTATAAATAATAATAGTAATACTACAAATCTTCGTCTTCGTCCTCCAGAGCTAAAACTTCAAATCCTGAAACGCTCGGACTGACCCGAGCGAATTGAAAAGACAAAACACTCGAGTCAGAACTAAAAGATCTTATGTGAGTTAAATTAACAGAAATAAATATGAGTGCAGTAACTCAAGAGATGCTCGGGATTTACATCTCCTAAGAATCCGTTAAACTATTTACTATGTAATATATTGCGCTATTATAATAGTGTCTATTT
This sequence comes from Allium cepa, assembly GCA_030765085.1. Taxonomy (NCBI): domain Eukaryota; kingdom Viridiplantae; phylum Streptophyta; class Magnoliopsida; order Asparagales; family Amaryllidaceae; genus Allium; species Allium cepa. The sequence continues at coordinate 1,025,328,631 of CM060928.1, read as the reverse complement.
GTAAAATAAACTTACTTTTTAATAGCGTTAAGGGGTTACCCATATAGCCCTTAACACAGAATATATTCCCATAGTCTATACAGTACCGTAATCTCCCCCGTACTGGACGTCGTCAGAGGGCACTCCATAGGTATGGTACAAAACAAAACTCGTAGTAAAGGCTCGGTATGGTAGGTGACACGGCACAACTAGGCAATGCCAGGGTAGATATACCAATTGCTATCCGGGCTGGTGGAAACGCGTAGCCGCAGTTACCGCCCACCTCGAACAAACTCCCCCAAAATCAAAAATAGAAGTGGCCACTGAGTCAATCCAAAGTCAAAGTATAATATCGAAGAGGAGCGTCCGGTCAGAGGTATGACCTCATTGGCCCAAGAATCACTCCTGTTTTAGCCACCTTATGCCAACTCACGGGAGTCGGGTCCACGTATTTACCTTACAGGAAACGTCGCCACCACCTACTTCATTCTGGAATCTCCACCGCGTACACGGTTAGTCAAAGTGGTTTTCGATATCGACAGAGAGTATGTCCATATCCGATCCCGGTCTCTTTGCCAACCCATCGTTATTATAACACCGCGGTCGTTTAAAATAGTTTATACTTTAAAACCAGAATAAAAATTCCATTTCAAAACTATGAATACGATATCATCTTAAAACCCAAAACAATATGATATCATTTTATCCAAATATATTTCTTTTCCAAAATCATACTGCTTTAAAAATTTAAAATATTTGGAAAAAAAATATTTGACTTAAACTTTCAAAGCATAATATTTCGAAATTCAAAATTTTAAAACCATAACTTCTAAAACTTGAATGGTTTGGATATTCAACGAATGTAAAATAAATGGTTTAACTTTAAAGTTACTTTGTAAAGAAAAATAATTTCCATGGCTTTTCAAATATATTTCTTTATTTAAAGTTTAAACCATAATTTAAATATCACTTCAAGTTCCAAAAACCCCTTCAATTTCTATATATATATATATATCCATTTGGAGTATTAATATTTCAAAACTAAAGTTGGATTTTCTTCTTTCAACAATTAATATTCTATTATTTAGTCTTGAATATTCATATAAATTCCATAAATAAAACTCCAATTTCTAGCAATTAAATATTTTCTCAAATTTACTTTATACTAGAATTTTCATTTTTAATTCATCTTGGAAAATCCAGTTATAAATATCATACCTTAAAATTTCCAAACTTAAACATATAAGATAAATTTCCAAATTCCATTTTCTCAATTTTTCATTTTTATTCAACAGGTTTATACACAACTTAATTTTCAAATTTTTAACTTCATATGTATATATATCGAAGAATAATATTTTATAAAATATCAAAATCAATTTTTTTATAAACCGTATCCCATCCAAACCATAGAAATCACTTTAAAATAATTTATATATAGACCACGGTGCCTGTATATAATTTTCTATCCTATGGTCAAGTGATACAGATATTTATCATTTCAATCCGCAATTTAAAAATAAAATTTTGCGGTTGTATATCATTTCAAACCACAATCCCGAATGAAACGAAAAATGCATGATAACTTGCAGTTTATACAATATAATTATAGCATTCATTCATCCAAATATCAATCATCAATCATCAATTGCAATCATCATCCAATTTTAAACAATCATTGATACATAGCATATGAATTATACAGGAATTAATAACAGATTATTAACTAATAGTTTCTATTCCAAAATAAATTTAATGACTGTTAACTAGCAGTTTATGTGCAAAAATAAATTCTACCTGTCAAATTTTATGCAATAAATAAACTAAATTAACATTTAAGTTAAATAAATGCGATTTAACAGATATGCTGAATAAAACACGCCAACAGTCATAAATAAATTTCTACTCATATTTAAAATAAATTTAACAAACATAAAAACTTTTAGAAGTTGTGAGTGGGTCAAAACACTCACCCTTCGAATTTAAATCGAATTTAAATCCGATTTAAACCCAAAAATTCGAAGGTCTCCGAATTGGTCCAAACTAGTTCCAAACTTCTGGAATTTAATTACGATCCTAACAAAAAAAGTTTCGCGTGAATCCGAGGTCGTATGAAAAAGTTATGAAATTTAAACGATTTGAAAATCAAAATAAATTATAAAACAAAACAAACCTTAATTAAATACTCGCCACGTCACTATCGTCTTCCGCGCGCTTTGGCTACAGGAGCACGCGAATATGTTTCCAGACCGAACCCAAAACGGAAAACGAACACCACCAGTAGATTGCGTATTCTGAGAACTCCAACATATAATTTTTCTGGAATTTTTAGAGGAGTTTGAATTTTGACTTTTATTTGGATTGAAACTGGATCTAGAAATTGTCTGTTGCCATTAAAGAAGAGAAGAAGTTGAAGAAGAGACTATACAGAGGAATGAAGATGGAGGCTAGGGTTTCACCGCCTATTTATAGATAGATCGCAAAAGAATAGGTGTGCACGAATTTTAACGTGCAAACGGAGGTGGTCCCAAAAGATAAATAATATTAATTACACACGTTATGGATTTAGGAAATAAATAAATTCCTTTTCATTTACATTTTATTTTAAACGTATTTACAAATGTAAATCTAGACGTTTCGTTTACGTTTCAAAATATATCCACAATTTTATTAATTTCCAAATTGATCTAAACAAATTTAGATGTAAATTAAAAGCTGATAAGTCTATCCATTGCAGTGTTAATTTCTCCACTTCCTTATATTTAGAATGGAAACGTTCACTTTATTTCCTCAACATTCTTTTATTTTCCTTAAAATGTTTATTTTTTTTGGCAAGGCCGACGGGGTTGGATGGTCCCCGACCACTTTATTGCAACACCAGAGAACAACAAATACAACAGGGAGCAAAAGCTCATAGAATACAGAGGAGACTAGGTGTTACAAAACACAAGGAATAACAAAAGGAAAAAAACAATAAAACAGACAAAACAAAACAAAATTAGCAAAGAGAGGCCACTGATATTCCAGGATCAAATGCAAAAAGCATCTTAAGAACTGAATAGATCTCTTGCATAACACATATCTTCAAAACATCGTCAGTTTTGGCATTTGTAGGATCAAAAACCCTATTATTACGTTCCCTCCACACCACAGCAACAAAGCACTTAAGAGCAACACAAAATATTCTATTTCTTTCATGCTTGTTACCAGTTTCTAAATAAATTCTCTCCCATTCCACCACATTGACAATTAATGGTCTCTTTCTACAATATTTGTTCATGACCTCAGCCCAAAGTTTCTTCGTGACAGAACATTCAAAATAAATATGATCAATAGTTTCTGGAACATTACTGCAAAAGGTGCATGACAAATTAACATTCATGCCATACCTCGCAAGTCTTGATTTAGTCAGAAGAGCTCCATTAAGGACCTTCCATAACAATAAGTTGTGCCTGCTGCTACTGTCTTGATTCCATATTCTTTTCCACCATCTCCAGTTCCGGTTTAAGTTGTTTTGCATCAAGTATTCATATGTCAAACCAGTTTTATACTTCCCTTTCTTCTTACCCCAGACAAGAATGTTGTGTGAAGAAGGCAGTTCAGTAAAAGACTTTATTTTATCCCATATTAATTGCACTCTTTGATTCGAAGTGAAAATGTACCTTGATTGAAAGTTGTGTATGACATCTCTGACAAGCATGCGATCATGTATACCAGTATGAAGTATCTCACTATAAGTGAGCTGTCTCCTAATAAGGCCTTGTTCAAGCCATGGGTCATCCCAGAAATATACATTGTTTACACTGTTAGTCTTCATCTGTATCATAGGGAGAAACAGTTCTTTAAACTTATGGATATTACGCCATGTCCAGCTATCATTTTGCTGGTTAGGTATGTTCCATAACCCTCTACAGCTCATATACTTCTTCTTCGACCAAGCAGCCCATAGATTATCAGGGCAATTGAACAAAGTATCAATATGTCTAGCAAAAGCAGCCTTATTCCACTGTTTTAGATTAATCAAACCAAGGCCTCCTTTGTTTAGAGGCTTCTCGACAGTAGCATACTTTATAGGAGCAATGAATCTACCAGTAGTCTTGCCACTCCACAGATACTTCATCATAGCACATCTTATCATTTTAATAAGTTTAGTAGGGAGAACAAAAGATCTAGCCCAGTACACTTGCATAGAGAAGATAACAGACTTAATTAAAGTGAGTCTACCAGCTTGACTTAACCTCCTAGCAGTCCAGCAGCTCAATCTAGTTGTGATTCTTTCAAACATAGGTAAGCAGTGGTTAGTAGTAATTCTGGAAGTAGTCAGAGGAAGACCAAGGTAGGAGACTGTGGAAAGATTCCTATTCAAGCCGGTGACATGATAGATCATGTTGGCATGAGCAGGGCTAACACCAGCAAGAACAATATCAGATTTTTGGATATTGATTTTTAACCCTGTCATAGTGTGAAACTGCTCAAGAGTAAGCATAATGTTTTCAATAGTGACGAGATCAGGAGAACAAAACATAACTAGGTCATCAGCAAACATAAGAGTGGTGATTTGAGGGTCTTTACAAGCAGGATGAAGCTTGATTTTCCCCATACAAACAGATTTATTGATCATTCTTGTGAGCAATTCCATTACAAGAATGAAGATGTAGGCTGACATGGGGTCTCCCTGCCTTATACCTTGCCTGCTATTGAAAAAACCAGTAGGAGATCCATTGACAACAATGGAGTAAGTAGGAGAGGAGATGCATTCATAAATCCACGCAATAAAGTGAGGAGGAAAGTTCATATACCCCATAATTCGAACAATACTATCCCATTGAAGCATATCAAATGCTTTCATAATATCAAGTTTAAGCATAGCTTTGGGGGGAGTATTACTTCTGTGGTTTCCTTTAATAATCTCCTGCGCAAGCAGGATATGATCAAGGATATTTCTGCCAGGCAGAAAGGCAGTTTGGTTGTTAGAAACAAGAGAGGGTAGAACTTTCTTTAACCGAGTAGCAATAACTTTGGAAATACATTTGTAAATTGTATTGCAGCATGATATGGGCCTAAAGTCTTTAACATGGTGAGCATTTTTGATTTTAGGGACAAGAGCTATGTTAGTGTAGTTGTAGGACCTGTAGAGCTTGCAATTAGAGAAGAAGTAAGAAATTGCTTTACAAATATCTGTTGTCACAATATTCCAGCATTTAGTGTAAAAGTGAGTATTTAGACCATCAGGGCCACTGCAAGAATTAGAGTTGAGAGAAAACATAGCATTGACTATTTCATCTTTGGTGACCTCTTCACAGAGCATTTTGTATTTCTTATCATCCAGCATTGGCAATATGTCCATGGGAATATCATCAATAGCAGGGATGAAATTGTTAGCATTGGAATATATAGAAGAAAAATATTGCTCAAAAGCTAAATTGATTTTACCAGCAGTATTTTGAACTTCCTCATTCATGTCAATTATAGAAGCAATGTTCTCTCTTCTATGTTTGTCTTTAAGACTATCATGAAAGAAAGCACTATTCTTGTCTCCTTCTTTCCACCATTTCATTCTCGACTTTTGACGTATCATATCACATTCTTGAGCAAGGGCTTCAGAGTATTGTTGAGTTAAAACTGCTTCAGAGGCAGAAAAACTAGCATCATTAAAATTAACCATCATATCCTTCTGAACTTCAGCAAGTTTCCTCATAATATTGGAGCTCAACTTATCACCATTGCCATATTTGTTATGTGCCCAATTTTTAAGTTTGCTTTTGGTTTCTCTTATTTTCTCCTGCAAGACAAAGAGAGGGTTACCAAGTTTATTAGAATTCCAGACATTTAAAACAGTAGGTTTAAAGTCAGCTTCAGTTGTCCAAGAATTAAAAAATTTTAAATTTGTTTTTCTTCTCATGTCCACTCCATGAAGATGAATGATCTGGGGAGAGTGGTCAGATAGAAGAGGGGGTGGAAGGTAATTGAAAAGAAGAGGCCATTTAGCAAGAGCAGCATGATTGGAGAAGGAGTGATCAATTCTAGAGAATGTTCTGTTGCCATGCTTTCTATTATTGTTCCATGAGAATTGCATTCCAACAGATTTGATGTTAATTAGTTCAGCATCAGATATCACATTATTGAGGGGAAGAATCTCATTAGAAGACAGAGGGTTACCACCCACTCTATCAGAGATAGCTTGGCAACAATTGAAATCACCAAAAATGATCCATGGATGAGTGGATTGTCTCAAAGAAGGAATGACAGATAACAAAGATGTTCTGGCAGCAGTAGAATTGAAAGCATATATGAAAGATACGTAGAATGAGGTTTGATTTGCTATATCAATAGCATGACAGTGGATTAGTTGAGAGGTGGAGAGAATGGTAGACATTTCAACAACTTGAGGATTGAAAATTATCAAAATTCTACCATAAGGAGATTCACAAAGGTTATGAATAAATTTCCATCCCAATTTGATATACTTCGCAGCCTTAATAGTTAAATTAAGATTAAGTTTAGTCTCAAGAATAGCCAGCACAGATAAATTTTGAGAGGAGATAAGCTGTTTGCACTGATCTTGTTTTATGATTTGGTGAGCCCCCCTGATGTTCCATGCACCAATGCGTAACATCATTGGGGTATTCTACCATTAAGAAACTCTATCTTCATTTTCCTAGTTACTGCCTGAGTTGAAGACAAGTAGTTTGGAATAGTAGCTGATAAAGGGGTTAGTTCATTATTTTCAGTAACAATAGGAATTTGAGTAGTGGGTAACTGGTTTTGAGCATGGACAGTGGATGGGAGATGTTTGAGGTTGATTGATAGAGGAGAAGCATTGGGATTAGATTTGAAAGCTATTGGAGGAAGAATTTTGGAGTATATGTTAAGAGTAGATACTGCTGAGGAGTTTGGAATTTCATTAGGACATGTTAATGTATCAGTGTTTTCATTTTCATTCTTGTGCATCTCAGTGCTTTTCCATGCTTTCCTTTTATTCTTCGATTTCCCACTCTTACTTTGTTTGTTTTTACCTTCTTCAGAACACTTTCCTTTATCATTTCTGTTCTCACATTCCGTGGCATTCACAATTATGCCATCATTTCCTATGGATTTGTCTGAGATGTTGTTTTCAGGTAGTTGCATGTTTGATAAGTGAGTTATTTCATCTTCATGTGTGGTTATTTTCATTTGTTCCTTTTGCAATGCATACTCAACATTTGTGTTATCATCAGACACCCTATTATCTAATTGTTTACCTCTATCAAAACTTCTATCACTCTCACTTACACTATTTACCATATCAGTAAAAACCTCATTTTCCATTCCCATTAAAACTTCAAACTTATTGGATATTATTAGTTCAGCAGATGTATCCTTATCCTCATTTCTATCTTTCCCAAACTTTCCCTTATCAGCATACACATCAGTATCTTGGTTGTTGACCTCATCAAGCAATATAGTATTATCACTGGACTTTATTGACATACTACTTCTCTCATTTACCTTATCATTTCTATTATTATCATCATCATGTATTTCAACCACATCGATTCCACTGGTTTTGTCACAGTCCACCACTTCAATACTTCCTTAAAATGTTTATTTGTTACTTGCAATTCATAATGTAAACATTCTTATATTCTAAAATGATCAACTTATACAATATTAAATCAATTCTTATATTTCCAAATAATGTACATTCATAATGAAAACATTCTTACATAAATTTTATTAATTGCACTTTGTTTCTTTTCCTTTTCCAATTAATAAATTTATTTCCAATTAATTTTAATCTTCCACTTCACAACAGACCCTAATTGATGAAATCAATTAAATAAATACGTGAACATTGTAATCCTTATTTATAGTCAAGCAAACATGTTTATAAAATTACAGTTTTCAACAAGCATTAAATTACATACTAAATAAATCTTTTTCTCTATTCAATTAAATAATCAAATGTTTATTCCATCTAAAAATTTTAAGTAGAAGGATTCCATGTTGGGTTCAAAATCTATTGTTTTAATATCCTTGAATTTTTTGTTAAATCTCTATAAACGAAATATTTAAACGTTAATTTCATTTATTTTGCAATACTTATCTAAACCAAAATATCGTTTTCTAAACTTAAATCTATGCTCCCATTGATTCATTCAATTTGCACTTATTATGTATTATTTTAACAACTCATTTATAACTTTGAATCTATTCCCCAAATTTCACATTTCTATCATTATATACATTTGAATTCCATCCTATTTAATATTTCAAATATTACGTCATTATCATTAATGAAATAAATATATCGTTAATTATTGCAATTGATTTTCCGTTATAACTTAATATACTAAATAGTGGTAAATCTTAAATACTTGTTCTCATTAACGATTTATTCTACTTACAAATTAATGCAATTATTACCTATTTCCATCTTTATCTCCAATTAACGTAAAATATTATATTCAAATTCCATAAATTTCAATAGATTCAAATTATCATATCTATGAAGAACATTTACGTTATTATCCATTTATTACCTTAACTTATTCAACGTAACATTTAATTTATATTTAATGCAATGATTTCCAAATCAATTGAATTGAATTAAATATATATGTATCACTCATAATAACTTATGGTCACAACCCATGATCACCATAAATAATAAAAAGTTTATTATTTACAATCCAATAATCGCCATTCTATATATATATACGAATTAACTAATTCAATATTTCCATTTCGTTTTCCTATCCTAAATTTATTACTAAGTGTATTTACTCCATTCCAACAAGTTGGAATTCCATTTTTACTATACAATCATTTCCCTATTCACTTTTATTACTAACCCATCATCATTGCATTTATTGTCTTTTATTGATTTAATCAATTTACCCCATATTCCCCTAAACTCATACTAGCGAAACATTCAATTCTATTTATCTCATAAACTCCATTTCATAAATCTACCTGCAATTTCTACCTAGAAATAAGGTTACATTTCCGTTGAAAATACATTTACATCTTACGTTACTACATTAATAGTTAGTAACGTTTATATCATCAACCATCACTTATGAATAATTAGCGTTTCCTATTTATTTTGTTACACTCACTTATATTCATTTATGAATAAATTGTTATTCCCTTTAACCTATTAATTACTAACTTTAATTATTGCAATTCATTTATCTAACATAAATTTTCAATCTATTTCCAAATTTTCATATTTCAATTAATTAACACCTTACAATAGTTTACAAATAAAAGGGATTGTACTAATTACATTATTTATTTTCTTGCATTACTATATTACCTCCGTTTATATTCAATTTCCGTAAATCAATATTTTATTCCATTGACAAATTCAATACTTGCAACAATTTCCACTATTACTATTAATTGCAATATATAATTTAATTTGCAAATTTTAATTACCTTTGATACATCAAATTTCAATATTTTCTTTCATATAAATTAATAAGATTTTTATTTCTTTCTAAATTTTAAAATAAAATCCTATTAATTTAATTCATTTCAAACATCGAGTTTACGCGGGTCGTTACACTCTCCCCCACTCAAAACTTTTCGTCCTCGAAAAGGAAAAGAAGGGAAAAATTAAATACAATACATCTTACCCAAAATATTTAACTTATAAACAATTAAATTTACAAAATTAATCACTTTAAATAAGATATCATATTTATAACTATTTAATCCTTTATATTTAAATTATTAAAGTTTGGAAAAACATTTCCAAAATATTTCCAAGATACTGCATTTTCTTATATAATCCAAAGGGTTACAATTTATATAAAGTGAAATATTTAAGCGGTTTCAACCATTAATCAACCAATCAATACAACAACCATCAACTTTACAAACAGCATACATACACAAGACAAAGCAACCATTTAATCCAACAAACAAATAGTTGTTCGGGTTCAAAACTTGAAATTGTATGGAATGAAAATAACTATCAAGTGCATCCTTTACTCAATAGTCTTAGATGGAACAACGATAGATTATTTATTCATCCAACAACTTCAAATTCTCTTGCCCAACCAACCATAAGTCAAACAATAACAATTCAAACCAACAACCAAATTAACTTATTATACATTTATTTCATGCTTTAGTTGTTTAATTTCTTTTCTTTCATTTATTGAGTGATTCCTTCATTACTTACAATTTTCATTTTTCATTTATTACAATATTCACTATATTTGCATTCCGTTTTATTTACTGAAGTTTATAATCATCTATTTATAATACTTAAAATTTCCATTTTAACTTAAGTTTATACATTTAATTCTCATTTTGTAACAGCAAATTCATTGAATATCTTTATTACCTCAAGCTTCACTTATAAGATTTCCCCTCACATTTTCTTACTAACATTGCAACTTTTATTATATGGTAAGTTATATATATGCTTTAAGAATGTAAGTGGAAATTATACAAGTTTCCTCTCAATTCCTTTAATTAATTAATGGTTCAATAATTATATATATTCGTTTTATAAATTACAATTTCAACTTACTTTTAATTTCATTCATTTATTTAATGCTTACATTTCTATTATATTTAATAATGGTAACAATTTAACTACACTAAATTTGCAACTTTATACATCAATTCTTATAAATAAAGAAGTTCATTAATTCATTTAATAATGTTTACAATCGTTTATTTACATTACTTATCTTCCTATTGTATTAAATTTTTACTTTAATTAAAGGTTCCAATTTCTACACTTAATTGAACTATTAATTAACTGGAACTTAAGAACCAAATACCGGGTTTAATTTTTAAATCATTTAAAATAACAGATAGATATCTATTCTTAAAATATATATATCCAATTATAATTAAAACGATAAAAATTTCTTAAACAATTCTGCAGTAAATTTCTACAGTGGCCTTCCAACTTCGAAACTCAAAAATGAAAGTCGATGATGCGTGCACTCATCACCGAAATTATTTTCCAGCAATAGGGAGGAAAGTACAAAACTTATTTTTTCCGAAATCTTCTTTAAAATAATTTTTTCCGAATTATATTGAAATATTTATATCAGAAAATACTTATAAATATTATTATTATATTCCAAAATTTATTCGAAAGAAATTTCAAAACCCCGGAACTTAAGTTCTAAATTTCCAAATTTCATCAATCTTTTTTTCCAATCAAACTTATATTATTAATTATACACTTTATCACCTAACAACCAATCTATTGCAGCCAAATATAGATATAGATTGAAAAATTTATTTTATATATAGAAAATATAATAGGAAAAATTATTTCATTCACCTATATTAAAACAGATATTATGTCGGTCTGTCCTATTTAGTGTTTAGAAACCCCTATTGATGTCACAGCGTCCCATGCATCAACCAGAATTTATAAATACAAAACGGAACAGATTAACACAATATTAAAACCTTTTTATAACACTAACAAGTACGCTCTCTCATATATATACACTCAGCGACTCCCATAGGGTATTACTACCCTATTAACAAAGAGTCAAACCCCACAAAGCCAAGGTTTATCGCTAAACCAAAGCTCTGATACCAACTGTAACATCCCGCCTTTTCGCACGATTTAAATAGACACACATGCCGATTTAAACCATACGGAAGGGCAGATTGTTATGGGGTAAATAAGAAAAACAGAGATGAAATAAACAAAATAGAATCTCACAGCGGAAGGATAAAATATAATAATAAAATATACAGTTTATAAAACTGTTTACAACATTTATATAATACATATCAGAGTTACACATACTAATAACAATGCAGCGGAACAGTGTGTAGTGCACTAGTATAAATAATAATAGTAATACTACAATTCTTCGTCTTCGTCCTCCAGAGCTAAAACTTCAAATCCTGAAATGCTCGGACTGACCCGAGCGAATTGAAAAGACAAAACACTCGAGTCAGAACTAAAAGATCTTATGTGAGTTAAATTAACAGAAATAAATATGAGTGCAGTAACTCAAGAGATGCTCGGGATTTACATCTCCTAAGGATCCGTTAAACTATTTACTATGTAGCATATTGCGCTATTATAATAGTGTCTATTTGTAAAATAAACTTACTTTTTAATAGCGTTAATGGGGTTAACCATATAGCCCTTAACACAGAATATATTCCCATAGTCTATACAGTACCGTAATCTCCCCCGTACTGGGCGTCGTCAGAGGGCACTCCATAGGTATGGTACAAAACAAAACTCATAGCAAAGGCTCGGTATGGTAGGTGACACGGCACAACTAGGCAATGCCAGGGTAGATATACCAATTGCTATCCAGGCTGGTGGAAACGCGTAGCCGCAGTTACCGCCCACCTCGAACAAACTCCCCCAAAATCAAAAATAGAAGTGGCCACTGAATCAATCCAAAGTCAAAGTATAATATCGAAGAGGAGCGTCCGATCAGAGGTATGACCTCATTGGCCCGAGAATCACTCCTGTTTTAGCCACCTTATGCCAACTCACGGGAGTCGGGTCCACGTATTTACCTTACAGGAAACGTCGCCACCACCTACTTCATTCTGGAATCTCCACCGCGTACACGGTTAGTCAAAGTGGTTTTCGATATCGATAGAGAGTATGTCCATATCCGATCCCGGTCTCTTTGCCAACCCATCGTTATTATAACACCGCGGTCATTTAAAATAGTTTATACTTTAAAACCAGAATAAAAATTCCATTTCAAAACTATGAATACGATATCATCTTAAAACCCAAATCAATATGATATCATTTTATCCAAATATTTTTTTTTCCAAAATCATACTGCTTTAAAATTTAAAATATCTGGAAACCAAATATTTGACTTATACTTTCAAAGCATAATATTTCGAAATTCAAAATTTTAAAACCATAACTTCTAAAACTTGAATGGTTTGGATATTCAACGAATGTAAAATAAATGGTTTAACTTTAAAGTTACTTTGTAAAGAAAAATAATTTCCATGGCTTTTCAAATATATTTCTTTATTTAAAGTTTAAACCATAATTTAAATATCACTTCAAGTTCCAAAAACCCCTTCAATTTCTATATATATATATATATATATATATATATATATATATATATATATCCATTTGGAGTATTAATATTTCAAAACTAAAGTTGGATTTTCTTCTTTCAACAATTAATATTCTATTCTTTAGTCTTGAATATTCATATAAATTCCATAAATAAAACTCCAATTTCTAGCAATTAAATATTTTCTCAAATTTACTTTATACTAGAATTTTCATTTTTAATTCATCTTGGAAAATCCAGTTATAAATATCATACCTTAAAATTTCCAAACTTAAACATATAAGATAAATTTCCAAATTCCATTTTCTCAATTTTTCATTTTTATTCAACAGGTTTATACACAACTTAATTTTCAAATTTTTAACTTCATATGTATATATATCGAAGAATAATATTTTATAAAATATCAAAATCAAATTTTTTATAAACTGTATCCCATCCAAACCATAGAAATCACTTTAAAATAATTTATATATAGACCACGGTGTCTGTATATAATTTTCTATCCTATGGTCAAGTGATACGGATATTTATCATTTCAATCCGCAATTTAAAAATAAAATTTTGCGGTTGTATATCATTTCAAACCACAATCCCTAATGAAACGAAAAATGCATGATAACTTGCAGTTTATACAATATAATTATAGCATTCATTCATCCAAATATCAATCATCAATCATCAATTGCAATCATCATCCAATTTTAAACAATCATTAATACATAGCATATGAATTATACAGGAATTAATAACAGATTATTAACTAACAGTTTCTATTCCAAAATAAATTTAATGACTGTTAACTAGCAGTTTATGTGCAAAAATAAATTCTACCTGTCAAATTTTATGCAACAAATAAACTAAATTAACAGTTAAGTTAAATAAATGCGATTTAACAGATATGCTGAATAAAACACGCCAACAGTCATAAATAAATTTCTACTCATATTTAAAATAAATTTAACAAACATAAAAACTTTTAGAAGTTGTGAGTGGGTTAAAACACTCACCCTTTGAATTTAAATCGAATTTTAATCCGATTTAAACCCAAAAATTCGACGGTCTCTGAATTGGTCCAAACTAGTTCCAAACTATCCGGAATTTAATTACGATCCTAACAAAAAAAAGTTTCGCGTGAATCCGAGGTTGTATGAAAAAGTTATGCGATTTAAACGATTTGAAAATCAAAATAAATTATAAAACAAAACAAACCTTAATTAAATACTCGCCACGTCACTATCGTCTTCCATGCGCTTTGGCTACAGGAGCTTGCGAATATGTTTCCAGACCGAACCCAAAACGGAAAACGAACACCACCAGTAGATTGCGTATTCTGAGAACTCCAACATATAATTTTTCTGGAATTTTTAGAGGAGTTTGAATTTTGACTTTTATTTGGATTGAAACTGGATCTAGAAATTGTTTGTTGCCATTGAAGAAGAGAAGAAGTTGAAGAAGATACTATACAGAGGAATGAAGATGGAGGCTAGGGTTTCACCGCCTATTTATAGATAGATCGCAAAAGAATAGGTGTGCACGAATTTTAACGTGCAAACGGAGGTGGTCCCAAAAGATAAATAATATTAATTACACACGTTATGGATTTAGGAAATAAATAAATTCCTTATCATTTACATTTTATTTTAAACGTATTTACAAATGCAAATCTAGACGTTTCGTTTACGTTTCAAAGTATATCCACAATTTTATTAATTTCCAAATTGATCTAAACAAATTTAGATGTAAATTAAAAGCTGATAAGTCTATCCATTGCAGTGTTAATTTCTCCACTTCCTCATATTTAGAATGGAAACGTTCACTTTATTTCCTCAACATTCTTTTATTTTCCTTAAAATGCTTATTTGTTACTTGCAATTCATAATGTAAACATTCTTATATTCTAAAATGATCAACTTATACAATATTAAATAAATTCTTATATTTCCAAATAATGTACATTCATAATGAAAACATTCTTACATAAATTTTATTAATTGCACTTTGTTTCTTTTCCTTTTCCAATTAATAAATTTATTTCCAATTAATTTTAATCTTCCACTTCACAACAGACCCTAATTGATGAAATCAATTAAATAAATACGTGAACATTGTAATCCTTATTATAGTCAAGCAAACATGTTTATAAAATTGCAGTTTTCAACAAGCATTAAATTACATACTAAATAAATCTTTTTCTCTATTCAATTAAATAATCAAATGTTTATTCCATCTAAAAATTTTAAGTAGAAGGATTCCATGTTGGGTTCAAAATCTATTGTTTTAATATCCTTGAATTTTAGTTAAATCTCTATAAACGAAATATTTAAACGTTAATTTCATTTATTTTGCAATACTTAACTAAACCAAAATATCGTTTTCTAAACTTAAATCTATGCTCCCATTGATTCATTCAATTTGCACTTATTGTGTATTATTTTAACAACTCATTTATAACTTTGAATCTATTCCCCAAATTTCACATTTCTATCGTTATATACATTTGAATTCCATCCTATTTAATATTTCAAATATTACGTCATTATCATTAATGAAATAAATATATTGTTAATTATTGCAATTGATTTTCCGTTATAACTTAATATACTAAATAGGTGGTAAATCTTAAATACTTGTTCTCATTAACGATTTATTTCTACTTACAAATTAATGCAATTATTACCTATTTCCATCTTTATCTCCAATTAACGTAAAATGTTATATTAAAATTCCATAAATTTCAATAGATTCAAATTATCATATCTGTAAAGAACATTTACGTTATTATCCATTTATTACCTTAACTTATTCAACGTAACATTTAATCTATATTTAATGCAATGATTTCCAAATCAATTGAATTGAATTAAATATATATGTATCACTCATAATAACTTGTGGTCACAACTCTTGATCACCATTAATAAGTTTATTATTTACAATCCAATAATCGCCATTCTATATATATATACGAATTAACTAATTCAATATTTCCATTTTGTTTTCCTATCCTAAATTTATTACTAAGTGTATTTACTCCATTCCAACAAGTTGGAATTCCATTTTTACTATACAATCATTTCCCTATTCACTTTTATTACTAACCCATCATCATTGCATTTATTGTCTTTTATTGATTTAATCAATTTACCCCATATTCCCTTAAACTCATACTAACAAAACATTCAATTCTATTTATCTCATAAACTCCATTTCATAAATCTACCTGCAATTTCTACCTAGAAAAAAGGTTACATTTCCGTTGAAAATACATTTACATCTTACGTTATGTAACAACCCGCATACTTATCGATTTATATTTAACTATTTTATTTAAATATTTTATCGTTAGTCGGATTTTAGTCCGTAAAGCTACTTTTTGCATACGGTCGAATTAGGATTCGGGACCACTCCCATTGAGTTTAAAATGCCGTTTGCGACCTTTTTGAGCATAAGCTTCGATATGTTTGGAGAAAGTTGATTTTTGCTACTTTTCACTTTGGGTTTGGTTTTTGGGCTCAGCCCTATGTTAACCTATACTCCAAAACTGAACCACTCTCCCCATTCTCCCTCACTTCTTTCTCTTTTCAGTTTTCTTAGCTTTAATGGTGGGAGAGATTGGAAATTAAAACTCCAAAACCCTAGTTTCTCTTGCAAATCAAATTCCAAGCTCCAAACTCAAGAAGAACCCATTGGTAAGCTTCTCTTCTTCTTCTCCAACTTATTCTCTTACCAATTTCAGAAATTCCTAAACCTAATTTTGGGAATGTTCTTGTTTTTGAGCTTAGATTCAAGCTCAATTGGGTTGTGTTGAAGGGAGGGTGATTCTCCATTTGCTTTCAAGCTTCTTCTCGTTTGATTTTTTGAAAAGGTGAGATTTTTAATCTCACATCTAAGCCTATGAATTATCTTCGAATGTTAGGTATGAATTCCTAACACTTATTCGTGTGCATTTGCTTTTGGTTTGGATTGAATTGGTGTATATTCCAATTTTTGGTGTTTTGAGTTCAATTCGATAAAAATCCTAACTTCTATGTTTGAACATGTTTTTGGTGATGCATCGAGGAGCATATAGGGCCGGGTAGTCGATTGGCATAAACCCTTAGCGCCGTTGCTCGAGAGAATGAAATTTGGACGAGGTTGGAGCTCATTACTATGGGCTAGAAAGAGGCTGGCAACAGGTCCGGTCGACCGAGCTCCCTGAGTCGACCGACCGACCTGCTGCCGAGTGCATAAGCACTCCTCTGTTTAAGGGTCGGTCGACCGACTCAGGGAGTCCGGTCGACCGACCTGCTGTTAATTGCCAGATTAGCCTATTTTGCTAATCCATTTGAATATCCAACTTTAATCGATTCGTGTAGTCTCCCTTTTGTTGTTGTCATTTATTATCGACTTAGATGACCTTTTCTTTTGGAATTTTAGATATATCCACTTTGATCGATTTTATATCGATTTCTTTAGATTTTATTCACGTTTTCGAATGTGAATCTTAGTGATTGATTGTTCCTACAATCTTCTTTGTGATTTGTCACTTTAAAAATATAAAGGTTTTCTATACTAGTAGTAAATATCAAAACTCTTTCCTCAAACGATTTCAACACTATTTTAATACCAAATTCGTTTATAAAACCGTTTTCCAATCTATTAGTATATATAAGCCTTTACTTCACTCGTATGAGAAATCTAATTAAACGACTTAGTAAAACAAGTGGTATGAAACGCTTGCGTTCACTTTGTTGGTTAATTCTTGGACTTGCTCGATTGAAACCCTTGTGACAATTTTCTAGTGGAAATCTACAGTTTGTTCGTAAATATTTAAGTTAAGCAAGTGGTTATGGGACATGAAGCTAAACTCATATATTTACTAGCTTAGTGTAATTGACACTTCTCGTTGATCATGACGATCATCTTTGTGATTTAGACTAGCAATGTGCGATGTCTCTTTGTCTGCAAGGGAGACTAAACCCCATTTTGTGGAGTTTCAACTCAATTTGTGATGGGGTAGAAACCCATGGTCTTCGGGCCGTTTGTGGAGCTTCGGCTCAATTTCTGATGGTTAGCGACCATGGAATTAGCGTTCCGTTTGTGATACACGTGTTGGTGAGCTTTATGCTCCCGTTTGTGATAGGCCTCCCCCCTTGTGATTTTTGGATTTCTTGTGTAGATTTCTAGAATTTGTGTTTCACCAATTTTCGTGATTTCCGTTGATAAGTTTTATCAATATTTGTGCATTGGTGAATTTGTGCATAATTGACTTTTGTGATTTTTAGATTTCGCGTATTGAATTCTGGAGTTTGTGTGTCATTGACTTTTGTGATTGACATTGATGTTATTGTCAATATTTGTGCATTGGTGAATTTGTGTGTCATTGACTTTTGCGATTGACATTAATATAATCGTCAATATATGTGGTCTGATGAACGAAATAAGGAGTATGGCATTTCTTTGATTCTTGTGTAGATTTGGTGATATTGATTAATCCCTCGTTGATTTTCGATTACTTGTATATATCACAGCTTGGAATTGTGATTATTATATGTTTAGTCATATCTCTTATTCTATATCGTTTCATCTGATATCTATAGTTAGACTGATCCGTTTATTATTTTCTTATTAAATAATACTCGGGTCAGACCGAGATGTTACAGGTACTTCTACTTGACTTCTCTCTTGGGATTGATTTCTCTGACTTTTGGTTAACTACTTAGATTAGTAGTTTTTTGTTGTATACATTTGAGATATAGACTCCATAATGTATACTTATTCTTTTGTGTAGTTCATGTAACTATTCTTTTGTGATATTGTGGATCTTTTTAGACCACTACTCTGATGTACACTTCCTAGTGTAATATTCATATCTATTTCCACCTTTGTGATATGAATTGTCTGTGACTGATTTATGTTATGTTTATTTCTGTATTTGTTTCCGAAGATATTATAGCCACTGTGTAGTAGCTTTGAGTTTGTGTCGGTCTGTCGGATTTTCTCTTGATAAAGTATTGCATGTTATACTATCTGACATATCGATGCTCGCACAAAGCAATTACACGGATAGTCGCTCCTCAACAGCCTTATTCTCCGTGCTAGTTGACAGCATTCACTGTAATGTTCTTGGCTAGCATGGGTATAGAGGTGGGGCGTCACAGCTTGGTATCAGAGCCAAACTTCGGAACAATATGGAATATTATAACAAGGATCATCGTCCTAAGTCCATCTTAGGAGTCGTGCTTTAGGATTTAATTCGAGTCTTCGTACCGATTCATCCTATTTTCCTTATGATTCCTTGTTTATCTATCAAGATTGCTTGATATTCAATTTGGTGAATAACCTTTTTCTTCTTCTTCTTTCTTTCTAAAGGAAGAGAAATGTCTAGACCAGGCCGCCCCAGAGCCGTGCCATCTAGCACTCCGCCCCAGGATGGAGTTTTTATGACTGCTCAATAGCTTCTTGATTTAGTGACGAATGCTCAAGCAGCTGGAGCTAACCCGGAACCTACTCACCCAAAGTCGGGATTTGCACGCTTGTGCAGAGATTACACTAATTTGGGTGGGGAGCCATTCAAAGGTTTCGAAACTGTTATTGAAGTGCAGGCTTGGCTAAGGTCATGCGATCGAATCTTTTCTCGCATGAATCTTATTGACCTTCACCGAGTTCAGGTGGCCTCTAGTATGCTCCGTGAAAGAGCATTGGACTGGTACGAGCTTCTTATTTCTGAGATTAATGAAGCGGATCTCACTTGGGAGAAATTCCGAGAACGCTTCGAGTTAAAATTCATACCAGAAGCTGAGAAAGTGACGTTGGCCCGACGATTTATAGACCTTGTTCAAGGTGAGTCCTCTGTGACTGATTACGTCGCCTCCTTCGAGTCGCTTTCCAAATATGGGGTTGAATACATCAACACCCCTCTGAAGAAGAATCAGAGATTCGTCTATGGCTTAAACAAAAGTCTCAAGAAGCCATTACTTCTAAAATTAGAAGTTTCTTTCGACCAACTCGTTGATATCGCTCTTCGTCTTGAAGAGGCGGATAAGGAGAATGATGTTGAAGTGGTGGGTTCCAGACCAGACCTCAACAACAAGAAGAGGCCAAACAAATTCAAAGGCCCTTATCCCAATAAGAAAGGGAGGCAAGCAACCTCCGTGGCAAAGACTTCTTCCTTTGGTCGTGGGGAATGCTATAATTGTGGTTCGAAGGACCATTATGCGAACAAGTGCCCAAAGTCTCTCCCTTGTCGCTACTGCAAAGTTCCCGGTCATGTTATATCTTCATGCCCCAAGCTTCAGGGCAAGAAGGAGGGAAGGCTTAATGTTGCTCAAGCCCCTGGCAACACATCTCGTGGCCAAGGTATTTCTCATTCTATTCTAGATGGAATTATTTTATTTCATGATCATCCTATTCGAGTTCTTTTTGATACGGGTGCGTCCCATTCTTTTATATCAAAAGAACTTGTTGATACCTTTTCTTTGGATGCTTTGTGTTTAATGACTTCTTTGAGAATTGCGAATCCGGTTGGTGGATCCGCAACAATTAGTTTATTGTGTAAAGATGTCGAGATTATTTTGTGTGATTTTTCTTTCTGAGCCGATTTGCATGTCATGCGTTATTTAGGCTTTGGAATGATTTTGGGAATGGATTGGCTTAACCGTTATGAAGCTCATATCCCATGTCCTGAGCGGACTATTCATCTTCGACATCCTCAATCTGTTAATCAGGTTTCTGTTATTCTTAAAGATTCAGATTCTGCTTTGGTTGCATCTTTATATTCTTTAAATCCTCGTGATGACGATGATGATGATGAGGGTGATATTATTTCTCTTATTCACGTCGTTTGTGAATTTTCCGACATATTCGAGCCCGTTTTAGGATTACCACCTAAGCGAGCAATTGAGTTCAGAATTAATCTTATCCCAGGAGCTCAACCTATCACTCGTCCTCCTTATCGTATGTCCAATAAAGAAAACGAGGAGATGCGTAAACAATTATCTGAATTGGAGACGAAGCAATTTATTCGCTCTAGTTCCTCGCCTTGGGGAGCTTCGGCTATTTTCGTGAAGAAATCCGATGGTACACTTAGGCTTTGCGTTGACTACCGCAAGCTTAATGATCTTACTATCAAAAATAAATATCCTTTACCTCGGATTGATGATCTATTCGATCAACTTAGTGGTGCTAGAGCCTTTTCACAATTGGACTCGGCTACCGGTTTTCATCAGCTTCGTATTGCAGAGGATAGCATTCCTTTGACATCGTTCCGTACTCGTTATGGATCTTATGAATGGCTTGTGATGCCATTTGGGTTAACGAATGCCCCGGCTTATTTCGTTGACTTAATGAATCGAGTTTTTAAAGACTTTCTCGACCGGTTTGTTCTCATCTTTATCGATGATATTCTTGTGTATTCTAAAACCGAGGAGGAGCATGAAAAACATCTTCGGATTGTGTTGGAAACTCTTAGGAGTAATCAATTAAAGGCAAAATTTTCTAAATTCCATTTTTGGCAATCTCGTGTGAAGTTTCTCGGTCATATTATTTCCGAATCCGGTATTTCCGTGGATCCTTCAAAGATTGAAGCGATTCAAGATTGGAAGAGACTGGAGAGTGTGACGGAGATTCGTAGTTTTCTTGGATTGGTGGGTTATTACCGGCGTTTTATCAAAGACTTTTCTAAGATTGCCGTGCCTCTCGCTAGCTTAACGAAGAAAGGTGTTAAATACATTTGGTCGGACAAATGTGAAGCTTCTTTTCAGAAATTAAAAGAACTTCTTTCTGATGCTCCTATTCTTGTTATTCCCGATGGGAATCAAGATTTCGTTGTTTATACCGATGCTAGTCGCATTGGTTTGGGTGCCTTTCTTATGCAAAAAGAACGTGTTATTGCTTATGCTTCTAGGCAATTAAAGCCTGCTGAGACTAGATATGCCACTCATGATTTAGAGCTCGCGGCTATTGTTTTTGCTCTTCGGATTTGGCGTCATTATCTTTTAGGAGAGAAATTTGTTCTATATACGGATCATAAGTCTTTGAAATATTTATTTTCTCAAAAAGAACTTAAGTTACGTCAACAACGTTGGCTCGAGTTCCTTGCTCCTTATGATCTTGATATTCTTTATACTCCCGGAACGGGTAATCGTGTCGCCGATGCTCTTAGCCGTAAACAACAAGCTGTTGTTTCTATGATGATATCCGAATGGAACGATCTCGAGATCTTATCCACTTGTGAGATTCGAGAGCGTGTTCCCGATTTATGTTCATCTCTTGCTTTATGTAGCCTTGAGGCTCATCCTTCTCTTTTAGACCGCATTCTTGAAGCTCAAGGGTTAGATCCTGAATTGTCTCTTCTTGGCCAAAATATTAGGGATAAAATTGATATTGAAGGATTGAAAGACTTTGATATCGATTCTCGTGGCGGCATTCAGAAATTTGGTAGACTTGTCGTGCCAAATATTGGTGATCTTCGTAAAGATATTTTAGAAGATTCTCATCGTTCTAAATTTACCATTCATCCCGGTAGTAGTAAAATGTATGCGGATATGAAGCGACTTTATTATTGGTAGGGAATGAAACTCGATATTGCTAACTTTGTTAAGTGTTGCATGACTTGCCAACTCGTTAAGGCCGAACATCAAAGGCCCGGTGGGTTATTGCAACCTTTAGAAATTCCAGTTTGGAAGTGGGATCAAATTTCCATGGATTATATAGATGGCCTTCCCCGTTCTCGTTCGGGTCATGATAGCTTATGGGTGATCGTTGATAGACTTACTAAATTCGCCCATTTTATTCCCGTTCGGTCTAACCGAACCGCTCCTCTTTTGACCAAGCTCTTTATCAAAGAGATTGTTAAATTGCATGGAGTTCCTACTTCTATAGTTAGTGATCGTGATCCATTGTTTACTAGTGGATTTTGGAAGAGTCTTCAAAAAGCTTTAGGAACGAAGCTTAATTTTAGCACCGCTTATCACCCCCAGTCCGATGGACAAACCGAGCGTGTGAATCAAACTCTTGAAGATCTTCTTCGTTCTTGTGTGCTTGATTTTGGTGGAGGTTGGGAAGATCATATTTCACTTGTTGAATTTTCCTATAATAATAGCTTCCAATCTAGTATTGGTATGGCACCTTTCGAGGCACTCTATGGAAGGCCATGTCGATCGCCTTCTTGTTGGCTTGAGGCCGGTGAGAAGCTGGTTTTAGGTCCAGATTTTATTCGTGATTCCACAGAAAAAATTGAACTTATTCGACATAGGATGAAAGAAGCCCAGAGTAGACAAAAATCCTATGCCGATAACCGGAGAAGGAAGTTAGAATTTTCTGTGGGAGATCTTGTGTTCATTCGTGTTTCACCTATGAAAGGTGTTGTACGTTTCAGTCGATCGGGAAAGTTAGCGCCTCGATATATTGGGCCATTTCCTATCACCGAACGTATTGGTTCCATGGCTTCTCGCCTTTTATTACCGGCTCAATTTTCTACTATGTATGACATGTTTCACGTTTCTCAACTTCGGAAATGTCTTCGAGATTCCGATTCTGTTCTTGAGCCCGGTGTTGTGGAAGAGATTGAAGTTTCGCCTAATTTAACTTATGAGCAACATCCTATTCGTATCATTGCTTCGGAAGTCAAACGACTTCGAAATAAAGATGTTGCGCTTGTTAAAGTTCAATGGTCTTCAAATCCTAAGGATTGTTCTTGGGAAACTAGAGAGTACATCGAGCGAACACATCCGGACTTACTTTCTCGTGCTCTTTGAGGTGAACTTCTTATTTCAAACTTCTTTTGTGTTGAATATGCTTTTATGGTTGTTACTATATATATATCTTCTTCTTAAATATTGCGAGGACGCAATTTCTTTAAGGAGGGGAGTCTGTAACAACCCTCATATTTATCGATTTTATATTTAAATATTTTATTTAAATATTTTATCGTTAGTCGGATTTTAGTCCGAAAAGCTACTTTTTGCATACGGTCGAATTAGGACTCGGGACCACTCCCATTAAGTTTAAAATGCCATTTGCGACCTTTTTGAGTATAAGCTTCGATATGTTTGGAGAAAGTTGATTTTTGCTACTTTTCACTTTGGGTTTGGTTTTTGGGCTCATCCCTATGTTAACTTATGCTACAAATCTGAACCACTCTCCCCATTCTCCCTCACTTCTTTCTCTTTTCAGTTTTCTTAGCTTTAATGGTGGGAGAGATTGGAAGTTAAAACTCCAAAACCCTAGTTTCTCTTGCAAATCAAATTCCAAGCTCCAAACTCAAGAAGAACCCATTGGTAAGCTTCTCTTCTTCTTCTCCAACTTATTCTCTTACCAATTTCAGAAATTCCTAAACCTAATTTTGGGAATGTTCTTGTTTTTGAGCTTAGATTCAAGCTCAATTGGGTTGTGTTGAAGAGAGGGTGATTCTCCATTTGCTTTCAAGCTTCTTCTCGTTTGATTTTGTGAAAAGGTGAGATTTTTAATCTCACATCTAAGCCTATGAATTATCTTCGAATGTTAGGTATGAATTCCTAACACTTATTCGTGTGCATTTGCTTTTGGTTTGGATTGAATTGGTGTATATTCCAATTTTTGGTATTTTGAGTTCAATTCATTAAAAATCCTAACTTCTATGTTTGAACATGTTTTTGGTGATGCATCGAGGAGCATATAGGGCCGGGTGGTCGATTGGCATAAACCCTTAGCGCCGTTGCTCGAGAGAATGAAATTTGGACGAGGTTGGAGCTCATTACTATGGGCTGGGAAGAGGCTGGCAACAGGTCCGGTCGACCGAGCTCCCTGAGTCAGCCGACCAACCTGTTGCCGAGTGCATAAGCACTCCTCTGTTTAAGGCTCGGTCGACCGACTTAGGGAGTCCGGTCGACCGACCTGCTGTTAATTGCCAGATTAGCCTATTTTGCTAATCCGTTTGAATATCCAACTTTAATCGATTCGTGTAGTCTCCCTTTTTTTGTTGTCATTTATTATCGACTTAGATGACCTTTACTTTGGGAATTTTAGATATATCCACTTTGATGGATTTTATATCGATTTCTTTGGATTTTATTCACGTTTTCGAATGTGAATCTTAGTGATTGATTGTTCCTACAATCTTCTTTGTGATTTGTCACTTTAAAAATATAAAGGTTTTCTATACTAGTAGTAAATATCAAAACTCTTTCCTCAAACGATTTCAACACTATTTTAATACCAAATTCGTTTATAAAACCGTTTTCCAATCTATTAGTATATATAACCTTTACTTCACTCGTATGAGAAATCTAATTAAACGACTTAGTAAAACAAGTGGTATGAAACGCTTGCGTTCACTTTGTTGGTTAATTCTTAGACTTGCTCGATTGAAACCCTTGTGACAATTTTCTAGTGGAAATCTACAGTTTGTTCGTAAATATTTAAGTTAAGCAAGTGGTTATGGGACATGAAGCTAAACTCATATATTTACTAGCTTAGTGTAATTGACACTTCTCGTTGATCATGACGATCATCTTTGTGATTTAGACTAGCAATGTGCGATGTCTCTTTGTTTGCGAGGGAGACTAAACCCCGTTTTGTGGAGTTTCGACTCAATTTGTGATGGGGTAGCAACCCATGGTCTTCGGGCCGTTTGTGGAGCTTCGGCTCAATTTGTGATGGTTAGCGACCATGGAATTAGCGTTCCGTTTGTGATACACGTGTTGGTGAGCTTTATGCTCCCGTTTGTGATAGGCCTCCCCCCCTCCACCCCCACTTTGTGATTTCTGGATTTCTTGTGTAGATTTCTAGAATTTGTGTTTCACCAATTTTCGTGATTTTCGTTGATAAGTTTTATCAATATTTGTGCATTGGTGAATTTGTGCGTCATTGACTTTTGTGATTTCTAGATTACGCGTATTGAATTCTGGAGTTTGTGTGTCATTGACTTTTGTGATTGACATTGATGTTATTGTCAATATTTGTGCATTGGTGAATTTGTGTGTCATTGACTTTTGCGATTGACATTAGTATAATCGTCAATATTTGTGGTCTGGTGAACGAAATAAGGAGTATGACATTTCTTTGATTCTTGTGTAGATTTGGTGATATTGATTAATCCCTCATTGATTTTCGATTACTTATATATATCACAGCTTGGAATTGTGATTATTATGTGTTTAGTCATATCTCTTATTCTATATCGTTTCATCTGATATCTATAGTTAGACTGATCCGTTTATTATTTTCTTATTAAATAATACACGGGTCAGACCGAGATGTTACATGTACTTCTGCTTGACTTCTCTCTTGGGATTGATTTCTCTGACTTTTGGTTAACTACTTAGATTAGTATTTTTTGTTGTATACATTTGAGATATAGACTCCATAATGTATACTTATTCTTTTGTGTAGTTCATGTAACTATTCTTTTGTGATATTGTGGATCTTTTTAGACCACTACTCTGATGTACACTTCCTAGTGTAATATTCATATCTATTTCCACCTTTGTGATATGAATTGTCTGTGACTGATTTATGTTATGTTTATTTCTGTATTTGTTTCCGAAGATATTATAGCCACTGTGTAGTAGCTTTGAGTTTGTGTCGGTCTGTCGGATTTTCTCTTGATAAAGTATTGCATGTTATACTATCTGACATATCGATGCTCGCACAAAGCAATTACACGGATGGTCGCTCCTCAACAGCCTTATTCTCCGTGCTAGTTGACAGCATTCACCGTAATGTTCTTGGCTAGCGTGGGTATAGAGGTGGTGCGTCACAAGTTACTACATTAATAGTTAGTAACGTTTATATCATCAACCATCACTTATGAATAATTAGCATTTCCTATTTATTTTGTTACATTCACTTATATTCATTTATGAATAAATTGGTATTCCCTTTAACCTATTAATTACTAACTTTAATTATTGCAATTCATTTATCTAACATAAATTTCGAATCTATTTCCAAATTTTCATATTTCAATTAATTAACACCTTACAATAGTTTACAAATAAAAGGGATTGTACTAATTACATTATTTATTTTCTTGCATTACTTTATTACCTCCGTTTATATTCAATTTCCGTAAATCAATATTTTATTCCATTGACAAATTCAATACTTGCAACAATTTCCACTATTACTATTAATTGCAATATATAATTTAATTTGCAAATTTTAATTACCTTTGATACATCAAATTTCAATATTTTCTTTCATATAAATTAATAAGATTTTTATTTCTTTCTAAATTTTAAAATAAAATCCTATTAATTTAATTCATTTCGAACATCGAATTTATGCGGGTCGTTACAACCTCTGAGCTCGTACGTACGAGAGAAGGGTGTTAAGCTAAGAGAATAAATTCTCCGCCACCAACAGAAATATATTTGATAGAAACCAGCTTTACATCTCAATTTGTAATGTCAGACACACATGCATACAAGTCTGTTCCGCGTTCGAACAGAACCAAAGGCACTTTCGAAGAAACCCTTGCAATCCGGGTATTCACAATCCTGATCGGACTACCCATCACCTAGGGAATCTCTATACCGTAGCTACTCAGTGTAGAGACAATCGATAAGTCATCCTATCATTCTTGCAAATACTCAGTCTTTGCCATTGGTCTTCAAATGCAATCCCATTTCGTCGTATCATTATTCGGAATGGTTTTATGACACAAAGGTACTCTCCGGGCTGATCCGAATAACGAGCGCTTATTTTTAAAAATAAGTGTTCATTCAGATTTCAACAAATCACAACAATTTCCACTTTGATCTTTTAAATAAAAGATCCTATCACAATCACAAAGGTTCGATGTGGTTTCCGGATATCCAATTGGAATCCAACCCTTGGTCGCATCGAAATTCAAACGCCATTTAAAGGAAAATATTGATAGTTGGTTATTTAACTATCAATCAACATTCACCAAAATTACTGGATTTCAAATAATGTTCCTCGAGTTATTTATTTCCAAAATCTCTTTGAAAGATATATTTTAACACTCCAACCATTTGAAACAAATTTCAAATCACTTTTCGATCATTTGAAAACAAATTTCAAATCATTTTTCACTCGCGGAATAAAATTCCCGAAATCATTTATTTCCACCGAAATAATCTGCCGAGTTCGAACACTTCAGAATAAATTAAATCACTTGTCCAAATATATATTTGGAAATATTTTAAAGTAAAACTATTTTTAAACATTTATTTTAAAATATTAGTGATAAAAATATTATACTATCATCTCAAATAGAACTTCAAGTCTAAACTAATTTTTTAAAATAAAATCAGTAAATAGAGTATAATTGTTTTAAATAACCATTTTCTAAAACAAATATCAATTAAATCTTTTAAAACAGTCACTTCTAAAAATTAACTTAAATAAATCTTTACTCTGAAGATTTAGAAGCAATTTACAAATAATATTTTCTTCACAAATATTCTTTTACAAACCATTTTATAACTTTAAAATTTATATTTAAAAGCTACTTTCAAAACATACTCGGCTTTTCAGGGAAAATACGCTTTCATTTCAAAATGGTCCACTTAGACCAATTTAATAAACCCTTTACGATTTATTTCGAATTTACATTCCAAATCCGTAAATTCTTTTCCTTTATAAATTCCATTGTGAATTCAAATTTCCAAATACCCATTGATATATGACTTTTTTCACGATTCCCAAATATTCACTTTCAACACCAAATTAATTTTCAAATTGATTTCCAAATTTATTTCAAACAACCAAATCAATTTCCAAATTGATTTCCCAAACGTTTATTTTCAATCACCAAAATCAATTTCCCAATTGATTTCTAAATTTTGTTTCAAACATCGAATCAAATTTCAATTTGATTTCCAAAGATTTATTTTCAGGTGCCAAATAAATTTTCATATGGATTTCTAAATTTATCATCTTTGAAAATAAACCCCTTTATTTTTCTAAAGTATTTAAAATCCATATTTTAAATAAATCCTTCAACTATTGACGATATTACTCAAAACTCATTTATTAAAATCTTTTCCGATATTTTGGAATTTATTCAATACGATTTCACTATAGATTTTTCTACTTAAATTCAAAAATCGTATTTTATTTCTTTCTGGTATCTTATGAAACCACAAATATATTCGACCTAATTTTAGCCTACAATGATTCCAATTACAATATAACCACACAGGGATTATAAATAATTTAACACACAACAAATGAAACAAATTCAAATGTTTGAGGAATCCAGTTGGATCCCTCCAACCTATTTCCCTTCATCCACAAACGTTAGCACAACAACTAAATACCAATTCCACTTCGAGGTGGAATATCGGGGTATATGGGATTTATAAAATATCATCCGCTATTATGCGGCGCATAGGGTCTATTTTAAAACAAATAATAACAACCATCATCCAAGCACACAATCAACAGTTTTATATTTAACTATTTAAATTTTTAAACAAAACCCTTTGTTTGAGTAAGAAGATCTCACCTTTGCTTATGCATGCAATCCATTTTCCATTCTGACTCGTTTTCTCGATTTATAGACCTTGTATAAACAATTTATACAATTCATTAATATTCGAAATAATCCAATAATCCAATTTTTGTTTGGTAATTTTAATTATCCAATGATTTTATTTTAAACTAGTTTCTTTTAATGAATTTATTTAACTAAAAATTAAATTTAAAACTAAATTATCTTTTTAAATAACCTTTGGTAAAAATGATCAAATAATTTTTTTATTAAACAAAACTACCTTTATCATATATATTTCCTGTTCCTTCTCTAAAATTTAAATTAAAATATGCATGCACGTATATATATGTGCTAAATTAAATTTAAATTAAATCAGTATATACAAATATTTATTTCATTCAGATTAAAAATAGAAATTTCATAACTTACTGTAAAGTCGTTCTTAATACACACACATATATATAGATTCAAACAAAATTCTTCTTTCCAATTCTTTACTGTAAATTTTTTCTCAAATTCATATCTTCGACTAAAATTCGAATTACAGATTAAAATAGACAAAGGAACCTATACCCTCCAAGCCGACCGGCCCAGACACCTCCTCCAAGCTTGAATGCGACAACGCCTTCATCGTTGCTTCCCTAAAACCCAAGCTGAAACCACGACCATACCCTCGCGCGCGAGCTGGCCCTTCTTCACCTTGCGAGCGCCGCGCTGCTCGCGTGAAATTGTCGACTCCGATATGTCGCGATGTCCTTGAAGCCTAGCCCCAATTTGACAGCGCCGCCGCCGCCAACGCCCACTACAACAAAAATGCCCTATTACAACGCCCTTTTTACAACGGGCATTTGCTGCTCGTTGTAATAGAAGGCTATTACAACGGTCGATTCAGGACCGTTGTAATAGATGCCCCCTTTTACAACGGGCATTTGCTGCCCGTTGTAATAGATAGCTATTACAACGGTCCATTCAGGACCGTTGTAATATATGCCCTATACAAGACTCTTTTTACAACGGTCCATTCAGGACCGTTGTAATAGATGCCCCTTTTTACAACGGGCATTTGCTGCCCGTTGTAATAGATCTCTATTACAACGGTCCATTCAGGACCGTTGTAATATATTTATTAATTACACTTAATATTTAATTATTATAATTAATATTCAATTATTTAGTAATTACATTTAATATTCAGTATTTAATATTCAATATTAGATAATTAAATTAGTAAAATTCTAAACTAAATTCATAAATACATTTGAAATTTTCATAAAATTCAAGAATTAAAGAGTAAAATTTTAAGATAACTTAAAATTTTAGAAAGTTTCCAAAATCTTAGAATATTTAATATTTCAAATAATTTAAAATTTGGAAATTTTGTAAAATAAACTTAAAAACATTTGTAAAATTTATAAACAAAAATTTGAAATTTTCATAAAATTATAAAATAAAGAGATTAAAATTTTATAAAATATTTAAAATTTCAAAATATTAAAATAATTCAGAATTTGAGAAATATAAATTTTACTGTAAAATTTTTAGAAACTAATGCCCCTTTTAGTTTCAAATGCATTAGTAATTACATTTAATATTCAGTATTTTACTGTAATATTTTAAAACCCTAAATAACTAAATAACTAAAACCCCTTTTTAAATAAACAAGGCCGGCCCACTTGAAGTTCACCGTCCCCTTCTTTTGTTTGTGAAAAATGTCGGCCTCTCTTTGTCGAATTAGGGCTTCGGCTTCTTTCTCGAATTAGGTCTTCGTTCTGATGATTGATGCTCTTGCTTCTCTGATGTTCGATTGTTGCCCTTGCTCACTGCTTCGCTTATGATTGTTTGCTCCTCTGTTGATCGATTGTGAAATTAGGGCTTCGGCTTCAATTTGGTATGTAACTTTCCTTTTTGCTTGAATGCTTGAATTTGATTGTTGCTCTGCTTGCCGATGATGAACTTGGGTTTGTGATTGATAGTTTGATTGTGAATTTTAGCTCATATTCGATGATGATACCTTCGGGTTGAATTTATATGAACTCGTTACACTTGAAATCCTTCGTATCAATTTAATATTTTCCTAATTCTCAATTTTTTGTTACCTGTTGCGCACGGCTTCTATTATGTAGCGTTCGATCATCTTGATTAACGCGGCATTAAAACTTTTCCCTTTTTCATTTCTGACTTTTTCAAAGGCGTATTTGATGCACTGTCATCAATTCGAATTCTCTGGTTCTTCCATGATTTCGACTTCACTATGAATTATTGTTGCATTCCGTATTTGTTTTCGAATTAATTAATTCGAAGATTTCTTCCTGTATTTGTTTTCTCGGCCCTTATTTGTATTAATACTGACCATATGTAGTCAAGAAATTTGATGCAGAGATTTCTTTCCAAATTAATTTTCTTTGACTTAATTAAAAATACGATTTTGATCTTTAACTTCGGCTTGATTTCTGCACTGACTTGTACTTGCTACTGTCTTGTGTTTTCTACTGCACATTCACCTGTTTACAATATATGTGCATACATACATATGTATGTGTGTATGCATATATTCTTGGGTTTGTGCTTGGACGTCAACTGCTTCATGTTCTGTTGATCTTGATTTTGTTTCTCAGTCATGTATTCACCTGCATGTAGTTGTGCACTGATTCTTTCGAATTGCATACTTCATCCATTTGTTCATGTTGCTGGACTTGTTTCACTGGTATCTTTCCTGTGTTGATTTGAGTTGCTGTCGTCTGCACTTGCACTTGATATTGTAACCTCTTATAATCATTCTGGCCTTGCTTATCACGGTTTGATTTTGCTGGTTCGACTTGGCATTGACTGTTTCAATTTGTCTCAACTTGATTTCTGATTTGTGAATTATTCAACCTTGTTCATCACGTTGCTGACATTTGCTTTGACCAGTTGATTTACTTTGGCCATACTGTTGAAATAGTGTTCTCTGACCATCTCTTCTATCATTTGGTACTGCCATGCATTTTCATAGTACCATAGCTTCTTTGTTGCACTTGAGTTAGTTCAAACATGAACTTGTTGCTTGGTTCACTGTGTTACTCATTGATTAGTTTGCATTGTCATATTTTATTCCTGTTGCCTTCATTTGCCATTGAGTTTTGTAGCTTGGTGTCATGTTTGCTGGACTTGTTGTTGGCATGTGCATTGTGTTTATTTGTGTCCACACGATGCTTTGAGTCTGCAACTTGTAGCTGGACTTGATTTGTGCCTTGTCCATTCTCATGTGTTCATCCCTGTAGTATATGTTAGTGATACATTTTGGAGTTGGTTCATGTTGCTCTGCACTTTGATGTTGTAGTCTCTGACTTTGCTGTATTCATGCTTTTATGCTTGTGACATTCCTCTGCCTTGTTGACTGCATCACCATACTCTATTGAGACCTGTAGTCTTATTTCATGTTGCTGTGCAGTAGCTATGCCTTACTTGTCTCTGCTCCATCCTGGTTGCTTCCCTGACCTTGTATCACTTGATTCAGAAAAAAAATTGGAACTGGATTAGTGCAGTTTTCATTCTAGTTTGTAACTGCAGCCATGTTTCATTTTGAGTTACAGTGTTGGTCTGACTTGCTTGAGTTTCACTGCCATAAGTCGTGCATGTGTGTTGCAGTTGTTTATATGCACTTCATCACTTCAGTATTGTATTGTTTTATGTAGTAGCCTGGACTGGTGCATACTGTTTCTTTACTATGTTGTATTATTCACCGATGCACTCGTATCACTGGTATTTGTGGTCGTCTGCACCTCTGGCATGCAGCTTGAATTGAGTTGAGTCGAGATAGCTTGCATGATTTACTTGCATTGTGGCATTGTGTTCTGGTCATTTGCACTTGCAGTTATACTGCAGTTATCTTCGAGTCTTCTGTATATTTTGTAGCATGTCACTGGACGCATTCCTGTAGTAGCTTTGTTGTTGCTGTGTTCACTGTCACTACGCATTGTTGTGAGTAGTTGGAATCACTGTCATTTGTTTCTTCACTTGTGCATTGTTGTGTCTGGTTCGTTGAGTTCTTGGTTGTGACAGCTCTATATAGTTTGGAACTGTGTCATGGTGATGCATTCTTGAGTCTTGGATATTGAACAGTATTATGTTGGTTTGGTTGTTTTAATGAAGAGGTTGAACTTGCACACTTCATGTAGCCTTCATGTTTGGTCTGACCTTTGCACATATGACTTTCTTCATGTTGCAGCTGATTTTTTTTTTTTTATTTTGATGTTGCCACTATCTTCTTTGTACTCCAGCATACAGTTGGTAGTTTGCATTCTCTCATGGTTAAATTCATTGCTGAGTTGATCATGTTTCTGGATTTGATCAATGCTCGGTCATGTTGCATTGTGTTGAATCCAGTTTGTTATTTGGGTTTGACACTGTGCTGAATTGTTAGCAGTGCTTTTGTTTGATTTGTGCACATGAGTTGGCGGGGCAGTGCACACGTGTACAAATGTATACGTGTGTACTGCAGCCACTTATGTACAACCTATCCCTGATAAAATGCTGATATGCACAGATACAATCAATGACGAATAACCCAAATAACTGAGGCAAACAATGTTTTCAAAATCATGTTTCATTTTATATTGCAAAGCGCATATTCAACAAAACTCGGGTTTGACCTTGTGCTCGTGTCGTGATTTTAAATATATTGCATGTGAGTTGAACCCGGCTTTGCATTTGGGTTTGACCTGTGCTCACTTGTCCCTGTAGCATTATCAAGTGTATATCGGTGTGCACGGCCTTGTGGCATATACAGTGATACACTGTGTATGTCACAAGTTGTTCGTGTATGATGAATTCAAAATTCAAATTTAAATGATGACGAACAACCCAAATAACTGAGGCAAATATTCTTTTCAAAAAATTCACATTTTATTTTATATTGCAAAAATATTTCTTTTTCAATTTTACTGCGTTAGTAAATATTTTTGCAGATTGCTCAGATGCTGGATTCTAACTGGAAAGAAGTTGAAGATAACAATACGAGTGTGAGTGATATGTAGTGAGGTTCTGAATGTAAAATAGTGATGTAATGAAATTTGTATCAAAATTGTATAGTGAATAGTGAGAGTTTGAATTTGTACTATTTAAAAATTGTAATGAATATTTGTTTGAATAAAATATTCATTTGAATTCAAAATCTGTGCTGTAATTTTTTTTTAAAATTTGCATTCATTTTGCAACGGTCAGAAACCGTTGCAATATCATGTATTACAACGGGCATTGCCCGTTGTAAAAATATGTATTACAACGGGCTTTGCCCGTTGTAAAAATATGTATTACAACGGGCATTGCCCGTTGTAAAATATGGTCGACCTATTACAACTAGGCCTAATACAACGGGCGCATGCCCGTTGCGAAATGCATATTACAACGGGCATTGCCCGTTGTAAAATGCCTGTTTTGTTGTAGTGGCCATCGCAAATCCCGCGTTAACCTTGCCGAACTCGGACTAAATCGCTACTCCACCATGCTAGAGCCCGAACCCTGTCGTTTGCTTCCTCCGTCTCGCCCCAGCTCAAATCGAAGAGGCGCTATTTGATTGCCATTTTTTTCTTTTTTTGAATGAATCTGAAAGAGGGAGGAATGAATGAGATTCGTTAAATTTGGCTCGGCCATTATTTTATTTTGACTTTCTATGTAAGCTTCTGAGGAAAGAAAAGAAGGGTACGTGATGAAGTAGAAAGTAGGTCGGCTAAGACGAAAAAATTTCGGCTGTGCTTTGATTTTGATCAGATAAAGATATTTAAATTAAATCAATAATTATTGTCTAGGCGTTTTTATCTCGTACGATCACATGACAACTCCGAATGCTACAGAAATTGAAATTCAATAATAATATGATATTACGGATCCAATGGAACTGGTTTCGTCGAATTCCAAGACTATGCCTCGGAAGGCTATTTTTAAATATCGATTCAAACGATATAATTTCAATACTGAACAAAACAATTTCAAATTCAACTCTGAAGCTTCTATTATCTCCAGTATCATTAATATAAATTTTCGAAGCCTTGAAAATATCTTTTAACAAGCTTAAAACTGAAGATTCAAATTTTTATCCAACTTCAATGAATTAAATTTAATAATTTAATTGCCAAATCCAGAGTTATATTTGAAATTCAAGTTAAAATAACTTTTCAAATATTTAAAATCAATTAAATATTTCGATTTCAAATGTTCAAAATTATGGTCCGTCACAGTCTCATTTGCGCGGCTCGATCGTGAAATTTTTACAATACAATATATAATACAAATATACCGAATATATATCAAATATACATCTCATCTCAATGATGAGTCATCCCGAGGGGAAAAAATATAACATCACGGTATGTAATACGAAATACATACCTTATTATTAATAATACGAGCGAGTTCGCTCGTATTAAGCAAGTAAAGCAAATAATGATCCACATATACGTCTAATGGTCTTCGTATGTACCAATCTCACCTCAATTTGGAATGTTAGTCACTTATAATAAGATGTAGAACATGTATAAGTTTTAATAAGTATAACACATGCATTCTGAATCCAAATTTCAAGAACGAGTACAAATATGCAACCATACAACCATCAATGCACTCAAAACAATTAAACAAGGATTCACAACAATATAAATCATCCGACAAATCAATATTCATTCAATTCAATTCATAACTGTCAAAATTTACATTTCAATGACAATATTTGAATTAATACATTCTCATTCTTATTAACATTAAATTTTTATTAACATTTTATTTGCTCGTTTTCCATTTATTCATTACATTGAATCGACCTATTTCAATCTCTTTTTTTACTCTTTTATTTTATTTTATTTCTTTCACACTTAAATTACATTTCATTTAAAAATTCAAGCTCGTATTCGTTTGATTAATTCATTGTATAATTTAAGTGGAATTAATTCACTTTACTAATTCCTCTAGTTCAATTAATATCCAATTCAATTTATTTTAAACTTCATTTCATTTTTAATTCATTACTTATTTTATTTAATTTTATTCAAGTCAAATTTCTTATCATTTACATTGAACAAATTTATATTTTGTTTTTAGCTTAATATGCTCAAATTTATAAGTTATACAATTTATTCATTTAAAATTTAATTTTGTTAATTTATCAACTTCATTTCAAATGCAATTCAATTTTTATTTAATCTTCTTGAGTTAAATATATTTTATTTACTTCATTTCGCTAACTCAATTAATTTAACATTTCTTAAGTTAATTAATTTATTTCATTTCTCGAGTTCAAAAAAAATTTCTCTGTTTGCTTAACCAAAATTTAACCATTTAAATTTGGTCTCTTTTCCTATTCAAATTTATAAGTCATAATGTATTTCTTTTCTACTCAAATTTATAAGTTACAAACTTATTTCTTATATACTATTTTCAATTAGTTTCAAATAATTTTCATATATTTACTATATCATACTTAGAATATCTTTTTCTTTCACAATCAAAACCCATTTTAATCGAAAATAAATTTCTTCTGGTAGCGATTCTCACCCGGAAACCCGAAAATGAATACTGGCGATGCTGCAGTCATCTCCAGAATTATTTCCGAGTGACCAAGCGAGTTTAATGCTTTTATTTCTTCAAGAATCCTTTCAAAATATTTTTATCGGTAAAACACTTCCTAATAGTATTAATATTAATTTTAAAGTCTTCAAAATCAATTTTAGAAACAAGCAGAAGTTTAAATTCTAAAATTCTCAAATTTTAAAATCATTTTTATTTATAAGCTATATTATAAATATACTTATACAAATTTCCTTAAATTTACAACTTGGTACTTTTAATAACTTATTTTAATTGATTTCAATCCAATTTAGTTATCAAATGCTTCATAAAATAAAATTCAGTAAATATTCATTTTTATTTTTAATTCAACCAATAATCGATGGTAATTAAATATTATAATCTCCTAACAATAATTTCACTAATAATTAACCTTTTATATATAATATAATTTATTACATTTACCAAATTTTAAAATAATATTATGTCAACTTGCCTCGTTTAAGTGTTTAGAAATCCCTATCGATAACACGGCGTCCCCACATCGACCAGAATTCATAAACAACTCAACGGATAATTAAACACAATATAAAACATTTGATAACACTAACAAGTACACTCTCTGATCATATACGCTCAAATATACACATTCTAGGGTATTACTACCCTATCTCTAATGAGTCGAACCCCACAAAGCAAAGGTTATCGTTAAACCTTCGCTCTGATACCAACTGTGATGGCCTGCATTTCGGAAGGTTTAAATTGAAAATAATCCATATATGTCCGACTTAAACAATCCGGAACGTAGGTAATCAATGGGGTTAAATAAGAAAAATACAAAGAGAAAAAGAAAATAAAACACAGAATCTCACAACGGAAACGATAAAATATAATAATCAAATAAACAATTCATGAAGTAGTTTACTATACATTTGATTTTATTCTATACTCATTTAGCATAGTTATATATATAAATCAGGGATAAATAATCAATATAGTAGAATAGCATGATGCAGGGGATAATAATATTAATAATATACCAAAACTTCATTTTCGTCCTCCAGAGAATAGTCTCAATACACTGGAAAAAAACTCAGGAATGATCCGAGCGTAATGAAAAGACAAAACACTCGAGTCAGGACTAAAATACTCTTATGTAAGTCAAATCAATATCAAAAATATGAGTGCAATAACTTAAGAGATGTTACGGGATTTTCCATCTCCTAAGGATCTTTTAAGCTATTTATATATACTACTATACGCTATAATAGATAATGTCTATAAGTAAAATAAATATCAAAATAGCGTTAAGGCTTTGCAATGATCCACCTTAACACATTTTTATAGGTTAAAACCAAAGTCGTAATGGGCTCGTATAGGGATAAATATGACAAGGCATGTGAGACAATGCCCAAGGTAGAATTCTACCAGTTTACCCTTTCTGGCTGATCGTGACCCATCTATGGCCGACCGCGACAATAAATCCAAACGAACAAAAGGTTCACCCATCGAATATGAAACCACAATAGTAATACGAGGATCAATGTCGCTCGAGGTAGCTAACCTCAATGGCCAGACATAGGCTTCTGTTTTAGTCATTTTAATTATGACACGAATGTCAAGGCTATCCATCATCGTTCTCTTACATTATTTCAGCAAACGTCGCCAACTCAACCACTACATTTTGTATATCATCCACCACGTACACGGTTGTCAAAGCAGTTCCAATATTGACAGAGAGTATGCCATTAAGAGGCCCCGGTCTCTTTAGCAAACGAACGTCGTTTTACACACTGATTGGTACTTTTACAATTTGAAAACATTTCGTATTTGATATCAAAATATCATATTTGCTTCAAAATCAATCCATTTCAAAATCATCATATTTACTCAAAATATACCATATCCATTTCAAAGTCATCATATTCGCTTCAAAACTATTTTTTTATTTCAAATGTTCATTCAATTCGATATATCAATTTTACTTCAAAATTTGATTCGAATTATGGTTTAGGTTATAATTCACTTTAACCCAATTCGCGTTTAACTCTAGGATTTAAAATATAAACATTCCACCATTTAACCAGTTTGAATTTTAGAATATTTTAAATGGTTTTAAAATAGTCAAAATAATTTAATAGGAAATAATTTGAGTATTGAAAATGGTTTATACAGTAAAATAACTAGGGGAAATTAAAATAATTTGAATATTAAAAGAAAATAGATTTAAAATAGTTTAACTAAAATAATTTATTTAAAAGCCGTTTCCAAGCCAAACTTATTCAATTCCAAAATTTCTAATTCACATCAATTTCCACTTCCATTTTCGATCTACTCGATTCAATTCCGATTTCATGTCAATTTTTAATTTCAATTCCAAATTAATTTAAATTCCAATTCCAAATTAATTTCACTTCCAATATCAAATTAATTTAAATTCCAATTTCAAATTAGTTTACCAAATTTTAAACCATTTCAATTTATATCATTTTCAAGTTCATTTCCAAAATATCGATTCAAAACACTTAAATCAAATTTTCCTTCAATATCCAATTTAAAGTCCAAATCTTTAAATATAAATCAAATCCAAGTTTAATTTCAAAATATCGTTTTATATCACCTTTTTATAGAAATATTCAAAGTTTGAATAAAAAGTCCAATCCTTAAACAAATAATTTCTAAAGTCTACATCATATTTCGATTATAACTTAAAAATCTCAACTATGATTAGTTAAACTATTTCATTTCAAATTTAAATTTCAACATTCCAAGTTTCAATTGGAAAATAATTTGACTTCCAGAAATTCGATTTTATTTCTTAAAACCAAATCATTTAATTAATTCCAAGTCAAAAATTTAAAGTCATTTAATTTAACCAATCCGGTGTCCGTATATAATTCTCTATCATATAGCCAAGTGAATCAATTGTTGTAATTTAATTATAGGGATGGATATATGTCATTTCAACCCAAATTAAATGTCATAGGTATATATCATTTCTACCTATTCCTTAATTTATTCGAAATAATTCAATTTATAATTTTATATACTGTAAATAATACACAAGATGATAACATAATATATCAAAATAAATAAACATCGAAATATCAACCAATAGCATCCATCACAACCATCATCCAAACAGTTAAAAAAATTCACCATAATTTCATAATTACCAATGTCGGGTATTTTACAGGTAATTAAATTTTACTTATATCTAACAATCAATTCAATTTCTATAACTTAATTCTGATGGAAATTTCAATGTCAGTTAAACATATCAAACAACAAACAATAAATTTTAAATCACTTCACGACATAAATTTAACTAACATAAAAATATTTCTGTCGATAGTGAGCGCATAAACACTCACCTTTGATTTATCGACAATTTATAATCCAAATAAAGGCCCAAATTTAAATGGTCTCAGAATGTAGCCAAACTAGTTCCATAATGTTTGGAATTTCGATACGAACGCAACGGAGAAAACCGCGCTTGAATCCGAGCTCACATGCAAAAGTTATATACGTTAGAACGATTGAACATATAAAAATTTAAATAATTAATCAATAATAAAAAAGAACGTATACCATTTCTTCCATTCACGCATGGCACACCCGAGACCCAACTTCACGCCATTCATCCTCATCCATGCGTGCACCATGTACAACCGGACATCGATCATACGGCATCATCACGTGCGCCTCTCTCTGCTCCACCTAGAGCCTAGCTGCCTATGCCTCCATCGTTAGTAAGATGCAACCCAAAACACACACATTCCTCCACCTCAGATCTTGGCTATTGCATGACGTAACTGCATAGATCAACCGTATGGATTTGAAAAGCTCGCCGAGATCTACAATTTTCATGTTGGAAGTTTTTGAATTCAATAAACGTATTGAGAGCTATTGAGGAGGGAAGTTGGTGAATTTTCAGCCATTAAAAGAAAGTGACTGCTCTGGTTTCAGAAATTAAAAGAATAACAAAACTATCTCGATTTGCATGCGTATATATAGTTAGGTCCAAAATCATCTGAACTCCAATCGAGACGTGCTGCCAGGCGTTTGTAATGTTTTACCCTCATTTCGAAGGCAATGGTACTAGTTTCAAGGCATAATTTGATCGTATGTGGAAGATAGCTTTTCAAAGTCAATTTTTTTTATCTAGTTCCTTAAATTGATTTCTATACGTTTTAAGCTCGCACGGCCAAATGACAAGTCCGATCGCTACGAAACTTGAAATCTTACAATAATTCACTATCATGGATCCGATGAAAATGGTTTTGTCGAAATCCTAAACAGTTTTCAAAATGGCTATTTTTACTCGTTAATTGCAATATAAAATTTTTAGTTTTAATTATTCACATTTAACTCCAATTTTAAATATTAACAATCCTAATTGTTGTTTATATAAAATTTAAATCAATTTACGACATCATTTTCTATCATAATAAATTCAAAATTTATTTATTCAAATAATTTCCAATATCAAATATAAACAATTAAATTATTTAACAAATTACATTAATAACCATTTTCATTCAATAATCACCTTAAATTTAATAATTAAAAATTGCTAAAAACATACTTCGTTACACATGCGGTCAGTTCAATACTCATTCAAGAGGACAAAGGAGAACAACTCCCGGTATATTTTGTAAGCAGGCGGTTGAAGGATGCAGAAGTTCGATACCTGGTTATGGAGAAATTAGCTTATTACTTGGTTCTTACAGCTCGAAAGCTCAGAGCATATTTCCAAGCACATTCAATCAGGGTATTGACAAATTTTCCTCTTAAACAAGTTTTTAGCAAGCTTGAGACTTCTGGGAGAATGGTAATGTGTGGAATATAACATAGCCAATACGAAATAGAGTTTCAACCAAGGGCTACAATCAAAGGACAGGCCCAAGAAAATTTTGTTAATGAATGCACCAGCTTTATAGAAGAATAACTGAAAAAAGGGAAAAACTAGTAACCCATGTGGCAACTATTTGTGGATGGGGCATCAAATGAGCAAGGTGTCAGAGCAGGATATGTAATTATAACCCCAGACGGACGTCGATTGCACTATGCCATGAAATTGGGATTTCCTGCAACCAACAATGTGGCAGAATATGAGTCCATGGTAGTGGGACTAACGTTGGCATTAGAATTGAAAATTCACCGAATACAGATTTTCAGTAACTTACATCTAATGGTCAATCAAGTGAAATAGGTATATCAAACAAAGGATCCTAGCTTATCTTTATATGTGAAGAATATATTGCAAATGCTTGCCTTGTTTGAGGATTTTTAATTTAATCACGTACCAAGGACAGAGAATGCACATGCAGATTCTTTAGCAAAATTGGCCAGCTCAAGGGAGCAACAGAAACACGAATTGTTCCCACTGTATATTAGGAAAAGCCGAGCATTGAAAAAGAAACATCCGAACAAGGAAAATATTTGCTGGTGATGACTAGATCTCAGGCCAAATCTCAGAGGGAAGATGAAGAAGGAAATGGTGAAGAATTAGCAAGTGAAAGGATGAATCAACCCAGTCCAAAAAGTACATATGATGGCACATGGATGACGCCCATTGTTGAATATTTAATTAAAGGAACATTACCATCTGATAAACGAGAAGCAAGGAAAATCTAAAGGTAGGCTCCAACCTTTGTCATGATAGACGACATCCTCTATAGGAAGGGATATGCTCTACCTTATCTTCAGTGTGTAAGCAAAAATGATGGGATGAGATTAATGGCTGAAGCTCACGAGGGGTTGTGCGGCGATCATTCAAATGGAGCAAAACTTATAAAGAAATTAATGAGGTAAGGATTTTATTGGTAGCACATGGTAAACCAAGCTATAGACTATGTGAAAAGATGTGAGAAATGCCAGAAATTTTCAAAAAATACCCAGGTTGCCTCCAAGTCAATTAACTCAGATCATAAGTCCGTGGCCCTTTGATATTTGGGGAATAGATTACCACTTCGGGAAAGGTATTGAGATTTGTCATTAAGAATATCATAACCAGATTTGGAATTTCCTAAAAGATAATCTCTGGTAATGGGACACAATTTGAAAGCAAAGGGTTCTCTCGATTTTGCCATAAGAATGGTACTATTAAAAGATTTTCATCTGTCACACATCCAAAAGCTAATGGGGTAGTTGAAGCTGCAATCCATTTTGAAAAAGCGGCTGAATAAAGCAAAAGGAAATTGAGCAGACGGATTACCATTAGTGTTATGGGCCTACCAAACATCTGCTAAAACGACAATAGGGCATACTCAGTATTCTTTGACATGTGGTGCGAGGCGATGCTACCCATCGAGGTTGAAATATCCTCACACCGAAGGATTGCCTACGCTTTTGATAAGAGTCAAGAATTGAAGAAAGAATCACTAGAATTGATACATGAGCTAAGAGATGAAGCGGCAGTAAGAACCGTAGAATATCAGAGGAGAATCTCTAAATATTACAAATCAAGAGCAAGAGCTTGGTCATTTCAAGTTAGGGATATAGTACTCCGTAGGGTAATGGCCAATACTAAGAACCCTGCAGATGGATGCCTAGGACTATACTAGGAGAGGAAATTAATCATATGCAAAGTAGTCCCATAAGTAGCTTACAAATTGTGTCGCCTAGACGGCAATATGGTGCCTTGGACATGGTATGTCGGACATTTAAGGCCGTATTTTTCAAAGGTGGATTAATAAAGATCTTTTTTTTGTGAAGAGGAAATCTACATGGTTGGGAGTGAAATGCTCCTCAAATTTGGATACTACCTAAGTTGGTAGTTTACCTAAGATGGTAGAAAAGCCTCTATCAACACCAAAATGACCGGCGCAGAGTGCCACATAGAGGGAGGACGGAGTAAGCCTCATCTACGCCTAAGATGGCCAAGGTAGAGCATTGAACAAGCCCTTATCCGCACCATGCTATGGCTCGGTTAAGGAACCTCCTAGAGGGAGGGCGGAGTAAGCCTCGATCTACATCTAAGATGGCCAGGGTAGAGCACTGAACAAGCCCCTGTCTGTGCCGCAAAAAGGCCAAGGCAGGGTGCCTCCTAGAGGGAGGCCAGGTAAGTTCTTGGTTCCAACCTCTAAGATGAGCTAACCAAGAGCACCAGACAATGGACTAAGATGTCCAGGCCTAAGAATAAGCCCAACAAAAAATGGACTAAGATGTCCAGGCCCAAGAAGAGGCCCAACAAATAGTGGACCAAGATGTCCAGGCCCAAGAAGAGGCCCAAAAAATAATGGACTAAAATGTACAAGCCTGAGAAGAGGCACATTCATTGAAAGACTAGGAATTCCAAGCCCGGGAGGAGGCTCATCCAATCATGGACTAAGACGTCCTAGCTCAAGAAGCAGCCAATCAAATTATTTCAATATACATTCAAAACCTGTAGGATTCATATATGTCAAAGAAGATGAAAGCAGAGGAGTAGAACGGAACTCCACTTTCTATTAATACCCGAATCTGGGTGTCGGGACTTTCTTAACATCTTCTATTAATACCCGAATCTGGGTTTAAGGACCTTCTTAACATCATCTATTGATGCCTGAATCCGGGCTTCGGAATTCTCGTTTATGAATTTCAAAATATAATACCCAAATCCGGGTTTTTGGATTTTATCAACCGCTATCCTTACTAAACCCAAATCAGGGTATGAGAACATTATTGATTACTACATTTCTTAATACTTGAACTTGAGTTTTAGAATTATCATCTAACTTTGTCAAAATACCCTAATCTGGGTCCATGGCATCTGCAATGAAGACTATTTTCATGAGCTCCTGGTTATTCAAGATACGCCTAACTCCAGACAAGGAAATTCTATTTTTAACAAACATCTGCCTATGCAAATATGTTCCCTAATCTAGG
This sequence comes from Allium cepa, assembly GCA_030765085.1. Lineage (NCBI taxonomy): Eukaryota > Viridiplantae > Streptophyta > Magnoliopsida > Asparagales > Amaryllidaceae > Allium > Allium cepa. The sequence continues at coordinate 1,025,283,772 of CM060928.1, read as the reverse complement.
CCGAAGATTCTTTCTACAAAAAGAATTGACTCAAATATGTCCTGATCTGGACTCAAAATTTAATATAGGAATCATACTACTAATTCTTGTTTAATTGTCCATAAAAACCTGAATCTGGGTTTTGAAATGCTATAAATAAAACTATTTGGGGATGCTGCTATCTGGATTCTAAATATCGCATTATCAATATCTAAACTTCACAAGTTAATGCTCTAATCTGGGTGCGATTTCAGGGATGACATGATGAAATTGATTTTATAAGTAACCAAAAATTCAAAACTGGCCTTCTTAAATGCCAAAATTAAAAATTGGTATCTCTAAGTTTCAAAAGATGCTTATCAAGCGGATAAGTACATTAATATGTTGATCTACTATTGAATATAAATGTAAAAATGGTACTTTTAACTTTTGATTTTTGCAGGAAAGTCGAAATTATGAAGAGTAAGAAAGCTATGAAAAACTTTGTCCTAAAGAAAAAAGCTTCTTTCATAAAAGTGTGTAGGGAGGGAAAAATGTTAACCATAAAAGCTACATGAAGACAGAACTATTAAAGAAGAGTAACAAAATTGGAGTTTTGATGAAGAGATCGTAACATCCCTTATCTAGAGGCCCAAAACTAAGCGCTACAGATGTTGCAGTCATCTATAGTATTAGCTTCCGGTGACTTAATACAGCTATGTTAATGGTACCAATAATATCAAAAGGACTTGAATAGGAAACAAAACACTGATTTCATAAAAGCACTTTTACTTCATTACATTTCAAAATCAAATGTGTCACATTCACAACACATAATCCCAAATCGTTCCTAGGCACAGATAAAATATAGTCATTACAAAATACACAAAGAGCGGTATATGATGATACCCACTTGGTTGATCAGAGTCATATGGTCAAAATAGATATAATACAATCGCAGCGGAAATACATTAAACATAACAAGAACTACAATCTCATATAGTTATCTGTTTGCCTCCTACATGCCTCCGGTAGCCTTATTCGTCATCCTACCAAACTTGAAAAGACCTTAATCCCTCAATCTACTCAAATTAATTTTGAGCACCCGTGAGTATAAGGGAAAATAGAAATATCGAGTCAGACATAAAGCCTGGTATGAATAATACTATATATACCGGTTAAACATGTTAAGTGTGGCCACGCCGCTTAGCGGAACGAGTTTCCCCTCACTAACATACTTTTTAAAACATATCTTTGCAAATCCTTTTACAAAACCATATACTGTGCTCCTGCATCCATAATGGTTAAATACTATAAAATAATTATTATGTAAACATATATAAATCTTAGGTAATAATGAACTATCTGTTCAAATACATAAGTTTTGTTTGAATAACTTTTAACCTTTGGCTGACTCGGGCCTACCAGACAATATAATCAAAATTAACCTAAAACCTATTAGGTATTATTCTTTTGGATTATTTATCCTTAATTATCTATTAAATACTTCACTTCTGGATGGTCTGTCCCTAACTTAAATCATCTCCAAGGTCTACCCGATCCTAATGGTTTTTCAAGCTCACCAATAACCTATCTGTATACAACATATATTCCCTTCGGTGCATAATCATAATTTTAGCCTACCCATGACTAAGCCATACACATTGGAATTTTGGATGAAAATTAGCTGGGGCTAATAGCTAATGTATAGGGCGCGACCCCATACTAGTCCCATTTGATATTCTACTATCTGAGTCATTTTCACTTAAGGATCCCTCCTATAATTTTCCTTGAAAACGTTTTCAAGCTGATTAAACCTTTAAATCAAATTTAAACAAGGAATTGTGTATAATCTATATACTTTACTTAAAGTCATATGACCGTGTTATATATACTCCTTACTCAAACTTTAGTTGATGTAAACACTTAGCCATCTGAACGAACCTCTTTCTACACTTTTGAAATCTTCTATTTCAAATTCAACTATCAAACCTTTTCAAATCAAAACTTTCAAAAATGATAAAACTTTGGACATCCTTCTTTAAAATCTATTTTAGAACATTGCCTTAAAAAATCTTGGTAAACCTTCCATATCAACCTTTCGAAACCATTCACTTAAACCTTTCAAAGTCATTCAACTAGAACATTTCGAAGTCCTTCATTTAAACCTTTCGCAATCAATCATTTAAATCTTTTGAAATCATTGAACTTAAACTTCTCGTGGTTGACCATCAAACCTTTCGAGATCATTCAATCAAAACCTTTCGAAATCAATCTTCAACCTTTTGAAATCATTCAACTAAAGCCTTCAGAAACCATTGAACCAAACCTTTCGAAATCAATCTTCAACCTTTTGAAATCATTTAGCTAAAGCCTTTTGAAACCATTGAACCAAACCTTTCGAAATCAATCTTCAACCTTTCGAAATCATTTAGCTAAAACCTTTTGAAGTCATTGGAAGCAACCTTTCGACTAAGCTGAAAGCTCTGCTTCAAAAGCTTTAAACATATCCTTTAAAACAACTTTTTCGAAAGCTTTGGGTTATAAAAAAAGGGTAAGACACCTAAGTCGAAAGCTTCCTTTCGAAAGCAGTGGGAGAGTAGCAGGTTTTTAAACAAGTGTACCTTTCGTCTTTTCCAAAAGGTTCAAAACAAAACAAAGCGACAGCAACCTTTTAACTAGTTCTAAAATAAAAACCTTTTTTTAAACATTTGACATGGTCGAAAGCAACCAAGTTGATGGCTCTTATTCGAAAGCAAGGCAGGCGAAAGCTTTTAATTTATAAAACAAACATGCCCCAACCTCTTTGGCCATTAACCTTTCGACCTTGTCCAATTCATTACGTACCAAGTTACTTGATACCATATGCATTGGTTTGACATTGCCGAAAGCTTTGAACCTCTCGATCGGATCGAAAGGTCGGAGCCAGAAGGTTTCTGCTCAATAAAGTGAAACTTGCCAAAAGTATGATTTCTTTGTTTTTTAACATAAAAATGATAAATTTTCACCTAACATGCCTTTGATTGTTAAATTCTCATCGGTTGACAAATTCTTTTCAGAAATGTGCTGCCACTATTTTCAGATTTAAATAATTATTTTCTTTTACAAAATGCCCCTTCTCCTTAATTAAATATATAAAACATTTAAATCTCATACCTTAAATAATTTTATATATTAATCAAAACACTTTGGAAAAATCTAGAAAAATCCCAGAAAATCAATTTTAACATTTTACCTATCATATAAAAATTTCAATCCCAAAAAATTATTATTTTTGCTGGAAATAATTTATAAGCAATAAACAATTTCCTTAACTAGAAAATTATTATAAAATCCATATTAATTCAGAAAGTTATAAGAATCGAAATCAATCTCTAAAATATTATTTCAGACTTATATTTAAATTTTCATGGCATTTGGATGTCATTAAATAAGGTTTTCATGTCAAAGATATCGCAAAAAGTCAACACGAACATACATAATTCATCAACAAGCATATATATATATATATATATATATATCTTTAATCATCAAAGCATGGCAATACTTGCAAATACATTTTCGGTCAAATCTTAAAATCGAAAACTAAAAGAAAATGGGATGTAGTGATTATTCACCTTAGCTTTGAGATATAAGATGTGAAATTAAATGTTGATTAGGGTGATTATCTTCCTTCTCTTGACTCCTAGCTTAATCTTCCTCTTGAGAATGATAATGGTGGCCGGCCTTTGTGTTTTTAGGTTGAGTAAAATAAAATGAACATGAGTTTCTGTATCCTAAGGGTTTAGGGTATATACTCCACTGATTTCCTATATTTCCCTTGTTATTTCCTAATACCTTTGCTTAGTTTATTTCATTTTAGTTTGCACATTAACATGGCATGGCTACCCTTAGCTAACCAATTATCAACTTATTAATCTCCACATTATTTATTTAATTTACCCAATTAATTATCCTAGATAATGTTGTAGAAATATTGGGTGTTACAGACTTCCCACCTTAAAGAATTTCGTCCTTGAAATTACGATAAGGTACATTACAAAACAATCAAAGTTGAAACGTACCATCAAACAAATCAAGAAAAGTATCCCTAATCCTGCTCTATGTGTCCCAAGTACACTCCCTAGCATCGTTACTCCACTGAACCTTTACTAACCGACTGTCTTGTTCCTCAACCTTTTCTCATCTCTAGCCAAAATTGAGATCGGCTTTCTAACTATGGTTCGGTTCTACTACTAAATCTTCTAACACTGCTGGCGCTATGGTAGTCTCTGGGTCTCTAACACATTTCCTAAGATTAGAAACGTGGAAAACATCGTTGACTCCGGCCAAACTACTTGGTAACTCTATTCTATAAGCGAGTTTCCCAATCCTTTCAATAATGCGAAATGGTCCAACGATCTAGGTGCTAACTTTCCTGATTTCCCAAATCTAATCACACCCCTTATCGGTGAAACCTTAATGAATACATAATCTCCGATCGAAAATTCCAAATCTTTCCTTCTTCTATCGGTATAACTTTTCTTCCTAGATTGAGCTTCCTTCATCTTAACTCGGATCCAATCAATCTTTTCCGCAGCTTCCTTTACCAAACCCGGACCAAGAACCAATCTATCCCTGGTCTTTAACCAACATACGGGAGACTTGCATGGTTTTCTATACAAAGCTTCAAACGGTTCCATCCCAATAATAGTCTAATAACTATTATTATACGAGAACTCGATTAGATGAAGATGGTCCTCCCATGGTCCCTCTAAATCCTATCTACACGCTCTTTAACAAATCCTCCAAGATTTTGTTAACTCTTTCCGTTTTCCCATCAATCTATTAATGGTAAGCGGTACTCATGTTGAGCTTGGTTCCTAATGCTTTCTGTAGACTTTTCTAGAACTCACTAGTAAACAAAGAATCTCTATAACTGACAATACTACTAGGAATCTCGTGTAGTCTAACTACATTCTTCATAAATGACTTCACCAAAATGGATGAAATTGACACTCTTAGTCGATAAATTTACTATGATCCATATGCTTTCATTGCCTCTACTAGATCTTGGAAACCCATCAATGAAATACACAGAGATTGATTTCCACTTCCACAATGGAACTTCCAACGTTTGAAGCAATCCGCTTGGTTTCTGGTATTCATCCTTTGCTTGTTGGCAATTCAAGCACTACTTAATCCATAAACCAATGTCCCGTTTTGTACATTCCCAATAGAAACTTCTCTTCATGTCCTGATACATCTTCGTTCCACCTGGATGGATAGTGAACTTCGAATGATGTCATTCATCCAAAACTTCCCTCTTTATGTTTTCTACATTCGTAACACACAACCTTCCTTTCTTTCTCAATCACCCATTTTGGTCAAGACTGAAATCCTTTAGGTCATCGCCCTCTGGTCCTTCCCTCAACCTTTTGACCCGTTCAGCTAAAATTGGATCCTCCTCTTGCTTAGAAGCTATCTTCTCAATCATTACCAGCCTAACTTCTAAACAAGACAATTCAGCACTTCCGGTACTAGAACCTTCCCTGGATCTAAATGGCATACTACAAGCTGGAAATGCTTCTAAATCTTTCCACTCAGCAATCATAGCCAATACTGCATTCTGATGTTTCCGGGTGAGTGCATCCACCACTTTGTTTCCTTTTCTAGGTTTGTACTCAATTCCAAAATCATAAGCAGTAATAAATTCCAACCACCTCTACTGTCACATGTTCAGCTCCCTCCGAGAGAACAAGTATTTCAACAACTTATGATTAGTATAAAGCTCAAACCACTCTCCCAAAAGATAATGCCCCCACACCTTTAAGATAGATATGATGGCAGCTAACTCTAAGTCGTGTGTAGGATACCTAACTTCATGTGGTCTGAGTTGCCTAGAAGCATAAGCCATCACTTTACCTCTCTGCATCAACATAGCTCCCAATCCGGTTCCACACTAGTTGATATAAACTACCAAATCTTGATTTCCCTCCGGAACCACTAACACCAGTGCATGGGTCAATAATTGTTTCAAGGCCTGGAATGCTTCCTCACACTTATTAGTCCATACAAACTTTACATCTTTTCGCATAAGCCTAGTCGTCGGTGCAGCTATCCATGAAAAATCCTTTATAAACCATCGATAATATTCAGCTAATCCAAGAAAGATTTTAATCTCGGTCACCGTCTCGGATATCTTCCAATTATTCACTGCCTCAATCTTAATTGGATCTACAGACAACCCTTTCTCTGAGATGACATGACTAAGGAACTTCACTTCCTTCTTCCAAAAATGACACTTCAAAAACTTAGCCTTCAACCGATGCTCCCTCAATATTTCGAGCACAACTCTAAGATGAACTTCATGCTCCTTATCATCCTTAGAGTATACGAAAATGTCATCTATGAAGATCAACACAAATCTATTCAAGTGTTCTTGGAAAATCCAATTCATCGGATCAACAAAGAATGTCGGTGCATTAGTGAGTTCGAACGGCATAGCTAACCAATCGTACAATCTATATCTTGTCTTAAACGTTGTCAAAGGAATGCTATCCTCCGCCACTCTAAGCTGATGAAATCCCGTCGCCAAATCCAGTTGAGAGAATACCTTGGATCCACTTAGCTAATCATATAAATCGTCAATTCTCAACAATGGATATCAGTTTTTTATCGTCTTCTCATTCAGCATACGATAATCGATACACAGCCTTAACGATCCATCCGACTTCTTAGTAAATACAGCGGCAGCTCCCCATGGCGAACTATTTGGTTGGATAAAACTCATGCCTTCCAAACCAACCAACTGCACCTTCACTTCTCTCATCTCGATGGGAGTCATTCTACTTAGCGGTCTACTCACTGGTTCTGCTCCAGGAAATAAATCAATCCGAAACTCAATGGCTCTTTTCATTAGCAACCCAGTTACCGGCTCAAACACGTATACAAATTCTCTAACCACAAAGACTCGATGCAACTCATCCTCCAATTCCATAGTACCCAATAGAGCATCCTTTTCACAACTAGGGTTCTCTACGGTATAATCTATCCGATCACTGCAATCCGGGTGACTAAGTGATATTTTTCTATCATGGAAAAATATCCAAGCATCATATTTACTTAACCAGTCCATCTCAAGGATGATCTCAAATCCCTTAAAGCCAAACACAGTAAATAGCACTCAAAAGTATGGCCTAGCAAATCAAACTTTAAATGGTCGCACCTCATCCCAAGCATTGCATACCCTCCTATCGGATTTGTAATCACTAAGGAAGTAACTAGATATGTAACTAGCTACAAGCTTGGTATTGGATTCGAAATCAAACCTTTCAAAAACAATTGAACTTGGGACATGCTTCTTTAAAATCTCATTTAAAACGTTGCCTTCGAAAACCAGGAAAAACCTTCCATATCAAACTTTTCGAACCATTCACTTAAACCTTTTGAAGTCATTCAACCAGAACCTTTCTAAGTCCTTCATTTAAATCTTTTGCAATCAATCATTTAAATCTTCCAGAATCATTAAACCTAAATTACTCATGGTTGACCATCAAACCTTTCAAAATCATTTAGTCAAAACCTTTCGAAACCATTGAACCAAACCTTTCGAATTCAATCTTCAACCTTTCGAAATCATTCAATTAAAACCTTTTGAAACCATTGAACCAAACCATTCGAAATCAATATTCAACCTTTCGAAGTCATTTAACTAAAACCTTTTGAAACCATTAAACCAAACCTTTTGAAATAAATCTTCAACCTTTCGAAATCATTTAGCTAAAACCTTTCGAAGTCATTAGAAGCAACCTTTCAACTAAACTGAAAGTGTTGCTTCAAAAGATTTAACCAATTCCTTTAAAACAACTCTTTCAAAAGCTTTGGGTTATAAAAACAAGGGTAAGACACCTAAGTCGAAAGCTTCCTTTCGAAAGTAGTGGGAGAAGCAGTAGGTTTTAAAACAAATGTACCTTTCGCCTTTGCCGAAAGGTTCAAAACAAAACAAAGTGGTAGCAATCTTTCGACCTGTTTTAAAATAAAACCCTTTTTTTAAACATATGACCTGGTCGAAAGCATCAAGTTGAAGGCTCTAATTCAAAAGCAAGGCAGGCAAAAGCTTTTAATTTATAAAACAAACATACCCCAACCTCTTTGCCCATTAACCTTCGACTAAGAACTTTTCGACCTTGTCCAATTCATTACGTACCAAGTTACTTGATACCCTATGAATTGATTTGACCTTGCCAAAAGCTTTGAACCTCCCGACTAGGTCGAAAGTTCTGGGCCAGAAGGTTTCTGCCAAAATAGGCTGAAACATGCCAAAAGTATGATTTCTTTGTTTTTAATTTAAAAAGGATAGCCTTTCAACTAATTTGCCTTTATTTATCAAATACTCATTGGTTGACAATTACTTTTCAGAAATCTGCTGCCACTATTTTCAGATTTAAATAATTATTTTTTTACAAAATTCCCTTTCTCCGTAATTAAATATATAAAACACTTAAGTCCCACACCTTAAATAATTTTACATATTTGTCAAAACACTTAGGAAAAATCTGGAAAAATCCCATAAAAAATCTATTTTAATATATTGCCTAACATATGAAAATTTCAATCCCAAATAATAATTATTTTAGTCGAAAATAATATATAACCCAATAAGCAATTTCCTTCACTAGAAAATTATTATAAAATCAATATTAATATAGAAAATTATGAAAATCAAAACTCAGCTCTAAAATATTATTTCTTACCTATATTTAAGTTTTCATGGCATGTGGATGTCAATAAATACGGTTTTCATGTCAAACATATCATAAAAATTCAACCCAAATATATATAATTCATCAACAAGCATATATATAACTTTAATCATCAAAGCATGGCATATACATGTAAATACATTTTGGATCAAATCTTAAAACCAAAAACTAAAAGAAATGGGACGTGGTGATAATTTACCTTAGCTTTGAGATATAAGATGTGAAATTAAATGTTAATTAGGGTGATCATCTTCCTTCTCTTGATTCCTAGCTTAATCTTCCTCTTGGGAATGATAATGGTGGCCGGCCTTAGTGTTTTTAGTTTGAGTAAAATGAAATGAACGTGGGTTCCTATCTCCTAAGGGTTTAGGGTATAAACTCCACCTATTTCCCATATTTCCCTTGTTTTTTCCTGAAACCTTTGCTTAGGTTATTTCATTTTAGTTTGCACATTGATATGGCATAGCTACCCCTTAGCTAATCAATTATCAACTTAGTAATCTCCATATTATCTATTTAATTGACCCAATTAATTATTCTAGATAATGTTGTAAAAATATAGGGATTTACAGAGACAGTCCAAATCATCATGAAAGACTTAAAAAAGATGTTCAGAAAGTCCAATTACTCAGTGCAGAAGCTTTCGACTTAGATGAAGACAAGCAGAACCTTCTGCCACAGTCAACCTTTCGACACAGATGAAAACGTAACGATGACTTCAAAGCCCCTTTTGAAATCAAGCAATGGTGTTCACTCAACTACACATCAAACCTTTCGAAGTTGAAGAATTCACCCCAGAGTAACCTTTTCGAAAGCATTGCTAGCTTTTCGAACTGGTGAATACATATCCAGGATACCGTTCGATAGCATAGAAAGGTTCTACGAAGAAAGCAACACACAAAATCCAACAAAGAATAAAAAGCAAGTTCTCGACAACATTCAAGTGTAGACAAAGCTTTCGACAAGGTCGAAAGGTTTGCAAAAGATGTAAAAGGAAAACCTTTCAATGAAGTCGAAAGGTTAATGAAAGCATACGAGTGGCAAACCTTTCGACAAGGTTAAAAGGTCCATAAAGGCATATTGTAAGTGAACATTTCGATAATGTTGAAAGATTCAAAACAACATATTGAAGACAAACCTTTCGACAATGTCAGAAGGTACATGACAAAGCAAACCTTTTGATGAGGTTAGAGGGTTTATGATAGCATGTGGAAAACAAACCTTTCAACAAGATCCATAGGTTCACAACAGTATATAAAAAGGAGACCTTTCAACAAGGTGGAAAATAAGGAAGCAAAAGAGATAAGCCAAGAAGCACAAGAGTTTATAACCTTTCAACACAGTCGAAGGGTTTATAACCTTCCGATGAGGACGAAAGATTTAAGGCAGCACATAAAAGGACAAACCTTTCGACTCAATGGAATGAAGTCAAAAGTTGGGCCATCTACATCTATAAATAAGACCTAAGGGGTCCAGTTTAAGGGATGAATTCTGGATGTCGAATTCACCTTCTTTTCTCCACTTTCATAGAGATAATTCTACTTGTAAAAACCCTAAATTGAATTAGGGAGATAGTTCAATTTCTTATAACTCATTTTGGATATGAATAAAATAGAGTTGGCTCGTTCATGATGAATATTGGCAATGAGGACGGTCATTAAGATCATTTGCTAGACTAATGATCAATTGCATATAATTTCGATCTTTTTTTTCATAATCTCTTTTAATCTGTTCTTTATATATAAGATCGACTTAGATATTTCCCATTGTAGCATGTCATCATTGAAATCCATACTTAATGTAAAGCAGTGATGACGTGTTGCATGAACTATATGCATGGTTATGGGAATAACTAAATTGATCTTATATAAAATGAATAAAAAGGTTAAAGATATAAATCAGGACTGTTCAAAAGGTGGAAACCTTTTGACTTAGTTGAAAGGGTTACTTCCTAATAGAGTCTTGGGTTATTTATATATCTTATAATCATTCTTTATGGACTTCATTCCAAGGGAATCTACTTCCTTAGCATTAGTAAACCCTTCGAATTGATACCATAGAGTGAAAATAGAAATAAAAGGGGCTGAAAGTAGTTAGGGTTAGCAAATGAACCATGCATCTCCTGAATATAATGTTGAGGGGTTTCTCATGATACCTTTCGACATGACCCAAGAAGAAGTGATAGTCATCTACCATTACTGCTTTCGACTCCAAGAGGAGATGAAATTTAACAAGTTACTAATTTCTGGGAGCCAAATGGTTTAGAAGTACATCAACCTAATCGAAAGGTTGGAAAAGCCTTGTCTCATCTTTCATCAAAGTCAAAATGTTTGGTAATATACTTCTATTCCAACCTAGATGAAAGGTTGGAGTAAGCTTTAAGACTTTCGACAAGGTCGAAAGGTTGTGTTATTTCCTTTTACACCGACTTAGACGAAAGGTTGAAGTAGTTATGTTAATAACCTTTCGACAAGGTTGAAAGGTATGACAATTCAATACTTTATCAACCTGGTCGAAGGGTTGAATATGCTTCAATAACCTTTCGATAAGGTCGAAAGGTATGACAACCTAAAGATGCACATTCAGAGGTGAGAATCACTTCTACCATATGGTTATTTCGAAAACAAAATTATATTATCAAGGCATCAGGAATGTTGACAAGTTTTCTTGTTAACAAGTCCATTAAATAAATATTCAATTAAAAATCCAGATATTTAAATCATTATTCAAATAATAAGTCAATAATTCCAACATTTAACTCACTATTCAAATATTTATTTAGAATTCAAATATTTTAAACAATCACTATAACTTAATTCCAGTTTTAAAGCTTATAAACAATTATTTTAATAATTAAAACTAATTAAATCTTCAAAATTAAATGACCAAAATCTTAGGTTGTTACAAACACTACGTATAACCAATGTATATTTCTGTTCCATAAGAAAGTGTATTACCTGCATCCAAGCATCGTTGCCTATCGATGGCAATCTTGCAAGTACAATACGCTATCGTTTATCGACCACAGTGTCATCTCGGAGTAATCCACACAAAACTCAAATATTTGATATTCACAAATTCTATTTCAACCATAAATGTAACAACTCACATATTTTACGATTAAATATTTAAATGTTTTATCGAAATATAGCAATGTTAGTTGGATTAAATTTCGAAATGTGACATTCTGTAAATAGTCAACTCCGGATTCAAGGTTACTTTCATTGAGTTCAAAATGGCATTTACGACATGTTTGAGTATAAACATTGCTATGTTTGGATTTGATTAGGATTTTGGTATTTTCATTTGGGCTTTGGGTTGGGTTTTAGCCCATTAACCCAATAAGTGACCCAAACTCTTCTATCTAATAGCTCCCACTCCACTTCTCTTCATTCATTCATTCCATTTTCTAAATTCCTAACACTCAATCCCTAGGAAGAATGGTGGAAAGAGGAAACTAAAATTCCTAAGCCCTAGTTTCTCTTAGGAATTCAAGTTCTTGTTCTAAAATCAAAGAGAAGCTTAGGTAAGCATCCTCTTCATCTTCTCCATATCAATCTTACTCTAATTTTCATAATTTCCTATAACCTAACTTAGGAAATATTTGCATATGATCATAGATTGGAGCTTCTAGAGTTGTGATTGAAGTGGAGTTGATCTTTCCTTGTTTTAGAGCTTCTCAATTGTTCTTTTTGAATTTAAAGGTGATTTCTTGAACTCACATCTATTTCTATAGCTTTTATTGTTGTTAGGTATGAATTCTTAACATCTATTTCATATTCAATTGCTTTTGATTTGAATTGGTATGGTGAATTTTCCAATTTTTGTTTTGAAGTCAAAATTTATGAAAATCCTACTATGGATGTTTGGACATGTTGTTGGGGTGTATCGTAGAGCCTATAGGGCTGGGTTGTCGCTTGGCATAAATCCCTAGCCTCCATCGCTCATCTGGTCGCCTTCGAATTGATTTGGTCATCATTGGCCTAGGCAAATTCTACCTAGGCCCAGGCAATCTGACGTCTGGTTGAAATTTCCAAACGTCTGGTTGGGGCATCTAAGAAAAAAATTAATGAACACAGAAAAAATGGCAGAGCCTAGGGTCAGACGTCTGGTCAAACCAACCAAACATCCGATCCTGTTAAATTTTGCCTATTTTTCAGTAGATTTCCAATTTTTATCGATCTTTGACGATCCGAATAGCTATTGTCAATCAATAGGGACTGTGATGACATCTTTTCTGGATTTTTGGTGTTTCCATTGGATGGATTTGATATTGATTTCCATGGTTTTGATTCACGTTATTGGAATGTGGATTTTTGGTGATAGATTGTTTTTACAATCGTTTCTATGATTTGACACTTTAAAATACAAAGGTTTCTATACTAGTGGTAAATACTCAAACTCTTTCACAAAAATGATTTCAACGTTACTTTTAATACAAAGTTCGTTTTTAAAACCATTTTCCAATCTATTAGTTTATACAAACCTTTACTTCATTCGTATGAGAAATCCAATTAAACAACTTAGCAAAACAAGTGGTATGAAATGCTTGCATTTACTTCGTCAGTTAATTCTTGGACTTGTTCGATTAAAATCTCGTGACAATTTTCGAGTGGAAATCTGCAATCTTTTCGTAAATATTTAAGTTAAGCTAGTGGTTATGAGACATGAAGCTAAACTCATTTATTTACTATCTTAGTGTAATTTACACTTATTGATCAATGATGATCATTTTGTGGTTTAGACTAGCGATATGTGATGTCTCTTTGTCCATGTGGGGGACTATACCCTATTCTATAGAGCTTCGTCTCATTTTTATGGGCCAGTGACCCATGGTCCTTTAATTGATTTATGGAGTTCGGTTCATCAGGCATACCATTGTACAACGTCATTGTTCCGACTTATTTGAGTTTTAGGTTCCTTAGACGTACCGTTGTGCTACGTCATTGCACCGGCTCTATGGGTTAGCGACCTATGGGATAATATCTCGTTTATGATACATGTGTTTGTGAGTTTTCATGCTTCCATTTATGATAGGCCTCCCCCTTTGTGTTTTCTGGATTTCTAATTATTGATTTCTAGAATTTGTGTTTCACTAATTTTTGTGATTTGCATTAATAAGCTCTATCAATATTTGTGATTTGGTGAATAAAAATAAAGAATATGACATTCTTTTTGGTGTTTGAGAAAATTTGAGATATTGAATGATTTTTGTTATTATCATGTATATTTGTCATATCTCTTATCCTATCTCATCTTACACGATAATTATAGCTAGACTGATCCGTTTATTATTCTTCTTCTTAAATAATACTCAGGTCAGGCCGAGGTGTTTCAAATGCTTCCACTATGAAGGTTGGACTGTCCATATGTCTCTTGAAGCGGTAAATATAACGGATATCCTTGGGAGTAGGGAGTCTGAATAAGGTGCTCATAAAGAGGATGCAGGTACCATGAATAAACGCATGGCTAGTAGGGTGTAGCGGTGCTGGAACAATCCCAATATACCGCAACACTTCACGGAGGAATGAATTGAAAGGTGACACACTTCCGACCCATCACATAGATTTGTTGCACGCAATATATCCGGCTGGGGGCTGATGAGGCCGATCTTTTCCTGACGGAACCAAAACATCATCAAAGGGTATTCCATGGATTGAGCACAACCGACGAAGAGCGGCTTCGCCAATTTTTGAGGCTTGTGAATCAATGGGGTTATCTAGAATAACAGATCCATCTACAACATCAAGAGCCGGGCCTGTAACTTAGGCAGGTGGATCCAGAATGCTAGGTGTAGAGGTTGACGGTGGGTTCGAGGTTCCCACTGCCTCCTGCCGAGAATCAGGCTTGTCAGAAATAGTAGCAGAGCTTGACTTTTTGGACATCTTCAACTAGCGTTTGGTATTTATAGATACATGTTCAAGATATACTTGAAAGACAATCGATATCAGATATAACGACAGTATATTCCCCCGTATGGTGTATGAACTAGTGCAACGACTCAAACATGAGTGCAGAGAAACTAAAGTTTTAAATACAAGTGTGGCTTGATGGAACTTTAAGTTGCTGCCCTTGGAGACCATCATCATTGACCATCTCCGGCAGTTTATCATATGACCGGTAGTAGAAGTATTGGAACCAAACATTGACATCATAGAGTGTGAAGGCTGTTATTCGCATTTGTTGGTTTGAATTTGCATTTAAGATTGTTCAAACTATGGGGTAGTTAGTACAAATTAGGTCTTTGGGCTTATGTGCTTTGTTACTTGTCGTTGCCCATTATGTTATGCTTGGTTGTGGAGGTAAGTTATCCAAATGTATGTTATATTCGAGTTAGAACAGTCTTGGTTGCCAATGCCGACCCAAACATACCGACCCACTGCCCCATAGGATGACCGAACTGCCCACTCTCCTCTCCCTCTCTCTGATCACCGAACCATCTTTCTCAATCTATACCAAGCCACTATCCCTAACTCCTGAAACCGTCTATACCGACCAACCCTCTAAACATAGACAACCGACCCACTATCCTACAGAATACCGACCCACTCACTCTTAAGTCACTGAACGACCTTACCATAGCATATGCCAAGCCACACCCTCTCAAGAGTTTCGACCTACTATGTTACAAAACTCCTACCAACCCAACTTTACTACAATAAGCTACCAACCGTTCTCCTTCGATCGTATGACAAGCTAGCTTTCTTCTTCTCCATATCGCCGACTTTGAAGTTAGGCAATAACTACTTCTTCTATTAACTTTCCCTTGTTCCATTAAGACGGAGCCGAATTCCTAGCTTAAATAAGCTCCTATCTCCAATTTGTCCCTCTCTTCGCCGACTCCTTCTAACTCCTATTTTGGAACCCATGAACTCGGACATTACATGAGACTCCAAACTTAGGGAGATAAATTGAGTGAGAGATTCGTACCTATATGCAAGGTTTGAGGCTTATGAAAGCTGTTGGGTTCGGGTCGAGATTTGTTTGGGTTCGTTGGTGGCTGGAGTTACAAAGTAGGCGGCTTGGATTTGAGAGGAAGAAGGATTGATTGGTAAGCAAGGCTTGGAGGAAATAATGTTAGGGGGCCTGTAAAGGAAAAATAGAAGTGAGAAGAAGAAGCAGGGGTGTGGGCTTTTATAAGGTGAGTGAGAAGATGAACGGGCACCTTCCCGATGCTGGTCACTAAACTTCAATGGGTCGGCAAGATTACATGCCGACATAATCCAAGTAACCGACCGAGTGGTGCGGCCTTAGTATGTCGATCCCTCTTTTGTTAAAAAAAAGAAGAATACACACACGCACACACACACACGCATATATGACTAATGATGATAAGAATAAATAAAACAAAGATGGTAGAAATATGGATGATAGTAATTATATATGTATATGTATATACACACACACACACGGATGTGCACACATATAGTGGTAATTGAGGATGGTGTATGATAAAGAGACGGATACTACCGAATGAGTGGAGATGCATGGGTTCAGAAAACCCACTGTGATTCAACCTTCGAAAGGTTGCAAACGTTTAGATTTTGAAAAGTTAAAACAGGATTTCAAGAACCTTTCCAGGACTGAGCTAGTACGTTCACACGGCACGAAGTTTCGTCGAAAGCCAAAAAAAAGCGATAAGTAGTTATTGCTCTGGATGAGTCAGCCTCTAGAAGCAGGGGTTACTCATTGATTCAAAGCGTGTCATGTTGATTCACACAACGCACTTTGGAGGGCAAATGTTACCCGGCTGCTTTGCCTGGCTACAAGGCGATAGATGCCAAGGATATGGTTGGACCCAGATAGAACTCAAGCCAAGATAGGACTGGAAGATAAGAGATCGGGGTAACTTGTTTGGATCGGTCAAGGCAGTTGAGTTGAAGTGGATCGGTCAAGGTAGATAAGTAGTTGGGGAACAGCCATGTTGGTTTGGCACGTAGGGGTTCGGCCAGAGGGGCCTGGTGTAGATGTGGATCGGCATACATGTACGGCTCAACCTTAGTTCGGCAATTGTAGTTCGGCTTCAGTGGGTCAACATGTCTCGGTCGGCTTGGCTGGCTCGGCATATGCCTCTTGGCACATATGGGTCGGCATATGCCGCTTGGCACATATGGGTCAGTCAGGTATGGATCGGCCTCAAAACGGCATATGTGGGTTGGCAGCTGGGCTCGGTCATAATAGTTCAGCATACCTGGTTCGGTGCATACCAGAGGAGTTAGCAGGTTATCATGTCTACAACAGAGTGAGGCGATCGGTATGTCTTCGCTTCGAGTGACACCACTATTTGCTTCGAGTCTCTTGAGAAGTTGCTTCGAATCATTTATAAGGAAACCCCGGTTCGGCATTTGTGGTTTGACCAAAGTGGTTCGGCATACCTGAATCGGCTAACTCAAATTATCACTTGTGGGCCAAGCTATCTTGGTCATGGGCCTGCACAGGGAACCAGCCTATCTTCGTCTATAAATAGAGGGGCAGGGGACCAGTTTAAGTGACTTTTTTTTTGGAAATCCAGAGATACTCTGCCTTTTTTTGTATTCGCTTCTTTTCTGTTCAAACTTTAATGCAAGTTGTTTGTTTACGGATTGTATCTGTACTCAAGTAATTGGAAAAGTAATAAAGATCATATTAAAAGTGGACATAGACAGTTACGCTGAATCACTACAAATCTGGTGTTCTTGTTTCCGTTGTTGATTTTGCATTCTATTGTGATATTCCTCTGTTTTAATTTACCATCTTCATTAATCTCTCTACACAAATCTATTCAAGGGTGTTAGTGACCAATTTTGATGCTAACAGTAACTGTGTTCAACAATGAAAACTACTTCTGTGTTAAACTAACATAAAATCAATAATTTTGTGAATGCTAAGATCAAACCATTATTTATACAACTTCTAAACATTAAATTTAACAACTTAACAAAAACTCTAATCTGCACACGAAGCGAAGATTGATAGTAGAATTGAAACCTGCATGAGCTTTCTATGATGAAGAGTAAGTCATGCTTTGAATTAGTGAAGAAAGCAGCGAAAATTACACAAAAAAAATGATTTTGAAAAGAAATGGGGATTGCTTTTCGTTTTTATTGCCATGTAGAGAATTGATAAAGCAAGATGAGATGAAGGGATGTGTTTTGTTTTGTAGCAGAACACGTAAGAGCGACTTTTGAAAAGTTGTCCACTGACGACTTTTCAAAAGTCGTCCATACAAAAACAAGTTTAACATAGTGCGGTGACTTTTACATAACGAAATTAAAAAAAAAACACCGGCTCCATTTAAAATGACGACAGTGTGTTTTCGTCAGCTTAACGCTGAGCTGGTCAAAATAGGACTATATTTGATATCACTTCGTAAAGATGGTTATTTGTATAATAAGTTTATAAAAAGAGGCTAAAACAAAACAAAAAATCCTAATGAAAAAGGACTTGTTTCTCTTCTGATTTGCTAAGAAAATAATGCAAAAATAATGGTTTGTTTCTCTTCAAGGTTTGCTCCTCAAACAAGATTCAAAGCACCCAAATGAATTTTTTAATTCATTTCACTAACCTGGTGTGTCATGTTCTTTCACTGAAATTAACCAGAGGACTTACGAAAGTGAACCATTTTGAAGGATTCAACAATAAAACAATGTAGACATAATTGTTTTAAGGAATATAACAATAAGGATGATAACCTTTTGATTGAACCCAAATTGATTTTTACCTTTTGTTTTAATCCAATTAAAGTGGTTGTGTGTGTGTATTTCTATGTTTGTTTTTTGGGTTATTATATGAGAAAAATAAAACGAACAGAACAAATAATTCTATGAAATATCTCACACTTACACTTCTCCAACTACACTATCAACTTCCGACGCACACTGACCAACGTGACACCATCAACAACCGGACCACACAACGAGCCATCAACCTTAATATGATAAAACCCACTCAAGAACACAACCCTAGTCCTTTTCGAAACCGCAACAAACCTCAAAATCCCTCTCTTAAACCCTCCTTTACCTTCGGACACATAATCAACCACCACCTTCCCTCTACCCGCATACGCTTCCACCGCCATCGACCCTACGCAAGAATCACCCGCATCCCCCACCGAAAACGTCAACACATACGCTCTCCCCACCGCCGTCCGCACCGTCTGTGCCAACGCGCTTTCCCTCCCCGCAACCAACTCCACCGCACGCTTCCCCGATGGAACCGAGAAGTGGTCCGCGTCAATGTGCTTCACCGCCTTCAGGGATTCCACCGTCCATGCCGGTAATGGCGAGTGCTTGTCCTCTATGTTTGGTGGGACAATCACTCCCCATGCCGTGTTTGGTATTATGTATGGCCCTTCTTCGAAGTCGCCGTTCTTTACCAAGTTTCCTGTAAAAGAAATAAACGTGAACGACCACCAACAAAACACGTTGATCAAAATGCCGACATGTTAGCAAAGATGTGCAAATGAAAAAGAAAAAGGAAAAAAAGAGACATACTTTAGTATTAAACTCGAGAGAAAAAACTTATTTCAGTTTTAAGTTTATTGTTCAAAACTTATTACTAAAATATGTTTGTTTTTCAACTAAACAGGAGTTAGGCTTGCGCATTTTTAGTGTGTGCAAGCACAATTTTGTTGATGAACTGTTGTTGTGTTATATAGTAAAACATAAGAATATAAACGACAGTGGATGTGCCAGTTTCAAATATTATTTGAACATTTTTTTTTTCCTTTTCTCATTCATAATTTTATAAAGGTCATTGAATATGACTGTAGCACACACGAGAATAAGAACACACTGAATATTTTATAGAATACAAAATAAATCTTTGACAACCCTTCTCACGTGAGACATTAATGAAGATGTGCAAAGGTAGAATACCAATGATGACGGTTAAAAAATTCTTTGCTAATTATCGAAATTATGTGGTAAGTATGAATTGTATTATGCGTTGACTAGTGAACAAAGCAAGGGAAATGTACATTCTTAATTTCCAGATTGTTTTGAAACAACAGAGTTTACTCCAGGACAATAAGATTCATTGATGGAAGGCCAAACTTTAAGAAAAATTAATCTGAAGGAAATTGTTAGTTCTAACTAGCATTATATTCATTTTTTACACTATACAAAATGCTAGTTCTAACTAGCATTTAATACAGTTTTTATACTATACAAAATTCTAGTTCTAACTAGCATTTTCCTTCAACCTAATTATTTTCAAAGTTTGTCCTTCAGCCTAAAAATGAAACATGTTGCCCTTCAATCTAAATTTTTTTCAAAATTTGTCCTTATGTCTATTTTTCACTTATGCAGCCTGGAGAATAAATTTTTGTTAAATAGTGTTTATCTACTCTTATACTGCATATACGTTGGTGGGAGACCAATTCCTCTGTACCGCTCTTTTGTGTCCGCTGCAAAAAATATACGATTAATTAATTATAAAAACAATAAATCAGCGGGACCCACGCTTAATTAGGTGGAAGGAATTCTTACTCCATGTTAATAAGTTTTAAAGTATAACAATCCCCAACGATTAGTTTTAAGTAAACTTTACAGAAAAATAATAAATTCATTTATCTTTTTAAATTATATAGAAAAATGATAAATTCAGTTTATCATTATTTTTGTATAACTGAAAACGATAACTTCATTTGTTTTTTCTATAATTTGTCTTTAAAACTAATTTTTTAGAATTGCTCTCATTAAAACTTATTGCCCTAGGCAAAGAAGCCCTTCAAGTGAAAATTCCAATAAATGAACGGTGTAGATCTTATGACGATAGAAGGTACGTAAATACAAGGACAGAGGAATTGTTTCTATGTGGTAGATCAATACATATTTGTTAGGATTCATGTATGATATATTTGAGTCAATTAAGTGATTGTAATAATATGAATTTGTATGATGCAACAGACACGTGATAGTAGGGATAAATATTTAGTTGGTTTCGTTTATCCGATAAAGAAAATGGTTAAACTGATCTAAAACTGAATACCAAACAAATTAAGTTCGATTGGTTTAGTTGGTTGTCTGATTTAACCGAACTAAAAGCGATCCACATTTTATGTTTAGAATATTCATTGCAATTTGAAATAAAAACTAAATATATTACTAGAGTATTCTTATAAAATGTTTAGAATATTCACTGCACTTTGAAATAAAAACTAAATATATTATTAGAGTATTCTTATTTAGAATTCATATGCTTTCTAATTGTAGTTTAGGCATATATCTCATAAATAACATTTATTTTGATTGCTAAATTAATTTTAAAAAATTATCATAACATTAGTAATTTTAAAAATATAATAAAAGTTTGACTAATTTGTTACAGAACAATTACAAATCAACTGTTTCAAAACCAAACCAAACTAATCAAGCTGAGTTGGTCTGGTTGGTTTATTTGGTTTAACCAAATATTGCCCGCCCTCGTGACACTGAAACAACCATCGTAACCAACTTTGATTGGACTATTATTATTGTTTTAGAGAACTACCTAACTATTTACAAAACCAATTAATGTATCTCAATATTACTAACCAAAACAAAACTTACTGTTCGTGAGTCGAGGAGGGAACAGCGTCTTGATAGCAACAGAATCGATCAAGGGTCCGCAAGCGGGATCCTCTTCAACCCCAGGGTTATGAATGACCAAATCGGCCGAACTAAACATGGCCTTGAAGCCCCAAGCATAAGAATCCCAACCATTGCTGCTGTACATAGTTTGCATGGGAAGCACACCGAACTCAGGTGTGACAGAGATGTTCAAACGCTCCTCCTGCGCACAGGTACGCGCAGCGCTGAACGTGATGGAGTAGAACATGCCTTCGACCACCGAAAGTCTTTGTTTTATGGATGCTTCATTGCCCAGGCGCACTGCGTAGGCTCCTTCCGGGACTACGAGGAGCATGTCTCCTTGCTTTTGACCTGATTTTATGTACTCTATGTAGCCGGTTGTTTCCCAGTTTGGGATTGCGTGCGATGATTTCACTACCGTGCCTTTCATTTCGCTCGGCTTTGGGCCCTTCTCAAAGTTTCCGTTCGGAAGCAACCCTGCAAAATTTCTTATTTGCATTATTAGGTTTAATAACATGTAAATGCTTTAGACAATAGTCCTAAAAGTCATGAATTCGAATGCGTGAGATATGAAAATGAGTATTCTGCTTGAATTAACCACGACTGCAAAATTTTAACACTAGTCTCAATTTAAAACTTTGGAAGCATATTTTAACCTTAAAGTTAATAATGTGAACTTTAATGACTAACCGTCAGTGATGGCTGCAGTGACATGTGTAGCAGTAAACAATAGCAGAAAAGGTGCAGTGTAATGGATCATGTTTGAGGTTTTGAAGGAGATTATGATGAAAGTGAAATGAAAGAAAACTGTAAGGCAGACTTGTTTAACAAATGTTCAAGGTACTAATCTTGGATTTCATATTAATGACAGAAGAGCCATTGGCACCATATGAGACATTTTCTTCCAGAATACTTAAGGAATCAAATACAGATTTGCATGTTGAGAACTGTGAAGATTAATACTATTAAGTAATAGTGTGCATGTGGTATGTCCAGCTTAGGTGGTCTGTGGACAAATTATACATATAGTTATTTGTTTCCAGAATTATAATGCTATCATATCTCTCTGGTAGGAAGATAAATATATATATGTATATATAAGTATATGTAAATTAAAGATTCATTTGTCAGGACAACCAAAATGTATCATAGGCTCAGGCTTTATCATGGTCGACAACATACATGTTAAACCATGCTAATTAAATTAGTGGTTGACTTAAGTTTGGTAGGCGATAATTAGGCGTTGCAAATACGAGGGAGGTCCCAACTGATAATGCATGGTTGACTTTGAAATTAAACAAGTTCAAGTACTCATTCCAACAAGCATTTGCGAAACCATATATAGATATGACAAAAATAACCCGAAGGCTTAAATGAAGCAACAACGCATGAGGTCAGTCGCTTGATTAAAAGATCTCAATTCCCTTATAATGTATAATATGTGATATAGTGTACGGCTATATTGTTATATACTACGTGACAGATGTAATGAGTATAACATTTTTCGCAAAAACCATATCAAATCGCATGTAGCTTGAAAACAGCAAACCATTTCTATCTAGAAAAGAAAAAGAAAAAAATAATAATAAATAAATAAATAAATAAACAAAAACACAGAGTAAAGGAATTAGAAAAAGGAAAAACGAACAGAGTTACTGTTTTTTGATCTGATCATTAAATTTCAAAACCACCCTTATGTAGGTCTATATACGGATACTTTTAGATATAGATAGTGTCATATTCGCTTCCATATTTAAAATCATTTTCGAATATCAGATATTTTTTGATCAATTCACAAACAATAAATATAAACAAATAAGCAGAAAATTTTGATTTATTAAAAATACATTTTTAACTAAATATACTAAAAATAATAAATACATGAAAAATAATTTTAAACGGTAAAAATTATTTTTTATATACAGATTAATTTATTTAACTGGATAAAATAATAAACGACGGTCATTTTATGTACTAGAATACAAGAAAATAACAACAGATATTTTGATAAAAATCGGACGGATAATTATCGGATGAGGAAATGACCATGTCCGTATCGGTATCCGTTTATCGATCGATTATCGAACAATTTTTTATATTTCGAATATGGATAGGGATTAACTACGGATTTTACGGGTTTTTCGAGTACTCATTGACATTCTTACTCTCGTGTAGAAACAAGAGTTCGTGAGTTCAAGTACCGTTCAGAGCAAAAATAACGTCCATCTTCAAATGAAAATTTCGTTAGATGAATAAGATCACAAGTCCAAATCATATTGTCAACATAATGTTAATAATAAATTATTATTTTTAAAATTTTCGCCTTTTCCTTACCAAATCTATAATAAAAACTAAAATTCAACAGTTTTATATCATGATTTCTATACCCTAGTGCAACGACGTGCCAAAAATTCTCCTAAAAATGAAGCTATTATCCTCGGAAAAACAGCCGCCGAATCAAAATAAACGCGGCTTTTATTAATAATTATAAGCGGATAGCCAAAAAGAATGTACGTTTAAATAAGGCCAATTAATATAAAGCCCAAAAAGCTGCTATACAAAGTTTCAAGGCCCATCTATTTCTCAATGGTGAGGACCGAGGAGGACCGCTGGCTTTATTGGGTAAATATGATCTAGCTTTCTTACATAGTTTGGATTTTTCATGTTTAACAGGAATCTTAATTTCTGGCACGGATACAAAGCTGCTAATAATAAATTTTATATTTGAGAGAATGGAGAAAATATAGAGTATGAAGAGAAGGGTTTTATTATTCATAATAAAACTAATAATAAAATGTGCTTAGGAGAAGATGACGTTTTAATGTAAATGTTTTAATAAAATTTAAAGTTAATAATGTGATCTTTAATGACTTACCGTCGGTGATGGCTGCAGTGACGTGTATAGCAGTAAACAATAGCAGAAAGGTTGTAGTGTAATGGATCATTTTTTAGGTTTTGAAGGAGATGGAGATGAAGATGAATATGAAATGAAAGTAAACAGAAAGGCAGACTTGCTTATATGCACAAATGTTCAAGGAACTAATGTTGGATTTCATACTAATTTCAGAAGAGCCATTGACACCACGTTATGAGACATTTTATTCCAGAATACTTAAGGAATCAAATAAAGATTTGCATGTTGAGAACTGTGAAGACTAATACTATAAAGTAATAGTGTTCATGTGTTATGTCCAGCTTAGGTGGTCTGTGGACAAATTATACATATAGTTATTTGTTTCCAGAATTATAATGCTATCATATCTCTCTGGCAGGAAGACAAGTGAAGTTTATAATTTTTTTATTCTATACACACACACAGAGTTATAATACTGAACCTTAAAGATTCATTTGTCAGGACAACCAAATTGCAGCATAGGCTCAGGCTTTATCATGTTCGACAACATACTTGTTAAGCCATGCAAAATTAATGGTTGACTTAAGTTTTGTAGGCGATAACTAGGCGTTGCAAATATGAGGGAGGTCCCAACTGATAATGCATAGTTGACTTTGAAATTAAACAAGTTCAAATACTCGTTCCAGACAAGCATTTGTGAAACCATAATATAAATATGACAAAAATAACTTGAAGGCTGAAATGAAGAAACAGCCCATGAGGTCGGTCATCTGATTAAAAGATCTCAATTCCCCTATAACGTATAATATGTAATATAGTCTACTGCTATATTTTGGTACTAGTGTGTAACCCGTGCGTTGCACACGGTAATGTTGTAAAAGAAATTGTCAAATATACATAGTTAAATAGTCGACGTACAATGTAATATGCTAATGTTAAACATATATTTTTTGATTTTAGCATGTAAAAATTGTTTTGTTTTCATAGTAAAATATGTTCAAAAATTATTTTCGAATAGTTAAAAATAATCATATATTCATTATTTTCATATTCTAACTATTTAGAATGATAGATTTTGTTTCAAATTAGTTTTATGATAATATTTCTAAAGTTTAAGGAAATTATATGTTAAACATATTATTTTATTGATTTATACGTTTAAAAATGTATATATATAGTGTATATACACTATTGTTATTTCCAAAATTTTCTATTTAAAAATATTTTATGTAATTTTAAAATAAATGTAATTTATATTTTGAAATTAACAAATTATACGTTAAATATGACTGATATACTTATACAGGTGAAACAATTTTTAGTGTTTATGTATACGATAAATTTCAAAGAAAAATATAGATGTACTATGTTCCTTTTTTAAGTAATATTGAGTAAATTTATGATCCTATGTGTTTTGATGCGCATGCGCACCTGCACATGTGCATGATGGTGAGTTTTAGATGTCAAATTGCAAATATGTATTGATAATAATTTTAAATGTAACATGAGATATTAAGGGAAAACTATTTTGTTTAATTTACTAAAATTGTAGATGATGATAATAATAATAAAGTATAGAATGTATCCCATGCATTGCACACGTTAATTTTATAAAAACATGGTACTCATACTTTAAATGTTGTTAAAATAAAATTTTGTTATGCAATGTTCGATATATTAATCATAAATTTAACGTTTTATTATTGTTTATGTCTATAATTTTTGTTAAGTGATTCAGATAGTTTTATATTTGAAAGAAATATCTACCATGTGTTACTACTAATGCGGTATATAAATTGAAATTGTCATTTTTTTATAAATTAACAAAGAATTTAATGAGTATTAATTACTTGAATATATTTATAGAGTATATATTTATAGTGCTTGGTTAATTTAAATACATAGATTTGAATGTAAAATAAGAAAAGAAAATTGATGAAAACTTTGTAAATGACTGTAGAAATTATAAAATCCCGGTATATATGAATATAAAATCATGGAAAAAATTAGCATAATATTTTGGATAACTATACAATGATAATTTATATGGATTCAAAAAAAAAACGAAGAGAATTAATGAGTAGGGGTGAAAATTTTATAATTATTGTGATGATTTGTGATCTTTAAACTTCAATCATTTAACTAATAATTTTTTAAAATAAATAATTATACATTAAAGTTGTTCGTATTGTTTTTTATGTGATCCATATTTATACTGTTTTGTTACAATGAGCGTAATATTTTATTGGCATGGTTATCTATATTATTTATTAGACAAATTAATAAATAATGGTTAATTAATTTTTTAAAAATAATTTATAATGAACTTGTTTAATTAATTTAAATATACAGACTTAAATGTAAATTGTACGTGAAAATTGAGGACTTTGAAAATAATTGTAGAAAGCAGAAAGTGTAGATTTTTGAATGTAAAACAATATTGTAAAATTAATAAATTCTTATAAACAATTCAAAACTAATGAATTGTATTAGGCGTTTAAATAAAATTTTAACAAATATCTAGAGAAAGTCAAGGAGAGGTGAGAGAAATGCTAGAATTAATGTGAGAGCTAGAATTTCTTCTGCTTTACTATTATTTAATAGATAATACATGACAGATGTAACGAGTATAACACTTTCGCAGAAACCATATCAAATCGCATGTTCAACCTTAAAAGCAGCGAACCATTTTTATTTCAGAAAAGAAAATGGAAAAAAACAAAGACAAAGAAACCAAAATAAAAACACAAAGGCAAGGAAATGAAATTCCAAAAACGTCCTCATATAGATCTGTGAACTGATATTTTCGGTTACGGATAGTGTCGCCGTATCCGAAATTATTTTCAGATATTGGAGATCCATATCTGCGAATACGGATTGAGATCGAATATTTATCGGATATTTTTCGGTCAGTTCACAACCAATAAATCTTAACAAATAAATATAAAATTCAGATTTATTATGAATCCATTTTGGTACTAAGGTGGAATCCAATATACGAAACTCCAGCATGGTAACCGGCTCTGCGAAGGTCGATAATATAGCAGTTTTTCCCTCACACTGCGAAGACGCTGTTTCATTTTTGCATTAAATGTATAAAAAATAAATGTACTAATAAAAATAATTTTCAGTGGTAAAAATTGATTTTTATATACATATTAATTTTTTTATCCTGATAAAATAGTAAAAAACAATCATTTTATGTAATAAAATGCATAAAAAATATAACTGTAAAAATAAAAAGGTAAAACCCGGTGCACGAGGCTCCCGCACGATAGCGGGTTAGTCGGAGGTCGATAACGCACGCAGCCTTTCACTCGCATTGCGAAGAGGTTGTTTTCGAATATATATAAAAAAAAAAGATAACTATCGGATGTGGATATGACCATATCCGTGTCAGTATCCTTCTTTCAAATATCCGATATTTTTCATATTTCGCATACGGATACAGACGAATTACGAATTTTTTGGATACTCATTGACATTTCTACCCTCGTGTAGAAACAAGAGGTAATAATGAGTTCAAATCCCGCTCAGAACAAAAATAACGTCTATCTTCAAATTAAATTTTGTTAGATATAAGGGATTACAAGTAGGAATCCTAATGTCAACGTAGTCCTAAAACTAAAGCTATTATGCTTGGAAGAACAGCCGCCGAATCAAAATAAACGCGGCTTTTTTTAATAATTTTAAGCGGATAACCAAAAAGAATCTATTACTTTATATTAAAGCAGGAACTCTGCCCTGCTGATGTCGATTACTCCCCTTCCCTCATTTCAAAATGCTACTTCCGTGTTCAACTCCGTTTTTTCCCTTCTTCCTATCACGTGTTCTGTCAACTGCTCCATCACCCATTCTGCAACTACCTTCCCTATCCACTCCGTTCGACTTACTCCTACCTGACAACCACACCATCACAAATCCTCCTCCCACGGACCTTGCTTCCAATTTCCATCCTGCCCGTTGTCTTACCTACTGGATCGTCGTCTCCTTGCACAGCTACCTTCTGGAGATCTTCCTTCCAAGTGCCCAGACGAGTACAGCCTGCCCTTCACCCGTCTGCCGCCTTACCCCTGCGTACGCCGTAGAGGTAACTGCTTCATTCCACACTCAATTCCAAGATTTAATTTCTTCTGCTCCGATTGATTACCTGTCTCCGCTGCGTCTTCTACCTGTAAACATCGAAGCAGTGACGATTTGGTTTTTAACCCTACCGTTTATTTTGTTGTACCCTATTTACGGTTTCCTAAAATCCTTTTCACTATCATAAGAGTGTCGGCTTTGACAGCTCGTTTTTACTTCTGCCCACTTACTGTACATCTTCATTTGGTTTAATATGAATATTGCATGCTACCCTCCTTTTTTTCCACTTTGCTTCGTCCAACTTGTTGGTAACCATTTTGTTCGATGTACCTGAATTTTTTAATGATTTTCTACATTCAAAACACCAGTAAACCTATTTACACATGTGTTGACAGTTCGTATTTTTTAAATTTCAGCTCAAATATGAACATACAACGCATACAAACTTGTGATTGACAAATAAAGATGAATTACAACGTAGTTACCTCTATTTGTTAGGTTTCAGGTGATTTTATCATGCTGCAAAAAAGAATTTATGCCAATGTTTAAAACTGTGCTTGTCAACGGAATTTTTTTTGTACGAATATGTTTTACCGCAGACAAGTTTATTTACTTTAGTTTTTAAAAGAAATAAGTTTGATGTCATATACTACTATGTGCATTGATAACAATTAAAGCTACAAAAAGTTGCAAACGTTTTATGTTTTATACATATTAAAATAAATAAATAACGACATAGATGTTGTTTATAATTGAAAGTAAAGAAGGATTCTGCCATGTTACTTACCTTTTCCTAATTCATTCTTCCACTTAGTTATGATCTGGAGTAGATTGGAAGTTGAATCTTAAATGAACAGTTAACAGTCGTAGGTCATAGCATCTTTTAAAACTGTACTTCTTCATCGGTCCAATATTTTCTCTGTTGATCGACCAATTTTTTTTAATATCTTAAGCTATTTTCCTCATCATTTATAGTATAATTTAATACATCTAATTATCATTTCAAATGTCTTTAACATCTTTCTAGATTCACTTTTTTTCTCTTTGCACCTCTCTATGTTTTTCCTTGACCGTTTTCTAATGTTTTCTCACCAAAGCCTAAAACATATATGTTGCTATTCTATTATCGTCAGCTGTCATGGACATATATGTTGTTGTTCTATTATCGTCAGTTGTCATCGTCAGTTGCACAAGCGATATAGAAGCCTATATAAAAACTATGTACAACTTTACTGTTACTAATTGTCATACACTGTGATAACTGAATTATTGATTGCCATTTTGTATATGTTTAAACATAGGAATCCTTTACAAATACTACCTGGTTATCTATTTGTTGATTAATATAAGACATGTTCATCTCTGGATTTTTTTTAAACCACGAGTCACATTCTTTTTGTTATAAACATCATTTAGCATCACTCATTTATCATACTAACTAATACAACAGCGTCGTTTGCTTTCTACATGTCAGTAAAAACTATTTGATTTCTGCTTTCTTTTATTTGAATTTTGGATCTATCATTGCATTATGATTATAGTAGGATACTCATCAGTAAATGGGTCGATTATAGAAATACACAGATTACGAATCATATAAAAGAAGTGGATGACCTATGGGACCAACTGTAATATGGAAGCCTACGAATATACGTGCAGCATGATGTCATGATATTAATGCTGATGAAAATTTTAATTTTCTTTGCTTTTCACATGATACTGCACATCTTAATGGAATTATAGCTATTACTTAGTATTGATATGTTAGGGAGTGGCAACAAGGGTAGATTGTTATTTTATATTGGTTGTGTTTTTTGAAGCAAAGAGTACATATCATATTCAGATGGTGTTACATGATCTGTTAGAGGATACAATTCATTGGTTCTATTTAAGATGCGGAAACAAATTTTAACAATGTTCATTTACAACACTATGTACGAAATACAAATTCAATAAATAGTTAATTAACAATATGTCATGTTTGGTTTAATGCTCTTTAACTTCAACTTTTATCATTTTAGTTGGATATGTTTTCTTCGTCCTTTTGTTGAAATTAGAAAACGTAACGTAGGTGGTAAAAGTGTAGGCACATAAATGCAGCTTCGACGGCTATATGTTGTTTGTATTATATTTTTGATTAACGAAATAAATTCAAACAGTTTAGTTTGACAATGCTTTGAGTTGACGCTAAATGAGTATGAAATTGAAAGAATTGAAGAAAATGTTGTATTTATTATATTTGCTGTTTATTAGTTTTTTGATTACACACAAGATGACGATATTGTACAAGCCTTTATATGCAGGAAGAACAAAGAAAACATTTGTAATAGGCTGCTGGTTGGCTCAAAACAATACAACCCGCATTTTGTAACTATCGATATATATAAGTTATACCATATATTCTCAAACTATCATATTTCACTTAACGAAAACAAGGTGAAAGGAGTTTCTTTCATGCTGCTAGGATGTTGGTATTATCTTTATAGACAATAGTTATAAGTTACCATCTTCACAAAATCATTCTGTAATATTTATTACGTAAAAGTTAAAGACGTGAACAAAACTCTGCTGACGTTAACGTAACTCTATTGCTTCCCATTTCAAAATAACACGTTCCAATGCCTCCCCTTTTCAGTTTATCCAGTATATGCGAAGCATGGGCCTATGAATAACACAATAACACAATGTTGTCTATTTCCATCCAAGTTATAGTATTCCTACATGTTCACTTTATCCATTGATTTTTATATGACATGAATGTAAGTTCGAATCTGAGTCGATATGTTGACCGCGTTTTTCTTTTTGTTGACTCTGTGTTTTTAGATTTTTGAGCGAATCAAGAGTTCTTCAATATACATAATTGGGAAATACATTGATTCTGTGTTTAAGATAAAATAATTGAATGTTATATAGTGAAGTGATTGTTCCACAAGCCTATTAATCAACATGTTTCACTAACTAATACACACATACATATTTCTATTTACTTAATAATTTGAGTCCGATCCATGTTTTAGGTGCAGATATCTTCCATGATCTGACAGGACTGATGAAGATCGCACCCTCTTAGTCTTTGCCCAAGCACTTCTTGGAACCATTTTTTAAGGTATTTGATAAAACTTTGCCCAAGTATGTACATAATAAAGTTATTCTTTGTTCTTACTTTCATAGATAACTACGAGGCAAAATAAATTTACTAAATGCTTATACTTGCTCATATTATTTTTTCATAGCTATGGTCTTTTTAGCATATATGTATGAGCAAATATGTAGGAATCACGATCCTTCGAATGTCGTTAACTATAGCTTAAACCTTCTCATGACAGGTGAACATTATTCAAGACAGTCACTATCAATGATTTAGATATATTAGCTAGATGCCGGTAGAGTAGCACAAGAACATTAAACCTTATCTCGATTTGATATTGAACTATGCAAAGAAAAAAAGCAATCTAACTGGGTTTGAAAAGCAGAAGATCGATGATATTACTAAATCATGTACAAAATTGTTTGCATAATTGGATGTATGGATATTACTAAAATATTGGTTATTTTGAAAAATTACTAATATATGGATTATAAATGAGATTAATCTTTGTATATGGTGAGGTTTAGAGATAACAAGTTGAAAGCTGTGCCAATATAATTTTGTTCCTCTATCTTATTTTTAGGAAATGTCTAAAAGTTGAGAACAAGTTAGTGGGTCGTATATCAAATTTCTTGAAAGAGGTTTCATTGTTACAGGTACTATATCATTAAATATCAGTAAACATACTCTTTATGTGATACACGAAAAAACAAAAGTTTCATGCACTCAATGCTGATATCTATGCTAAGTACCGTTCAAGGATTTTAATGATAAGATTGGGTATGCTTCCCGTCATCTTATGTTTAAATCCCTTGCTGCTGATTGCAATGACACCATCTTCTCTCTTTGATAGATCAGTCACTGGACAGCAGAAATAAGCCTATGTCGACAACTAAGCTGATCCACAATTAGAGACAACCGAAAGCCTCCATAACCTGTACTATTCAACGACTATAATCATTGAGCACAAAATATCTTTCATGCAAACTTATGAATTTTAATTTCATGAGAAGGGATTACAAACTTACAATGGCCTACAAAAACAAAAAGCATTATCATAATTAAAATTCTTAACATCGTCAAGATATATACTGCAGGAGGTATTGAATTTTAGCATATGAGAACAGTAACCAGAGCCTAGAATACGAGCATACAACCATAATTATACTTGCTCTCAACTGAAAAATTAGGAAAGGAAGATATATATGAATCTTGCAATAAAAAGCATTAAGCTGATTATGTTCCTTTTTATTCCTTCTTCTACTATAAAGAAAACTAACTAATTTTACTTTATTTCCTAACTGGAGGGTAGACTGTTATGTTACATATTATAATAATGTTCATGGGCACACAACTCTCCATCATGCATTGCTTTAATTAGCATGTACAGTTTGTTAGACAAAACTATTGTTAAGTCTGTTACCACACAAGCCATACTAGCTCTAATTGTTTTGCTAATTAGGAGTTTGGTTATGCAGGCAGTCCCTCTCTGTACGGTAGGTGTGTTTCTTGGCACACAAAGCTGATAATTTCTAGGTCTACAGGACCAGCGATAGAGGGTTTACAAGTCCACGATATACGGATCGAAGTACGTATATCTTTCATCTTTTTCATGCTTTTATCCATTCCGAACATGCCTGTGGTTGCTGACTGTATGCATGACAGTTTTACTCTATGTTCCTTACACTCCTTTCGAACTCCGCCTACTTTATGGTGTTGATGCAAACTAGATGAGCGTTGCATAGGTTGTTGTTTATTTGTCGCACAACAATGGAAGACTGGATATTTGATTTTGCTGTCATACATTAGCATATTGCACACACGTTCATGTCAGCAATCAGTACGCATGCTTTTCATACCATCTTTGTACACAATGATCTACCGTTTACAGCTACATTAATGTTTCTTCACGTTATGCATGCTGTCTTATTGATGTTGCTCTGTCTGTCCTCAGCCTTCATTAATTTATATGCCCAGATATGCAAGTCTGCTAGAGCAAGTTGCAGGCTGCTACTGAAATGGAAACGGGCAAAAAAATATCATGCAACCAGATGGATGATTTGCAGCCAATGCTGTCATAATTTCGTTGATATGTCCCTGCATAATTTATCCGACTTTCTTTGTCGACAACATGAGGAGAAGCTATTGCATTCATTTCAATCAACCGATCATACCAACGGCAGAGTTAGTACCCTTTTACTACTCTTTTTTTTTTGGTCTGACAATGCATACTGTACTCGACCATTTATGAATTGCTGTATTCTGTTTGCAGTCTTTCGGCTAAATCGCTATAACAGACTAAAAAAACTTAGGCACAAAAAAATGGGGACAACATCTATGGGTAAGACTGATTATTCTTCATCTACTATGGGACATTGACAAAGCACTGAACGTCTGTTGTACAAGTTGTCCGTTGTAGGTTATTTCGTGTCTTCAATGTTCTTAGCATTGCTATATGTTATTGTAGGAAAAACGGGGTGTCGCACCGACTCATTGCCAGCACCATTTGACTTAGCTGAACGTGGGAGTGGTATGCCTCTGTCTGCTGCATCGCAGTCTACCCGCCTTTCTGCAGTTGGGAATTACGGGCGGCGTACGTAACTTACAATAAATTGGTTAATATAAAATGCATTGACTGTTCAAACAGTTTCAACATTTTTTTGCTAAATATGCAGGTAGAATGTTTTCTGCACACAGTTTTGGCCCACCTACATGTGCACGTTCATACTGTGGAGCATTGCTATGGTTTGAAGAAATGGTAAAAAAGGAGAGTACAAATTTAAATCCAAAATTTTCAATATGTTGTAAGAAGGGAAAGGTTCAGCTTCCGTCCTACCAGCCAGCCCCCGATTATTTAATGGACCTTCTGGACTATAATGGAGGATCTGTCTCTAAAGAATTTCGACGACATATATGGCTTTATAATTCTATTTTTTCTTCTACCTCAATGGGTGGGAATGTTGATAACTTCATCAACAACAGTCGTGGTCCGTATGTTTTCAGATTGAATGGTCAAAACCACAATCGAATTGGCTCGCTTCTTCCGACGATGGGTAAACCAAAATTTGCTCAATTATATTTCTATGACACAAGTAATGAAGTCAATAATCGGGTTTCGTCGTGTGGTGAAAGTGTGGCGCAAAATTTAGATGTGGGTATTGTGAACAATCTAATATGCATGTTCAACCAATGTAGTGAGTTGGCCAAAGTGTTTACAATGGCTAGAGAAAGGTTTCATGCGTTGGAATACTAGCCTATCACTGTCAGACTGTTGGAGAGGCGTTATAAGGATGGACGTAAGTACAATTTACAAACTTCGTCCGAGATTGCAGCATTGGTTGATAACTCAAATGCTGATTCGTGTGGCTTTCGTGATATTGTGATTGAAGGTAGGAATGGGGTACTGAAAAGGATTAGTGAAAAGCACCCTTCTTTTATGTCTACGCAATATTCGCTTTTGTTTCCTTATGGTGAGAATGGTTTCGGGTGTGATATACAATATAGAGAATTTTATGTACATCCAGAAACTAAAAGAACGACCGTAACAATGCGAGAATATTACGCCTATGTAATTCAGCGAAGATTAGAAGATGGCTCCGTTCCGTTGTGGGGTGGTAGGCTTTTCCATCAGTTCATTGTGGACAGTTACACATGTATTGAAGAAGACAGACTATCGTGGGTAAAGAGTAACCAAAATACATTACGATGTGAACTGTACAAGGTTCTGCATGATGCTATTACGGCTAGTGACACAAGTGCACGTGCGATAGGAAGAAAAATTGTTCTACCCTCCTCTTTCACAGGAGGCCTTAGGTTCATGGTGCAAAACTACCAAGACGCTATGGCCATTTGTCGTTGGGCGGGATCACTAGACTTTTTTGTAACTTTTACGTGCAACCCAAAGTGGTCTGAGATTAAAATGGCTTTGCTCAACATTCCCAGTCAGAAAGCTGAGGATATACCGGATATTGTTTCCCGTCTTTTCCACATGAAGCTTATGGAGCTACTACGCAACATAAGGATAGAATGTCATTTTGGTAAAGTCAAAGCACATAAGTTTCACAAATTCTTACTATTTTCACACGTTTTTTACGTGAGCTTTCGCTGACTTAGCTTATATTTTGTTTCTTATTCCCCCAGTTGTTTACACAATTGAATTTCAGAAAAGGGGACTACTGCATGCTCACATTCTTATATTTCTGTTTGGCGATCAGAGGCCAACGACTGTTGGTCAAGTTGATGCAATGATTAGTGCTGAGATACCAAACAGACATGCGAATCTGTTTGCTTATCAGTCAGTGTGTCAGTACATGATTCACGGTCCATGCGGTTACGAAAATCCTAGATGTGCCTGCATGGTGGAAGGTTGTTGCTCCAAGCATTATCCTAAACAGTACAGGAGTGAAACCAGTTTTGACAAATTTGGATTTCCTATGTACAGATGATGCAATAATGGGTTGTCAACCGAGACGTCAAATGGGTTCGTGCAGGACAACGGTTGGGTTATACCCCATAATGTTGATTTAGTTGTCAAATATCAAACACATATCAATGTAGAGATTTGCAATAGAGCACGGTCTGTCAAATACCTGTTTAAGTACATCAACAAGGGGCACGATAGAGCAACTGTTGTTATTGAAGATAGTGTAAACAAAGAATGCACGTTTGTTCAGGAGGTTGATGAAGTAAAAAAATATTTGGACTGCAGATATATTTCAGCTTCAAAAGCATCGTGGCGAATTTTTGAGTTTGATGTTCCGTACCACACTCCAGCGGTAGAGAGGTTAATGTTTCATTTGCCAGGGGAGAAAACTGTGTATTTTGATGAAACAGAACCGTTGAATGACGAACAAGGGGGGCATAATCTATGCAAAACTATGTTCACTTAGTGGTTGCAGACTAACAGAATGTGTCACGCAGCTCGCCAACTTACTTATATCGATTTTCCAACTAAGTGGGTATGGGATAAGTCTACTAAGGAGTAGAGGATGAGGCAAAAAGGAGAGTGTATAGGTCAGATATATTATGCACATCCTACGTCAGGTGAGAGGTTTTATATGCGTTTGCTTTTAAATATTGTTCATGGCCCTACATGTTACGAAGACATTAGAACTGTAAATGGTGTTGTTTTCAACACCTTCAAAGACGCATGCCTTACACGGGGTTTTTTTAGATGATGACAACGAGTGGATGAGGCATTGACCGAAGCTGCCTCATGGGCTTCTCCAAACTGTATGCGAGAAATGTTTGCAACATTGTTGTGTTTTTGTGAGGTTTCAAATGCGAAGCAACTGTGGTATAAACATTGGCAGAAGTGTAGCGAGGATATGGAATGGAGATACGTATGCAGTAACGATTGTGGGTCTCGAGAGATGTCTTCGAATAAGGTCAGATCAGAAGCATAATTGCTTTAGAAAAGATTATGCTCAGAAATAATAGATCGGTAGCCGAGTTTTGGTCCATTACCGAAGTCGACCTTGGAAATTTTCATTCGCTGGGTAACACTCTTCTACACGACGAGGTGGACTATGACTGTGATTTGTTACGCATGGAAGCGCAACAGTCAGTGCCGCTACTAAATTCGAGCAGAGAATGGTTTTTGATGCTATAGTTTACTCTGTTCATAACTGTAGAGGAGGCTTTTACTTTGTCTACGAAAGTGGAGGAACTGGGAAGACGTTTTTATGGAATACTTTAGCCTGCACTATGCGAGCATAAAGTAGAATTGTATTGGCGATAGCATCTTTTGGCATTGCATCGCTTTTACTTCCCGAAGGACGAACTGCACATTCAAAGTTCAAAATTCCTATGAACCTCGATGACATATCAACCTGC
Organism: Allium cepa; assembly: GCA_030765085.1. Lineage (NCBI taxonomy): Eukaryota > Viridiplantae > Streptophyta > Magnoliopsida > Asparagales > Amaryllidaceae > Allium > Allium cepa. The sequence continues at coordinate 1,025,246,659 of CM060928.1, read as the reverse complement.
AATATCTCCAAGCAGTCGTGTTTGCCGATTTTCTTAGACGTACGGATTTGATTATTTGGGATGAGGCTCCTATGGTTCACCAAAATGCACTTGAGGCGTTTGAGAAGTCATTGTCAGATATAACTTCTTCCGGCTCGTAATGAAGTTGGTCAAATATATGGAGGAAAGATAGTTGTACTGGGTGGAGATTTCAGGCGGACACTACCCGTTGTTCGTAAAGGCACTAGAGAGATGATTGTACGCTCCGCTATAAGTTTTTCGCCACTGTGGAAACGCTGTAAAATGTTCACTCTAACAATAACATGAGATTGAAAAATAACAACTTATCAACCGATGAAAAATCAAAACTGTCGTCGTTTTCTTACTGGAATTAAATGTCGGCGAAGGGAAGGTGAGGTCTGTGTTCTCAGATGTGGGCGAAGAACCTACATGGATTCAGATACCTGATGAATATATTATACCGAAATCAGATAATTCCATTCATATAATTGTGGAAATGACGTATCCTGATATGGATACGAATGTATTAAAAAATATCTTATTTCCAAGAAAGGTGTATTCTGACTCCAACGAACGATTGCGTTAAAGAAATTAATTTATATGCAATAGATCTTATAAGTGGTGCCACACAAACTTATTACAGCGCAGATTCAACCAGCCCTGTGTCTGACACAATCGAAGAACATCATCTTCTTTATCCTCCTGAATTTTTAAACACGTTAAAACTTTCAGGCCTGCCAAATCATGAGTTACGTTTAAAGGTGGGTGTGCCAATAATGTTGATTAGGAATCTTAACCAAGGTCTAGGCTTATGCAATGGAACGAGATTAATTGTTGCGCAACTGTCGAAGAAGGTTATTGAAGGTGAGATCGTAACGGGAAAGAATGTGGGTAGGAAAGTATTGATTCCGAGAATAGTTTTAATATCCGATGACATGAAATGGCCAATTGTCATGCGTCAACGTCAATTCCCTATTAAATTTTGTTTTGCAATGAGAATTAACAAAAGTTAGGGACAAACTTTGGAACAGGTTGGAAATTATTTGCCAAGGCCAGTTTTTACACATGGACAGCTGTATGTAGCACTGTTTAGAACAACTTCCATGTCTGGGCTGAAGATATTGCTTAGGACTTCTAAACTGGGTTTTGAAAATTACACACAGAACGTTGTATATAAGGAAGTCTTCAGAAACATTTCTGGTATGAATTTTTTTTCATCCGTCATTTGTAATCTTAAAGTGCCGTTTTAAAGACCACATACACCTGATGTGAGCTGACTTTCACAGTGTTTCAAATTTAATAGGTATGGAAGGAGCAGACGAATCAGATGATGATTTCTATCCGACGTTGCATAATTCTGAGTTAGGTATAAGGTAATTTGGGTACAAACAACAGTTTAATCGACAATTTGAGATCCATATGTTGTTTACTGTGTACCTCTGTTGCATTATTCATCGCATTATTTTGATGCACGTGCACCTACATAACTTCTTACCTTCGTGAGTATGTAATTGTTAAATGCAGATGCTCTAGCAATTTCAATTCAGTTGTTTGTTTTCCCTCTAACTTCCTGATATCAACTTGCATGTTAATTTTGCGGAAAATACAATGTGAACAAATTGTGCAATTTTAACACAGTTGGTATCAAATATTTCAGACTATTACTCTAACCTTTTGCTGCATTAGGTATGATTTGTCGATTTTGTATGGCCTTCAGAGCGAACTGAATCTGAAGATGGTTGAAGGAGATGGACGCAAGCATACCTTCTACAGTGCTCATTTGAACTCTAATCCTGCAGCAAATAGCACATTTCAGTTATACTGCATATCCATCGGTATTACTGCACTTTGTGTCCTCCCAGTGTCTACCACTGCTCTTTTTATTACGTAAGCTTCGTTCGTATCTTCTACGTCAATGCGACAATATTTTAACTACGGGATGTTTTTGGACTGCTCTGACGTAGTTCTCTGAGTTTTTTGCTGCCTCTTTTCCTCTGCTGTCTATGTCAGTTTTGTACTTGCTATTATGTGCTATTCAATTAACGTACAGATCATGTTGTCCGCTGTCTCAAGTGGTAATTTTACTACAAATATAAAGGTTTTGCAAGTTAAGCCGATGACATTGAACATTTTATGTATCTGCCTTTTCTGCTGTAAGGTTTGTGCAATTTTTTTCAGCAATTTTGGATGGCCATACGGTCTACGTAACTAATTATAACTAAATAAAGAATTTTACTGCACACCAATATCGTGTTTGTTAACACATAATTTTTTTGGATTTGATCAGATGTATGTCATCTTGCGGCTGTTGATTTATAGTACATACTAATAGACTGCCCGCTATATATAAGCACTACATATTCAATGGTACTATCCGTTTAATACAGTAACAGGTACTAGCATAGCATTATTTTATCTGTCATAAGTGACTGTATGAAAATGATGTAGCATAGCATGTTTGTTTCATATGCACCAAATATATGGGACATATCAAACACATTTTTAGACCTGTCAGTTCTCTGTCTTTGCTGGATTTACAAAAAACAAGTGACGTATGTGTATAGAAGTTTTTCAAATATGTATATGAATGATTTCTTCATGAATATGGACCTGAACTTTTACACCTTTTTTTCTTTTTATTTTTAAAATATTCTACCAATGTTTTAATTTTCAATTTATTGGACTGTTAATAAAATGAGGTTTGTTAAACTGTGTACATAATGCATATAACCAACTGTACAAAAACTGATGCTGAATAGATTGTACAAAACATGATGCGCAAGAGTACAACATTATTTCGAGCCATATGCAGTACGTTTAAATGCCTTACCTGTGTTAATACTCTTTTCCACATTATACAAATTAACTTTCACTCTGCTACACTTTGCACGAATCATTAACATTGCAAATCATAAATACTTACTTCATCATATGTAATTTTTTTTTAAAGGATATCTCCAGCTGAAATGCATGTATATAATGTTAGGCATTTAGCCTTGAACAAATATAGGTGGAAACTGTGAATTTATTTCTTATTAACTAAGAACTAAATAATAGAAAAAGTTACCTAACTGCTAGCAAATCTGCCAAAAATACTTGGTGTTGTAAATCCTTGTTCTTAGTACCAATGAAATGATTGGTGCACAACATGGGATAGGTAACCGTAAGTAACCGAGTCACATTGCCTTACTATACAATCGCTGTGCAAACCTTTTTTAGTATACCAAATTATTCAACTACTCAGGTTGTATTAATGGTGCACGCACGTAGTTAAGGTCAAATTCAACCTCATCGTATATTAGCACTTAATTTTTTTATGTGGCTGTGTACAACATTAACTGATTATTCTTTTTTAAACACCACTTCTTAACTAATACTTTTTCAATACAAATGTTGCACGACATAACGCAAACCATGGATTAAAATCCAACATTTATATACCGAATTAAATTAACTAAACACACATTTGTACTGATTTGGTGTATGTTTGTGCTGACGGGAACAAATATTCTATAAGCATATGTATTTCAGCGTTCGAGATGACAACACAAACAACTGTGTTTTATTTACTTTGAACGTGTGGGCCATACCCAATATCAGTAGGATATTAGTTTAAACTAATTAGCAGTTACCGCATAAAGTGGGACGACGTGAACCATCATACCAGCGGTTTACCCAAGTTCTTTTGGAGCACAGTTTCTTATGATGGTTTGAACTCTTCCTTCTACCTGACATAGAATTCCAAAAAAAGTTCTACCATTCTTCTCAACTAGTTTTCTACAATTTCCGCAAACAGCCTGTTGCTGTCAGAAGTGATGTTTGGTACAAACTGGAATACCGTTCGTGTCCGGGTGGCTAGGCTATGGAAATTGATCGGTTAGCAAATGAATGAAGTTTACATGTTAAACATGCAGCTTATCGACAACGAGGTATGTTACTGTCTACTGTTACTACTCTGTCGCTTAGTGTGCTTCCTTTTTAGTACCCCTCCCCTACCTCGGCTAATATCCGTCAGATTGAGTGAATGCGTTTTAGGCGTCCCATGCACTGTGAGTGGTTTTAACTTTGATTATACTTCACGTTGGTCCACAATACCGCTGCGCCTACTCCACACTTATGCACTGGTAGTAGTTCGTATTCTTCCATGTACATCCATTTCTCTCCTGCACTTGCATTTTCCACTTTGACTGTTTGTACTGCACAATTAGTATATAGGTGCAAATTTTTTATTTCGCAAGATTTTTGTACCCATTTCTCAGGATTGCTGTGGAATGTGACAGGGAAATGAGAAGGTTGGCACGGTTCGAAAGCATATGCTGCGTCAGTACGAAGACGTGTTCGAAGAACCTTCGGTGTATGACGTAACATGGTTCAACATTCAAAACGCCGAAGCAACGTACAAAACAGTACATGACGAATGGATAATAGTTCTACGAACAGATACCCGAGCAGTGAAGGTGGAAGATGTTATGGATAGAATACCTCGGTATAAGTTTGCCTTTGCTGATGAAAGCACGCTTCTAACCCGACTATGTCTTATAGATAATCTTACGGGTACTCTTTCTCCCCACCGTAAATATCATCAGTCCCCGTTATTTAATCCATGCACACTTGTGTTGTTGATTTGTGGCTTATTACAAATTTGGGTGGTCTGTTACGGGCTGTGACTAATGTAGTTCCTATAACTTTTAAAAATGGTACACAAACGCTAAAATGAGAGTTGCACGTGGAAAGCAATAGGTGGCGCCATTTCATTTTTTTGCTTAACCGAAGTCTACCAAACACTATACTAATCTTATTTATCACACAGTGGGAATACAAGTGTCGTATCGCTTTGGGCGAGCCAAAGAGATTTACTTGACCAATCTGTGGTAGACAAGTTTAAGAATTCGCCTACCGTTGTTGTCAACTCCCTGACAGTCGCTACCTACAGCCGTAGGCTTATGATCTCTGTACTAACCTATCCCCGCCACAAAACAATTGCCCTCTAACTTATATTTCTCTTTGTCAGGTGCATTTACTTTCAGCTCGACTAAAGCAACAAAAATATATCTAGACATCGATTTGCCTGAACTAGATGTCATTAAGACCAGGTATTAATTTTTAACATGCTCTGCATCTGTTTGACGGATTCATTTCATATGCCTCTATTACTTGACCTGCACAGATCGAACCAACATGCTGGAAAAAAGATTGAGTACATAGACCACTCCTCTAGTGGCCGTTCTACTGAACTAGAAAGAATAGACACCACACTCGCCCAGCTGTTGAATGAGGACTGCTGATTGTCGGGTACATTGCTCTTGCACGTAACGCACGCATAATCATAAACTTTGGTCACCACCGACCGTCCCTTTCATTGATTGCACATAGTTCTTTTATCCCTGTCAATTATGTTCTGTTTGAATTCTGGGCATGCACCAGTTTTCCTATCACTGCACATAACATCTGTTTCCATCCAAATCTTGATGCTTATCTTTTACATGCAATTGTTTTGTTGCACGGCAGTAACGTTGTCGTTGCAATACTTTTATATCCTATTTTCGTTAATTTGTGTATTTGTCTGTATTGCATTTGTACTTCTAGTTTGTTAAATACAATATTTATACCAATCTTTTTGTACATATTACAGTTTTGATTGGAAAAAAGGTACTCACGTAAGTTTACATATTTCTAGGTGTGTTGGAAATAATAAACGTCCCATTTATGCGATGATTTTTTTTTCGACTGTGCCTGCGAATTTTTAACCATTACTAAATTAAACGACATACCCTTCGCCACCTTTTTCTTGCTCAAGAAAAAGCATTACTGCTGGGATGAAATAAGTTAAATAATATTTTGAAAAGTTCTACCTGAAGAAGTTTACACTTATTGTTTAACGAAATTAGCTCCGTGCATTACACGCTTGCAAAACGTCTTCATTTCAGTTGATCGTGCTTAGATAAACAGTTATGTAAATGTAGCTATAAATATATGCCAACAACACTTTTGTTCAGGGTAAAATATATGTCGTGCTAGCAACCATTATGCCGTTGAAAAGTTCTTCCTAGAGCTATCTTTCATGCGCGGTCTGCAAGTCTACAACTCACTTTGATGGCACCAAATATTTCTGCTCCGGATGCCATTGAATGGTAGCCCATCCCGTAAACATGTACCGTTTGTCGGATTCTTTGTTCTGCAATTTTCCTTTTTTTATTGAAATAAAAAAATAAGTACGACTACTAAAAACATGTTTGTTACGTACCGTTTAAATGTTGACATATTGGACTCCTCTACATCTATTACTATCACCACTTTTGACAAGGAGGCGGAATGGCTACTTGGAAATAAGGTTGATGACATGCTTGTCGTACTTAACTCGGTAAGATAACGTAATTATGCATTTTATTTTGCAGTTTCTATAACTATGCACGTTGTAATCAAAAGTGAATGTATGTGGATGTAAGTTTATGATATTATTGTCTCATTGCTTACGTTGGAGCAGTCATCTTTGGTCATGCTCTTTTTACATGGTTAACTGCACCAACTGCCTGCACGTACTGCTTAGTATGGGTTGTAAATAATATTAACTAGATGGACAACAACCGTACTGTTATATCACTATGGGTTTCAACCTGTTCCTTAAGATGTATGTAGTCCAATTTCGTTTAAATATGTGACCATTATTTCCCACGCAAATGCTGAACCGTATCGTTAGATAATGCTATCCACTGTCTACCAATTTTGTGGACGAGAAGTTCTGGCCATCATGAATTGTTGCTTCCCCATGCTTTACGGCATACCACTACTCACCCACAGTAATTTACTCATCTTGGAACGTCTACGTGCTAGACAACCTATCTACACGCTAGCAAGTACAAGTTCTGAACGCACAACTATGTGAATATTTACTGTTTAAACAACTTTTATACATCTTTTCTCTTTCCTTTTCAAACTGTACTACCTCATTTATATTGTTTTTTCTGCCCTATTCATTATTGTCCAGGTAAGCATGGCATCATCCACGGTTACAGTAGGTTACTCTGCTTCACTTTTTTATACCATCTATATTATAAAACCAAACGCATGTACACTACTATGCATTGAACACTGCCGACTTAACGTTAGTAACGGCATGCTACACCCACTATGGTTTAAAACAATGTTTCATGCTGCAAGAGAATGGGGTCCAAAAAATTGAGAAGATTTTTCCGCAACCTCTCGGGGACCGAAGCAATGTTCGAATTCAGACCAAATAATTATGAAATGAATAATCCAGATGCTTACCTCACTGCCAGAAAAATCACAAAAAACATATCTGCGACTGAGACGGTTTGTTCTCAACTATGATTATACACTAAACTAGAATTTACATACTTAATTTCTTGCTTACTGACGTTTTCCTCTATTTTGGAACACTTGAAAATTACAGCTCACTCCACCTAGAGATCAAAGTTCTAATTTAGTTTCTCCTTCGATAATGGATAAGCAGGAGACACCGCCGGACGTAGATATGAAAGGGAAGAAACGTATCGATCAGGTTTGATATACAATTATTACAATTATTTTTCTGTCCAACTGGTATCACAGAAAGGACGTTCATTTGTTTTGCTAGGACGACGATGGTATCATTCATCCAGTCATGCATACTTCTAACCCACCAGTCACCAGAAAGACAATGCGAAGAGGAATTGTAATTCAGGTGCAGTTTTTTAACCTTTTTTTCACCACTTCATATTGACAGTACTTAGTTCTACTAATTTTTTCTTTCTTTCTACAAAGTAGTATGATTACCGACAATTATTATATCTCACACACAACGCTTAATTGATCCTCCTACGGTGCTTTCTTCGATCGGTTCACATCGCACATATTTGTCCATATCAAGGGTTGCTGTAACGTCGCGGATTTTGCCCGCTCGAAAATCGACATCCATACTTCAAATCGTATTCGAGTGCCATAGATTCGACCGTTCAAATCCGATTCACTGGAGCTTATAACAACATTAAGTAAATAACACAGCGGAATAAAAGAATAATACATTGATATACAGCTTTAATACAATATCTGATACAACAGATGATCCAATAGATATCAATATACATCAGAGATATGATACAATAAATAGCAGCGGAAAAGAAAATAGATGACAACATCTAGCAGAGGAACAAAATAACTCCAAGATAGTCTTCAAGGAAGAACTCCAAAACTACAACTCCATTTCCAAGAACCAATCCAGCAATAGCTCGAACTCCCAATAACGATGCACCAAGCTCAGCAAGACTGGTGTGGTCCAAAGACTGAACTAACTCCAGATAATCCACTATATCTAACTATCTGAAAACCCAACTCTAGACTGCTCGTGTAGAAATATAATGAGCACCCAGAGTTTAGGAAAGAAACAATAAACTCCGGATCAGTCGTGGGACTGGTGTGAGCAACAAAAACAGTTTATCTTTTAAAACATTCAACAAAAGATTTTCAAAGTCAATTCGCAATGTTTTTTTAAAATGAGACTACCATAAGGCCTCCCGCACACACACACAATGCAAACGCAGAATCGGAGGAGATTTCTCCTTATGATAGTCAAAGATGCTTGATACGCATTAAAAGAAACATTTGATATTATACTAGTGCATAGTGTAGGAAAAATTCATTTCGAAAGTAGAATATAAATCTTAGCCAACATACGACCATTATCGTATGCCTACTATAGCTACCATCTAAACAGTGGTGACCACCATAAGTAAATGGCAGGTTCTACAACTAAAACCGTACAGGGTTTCGTATTGGGAATTGGATTTCCAACAAATGGTCAGGCCAAGGAACTTCCCATTGCCACATGAGAACGCCTCTGGAAGGACGTCCCCGAGAACCAAACCGGATCTCTGCCAACACAAGGTCGGGTTACCCCTAACTGGGTAACAACTGACACGAGTATGCCATCCCCCGGTCCTTTGGGACCTTTAACCGAGCGCTCGTAATCAATTCACACAATCATAAAGTGTTTTCAACATGAGTAAGTATCTGGGCTCCATACCATGATACCACCCTTTTCCAGAAGGAAATGCACATACCCTAAAGGGCGCTACCCCTCGTAACCTTGCCGCATCTTTCCTGTTTTGACCATTTTCGAGGTGTGAGGCTCGACGAAGTCACGTCGACAAAAACATACTTTATACAAAAGCTAAGCTTTGGGTCAACAAATGATCATAGAAATGATCACCAAGGTAGACGATCAAACAAATGATCCTATCACAAATAATAAACACAATGATCATTTCACAACAACACTCAGTATGTCACATTACCAAATTGGGAGTATATTGTTGTAACCTTCAACTACATAACCTCTGAGCTCGTACGTCTCAGAGAAGGGTGTTAAGCTAAGAGAATAAATTCTCCGCCACCAACAGAAATATATTTGAAAGAAATCAGCTTTATATCTCAATTTGTAATGTCAGACATACAATCCATACAAGTCTGTTCCGGGATCGAACAGAACCGAAGGCACTTACAGAGAAGTCCTTGCAATCCGGATATTCACAATCCCGATCGGATTTCCCATCACTTAGGGAGTCTCTATACCGGCGCGACTCGGTGCAGAAACAATCGATAGGTCATCCTATCGCTCTCACAAATACCTGGTCTTCAACACCGGTCTTCAAATGCTATCCACAACGTCGAATCACATATTCGGAATGGGTTATACGACACAAAGGTCCTTTCCGGCTAAACCGAATAGTGAGCAAAATCATTTAAAACATATGGATATGGGATTTCAATTAAGTCACAACTTAATAATTCAAAACTTTCTTTTCAAATGGTTTAAACCGATTACCATTTCAAATCTCTTAAACAAAAAGATTCATTTTCACAACCTTTAACGGTTTAAACAATTTTCACATTTTAATCTTTTAAACAAAAGATTCATTCACAGATTTTCCAAATCAATTTTCATTTCAATTTGATTAACTCGTTAAATCTTTAAATCAAAGATTTAACTTATAGCCTTCAAAACAATTTCATTTCAATTTGATTTAAACAAATCATCAATTTAAATCTGTTAAAAATAAACAGATTTAATTCATAGCTTTCAAAAAGAATTCATTCATAACTTAGGAAAATCATTTCTTTATTCAATCTTGAAATTCCCCTAATTAACTGGAATCTTAGTTCTTATCTAAAAGTGTTTATCATTTGAAAACAACAGTTTTCATTTTGGAAATCTGATTCATTTATACGAGTTGAAATCCTTGGGTTAAATTCAAATTCCCAAAACCATACCTTTAAAATGGTTTAAATTCATACAAACATGTTTATAATATTTTTAACCATAATTTCCAATCATCGAATTCAATTCCAAATATCGAATTCAAATTTAAATTGAATTATTTAAATTTCAAAACTTAATCAAGTAAATTAAAATAAATTTTAACTTGAAATTTCATTCCAAAAGCTTTTCACATTTATTCCGATTCCATTTCCAAAACATTTGAATTTAAATATTCAACTTTAAAAATCATTTTAAAATCATTTTAAAATCTGTGACTTAATCGATTTCCTCGTGAAATCCATAATTGTGTGTGTATGGTGTGGTCCAGGGGTTTTTAACACAAAAGTGCAACATCATTCACAAATCACAGATATATAAATGAATTATATCACAGATGATTAATTACATTCATACCAGAAAAATAAATTACAGATCACAACATAAATCAGAATATATCACTAAGTACCACATATCAGGGATATCAAGCAATTCGACGACCAGTAAAATTCAACCATCCATAAATAGGGTCAATTTAAGTATCTGATGGGTTTAAATCAGATTAATTTCTATGAATAATTTGCTAGTTATCGTAAATTAACAATCAATTAATTACGAAATATTTAATAAATTATCCTTTAATTAATCATTAGTCTTGCTTAATCACAATTATTCATTAATCCTTAATTGTTATAATAAGTGATTAACCCAAATCAATTACATTAATTAATTAACCTTTAAAACATAAATTAATTATCATTAATTACTTTCATTAAGATTAAAGAGACAAACCATTTATTTCAATTAATCATTAAATTATCATTTAAACTTAATTGCATAAACCTTTTAAATACATGTTAAATCAAAGTTTAAACTGTTAATCATATATTAAAAGTATTCACCAAAATTTTCCGAGTAAAACACAGATATCTCGAGACACAAACATCCAAACTTTGCGAGCAAAACCCAGCATAACCCCTTCTTCCTTTCTTTCTTTTAAACTTCAGTGGTTTTAAATCTTTTAAAACTGTTACCATACGTTCAACATTACTCATGGCATTCTTGAGTAACCCTTAACCCACCTTTCTTCTCGATGGAAAACAGGAAGAATTTCCTCTTCCCACTTACAACTTCAACAGACACAAACCCCCCCCCCCCACGCGTGCACGTGTACACGCGATCAGAGCGACTCCGATCGTTGTCGCCGATCCCTACCAGTCACCCATGATCCACTCACCTCGCCAAATCACCCAGATCCCTTAACTTCGCCCTAGGTCAAAATCGAGGCCATCTATCACCATCAGGAACTAACACGTCCACCTAAAAACACTTCGTATAGGCGATTCTGACCACCAGTCATCACGCGACCTTGCCCCTAACCTCGCTGAAGACCACCACAACGATCCCCCTTGCACCAGTGACACTCGATCCATCCGAGACTCTGTGGTGGCCCAATTCCCAGCCTCAACACAAACTAGGGTTAAACCCTACATCTTCAAACTGCCGCTGCCCCGGTGAATAAAAAATTGCGCCACTATTTTTCTGATGATCTCCACTACCCAAGCTAGCTCCAGCTCCAACCTCAAGTCCATCGAACGATACAATCGCCCAAACTTTGCTAGAGAACCATATTCTATTTAACCCAAAATTCCCATTCACCATGGATTTAAAATTCATGTTATTGTCATCAAAATTCACCATTTCCTAATATGAGTCAAATCCTATAATCCAATTATGAAATTTAAATACTTGGTTTTCTGGAAAAAAATGGTTTTCTTTACTGTCATTTCCTATTTTTAAAATATTTATCAATTATTTTAGCTGGAATTTATTTTTAAAAATGATATTACACACATTCAAACATTTTTTCATATAGAAAGCAAAATCTAATTTTATTTGGATAAGAAGATATAGATTAATTTGGGTGAACTGAAATCTGTAATACAAACGGAGCAGGATAAATATGTCCAAACAGACATGCACATCAATTATTTCATACAACACATATCAGCAGATTTCTCATCAGATTTCAAGGCTACTTACAAGCATCAGAATATTGAAGCATGTTAAAAGTTGAAAAGAAATAGTTTGCTCACCTCATCAGGAAGGCAGAGAAGATGGACAGAGAACTGGAATTTTTGAAACTTGATTTTTTTTTCTTTCTTTTAGCCTTGCTAAATATTAATTTGTTTTTGAGTTGAACTCTGCTTGACCTCTGCTTTGAGTTCCAGGCTTCAGATTTCTTTGATCTTCGGGTTTTCATCATTTTTCTGTTTTGATCTTTATTTGATACTTAATGTTTGAACTACTTTGCATTGTATCTTCTCAAGTTTGAAATGTTTTTATTTTATTTTTTCTTTGTTTTTGACTTCTATTATTTTTGGTTTTCTTCCATTTTACTCAGTTGTGATAAATGAACTGAGATGAGGATTGTTGATATAAAGTAGAAAGTGTACAGGTGATGTTATCTCTTCCCTGTACTAAAGTTATGGCTGCATTATATTTTTAAACAATTCGAACTGACTATTTGTGCTGCTGAGATGATGGAAATAAATGCATGTCCCCCCTTGCTTAGCTACAACATAACCTATCTGTATGTATTGCTATATACACATCCTATTTTGCTGTGTTTTGTTTTCCCTACTCAGCCTAAATACTTTGTTCTTTCTAGCCTATACTTATTCAATTTTGCTTGTACAATAGATATTTACTGTCTTATGCTTTGTTTTGTACAAACATATTTTATTTTGTTTTATTGACTTCGGCTGAGAAGATGTTGCTTTGGTTTTGTTTTAAGTGTACATACTTGCATTTTATTTGGGTGGTTGTAGATCACTTGTTGATTTTCTTTGTACTTTGCTTGAGTTAATTATATGTTTAATAGATTGTTATTTTACTTTATGTACATATTATATTGCCTACAAATACTTTATTACTTGTTTGTATACATACTTTGTTTTGGTATTTTTTTTAAAGTTTTGTTTTTCAAGTTTAAGTGTATTTATTACTTTTGTGCTTATATTGTATTATATGTCTTATTTTATATTTTTTTTCCTAATTTATCTTATAGTCTTGTATTTTATTTATCAAAATAACTCAATATTAACTTAAAAAAAATAATTTATAAAAGAAACCGTTTTCTTATTAATAAATAACTCAAACCATTTGAATTTAGAAAAACTCCAATCGACTATCATTTAATTTCAAAATTTTAAATCAAAAGTAAATTTAATTATCAATTTAAAATAAATTAAAATTCGGGATCGTTACAGACTTCCCCCCTTAAAAAGAATTTCGTCCTCGAAATTCGCAGGCATGAAAACAACAAAGATAGATGAAAAATAGAGAAATATCTTTTCAGATCAAACTGGATACCAGTTTTGCATTTGGCTCACCAAATCAGAATATCAACAATAGATACAAGAAATTATAATAGAATTTCAAATTTAGTTTTAAACGAAATCGTTTAATTGATACTATTCAAATTATCCTTCATCTTCTATTAATCAATTTTAACTCAATTTAAAATTTCTAATTCATTTAAAATTTCCAATTTATATTCATTAAGGTTTAAATCAAAAAGCTGATAAGAAACCGATGAAAATACAAAGTAAGGACTTCTACAACGATCCGTAGGGCCACTATTATACCGAAACTTCTTCTTGCAATTGCCACGAAGCAATCAAAAGAATTTGGAAACGAATCAAAAAGAGATTGAGAAAGTTATTTCCACTGTTGTTACAGAGTATTGACCAATTATAGTCGTATTTCCCTGTCCCCTATCTCGTTCTGTTCTTGCACTCATACTTACTATCGGTGAATAGCAAGAGAATTTACTGAGGCTTTCAAACGGATATCTTAGGGATTACTCATTCTAGGATTTACTTCATCCTATCTCTAATGAGTTACATAACGTGTTATACTCCTGAGCTAAAGTTCAACCCTTAGCTCTGATACCAAATGTAACGTCGCGGATTTTGCCCGCTCGAAAATCGACATCCATACTTCAAATCGTATTCGAATGCCATAGATTCGACCGTTCAAATCCGATTCGTCGGAGCTTATAACAACATTAAGTAAATAACATAGCGGAATAAAAGAATAATACATTGATATACATCTTTAATACAATATCTGATACAACAGATGATCCAATAGATATCAATATACATCAGAGATATGATACAATAAATAGCAGCGGAAAAGAAAATAGATGACAACATCTAGCAGCGGAACAAAATAACTCTAAGATAGTCTTCAAGGAAGAACTCCAAAACTACAACTCCATTTCCAAGAACCAATCCAGCAATAGCTCGAACTCCCAATAACGATGCACCAAGCTCAGCAAGACTGGTGTGGTCCAAAGACTGAACTAACTCCAGATAATCCACTATATCTAACTATCTGAAAACCCAACTCTAGACTGCTCATGTAGAAATATAATGAGCACCCAGAGTTTAGGAAAGAAACAATAAACTCCGGATCAGTCGTGGGACTGGTGTGAGCAACAAAAACAGTTTATCTTTTAAAACATTCAACAAAAGATTTTCAAAGTCAATTCGCAATGCTTTTTAAAAATGAGACTACCATAAGGCCTCCCGCACACACACACAATGCAAACGCAGAATCGGAGGAGATTTCTCCTTATGATAGTCAAAGATGCTTGATACACATTAAAAGAAACATTTGATATTATACTAGTGCATAGTGTAGGAAAAATTCATTTCGAAAGTAGAATATAAATCTTAGCCAACATACGACCATTATCGTATGCCTACTATAGCTACCATCTAAACAGTGGTGACCACCATAAGTAAATGGCAGGTTCTACAACTAAAACCGTACAGGGTTTTGTATTAGGAATTGGATTTCCAACAAATGGTCAGGCCAAGGAACTTCCCATTGCCACATGAGAACGCCTCTGGAAGGACGTCCCCGAGAACCAAACCGGATCTCTGCCGACACAAGGTCGGGTTACCCCTAACTGGGTAACAACTGACACGAGTATGCCATCCCCCGGTCCTTTGGGACCTTTAACCGAGCGCTCGTAATCAATTCACAAAATCATAAAGTGTTTTCAACATGAGTAAGTATCTGGGCTCCATACCATGATACCACCCTTTTCCAGAAGGAAATGCACATACCCTAAAGGGCGCTACCCCTCATAACCTTGCCACATCTTTCCTGTTTTGACCATTTTCGAGGTGTGAGGCTCGACGAAGTCACGTCCACAAAAACATACTTTATACAAAAGCCATGCTTTGGGTCAACAAATGATCATAGAAATGATCACCAAGATAGACGATCAAACAAATGATCCTATCACAAATAATCAACACAATGATCATTTCACAACAACACTCAGTATGTCACATTACCAAATTGGGATTATATTGCTGATAACCTTCAACTACATAACCTCTGAGCTCGTACGTCTCAGAGAAGGGTGTTAAACTAAGAGAATAAATTCTCCGCCACCAACAGAAATATATTTGAAAGAAATCAGCTTTATATCTCAATTTGTAATGTCAGACATACAATCCATACAAGTCTGTTCCGGGATCGAACAGAACCGAAGGCACTTACAGAGAAGTCGATATTCACAATCCCGATCGGATTTCCCATCACTTAGGGAGTCTCTATACCGGCGCGACTCGGTGCAGAAACAATCGATAGGTCATCCTATCGCTCTCGCAAATACCCGGTCTTCAACACCGGTCTTCAAATGCTATCCACAACGTCGAATCACATATTCGGAATGGGTTATACGACACAAAGGTCCTTTCCCGGCTAAACCGAATAGTGAGCAAAAACATTTGAAACATATGGATATGGGATTTCAATTAAGTCACAACTTAATAATTCAAAACTTTCTTTTCAAATGGTTTAAACCGATTACCATTTCAAATCTCTTAAACAAAAAGATTCATTTTCACAACCTTTAACGGTTTAAACAATTTTCACATTTTAATCTTTTAAACAAAAGATTCATTCACAGATTTTCCAAATCAATTTTCATTTCAATTTGATTAACTCGTTAAATCTTTAAATCAAAGATTTAACTTATAGCCTTCAAAACAATTTCATTTCAATTTGATTTAAACAAATCATCAATTTAAATCTGTTAAAAATAAACAGATTTAATTCATAGCTTTCAAAAAGAATTCATTCATAACTTAGGAAAATCATTTCTCTATTCAATCTTGAAATTCCCCTAATTAACTGGAATCTCAGTTCTTATCTAAAAGTGTTTATCATTTGAAAACAACAGTTTTCATTTTGGAAATCTGATTCATTTATACGAGTTGAAATCCTTGGGTTAAATTCAAATTCCCAAAACCATACCTTTAAAATGGTTTAAATTCATACAAACATGTTTATAATATCTTTAACCATAATTTCCAATCATCGAATTCAATTCCAAATA
Source organism: Allium cepa (assembly GCA_030765085.1). Taxonomy (NCBI): domain Eukaryota; kingdom Viridiplantae; phylum Streptophyta; class Magnoliopsida; order Asparagales; family Amaryllidaceae; genus Allium; species Allium cepa. The sequence continues at coordinate 1,025,229,980 of CM060928.1, read as the reverse complement.
TCGAATTCAAATTTAAATTTAATTATTTAAATTTCAAAACTTAATCAAGTAAATTAAAATAAATTTTAACTTGAAATTTCATTCCAAAAGCTTTTCACATTTATTCCGATTCCATTTCCAAAACATTTGAATTTAAATATTCAACTTTAAAAATCATTTTAAAATCCGTGACTTAATCGATTTCCTCGTGAAATCCATAATTGTGTGTGTATGGTGTGGTCCAGGGGTTTTTAACACAAAAGTGCAACATCATTCACAAATCACAGATATATAAATGAATTATATCACAGATGATTAATTACATTCATACCAGATAAATAAATTACAGATCACAACATAAATCAGAATATATCACTAAGTACCACATATCAGGGATATCAAGCAATTCGACGATCAGTAAAATTCAACCATCCATAAATAGGGTCAATTTAAGTATCTGATGGGTTTAAATCAGATTAATTTCTATGAATAATTTGCTAGTTATCGTAAATTAACAATCAATTAATTACGAAATATTTAATAAATTATCCTTTAATTAATCATTAGTCTTGCTTAATCACACTTATTCATTAATCCTTAATTGTTATAATAAGTGATTAACCCAAATAATTACATTAATTAATTAACCTTTAAAACATAAATTAATTATCATTAATTACTTTCATTAAGATTAAAGAGACAAACCATTTATTTCAATTAATCATTAAATTATCATTTAAACTTAATTGCATAAACCTTTTAAATACATGTTAAATCAAAGTTTAAACTGTTAATCATATATTAAAAGTATTCACCAAAATTTTCCGAGTAAAACACAGATATCTCGAGACACAAACATCCAAACTTTGCGAGCAAAACCCAGCATAACCCCTTCTTCCTTTCTTTCTTTTAAACTTCAGTGGTTTTAAATCTTTTAAAACTGTTACCATACGTTCAACATTACTCGTGGCATTCTTGAGTAACCCTTAACCCACCTTTCTTCTCGATGGCAAACAGGAAGAATTTCCTCTTCCCACTTACAACTTCAACAGACACAACCCCCCCCCCCCCCAAGCGTGCACGTGTACACGCGATCAGAGCGACTCCGATCGTTGTCGCCGATCCCTACTAGTCACCCATGATCCACTCACCTCGCCAGATCACCCAGATCCCTTAGCTTCGCCCTAGGTCAAAATCGAGGCCATCTATCACCATCAGGAACTAACACATCCACCTAAAAACACTTCGTATAGGCGATTCTGACCACCAATCATCACGCGACCTTGCCCCTAACCTCGCTGAAGACCACCACAACGATCCCCCTTGCACCGGTGACACTCGATCCATTCGAGACTCTGTGGTGGCCCAATTCCCAGCCTCAACACGAACTAGGGTTAAACCCTACATCTTCAAACTGCCGCTGCCCCGGTGAATAAAAAATTGCGCCACTATTTTTCTGATGATCTCCACTACCCAAGCTAGCTCCAGCTCCAACCTCAAGTCCATCGAACGATACAATCGCCCAAACTTTGCTAGAGAACCATATTCTATTTAACCCAAAATTCCCATTCACCATGGATTTAAAATTCATGTTATTGTCATCAAAATTCACCATTTCCTAATATGAGTCAAATCCTATAATCCAATTATGAAATTTAAATACTTGGTTTTCTGGAAAAAAAATGGTTTTCTTTACTGTCATTTCCTATTTTTAAAATATTTATCAATTATTTTAGCTGGAATTTATTTTTAAAAATGATATTACACACATTCAAACATTTTTTCATATAGAAAGCAAAATCTAATTTTGTTTGGATAAGAAGATATAGATTAATTTGGGTGAGTTGAAATCTGTAATACAAACGGAGCAGTATAAATATGTCCAAACAGACATGCACATCAATTATTTCATACAACACATATCAGCAGATTTCTCATCAGATTTCAAGGCTACTTACAAGCATCAGAATATTGAAGCATGTTAAAAGTTGAAAAGAAATAGTTTGCTCACCTCAATCAGGAAGGCAGAGAAGATGGACAGAGAACTGGAATTTTTGAAGCTTGATTTTTTTTCTTTCTTTTAGCCTTGCTAAATATTAATTTGTTTTTGAGTTGAACTCTGCTTGACCTCTGCTTTGAGTTCCAGGCTTCAGATTTCTTTGATCTTCGGGTTTTCATCATTTTTCTGTTTTGATCTTTATTTGATACTTAATGTTTGAACTACTTTGCATTGTATCTTCTCAAGTTTGAAATGTTTTTATTTTATTTTTTCTTTGTTTTTGACTTCTATTATTTTTGGTTTGCTTCCATTTTACTCAGTTGTGATAAATGAACTGAGATGAGGATTGTTGATATAAAGTAGAAAGTGTACAGGTGATGTTATCTCTTCCCTGTACTAAAGTTATGGCTGCATTATATTTTTAAACAATTCGAACTGACTATTTGTGCTGCTGAGATGATGGAAATAAATGCATGTCCCCCTTGCTTAGCTACAACATAACCTATCTGTATGTATTGCTATATACACATCCTATTTTGCTGTGTTTTGTTTTCCCTACTCAGCCTAAATACTTTGTTCTTTCTAGCCTATACTTATTCAATTTTGCTTGTACAATAGATATTTACTGTCTTATGCTTTGTTTTGTACAAACATATTTTATTTTGTTTTATTGACTTCGGCTGAGAAGATGTTGCTTTGGTTTTGTTTTAAGTGTACATACTTGCATTTTATTTGGGTGGCTGTAGATCACTTGTTGATTTTCTTTGTACTTTGCTTGAGTTAATTATATGTTTAATAGATATTTATTTTACTTTATGTACATATTATATTGCCTACAAATACTTTATTACTTGTTTGTATACATACTTTGTTTTGGTATTTTTTTTTAAAGTTTTGTTTTTCAAGTTTAAGTGTATTTATTACTTTTGTGCTTATATTGTATTATATGTCTTATTTTATATTTTTTTCCTAATTTATCTTATAGTCTTGTATTTTATTTATCAAAATAACTCAATATTAACTTAAAAAAAATAATTTATAAAAGAAACTGTTTTCTTATTAATAAATAACTCAAACCATTTGAATTTAGAAAAACTCCAATCGACTATCATTTAATTTCAAAATTTTAAATCAAAAGTAAATTTAATTATCAATTTAAAATAAATTAAAATTCGGGATCGTTACAGTTGCTTGAGTAACGTATATATAAACACTCCTTCCTGTAACTGTTTCACCTTTAAAAACATTACTTCGCCACTTCATATTCGGCCAATGTCGTCACTATCTGCTACCAATACATTTTTTATGCTTCTAAAATTAAGCCCTGTTTTTTTTCGTATCTACAAGATGTTGATACAGAAGATCAGAATGCAGTGTCTACTACAACCAAGATTCAAGAGAAGAAGCAACGGAATTAATTTTTACCATTTCATGATTTCACCACTGTAGTGCATTCACGTTTTACCAGTCTATACATGCTGCTTCTCCTTTAAATGTAGTCATCAACTCTTTTTTCTCCTTTTCTTCGATACCTTTTTTTCCCAGTACATCGTGATGTATGACATTAACTTGGTTTGCTTTCATATGCGTTACATGTGTATATTTTTTACAACACTCTGCTCTGACCCTAACTTACTATGTATGATTACCGTTGTTGTATAGATTACCATTGCAAGTACACATCATGTTTGCCCTGACACATGAATTCGATTTGCATTGCACGCTAACATGTATTTGCAGCATATGCTAACTACTCCGATGTACCATTACGTATCCGCTGCTGGTATTATGATACATTCATTATAACAATGCTCATGTGCGAAGCATGGGCCACTCACTAGTTTACGTATAAAACAAGACCCATTAATATAAAACCTATCAAAGCTGCTATCCATGTTTCAATGCTCATCCTTCTCAATGATGAGGACTGCTGCTTTTATAAGAAAAATATGATTTAGCTTTCCTATATATTCTGTATTTATCATGTTTAACAGCAATCTTAATTTATGGCACTGGTTCAAAACCGCTAATAATAAATTTTACATTAGTTAGAATGGAGAAAATACGGAGTATGAAGAGCAGGGTTTTATTGTTCAAAATAAAACTGGATCATAAAATGTGCTTAGGAGAAGATGATGTTTTAATGTAAATACATTTAGTGCTAGGGTAGCCCATGCAACAAAATAGGATATTTTGTGTTATAAATGGCTAATATATGAACAATCCATAGACTCATTTGTAGTTTGAAGGTAGCAAATTTGAATGGGTTTGATGAAAATAATTCCTTTTTTTGTTTTTGTTTTTTTTTGTTTTTCAGTTTCTTTCAAAATTGGCTATATGGGCTTGGATAACCAGATTTTTAGTCCGGCCATTGATGAGAAGACTTGTCTTTTCAATTTAAATTCCTGTCTTTACACTTTACACGACGGGCTTTGCACATATGGTCCCTATTTTTGATTTTGTTATAAGAAAAGTTCATGTGGTAATGAGTACGTAAATTAGGTATCTGTTTTTTCAAATTTTCTTGTTGATGGATTGATTTTTGTTTTTTTAAAGTGAAAAGTCCATGTGCTTTTCAAAAATTTTGAAAATTTTAAAATTTTCAGAAAGGAATTTCAAAATCAAAAACTACAAACTAGCTTGCGCTTTTATGATAGAATGCGCAAGTTAACTTGCGTTTTTCAAAAATTTCAAAAATTAGAAAACTAGCTTGCGCTTTCCTGATAGAAAGCGCAAGTAACTTGCAATTTTCAAAAGTTTTAAAATTTTAAAAGTTCCAAAAAGAATTCAAAGTCAAAAAATCGCAAGTTAGCTTGCATTTTCTGTTAGAAAAGTGCAAAGAACCATGCGTTTTCTATTTTCCAAAAATCAGGACCAAATTTACATATTCATATCTACATGGACTTTTCTTATAATAACATCAAAAATAGAGACATGTGGCTTATTTCTTGTTGCACGCAATCCTAATGGATAAAAGAACAAGACCACAATGGTGGCCTTTGTAAAGCCCACTCTGTTGTAGTGCATGATGTACAACGCTGAGTATCAAGAGTGCCACGAAACCGCTACATAACCATTTGCCCGCATTGCATGCACGTGCTTACGTATACGAGCTTGTCTAGTTATTCGAACTAGTACTTTTAAGGGTATGCACTAGGAGCAACTATGCAATTTGTTATATAAACATAATTCTATAAACAATCTTATTCTAAATGAAGTGTGCTTTTGGTTTTATTTTATATGTGTTGTTATATAGTGATATAAATAACGAATTAATTACATTAAACATTTATAAGCGGAAAATCCTTATGAGAATTGTTTTTATCGATTGTAGTTATGAATTTGTTCGAAACCATGAGTATCAAATCGACATATACGAAACACTAACTCTTTAAATGTTTGTGCTCAAGATGTATCGAGAAAAGGATATTGACAATTGTTGAGGCTAGTATGTTATCCATACGAATGGGCGATGGTTTACTCATAACCATTGGGGGCACCAAGAAATATCATACCTTTTGTTTTGAAGTAATCACATAACGACACAACAAGGGTCTTCTATAGGTTAATATAACTAAGTCAAAATAGAAAATCTTATTGTAACGATGTATAGCTATCGACAAGCACCATTGTCCCAATGGCTAAGTGATTCGACTTTGGTGCGAGAGGTCACAAGTTCGAAACTTGCGTAGTACGATTCGAACATTTATTGACATGTGATTTGTGTCATGTTGTCCCAGTTACGTATTGTATCGAATTACCATTTCAAAAAAACAAAAAAAACAAAAAAAAAAACGATGTATAGCTGTCTTCAAAGTACCATCGATCTTAAGCAGTTAGACTAGGCTTTGACTATGATCAAACACATGGCATAACAAACATGTTATGGTAGACAAGCACCATTTTTCCAATGGTTAAGTTATTCGATTATGGTGTGATATGTCACAAGTTCGAAACTTACATAGCGTTATTTGAACATATATTGACATGTGATTTATGTTATGCTATCCCAGTGACATGTTGTATCTAAGTACAATTTAAAAAAAAACATATTATGGTTATAACAGGATATTATCGAACTATCGTATAACGACCTAAAATTTCAGATACTTCGTATTTAAATATATGAATTATTTAAATATTTGAATCTTCGATGAAAATGGTTAAAGTATTTTAGTAACCTTGTTAACCCACTTTTTAAATCATAACTAACGATGTAAACTTGTTTTAGAAAAATGTTTACAAAAATAAATACATTGAAGAAATATCAATAATGTGATCGAAAATCGTTTTATCATTAAACAGCTTTGTACTGGTCAGATGTTGTTCATACCTTTTTGACATATGCCAAAATGCTTAGGAAATCAAACAAATTATTTTACCAATAATGGAAGAAAATATGATGATGTCGTGGGTAGATATTTTATATGTAAGGGTAAAAGGTTAATTTGCTAAAGAAAATGAAATGTAATGTTAAAAGCATGTAATACACATGTAGGGGGAATCTTGGCCATGTAAAGGAGGACAAAAGAAGGGCATAAGCTTGTGTATTCATTTGTTATCTCCAAAAATTTGAAAATACTAAAAGATCGAAAATGGTGGAAGCTGATTAGCGCTAATTCACTTTGTTTTCCACTAGTTTTTCTCTACTTAGTTTGAATATCTTTCAAATTTCACCATACTTTCACTACCACCTTAGGAAGCATTGATCTAAAGTCGAAAGTGAAAAAAGATAAAAGAAATGGAGGGAGCTTGGTGAGGGTGCGAGCAATGGAAAAGAGGGAGGGGGGTTAGTGTTGCCATGGTTTGTAAGTGCTAAATCTTGGATCTTTGAAAGTTTGAGAATGGTGGAAGGTGTTATTGGGTTTGCTTATGATTGGGTTTTGCTTTTATCTTAGATTTGGGTAATTTATCTCACTGTCTTTTATGTATATATTGTTTTTATGTCTGTGTGTGCAAATATAAAACTAAAGTGACATTAACTAATTAAAGAACTTTTGACCCTTTCGCTTTTGAAAGAAAATGACATCTTTATAATGTCACTCCTATTACCTTCTATAACGTATAGCATGGACTTGACTAGATATTTTAATGGTTGTTTGAATTGTATGTTGAATAGAAGTACATTTGATAATGTTTGAAGTGAGAATGGTCACCATAAGTACACTTTGATATCCCTTAATTTTAACTTGTGTTAATGGAATATTTATGATCTTGACATTGGATAATTTTCTTTGTATGTTCTCTACCTATATTTTGGTATTTGGAACAATCTAGAAATGGTTTGGAAAGTAATAGAAATTGTGAAACAAAATTGTGAAAATTAGAATAAAAAAGGCTGTTATGGATGCACTTTGAAAATGCCTTGTGTTCGACGATTTTCAAAGCCAATGTTGAGAGACATCCTAGATGCTCCTTTGCATTTTTGATAAGTAATACAAGTGTACTTATTACTGAAATTAACGAATTTTGAATCATTCATTAACTTTTGAAACAAAGTTGCAAAAAGTTATAGTAAGATGACGGTCGCTATATGTGCACTCTGAAATATCATATTCTTAGGAATTTTTGTTACTAGTTTAAAAAAATATCCTTAGGTGTTTTATTTCATTTTTAATAAGTATTATATATGTACTTATTACTAAAAAATTTAAATTTTAAAATATTCCATAACCGATCAAACAAGGTGGTTACAGTTAGAGTAAAAAAGTGGTTATAAATAGACTTGAAATATAGCTTCTTTTATGGAATTTTTATAAATAAACCCAGGGATACCCTTTAGGGTTTATTTCCATACTTTTTTCATTAACCTAGTGACTTAATCATGCTCTGTATGACCTAATTGTGCTTAGTATATTTGCTCATTTATGGAACATTACTTACTTAGCAATAAAAGTTGATGAAGTATACATGTCAATTTATGAGAGCTAAGAAAAAAGTGTCTGGGCAAAGTCTGTTGCGACCAGTGTTCCATCTTATCTGGCTCCACTCTTGATCGAGGGATAGTGTAGGTTGAAAAGTTTGGAAATGTTATAAGTATACAAGACTCGGTTTCCATATGCTATTTCTACATTGAACTTAATAGTCGGTTAGTCAACTATCGAACTTGACCCAAAGTTCATTGATTTAGTTTTGAAGAAACCTAGATTGGTGAGTGTTTTACTTATATAATACCACTTTAAAATTAATATATGGTGTTAACTATAAAGTTCAATTAATAATAAAGGGCATGAAAGAAGGCTCATAAAAAGTGTTTGGTCTCACAAGAACTCAAGGTAGAGTGTCTCCATAATCCGAACGCAGTGCTTCGAAAACATTGAAATGGCTTTCGAAGAGGTTAGGATTGATTCACAAGAAATTGATGCAGCTACGAGTGTCTAGTGAAATAAGGGCTTTCAAACGAGTGGAAAAGAAGGAAAAGCTATACTACTACCTTAGCTGGACCTTTCGATGCAGATAGTTGAAAGATATGAAAAATCCAAACATGGGTTCAAAACCTCTTTTGACTGTATTGGACAACATGATCACACACGAGAGCCAAACCCTATAAAATTGTTGGTTTCGATAGTGTCAATCTTCCATTTAAATAAATTTGTCAATAGGCACCTTTCGGAAGCAGGAATAATCCTTTCGAAATGATTGAAACCTTTCGAAAGCATAAAGAAAACGCTACATGATGCCAAGTAACCATTCACAATGATCCAGTTGTCAGCCACTAATCCTTTCAAAACTATACAAAATCTCAACTCATCTCCCACGTGCAACACAAAATGGAGAGCGCACCACCCCTTTTCGATGAAGTCAAAAGCAATCAAGTTCTTTTTAAAGCAAAGCAGAAGGGTGCTTAAACTGTAGCGACAGTGAAAACTTGTCAAGATAATCCTTTCGACTAGGTTGAAAGGTCTGGTTCGAAAGCGATAAGGCGAAAGAATGAATGAGAGAGTATAGGAAGAAAGCCTTTTGACCGCATCAAAAGGTTGTGCATCAAATGTAGAAGGAAGGCCTTTCGATCATATCAAAAGGACGCACGTAGATAGTTAAAGGAAGGCTTTTCGACGGAAGGGAAAGAATGGGCGCAAAAGGGGCAACCTGAATGCAACCCTAGGGGTCTGAGTTTGGGGACCGCATTTTGGAATTCTGAATTCTCTTCCTTATTTCATAGCAAATAAAATCTTTATAACCTTAAATAAATTTGGAGGGGGGGGGGGACTATCTAACTTTTAGCTCAATTTGTATAAATGCAAAAAGAGGAAGCACATGGATTCGATATGGATTTTGAATATGAGAAAAATCGTTTCGGCTATTAACTTGGCTAATGGCCAACTGCACATGATGCTTATTTTCGTAACTCCTATTTGACTTATGTGATGCAATAGGATTACTCTAACAATGTGTATTTAAACAATATTATCGTCATGTTTCGGACATCAAATGTTATATCAAGATGATGATATTATTTCGATATCAATAAGTTCATGGAAATTATATTGTCCGAGATGTTATTCCATTGAATATTGAACATAAAACTTGTATATTGTACATAGAGTCCACTTTAAAAAGTAAATGCCCTTTTGACCTGATCAAAGGGACGTTTCGAAAGGTACTAGATGTATGAATACTTAATTATATTAGCTGGATGGATAACTTCGAAAGGGGTACTTCTATTTCAAAAGATACAACCCTTTCAAAGGGTTTCTTTCAATAATAGCAGAAATAATACCGTCAAAAGTAAAATTTTCTTCTAGTGGCAGAATTGTCCTTTCGAAATGATCGAAAGGGATAAATGACTGGTATCTTTCATCCCACTTAAAAGGAGATGCAAATGACCCTTTCGATTCACTCAAAAAGGGCCTTGAAAGAGTTGTCCTTTCCTTAGCCTTTACTCCAAAGGGTTTATTGGAATTTTAAAATACAATTAATATTTTCATAAGACCACCCTTAGAAGGCAATCCATCCCAATCAATCCTTTGAAAAGCGGCTACGAAAAGGTTGGTCACTTTTAAAAGCTTTCTTTTGAAAAATTAACAACATTTCGTGCCAATGGCTTTGCTTTGGGATGTTGACAAGCTTTCTTGTTGACATTTTTGGCACTAAAAGGAGGGCTTAACCTCCAACCTATGGTTAGCTTATAAACTAATTATGGATTGTTTAACTTGGTGTAGGAAAATGAAATCTAAAAGACTTATTCGAATGGACAAAGAAGCCATGCACACCAAAAATTTAGAAGAAAACATAATGCCAACTTTTAACTTAGAGGTTGTGCTGGGAAATCTTTAACCCCGGCTCAACAAGACGACAATTCAATCAAAATAAAATACTTGGAGCAACAACTGCTGGAAATGTAAAAGCTTTTCAAAGCAGCACTGTCTCAAAAGTACTCCAAAACTACAGAGCAAACAACTAGAGATAAGGTTATCTCCCAAAGATGAAATTTAAAATCTCGTACCAATAAGGGCAAGATAAAAAGAAATATGACGCTATCAAAGAAAAAGGAGCAACATCTAAATAAAGTTGATTACCAAGGAAGGATACTGGATAAATCTCTTGAGAAATCTGGAAGCTCGACCTTAAAAGAGTACAGCCCAAACCGAAAAAGCTATCACGACACCAAAGCTTATTTGAAAGATGTATCAGAAAAAGCGGTCAAAAATATGCCCAAGGCAAAAGGGAAGAGAACATTGGATGAACAAGTGAACGACAATAAACGAGTAGCTCCATTCATGGATGAGATCATGCCTGCTGTTATTCCATCTTATACCAAGATCCTAACCATGAAATACCATGGTACCATTGATCCTGATGAAAACTTGATGGAATTTGAGCCAAATGGATTTTTTTTAATGCCTCTAGGGCAGTTCGATGTAGATTATTTTCGATAACACTTCAAGGAGCAGCTGCAAAGTAGTACCGTCAATATCGCAAGAATCCTATATGTTCACGGAAATAGTTTATTATGAATTCTCTTTCTAACTCTGTATACGCAAGGATTCAACCATTGATCACACTGTTCTAGCAAATATTAAGCAAAGATTGGAGGAGTCACTAGGCAATTACCTCGGAAGATTCAATATAGAAGCATTGAAAGCTAAAGATATGAATGACATGGATAAGATCATAGCAGTGCATTCCAGACTGATAGAGAACGCACCATTCTAGAAGGAACTCTTTGTGCATGGATGTAAGGATTTGCAGGTCTTCCATTTCCAAGCTGATAAATTCATTTGAACAGATGAATTATATTACGCTAAAAAGAAAGCTAATCCTAGGAAGGAAGGTGGAAGATTTGGTTTGGATCAAGGACACAAAAGAACAAGTTGGGAGGAGATCAACACTATTTCAATCACTTTAAACAAGCCCTTATCTTATATATAGTTGCAACGAATAAGGAAAAGGTTAACTTTCGGACTTCGTTTAAAGTCAAAAATTACCTTGAACAGAGAAAGGGGGATGACTATTGCGCTTATCACAAAGAAAATGGTCGTAAAACTGATGAATGCTGGGTGTTAGCTGGAATCATTCAGAAACTAATCCATCAAAGGCATTTAAAGGAATTTCTCCAAGACAAGAAAAAGGCACCATGGCTAGTGATGATCCAAAAAAATTTCCTAGTAACATTGTCAACATCATGGAAGAAGAAGATCCATTAAGCTTGAGTCCCCCATTGAATAGGGTTGATGTAATCCATGAGGGCCACACCCAACAAGGAATAACAAAGGGGACAGAAATAAATACATTAAAGAAGCTAGAGAGAGTATTCTCTATTCAAGAAGAGCCCCCACTTAAAAGTCCACGACTCAATGTACCTATGCCAATCTTGTTGTTACTCCCCAAGAGCTGAAGAAAGGGATCCTTCACCCTCATAACGACCTCCTCATGATCATTGCCCAAATTGGACTGTCTATAATGTCCAAGATTCTTGTAGACACTGGTAATGTAGTCATGTTATTTTCAAACATGCCATTTATCAAATGGGCATCGCAGAAGACAAGATTGAGCTCAACCTTGAACCTATCTTTGGGTTCAAAAATAAGGGATCAAGTCCAATAGGACAAGTAACGTTACTAATGCAGATGAGAGTACTTCCATGTTGCAAGAATTTTGAAACTCTCTTCGTAATCATTAACCAACCATCATACTACAATGCTTTCTTTAGCCGACCCACACTTGATAAAGTGGATGCTTATGTTTCTCCAAACTATCTAATAATTAAATTCTTAACTGAGATGGGTTAGGGCACTATCCATGGAGAACAATTCAGCTCCCGTGAGATGTACTTTGCAACGCTTGATCAATATAAGAGGGAGTATTCTGCTTACTTTTATTCTTTTACTATTTTGCAGCCCTTAGATGATGGATTTTTACATCCAACATTCGAAGCAAAAGGAAGATCTAATAAAACTAATAAACGTATTTTTGAAAGGTACATTTCACTAGAAGCAAAAGAAAGAGGAAGGATGCTAATTCTATAGAAGAATGAGAAATCATCACAGAATTTGATTACCGTGGGGAAGTGAAAATATAAAACCTATAAAAGGCCTTGAGGTGACTTGTGTAGACCCAAATGATTCAATCAAAATAGTCAAAGTGGGAAAGGAGTTGGAAAGCAGTTTGAAGAAAGACTTAGTTCGGTTTCTAAATCCAAAAGAGACAAGCATGCATGGTCTCATTCAAATATGGTTGGGATTAATCCATCAGTCATGTGCCATGCACTAAACATTGATCCAGAAGCAACCCCCATCAGATAGAAGAAGAGATAATTGGATAAAGTACGGTCCGAAGCACTAAAAGAGGAATTTAAAAGGATATTCGAAAATGGTTTCCTCCAAGTAGTCTTCTACCCAAAGTGGCTAGCGAACCCAGTATTGAAAAAGAAGTCAAAGGCAAGTGGAGAACCTGCATTGACTATACTAACTTGAACAAAGCATGTCCAAAAGATAGTTAACCATTGCCCTAGATAGATCAATTGGTTGATGTAACTAGTGGACACAGATTATTGTGCCTCATGGATGCTTACTTGGGATATAATCAGATATCCATCTTTAAACCAGAGGAGGAACATACAAGTTCCATTACTGATTGGGGAACTTTTTGCCACAAAGCAATGCCTTTTGGACTAAGAATGTAAGGGCTACCAATCAACGATTATAAAATAGAATGTTCAAAGAATAGATCATTCGAAATATGGAAGTTTATGTCGACGATATGCTAGTAAAATCTTATGAAGCTAAAAGTCACCTTGAAGACTTACAAGAAATGTTCGAAGTACTCTAGAAATATCAAATGAAACTATATCCCTATAAATTCTCTTTCGAGGTTCATTCTAGGAATTTTTTAGTCTATATTGTGAGTGCTATGGGAATTGAGGCCATTGCAGACCAGATTCAAGCTATCAAGGACATGGCTGAGCCCAGAACTAGTAAAGATGTAATGAGTTTGAACGTTAGGATAGTCGCCCTAAGCAGTTTCATCTCCAAAGCTACTAATAGGTGCATTCCCTTTTTCAGTTTCATCAAGAAGAAGAAAAAATATGAATGGGGAGAAGACTGTAGGAAAGTCTATCAAGAGTTAAAAAATCATTTGAAAAGACCACTAATACTACCCAGCCTTAAGAACGGGGAAATGTTGTACTTATACATGGCGATTTTGGAACATGCTGTTAATTTAGTTTTGATCAGAGAAGAAAATGGGACTCAACTTTCTATTTATTATGTGAGTAGGTGGTTAAAAAATGTAGGGGCTTGATACCCAACAATAGAAAATTAGCTTACTACTTAATACTTACAGCATGAAAACTTAGAGCATACTTTCAAGCACATCTAATCAGAGTATTGACCAACTTTCCACTCAAACAAGTTTTTAGTAAGCTTGAAACTCTAGGTAGGCTAGTAAAATGGGGAATTGAGCTTAGCCATTGTGCCGTAGAGTTTCAGCCATGGGTAGATATTAAAGGGCAAGCATTAGCATACTTTATTAGTCAGCGTACAAATTTCATTAGAAAACAATCAAGAAAGAAAAGGATCAAAAACCCATATGGCAGTTATTTGTGGATGGCGCATCGAATGAGAAAGAAGCTGGAGCAAGACATGTCATAATAACACCGAATAGACACCGCCTATACTATGCAATGAAGTTAGGGTTTCCTTACAAATAGTGTAGTCGAATATGAATCAATGTTGGTAGGATTGTAGCCTTAGAGCTCAAAATCCCACAAAATTCAAGCATTTAGTGATTCTCAACCAATAGTAAACCAGATAAAGAAATTATACCAGAGTAAGGATGCCAAGTTGTCATTTATGTAAAGAAAGTATTGAAAATGCTCACTTTATTTGAAGATTTTTCTGTACATCAAGTTCCAGGGGAAAAACTCTCAAGTAGATTCGTTAGCAATGTTGCTAGCTCAAAAGGAACCCTAGAAATTCAAATCGTGCTAGTAGGTTATTAAACAAACCCAAGTATTGAAGAGGGAACACCCAAACAAGGGAAGGAATTGTTTGTCCTAACTAGATCCCAAGCCACAACATAATAAAGAGAAGAAAGGGAAATTAATAAAGAAATTCCAGAAGAGAGGATTAATCATCCAATGATGACTGTTATAGTGACACTTGGATGTCGCCTACTATGAATATCTTTCTAAAGGTATATCACCGTCTGACAAATTTGAAAGTAGGAAAATCAGGTGACAAGCTCCGACTTTCACAATGGTGGATGGAGTTCTTTACAAGAATGGATTTGACTTACCTTACTTGAGATCTTTGAGTCTAGGAGAAGGGATGAAATTGTTGGTGGAAGGACACGAAGGATTTTTTTGGAAACCACTCCAAGGGGGCAAAGTTGGAAAATAAAATAGTAAGGTAAGGTTTTTATTGGCCTCGAATGGCAAGTCAAGTTGTCGAATATGTAAAGAATGTGAAAGATGCCAGAAATACTCAAAGATTCCTCGATTGCCACCAATTCAATTAACTCCGTATATTGGGGATCAACTTATTGCGCCACTACCAATTTTCAAAGAGGGAGTAAGATATGTTGTCACCATAGACTGCTTTACTAAGTGGGCAGAGGCAGAATCATTCCTCCAAAATCAATTCTGGAAAAGTGCTTAGATTCATCATTAAAAACATTATTACCAGATTCAAAATCCCTATAAGATTATATCTGATAATGGAACACAATTTGAAAGTGAAGAATTTTCTCGGTTTTGTCATAAAAATGAGATTATTAAAAGCTTTTCTTTTGCAGCACATCTGAAAGCTAATGAAGCTGTTGAAGCTGCAAATAAGACTATTATGATCATCTTGAAAAAGAGATTGAATAAAGCCAAATGGAATTGGATAAAAGAATTTCCACTTGTACTCTGGGCCTATCAAACATTCACTAAGCTGCAATGGGACACTCCCCTTATTCTCTAACATTTAGTGTGAAGCGATGGTTCCAATTGAAGTTGAGATACACTCACATCGAAGAATCGCATAAGCATTTGATCCAAACCATGAATGAACGAAAGAATCATTAGATTTAATACATGAATTAAGGACTAAAGCAGTTATCTGAACTATAGAATATCAAAGAAGAATCTCAAAATACTTCAACTCAAAAGGGAAGGCAAGATCATTTCAAGAGGGGGACTTAGCACTCCGAAGGGAGATGGCGAACAAAAGAAATCCTATGGATGGACCACTAGAAAGAAATTGGGGAGGTCCCCCAATTGTATTCGAAGTAATCCCCCTAGAGCTTACAAGTTATGTCTGCCAGATGACAATATAGTTCCTAGAATGTGGAATGCGGAGCACTTGCAACCATATTTTCTTAAAATGAATGAATGAAGCACCTCTTCCTTAAAGAAAAAGTCAAAATGGTTTGGAGTATAGTTCTCCTTGCACTTGGACTTTACCTTATGGTCAAAGCCTTTGTCGGCACCATATTGGCCAGGTCAAAGCGCCTCCTGGAAGAAGGTTAGAGTAAGCCTTTATCCACGCCAAGCGCAACGGTCCGCAAATCCATACCCCTTGAGTCGACACTATTCAACCTAAATCAACTCAAGTTGTACAGAAATACGAACCATTTGGTTTGAAGAAGAAGAGGTAGAAGAAGAAAATAGGAAACAACATCAGAATCTAACCATCACAGCGGAATAAAATATAATATATTGTAAATAATCTTTACACAAAACAAAGATAGCTGTTCATATATTACATCATCAGAATACATCAATCATAGTTCAACATCAATATCATACAAATGGATAAACAACAACTCAACACAACGGAATATATATAAACAAATACGGAAGTACGTATCGTCATCCAGCTCGTCTCCTGAGCTCCACAGCATCATATCCTGTATCCTATAATACTCGGTCTGACCCGAGCATTAGAGTTAAATAATACCCGAGTCAGACTGGAATACCAACGTGAGAAAATCACACTCAATTGATTATTAAAGTTTCAAAAAAATCCTTTGAAAAACAAAAGCATCTCGTAAGACCACGCCTCAAATAAACATGTCGGGTTTTTACCTTACGATAGCTAAAATAATTTTTATAGAAGTCCTCTGATATTATAATAGGGTCTATATAAAAATACTTATAAAATAGCCGAAATTGTTACATTATAAATTCCAGCTACTAGCCACAGAGTTGGTAATACAAACAAAACTCGTACAAGGCTCGTAGGGAGAATGGATTTCCAACTAATGACTAGGCACTGGGGTACCACCTGTCAGAGTACGGGGCCTAGATCACCGTATCGAGGAGTACGCCCGCTCCCCTGCAACACAAGACTGGGACTATCCCTTACTGGATAATCCCGAGCGAGATCGCCCCACGGTTGGGATCAGCAACTGCCCATAAAGCCGAAATAAAAGGAACATCTAGACCGGAATGAGCTCACCCTGTGTAAAGACCCGTAAGTCCGTACTCCTTGAATAGACACTAATCTCCTTTGTTTAATTCAAGATGAACGAAAATACGAACCCTTAGGGGTTTTAAGAAGAATTTAAGAAAAGAAAAAGAAAGAAGAGAGAAGAGATAGGAAATAGAGAGAAAAGAAGATAGATAATTTTTAGAAAACAGAGAATTTTAAAAATAGAAGATAGAAGAATTTTAAAATAGAACGGACAAAAGAAAACAACAGAACAACAACAGAATCTCACAATTCGCAGCGGAACAACATATAATAATAAATGAATAATCTTTAAACAAAGAACTATATCAGTTATTACATTTCATTTCATTACATTACATCATATCATCAGAGTGTACAACAACATACAACAATAAACAATGCAGCGGAAAAAGAAATACTATATAAGTAATATGCCATGCCATCCATCTTGCCTCCAGCAACTCCAGAATATCCAGAATATCCTGATAAACCTAACTCTTAACTGCCCGTGTGGAAATTGGTGGGCACCCAGAGTTTAGGAAGGAAAACAATAAACTCCAAGTCAGTCATGAGACTGGTGTGAGAACTCAAAACAGTTTATTTATCTTTAAAATCAAAATAGAGGAATATTTTTAATCAATTCGCAATGCTTTTAAAAATGAGACTACCATAAGGCCTCCCGCACACACACACAATGCAAACGCAGAATCGGAGGAGATTTCTCCTTATGATAGTCAAAGATGCTTGATACGCATTTAAAATAATATTTGATATTATTACTAGTGCATAGTGTAGGAAATCATTTCGAAAGTAGAATATAAATCTTAGCCAACATAGACATTTCGAACTATGCCTACTATAGCTACTATCCAAACAGTGGTGACCACCATAAGTGAATAGCAGGTTCTACAACTAATACCGTACAAGTTTCGTATTGGGAATTGGATTTCCAACAAATGGTCAGGCCAAGGAACTTCCCATTGCCACTGAGAATGCCTCTGGAAAGACACCCCCGAGAACCAAACCGGAACTCTGCCAACACAAGGCCGGGTTACCCCTTAACTGGGTAACTACTGACACGAGCACGCCATTCCCCGGTCCTTTAGGACCTTTTCAACCGAGCGCTCGATATCCAACATCACACCATAATAAATAGAGTGTTTTCAACATGAGTAAGTATCTGGGCTCCATACCATGATACCACCCTTTTCCAGAAGGAAATGCACATACCCTAAGGGGAGCTACAGCAACCCCTAATAACCTTGCCGCATCTTTCCTGTTTTGACCATTTCCGGGATGTGAGGCTCGACGAAGTCACGTCCACAAAAACACACTTTGTACAAAAAACCGTGCTTTGGGTCAACAAATGATCAACACAATGATCACTAAGATAGACGATCAAATAAATGATCCTATCACAATAATCAACACAATGATCATTTCAGCATCACTCAGCATGTCACATTACCAAAATGGGATATATCGCTGATAACTTCAACTATATAACCTTTGAGCTCGTACGTCTCAAAGAAGGGTGTTAAGCAAAGAATAAATTCTCCGCCACCAACAGAAATATATTTGAAAGAAATCGGCTTTATATCTCAAATTGTAATGTCAGGCATACAATCCATACAAGTCTGTTCCGGGCTCGAACAGAACCGAAGGCACTTACAAAGAAGTCCTTGCAATCCGGATATTCACAATCCTGATCGAATTTCCCATCACTTATGGAATCTCTATACCAGGTGCGACCCAGTGCAGAGACAATCGATAGGTCATCCTATCGCTCTCGCAAATACCGGTCTTCAACACCGATCTTCAAATGCAATTCACAACGACGTATCACATATTCGGAATGGGTTATACGACCCCATGGTCCTTTCCCGGTTAACCCGAATAGTGAGCGCTTATTCAAAAATAAGTGTGCATTCAAATTCAATTAATTCACATCAAATACCCATTCAAAGGGAAATATTGATAGTCGGCTATCGAACTATCAATTGATATGCATACATCACCAGATTCCAAATAATTTTCCAAATTATTTATTTTCCAAAATATCTTTACAAGATATATATTTTCACACTTTAAAATAAATCAATATTTATTTTTATACAAATTCCACTTTTACATATAAATTCCATAATGAATTTATATTTCAAATATTCATGCATATACGATTTCAATAATTCATTTCAATTTATCTTTAAAAAGATAAATTCTAAATATTCACTTCATATTGGAAAATATTTCCATACTTATTTATTCATAAGTAATTCACAAATCTCTTTTATTTTCAACACTTAGAAAATATTCAATATACTTAAATTGAATTAAGTATATATTTCATTCTTTAAGGAAATCATTCACTTAAACATATTTACTTGGGCCAAAACGAATGTTGCGTAAAACATCGTTACGACAACCCAAAATCACTAGTATAGGGATTCGAAATTAAAATAGATATATAAATCCCAATACTATTCAAAAATATTTCCTTTCGGAAATCATTTACTATAACAACAGTGTTATAGTCTACCATTTCCTTTTATTTCTCGAAAACATCTATTTCAACAATAAACATTGAAATCTAGGGTTTTCGAATCTCAACTCATTTAAAACATCGTTAGATTGTTTTAATTCTATTTAAAACATTACATTCAAAACAATTTCTTTAACGTATTATTCACTATTTAAAAACGTGAATATACTACGTTAACAACTTTCATCCCTTTATTCATTTTAATTCAAAGGATTATTCACTATTCAAAATGTGAATATAACTCTATTTCTAAGTTATAACAATTAACTTGTCAAAATAAGTCATTTGCGAATTTATAAAACAACGTTTATAAATTCCTTTTCTATTTATTTATAAAAACTTCCTTTTTTATAAATTCCTTTATTAACATATTTG
This sequence comes from Allium cepa, assembly GCA_030765085.1. NCBI lineage: Eukaryota > Viridiplantae > Streptophyta > Magnoliopsida > Asparagales > Amaryllidaceae > Allium > Allium cepa. Next base: position 1,025,210,206 of record CM060928.1, on the reverse strand, counting down.
ATTTCATATCTCAATTATAAACTAAAAGTTCATATTATAAGTCAATTGCTTATAAAACGATTATTTTACAAAATCGTTCTTTTTATCTTCCCAAATTATAAATCTTATAACTTATAAGATTCATTCATTTATCCAAAACCATTATTCACATAATTTCACCAAATTTATAAATCTACCTATTTATAAATTTCATTTATAACCTCCCAGTTTATAATTCTACAAATTTCATTCATTTATGAAATTCATTTTCACTTCATTTAAACATTTATAAAGACTCGTTTTATAATGTCAATATTTCGATTTATAAATATCTATTTATAAATCTCTTAATATAAATCAATTTATATTATTATTCTAAAACGTCTTTAAATTCCTTTATAATTTCATCATTTCGATTTATAAAATAATCAAATTTTATAAATCCTATATTTAAACTTTTATCATATATTCAAAAATCCAATCTAAATTATTTTATAAAATCATTAGTTCATATTTCTCAAAAATCGACTTTTAATCGTATTTCTAAAAATCAGCTTTTTAACTATATTTCACAAAAACCATAATTTTTATAACTTTAAAAATTATAACGTTTATTTATTTATAATGGATCAATTCCAAAAATATAGTATATTTTCAAAATCACTTTTAAAATCATTTTAAAATCCCAAAATCTGGGTCCAATGATGCTACACACCAAATAGTCAATCACGACAACAACGATATCATATATCGATATGATAATCAATCAAATATCAAAATATCTGAAATTAAATAAATATTGTTGAGGAATCCAGTTGGATCCCTCCAACCTGTTTTCCTGCATCCAAAAAACATTAGCACAATACCAATTTCGCTCCAGTACGAAATTATCGCGGTATATGTTCTTAATAAATATTATCCGCTTAATAACGGCGTAATAGGGTCTCATCCGCTAAACAAAAAATGCGGGAAATCAACAACTGCAATATATACATATGCCAATATATATATATTGATATTATATATAATACCAATTTCACTGTTTATGAAATATTCGCGGTATATGTTTATATTAAATAACATCCGCTTACTAACGGCGCATAATGTCTATTTTAACAATCAATAATTTACAGTCATCATTCAAACATGCATTCAAATATTTTAAATCTAACTATTTAAAATAAAATCGAAACCTATTCGATTGAGTGAGAAATTCTCACCTTGATTTTAATTTCCGTTTAAGCTTTTATTTCGAATAAAATTAAACGCGCGTTTAATTTTACCCGAAATTCTCACTAACTCCAAACGACTCCAAACCAACTCCATCGCGTAGTGCTCGTCCATACGATTCCAACGCAACTGGGTTTGCATTTTTTCGACCTCGTATGAAAAAGTTATGCATTTTATAAGATCGTACACGATTTAAATAACTTAATTTACAACTAACTTTATAATTTATAACCTATATCCATCTATAGCCACATGATCCCTCACCCTTGTATCCAGGCCGTCCACCCACTCTTCTTCTTCATCACGCACGCAAGTTACAGGAGACAACACGCAACAAAGAACCCATGACCATTCAACTAGGGTTTGATCTTGCCATCTCATTTCTCGACGAAACTTCATCAAACCACCGCCAAACGAAAGCTCTCGACATCCTCTAGGTTCGGCCATAACCCTAGGAAGCTCGGCCATCTCCTCCACCTGGGAGTGCGTGCGCAACTTGCTGCCTTCCCACTCGATTTCCCATCAATCCGTGAAGCCATTCGCGATCATAACCGTTGGATCTCTAGTTCGTGTTGTGCTCTACAACTTTCTAGTTGAAACTTTCTTGAATCGATGCATAGATTAGAAGATTTGGAGGGAGAAAGTTGATGATTTTCTGGCCATTCATTGTAGGTGGCGGCTGGAGTTATTAGATTAGGGTTTTGTATATTTTTATCTAAAATTATGAAAGGTAAGGGGCTATTTATAAGGAACGAGCGACACTATTCATCCCGGAAATTCCGAACTCCGATTTAGACGCCGTAACCAGCGTACCTAGGGTTTATCCCGCGTTCCGGACACAATGGAACAGGTTTCGGAAGCTAATTCGGAAGTATGTGCGAGTTATGGCTGAAAACGTTCAATTTGAATTAAACCGATTTAAATCGATTTCTAGGCGTTTTAATTTGTACCGGACAAACGGTAAATCCAATTGACTTGAAATTTGAAACCTTACAATAATATCACATTACGGATCCGATGAAACTGGTTTCGTCGAATTTCGAGACTTTTTGAAAAATGGCTATTTTGACTCGCCAAATTTAAATAAAAAACGATTCGATCCGTTTCGAGCTGCCACGATCAAACGATAACTCCTATTGACACGAAAATTGAAATCTGGTAATAACTAACTATTACGGATCCAATGAAACTGGTTTCGTTCAATTCTGAGACTGTTCAAAAATTGGCTATTTTACAGTCGATTATTTAATATTAAAATATTCAATTTTCACAAATTAACTTTTAATTCGATTTTAAAAGTTCTAAAATATTTCTATAACTCCAGTATGATTAAATAAAATTTTACAAATTATTTTCTATCATATTTAACTCTATTTTCAATTATTTCCATAATTTAACATATTAAATTATCGATTTAATTATCCAATTAAATCCAAAAATTCAAATAAAAATTTATTTGACTTAAAAATTCACTTATAAATATTTAAAATTAATTAAATATTCAAATTTTAATTTAATAAAATTCTGGGTCGTTACAATCTTTCCCCCTTAAAAGAATTTCGTCCTCGAAATTACAAGTAAGAAAGGTTACAGAATCTATTAACTTTCCCAAAATTCATAATTAAACTGCTTATAAAACTTTACTAAGTTTTCAAATCATACTTAGTTATCTTTTTAAAAACAACTACTATTGTTTAACTTTCAATTCCAAAACAAAGTTAAAGTTTCCAAAATTTTCCCATTTTCTCAAAAATTTTCTAACGCCTTAAATTTTCGGAAAAATTCGCCATAGTCTCCTTTGCGCGGCTCGATCCGAAAAAAAATGACAGTATATATATCACAAATATACATCTCATCAAGTAATGAGGCATCCCGCAGGGAAAAAAGTGTAAAAGTACGATATTTAATCCGAGATATGTACCTTATATTTTATTAGCAAGCATATACGGCTAATATAGCGCTAAAGCGAACTCCAAATGCGAAGCAAACGCGATCCGTACCTACTAAACACTCAACAAACAACATGAGAATCATGCATATATGTAAATAATCTCCATATACAACATATATCAACATAACAATATATGTCACATAGCAAATGCAACAATAGCAATATATATTCAACCATCATCCAATTACCATTCAACAAATTCATAACCAATATATTCATTCATATTTTCATTCATATACAATGAATTGGTTTTCACTTTAAATCACATTTGATTTGTTTACATTGGATTTACTAACATTCATTCTCAATTCTAATTAGTTTCCATTCACTAATTAAATCCAATTCACTTTCAATTCTATTCAAATCTATTTACTTTCAATTTGAATTCAATTTCATAGCTTTCAATTTCATTAATACTTAATGAATTACATACAATCAAACAACATCCATATAGCAACCAAAGTATATTAATTATAACCAAATTTCTTTTGCTTATATTCATCTTGGTTTAACACCATCACTTTCAATTGAATTAATTAAATTGATTTTCATTCAATTTTATTTAACTTTCAGTAACATTAGATTTTAAATGAATTTACACTTTCATTTATTATTTCATATCAATTATTCACATTTAATTGATTAATATTCAATTCATTAATTCAATTCAATTTTTCAATTTAATTTCCAAAGTTGAACTTCATTTATGTAACTCAAGTTCATATCCATTTAATCCACTTGATTATTTACTTCGATACCAATATCAATTCCATTCAACAATTCTTAAGTTATATTTACCTTTAAACATCACTTAGTTTTACATAACTTAAATTCCCACTTGTAAATAAATTCAGATTCCAACTCTAAAGTAAATTTTCATTTAACTTTAAATTCATTTTTATTTACAACTCATATTCATAAATATATTCATATAGTTTCACTTCTTATATATATAAGTTTATTCACAATTGTAAATCACTTTAATTATAATTCAATTCTTATAATTCTTTTGCTTATACAATTATTCTTTTATTTAGATTATTCAAACAACCTAACAATCACTTATATACACTTTAATAATTCTGAAAAATTATTCCTTTATATATAAAATATAATCAAGGCAAAATTATTCATTTACCCAATTTAAAACAATACTGTGCCGAATTGTTCTATTCAAGTGTTTATAGATCCCTATCGACAACGTTAATTACTCGTATTAACCAGAATCTATATACCACTCAACAAACCAATCATCACAATATAAAACAATTTTATATTCACTAACAAATACGCTCTCATAGCTATTATTACACTCAAACTCATTCTAGAGTACTACTGACTCTATCTCTAATGAATTATACCCTACAGAACCATGGTTGTCGCTTAACCATCAGCTCTGATACCAAATGTAAAGACCCGTAAGTCCGTACTCCTTGAATAGACACTAATCTCCTTTGTTTAATTCAAGATGAACGAAAATACGAACCCTTAGGGGTTTTAAGAAGAATTTAAGAAAAGAAAAAGAAAGAAGAGAGAAGAGATAGGAAATAGAGAGAAAAGAAGATAGATAATTTTTAGAAAACAGAGAATTTTAAAAATAGAAGATAGAAGAATTTTAAAATAGAACGGACAAAAGAAAACAACAGAACAACAACAGAATCTCACAATTCGCAGCGGAACAACATATAATAATAAATGAATAATCTTTAAACAAAGAACTATATCAGTTATTACATTTCATTTCATTACATTACATCATATCATCAGAGTGTACAACAACATACAACAATAAACAATGCAGCGGAAAAAGAAATACTATATAAGTAATATGCCATGCCATCCATCTTGCCTCCAGCAACTCCAGAATATCCAGAATATCCTGATAAACCTAACTCTTAACTGCCCGTGTGGAAATTGGTGGGCACCCAGAGTTTAGGAAGGAAAACAATAAACTCCAAGTCAGTCATGAGACTGGTGTGAGAACTCAAAACAGTTTATTTATCTTTAAAATCAAAATAGAGGAATATTTTTAATCAATTCGCAATGCTTTTAAAAATGAGACTACCATAAGGCCTCCCGCACACACACACAATGCAAACGCAGAATCGGAGGAGATTTCTCCTTATGATAGTCAAAGATGCTTGATACGCATTTAAAATAATATTTGATATTATTACTAGTGCATAGTGTAGGAAATCATTTCGAAAGTAGAATATAAATCTTAGCCAACATAGACATTTCGAACTATGCCTACTATAGCTACTATCCAAACAGTGGTGACCACCATAAGTGAATAGCAGGTTCTACAACTAATACCGTACAAGTTTCGTATTGGGAATTGGATTTCCAACAAATGGTCAGGCCAAGGAACTTCCCATTGCCACTGAGAATGCCTCTGGAAAGACACCCCCGAGAACCAAACCGGAACTCTGCCAACACAAGGCCGGGTTACCCCTTAACTGGGTAACTACTGACACGAGCACGCCATTCCCCGGTCCTTTAGGACCTTTTCAACCGAGCGCTCGATATCCAACATCACACCATAATAAATAGAGTGTTTTCAACATGAGTAAGTATCTGGGCTCCATACCATGATACCACCCTTTTCCAGAAGGAAATGCACATACCCTAAGGGGAGCTACAGCAACCCCTAATAACCTTGCCGCATCTTTCCTGTTTTGACCATTTCCGGGATGTGAGGCTCGACGAAGTCACGTCCACAAAAACACACTTTGTACAAAAAACCGTGCTTTGGGTCAACAAATGATCAACACAATGATCACTAAGATAGACGATCAAATAAATGATCCTATCACAATAATCAACACAATGATCATTTCAGCATCACTCAGCATGTCACATTACCAAAATGGGATATATCGCTGATAACTTCAACTATATAACCTTTGAGCTCGTACGTCTCAAAGAAGGGTGTTAAGCAAAGAATAAATTCTCCGCCACCAACAGAAATATATTTGAAAGAAATCGGCTTTATATCTCAAATTGTAATGTCAGGCATACAATCCATACAAGTCTGTTCCGGGCTCGAACAGAACCGAAGGCACTTACAAAGAAGTCCTTGCAATCCGGATATTCACAATCCTGATCGAATTTCCCATCACTTATGGAATCTCTATACCAGGTGCGACCCAGTGCAGAGACAATCGATAGGTCATCCTATCGCTCTCGCAAATACCGGTCTTCAACACCGATCTTCAAATGCAATTCACAACGACGTATCACATATTCGGAATGGGTTATACGACCCCATGGTCCTTTCCCGGTTAACCCGAATAGTGAGCGCTTATTCAAAAATAAGTGTGCATTCAAATTCAATTAATTCACATCAAATACCCATTCAAAGGGAAATATTGATAGTCGGCTATCGAACTATCAATTGATATGCATACATCACCAGATTCCAAATAATTTTCCAAATTATTTATTTTCCAAAATATCTTTACAAGATATATATTTTCACACTTTAAAATAAATCAATATTTATTTTTATACAAATTCCACTTTTACATATAAATTCCATAATGAATTTATATTTCAAATATTCATGCATATACGATTTCAATAATTCATTTCAATTTATCTTTAAAAAGATAAATTCTAAATATTCACTTCATATTGGAAAATATTTCCATACTTATTTATTCATAAGTAATTCACAAATCTCTTTTATTTTCAACACTTAGAAAATATTCAATATACTTAAATCGAATTAAGTATATATTTCATTCTTTAAGGAAATCATTCACTTAAACATATTTACTTGTGCCAAAACGAATGTTGCGTAAAACATCGTTACGACAACCCAAAATCACTAGTATAGGGATTCGAAATTAAAATAGATATATAAATCCCAATACTATTCAAAAATATTTCCTTTCGGAAATCATTTACTATAACAACAGTGTTATAGTCTACCATTTCCTTTTATTTCTCGAAAACATCTATTTCAACAATAAACATTGAAATCTAGGGTTTTCGAATCTCAACTCATTTAAAACATCGTTAGATTGTTTTAATTCTATTTAAAACATTACATTCAAAACAATTTCTTTAACGTATTATTCACTATTTAAAAACGTGAATATACTACGTTAACAACTTTCATCCCTTTATTCATTTTAATTCAAAGGATTATTCACTATTCAAAATGTGAATATAACTCTATTTCTAAGTTATAACAATTAACTTGTCAAAATAAGTCATTTGCGAATTTATAAAACAACGTTTATAAATTCCTTTTCTATTTATTTATAAAAACTTCCTTTTTTATAAATTCCTTTATTAACATATTTGATTTCATATCTCAATTATAAACTAAAAGTTCATATTATAAGTCAATTGCTTATAAAACGATTATTTTACAAAATCGTTCTTTTTATCTTCCCAAATTATAAATCTTATAACTTATAAGATTCATTCATTTATCCAAAACCATTATTCACATAATTTCACCAAATTTATAAATCTACCTATTTATAAATTTCATTTATAACCTCCCAGTTTATAATTCTACAAATTTCATTCATTTATGAAATTCATTTTCACTTCATTTAAACATTTATAAAGACTCGTTTTATAATGTCAATATTTCGATTTATAAATATCTATTTATAAATCTCTTAATATAAATCAATTTATATTATTATTCTAAAACGTCTTTAAATTCCTTTATAATTTCATCATTTCGATTTATAAAATAATCAAATTTTATAAATCCTATATTTAAACTTTTATCATATATTCAAAAATCCAATCAAAATTATTTTATAAAATCATTAGTTCATATTTCTCAAAAATCGACTTTTAATTGTATTTCTAAAAATCAGCTTTTTAACTATATTTCACAAAAACCATAATTTTTATAACTTTAAAAATTATAACGTTTATTTATTTATAATGGATCAATTCCAAAAATATAGTATATTTTCAAAATCGCTTTTAAAATCATTTTAAAATCCCAAAATCTGGGTCCAATGATGCTACACACCAAATAGTCAATCACGACAACAACGATATCATATATCGATATGATAATCAATCAAATATCAAAATATCTGAAATTAAATAAATACTGTTGAGGAATCCAGTTGGATCCCTCCAACCTGTTTTCCTGCATCCAAAAAACATTAGCACAATACCAATTTCGCTCCAGTACGAAATTATCGCGGTATATGTTCTTAATAAATATTATCCGCTTAATAACGGCGTAATAGGGTCTCATCCGCTAAACAAAAAATGCGGGAAATCAACAACTGCAATATATACATATGCCAATATATATATATTGATATTATATATAATACCAATTTCACTGTTTATGAAATATTCGCGGTATATGTTTATATTAAATAACATCCGCTTACTAACGGCGCATAATGTCTATTTTAACAATCAATAATTTACAGTCATCATTCAAACATGCATTCAAATATTTTAAATCTAACTATTTAAAATAAAATCGAAACCTATTCGATTGAGTGAGAAATTCTCACCTTGATTTTAATTTCCGTTTAAGCTTTTATTTCGAATAAAATTAAACGCGCGTTTAATTTTACCCGAAATTCTCACTAACTCCAAACGACTCCAAACCAACTCCATCGCGTAGTGCTCGTCCATACGATTCCAACGCAACTGGGTTTGCATTTTTTCGACCTCGTATGAAAAAGTTATGCATTTTATAAGATCGTACACGATTTAAATAACTTAATTTACAACTAACTTTATAATTTATAACCTATATCCATCTATAGCCACATGATCCCTCACCCTTGCATCCAGGCCGTCCACCCACTCTTCTTCTTCATCACGCACGCAAGTTACAGGAGACAACACGCAACAAAGAACCCATGACCATTCAACTAGGGTTTGATCTTGCCATCTCATTTCTCGACGAAACTTCATCAAACCACCGCCAAACGAAAGCTCTCGACATCCTCTAGGTTCGGCCATAACCCTAGGAAGCTCGGCCATCTCCTCCACCTGGGAGTGCGTGCGCAACTTGCTGCCTTCCCACTCGATTTCCCATCAATCCGTGAAGCCATTCGCGATCATAACCGTTGGATCTCTAGTTCGTGTTGTGCTCTACAACTTTCTAGTTGAAACTTTCTTGAATCGATGCATAGATTAGAAGATTTGGAGGGAGAAAGTTGATGATTTTCTGGCCATTCATTGTAGGTGGCGGCTGGAGTTATTAGATTAGGGTTTTGTATATTTTTATCTAAAATTATGAAAGGTAAGGGGCTATTTATAAGGAACGAGCGACACTATTCATCCCGGAAATTCCAAACTCCGATTTAGACGCCGTAACCAGCGTACCTAGGGTTTATCCCGCGTTCCGGACACAATGGAACAGGTTTCGGAAGCTAATTCGGAAGTATGTGCGAGTTATGGCTGAAAACGTTCAATTTGAATTAAACCGATTTAAATCGATTTCTAGGCGTTTTAATTTGTACCGGACAAACGGTAAATCCAATTGACTTGAAATTTGAAACCTTACAATAATATCACATTACGGATCCGATGAAACTGGTTTCGTCGAATTCCGAGACTTTTTGAAAAATGGCTATTTTGACTCGCCAAATTTAAATAAAAAACGATTCGATCCGTTTCGAGCTGCCACGATCAAACGATAACTCCTATTGATACGAAAATTGAAATCTGGTAATAACTAACTATTACGGATCCAATGAAACTGGTTTCGTTCAATTCTGAGACTGTTCAAAAATTGGCTATTTTACAGTCGATTATTTAATATTAAAATATTCAATTTTCACAAATTAACTTTTAATTCGATTTTAAAAGTTCTAAAATATTTCTATAACTCCAGTATGATTAAATAAAATTTTACAAATTATTTTCTATCATATTTAACTCTATTTTCAATTATTTCCATAATTTAACATATTAAATTATCGATTTAATTATCCAATTAAATCCAAAAATTCAAATAAAAATTTATTTGACTTAAAAATTCACTTATAAATATTTAAAATTAATTAAATATTCAAATTTTAATTTAATAAAATTCTGGGTCGTTACACCCTGCTTGGGTGCTACCCACCTAGCCTTGCTGCATAACCCCTGATTTTCAGTCATTCCCATTTGATGAGGCTTGAGGCTAAGTGTTACCTTTCTAGAACATATCCCTTAGAATGCCCATCGTCCACCTGACGATGTATTCGCAAGCATTCATCCATACAAGTCCGTCCCGGGTCCGAACGGAACCGAAGGCACTATTCCTACTACATCCATTTTGGAAATATCCTCAGGATTAATCGCAACTAGCCCTTGCACTTCACTGCTTCATCTTCGAATCCGAAATCGTTTTCCACGAAACGTACAAACCGGATCGAAGTGGTTTTCGAGAAATTAATCTCGATTCCGGTCTCTTCGAAACGATCAACGCATTTGTCCAATATCGATAGTCGGTTATTTAACTATCAATTAATATTCACAAACATCCATCAAAACAATAAATAATTTTCCAAATTATTTATTAACCTCAAAAATATCTTCACAATATATATTTTCACTTTTCAAACCCTTTTGAAAACAGTTTTCAAAACTATCTTCCTTTCCCAGAATAAATTTCAAGTATTTCTATTTCCACTGGAATCACCAAGCATAAAACTTTAGATTTTTAAAATAATTTAAAAATACTTTATTGTAAAATATATTTAACATTTAATATAGAAAAATAACTTTAGTACTTAATTTAAAATAATACTCTACAAATAACTAAAATAAGGTTACCCTATAACTATACATTAGATTTTCTTCTTTAAACAAATTACCAAATCATTCTTTAAATAATTATTACGATAATAGATTAACAAATTACTTACTTTAGAATTTACTTTAAAATATTTAAATTAAAACTACTTCAATAATTGATTAAAAATGTATACTATATGAATATTTGAAAATAAGGTTACTTTATAAATATAAACTAGGTTTTCACCTTTAAAACAGAATTACTAAGTCACTCTTTATAAATTATTATTACGGTAATAGATTTGAATAAATATTTACTTTAGAATTTAAACATTTAGAAATAATAAATTTTCTAAAACATGCTTTTTTTAAAACAACATTAAACTTTTATCTTATATTTAAAAATTTACTTAAAACGTAATTGGCTATCTAGAGAAATATACTTCTCTTCACAACCTTTAAAAATAAATCACTATTTAATTTTAAACAAATTTTCTCATTCCTTTAATAAATTCCCACCTTGAATTTATTCTTCCAAATATCCAATTTCAAACACTTAAATCAATTTCCAAATTGATTTTCAATTTACTTCATTTGTTCCAAAATCCTTTAATTTCAGATTTTATTCCTTAATTATGATTTAAAATACCTATAATTGGAATACCAATTTAGATTTCTCAATTTACTTCTTATTCCTTTAAATAAAATTATAACTTTAATTTTTAAAATAATTCTTTATTCATTTAAATTAATATCACGTAATTTTACAATTCATTAATTACTGTTTATTCAAACCCTTTTCTTTTTATACTCGAAGTTATTTATTAGAATTTAACATACTTCCATTTCTTTTTCAATTCATTCTTAATTTATTAATTTTCTAAGATTATTTCATTTACAAATTTACTTCCTTTATTTTCTTTCCAAAACCCAATTTATATATTTTTTAGTAATTCATTATACCCAAATATATCCAATCAAATCATAACATTCAATATTCCAATATATTCTTCATAGAATATCAAGTAATCACCACAGAGAATATTAAATAATAAATGTTGAGGGGTCCAATTGGATCCCTCCAACCTGTTTTCCTTGCATCCACAGATGTTAGCACAATAATATGCCAATTCCAGAATATACCATACTATACCACATCAATCAATTTCAATCATTTAAATAATTACTTAAATTTAATCATTTAAATTTAAATTTAAATTAACTGAGTGAGATTAACTCACCTTTGACCAAAGATTTGTAAATCCGATCCACACCGGCTTGATTTCTTTCAGGATTCAACCTTGTATAACATTAAACGATTTCATTAACATTCGAACCAATCGAATAATTAAATTCTTCTTTAATGAATTTAATTTACTAGTGATTTCATTTTAATAGTTCTCATTTAAACAAAAGATTTAATGTAAACAAATAATAAATTTTAAACCATTAGCTTAAACTATAAATAAACAATTAATTTCCATTTAATAGATTCCATTAGTTAATCATCAAAATTTAAATTAATCATTTGGTTTTTACTAGTAATTTGATTATTTTTTTTTAACTAATTCTTTCCTGAAATAATGATTTTTATGTTACAATAATGATTAAATAATTTAACCTCTTTAATACATCATATTAAAATAATCTAGGAAATTAAAAATGTGTAAACATATATATAAACCTTTAAATTAAAAAAGAATAAATTATTTTATATCGTATTGTACATTTAATCTTCACTAACTACATTTTCCTGTTTCTATACACACACACACACACATCTGTAAATTAAAGCCTGACTCTACTACAAATATAAAATTCTTATTTTTTTTCTTCATCATTGTTTTTATCTTTTAAACAAATATACATATATCTTTATAAAATAGGTTATATAGATTTCAAAATCTATATCCATATATTCCTATAAGAATAATCTATACTCCCCTGTAAAATTTCTATTTCTAAATCCTATATATATTATTTCTGTGAATATTCAAAAATCTGCATATATAAAAATAATTGGAAAAGGAAGAAGTCGAATACCTACTGCCTCTGAACCCTCGGCCATCCATTGCGCAGCTACCCTACATCATCGCCACCGCACGAACCCTATCCCGCGCCTCAACCCGATCGCATATGCGAGGCCGCCCCCCTAGTCGCACCCACGCGTTCGCACGAATCCCCAAAACCCTAGCCCATCACGAATTCAATCATGAACTACTGCCGTGCTTTCCCACGCCACCTCTGCCTCCTTGCACGAATACGAGCGCTTGCCATTCCCAGTCGAACGTCGCAACTTGCACAAACCCCAAATCAAACTCCTGCCCCTTGCTCGACGGCGAAGCTCAGATGCGATCTAACTTCGTTCGTACCCAAACGCGAGTTTCGAATCGCGCGAGGAGAGGAAAATTTGGGTGAATGATAGTTGTTTTTTTTTCTTTCGGTTAAACTAAAAAGAATGGCCATCGTAATTTCTTTGAAACTCGCGTTTCGCACTGAAAGGAGGGAAGAAAAACAATCAAGTCGCGATTTCATTTTCTCTGATGTCGGCCAGGATTTATCAGTTAAATTTATTTATTTATTTATTTATTTTTAACTGAGAGAAAGAAAGTAGGCGTGATTTGAAAAGGAAGCGACATTGATGCCGGCGTGAGGAGAAAGGTTGCAGTGATTTGAATCGAGGAAAACGGCTGAGGCGACTTGTTTTTGACTGGAATAAATATAATCGTATTATTTAAATTTTAAATTTCAAATCGTCACGAATCACAACTTGAAATCTCGACCTCTAATCGCAACGTGCTGCTAGGCATTATGTTCATAATGTTACACCCACATTCCGAACGCAATGAAAAAGGTTTCGAGTCCTAATTCGATCGTAAGAAGAAGATAGCTTTTTGGACCCCGTTATTATATTGAATTCGATATAAAATTCAGTGCATTTATATATCGTGTGCTCACAGAACAACTCCAAATGCTACGAAAATCGAGATTCGATGATTATACAATATTACGGATCCAATGGAACTGGTTTCGTCGAATTCCTAGATTGCGCCTCGGAAGGCTATTTTTAAATTCAATTTAAACTATAAAATTTTAAAACCAAACAAACCACTATTAATTTCAATTTTACAACTTCTATTATCTTCAGTGTTATCAATATAAATTTTACAAGCCTTCAAATTATTTTTAATAGGCTTAGAATTCCAGATTCAATATTTAATCCAACTTCAAATTATTTAATTCAATAATTAAATTACCGAATAGATAGTGATATTAAAAATTCAAGTTAAAAGTTTTTCTTTTAAATATTTCAAGTCAATTAAATATTCCAATTTAAATTACTTAAAAATTCCGGGTCGTCACATTCCTCCCCCTTAAAAGAATTTCGTCCCCGAAATTATTAATTAGGTAGAATGATCCAATACCCATTACTATTTTTCCAAAACCAAATTGTTCAACATCTAACCAACTATTTTTTTTATAGAAGACCCATTACAATTCTTACTTACTTTCCTACTTTCCCTTAGTTTCAAACAATATTTCTTACTCAATCATTCAAAATTTAATTTTTAAATCAAATTTAAAATTATCAAAATTTTCTCAAAAATTTTCCAACTCTCTAAATTTCCAAAATTTTTTGCCAGCGTCTCCTTTGCACAGCTAGCTTGGTACAACTACAAAATGGCTCTACGGCCTTCCAAATCCAAAAAGAAAACAAAAAGCCAAGTGGCTAGATCAAAAACCCAATCAAATTTCATATAGAAATTTAAACACATACCTTTTTGTTGAGCAATTCTAATTTATTATCCGAAATCAAAACCAATTTTCCTTTCCCATTTTCATACCTGCATATCCTGTTCAACAATAATATCCAATCACAACATTCAAAAACCTTTATTTGACTTCTTTCCAAAATTTCAATGTTCATTCCATTTAAGCCCGTATGATGTACCTATGTCATTCGTACGCAATACCGAATCCGATCGCCTACTCGATCACATAATTTCACTTCCGAACTAGTATCGTCCACCCGACTTCCTAGTGGGGACTCATATCTGGTTTCCTGATTAGAAACCGTCATTCTCCTTGCATAGTCATAACTATGATAGAGAATTTCCAGAATCAATCAAAATTCCATATCCATGGTTCGCCGTCGAAAATCGAGTGAAAAATCCTAACTCGGATCGATATAACTATCTCGAAATTCTGTGCCTGAATCTGGATCAAATAGCTATGCGAATAAAATAATATACGTACACCCTACGTATTTGCCCCAACTGATTATCAGCTATATCAATTCCCTTTTATTCACATTTATTTTGATTGTTATTCACTTATTCACACTTTCCCTTGCCACACTTCAGTTTTAATCTTTTTTTTCTTCTTTAATTTCTTTGAACAATATCTTCAGCTCATCTTATTTTACATATACAATTTAAATTAGATTTCAACGTTCCGTTATAATTCTATTTACTTAACAAATTTTAATTCATTTGTCGTTAGTGAAAATTTTCAAAAGATTCAAAAAATTTATAACTCCTAAAATTTTCGAAATTTTTTGGCAGAGTCTCCTTTGTACGGAGGAGCTTTTGCAATTTGACAAGAGATATGAATATATATACATCGACCCACATGGTCGGAAAATAGAAAAACAGTTCATATTTCCTATTTGTATTGCGTAGGCGTACCTTATTTAGCTTTTTAAGCAAGCAGCTATTTATTTAAGCAATTAGCGTAGTCAAAACCAGTCAAACGGCTTCCAAAAACCTGTACTTACTCAATTTAAACATGTCAGTGTCAAATATACAAAGTTTATTAACATTTCACTTTGTTATAAATAACTAAAACATTGATTCTATAAACAATGCATATTATATACTTCCATAAGCACATATGAAATATTTCGACACTTATTTTGAATGCTTCCAAACAATATTCAAACCATCCTATTCAATTCAAATGATTTCACAACTCTCTTACTTAACTTAAATTCATTTTAAGTCCAAACAAACTCATTTAAATTGAATTGATTTCCAAAAGCAATCTAACTCCCATTTTTATTCGAAGTCAAGTTCTCATTAATATAACTTAAGTTAATTAACTCAATTACTAATTTCATTTACCAAATAAGTTGTATTTAAAATCGTTTCATAAAACTCGACACCACCATATCTCAAATTACTTAAGTCAAGCTTTTATTCAAACATTACTTAAGTTATTTTATTTTTCGTCAAGTTATTTCAACTTTAAAACTCAAGTTACATATATTTTATAAGCACTTTCCAATTTAAATCCTTAATTTGATTACAATTACCAATCAATTTTGATGCCATTTCATTCAATCCCAATGGTTTACAATTCCATTTCTTACATTCAGTTTATTTTTTATCCAAATACGCTTATATTCAATTCAATTGATTTCAAAATTAGTTTTATTTCGCTTCTATCAATTCATAGAATTTATTTAATCTCGTTTTCGTCAAATGACAATTTACTTCTACGAAATTTGACCATATGCAAGTGCATAAATAACTACGTAAGCTTGTAACCACTTTAATTTGATTTTAACTCAATTAATAGTCAATTTCTTCCATTCTAATTCATTTGCAATCATTTCAATTTTATTTTTATTCACTTGAATTTTATTTACCACTCAAACCATCACTATTTCAACTCTATTTTATTTAACTTGAGTTCATTCCCAGCTCCATTCGTTTAAATTAAATTAGTATATTTCATTGAATCAATATGAATTCTCATTCACATTCAATAATTTATTTCTGAATTCCTTTCATTTTATAACGAGGCCATTTCCACTTTATCTCTACTTAGATTTTTATTTGCAATATAAATCATTTTTATGTTAATTCAATTCCATTCAACTTCAACTCAAATTTAATTCACTTACAATTTCAAGTTGAATTTCTATTATAAATCAAGCTTCACTTTCAAATTCAATCATTTAATCACAGCTCAAATTTTATTAACCCATTTCTGTTCCCTTTCCATATTCCATTAATTAATCAAGTAGTCCATTGAAAATTTTACCCAATATTTGATTTTTATTTCAAAAATCACTCTAACCGTTTTACTTGAGTTCAGTCTATTTTATATTTTAAATTTTGGATTATATTCTTTATCATTAAAAACAAATTTTATTTGGCTTATTCATTTTACTTCCAAACTTTATAAGTCACAACTTATTTATATTCATATTTCATCTATTTACAATCAATCTCATTCACATTTTACTTTTTAACTCGGAATTTTACCTTTTATTTAGCCAATATATTTTTGTTATTCCATAAACATTTTACATAAGATTCCAAAGTTTAAACACTTTTCCAAAATTTCAAAATCACTTTTGAAATCAACTACATCCAAAATCCTATGGCATATTCTATTACCCCTTTGAATTTCAAAACCAAACCCAGTTCACACACAATTCCAATTTAAAACAATTTGGTAGCAATTTCTCTTCTAGAAACTCGAAAATGAACTTCGATGATGCTGCAGTCATCACCGAAATTATTTTCCAGTGATCGAAAGATAACTAGATGCTTTTGTCTCTTTAAAATCCCTTTCAAATATTTTTAAATTCCAAATCTCTCCATATTCAATTCCAATTCAAAAATATTCCCGAAATAATACCACTATTATTTCTCCAAAACTTTTGAAAACCACTTTCCAATCCAAGGAATTTAAACTCTTTTCCAAAATTCCAAATTTGAAATCCATCCAACTTATATTCAAACATTACTCTGGAATTTTATCTCATTTAAATTTCAAATGTTTCTCTGGAATTCTATTTCAAAATTACAATCACCTTTACAATTTACATTTACAAATCTCATTTGTATATGAAGTTTATTTCAATTTATAAATTACATTTATAATCTAAATTCCAAATTCCATTTTGTTATATAAATTTATTCTTCAACTTTGGTTATAAGTTTTCAATTTCTTATTCAATTTCTACACAATAGTGTGAATAATTTATTATTATCATTCTCTAACAACCAAGCATCCAAATACTATAATAATTTACAAAATTATTTCTTTTATATAAAAAAATAATCTGGGTAAAATTATTTCATTTACCCTACATAAAAAAATACTGTGTCGAATTGTTCTATTTAAGTGTTTAGAGATCCCTATCAATAATGTTAATTACACGTATTGATTAGAATCAATAAACTACTCAATAAACCAATCAACACAATATAAAATCATTTTATATTCACTAACAAATACGCGCTCATATCCATTAATACGCTCAAACTCATTCTAGAGTGCCATAAACTCTATTTTAAATGAGTAATTTCCCACCAGAGCCAAGGTTATCACCAACCTGTGCTCTGATACCAAGTGTAACGGTCCGCAAATCCGTACCCCTTGAGTCGATACTATTCAACCTAAATCAACTCAAGTTGTACAGGAATACGAACCATTTGGGTTAAAGAAGAAGAGGTAGAAGGAGAAAATAGAAAACAACATCAGAATCTAACCATTGCAGCGGAATAAAATATAATATATAATAAATAATCTTTACACAAAACAAATATATCCGTTCGTATATTACATCATCAGAATACATCAATCACAACTCAACATCAATATCATACAAATGGATACACAATAACTCAACACAGCGGAATATATATAAACAAATACGGAAGTATGTATTGTCATCCATCTCATCTCCTGAGCTCCACAGCATCTATCCTGTATCCTATAATACTCGGTCTGACCCGAGCATTACAGTTAAATAATACCGGAGTCAGTCTGGAATACCAGCGTGAGAAAGTCACACTCAATTAATTATTAAAGTTTTAAAAAAAATCCTTTGAAAAACAAAAGCATCTCGTAAGACCACGCCACAAATAAACATGTCGGGTTTTTACCTTACAATAGCTAAAACAATTTTTATGGAAATCCTCTGATATTATAATAGGGTCTATATACAAATACTTATAAAATAGCTGAAATTGTTACATTATTAAATTCCAGCTACTAGCCACAGAGTGGGTAATACAAACAAAACTCGTACAAGGCTCGTAGGGAGAATGGATTTTCAACTAATGACTAGGCACTAGGGTACCACCTATCACAGTACGGGGCCTAGATCACCGTATCGAGGAGTATGCCCACTTCCCTGCAACATAAGATCGGGACTACCCCTTACTGGATAATCCCGAGTGAGATCACCCCGCGGTTGGGATCAGCAACCGCCCACTAAGCCGAAATAAAAGGAACATCTAGACAGGAATGACCTCACCCTGCTTAGGTGCTACCCACCTAGCCCTGCTGCATAACCCCTGATTTTCAGTCATTCCCATTTGATGAGGCTTGAGGCTAAGCGTTACCTTTTTAGAACATATCCCTTAGAATGCCCATCGTCCACCTGACGATGTTTTCGCAAGCATTCATCCATACAAGTCCGCCCCAGGTCCGAACGGAACCGAAGGCACTATTCCTACTACATCCATATTGGAAATATCTTCAGGATTAGTAGCGACTAGCTCTTGCATTTCACTGCTCCATCTTCGAATCCAAAATCGTTTTCCACGAAACGTACAAACCGGATCGAAGTGGTTTTCGAGAAATTAATCTCGATCCCGGTCTCTTCGAAACGATCAACACATTTGTCCAATATTGATAGTCGGTTATTTAACTATCAATTAATATTCACAAACATCCATCAAAACAATAAATAATTTTCCAAATTATTTATTTACCATAAAAATATCTTCACAAGATATATTTTCACTTTTCAAACCCTTTAAAAAACAGTTTTCAAAACTATTTTCCTTTCTCAGAATAAATTCCAAGTATTTCTATTTCCACTGGAATCACCAAGCATAAAACTTTAGATTTTTAAAATAATTTAAAAATACTTTATTGTAAAATATATTTAACATTTAATATAGAAAAAGT
The DNA here is from genome assembly GCA_030765085.1 of Allium cepa. Classification (NCBI taxonomy): domain Eukaryota; kingdom Viridiplantae; phylum Streptophyta; class Magnoliopsida; order Asparagales; family Amaryllidaceae; genus Allium; species Allium cepa. Next base: position 1,025,190,375 of record CM060928.1, on the reverse strand, counting down.
ACTTTAGTACTTAATTTAAAATAATACTCTAGGAATAACTAAAATAAGGTTACCTTATGACTATATATTAGATTTTCTTCTTTAAACAAATTACCAAATCATTCTTTAAATAATTATTACGATAATAGACTAACAAATTGCTTACTTTAGAATTTACTTTAAAATATTTAAATTAAAACTACTTCAAAAATTGATTAAAAATGTATACTATATGAATATTTGAAAATAAGGTTACTTTATAAATATAAACTAGGTTTTCACCTTTAAAACAGAATTACTAAGTCACTCTTTATAAATTATTATTACGGTAATAGATTTGAATAAATATTTACTTTAGAATTTAAACATTTAGAAATAATAAATTTTCTAAAACATGCTTTTTTTAAAACAACATTAAACTTTTATCTTATATTTAAAAATTTACTTAAAACGTAATTAGCTATCTAGAGAAATATACTTCTCTTCACAACCTTTAAAAATAAATCACTATTTATTTTTAAACAAATTTTCTCATTCCTTTAATAAATTCCCACCTTGAATTTATTCTTCTAAATATCCAATTTCAAACACTTAAATCAATTTCCAAATTGATTTCCAATTTACTTCATTTGTTCCAAAATCCTTTAATTTCAGATTTTATTCCTTAATTATGATTTAAAATACCTATAATTGGAATACCAATTTAGATTTCTCAATTTACTTCTTATTCCTTTAAATAAAATTATAACTTTAATTTTTAAAATAATTCTTTATTCATTTAAATTAATATCACGTAATTTTACAATTCATTAATTACTGTTTATTCAAACCCTTTTCTTTTTATACTCGAAGTTATTTATTAGAATTTAACATACTTCCATTTCTTTTTCAATTCATTCTTAATTTATTAATTTTATAAGATTATTTCATTTACAAATTTACTTCCTTTATTTTCTTTCCAAAACCCAATTTATATTTTTTTTAGTAATTCATTATACCCAAATATATCCAATCAAATCATAACATTCAATATTCCAATATATTCATCATAGAATATCAAGTAATCACAACAGAGAATATTAAATAATAAATATTGAGGGGTCCAATTGGATCCCTCCAACCTGTTTTCCTTGCATCCACAGATGTTAGCACAATAATATGCCAATTCCAGAATATACCATACTATAGCACATCAATCAATTTTAATCATTCAAACAATTATTTAAATTTAATCATTTAAATTTAAATTTAAATTAACTGAGTAAGATTAACTCACCTTTGACCAAATATTTGTAAATCTGATCCACACCGGCTTGATTTCTTCCAGAATTCAACCTTGTATAACATTAAACGATTTCATTAACATTCGAACCAATCGAATAATTAAATTCTTCTTTAATGAATTTAATTTACTACTGATTTCAATTTAATAGTTCTCATTTAAACAAAAGATTTAATCTAAACAAATAACAAATTTTAAACCAATAACTTAAACTATAAATAAACAATTAATTTCCATTTAATAGATTCCATTAGTTAATCACCAAAATTTAAATTAATCATTTGGTTTTAACTAGTAATTTGATTTTTTTTAAACTAATTCTTTCCTGAAATAATGATTTTTAAGTTACAAAAATGATTAAATAATTTAATCTCTTTAACACATCATATTAAAATAATCTAGGAAATTAAAAATGTGTAAACATATATATGAACCTTTAAATTAAAAAAGAATAAATTATTTTATATCATATTGTACATTTAATCTTCTCTAACTATATTTTCCTGTTTCTATACACACACACACACATCTGTAAATTAAAGCCTGACTCTACTACCAATATAAAATTCTTATATTTTTTTTTTCTTCATCATTGTTTTTATCTTTTAAACAAATATACATATATCTTTATAAAATAGGTTATATAGATTTCAAAATCTATATCCATATATTCCTATAAGAATAATCTATACTCCCCTGTAAAATTTCTATTTCTAAATCCTATATATATTATTTCTGTGAATATTCAAAAATCTGCATATAATTAGAAAAGGAAGAAGTTTAATACCTACTGCCTCTGAACCCTCGGCCCTCCATCGCACAACTACCCTACATCATCGCCACCGCACTAACCCTACCCGCGCCTCAACCCGATCGCATACGCGAGGCCGACCCCCCCTAGTCGCAACCACGCGTTCGCACGAATCCCTATAACCCTTGCCCATTGCGAATTCAATCGCGAACTACTGCCGTGCTTTCCCACGCCACCTCCGCCTCCTTGCACGAGTGCGAGCGCTTTCCATTCCCAGTCAAACGTCGTGACTCGCACAAACCCCAAATCGAACTCCTGCCCATTGCTTGACGGCGAAGCACAGATGCGATCTGACTTCGTTCGAACCCAAACGCGAGTTTCGAATCGCGTGAGGAGAGGAAAAATAGGGTGAACGATAGTTAATTTTTTCTTTCTTTCGGTTAAAATAAAAAGAACGGCCATTGAAATTTCTTTGAAGCTCGCGTTTCGCACTGAAAGGAGGGAAGAAAAACAATCAAGCTGCGATTTCATTTTCTCTAATGTCGGCCATGATTTATCAGTTCAATTTTTTTTTAACTGAGAGAAAGAAAGTAGGCGTGATTTGAAAAGGAAGTGACATTGATGCCGCCGTGAGGAGAAAGGTTGCAGTGATTTGAATCGAGGAAAACGGCTGAGGCGACTTGTTTTTGACTGGAATAAATATAATCATATTATTTAAATTTTAAATTTCAAATCGTCACGATATCGCAACTTGAAATCTCGACCTCTAATCACAACGTGCTGCTAGGCATTATGTTCATAATGTTACACCCACATTCCGAACGCAATGAAAAAGGTTTCGAGTCCTAATTCGATCGTAAGAAGAAGATAGCTTTTTGGACCCCGTTATTATATTGAATTCGATATAAAATTCAGCGCGTTCATATATCTTGTGCTCATAGAACAACTCCAAATGCTACGAAAATCGAGATCCGATGATTATACAATATTACGAATCCAATGGAACTGGTTTCGTCGAATTCTGAGACTGCGCCTCGGAAGGCTATTTTTAAATTCAATTTAAACTATAAAATTTTAAAACTAAACAAACCACTATTAATTTCAATTTTACAACTTCTATTATCTTCAGTGTTATCAGTATAAATTTTACAAGCCTTCAAATTATTTTTAATAGGCTTAGAATTCCAGATTCAATATTTAATCCAACTTCAAATTATTTAATTCAATAATTAAATTACCGAATAGATGATGATATTAAAAATTCAAGTTAAAATATTTTCTTTTAAATATTTCAAATCAATTAAATATTCCAATTTAAATTGCTTAAAAATTCTGGTTCATCACACCAAGCTATGGCCTGGCCAAGGCATCGAACAAGCCCTTGATTGCATCACGCTATGGCCAGGTCAAGATGTCTCCTAGAGGGAGGACGGAGTAAGCCCTTGGTCTTTATGGCCTAGAAAAGCACCAAAAAAGCCTTCAGTCCCACCTATAAGGCTTGGCTCGAGCGCCTTATAGAAGGAGGTTGGTGAAGCCCTTGTATCCTGCTTATGGATAATGTTAACTCCACTTTTTCAACAAGGCCGTGATATCAAAAATCGACCGAGAAGCTAATGATAGTTCGTCTCGAAGAATGGTCAACTCAACATCTCAACAAAGCAAGTTCTGTTGAATGGTTTTTCAGATAAGATCCCCTACGGAGGGGGGATCCAGGGGGGTGCCAACCCCCCAAGGTGGGGGTGCGGGGGCAACGCCACCGCTACGGTGATTGACCTGCCCGGTCAGGTCGCAGGGGTCCAGGGGGCAGCGCCCCCGGCGGGGTGCGGGGCAGCTCGCCGTCCAAAACGGTATACGACCTAAAGCATCAACAAGTTAACGGGTAAGAAGACCTCGCGACCTAAGATGGACCAAAGATCAGTGACCTAACGAGTTAACCTATCAGCGACTTAAGGGATAAAGCGGCTCAACCGAGTTAACGAGTTAGCAGAAGAAGCGGCTCGACGACTTAAGGATTGGACGACCTGATGACTTAAAAGCATGCCGACCTAACAGCTTGCCGACTCAACTACCTTGAAGGGTTACCGACTCAACAACTTAAGGTAGTTACCGACTCAACAACTCAAGAGATGGCCGACCTAACGACTCAAGACACGAAAGTCCCAAAGCAACTTCACTTAAGCCATGGCCGACTTACAACTTATGCTAGGTCGCTCACGACCTAAGCACAAAGGCAAATCCAATGTTGTGTTACTCAAGCCGGTGCCTGTTAACTCGTTTGCGACTCAGGACTTGTACTCAGTAGACACAACAACCTAGTTAAGCCTTATCTCGGAAACGCGACTTATGACCTATCCCTAAGTCGCTGTCGGCCTATAACCTGGCTTAAGTCGGCAACGACCTTGTACTTAGAGGTTTTGACCTTGCCGCTTTCCTTAAGTCGCTAGTACCTATCAGTTAGTATTAAAGGACATAAGCGAGCCAGCTAAGTTATAACTCCTGACGCCTTAACCCGCTGACGACCTATGACCTATCCTAAGTCGTAACCCACGACTTACGACTTACCTTAAGTCGTAAACGACTTAAGGCCTTTGAAGAATTCTCTATAAATACGGCCTGGGCTCCAAACATGGGGGGACTTTTGGGCTCATTCTTCGAAGCGTCGATACTCTGTCATTCTCTCGACTCAAACAACACTACAAGCACTCCAAACGCCAAAGATGCTACAACAAACGTCAAGAGAAGATTTGGATCATTCAACATGAACTCAAAAGATTCTTCTACATCAAATTTGAGCTACTAGTCAAAAGTGTGTTGTAATCGAAGTGCATTGTAAAGAATTGTAATCAAATCATCAATAAAGGAATTTAAAGTGGACGTAGGCTCGATCTTAAGCCGAACCACTATAAAACTGTTGTCTTTTACCACTTTTCCGTGATTTCTCTGCTTATACTTTGTTCCCGTACCAATGGGTGGTGCTTTCATATTTACACTACTTACACCGGGGTGTTAGCGTCAGATTTTTACGTTAACAGATAAGCTATCCAAGCACACCAGACAACAAACAAACTAAGACGTTCGGGCCAGAGAAGCGGCATATCTAACGATGGAAGACGTCTGTGTTAGTCCATGAGATGGTGGTTTTGATGGCAAAAACTTTAGAATAATATTATAAAATATAAATACTAACTTTAAAGTTTAGATATATATGTATATGCAGGATTTAACCATGTAGGTACCAAGAATGAAGACTGTACAATATGGAGATTCAAGATATCAAGATTGAAGACTCATGAGTATCAAGAATATCAAGATTATCAAGAGTTCAAGATTTCAAGAATAAGTAATTTAATTAGGAATTTTCTTAAAACTCCCAGAATATCACTGGCATCTTTAAATCCAATTTATTCGTGGAATAGAATCCACTTCGAGCCCGTTAAAGTGATGGAACCCTAAGTAGGATGAAACCTACGAAAAATCTAGTGGAACATTTTTTGTATCCGCTAGCTTTTATTCAAAATGATTTTACAAAATTATATCTTGTTTTCAAAATGATTTCAAAACCTTCCTTTTAAAAGGAATCAAAAACATCTATCCTGATTTTAAATACTTATAGCCTCAAAATAATCTTTAATTTCAAAATCAAATTATCCTTAGTTTTAAAACTATCTTTGATAATATTATATTTAACTTTTAATATTTATACTTAGATTTAAATATAAAATTATAGTAAAATTTTATATATATTATTCTCTATATTTACTCGTGTATTTTAACTATGGTCTAGTATATTTATAAAGTTTAAAATAGTTTTAATATAAGATATAGGCTATTTTCAAAGAAAAACAAATCACCAAAACTTCCTTTGGGATGTCGACATACTTAAGTTACCCATGTCGACATAGTGTCAGTTAATTTCAAAAATTAAATTTCAAAAGAAGCGTCTATTTGTCATATCCCTTCGCGAATGGACATGGCTGTTGTTCTTCTATAAATAGGGGTTGTTTTCAACGAATTTTTATTCATATTTTTCTGGCTTTCACTCTTCTTCTTCCACATTTCTTTATACACATTTTACCACTACTCTATCGAAATCAACATTGAATCTAATTAGATCATTTCTGGTTTGATTCTTTTTCACTATCTCAACAAGATTTTCGGTGCTATTCAGAGTTATAGACTTCTTTGTAATCATTTCTGTGAGAAAAGGTGCGATTGTAGCTTTGGAAATCAATCAAGCGAGAAAAGGTGTGATTGTAGCGTTGGAAATCAATTCGGTGAACTTGTTTGCCGGGAAATCAAGTATCTCTACCCAGTGGATTGTGAATTTGGAGGGTGTACCTCGTGGCCATGAAATCGAGGGTGTAATTGTAAAGATTGCTTTTTAAAGGAAATCCGTACTTGTGTGCGGGACTGGATGTAGGGTAACTCCGAACCAGTATAAAATCCAGTGTGTTCTTTCCTTTACTGCTTTTACTTTATTTCTGCATCTGTGTTTGTTTTTGTAATCATTTATGTGTCTGAATATTGCATACGTTTGTGTTCTAATTAACATAAGCTCAAAATGATTTAGTAATTCCTTAAAACACTATTCACCCCCTCTAGTGTTTATCCTAGCCTTAAGATCCGTAATCTGTATTTCTCGCATTTGGTATCAGAGCAAGGTTTTCAAAGTTTTCATAATTTGAATTTTGAAAAATTTTAAAAATGGCTACCAACACTAGTACTGTTAACTCTACCAAAACTAGTTCATTTGTAGAAGGTCAGTCTACTGTCAGACCACCACTTTTTAATGGTAGTAACTATGCATATTGGGCATGTAGGATGAAAATATATTTACAATCTGTCGGATTAGTCACTTGGAATATCACACAGACTGAATATTCTGAACCCACAACTGATTTTGCACAGTGGATCGCTGAGCAGAAGACTGTTGCACAAAATAATTCTAAAGCAATGAATATTTTGTTTTGCTCACTTGATAGGAATGAATTTAATAAAGTGTCAGTTTGTAAGTCTGCATATGAAATCTGGAAAACTTTGCAAGTTACTAACGAAGGAACAAGCAAAGTTAAACAGACTAAAATTTCCATGCCCACAAATCAGTTTCAATTATTTAAAATGAATTCTAATGAGTCTATTTCAGATACGCATAGTAGATTTCAGGATATTGTGCATTCTCTAATATCCTTGGGAAATGAATTTTCAGAAGAAGATCAAGTCAGAAAATTTTTAAATTCTCTTACTCCAGAATGGGATCAAAAGACACTTGCGATCGAAGAGTCAAATGACATCAGTATCTTAAAGATTGAAGAATAAATTGAAAATATAATTTCGATTGAAGTTCAAATGATTGGAAGAAGAGAAAGCAAAGCATCTGAAAAGAAATCAATGGCATTCAATGCATTGACCGATGGATCAGACTCAAGCAGCGATAATGATGAAGAGATAGCCTTTATGAAAAGGAATTTTCGAAAATTCCTTAAGTATAGAAAGATGAACAATCTCAAGAGAAGCAACTATAAGAACTCTGGAAATTAGAATATAGTGCCAAACAATGTCAAATGTTTCAACTGTGATGAACCAGGCAATATTAAAAGAGACTGTCCGTATACAGATAGGCAAAATTCTCCTATAAACAATGATTCAGTAAAGAAATGGAAGTGTGCATTTACTGTTGCTCTAGATGACTCAGACTCATCCTCAAGTGATGATGGTCAAAAGACAGATAATTCAAATTTGTGTTTCACGGCAGTTCACGACTCCGGCGAATTCAAAGAAACGGACTCAGAAAAAGGTACACATTTACAATACAATTGGTTGAAATTACATGCTTAGATTTGGATGCTTGATTGCTTGATTGATTGATTTTGAATTGGTGTGTTGTTTGAAAATTAATTTTTTAACTATTATTTTATTATTATTTTTAATTTTAATAATATTATAATATTTTACGGAATATACTACAATTCTAGTAATATTCCAGATATATATATATATATAGAGACATTAAAAATAATAAGTATACATATATTAGAATACTTAGAAAAAATAAAACATAGAAATTCACCAGTACTTGTCGACATGGTCCCTACCATGATGTCGACACAGGTATAGAATTTGAAATTCAAAATTTGAATTCAAATTGTTGAATTTCCCTCTACATTTTCACTTCATTCAATTCTCTAAAAAGGCATCTTTTGACCAGAGAACGTGTCCTTTGAGAATCCATTTATTCACTATCTTTTATCACATCTTTTCACTCTCATTTTCAAATTCAAACTTCTCTTCAAAACTTCGAGCTCTCTACTCTCTACTTTAATGGCTTCTTCAAGCAGCCCCTCCACCATGAGAATTTTCAGAAAGATAAAAGAGCAACTCTACAATGATCCGGAGGCTATAAAAGCATATATCAACTATGCTAACTATGGAAAAGTCCATCTCGGAAAGTTTGCTCTATTTCAAGATTTTTCTACTTATGAAATTGGTTCTCCTTTTGCATACAATCATGTTCTTTGTCTTATTGATGCTTCTCAAAATGATTTTGTTTGCTATCCAAATCTTGTTAAAATTTTCTATGCAAATCTTAATCGTGGATTTTATAATGGAAACGATGATGAGATTTGGAGTAGTGTCAAAGGCATTAGAATTGTTTTGAATTGTGATCTTTTGGGTACCATTCTCAATCGCAAGAATACGGGAATGGATCTTTCTAGTTTTAATATTGATGAAAATGATCGCGAGACGTTTCATCACATTTTTGAAGGAAATGATGATTTTGGACTAAAAAATCGAAACTTTCGACCAAAAGCTAGAATTGTAAACCTTCTTTTACGACATACTTTGACCCTAAGATTGGGAATTTTAACAATCCTACTTCAAAAGTTTGCTAAGCACTTTTTGCTATTTTTGAAAATTATGATGTTAATTGGATTCCAGTTATTTTGGATGAACTTCATCCCAAAAACCTTGAAATGGGTGAGAATACTTTGTATTGTGGAATTTATCTCACTCGAATTTTTAACTATTTTGGAGTGGATTTCAAAGGAGAAGAATTTGTTTCTAGAAAAGTTTTCGATCATTCCAACATTTCGCTTATGAAAATTCCATTTGTTTTTCAACCTTATGAGACTCTTGCCAAAAAGGAAGAGCATTTGGCTCATGAGGAGATTGAAGAAGAGGAAGATGAAGAAGAAGAAGGGGATGAAATGGAAATTGAAGAAGAAGAAGAAGGTGAAACTTCTTTGGAAAGCATTGATTATCCTTCTAATCCAACCAACAAAACCCTTCTCAAAAACCAAAAGACTATTGTTGAGAATCAACGGATTCTTAAACGATCCGTTAGCAAGAAGTTGGACAAAATTTCATCCAAGATAAACAAGTTTATCTCTAAAGTCAGCAAGAAGCTTGGATTATCTTCATCTTCATCATCCTCTAACTAGTTCTATCTTTTCATTTCATGTTGTATTAGCTTTAGTTTGTTTTAATTTGAATGTTGATGTAGTTCTATGTGTTTAATTGTTGTATTGTGTTATCATGAAATGAAATTGAATTTCTTTTCTGTTATCTAGCTTATCTTATCTCTAGAATAAATGTTAGTATATTATATAAATACACACACACACACACAATTATTCACAAAATCAAAATAAGCCATCAAAATTCAGTACACCATGTCGACATCCCCCCTATGACCATGTCGACATGTACTGGTCAGAAATGACATTTCATTTTGAATTTGAAATTTGAATAACTACCTTATGTCTATTCGTTTCATACGAATTTCTACACCTATAAATACCTATTTCTTTCAGAATTCATCACTCAATATTATTTCTTATCTACTTTGTCTCTCATTCTTCTCAAAATTCAAATATGGCCAATTTGATTCATAATTTGTCCGAGAATCTTGAAGAAACTCTTAATTCCTCCAAGAGTATTCTTTCGTTCATTCTTCGTAACCAGCGACACTTAGAGTTGAATCAAATGCATTTTGATGCAATACGATGGATGATTTCCTCCCTGCACAAGGATGATAACGAAGAACATCCTCCAGTCTCTCTAACCAATGATAATGAAAATTGGGATGCCATTAAAGCAGACCCTATATTTGGAGAAGAAGGATGAGTGGAAGTTCCTCATAATGTTTTATTTTATTGCTTTCTTTGATTTGAATTGTTTGCTTTGATTGATTTGGTTTGATTTGGTTTGATATGGATTGATGTTTTAAATTGGTTTGATGTTTGTTGTACAAAACATGTATAAATACACATTGATCTGTATATGATCTTTATTTAATTATCATGTCTATCAGTATAATTATCTCTTAATCTATCTAATATATACTCCATTGTATAGATTGTTAATGCATGTACTTTAGTACAATAATGAGGGGGAGTTATATAGTTTGGAGATTATATAGTTTGGAGTTAGTTTTTGTTGATGACAAAGGGGAAGAAATATAAAATAGGATAGTTAGGCATAGATTAAGGGGGAGTTATTAGTTTTAGGGGGAGTTATTAGAATAGAAGTAATATTTTATAAACAAAGGTCGTCATCATCAAAAAGGGGGAGATTTTTAGTCTGTGAGATGATGGTTTTGATGACAACAACCTTAGAATAAGATTATAAAATATAAATACTAACATTATAGTTTAGATATATATGTATACGCAGGATTTATCCATGCAGGTACTAAGAATGAAGACTGTACAACATAGAAATTCAAGATATCAAGATTGAAGACTCATGAGTATCAAGAATATCAAGATTATCAAGAGTTTAAGATTTCAAGAATAAGTAATTTATTTAGGAATTTTGTTAAAACTCCTAGAAAGCACTGGCATCTTTAAATCTAATTTATTCGTGGAATGGAATCCACTTCGAGCCCGTAAAGGGATGGAACCCTAAGTAGAATGGAACCTACGAAAAATCTAGTGGAACATTGTTTTGTATCCGCTAACTTTTATTTAAAATGATTTTACAAAATTATATCCTGTTTTTAAAATGATTTCAAAACCTTCCTTTTTGAAAAGAATCAAAAACATCTATCTTGATTTTAAATACTTTTAGCCTCAAAATAATCTTTAATTTCAAAATCAAATTATCCTTAGTTTTAAAACTATCTTTGATAATAATATATTCAACTTTTAATATTTATACTGAGATTTAAATATAAAATTATAGTAAAATTATATATATATTATTCTCTATATTTACTTATGTATTTTAACTATAGTCAAGTATATTTATAAAGTTTAAAATAACTTTAATATAAGATAGAGGTTATTTTCAAAGAAAAAGAAATCACCAAAATTTCCTTTGGGATGTCGACATACTCAAGTTACCTATGTCGACATAGTGCCAGTTAATTTCAAAATTTAAATTTCAAAAGAAGTGTCTATTTGTCATATCCCTTCGAGAGTGGACATGACTGTTGTTCTTCTATAGATAGGGGCTGTTTTCAACGAATTTTTATTCATATTTTTCTAGTTTTCACCCATCTTCTTCTTCCACATTTCTTTATACACATTCTTACCACTACTCTGCCGAAATCAACATTGAATCTAACTAGATCATTTCTGGTTTGATTCTCTATCACTATCTCAACAAGGTTCTCACTGCTATTCAGAGTTATTGACTTCTTTGTAATCATTTCTGAGAAAAAAGGTGTGATTGTAGCCTTGGAAATCAATCAAGCGAGAAAAGGTGTGATTGTGTCCTTAGAAATCAATTGGGTGAGCTTGTTGCCCGAGAAATCAAGTATCTCTACCCAGAGGATTGTGAATCTGGAAGGTGTACCTCGTGGCCTTGAAATCGAGCGTGTAATTGTAAAGATTGCTTTTGAAAGGAAATCCGTACTTGTGTGCAGGACTAGATGCAGGATAACTACGAGCCATTAAAAAATCCGGTATGTTCTTTCCTTTACTGCTTTTACTTTATTTCTGCATCTGTGTTTGTTTCTGTGATCATATATGTGTTTGAATATTGCATACATTTTTGTTCTAATTAACATAAATTCAAAAGGATTTAGTAATTCCTTAAAACTCTATTCACCCCCACTCTAGTGTTTATCCAAGCCTTAAGATCTGTAATCCACCTTTCTCACAGCCGAGCCTGTGAAGCGGCATATCAAACAACCGACTAGGATATTCAAGCTTAGGAAAATGCATGTAAAACAAGAAAACAAATAGGGCCAAAAGAGTGGCACATGTCAAAGAAATCAGAACATAAAGAGTAACATGGAATGAAAGACTTAAATAAGAATCCACAGCCTCTGACTGGTAACCAAAAGAGGATTACAGAACTTCACTTATCAAAACCCGAATCTGGGTTTTTGGGTCATTTACCACTAATCTTTGGTTTTCATAATACCTGAATCTGGGTTTTGGGGCTAGTCGTATTAGTTTGTGGACTTTACGTATTAACGCTTAAATCTAGGCTCTAGACTTTTATTATGCAGACCATTATTATGGACTGGTTATCAACTATTAAAACTCGAATCTGGGTTTTGGTCTCTTACTATTGACTTTTAGACATTACCTATTAATACCTGAATTTGGGTTTTAAATCTATGGTCTTCCTAATACCTGAATTTGGTTTTCGTGTCTTTTGCCATCTATTTTTGGATTTCATTTGTTAATGCTCGAATCTGAGTTCTAAGGCAGTTGGTAATAAGATATCAATGGCCTTATGGTCTTCAATGAAAACTTTGAATTTATCTTATAATACCCAAACTAGGGTCGCTAGTTTACTTCCACTAACTTTTGAACAATATTTATCAACATATGAATCTATGTCCCTGGATCGTTATTATTTCCAATAGTGGTTTCTAAATACCTATTACTTATTTGCAAATAAGGATTCATGGTTTTTAATGACTTATTTCTAGTTGATAGCCCATGGCCTTTTGTTACCGAACATTTATTGTCACCAATGGAAAACTCCCGGACTTCAATTATTATATGCCTAGTATTATATTAATATAATAGGAGTACGATTTATGAACTTCTTTTGTAACTATAAGAAGTTGGATGGTAGGACTTTTATTATTGCCAAACAAGAGTTCTTGGTTCCCAATCGTTTACAATTGTGAATTTTTTATTATTATCACTTAATAACTCCAAATGATGGAATGCTAATTGTTGCGACTTCTAGACTTATAGTTCAGGAACTCTATTATGCTAGCATTACCCCAATTATATGACAAATAGATCACTGAGTATACTTTTATATGCCTTGAGCTAACAAAGATAATGTTATTTACTTTGAACTTTACAGGGAAATGAGATCATTAAGAGCGAAATAGTGTGAAGGGAAAAGTTGATAAAAAAATTTCCTAAAGAGCAAAAGCATATTTCTTACGAAGTGGTAGGGGGGAAAATATTAACCATAAAGTTCACTTAAGAGTAAAGGCATGAAAAAAGGCTCATAAAAAGTGCTTCGCCATAATCCAAAAGTAGTGTTTCGAATATATTGAAATTGCTTTCGAAGTGGTTAGGATGGAATCACGACCAATTGATGCACTATAAGTATCCAATGAAATAAGGGCTTGCGAAGGAGTGAAAAAGAAGGCAACGGTACCCATCAACCTTAGCTGGACCTTTTAACATAGATAGTTAATATATTTGAAAAAGACTAGCATTGTTTTGAAACCCCTTTCGAATGTATTGGACAACTGATCGTACGCGTGAGCCAAACCATACAAAATTATTGGTTTCGATAGTGTCAATCTTCCATTTAAAGACATTTGTCAATAAGCACCTTTCGGTAGCAAAAATAGGCCTTTTGAAACGATTAAAACCTTTCGAAAGCATAAAGAAAATGCTACATGGAGCTAAGTAATCATTCGTAATGATCTAGCTATTAGCCACTAATCCTTTCAAAACTATACAAAATATCAACTCATCTCCCACATGCAACACAAAGTAGATAGTGCACCCACCCCTTTCAATGAAGTCGAAAACAGTCAAGTTATTTTTAAACCAAAGCAGAAGGATGCTCAAACTATAGTGAAAACGATAGGTAGTCAATATAATCCTTTCGACTTGGTCAAAAGGTCTGGTTCGAAAAGGAGAAGGTGAAAGAATGAATGAGAAAGGTTAGGAAGAAAGCCTTTAGATCGCATTAAAAGAAAGCACGTAGAATATAGAAGGAAGGGTGATGCATGTAGAAAGTTGAAGGAAGGCTTTCGGATGAAGCAAAAGAATGGGCACAAAAGGGAGTCAACCTCCATCTATTAATATGGCCCTTGGGGTCCGAGTTTGGGGACCAAATTTTGGAATTCTGAAATCTCACTCTCATTTCATAGCATATCAAATCATTGTAACCCTCAATCAATTAGGGGGAAAAACTCTCTAACTTGTAACACAATTTTTATAAATGCAAAAAGAAGAAGCGCATGGATCGATACGGATTTTGAACATGAGAAAAATTATTTCAGCAATTAGCTTGGCTAATCGCCAATTGCACATGATGTTTATTTTCTTAATTCCTATTTGACTTATGCGATGCAATTGGATTAACTCTGATAATGTGTATTCAAACCATATAAATGTCATGTTTCATGACATCACATGTTAAACTAATATGACAATAATTGTAATGAACCATTTTTCCATACCGTTTGAATCGACATAAAGCACATATGTCCAACTCAGATTGCACGAATAAGCGGATCATTAAGGGTAGAAAGAAATTAAAGATAGAACAGGATCTCACACGAATGGAATAACATATAATATTAAACAAATATCTTTATAGCGGAAAACTTTTAAATATAATATCAGATTCTAACCTAGATTCGGCCTGGACAGTTATAACACCTTCCCTTACAAATTCTGACAAACATCAAACAAAACTAACAAACCACGGCGGATAATAGAATACGTCCATACGATGATGAAGATCTCCAGCTCTCATCTGGAAACTCCATCCGTCTTCAACTCAACCTGAAATTACTCGGATCTGACCCGAGTATTAAAAATACCCAGATTAGGCTTGATAAACCAACGTGAGATACTCGAAATTTAAAATGACTATGTTATCAAAACCTTTGAAAAGAAGGGTATCTCATAAGACCACGTCTACACATAAACACGGACGAGTTTTTACCTTATGATAACTAAAACACTTTTATATATCAGAATGGTTGATATTATTTTTAGTGACATTCTTTTGAAAACACTTTTCAAATAAGGTATCAATATCTGGACTAAGTCTAACGGAATATGAAAGAGGCTATGCGGTAGGATCGTATAATATGGAATAGCGGAATGATATTGATAAATAATGATAATAAGTAAAGTAGACACCAAGATTTTATACTGGTTCGGACCTCTTGTCCTACGTCCAGTCCCTAAGCTTCTCTTAGGAATTCTACTAACTGTTGGGGATGCGGATTAAGGATCTTAAGGCAGAAATAATGCTAGAGGGGGGGGGGGGTGAATAGTGTTTTAAAGAATATATGAACTGTATGACTAAATTAAAACTTTCAACATAAATCTAAACAGAATTCTAACACAGAATGATCACAGAACGTATAACAAATGAAAATAGTAAAGTAAAGCAAGTAAAAGGAAAGAACACACCAGATTTTATACTGCTTCGGAATCCTCCTACATCCTGTCCTGCACCAGGCAATATCCTTGTACAGATTTTTATAATTCAATTTCCAAATTACAACCCTCAATTTCTAAGGCCTTGAGGAACCCTCCTATCTCCGAGTCTGGGGTAAACTCTCTTGATTTACGGGACACAAGATCACTCTAATACTTCTTAATAACAATCCTTTTGAATGGATAGACTCTATGGACTTTTTGAATACAAATTAATCCTATAACTCTGAATAGCACTTTGATCTTTAGTAGAATGATGGAGAATCAAATAGAGAGAGTATCTAAATGATTTCCTATTGAGAATTTGGCAGAATGATGGCAGGATCTTGAAAATATGAAGTTTTATGGATATGGAATGCTGGAGAAGAAAGAGTGAAGAAAATAAGAAAGTAGTTGTTAAAAAAAATCATTTTGGAAGCCTTTATATAGATGCACAACAGTCATAACCATTAGCGAAAGGTTTTCAAACGAATGGACACTTCTTTTGAAAATTGAATTTTGAATCCAACTATCACCATGTCGACATGGGGTATCCCCATATGTCGACATCCCTCAGTTCAAAATTATAGAAATGTTGTTTTGTAAAGACAATTGAATTTAAAACAAGTTGAAACTTCTCTGAAGCAAAGTAAAGTGTTTAAACAATATTTTAAGATAGAGAATGAATATAAAACATTATTTTAAATATATACATATATATATATAATTGATATAGACTGTCAATTATATAAGTATATTTAAAATCAAAATAAGTTTTGATGTTTTAAAAATAGAAATTTTTAAAATCAGAATAGAGGAATATTTCAAGGCTAAAACAAAGTTTGAAAATATTTTTGAAAACATGATTTTGAAAGCTAAAACATTTTGAAAACAGATTTAAAAACATTTTGAAAAATCTATTCAAACTGAAATTGCAAGAACCTTCCTACAGAGCTCCTCCATAGGATTCGAGAACTTGTACAAAGTAGTTTAAATGATTTTGATTTTCGTGGGCTTGTAAGCCACTTGTTGTTGGTTTGTAAGCTACTTGTCGTGGGTTTGTAAGCCACTGGTTTCGATAGAAATTGGGTTCCATCCCAAAAGAAAATTGGAAGAAAGATAAGAGTGCTATTATGAAGTTTTAACAAAATACTATACACTTATCTTGAGATCTTGAAATCTTGATTCTCTAGAGTCTTGAATCTTGAATCTCTAATCTTCATCTTGATGCTTGAGTCTTTATACTGATCAGTCTTCGATGATACCTGCATATACTTCCTACATATATATATATATCTATATGGAAATGTTAGTATATATTTTATAAAGTAAAGTATAATAACTGTATAAGGTTGTTGTCATCAAAACATCATCAACTCAGTTCCTAACAATCACCCCCTTTTTGATGATGACAACCTTTATTTATAAAATATTCTTACCATACCATAACTCCCCCTTACTCCGTGATTTCTTCTTAAAACTACAACTCCCCCTTACTCCATGACTCCCTCTTACACCAAGCACATATATTTTTATAACTTTCTCCCCCTTTGACATCAGCAAAAAGGAATAAAAGATTCACCTGTTCTAAGATAATCAAGTATATATAGAATAAAAGTGTAAAGTGAACCTGTAAGTGATCAAGTGTGTGAGCATATATATAAGTGTAACTTGACAACCAAATCAATATCATACATAGCAAACCAATCATGTATAGTATATGAAGTTACATACAAACCAAATCCAAATCAAACTTAAGTAAACAATTCAATCAAATCCTAATCAAATCTAAATCAAATCAAACAAACAAACAAACATACATAATGATCAGACATTCCTTGGGACTTCCACCCATCCATCTTCTCCAAAGATAGGATCAGTTTTGATAACATCCCAATTATCTTTGTCGAGAGTGACTGGTGGATTTGCTTCGGGTTCGTCTTTGCTAAGGCTTGAGATCATCCAACGAAGTGCGTCGAAGTGTTTCTCTTGCTCTTTGATCATCTGCATTTGACTTAATTCTAAGTGCCTTTGATTTCTAAGTATAAAAGAGAGAATATTCTTGAAAGAAGTAAGAGTTTCTTCAAGATTTTCACTTAAATTCTTAATTGGAGAAGCCATAATTTAAGAAATAAGTTGAAGTATGAGAGAAGATGAATAGAAATGGAGGTAGTGAAGTTTTTCTGGAAGAAATAGGTATTTATAGGAGTTATTGGCCGTTCAAAATGAATTGTCACTTGGTAGTTACAAGAATTTGAAGTTAGAAATTGTAACTACTTTTTGACTGTTATATGTCGACATGGGGGGATGGGGCATGTCGACATGGTCTAGACAGAATGACCAAGTTAAGTTATTTTTGATTTCTAAGTTTATTTTTAAACCAGTGGACCTATATAAACTTAAAATAAATAACTATCAGAGATATATAAAGATAGAAAATAGAGAATAAGATAGAACTACTTATATTAGTTAACATTACATAATATTAACCAAAAAAAGTAGAAAATACAAAGATAGATAAACGATAGCTAGAGAGATAATGGCTAGGATTAGTTTGATGAAGATGATGATGAGGACAAGCGAAGTTTCCTGCCTATCTTCCCAAAGAACTTGTCGATCTTGGTAGAGATTTCATCCATTTTCTTACTAATAGATCTCTTAAGAACCTTTTGGTTTTGAGCAAGTATCTTTTGGTTCTTGAGTATGGTTTTGTTGGACAGATTGGCGAGTGTATGTGGATACTCTATACTTTCCAAAGAGGTTTCTTCATCTTCCTCTTCTTCTTCTTCAATTTCCATTCCTTCCCCTTCTTCTTCCTCTTCTTCACCCTCTTCTTCCATCTCTTCATGAGCAAGTCTCTCTTCTTTTTCGGTAAGTGTTTCATACGGTTGAAACATAAGTGGGATTTTCATAAGGGAAATGTTCCCTTGATTGAACACTTTCCTACATACAAACTCTTCCTTTTTAACATCCACACCAAAATAATTGAAAATCTGAGTAAGATAGATTCCATGATAAAGAGTGTTTTCTCCCATAGTAAATTTTTTGGGTCTTAACTCATCCAAAATACTTTATGCCCAATTAATATCATATTTTCCAAATATAGCAAAAAGAGCTTTACACACTTTTGAGGTGGGATTATTGTAGTTTCCTAACCTAGGAATAATGGTGTGTTGAATAAGAAGGTTGACAATTCTTGCTTTTGGACGGAAAAAGTGATTCTTAAAATCCATGTGGTCATCGCTTTCAAAAAAGTGATGAAAAGTCTCTCGATCGGTTTCATTGATTTGAAATTGTGAGAGATTCATACGGTAGATTTGCAACCCAAAATAGTACCCAAAATATCGGAATCCAAAACAATAAGTGTTCCTTTAACACTACTCCAAATTCGATCTTCATTTCCATTATAAAATTCACGGTCTAGGTTTACATAAAACATTTTGACAAGTTTTGGATAACATACGAAACCATTTTGCTTGTTATCAATCAAGCTAAGAATGGAGTTTTCTTCAAAAAGTTGATCGATTTCATAAGAAGGAAAATCATCAAAAATAGCAAATTTTCCCGTATTGACTTTACCATAGTTTACATAATTTATGTAAGCTTTGATAGCCTCCGGGTCATTAAAAAGATCATTTTTGATGGATTTGGTCAGCCTCATAGTTGATGGGTTACTTGAGGAAGCCATTGATAAGTGTTTGAGAGGAGTAGAAGATAATGAAGAAAGTTTGAATTATGAGAATAAAGTGAAAGGAGATGATAAGAGAATTATATTAAATAGATTCTCTAAAGTCATGTTCTCTGGTTAAGAGGTATCTTTTCAGAATTTTGAAGTAAGTGAAAAGGTGGAGGGAAATTCAAAAGTTTGAATTCAAATTTTGAAATCAAATTTCTGGGAGACATGTCGACATGGGGTATCTTGGCATGTCGACATGTGCCTGTTGAATTTGAAAAGGGGTGTCTATTTCTAAAATCTAAGAAATTCCTAAAATCTTAAGAAAACTAATCTATATCTATATACAATTCTAGTAATAATATTAAATATAATAATATTAAAATATTTTAATATTCAAAATATTATTAAAATAGTATTATTTTGAATTTAAAAATTCAAATTTCAAAGGGTGATTTTGAGTTTAAAAATTCAAGGAATTGCAAACAAAATCTAAACAAACGAGCATCCAATAAAAATAAAATAAATGTGTACCTATTTTTAGATCCAAACTTCGATCGTCTTCTGATTCGAGAATAGCAGTGAAGCACAGATTTGAATTATCAGTTTTTTTCTCGTCATCAGTGGATGAATCTGAATCGTCAAGAGTTGCTGCATATGCCTTCTTTCTTTTCCTTAGTTGCTCGTTGTTTGGTTGAAATGTCTGTTTGTTTGGATATGGACAATCCATCTTGTAGTGCCCTGTTTTGTTGCAGTTGTAGCATCTATCACCATTGTTGTTGTTGTTGTTGTAATTATTGTTGTTCTCCAAAGTATTTATGGAATTCCTTTGATCATTTCTTTTAAAGTTATTCATCTTTCTATACTTCAGAAACTTTCTGAAATTTCTGGTCATGAAAGCAATTTCTTCATCACTATCTTGTTCTGAATCTCCAGTTGTTGCTTTGAATGCGATCGATTTCTTTTTCGTTGCCTTAGATTCTTTTCTCCCTTGTAGTTGAACTTCATAAGACATTAGCTTACCGATTAACTCTTCGATCTTCATTTGACCAATATCATTTTCCTCTTCAATACTAAGTGTCTTTTGATCCCATTCTGGAGTGAGTGAATTGAGTATTTTTCTAACTTGATCTTCTTCTGAGAAACCCTTTCCTAAAGCAATCAATGAATGTACAATATCTTGAAATCGACAATACATGTCGGAAATGGACTCATTTTCATGCATTTTAAACAATTGAAACTGGGTAGTAAATATGGAAATTTTAGTCTGTTTAACTTTGCTTGTTCCTTCATGAGTTACTTGCAAAGTTTTCCAGATTTCAAATGCAGACTTACAAACAGAGACTCTATTAAACTCATTCCTATCTAGTGAACAAAATAGTATATTCATAGCCTTAGAATTGTTTTGTGCAACCGCCTTTTGCTCAGTAGTCCACTGGAAAAAATTAGTAGTTGGTTCAACATATTCAATTTGTGTCATATTCCAAGTATCTAAACTTATGGAATGTAAATAAATTTTCATCCTACATGCCTAATATGCATAATTACTGCCATTAAAAAGTGGTGGTCTGACAGTAGACTGACCTTCTACAAATGAACTAGTGTTAGTGCTTGTGTTAACAGAAGTAGTGGTGACAGGAGTGACATTATTAGTGTGTTGTGCCATTAAAACTTTTCAAAATTTCAGATTATGAAAATAATGAAAACCAATGCTCTGATACCAATTGTTGGGGATGCAGATTAAGGATCTTAAGGCAGAAATAACACTAGAGGGAGGTGAATAGTGTTTTAAAGAATATATGAACTGTATGACTAAATTAAAACTTTCAACATAAATCTAAACAGAATTCTAACACCGAATGATCACAGAACGTATAACAAATGCAAATAGTAAAGTAAAGCAAGTAAAAGGAAAGAACACAACGGATTTAATACTGGTTCGGAATCCTCCTACATCCAGTCCTGCACCAAGGCAATATCCTTGTACAGATTTTTATAAGCCAATATCCAAATTACAACCCTCAATTTCTAAGGCCTTGAGGAACCCTCCTATCTCCGAGTCTGGGGTAAACTCTCTTGATTTACGGGACACAATATCACCCTAATACTTCTTAATAACAATCCCTTTGAATGGATAGACTCTATGGACTTTTTGAATACAAATTAATCCTATAACTCTGAATAGCACTATGATCTTTAGTAGAATGATGGAGAATCAAATAGAGAGAGTATCTAAATGATTTCCTATTGAGAATTTGGCAGAATGATGGCACGATCTTGAAAATATGAAGTTTTATGGATATGGAATGGTGGAGAAGAAAGAGTGAAGAAAATAAGAAAGTAGTTGTTAAAAAAAATTCGCTTTGGAAGCCTTTATATAGATGCACAACAGTCATAACCATTGGCGAAAGGTTTTCAAACGAATGGACACTTCTTTTGAAAATTGAATTTTGAATCCTACTGTCACTATGTCGACATGGGGTATCCCCATATGTCGACATCCTTCGGTTCAAAATTATAGAAATGTTGTTTTGTAAAGACAATTGAATTTAAAACAAGTTAAAACTTCTCTGAAGTAAAGTAAAGCGTTTAAACAATATTTTGAGATAGAGAATGAATATAAAACATTATTTTAAATATATATATAATTGATATAGGCCGTCAATTATATAAGTATATTTAAAATTAGAATAAGTTTTGATGTTTTAAAAATAGAAGTTTTTAAAATCAGAATAGAGGAATATTTCGAGGCTAAAACAAAGTTTGAAAATATTTTTGAAAACATGATTTTGAAAGCTAAAACATTTTGAAAACAGATTTAAAAACATTTTGAAAAATCTATTCAAACTGAAATTGCAAGAACCTTCCTACAGAGCTCCTCCATAGGACTCGAGAACTTGTATAAAGTAGTTTAAATGATTTTGATTTTCGTGGGTTTGTAAGCCACTTGTCATACATTTGTAAGCTACTTGTCGTGGGTTTGTAAGCCAGTGGTTTCGATAGAAATTGGGTTCCATCCCAAAAGAAAATTGGAAGAAAGATTGGAGTGCTATTATGAAGTTTTAACAAAATACTAGACACTTATCTTGAGATCTTGAAATCTTGATTCTTTTGAGTCTTGAATCTTGAATCTCTAATCTTCATCTTGATGCTTGAGTCTTTATACTGATCAGTCTTCGATGATACCTGCATATACTTCCTACATATATATATATATATATATATATATATCTCTATATGGAAATGTTAGTATATATTTTATAAAGTAAAGTATAATAACTATATAAGGTTGTTGTCATCAAAACATCATCAACTCAGTTCCTAACACTAACAACCCTCACTTAACCTGGAGGAATAGGTTTACAACTTACCCGAACAACCGAACGGGATTTCTTGCCTCAACTACCGAAGAGGACTTCAACTCAATTACTAAAATACAATATTCGACTTGTTGTGTTCTTGTCAACACTAATGAGTCTAATGTAGTACAATATTCCTATAATCTTATCCTCGAGAGTATGCAATGTGTTTGTGAAGATTTAGGAAATGTGAATTGCTATGAATCAAAAGATTGTTATAAACAAAACAATGATTCAAGCAATAGATTGGTGATTGCTTTGAGAATATCTAGAGAATATGATCAAGATAATAGTAAGATTAAAGCAAGAGAATTCGGTATCTTGAACGATGTTAGAATCATGTATATATACTTGTAGAAGAGATGCATTTGTTGTCAAAGGTTGCAAACAAGAGATGCTTCCATTTCCATTGGAGAATGGTTGCAACTCTTGGGAGGAAGAAGGTGTCTTTTCATAGAAAATTCGCAGGTTCAAATTCAGTCGACTGAGCAGGGAATTCAATCAACTGAAAATATGAAGAAAAATTTTCAGGAACAAATTCAGTCGACTGTGCAGGAAGTTCAGTCGACTGAAACTGTGCATGTTTATATATTTGTACCAGTTTCAGTCGACTGACCATTCCTATTCAGTCGACTGAACTACTAAAATATGCACAGTGAAAGTTTAAATGAAAATAAAGTTCATAAAATGTGTTCTAGTGTTCGTGCAAAGCTCTTGAGGATAAGATTTTAACAATAAATCTAGACTAAGACCTATATAAAAAATCATACTTATGTTTGTTTGGTCTTCATCGATCTTCCTTTAGCTTTGCATATATCTCTTCCTTTTTTGTTGAAGCACATTGTCATTATTCAAAATCTTCGCGTATCAACAGAATATATCCGGACAGGGTCAACGGAATATACCGAACTTAATATATGATACCAGAAAGGGGTAATTGAAATGTTTCCAAGTTATTACAACTATTTTGGGAATATAATCAAAATCATAAATCTCGTATTATGATTGGATTTCCAACATGATAGGGAACTAGTGGAAAGATCAATCTGTATCCACGGCTTACGTCCATGACTCAGACGCCGTTATACAACAACAAAAATGGCTAAAAGTGGGTACAATCTGCGAATAACATCCAAGGACTCGGGCTTCGCACATCACTGCCACGAGGCCCAGACGTATCTGGTACCAGGGGCTCAGATCATCTGATAACCCAAATCACTACTATTCGAAATGCGAGCATACATCTGACCACATAGAATCCCATCATAACCGGGGTGTGAGGCTCATGAGGCTACGCTCAATTTCTTCAAAGTCACGTTTTTCATACAAAACCACACTTTGATCATAACAAGTTCCACTTTGAATGCCACAATGTCATTCCTTTGATCACTATTTTCCTTCCACAAAAATACAATCCTTGAGCTCGTACGTCTCAAGGAGGGTGTTAAGCTAAGAGAAGTTGCCTTCTTCGCCACACTGATGTACATTTGTAAAAGACAAACGTTGTGTCTCAGAAATGCAATGTCGGACATACGTCCATACAAGTTCTCTCTAGGACTGAACGAAATCGAAGGCACTTTCCTCGGCCATTACTAGGCGAGAAGCCCTTGCAATCCGAAAAATCTCCATCACGAGGAGACCACTGCTAACTCTATAATGGGGGCCAACCAGAGCATGTTCACAAGCAGTCTTCACGCTATAACGATCCACGGTATTCAATAATCATGATCTTCAACATGTCTTCACTTTCCAACGTATACATTGGTTCGAAGTGGTTTTCGGATAAGAATCATCCAAATCTAACTCCGGTTCCTTTGAAACCAATTATCGCTTTAAAAAGATGTTAAGTTCATTTGTGGATATCAATCATCAATCAATCACTTCATCTTTTATTTAAATCAAATATCTTTCTTAGATATATTCTTTTCAATTTATTCAATTTTCTTCTCAAATGTATATGGAATCATTAAGCCTCATTTATCAAATCGTTTGATTTGTTAAACCTTTCTTAAATCCTAATCATTTTCTCTTTTACATAGGAAATCTTTTCCAAATCATTCATTAAATCTTAATCGAAGATTTATTATATTCAAGCTATAACATTTAAGTTATGGAAAATATTCCCAAATCATTCATTACATCTTAATCAAAGATTTCTTATATTCAAGCTATAACTTTTAACTTAGGGAAAATATTCCCAAATCATTCCTTAAATCTAAATCAAAGATTTTCTTCTTAACTTCAAGTTAAATTCTTGCAAATCAAAGATTTTCTTCTTAACTTCAAGTTAAATTCTTGCAAATCAAATATTTTCATAATAGTGCACTATTGCCATCTTAGATATGTTAAATTTCACCTCCAGGGACTAATGGCAAGTTTCACCTCTAGGGACTAATGGCAAGTTTCACCTGCATGGACTAATGACAAGTAATCCTACATCGTCTTTTAACTTGGAAATACTTAAATATGATCTTTTAGAGCATTTGGGCTTTCATTTCGTTCTATTCCACCCCTCGCCTTAAAAGAGAAAATATAGGCCATGTAAGTTTAGGGCACTGGTTGCTCCATCCCTAACCTTAGTTAAACACCTTATTTTATCCTCTCAGATCTCACAGGTGGGACAAATGTACTAGTCGTTTCCACATACTCAGTTTGTTATTACATTCAATCTTCTTCACTTTTTTGTTTAGGTGGTATAAACAATTCATCTTAACAATTTATTCAAACTCTTATTAAAACTTCCAAATCATCTTTACATTACTTAATTATTCCTTTCAAATCATTCACAAAAGATTTAGGAAAGAATCGTTAAGTTTAAACCTTCTTTTAAAAAGTCGTAGCAACGACAGCAGAAAAGTGTTGCGGAAAGTACTTTATAAGCTTATTTGATTAAAACAACTTTTAAATATTTGAAAATTCATATTTTTCGTTCCAAATCTCTTTTATACCATTTTGTTTTATAGATTTATCAAATTTATTTCACATTTTTAAACATTTAAAAATATCTTTTATAAAGAAATCCATTTCTGGATTTCGAACTGCAAAGCTACGATATTTTTAGATAATTGTTTTGGAGATATTTCAAAATCTACTTGATGAAATCTTGATTTTATTTCTTCATTGGAAAAATATTATCATCGTGGACCAAATAAAATTTGTTTCGAAGAAATTTGACTTATAGATCATTCTCTACATCAGTTTGATGTTACAGGTTGAAATTTATGAACTGCCGCACGCGATGAGCTCGATTTTGACCAATTTTGTGAATTACTTCGGAACTTTTCCAAAACACTTCAAATTTGTTTTAAACCATATTTAAACTATTCTATCTCATTTAAAATTATTAAGAGGCTAAATAACTTCCATACACATATTTTTATGTATTTAATTCTCATTTAATTAACTATGGTTAATTACTAATCATTTCTCTTACCATGTATCGAACAAGTTATCAACCACATAAACACTCATATAATCAACCAATTTCGCAACCAAGTTATCAAACATTTAATCATTCAACGTATTTAAACTTTCAAATCATTATACCTGAAATAAGTTATGGATTTATTTGTAAATAAGAGTACTCACCTTTAACTTAACCAATTCTTCCTACCAACATTCATTTGCAACAACACTTCAGTTAAACTTCAAATAATCAACTTCTACTCTATTTCTTTTGTTTTATGCCATCGACCTCTTCCTTCAAACTCCCGAAAATCCGACAGAGCTTCCGCCACACCTTGAATTTTCTCCTAGTTTCTTGGAATGAAATCGACGGCACTTCCTTCTCTTTTTCTTGCTCCGAAGCTTTCCAACTTGCTTCCTTCTCTTTATAGGTTCGGTCATACCTATATCCTCACCTTCCTCCATCATTTCTTCACTTCTTAGGTGCTAAACCATGTTTAAATGGTATTCTAAGGTCTTTGGCAAAGTTTGGTGATGTTTGGAGCTAATTTGATATGATTTTGAAAAAGTTAGTAAGCATTTGGAAGAGAAGAATGAGCCATTAAAGAGGTAGAGAAAAGCTTGGAAAAGGAAGAAGAAGAAGTAGGAAAAAAAATGAGAGAGTGGATGCTTATTTATAAAAAAAGTTTTGGATTAAAATAGTATTTTGTAAAAAGACCAAAATACCCTTACTTACTTATAAAGTAACCTTATTTTTAACAAAAGTTAACTTTTGTTGATTTGTTCCAAAATCCAAATTTATACTTTATAAATTATCAAATATAAGAATAAATAATTTCTCTATTATTATCTATTATATATAACTTATTTATTTAAGTTTTAAATCTTTTTAAATTTAAAACAAATGAAATCTCTCATTTTCGAAGTAGCGAAATTACGGTCGTTACATTCTCCCCTACTTAAAAGCATTTCGTCCTCGAAATTACCCAAAACAAAAGTTTGCCTAAAAAATTTATCTTTAAACTTGATTCCATATAATATACACATATCATCCATATGAAATATCTTATTCGATCTCCTATTCGAATACATAACTTTATTTCTGAGCTAGTATCGAACCCCCGATTCTCTAGTGCGGACTTTAATCAGGCTCTTTGCTTAGAAACCTTTGCTTTTCTTGCATAGCTCTCAACTATGGTAGAAAACTCAAGTAACTAACCAAAAATCCTCATCAATGTTCATCGTCAAGAATTGAGTGATAAATTCTTTTTTGGATCGGTGTAAAAACCTCAAAGTTCCGAACTCGAATCTTAGGTCAAAATTTGTGTGATGAAATGATTTACATATATATTTATTAACCCCCAAAAACTTTCATAAAAACTTTATCTTAAGTTTAAACATTTCATAAAGGTGCTTCTTTATATAATCCCTTTAATTATTTATTTTCAAATATTTTAATTAAAGGTAAATATTGTAAAGAAAACATTTTCCACTCAAAAGATAATTTATCTTTATTATAATAATTTTTTTCCACTATCCTTTAACTTAGTATATTTCTTTTAACACCATTGTTGTTTATGACTCATTTCATAAAACTATTAGTTAATTTTATTACATCTTACAACTTATGTAAATCAATCACTTTTAAAGACTTAAGTACAAATTCTTAATTAATGCTAGAATTCACTAATAAAACATTTTTCGGGTTATAATTACCTTTTTGAGGAGTCATTATTTTACTTAATAGTTCACGACTTAAATATACATTTGTATGATATACCTTTTCATCCTAAGAGTATATACAAATCCCAAATTCCAAATTGGTTTTACTTAAATCCGTCTGTCTAAACAAATTTAGACTTTGTTGTAATTTACTATTATCTCAAATTCTTAAGTTATAAAACTTATTTCTTATTTAATACTATTGTTAATTTTCTAGCTTTGAAAAACTAATTTTAAAACCACCCGTATTTAAATCCTTATTATACTCTTAACTCTTAAATCTTTTTTTCTTTATAAATTATATTTATAAATTATCCTTATCTTATTTAATTTACTCAAAGTATTTGACAATGGTTTATCTTTTACCAAAATATTCCATAAATTCCATAGCTTTGAGTTTGATGCGATTCAAAAAAATTCGACTGTCCAAAATCGTCGAAAATTCCGCTTTATTTTAGCAATTAGAGATTCCAAATTTATCTTTACTTTAAACAATTTTATAAAGATTACTAATCATTGATTCACATTATTTCTTTAACTTAAGAAAATTATATTGATCGAGTAACTCCAAAACAATGCAAGGAACAGGGTACTACCAATAGTATCATATATCCTCTTAACAAGAAGAGTAATACTTAAGTGAAGTATTTACCATACGAACACATCTCTTGTCCATTTTTAGTTTATTTTCGAGTAAATCGAATTATTTATCATAAAATACCTCTTTTTATTTGAAATAATAACATTTTCAAAATCCTTTAGAGATTACTTTATAAAACCTATTTTATAAATTCATTTTGTAAATTTATATTATATTAGCTAACTTTATTTAAATCACCACAATTATTTTAAATTACTCGAATTTTAAACCTTCATTCCTTTTATATTTTCCTTTTTACACAATTATTTTCTATTACTTAAACACATTTTTATCTTATATGTTCATTCCTTAAACCAATCTTATTATCAAACAACTTATAGTCAAACCGTGAAACTTAATTCACAAGATATTTGTACTTTAACTTTTAAATCAAACAATTGATCAATTTATGATAGTAACTCAACATTATTATTTATTAATTTATTATTTTGGAATAAGTATTAAAGATCTTAATTACCTTATTAGATTTCTTACTTATCGATTATCTTTGTGAAACACCTTATAGCCAAACTTTGAAATTCTAGTCACAAGATGTTTTACTTTAAATTTCATTAATCTTCATTTCTATCTACACAACTTTTCAAAATATATACTTTATATTCAAAATATAATCCAAGGTAAAATTATTTCATTTACCAATTTTTTTCAAAATCAGCATGTCGGTTCGTCTTGCTTAAATGTTTAGGAACCCTCATCGATAACGGTGATCAGGCGCATCGATCAGAATCCATAAATCACTTAATAGATAAATCAACACAAATCAATTTTACTAGTCACTAACAAATACGCGCTCATATATAATACACTCAAACTCATTCTAGGGTGTTATTAAACCTATCTCTAATGAGTTACTCATCCTAGGGTATTACTAACCCTATCTCCGATGAGTCTTTACCCAACCAAAGCCAAGGTTCTCGCTTAACCTTTAGCCCTGATACCAAATGTAATGGACCATTTTTCCGTACCGTTTGAATCGACAATAAACCACATATGTCCAACTCAAATTGTACAAATAAGCGGATCATTAAGGGTAAAAAGAAAATAAAGACAAAACAGAATCTCACACGGATGGAATAACAGATAATATTAAACAAATATCTTTACAGCGGAAAACTTTTAAATACAATATCAAAGTCTAACCTAGATTCAGCCTGGACAGTTATAACACCTGCCCTTACAGATGCTGACAAACATCAAACAAAACTAACAAACCACATCGGATAATAGAATACGTCTATACGATGATGAAGACCTCCAACTCTCCACTGGAAACTCCAACCGTCTTCAACTTAACCTGAAACTACTCGGATCTGACCCGAGTATTAAAAATACCTAGATCAAGCTTGATAAACCAGCGTGAGATATTCGAAATTTAAAATCACTATGCCATCAAAACCTTTGAAAAGAAGGGTACCTCATAAGACCACGCCTAGACATAAACACGGACAGGTTTTTACCTTATGATAACTAAAACACTTTTATATATCAAAATGGTTGATATTATTTTTAATGACATTCTTTTGAAAGCACTTTTCAAATAAACTTATTCAAATAAGCTATCAATATCTGGAATAAGTCTAACGGAATATATCCGGACTGGGTCAATGGAATATACCGAACGTAATATATGATACCAGAAAGGGGTAGTTGAAATGTTTGCAAGTCATTACAACTAATTTGGGAATACAATCAAAACCATAAATCTCGTATTGGGATTGGATTTCCAACATGATAGGGAACTAGTGGAAAGATCCATCTGTATCCACGGCTTACGTCCAGGACTCAAACTCCATTATACAACAACACAAATGGCTAAAAGTGGATACAATCTGCGAATAACATCCAAGGACTCGGACTACGTGCATCCCTGCTACAAGGCCTAGACGTATCTGGTACCTGAGGCTCAGAATATCTGATAACCCAAATCACTACTATCCCAAATGCGAGCATACATCTGACCACATAGAATACCATCATAACCGAGGTGTGAGGCTCGTGAGGCTATGCTTAATTTTTTCAAAGCCACGTTTTTCATACAAAATCACGCTTTGATCATAATATGTTGCACTTTGAATGCCACACTGCCATTCCTTTGATCACTATTTGCCATCCACAAAAATACAACCCTTGAGCTCGTATGTCTCAAGGAGGGTGTTAAGCTAAGAGAAGTTGCCTTCTCTGCTACCACTGATGTACATTTGTAAAAGACAAACGTTGTGTCTCAGAAATGCAATGTCGGACATTCGTCCATATAAGTTCATTCTAGGACTGAACAAAACCGAAGGCACTTTCCTCGGCCATTACTAGGCGAGAAGCCCTTGCAATTTGAAAAATCTCCATCACGAGGAGACCAATGCTATAATAACTCTATAATGGGGGCCAACTAGAGCATGTTCAATAAGAAGTCTTCAATCTATAAAGATCCACGGTCTTCAATAATCATCACCTTCAACATGTCTTCACTTTCGAACGTATACATTGGTTCGAAGTGGTTTTCGGATATGAATCATCCAAATTTGACTTCGGTTCCTTCGAAATCAATCATCGCTTTATAAAGATGTTAAGTTCATATGTGGATGTCAATCATCAATCGATTACTTCATCTTTGATTTAAATCAAACATCTTTCTTAGATATATTCTTTTCAATTTATTTATTTTTCTTCTCAAATGTAGATGGGATCATTAAGCCTCATTTATCAAATCATTGATTTATTAAACCTTTCTTAAATCCTAGTCATTTTCTCTTTTACTGAGGAAAACTTTTCCAAATCATTCATTAAATCTTAATCGAATATTTCTTATATTCAAGCTATAACATTTAACTTAGGGAAAATATTCCCAAATCATTCATTAAATCTTAATCAAAGATTTCTTATATTCAAGTTATAACTTTTAATCAGGGAAAATATTGCCAAATCATTCATCAGATCTAAATCAAAGATTTGCTTCTTAACTTCAAGTTATATTCTTGCAAATTGAAAATTTTCATAATAGAGCACTATTACCATCTTAGATATGGAAAAATTTCACGTCTAGGGACTAATGGCAAGTTTCACCTCCAGGGACTAATGGCAAGTTTCACCTCCATGGACTAATGGCAAGTAATCCTACATTATGAATATCCTTGTCTTTTATCTTGGAAAAACTTAAATATGATCTTTTAGAGCATTTGGGCTTTCCTTTCGATCTATTCCATCCCTCGCCTAAAAAGAGAAAACATAGGTCAGGTAAGTTTAAGGCACTGATTGCTCCATCCATAACCTTAGTTAAACACATTGTTTTATCCTATCAGATCTCACGGGCGGGACAAATGTACTAGTCGTTTCCGCATACTCAGTTTGTTATTACATTCAATCTTCTTCACTTTTTGTTTAAGTGGTATAAACAATTCATCTTAACAATTTATTTAAACACTTATTAAAACTTCCAAATCATCTTTACATTACTTAATTATTCCTTTAAAATCATTCACAAAAGATTTAGGAAAGAATCGTTAAGTTTAAACCTTCTTTTAAAAAGTCATTGCAACGGCAGCAGAAAAGTGCTGCGGAAAGTACTTTATAAGCTTATTTGATTAAAACAACTTTTTAATATTGAAAATTCATATTTTCCATTCCAAATCTCTTTTATACCATTTTTTTTTTATAGATTTATCAAATTTATTTCACATTTTTAATCATTTAAAAATATCATTTATGAAGAAATCCTTTTCTGGATTCCAAACCGCAAAACCATGGTATTTTTAGAAATTGTTTTGGAAATATTTCAAAATCTACATGATGAAATCTTAATTTTCTTTCTTCATTGGAAAACTATTATCATTCTGGACCAAATAATTTTAGTTTCAAAGAAATCCGACTTATAAATCATTCTCTGCATCAATTTGAAGTTGCAGGTCGAAATTTACGAACTGCCGCTACGCGACGAGCTCGATTTTAACCAATTTTGTGAATTGCTCGGAACTTGTCCGAAATACTTCAAATTGTTTTAAACCATATTTAAACTATTCTATCTCATTTAAAATTATTAAGAGGCTAAATAACTTCCATACACATATTTTTATGTATTTAATTCTCATTTAATTAACTATGGTTAATTACTAATCATTTCTCTTATCATTTATCAAACAAGTTATCAACCACATAAACACTCATATAATCAACCAATTTTGCTACCAAGTTATCAAATATTTAATCGTTCAACATATTTAAACTTCCAAATCATTATACTTGAAATAAGCTATGGATTTATTTGTAAATAAGAGTACTTGCCTTTAACTTAACTAATTCTTCCTATAAACATTCATTTGCAACAACACTTTACTTAAACTTCAACTAATCAACTTCTACTCTATTTCATTTGCTTTATGCCATCGACCTCTTCTTTCAAACTTTCGAACATCTGGCAGAGCTTCTGCAGCACCTTGAATTTGCTCCTAGCTCCTTAGAATGAAATCGACGACACTTCCTTCTCTTTTTCTTGCTCCATAGCTTTCCAACTTGCTTCCTTCTCTTTATAGGTTCGGCTACCTATATCCTCGCCTTCCTCCATCATTTATTCACTTCTTAGGTGCTAAACAATGTTTAAATGGTATTCTAAGGTCTTTGGAAAAGTTTGGTGGTGTTTGGAGTTGATTTGATATGATTTTGAAAAAGTTAGTAAGCATTTGGAAGAGAAGAAGGGGCCATTAAAGAGGTTGAGAAAAGCTTGAAAAAGGAAGAAGAAAAGGTGGGAAAAAATGAGGAAGTGGATGCTTATTTATAGAAAAAGTTTTGGATTAAAATAATATTTTGTAAAAAGACCAAAATACCCATACTTACTTATAAAGTAATCTTATTTTTAACAAACTTAACTTTTGTTGATTTGTTCTAAAATCCAAATTTATACTTTTTAAATTATCAACTACACAAATAAATAATTTATCTATTATTACCTATTATATATAATTTATTTATTTAAGTATTAAACCTTTGTAAATTTAAAACAAATGAAATCTCTCATTTTCGAATTAGCGAAATTACGGGTCGTTACAACAATGTTTGATATCAATAAGTTTATTGAACTTATATTGTCTGATATGTTATTCATAACATCCCTCACTTGGAGGCCTAAAGTAATGCTACGGATGCTACAATCATCCATAGTTATTATCACTTGGCGACCAAATGCGGTATTGTTAGATACATTGATATAACAAAAACACATGGATATGGAAAATTTTAAAATCAACAAACAACTTTCTCATTCCATTTCAAAGCATTTCTAATTCATTACATAATCCCAATACAAGAACCACATTCAGAAAAAATATCATTATTATAACATACGCCAAGGGCGACATATGAAGATGCCCCTTTGTATGGTTAGAGTATATAACTAGGCAATTAACAACTTTTAATTTTCAACAGCATACAATGGAGTCAAAATAGAAATGAACCCTAGATAGTTATCATGCATCCTACATGTCTCCGAAAGTTGTTTTGTCTAATGAGGTAACTGAATACCTCAACTCTCAAATTACTTAAAATCAATGAGCACTCGAGAGTTCAAAGGGAAAATAAAAACTTCGAATCAGACATAAAGCCGTGTATGAATAATAATCTACCATCTCAAACCATTTGGATATCTAGTAAGACCACGTCACTTAGAGGAACAGATTTTCCCCCCACTGATATCCTAAAACTTTATAAAACCATATACTGTGCTCCTACATCCACAATGGTTCAAAAATATAACATTTCAAAATAAATATGATGATATCCAAGCAAGTAAATCAAATCTGGATTACCCATACATATTCATTTTTGACTACCTGTCTCAGTTATAGTTTCTAGGGTCATTATTAGCCTAATAGTTTTCATGGGCTGACTATTAAGCTGTTTAACACTTATGGACTGCCTGTCCAATTTCATAGTTTTCATGGGATCGCTAAGAACCTATTAACCCCTACCAATAACTTCATTGTTTTATGAGTTCTCCCTGAACCTATTGGTATCTCCAATAACTTCCCTCTTATCTTAGTTTTCATGGGTTTAATAGAAACCTATTGACTTTTGTCAATCTGGATATTGTTTTCATCGGTTCACCGCAAACCTATTGGCCTCTGCCAATACTCTTTCTAATCGTAATTTTCATGGGTTTATTATGAACTTATTGGCTTCAGCTAATAACTTTCCAATACATAGTTTTCATGGTTTTACCCGGAACCTGTCTACCTGACAACTTCATTAGTCGATATTTAAGCATCCTACATTCTGGTCTATCAAACCTCATGGATGCAATTCTAGTCATTCAGGAGTTAATTCAATTTATATTCATTATTAGCTCAATTTAGCTGGTTATTCTGTCCTTTCCCGAAATACAATCATGGGTCCACTACAATGTGAATATATGTATATGAAGAAGTAAACATAATAATATAATAAAACCAACATCTATGGTTTAATATCCATGAAATTGTTTTATATAAATCTTGGTTAATCCCTTTAACTTATTATTTAAGGAATTCTTCTTCGAAAACTCCATACTTAAAAACTTTCAAATATTTTTTATCATGCCATGGTTTTTCTTTGAAATTGAGAATCGGTTCTTTGTTTAGAAAACTAAAGCTTTCAAAACCTTTAATCTTTACTTTCGAAACCATTAGAAAACTTCCTTTCGAAAGCATTCAAATCTTCTTTTCGAAACTCTAAGCACCCGCCTTTCGAAACAATTTAACACCTTTCTTTCGAAACCTTTCGAATGTATTAAAGTGAAATCATTCAATTTTAGAAGCATAGCTTCAAAACCATTTGAATGTACCCCTTCCAAAACCAATTAGTTTACTTTAGAACATATCATAC
The DNA here is from genome assembly GCA_030765085.1 of Allium cepa. Lineage (NCBI taxonomy): Eukaryota > Viridiplantae > Streptophyta > Magnoliopsida > Asparagales > Amaryllidaceae > Allium > Allium cepa. The sequence continues at coordinate 1,025,155,108 of CM060928.1, read as the reverse complement.
CGGGTAAAAGTGAATACATACAAAACTACCCCTTTCGAAACCATTAATCTTTATAAAAAATATTGGGTGGGGAATAGTCGATGGCTTACCATCCATTCAAAAGCTCAAATCATTTAAGTAAAACATTAAAGGATAGCATCAAAACCCCCTCTTAAAGAGATTGCATTCAAAACCCTTGAATCCTTTCGAAAACTTTTAGGAAGTGGCATAGTACAATTTAAAACAAAAGATGCCTTTTAAAAGCATTGATGACTACAGTACCTTCGAAAGGCATATGATTGGCAGCAAAATTATGACTAGGTCGAAACTATTCTTTCGAAAGAATTGGTTTTTAGCCTAAACAGCTCATTTGAAAGCTACTATTTAAACAAGAAGCGGAAACGCCTTTCAAAAGGAATTTAGAAATACCTCTTTTAAAGCATCATTTTTGACTTCTTCGAAAGCGTATAGTAAATGGGCAAGCACATTTCTTATGAAAATAAGAAAGATTTCAACCTCATTGAAAGCTATGTTTCGACACTCTACCTTCCACCTTTTCCAATCCACAACTACCAATGTTTGATACCTTGTGTATTGGTTTTGACTTGATTGAAGGCGGAAGCATAAGGTCAAAAGGTGCCTTTGAAAGAGGTGGAGCCCGCATTCTGGGTAAAAACTGATTTAATGTTAATTAAAGCAAATACGTTCTAACTAACCTGCCTGCTTGTAAACATGTGATTGGTTGCCATTACTTTTCAAATTCTTTATAAAAACAACTGTCGCATAATTTCATATGTAAACAAGGATTGATTTAATAAATAAGCCCTACCATTAAGCAAGACCAATAAAACAATTAAGTCCTTCATCTAAATAATTTTATTTCCATAGTAAATAAATCACTTAGGAAAATTCTTCAAAGATTACAGAAATTCACTTTCAATATGTTATCTAAGATATAAAAATTCCAGCCCTAAATTCTTTACAAAATCAAAATTAATTTCTGAACCCAATTATGCATATTTTCCTTTGAAAGTTCATAATAAATCTTCCATAGCTTGGAAAATTATAAACAATATAACCCATCTTTATAATCATGTTTTTCACAACATAAAATTTTCTCATGGAATAAGAAAATTCCTATAATCAGTTTTACCCTTAAAACCATATTTGTTTGAATCCAGCATGTCCAAAACCAAGTGCATCATCAGTCTGAAATCATCGTAATAATGGATTTACTCTTAAACTCGAAAAAAATGATCATAAAACATAATAAAGACGATCTAGATTATTTTCACCTTGATTAGGATAAGGAACTTGAGATTTGATTGAGATTAATTTTCCCTGGCTTGAATCCTTAGCTTTAAATTGATTTTTCTCTGATGCCAGCTTTGCTCTTCTTTTGTTTACATTTTGTATTTTTCCAAATGAACGTGAGATAGAATGAAACGTGGGTTATGGCAATAAGGTGCAGCTATTTCCTAATAAGCCCATGTGTAAATTATAAGCCATTCTTAAGCCCATTTAAATAATTAAGCATGGGCCTTAATATTTGTATCAAAATTGGGCATAACACTCTTCAAATGTGTTTAAAGAGATAAAATATAGAAAGTAAATGTATAATGAGGCAGATCTAACAAACACACCAATCAATAGATAATAAAAAACGCAGAAACACACAAATTAGAGTGGTTCGATGGATGGCCTATGTCCACTATGGAATGATTGATGTTATTTTTATAACTTACTAGTTACAAGTGGATAAATAGTACAATCAAAGTGCAGCAGAAGTTTCGGTAGAGTATTGACATAGAGAGGCCAAAAGTCCCTTTTCTATAGGTCCAGTGTCACTATTTATATGTAAAGGCAACAAATATCTCATCCAGATCTTGACGGACTTCTTCTCTCACATGGATAAGCCCATTAGGTCGATTTCAGGTGATTTTGGCTCGATCTTGGGGCGAGAATTAAGCTCGTTCAATCGATAATTGGCCCTTTTGGGCTGAAATTGATCAGGTACATTCTAGAGGTTGTACGCAAACTCCAATGAAAATTTGGTGGCATTTGGACTTGTAGATTGTGAGATGTAAACGACATAAGTTTAGATTTTTGGTTGGCTACCATGTTTGTATCGATCAGTTTTCCTCGTTGATTGTTCGTATCGATGCCTTGCTTAGCGATCAAGGTGACGTGGAGTGATGTTCTAGGAGCGATCCACTTTTCTTGCCGAGTGATTATATCTTCCATTTTAACATGCTTTGTTCATAATGACCTAGAATGTACTTCGTATTGTTGCTCTACACCATACTTCATATTGATTCCTGCTTATAACTTCCGTATCGATGGTTGACTGGCTTTCATATCGATCTTTTGTTGCCGCTTCATACCGGTATGAGCTCAGGTTCCTCGTATTGATCATTCTACATGTCCTTCGTATCAACTGTTTTAGTGGCATTTTTCGTATTGATCGTTAGCCGATCGATACAGGCTGTGTTAATGGGGAGATTGATAAGAAGCATGTATGAATGGGTTAGATAAGAAGTGTTGATGGGTATGAATGGGAATGTTTACGATGAATACGAAGAGGAATGTGCACGATAGGAACGAAGAGGAATGTGCATGATGGATACGAATCGAGGCTCCTTCATTATTCTTGATCGATTCATATCTCGAGCATATGAGTCCGATCGACTTGAAATTTGGAATGTTGGCTTCTATAGCTTTGCTTGTTGTACCGCATCAATTGTAGCTCGATCCGAACTCGAAAAAATTTCATCAGTATCCATGGCGAACATGTGTATAACTGATCTTTAGGACGGATTATCTTCGGTTTTCGGTCATATTTTTGATGTCACGGCCTTGCCAAAAGGCGGGACAACATTTCCCCCCCAAAGTACGTCTTGTATGAACATGATGTACTTTGAAAAGCTACAATCTTTAGTCTGAAAAGTACTGCCCGATTGTATGAATGGTCATTGTCTTTTCGTCAAAAGATGTAACCTTTGGATGATTTCCGGTAATATAAGTGTTGAATTGCGGACTGCCAATGAATACGTAGTGCATTGTTTTAACTGAGTGTCGAGTGTTAGAATTTGATGTTCACCGTTGTAATTGTCACCAGCTAAGCACTCAATTCCTGTGAATTTTAAAAATTGAATGTTAGCTTATCATGCTCGAACGTGTGTTAAACTGACTCCTTCTAATGTTTGCACGTTCAAAATTCATTGTCAGTTTTTTTATATCGAATCCGTATCGATTCTCTCCTGAATCGAATTGAATTTCGAGTTGTAACAGCGCTGGATGGTTGTTTTAGTGTATCTCTTCGTATCAACCCTCTCTTAGATCGATGTGAAAAGTAGAATAATTGTTCTTGTATCGATGGTGATCGATATGAACTAGGTGGCTCCCTCTTTTTTTGAAAAAATATATATTTCATATCGATGGATAGAATCTTCGTGGGCTCTATCTTGATGGATACAAACAAATCATTTCATATCAATGGATTGTTAGGTACGAACAGTTCGGATAGGTGCTTGTTTTGGGTTTCGCATCGATCGCCTTATGGATACAGTACTTTTCATCTTGGGTCGGCCGTGAATGGATACGAGGTTAGCTTCATATCGATTGTGTAGGAGGATATATAGTGAACGTGTTTATCGATTACGCTTCAGACTATTTCTAATCGGTCACTTTCACTAGGGGACAAATCGACACTCCCCTAGGGTCAAATCATATAAAAGCCTTTGGTACTTGGAAAAATTTCCAGTTGCTCTTATTTTTTCTTTACTTTCATATCGCTCCGAGTTTGTGAAAAAATAGAATTTCCTTTTCTTTCAAACTATTTAACCCCTTAATCTCTTTAATTAGCTGCTCGAATTAGGTAATTAGTTGAAATAATCCATTTTAGAACGATGAGACTCGAGTTTGAAGCCAATTCATCCAACTTCGTGGCCAATTATGATGATGTTGATGTTGAAAGTAGGTCAGAGCATGGTTGAGGGAGGAGGAATTAGTAATCGAACTATTTGGAGAAGAAGAAGGGATGATGGACGCGAAGAGACCATTTGCGTCGATTGAGGAAGAGTGATTCATATCGTTCAAGAAACAATTAAAATTCATATTGTTGGATATTGATAGATCATCGTATCGAAGAAGAGAGTGGCGTCATATCGATTAGAGATGGTGGGAGTTCATATCAATCTAGAACGAATGATACGAAAACCTACCTGCGCAATCGATACGAAGCGTCAATTCTACCGACCGATACGAAGATGCGGCCCATGATCGATATGAGATGAGGGGCGGGCTTGGAACCAATACGAACTAGCGTTACGGTGATCGATACAAAGTCTGCTCCTTTTCGATTAACACAAATGGGGATTCTAGTGATCGATCCAAGTTTTACCCTTGATGAATAAAAAATCTTGCATATTCGAACATTTGACCCCGACGAACTTCAGCCCTGCATATCTGGACTTAAATATAAAACTGCATATTCGACTATCCCTCGAAGATCATCGATGGAACTGTAACTTGAAAAATTTAATGAATTTCAACATGGATCATTCTCCAAATTCTGGATGGCACGGTTCTGATGGTCGGCGATGATGGTCACTCCAGTTGAATTTTAAAGTCTCATTATACGAACACCTTTTATATCTTAAAGTATTTTATTAAGTATATACAACACTACACTGCACCACATTCATGCACTTCACACTGGAGGAAACACGGGATTAGTATCACCTAATGATTGTTTTTGATGAGTTGATTAGCTATGGAACCCGTGAGTTCACGGCAACGAGAGGCTCAAATTCCACCCCCTTGATAATAGAGATGTTGGCCATCGTGGCCGAAGACATAAGACCAGCTTCGGACAAGCTAACAGGAGCAATCTTCATTAGGAATCCACAAGTTTCTGCACCATCCAATGTTTCTGAAGATATGTTGGGGAGAATTTGTTTGCGGAACGGGCTGTCATTGAACGATGTCCTGCTACCAGGGTCGAACGATGTCCTGCATACTCCTCCGGAATGGTACACCGCTTTTAATCGATTTTCTTGCACAGCCGGGATGCTCTCACCATTCAATTAATATATTTGGAAGGTGTTATTTTAATTAGGGATTGACCCATCACAGTTAAATCCGAACGGGTATGCTCTGTTGAACAGCCAATTCATCGTCTTCATGGAGCACCTTTTTCGACACCAGACTCCAGAGGAAGTCGGAGTCTTGTTCAATGTAAAGAGTTGGGGAGATGATCCCTCTTACACATTTTTAGAGGGAGTCAAAAACTGTCAAATTGTTATTGAGACTTGAACCAAACTTAGCTACTTCAAAATTGAGTGGTCTTATGTTTGGTGCCTGCCAAGATTCATTGGACGGTGGCTAGTTAGACGTAAGTGTTGCAATTCCTCTGGCGACTATTTGGCTAATCGCCATTGATACTTGGTTAATGTTGTTTCCTCTTTATAGCTTCAGTTCCTCGAACAGAAGGCGATCAATTTACGAAAATCATCAGGATCCTTCACAAGGTGCCGACCGAGTTTAGAGAGATCGGAATGGTTAACTTGTGGATGAAAATTTGAGGGTCGTTGGGCTGATTAATGGAGATCAAGCATAGGGATTAAAGGATCTCTCAGGGAAGCTCCAGTAAGACAAGCTAGACGAAGAGTGTCCGAAATTGTAATCACTGACAGTGTGGTGAAGAGGATATGCCTATCGAAGATGAACTCATAGCCAGGCCCTCAGATAGTCCGACAGTCAGAGGGAAAAAGGAAAGGCAAGGCTGTTTCTCATAAGCTTCGTAAGTCCAAGAGACAAAATTCCATGGTTGTGTCTCTGCCAGCTGCCAGTTTTATAATTTCGGAGGCTCCCTCCATACAAATGGACAACCCCTCTGAAGGACTTGTAGATATTCCAATCTCAGACTATGTATCGGTCCAACAAGATACAGGATTGGAGGGGCTTCAAAGCGCTTTAGATTTAGGCGACTCAACTCCTTCCAGTATGGCCGACATAACCGGTTGGTCGGGAGGTTAACATTTACATGCGTACACTTCAAGACATCATACACCCAATATTCACGAGCTGTGCAATCTTCGAAGATAACTAACTTTGCCTTTCTTTTAATTTTGCAGACCCGATGTCGAAGAAATCGTTTATGCTTGGTAGTCTCCGCATAATACGCGAATCTTTGAGTTCTTATAGGGAACCTCGTAGGCATGATTCTGACTAAGAATGCCACTATTCTAGTCTAGAGAGGGATTACTATGATAGAGAGAGCTGGAGAAAGGGAGAGGGAAAGAGAAAGAGAAAAAGAGAGGCGAGATAGACTCCGCTCCCGATCACGCTCTCCTCCACCCAGGGTTTCGTTGCCGCCTCCCAGTTCGGGGATCAGACTGTTGTGACTTCAACCAACCTACACCTTCGGTAATTCAAAGACCTGGCGAACATCGCCAAACAATCAAGGCGCACACCTCTATTGCAGCTACTTCGTCAGTTATAGAGTCGACGGGTGGGGGTGCTGCTCGGATAGGTCAACTGAAGAGAGATTTTTCGAACATATGCTTCGATAGCTTCCATTTTCCTACAAATTTGATAGTGCTTCTAGATGGAGAAGAAAAAATCGTTCATGATCTTGTCCATCATGCTTTTGGCCAATATTGAGAGTGAAAGAATGCTGAGAAAGTTTCAGATGTGGCGTTTGAGTGGCAAAGAAAATTAAAGAGCTTCAAGAAACCATCACACAAAAGGATCGCATCGTCACAGTGCTTGCTGGAGAGAACGTACTTTAAGGAATTCTGAAATGGAGGCCCTGAAAAAGGTTGACGAGGCCAATAAGGAGTTGGAGTGGATGAGGCAGGAGCATCTAAAGTTAAAAGATGATATGGGCCATAAGAATGCCATAGTCACTGCTGAAAAAGACAAAGCACTCCAAGAGCTGGCAGAGCTTAAAGCCAAATACGATGAAGTCTTAAGGAAAAAGATGAAGCTAAAAAGATCGCTCTGAAGGAATGCAACCAAACTATGGAGTCTCGGAATGAGAAGGATGCGGCGAAGTTAAAAGTCCAAGAGGCTGAGGAAAGGTTTGAGGTTGATGCCAGGGCGGTAGAGGCCAGACTTGAGAGCGAAATTGAAGATCTTTTAATCAGTTCCAACGTCAACGTTCTGAAATACAGTGATCTGAGCTTGCTCGGTGATTATCCAACTCACTTACATAATTATTTGCACAGTCTTTTGGCTAATGAGAAGGCAGAACATCATACTTAATCTCTCGATGAATTTGATCTGGAAAATAGAGTGTTGAAGGAGGAAGAGAGGAGAGTTCTTCATGACACCACGATCGCATTTGAGAAAGAGAAGCTCGCTACTTAGCACTCGGAGGTTGGTGAAGGCTCTAGTGTTGACCAACATGATACAGGCTCAATGATCCATGTGTCAACCTAGCCGGAATTTTCTCCTGCGGTTGATCCCTTACCTGTGCCGGCCTACGATCCGGATTAGCGGCAGTTATCTCTAGCCCGTGAGCACGTGTCAGGAGGAACTCTGGCCCTCGCTGCAAGCCAACCCGAGGAAGGTATTCCGAACATTCATCAAACTCATTTATAGTTTGGAGTACCATCAAAGGAAATTTCTAATATTTTCTCTTATCCCAATTCAGTAATAGAAGTAGCACAGACCATGACCACTACAACCCAGGAACAAAACAAAGAGCAAGAAGCTATCACAAAGGAGGCGATGATGACCACCACTTTTGCTACGATTGGGAAAGTTGATGTGAGCATTTTCACTTTTAACGAACAAATGATGGATGAGCTTCTAGGCACCACAACGATCTATTTTCTGACTTGCCATTTGTTATGAGTGGAAATGCATTCGCGGCCAGCTCTTTGGCTCCAACCGCCAGCATTCCCCCTAATACTCAAGCAGCTCATGATGATGCAATAATGGCAGAAATTAACGCTAAGATGGCGGGTGCAACATTGGGTAGCACCACAGGAGGTGGAATGGCAGGACCCGGCCTGACTCCATTACTCATGATCCCTTCGGGTGGCACGATTATCGTTACTGGGGTTCCTCTCGTATCGTTTCATACGGAAAGTTCTCCCATCCCTCTGACCACGCACTCTGACAGCATCCTGATTCCGGTGAGTTTGGAGGAGGAGACCATGATACTTCCCTCAGTCGAGGACATACCTAGCAAAAGCAAAAGCTTAAAGTGGCATCATAGTGACAGCTCTGATGGGCCGACTCCAAAGGAGAAGAAGCATAAGAAAAAGAAGCTCAAGGAGTAGGAATGAATTTTGGCATCCCTTTTTTGGTACATAGTTAGGAATTTTCTTTCCGTTCTTATAGGCCGTGTATAGGTGCGGGTTCTTCCCCTGCTAGTAGGATTTTTTGGCACAGACTCCTTGTATCTATTTTGCTTTTAAAGGATAAATGAAATGGAATTTCCTTTTGTTTTTTGCACAACTCCGAGTTTATTTGTTTAAGTGTTGCATCAATTTAGTTTTCTTTCGATGCACTTGCGTAGTATAAGTCTCTAGATCGGACTTGTGTTCGGTTGTTAAGTTCCGAAGTCATGGCAGGTCACAACCAAATGTCAAGTCGATCCTCACCATTGTACTGCCTCGATTAGTAGTTGGTTTTGGAGTCATACCCCCAGCCCTGGGATGAGTCGAAGTGGTTGGATGGTGGTTGCTTTTCACCTTCAGCGTTTTTAGCTTTACTCCATCGGAACTAAATGGCAGAGAGATGAATTCGAGTGGTCAAGTTACACTAGCTCACTTATTGACAATCGCATCCACACTCTGAGGATTGAACTCGCGTGTGGGTTGTCGATCATGCTTGCTTAATATTTAAAGTTACGCCTACACTCTGGGGACTTTAGTTGTTTTTTGGGTGGTCAGTCACACCCATTTTAATGATCAGGTCCACGTCCACACTATGGAGACTTAGGCTGATTTGTGGGCGGTCAGTCATACCCAGTTGAAGTTTATATTCTAGTCCGTGCTTCGAGGACTTAGTTAGTTGTGGGTGGTCAGTCATGCCCAGTTGATGTTTATATTCTAGTCCACTCTCTACTTAGAGTTAGTCAACAGACGTTCAATCACATCTGTTTTGAGTTTTAGGATTTCGTTCGTACCCTAGGAATGATAGATTTATCTAGAATGGTCGGGTCACATCCACCTCGAGTTAACAAGCAAGGTCGTTATACGAACGGATCCATCCTCCTCAAGCTTGGATTAAATACGGGCTGAATCGTTAGGTGGATAGGTCCACCCTCTTCAAGCCAACATTTGCAAATTTATACTCCAGCTTGCACTTTGGGAACCTAAGTTAGTTAGAGGATTGTCGTGTATCAAACCTTTTTGGCTTTAGTGTGAGAGCTTGCCCCTAAGCTCGGGTTTCACTTAACGAGTAATCGGTCATATCACAGTCACTCCCTATTTAAATAAGTTCCACTACAGGATGGAACTTAGCTCTCTGTGCATTATGAGGTCGTATGATGCATTTCAAGAATCACTGCTTTGGCTCGAAGAGATTGCGTTTTATTGCTGAAATAAGAAAGTATAGCAAAGTCAGTTGCCTTATTACAAGTTAAAATCTCGAAATGCATAAACAATTTGCAAATGAAAAGCAGACTAAATGAATAAATAAAGCATGTTATATGTAGTAGCAATGAAGATTCTCACTGTTCCAGGCTCTTGGTAAAGTAAGCCCATCAATGCACGATAATTTAAATGTGTCGTCTCCGAGTCTTCGTTCAATAACATATGGTTGTCCCTCGAAGGTTTCATATGCGAAGGGACCGGTTAAATCTTCTTGAGCATGAGATCGCCAAGTTCAAAGATTTGGGGTCGAACCTTAGCATTGTACAATCGGACGACTCGACTTCAATGCGTGGCTACCCTCAAATCAGCCTCTTCATGCTTCTTATCTTGTAATTCAAGAAATTCGGCAAGCTATATAGCATTTATCTTTGGATCATAATATGTCACACGATGAGAAGGCACTTCCAACTTGATTGAAATAATAGCTTCTAAAATGTAGGAAATTGAAAATGGAGTGTTATTGGTCATAGACTTTTGGATTATTCGATAAGCCCATAGGGCCATAGGAAGTTCATCGATCCATTTGACCCCGACTTTTTCCAATCGTTTCTTCAGAATCGACTGTATAACTTTATTAACAGCTTTGACCTATCCATTCACTTGAGGGAGTGCAACTATAGAGAACTTCTTTTAGATATGGAATCGCTAACAGAAATTCTTGAATTCGACACTATCGAATTGGGCTCATTGTCGGTGATGATGGTATGTGGGAGACTAAATCGACAGATAATGTTACGTACCACATAGTTGATCACTTTCTTCATTGTGATAGTAGCAAGGGGTTCGGCTCTTCCACCCATTTGGTAAAGTAATCAATAGCAACAATAGCGTACTTCGCGCCACCTTTAGCTAGAGATAGAGATCCAATAATATTGATGCCCCATATTATGAACGGCCATGGACTAGCCATCTGAGTTATTTCGTTAGGAGGGGCTCTTTGAATCCGAGCATGCCTCTGACATCTGTCACATTTCCTGGCATAATCTGACGCGTCACGATTTACAGCCGGCCAATAATAACCGTATCGAAGTACTTTCTTAGCAAGAAATTGCTCCCTGGTGTGGTCGCTACACTCTACTTTATGCACATCTTGTAATACTCATTTTATTTCATCGTAGGCGATACACCGGTGTATGGGAATAGAGTATCCTCTTCTATACATGGCTCCATTATGGATAGTGAATCGCAAAGCCTTCTAGAGAACTTGTCTTTTCTCACTCCTACGCTTTGGCAGGGTCCCACACTCGAGATAGTTCTTGAACGGAGTTATCCATGGTTCCTTATCGGGTATGACTTCATGTACCCAGTTGGTCTCCACTTGATCAATACTCGGTGAAGATACTGTCTCAACGAGAATGAGTTCCATTTTATGTGCCTCACCGGTTCTAGCTAACTTTGCCAAGGAATCAGCCTTCTAATTATGTTCTTGGGGTATGCAATAGATGGCATAATAATTGAACTGATTCAACACTTCCTGGATCCGAGTAAGATAAGCAGCCAATCTTTGGTCTTTTGCTGGTATTCCCCCCAAACTTGGCACATAACCAATTGTGAATCGTACTAAGTCTCTACAGCAATAATTCTTAAATTCTCTGGAAAGCCTGAGTCCGATGAGCAGGGCTTCGTATTCGGCCTCGTTGTGGGTCGTACGAAAATTGAACTTTAAAGCATAGCATATAGATCGGCCTTTAGGAGTCTCGAGCACAACCCCAGCACCTGAGCAGCAGTCATTTGATGCACCATCAGTATTCAGCTTCCAAACATATTTGGGAGATTCACTAGTTTCGGGCAAGTCCACTGGGATAGTGAATTTGACGATGAAGTTTGCTAGGACTTGTCCTTGAATAGCTTGCTTCGGTGTGTAAGCGATGTCGAACTGACGCACTTGATATTCCACTTGAGTAACCTACCAGACGTCTCAAGCTGTGTAAGGACCTGTCGTAACGGTTGGTCGGTGTAGATAGTGATAGGATGAGCCTAGAAATTAGAGTAAAGCTTCCTTGAGCTAATGACAAGACAGTAAGCTAACATCTCCACCTTCGGATAATTTCTCTCTACTCCTGTAAATCATTTACTGATGTAATAGACTGGCTGTTATATCCGATCCTCCTCCCAAATCAAAGCAGCACTGATTGCTTTTTATGACACCACCAAATAGATGTACAATCTCTCATAATCAATAGGCTTTGATATAACGAGTGGTGTGGACAGTTGTTGAACCAGTTCTCGGATTGCACCTTCACATTCCGTAGTCCATTCCAAGTTCTGTTTGCCTTTCCTGATTAGGTCGATGAAGGGAATGCATTTGTCGGTGGACTTTGAGATGAATCTGCTCAGCGCTGCTACATTTTCGTTGAGGCTTTAAACTTGCTTTATGGTCCTTGGGGTCTCAAGATTCCTAATTTCCCAGATATTCTCGGGATTGGCTTCGATTCCACGAGCGTGATCGATGAATCTAAGGAACTTTCCAAACGCGACCCCAAAGTGACACTTCAACGGGTTGAGCTTCATTCTGTACTCTCGAAGGATGTTGAACTTCGTTTCTAGGTCTTTGATATCTTTGGTGGAGAATCGTGACTTCATGAGCATGTTGTCCACATATACCTCCATAGTTTTTCCAATCTGGTTGGAAAGCATTTGATTGACTAGCCGTTGGTAAGTTGCTCCGACATTTTTAAGTCCAAATGGCATGGCTTTGTAGCAGCAAAGCCCCAGATCGGTGATGAAGCTGGTGTGCTCCTGATCAGGCAAGTACTTGTGAATCTGATTGTAGCGGGAATATGCATCTATGAAGGATAAGAGCACATGTCTAGATGTTGAGTCTACAAGTTGATCAATCTGGTGAAATAGAAAAGTGTTTTGGGGCAAGCTTTGTCAAGTCTAAGTAGTAAATGCATGTTTTCTATTTCTCGTTAGGTTTCCTGACAAGTATAGGGTTGGACACCTATTTTGGATATTGCGCATCTCGGATAAACCCGTTCGTCTTGAGTTTATCTACCTCTTTCTTTAGGGCGGTAGATCTCTCTGGATCCATACTACGCCTTTTTTTCTTGACTAGGACATGCCGCGAGTCAATATTCAATGTGTGGCTAACGATGTCCAAGTGACATCCCACACATGTCAGAGTGCGTCCAGGCAAACACGTCGAGGTTTGCATGAAGAAATTCAACCAATTTCTCCTCATTTGTTGGCTTAGCTGAGATTCAATCTTTATCATTCTAGAATCGTCATCATTACCGATCGGAACATCGATCGTCAGCTCTGTCGAAGAAGCCTGACTATTTTTGATTTCCTCCTCGCTTTTAGTATCACTTGGGTCAAGATCTCTTGGGAATTGGTTGTGGTGCCCGGGCCTTGGCCCAGCGTTAATTGTCAATTATCTGCAAAGCGGACGTAGAGTGATTCTTCTACGCTCTTTGCCTTCTCTTTTCACTATGCCTCCCACAGCTCAGCAACATAACAGGCCATTCCAGTAGCCTAGTCTCCCTGAAAAACTCTGACTCCATTGTCGATAGAGAATTTCAAAGTCAAACATCAAGGGGCGATAGCAGCCCTAAACTCAGCTAGGGCCGGTCGGTCCAGGAAAGCATTGTACGGTGAATCAATATCGCATACAATAAATAGCAGTATCCGGACTCTCCAGCGCTCCAAAACTCCCAACTCCACTGGTAACTTCACCATCCCAGTGGGTATAGTTGCACTTCCATTGAAGCCATGAATACGAGACTGACAAGGCTTCTAATCTTTTGCTTCCATCTTCATTTGGTCATAGGCTCGCTTAAAGAGTATATTCACCGAACTTCCATTATCCATTAAGATCCTCTTCATCCAAGTAGGACCAATCTGAGCTGAAATGACTAGTGGATCAATGTTAAGGGCTTTGATTCTGTCGGCATCCCTGTCTTAGAAAACAATGTCGTCTGTCATTGTCTTCTACTGCTTGGCCGGAGCACCGTCTTCCAAGTTACTGCAACATTCGAAGCTCGCATGCCTAATAGATCTGGCATACGACTCCATTTTCCTTCAGCTCTGATCTGCTGGATGGGGACCACCATTAACAGTGCTAATCCCTAACCTCCCACCAGTATGCACGGGTTCCTCCGGTCTAACCTGATTTGGTATTTGATTTTGATTTGATGGGCCTGCACCTCTAGCCTACGACGCCCGAACGAACTGCTCCAACTTTCTTTCTCGGATCAACTTCTCGATAATATCCTATAGATGACGACACTCATTTGTGTTGTGGCCATAACTATCGTGAAATCTACAAAACTTTCCAATATCTATTTTTTCGACAACTGCTTCGGAGCAAGTTTCTTATATTAGATAGTATTACAAGTTAGCAAGTACACATTTTTCAAGGATGTATTTAAAGGAGTGTAGGTGCCAAACATGGGAGCTCTACGTCATGGTCCACGATTCTGATCCCGCTTCTTACCCTAATTTCCATCCTCTTTCTGTTGATACTGCTTATTCTGCATATGTAACTGCACCATTTAGGAACTTTCCCCGGTTTGCTTCACAGTGACATTGCTTTAGATTCTGTCCACACTTGGCCCTGCGTCATCCTTTTTCCTAGACTGTTTCACATCCTCTCTTCTCAAGAACTGAGCTGCCTTGGAAAAGAAACGGTCCAATGATGCAGGGATTTTTCCGGCCAACCAGTTTTCAAATTCGAAATCAGGATCTATTCCTTTAGTCAGGGCATTCAGAATGGAATTGTAACTAGGGTTACTAATCTCAGCGCATGCAGCATGGAACCTCTCCAGGTAACGTTAGAGTGTCTCTTTGGGAGCTTGAGCGACACTGTACAAGGTATTAACATCTTTGGGCCTTGTGACCTGCATGCAAAACTTCTCGACAAACTTTGTAGCCAACTGATCGGAACGTGAAATAGATCGGGGTGGTAGGCGAGTAAACCACATAGTCGATATGCCCCTAGGGAGATTAGGAAATTCGGCATTTGACTGCATCATTAGCCCATGCGGCATTCATCAACTATTCATACTTTAAATGTGTTGGTTAGGGTTAGATCTCCCTTCACAAACAGGTAGAGTTGGCATTCTGAATCGCTGAGGCGGTTCAGCGTAGAGGATGTCATCGGTCAAAGGGGTATGACTCCGGGTGATACCCCAGTCGTCATTGGTAAGGCCTTAGCTTACAAAGATCATCTTGTGAATCATTGTTGGGATGTCTGGCATCTGGACATTTTGAGCATGTTGGACCAAGTGTGGTTGGGTTCCACAATGCAAGGATGGGCCGGGCACGGTCGACGGTCCATACCTTGCCTCCTTAGCACTAGGTCTTCGAGAAAATAAGGCTTAGGAGTATAATCACGCCGGTGATGGTTCGGATCTGTTCGGTTCCGAATGTCAGCTTCCAACTCGTTGGCAGCGGCAGCGGCGCCGTTGTCGGTAGTGTGATAGGGAACTATTCCTCCTCGTGAGGAGCGTCCGGTCTGGTGGCTGGTTGACGGACCAACTCTTGCTTGTCCGAGATTTAAAATGCGTTGATGTCTGGTAGTCTGTGTATAGCTTCCATCCAACCGTAGGTGTGTGGATCTATGATTGTAATCAGAGGAAGCTGAAATTTTAGTAGATAAGTAGGGAGCCCGATTCCTTCTGGATCACCTCTGTCTTTCAAGGTTCAGCCGATTGGTTAACTCCGTATTGGCATGGAGCTGCTGGGTAAGCTATTGGCGGCTTTGAGTCAGCTCTTGCATCAATAGCCAGAACTCTTCCCTGGTGATTGGGCCTTGTGGATCTGAAGGTCCAGCAAGCGTTCTGGTCTGCAGAGGGAAGTTGTGTGGGATTATACCTATCCTGTCCTTTTGGATCTACAGCGGTTGAGTAGTCCTAGTAGCAACCATGATGAATAGTGAAGTTCTCTCCTAGACTTGGTGCAAATCTAAATAGGATGGAAGAATTCTAGGCTTGAGATCTCGATCTTCTCCTTGGATTCTTGCAATTCGATCTTGGTAGTAGATCCAATAAGTAGTAGAAAAACTGGGTTTTCTCAGTGAAAGCACCAAAGTGTATGTACCTAAATTGGGAAGAACACTCTTCGGATGTGTTTGAAGAAATAAATGAGGAAAGTAAATGTAAAATGAGGCAGATCTAACAAACACACCAATAACAGATAAGAAGAAATGCAGAAACACACAAATTTAGAGTGGTTCGGTGGGTGACCTACATCCACTATGGAATGATTGATGTTTATTGAATATAACTCGCTGGTTACAAGTGGACTACAATAGTACAATCAAAGTGCAGCAACAGTTTCGGCAGAATACCGACGTAGAGAGGCAAAAAGTCCCTTTTCTGTAGGTCAAGGGTCACTATTTATAGGTGTAGGCAGAAAATATCTCGCCCAGATCTCAAGGATTTCTTCTCTCACGTGGATGGGCCCACGAGATCGAGTTCAGGTGATTTTAGCTCGATCTTAGAGCGATACGAATTGACTTCATATCGGTCAATAATTGTCCTTTTGGGCTGAAGTTGATCAGGTACATTATTGACGTTGTACGCAAACTCTTTTGAAAATTTGGTGGCATTGGAGTTGTAGATTGCGAGATATGATCGATGCAAGCTTAGGTTTTCGGTTGGCTGCCATATTCATGTCGATTAGTTTGACTCGATGATTATTCATATTGATGCCTTGCTTATCGACCAACGTGTAACGACCCAAAATATTCCAACCCGAAAATTCCAGATAGTTGCGGAAAAGAAGAAAGAGATAGAAGAAAGAGAAGAACAGAAGACATCAACATCTCACATTTGCAGCAGATAAAATATAATAATAAATAATAACAGCTTACAAAGGAATACTATGTTTGTCGATTACATTTAATATACATCAAGGTTTAACATATATACCATCACTGAATCTATACAATTATCATATCCCGGATTAAAAATAATATAAATACAGCGGAAATACTCTATACGCTATTGCCATCCAGCTCGCCTCCTGAGCTCCAGAACGTCCTTACCTGAAAATCTGTAATACTCGGTCTGGCTCGAGCATTACACCAAAGTAATACCCGGGTCAGGCTGGAAACCAACATGAGTAAACCCAACTAACATGGAGTGCTAAAGCAAACAACTTACATAAAACCCGGGGTAACTTATATAAATTTAACAAATTTACAATTTGCTATAGACAACACTTATTCCACACACCAATTTCTAAGTACCAACTTAGATAAAATAATCTAATTCACTTGAATAATTTCATTCCAGCCTATTGAATTGACAAATCAATTTATAAAAATTCGAAGTGGTTTCGAGTATTTCCCAATACCCGACCCGGTCTCTTCGAAACTCATGTCATCCTAACCCAAGTTATCTAAATGAAATACACAACATTTCATATCAGAGATATCAACTCATTCAAGCATCCAATACCATCCAATCACCCATAGGCAAAGCTTAATCACATACAAATCAATTCAATTGATTCAAATTGAATTTCAAACCTCAATCACTTACATTTCTTCATTAATTAATTCCAAATCAAATAATTAATCGGCTCTTCCATGTCCATTCATCTTAATTAATCACCCTGGATTAATTATTTTTGATTACATTCAAGAAATTATCTTAAATTAATTTCACGATATTAATTATTCTTAACACAAAATCAATAAGTAATCTTAATTACTTCATAAATTAATTAACTATATTAATTACATTAATCCTCATTTAGTAATATTAACTAATTCCTCATAAGTCTCTTATTATGGATTAATCGGTTTTAATTTACCGATCTTTATTTACACGATTAATTATATAAATTAATGATTTCCCATTTGCATTTAAATTTATCCCATTTTATTTACATTAAATAATTAATCATTAATTAAACCACAATATTAATCAATTTGGATTTATCTCAACCTATAATTAATTATCCTTTTATTTACTTCACTAAATAAATCAAATTCTCCTTAATTAATCATCTTAATTTCTCTCTTGATTAATTACACAAGGTAATTATATTTTATTAATTTCATTAAATAATTACTTATTAAATCACCTAATGATCATTCTATATAATTTAAACTTAATTTATTAACCCAAATTATTAATGAATTTAATTATTTAATTTCTCATTTAAATTGTCCTACCTAATTAATGAATCACCAATCGTTAAACCTTTATTTGATTTTAAACTGAACCATTTTCTTATCAACGATTTGAGTTTGAAATCATTTGAAACCCAAATGCTTCGAGTCAAACAACAATTAACTCGAGTACCAACCAAAACCAAAGTCACAAGATCATTACCACACATTCAATCAACTCAATCAATCAACCAATTATCTAAATTTAACCATTTAAAGTGTGAGGATTTACTCACCTTTGATTTTTGCAATCCAAATGCGATCTTGATTTGTTCCCTTTAGATTTAAACCTCACCATCGATCTAACCCACGACCTCACGAATCACCGCCTCGAGCCCAAGCGAGACACCCAACACCACTGCGCCGCTCTCTAAGCTAGAGCCTCCTCTTCGATCAATCCCCTGGCCTCCCCATCCTTCGATCGACCAAGACGACATTGCGATCCACTCGCGAGTTCCCAGTATCCCACCTACTTGGCTGCGACAACACATGGCGCCGGTTACGATGAGCCAACAAACCCTAACATACGTCCCTCCAAATCCAACAATGCTGCGGCACTTACAGCGATCGTGAGCCCTAGCCTCAATCGGAACTTCACCACCGATCTTGTTCGAGCCTCCACCTTCATCTCGAGATTTGTCGCGACCTCCCTCACGTATTGAGCTCGAACCCGATCCAAGATTCCGCGTCACCATTCTTCTTTCGCGAAGCTGGGTTCGATTAGTGAGAGGGAAGCACAGGATTGAATATAGGAAGAACCCGATCTTTTTTTTATTGAGTTCGATTTTATTATCTGCTTTTTGGGAAATAGAGGGAGGGACGGGGAGAAGATATCGATTTTGGGGAGGCTTCCAACGTACGCTTGTTTTGTTAATATAAATATCTCCGACTAGTTGACTTTAAATATATTACATTATAAAACTTTAAAACGTCTCGTTACATAACGCAAAATCCCGAACCCCGAATAAGACATGCCGACAGACGTTGATAAGGTTTTACCTGCATTCCGAACCCAATGGAACATGTTTCGGAGGCTAATTTGATCGTATGAGCGAGTTACAGTAGTAGACGATCAATTTTAAATTAAATCGATTCAAATAAATTCGAAGCGTTTTGAGCTGCCAGGGTCAAACGACAACTCCGAATGCTACTAAAATTGAAATCCGATAATAACTAGTTATTACGGATCCAATGGAACTGGTTTCGTCGAATTCCGAGACTGTGCCTCGAAAGGCTATTTTTAAATATCGATTTAAATGATATATTATTAAAATCGAACTAATCACCTTTGAATTGAATTTCAACCACTCTATTATCTTCAGTATCATCATTATAAATTTTATAAGCCTTCAATTTTTTTTTTAACAGGCTTACAAATTTCAGATTCCACAATTTACCTAATTTTCAATTATTAAATTCAATATTTAAACTATATAATTCAATGATTTAATTACCAATTAAATATTGATATCTTGAATTCAAGTTAAAATTAACTTTTAAATATTTTAAAATCAATTAACTATTCAAATTTAAATTGTTAGAAGTTCCAGGTCATCACATTCCTTCCCCCTTAAAAAAATTTCGTCCCCGAAATTACTAATTAGGAAGAATGGACCAATACCCGTTTACCCTTCTTCCAAAACCAACAGTTTTATCAACATCCTACCAACTATCTTTTATTAAAACCCATTATCACATCAACCAACTTCCCAAAACCTTCTGTAGTTTCAAACAATACCATTTTGCTCAATCATCTAAATTTCAATTTAAAACCAAATTTGAATTATCAAAATTTTCTCAAATTTTTCTAACTCTCTAAATTTTCGAAATTTTTTGCCAGCGTCTCCTTTGCGCGGCTAGCTCGGTACAACTACAAAAGGCATCTACGGGATCCCAAGTTTCCAAAAGAAAACAAAAGCCAAGTGGCTAGATCAAAACCCAATCCAATTTATACATAAATTAAATACATACCTTTTTGTCGGGCAATTCAAATTTATCTTTTGGAATCAAATCCAATTTTCTTTTCCCTTTAATACCAGCATATCTTACCAAGCAATAATATCCAATCATAGTCCTTTTTTTATATTATTGTACACATTTCCTTACAGAAATTTTCATATCTATCTCTTTTTAAATCAGTTTTCCTCATTTTCATATGAATTCAATTTATTTCACTTTTGAGTATTAAATTTTATCTTTCATTATAACTGATTCATATTAGTTTTACCTGCTAATTTACTTAAATTTCCAATTTGAAATCATTTTGTAGTTAACAAAATTTTTTCCAAAAATTTTCAAAAATTTTCTCACTCCCAGAATTTTTGAAATTTTTTGGCAGAGTCTCCTTTGTATGGAGGAGCTTTTGCAATTTGACAAAAGATATAAATATATATACATCAACCCACCCTGTCGGAAAAAGCAAAAACAGTTCATATTTCCTATTTTTATTGCATAGGCGTACCTTATTTTTAGCATTTTAAGCAAGCAGCTTATTTATTTTAGCAAATAGCACAACCAAATCCAGCCAAATCGCTTCCCAGTGCCTGTACTTACTCAATTTAAATATGTAAGTGCTATATATAGAGAATTTATTATCATTTCACTTATATTCAATAGCTAAACACATGTTTATCATAATCAGCAAGAACCAAAACGCTTTCCACAGGCGATTTATATAACTTTAAAGTTAATTCGGTTTCTTTCTATCAATTCATAAGCCATTTCATTCAGTTTCAATGGTTTGCACTAAATTTCTTACATCCAATTGATTTTTAATCCAAGCAAGCTTATATTCACTTCAATTAATTCTAAAACTAATTTATTTAGTCCCTATCAATTCACAGAAATTTAATTACTTTTATTTACGTCCTACGACGATTCATTCTATACCAATTCGACCATATTCGCTTAATAGAGTATTTATTTAGTTTATAACTACTTTAAATTAATTTCAACTCATTCTGTAACTACTCCCATTTTATTTCTAATTTATTCACCAACCATTTATTTAGCTCGACACCTTCCATTCTTGTATACTTCTAGCCATTCCCAACTAATTCGATCCAAGCTTTTATTTAATGGGCTTTCACTCTTATTCGAAGCCAAACTTCCATAAATTTTTAAACTTAAGTGAATTTACTTTAGTTTATTCCAACATCAAACTTAAGTTTGCTTCTATTTGATTCTCATTTAAGCAACTTCCATTATATACAGTTGCCCATCCATTTAAATTTTAATTTCAAATTCACCTTGTCAATTTATCAAAATAATATCCAAGCACATACTTAACTCATTTATACTTCAAATTTATATACCACCAAATTTAAGTTCAGTCTAATAATCCAATTCCAATCACAATTTGATTTAGTTTTTTATTCAATCAGACTTCATCCAATTATTATTGAATTCAATTAACCCATTTTAAAATTTTCATTTACTTACTTAATTCGTTATCAAATTTATTTTATTAATACAAAGTCATTCTCAATTTATTTCTATTTACTTGGGTTTTATTTGCAACGCAAACCATTCCTATTATAATTCAATTTCATTTCATTTGACAACACTTTCATTATATCTAATTTACTTGCAATTTACGTTTGATATTATTTATGACACACTTGAATTTTATTTGTAATTCAAACCATCACCATTTTTCAATGTAACTCCATTTTATTTTTTTATTTTACAACATCTCCTCTTATTTAGTTCATTATCAAATCTAAGTCGAATTCTATTTAAAATTCGAATTCATTACCAAACTCCATTATTAATTTACAATCCATTTATATACCCAAGTTAAATTTTATTAACATACACTATTAAATAATTTATTTAGATGATTAGCTTACTTTCACTTTTAATTTAATATTGATTTTTTTATTTACAAAGAATCACTTCGTTAAATTTTCCCGAGTTTTAATTTTATAATTTTAGTTTGGATTTCCTTTGATTTTCCAAAATCCCAACACCTTTATTTCAAAATTTTAGAAAAGCTTTTAAAGTCACATAATACTATTAAAATAACACTTTATAAAAAGAAAAATACTTCTTATAACTCGATGTCTCAACCAGTCCATCCTTATTCTCATAGATATTCGGTCATACGTTGATCAGGCGTAAGACTGAAAATCTATAAGTACTTGGTAAACTCGTCTTCAACATCCAGTGAAAATACTTGGAAACTAATTTTATTGAAAATATAGAAAACAATTTTTGAAAATAAAGGAAATATCTTTGGTGAGGATGCTCTGGAAATCATCACTCCCATCCATGGTCGTAGTAACATCCAGGGTTATGTTGCCACCGCAGCAAAAGTCCATGTAACTACAGGCTCTCTGCGGCCTCTCGATTACGTCATGGAACCCACAACAGATCAAAGTTACATTCCAGGGTTACGTTGCCATCACAGCAAAAGTCCATGTAACTGTAGGATCTCCGCGGCATCTGATTTTCGCTGTCAAAATGAAACTTCTCCACTCCTACATAGGGCGCAGTCTACCGATATAAAATCAAACGCAGACTATTGGCTCTCAGCGGCACACACGACTTTCGCTATGTTATACCATAGATCGCAGTCTACGGATATAAAATCAAACGCAGACTGTTGGCTCTCAGCGGCACATACGACTTCAGCTATGGTATACACTACTCATAATCCCAAAAACTAGTTTTGTCCGGACTCCTCACAGGATCAACTCTAGAACCCTCCCTTGGGGATCAAGGCAGCACCACCCGGTGGCACTCCTGAGAAGTTCCTTTCAAGGGAGCTTCCCCAGAGCCATTATCAAAACACTTTATACTATACATATATAGTATCTTTCAAATCATACACCTAGTATGATATCATACAAAGCTTCTTTACACAAAATCAATTGTCCCAAAATCGATAATTATCAAACTAGGCTTTCCAAATTCAATATTGATTTTACCCAAAAATCAAAAGCCTTCCCAAATTCAAAGGTTCCCAAAACCTTTTCCAAAATCCTGATAAGATCCTTTATATATATATATATATATATATATATATATATATATAATTTTAAAAACTTTGGATCTTTTCAAACTTATATAAAACTCCTTTTATACTTCAAACACCTTCAAATATCCTTTTCTTCCGGCAATAGATTTAACAAGAAAAGATTTATCTTATATAACAAAGATATATAACTTTGTTTATCCAAAATCAAATATTCAAATCTGATTCTTCTCTTTCAATATCAATTTCATCCAAATCCGTACGATGTACACTTATCATTCGTACGCTATACCAATCTGATCGCTCACTCGATCGCACAATTTTACTTCCGAACTAGTATGTCCACCCGACTTCCTAGTGCAGACACAGATCTGGTTTCTTGATCAGAAACTGTCATTCTCCTTGCATAGCCATAACTATGATAGAGAATATCCAGAACCAATCAACAATCCATATCCAGGTTCGCCGTCGAAAATCGAGTGAAAAATCCCCAACTTAGATCAATAAACTATCTCAAAATTCTGTGCTCGAATATGGATCAAATCACTATGCGTATAGAATAATATACGTACATCCTACGTATTTATTTCCATTGATTATCAGCCAAATCAATTTCCTTTCTATTAACATTTCCTTAAATTCCCCTTCACTTATTTACAATTGCCTTAACCCCCATTTGGATTATCACTTCAATTCTTATCTCAATTGGGAATTTAAATCAATAGCAGTTTAACTCCGACCAGATTATATTTAGAAAATGGCTTGAAAATTTTAAAAATAAATAAGTAGTTGAAAAATAATTATTAGTTTGCAAAATAGCTATGAAATAGTTAACTAATTATAGAATAGTTGAAAATAGTTAAATAGTTTCAGAAATTTTTAAATAATTGCCAAATAGTTGTAAAATAGAAATTAGTTTGTGAAATAATTAAAAAATAGCGATTAGTTTAGAAAACAGTTGAAAAATGATTAAATAGCTCAAAAACTATTGGTAAAACAAATATAAAATAAGTTAGCTTTAAAAAGAAAGGTTGTATATATTTAATAGCTTAGAAAAATAAGTTTGTATTAAAACAATTTATTTAAAATAGCCAAGAGTCAAACTGTTCACTACCCCAACAGTTCAATGTACACTTCCATTTGATTTTAATCCTGTTCAACTTTAATCAAATTTCAAATTATTCCAATCAATTTGAATTATTATCAATTTAACCTATTTGAAATTCAAATTATTTCAACATAATCCAATTCAATTTCTCATTTAAATTCTTAAACTTATACATCTTCAATCACCAATTCAATTAATTCAAACCAAATTAAATTTTGAACTAATTCAATTTCAATCTTGAATTTAAACTATCTCGAATCATATAAATTCGAGTTAAATTCTCAAAGGTTGGTTTAAATTTTTAAACAAAATTAACTTTTATTCAAAGTTTTTTTTTCCAATTTAATTTCTGAGTCCAATTCTCAAAATTCCATTTTAAATTATTTTTACTTATGTATTTCAAGGTTCAAATAAGAGTTAAATAAAAATTTTATTTTTTTTCAAAATTTAATTTATTATTCAATTTTATCTTCCAGTTTGAAGCCATTTTTTAAAAAAGTTTATTTTACAATTCAATTATTCAAATTTATTTTATTTATGCAATACTGTGATAACCCGTAAATCCGTACTCCTTGAATATACACTAATCTCCACAGATTAACTCAAGATGAACAGAAATACGAATTATCAATGTTTAAGAAAAAGAAAGAGAGAGAAGAAGAGAGAAAAGAGATAGAAAATAGAGAGAAAAGAACATAGAAAATAGAACGGAACAGAAAACAATAGAACAACATCAGAATCTCACAATTCGCAGCGGAACAACATATAATAAATAAATGAATAATCTTTAAACAAAGAACTATATCAGTTATTACATTACATCACATTTTATTTCATTACATCATATCATCAGAGTGTACAACAACAACAATCAAAAAATAGTGCAGCGGAAAAAGAAATACTATATAAACTAGTAATACGCCATGCCATCCCTCTTGCCTCCAGCAACTCCAGAATATCCAGAATATCCTGATAAACCTAACTCTTGACTGCCCGTGTGGAAATTGGTGGGCACCCAGAGTTTAGGAAGGAAAACAATAAACTCCGAGTCAGTCTTGTGACTGGTGTGAGAACTCAAAACAGTTTATTTATCTTTAAAATCAAAATAGAAGAATATTTTTAAAGTCAATTCGCAATGCTTTTAAAAATGAGACTACCATAAGACCTCCCGCCACACACACAATGCAAACGCAGACTTGGGGGAGATTTCTTCTTATGTTAGTCAAAGATGCTTGATACGCATTAAAAAGAAACATTTGATATTATTACTAGTGCATAGTGTAGGGAAAATTTATTTTGAAAGTAGAATATAAATCTTAGCCAGCATAGGTACCATTATAGTATGCTTACTATAGCTACCATATTAAATGGCAGGTTCTACATCTAAAACCGTACAAGTCTCGTATTGTTTCTTTGGATTTCCAACGAATGATCAGGCCAAGGAACTTCCCATTGCCACATGAGAATGCCTCTGGATGGACATCCCCGAGAACCAAACCAGATCTCTACCAACACAAGGCCGGCTTACCCCTAACTGAGTAACAACTGACCGAATATGCCATCCCTCGGTCCTTTGGGACCTTTCACCGAGCGCTCGCAATCAATTCACACAATCATAAAGTGTTTTCAACATGAGTAAGTATCTGGGCTCCATACCATGATACCACCCTTTTCCAGAAGGAAATGCACATATCCTAAAGGGCGCTACCCCTCATAACCTTGTCGCATCTTTCCTGTTTTGACCATTCCCGAGGTGTGAGGCTCGACGAAGTCACGTCCACAAAAACATACTTTATACAAAAGCCATGCTTTGGGTCAACAAATGATCATAGAAATGATCACCAAGATAGACGATCAAACAAATGATCCTATCACAAATAATCAACACAATGATCATTTAACAGCAACACTCAGCATATCACATTACCAAATTGGGAATATATCGCTGATAACCTTCAACTACATAACCTCTGAGCTCGTACGTCTCAGAGAAGGGTGTTAAGCTAAGAGAATAAATTCTTCGCCACCAACAGAAATATATTTGAATGAAATCGGCTTTATATCTCAATTTGTAATGTCAGACATACAATCCATACAAGTCTGTTCCAGGCTCGAACAAAACCGAAGGCACTTCTCACGAAGGCCTTGCAATCCGGGTATTCACAATCCCGATCGAATTTCCCATCACTTAGGGAATCTCTATACCAGGAGCTACCCAGTGCAGAGACAATCGATAGGTTATCCTATCGCTTTCGCAAATACCCAGTCTTCAACACCGGTCATCAAATGCAATTCATAACGACGTATCACATATTCGGAATGGGTTATACGACCCCATGGTCCTTTCCCGGTTAACCCGAATAGGGAGCGCTTATTCAAAAATAAGTGTGGCATTCAAATTCAAACCAATCACATCAAATACCCATTCAAAGGTAAATATTGATAGTCGGTTATTGAACTATCAATGGATATGCACACATCACCAGTTTCCAAATAATTTTCCAAATCATTTATTTTCCAAAAATCATATCTTTACCAGATATATAATTTTCACACTTCAAAAATAAATCAATATTTATTTTTTAAACAAGTTCCCTTTTCTTTTATAAATTCCATAGTGAATTTATATTTCAAAATATCTATGAATATACGATTTCAATTATTCATTTCAATTTATCTTCAAGAAGATAAATTCTTAAAATATTCACTTTATATTGGAAAACATTTCCATACTTATTTAATAAGTAATTCACAAATCTTTTATTTTCAACCTTTGGAAAATATTCAACATACTTAAATCGAAACTTAGTATATATTTCATTCTTTAAGGAAATCATTCTCTTAAACATATTTATTTGGGCCAAAACGAATGTTGCGTAAAACATCATTACGACAACCCAAAATCACTAGTATAGGGATTCGAAATTAAAATAGATATATAAATCCCAATACTATACAAAACATTTCCTTTCGGAAATCATTTACTATAACAACAGTGTTATAGTCCACCATTTCCTTCTATTTCTCGAAAACATCTATTTCAACAATGAATGTTGAAATCTATGGTTTCGAATGTCAACATATTTTAAAACATCATTAGATCGTTTTAATTCTGTTTAAAATATCACATCCTAAACATTTTCTTTAACATATTATTCACTATTCAAAAAAGTGAATATACTTTTCTAACAAATTTCATCCTTTTATTTCATTTTATTTCAAAGGATTATTCACAGTCAAAAACGTGAATATAACTCCATAAATAAGTTATAACAATTTTCTTATCAAAATAAGTTGTTTACGAATTTATAAAACAACGTTTATAAATTCCATTTCTATTTATTTTATAACAACTTTGTTTTATAAATTCCTTTATTAACCTATTCGATTTATAACTCAATTATAAACTAAAGGTTCATATTATAAGTTAAATACTTATAATTTATTTGTTTGCAAAAATCGTTCCTTTGAACTTCATAATTATAAATCTTATAACTTATAAGATTCAATTATTTATCCAAAACCATTCTTTTAATAACTTTATAAATTTTATAAACCTACTGCTTATAAAATTCCATTTATAACTTCACCGTTTATAATTCTATAAATTTCATTCATTTATGAAATTCATTCATAATTCATTCTAACACTTATAAAAACTCGTTTTATAATTCAAATATTTTAATTTATAAATATCAATTTATAAATCCTTTATAAAATCAATTTATACTATTATTTTAAAACGTCTTTAAACTCCTTTATAATTTCATCATTTTGTTTTATAAAATAATTAAATTTTATAAATCCTATTTTTAAACTTTTTATAATAAATTCAAAAATTCCGATTTAACTATTTTATAAAATCATTAACCTCATATTTTCAAAAATCAGTTTTTTTTTAACTATATTTCTTAAAAATATAATTTTTTATAACTTTAAAAATTATAACGTTATTTATTTAAAATGGATCAATTCCAAAAATATTTTATAAACGTATACTTTCAAAAATCACTTTTAAATCCTTTTAAAATTCCAAATTTGGTCCAATGATGCTACATACCAAATAGTCAATCACGACGACAACGATATCATATATCGATATGATAATCAATCAAATATCAAAATATCTGAAATCAAATAAATACTGTTGAGGAATCCAGTTGGATCCCTCCAACCTGTTTTCCTGCATCCACAAACATTAGCACAATACCAATTCCGCTCCAGTACGGAATTATCGCGGTATATGGGATTTAAAATATTATCCGCTTAATAGACGGCGCAATAGGGTCTCATCGGCTATGCAAATGCGGAAAATCAATAACTCCAATATATACATATGCCAATATATATATATATTGCTATTATATATAATACCAATTTCACTGTTTATGAAATATTCGCGGTATATGTTTTTAATAAATAACATCCGCTTACTAACGGCGCATATTTTAACAATCAATAGATAACAATCATCATTCAAACATGCATTCAAATATTTTAAATCTAACTATTTAAAATAAAATCGAAACTGATTCGATTGAGTGAGAAGTTCTCACCTTGATTTCAATTTCGTTTTAGCGATTTATTTCGAATAAAATTAAACGCGCGTTTAATTTTACCCAAAATTCTCACTAACTCCAAACGACTCCAATCCAACTCCATAGCGTAGTGCTCGTCCATACGATTCCAACGCTTCTTGTTTCGTGCGTTTTCAACCTCGTATGAAAAAGATATGAATATTTGAAGTTTACACGATTTATACTTAATAAATTTACAACTTTATTTATATTTTTAACCTACAATCATTCCTAGCCGTGAGATCCCATGCCCCTTGCATCTCCACCGTGCTTGGTCATCTTCCTCATCTCACGTTATCTCCAGTATCTTCATACGCATATAAACCCATATAACAAAATTTAGGTTTTGATTTATCGATCACCACAAGCAACTTGAACACGATCGGAGACAAGGGTTTTGAAGCCCCTCACACAAGCTACTCTCGGCCTGAGTATGGGGAAGCTCGGCCTCACCATTGTCTTGATTTGCGTGCATGAACGGTGGAGAACGCGGCCTCCCTGACGACGCTGTGGTGCTCCAAATTCGATCATCACCGTATGGATGTGAAGCCCTCGCGAATCTCTACAACTTTCGTGTTGACGTGTCTTTCTAATTGCTGATGGATTTTGAGATATTAAGAGGAGAAGATTGGAAGTTTTCAGCCCTTGATAAATGATGGTGGCGGCTGTGAATTATTAGGGCTAGGGTTTTATTTTTCTCAAAATGGTGAATGGTTGGTCTATTTATAGAGAATTAAAACGACACTATTCATTCCGGTTTTCTAAACTCCGATTTACGCGCCGAAACTGACGTTCCTAGGGTTTATCCCGCGTTCCGGAAACAATGGAACAGGTTTCGGAAGCTAATTCGGACATCTGTGCGAGTTATGGCAATAAACGTTCAATTTGAATTAAACCGATTTAAACAATTATCTAGGCGTTTTAATTTGTACCGGACAAACGGTAAATCCAATTGACACGAAATTTGAAACCTTACAATAATATCACATTACGGATCCGATGAAACTTGTTTCGTCGAAATCCGAGACTTTTTGAAAAATGGCTACTTTAACTCGCCAAATTAATATTAAAAACAATTCGATGCGTTTCGAGCTGCCACGATCAAACGATAACTCCGATTGACACGAAAATTGAAATCCGGTAATAACTAACTATTACGTATCCAATGGAACTTGTTTCGTTCAATTCTGAGACTGTTCAAAAATTGACTATTTTCACTAGTCGATTTAATATTAAAATATTCAATTTTCACAAATAAACTCCTAATTCAATTTTAAAAGTTCTAAAATATCTTTCTAACTTCAATATGATAAAATAAAATTTTACAAATCATTTTCAATCATATTTAACCCAATTTTCAATTATTTCCATAATTTAACGTATTAAATTATCGATTTAATTATTCAAAATAAAATTTATTCGACTTATAAATTCACTTATTAATATTTAAAATTAATTAAATATTCAAATTTTAATTAATAAAAATTCTGGGTCGTTACAAATACCATTCTCAATTTAAAGATTTTTATTAACAATAGGACGATTTCATCCAATTTATTTTAAAATATCCATCCATTTTCAATTTTTAAATCTCAAACCCATTTTGAGATCGTACAAATTCCCAATTCAAATCAATCATTTAACTTTCCAAGTTAAATTCCAATTTACTTAATCCAATCAACCTTACTCAATTTGAATTCGCGCTTCAAACTTCAAAATCCTTTCCCTCTTATAAGTTCAAAACTTATATCACTTTGGGTTTTTACATCACACTTCAGGAAAAAAATCAAAACTCGACCTTTTAGAGTTTATTTCAAATTATCTTTGATACCATCTATATCCATACATATATACATATTTATTTCTTGGACCTCCCAGCCATGTTTTAAAATTTTAAACCACCCTTGGTTTTAAATCCGAATCAAATTTCAAACAACCCATTGTTTTCAACAAGTCCCAGTTATCCAAATAATACTTATTTCTTATTTTTCATTACTTTGAAACAAAATTTTCAAATTCTAGGACCAGATCTAGAATTTCATTTACAATCAATTAAATTTTAATTTGGTTGCATTTCTATTTCTACTTGATTTAATTCCAATTCAAGCTTTCAGTTATGTTATATTTTGTATTACTTCTTAATTTAATTCCAATAATTTAGCAACCAATCTCCTTAATATTTATTAGAAGGAAATATTTCTTTATATATCAAAATATACTTTTATATAAAATCATTTAAAAACCTTTATATAAGAAAATAACAAGTACGCGCTCATATATATATATATATACTCAGCTCATTCTAGAGTACTTTGGGCTCTATTTCATGAGTAATCCCCAACAGTGCCCAGGTTCTCGCTTATCCTTTCAGCTCCGATACCAAATGTAACGACCCGAAATTTTCCAACCCGAAAATTCCAGATAGTTATGGAAAAGAAGAAAGAGATAGAAGAACAGAAGACATCAACATCTCACATTCGCAGCGGATAAAATATAATAATAAATAATAACAGCTTACAAAGGAATACTATATTTTTCGATTACATTTAATATACATCAGGGTTTCACATATATACCATCACTGAATCTATACAATTATCATGTCTCGGATTAACAATAATATAAATACAGCGGAAATACTCTATGCACTATTGCCATCCAGCTCGCCTCCTGAGCTCCAGAACGTCCTTACCTGAAAATCTGTAATACTCGGTCTGACCTGAGCATTACAACAAAGTAACACCCGGGTCAGGCTGGAAACCGGCGTGAGTAAACCCAACTAACATGGAATGCCAAAGCAAACAACTTATATAAAACCTAGGGTAACTTATATCAATTTAACAAATTTACATTTGCTATAGACAACACTTATTCCACACATCAATTTCTAAGTACCAACTTAGATAAAATAATCTAATTTACTTGAATAATTTCATTCCAGACTATTGAATTGACAAATCAATTTATAAAAATTCGAAGTGGTTTCGGGTATTTCCCAATACCCGACCCGGTCTCTTCGAAACTCATGTCATCCTAACCCAAGTTATCTAAATGAAATACACAACATTTCATATCAGAGATATCAATTCATTCAAGCATCCAATACCATCCAATCACCCGTAAGCAAAGCTTAATCACATACAAATCAATTCAATTGATTCTAATTCAATTTCAAACCTCAATCACTTAGATTTCGTCATTAATTAGTTCCAAATCAATTAATTAATCAGCTCTTCCATATCCATTCATCTTAATTAATCACCCTGGATTAATTATTTTTCGATTACATTCAAGAAGTTATCTTTAACTAATTTCACGGTATTAATTATTCTTAACCCAAAATCAATAAGTAATCTTAATTACTTCATAATTAATTAACTATATTAATTACATTAATCCTTATTTAGTTATATTAACTAATTCCTCATAAGTCTCTTATTATGCATTAATCAGTTTTAATTTACTGATCTTTATTTACAAGATTAATTATATAAATTAATGATTTCCCATTTGCATTTCAATTTATCCCAATTTATTTACATTAAATAATTAATCATTAATTAAACCATAATATTAATCAATTTGGATTTATCTCAACCTATAATTAATTATCCTTTTATTTACTTCATTAAATAAATCAAATTCTCCTTAATTAATCATCTTAATTACTCTCTCTTGATTAATTACACAAGGTAATTATATTTTATTAATTTCATTAAATAATTACTTATTAAATCACATAACGATCATTCTAATTAATTTAAACTTAATTTATTAACCCAAATTATTAATGAATTTAATTAATGAATTTCTCATTTAAATTATCCTACCTAATTAATGAATCATCAATCATTAAACCTTTATTTGATTTTAAATGGAACCATTTTCTTATCAACGATTTGAGTTTGAAACCATTTGAAACCCAAATGCTTTGAGTCATACAATAATTAACTCGAGTACCAACCAAAACCAAAGTCACAAGATCATTAGCACACATTCAATCAACTTAATCATCAACCAATTATCTAAATTTAACCATTTAAATTTAAATAAAATCCAGAAGTGTGAGGATTTACTCACCTTTGATTTTTGCAATCCAAATGCGATCTCCATTTGTTCCCTTCAGATTTAAACCTCACCATCGATCTAACCCACGACCTCATGAATCACCCCCTCGAGCCCAAGCGAGACACCCAACACCACTGCGCCGCTCTCTTCGCTAGAGCCTCCTCTTCGACCAATCCCCTAGCCGCCCCATCCTTCGATCGACCAAGACGACATCGCGATTCACTCGCGAGTTCCCAGTGCCCCTCCTCCTTGGCTGCGACAACACACCGCGCCACTTACGACAAGCCAACAAACCCTAACACGCGTCCCTCCAAATCCAACGATGCCGCGACACTTCCATCGACCGCGAGCCCTAGCCTCAATCGGAATTTCACCGCCGATCTTGTTCTAGCCTCCACCTTCATCTCGAGATTTGTCGCGACCTCCCTCGAGTATTGAGCTTGAACCCGATCCAAGAGCGTCGCCATTCTTCTTTCGCGAAGCCGGCTTCAATTAGTGAGAGGGAAGCACGGAATTGAATATAGGAAGAACCCGATCTTTTTTTTTCTTTTTTTTATTGAGTTCGATTTTATTATCTGCTTTTTGGGAAATAGCAGGAGGGACGGGGAGAAGATATCGATTTTGGGGAGGCTTCAAGCGTACGCTTGTTTTGTTAATATAAATATCTCTGACTGGTTGACTTTAAATATATTACATAATAAAACTTCAAAACGTCTCGTTACATAGCGCGAAATCCCGCACCGTGAATAAGACATGCCGACAGACGTTGATAAGGTTTTACCAACATTCTGAACCCAATGGAACATGTTTCGGAGGCTAATTTGATCGTATGCACGAGTTACAGAAGTAGATGATTAATTTTAAATTAAATCGATTCAAATAAATTCGAAGCATTTTGAGCTGCCAGGGTCAAACACAACTCCGAATGCTACTAAAATTGAAATCCAATAATAACTAGCTATTACGGATCCAATGGAACTGGTTTCGTCGAATTTCGAGACTGTGCCTCGAAAGGCTATTTTAAATATCGATTTAAACGATATATTATTAAAATCGAACAAATCACCTTTAAATTGAATTTCAACCATTCTATTATCTTCGGTATCATCATTGTAAATTTTATAAGCCTTCAAAATTTTTTTAACAGGCTTAGAAATTTCAGATTCCACAATTAACCTAATTTTCAGTTATTAAATTCAATATTTAAACTATATAATTCAATGATTTAATTACCAAGCAAATATTGATATCTTGAATTCAAGTTAAAATTAACTTTTATGTATTTTAAAATAATTAACAGTTCAAATTTAAATTGTCAGAAATTCCAGGTCGTCACACAACGTGACGTAGAGCGATGTCCCAGAAGCAATCCACTTTTCATACCGAGTGACTATTTCTTCCATTTGAACGTGCTTTGCTCGTAATGGCCTGGAATGCTCTGTTTCATATTATTGCTCTACACCCTACTTCGTATCGATTCCTGCTTATACCATTTGTATTAATAGTTGACTGGCTTATGTATCAATTTTTTGTAGCCGCTTCATATCGATACGAGCTCAGGTCCCTCGTATCGATCATTCTACACGTCGTTCATATCGATTGTTTTAGCGGCATGTTTCGTATCGATCGTTAACCGATCGATACGAGCTGTGTTGTTGGTGAGATCAATACGAAGCACATACGAATGGGATCGATACGAAGTGTTGATTGTTGATGGGTATGAAAGGGAATGTGTACGATGGATACGAAGAGGAATGTGCACAATGGATACGAAGAGGAATGTGTACGAGGATACGAACCGAGGCTTCCTTCATAATCCTTGATCGATCCATATCTCGAGCATACGAACTCCGATCGACTTGAAATTTGGAATGTTGGCTTCTGTAGCTTTGCTTGTTGTACTGTATCGATTGTATCTCAATCCGGGTTCGAAAAAAGTTCAACAGTATCCATAGCGAACATGTGTATAACTGATCTACGGGACCGATTATCTTCGGTTTCCAGTCAATTCTTTTGTGTCACGGCCTTGCCTATAGGCGGGATAACACTTTATTTATTTTCAAATCTCAATCCCTTATCATTCTAATTATTTACATTGTTCTATTTAATTTATCTAGTTAAATCTCCTTAAAAATGTTATAAAAAACAAGGGTATTACATTATTCCATTGCGTATTGAACATAAAACTTGTATATTGTACTTCGAGTCTACTTAAAAAAGTAAACCCCATTTCGACCTGATCGAAAGGGACGTTTCGAAAGGGACTCGAGATATGAATACCTAATTATATTAGATGGATGGATATCTTCGAAAGGAGTACTTATATTTCAAAACATATAACCCTTTCGAAAGGGTTCTTTCCATAATATCAAAAATAATACTCTCGAAAGTAAGTTCTTTTTTTTTGTGGAAAAATGGTCCTTTTAACACGATTGAAAGGGATAAATGGTCAATGTCATTCTTCCCGCTTAAAAGGAGATGCAAATGACCCTTTCGATTCACTCGAAAGGCATTTTGAAGGAGATGTTCTTTCCTTAACCTTCACTCCAAAGGGTTTATATTGGGCTTCTTAACGACAATTAACATTTTCATAAGTCCACCCTCTGAAGGCAATCCATCATAATCAACTCTTTCAAAATGGTTTATGAAAAGAGTGCTTACTTCTAAAAACTTTCTTTTGTGGAATTAACTGCGTTTTTTGCCAACAACATAGCTTTGGGATGTTGACAAGTTCTTTGTTAACATATGGGGTCTATGTTTTGGAAGTGGTTGTGAAGTGGAGTGCTATAGAGTTATATATCTAAGGTTATGTTTAAGTGAGAGTGTGGGGTTTACATTCATCGAAGGACTTATGTTAGAATCTATGTGGAGATTTGAGTTCTGTTCGTTCCAATCTTTTTCCAATGTTGCAATCCAATATTTAAACTCCAATGAAAATTCCCTAACATCCTCATCCTCACACTCTTGTTCGTCGTCATCTCTATTTTCGTCTTTATTTTCCATATACAATAGCCAAGGCTGATACCATGGAACATTTCCAATCCAAATGGTACTTCCTGCAACATTTCCCCTTTCTCTAATTCCTCCAATCCTTGTATTCCCATTTTCCCATGATTCTCGAATTCCTCCTTAGCTTGCACTGCATCATCTACCATATTATCCTACTGAATGTATGAAATTGATGAATCCTTATGCAAAAAAAGTGATCCCTATCAATTTCCAATATTATATTGCCGCCCCTACTTCCATGGTTCGATTCATTTAATATTATATCATTCGGGTCCTCCTTTGGTTAAGACTCTTCCTCCATGGGTTCTTCCTCCAGTTCGAATTCTAAATCGGCAGGGTCAGAGGTCCCCTTCCTTCCGAGGCTAGAGCGGCCTCAGCGTCACTAGATATTATGACCAGTTTTGGAGTTAGGGGAGTTATAAGCATTTCCACTATAAGATAGCCATCTTTATTTCTACGAATAGACGGATCATATTCCTCCTCTATGAGTTTTCCGCATCCCTTGTAAGAATGATTATATCATCTTTCTCAACCCAGTTTTCTCTTGAGGTCTATCCTTTTGAATACTTCCCTCTGTATGGATTCTACAAATATAAACACAAATACTTAGAAGTAGACACCAAGTATTTACCCTAACTTAATAAGTATACTTCTTAATGTATTATTAATATATAGGAAGCAAATAGAGATCTTCATCAATTTTTTTATCTCTTTCCCAGAGTTCTTTTGATTCTTTAGAAAATGTTTTCTAAACATTATTATCATCGACTTTGAAAATCCTTTCTAAGAAGGAAAAAACCTTTTAGATAAAAGTTCTCATTATCTCAATATTAGATTTTCCTCTCTATTCTTAATACTCTCAATATCTTTATTAAACATCTTATATTCAAATTATGAAATTTTAATCACATGATGCTTATTCTTGATTTAAATAGCTTGTTTTAAAACAATTATCCAATTCATGACCTAATGTCATAACTAACAAAATTTCCTAAAATATATTCTTTATATTTAAAATATGACCCAGGGAAAATTATTTCATTTACTATATTTTAAAAAAAAAATCATTTTTATATATCATTAACAAATTTTCACTCTTATATAATACTCTCAACTCATTCTAGGGTGTTATTAACCCTTTCTATAATGAGTTACTCATCCTAGGGTATTACTAACCCTATCTCCGATGACACTTTACCCATATCACGCTCAACTGTTCGCTCAAGCTATGCTTCCATACCAAATGTGAGGACCTACTCATTCGACCCTTAGAAATCGACACTAGTAAATCTGCGGTACTCATGTACCACAAATGCAAGTTCCGGAAGGAAGGAGAGTAAAGGTTAAAAAGAAGATAAAGACGGATTATAATCTTACATGAATGGAATAACATGTATTATTATAATATATATGATATTTAAAGCAAAAATTTTAAACACATTTATCGGAGTTTATCTTATAAATCAGGCTAGACAGTTATAAATCTTTATCCTTGTAAATGCTAAATATAATCAGTAAACTAATGCAGCCAAAATGGAAATAGAGAACTATTTATAAGAACATCATAAGCTCCAAACTTCAAGCTCCATCACAATGCCCCAAGATAAACCTGACTAATTGGCTGCCCAAAATAATAAGGCGTCTAGAGTTTAAGGGAAAAGAAAATAAGAAAATAAATTTTAGGTTAGTCATGGGATTGGTGTGAGAAACTCAATAATACGGTATTGGATTTTTACCTAATGATAGCCAAAACAATTTCTATGCAAAATCAAGGATATTATTTTTGATGACATTCTTTGAAAACCCCTTCAAACAACATATTTATCATAGTTGGAATCGTTACATTTATTGAATTCGACACCATAATAGGTTTACAACCAAAAGTGTAAAGGGATATGTTGGAGAATGGATTTCATACAATGATTAGGTAAGGGACTGCCTTTCGACAGTACATCTCTAGAGGGATGCACCTAAGGCTCCAACGTCTACCAAAGCAGAACCGGCCTATCATTACCATAGATAATACCGAATATGATATCACCTCGATCATTCCCGACCTATCCGAGAGCTCTCACAACGTACACAACATGTCTAATATATAGAGGGTAATATAGAAAGAGGACGACCATATCGTAATATGGGAGACCCACTTAGCCATGTTGCATCTACACCGTTTTTGTCATCTCAGGGTGATGAGGCTTGAGGTAATGATTACCTTTCCCATAGCACACATTCCGTTGGAATTCCACATTGCCAATTCATTACACACCATTGATTTTCACAAATGTACAACCTCTGAGCTCTTATGTCTTAAACATGGGTGTTAATTTTAGGAGAGTTACCTTCTACATCACAAAATAGTTGTACATTTTTAAAAAATCAATTTATATATATACATTTTACAAATGCGATGTCAAATATTCACTCATTCAAGTTGTCTTGGAATAGGAAAAACTGAAGGAACTCTCCTTCTACATCCTATTGGGTAGCACCACTAGGATTAGCAGTAAGCAGCACTTGCATCGAAGATCAAATAAAGATACCACTACCACATATATATGATATGGGAAATTTCACCTGAGAGTCATTGCTAACTAGTCGTAAATTCCATCTTCTAATTTATTATTATTCCATGTCTTCAGATTCGAATGCTTAAATTGTTTCAAAGTGGTTTTCAGATAGGAATCACCCAAATCCGATTCTAGTTCCTTCGAACCAATCACCAATAAAAGATGTTAAGTTTGAGGGTGATTATATTTCATTGTTAATACCTTTTATCAAATAAAATATCCTTTAGAGATATAAATCTTTTAACAATATTATTTCCTAGTTTATATGGAATCATTAAACGTCTCTTTAAATTTTGAAATACCAAACCAAAATAATCTCTTATAAATCATATTGCAAAACCTTAGGGAGTAAAAAGGGTCGACATAAATTATACTACTTCTACTCAATATCAATTTTTGTACTCAACATTTACTAGCCATAAAATAACGGTGGAATCATCTTTTAAATTCACATGGATAATATGGGTTACCTCCTTGAAATTTTATGCCAGGATAAGAACACTATTTATACACAACCCAAGTTGTATTAAATTTGTAAAATCGAATCTTTTATACTTGCCTTGTTTCTGATGTTTCAACCTTACCTATTCCTCGCCTAGGAAAAATGCTACGTAAGTCAGGACACTGGTTACTCCTGAACTTCTCCTTAGCATAAGCACCTCACATTCGGATCTCACAAATAGAAAAATCCAATCTACACATTGGCTTTTAGAGCCAAGATTAAATCACTTAATTACAACAACTTTTTTTACATCATTTATTTAAACTCTTTAAAATAAATTATAGAACCTCCATATTGTCTTTAAAATAATAAATTATTTATTTGAAAACATTTATAAATGATGTAGGAAAGAATGCTTAAGTTTAAAGTCATATTTTGAAAGCTATTAAAAACCATTGCAAAAAGTGCTCTGAATAGTGCTTTTAAGGCCAATCTGATCAAAACAATTTTTCTATCATTTAGAAATCAATTTTTATAATTAAATCTTTTTTAAAATATTTTAAAATATTTACAAAACTTATTCCATATTTTTAAAGAATTAAAAAGGTCACTTTTGAAGAATTTATCGTTTTGGTTTCCTATTTGCCAAACCGAGACTATTTTAAAATTTTAGTTTGCTCATATTTCAGAATTTACTGAACAAAGTCTCGATCTTTTTCTTTTTTTGAAAACTATTATTATAAGAGTTCAAAAAATTCTTATTTCAAAGAATTTTGACTCCGAATCCATGTATAAATGGATTTAAACTTTTAGGGCGTGAAATCGCGAACTACTGTTATGTAAGGCTCCTATTATAACTAAATTTTCAAACCTTTTACAAACTTTTTCAAAACACTTCTAAAAATTTATCAATCATTTCTAAATCATTTTAAACCATTTTAAGGAGGTTTAACAATCTCATATACACCATTTATTAAAGTAAACTGGTTTCCTTTGTGATATTCAATGTGTACTGAACGTGAATCATTTACACATCCAAACAATCATATTATCGTATCCAAACTTGGTTCACAATCACCACAACAAAGCATAACCAAACATATATATCATCCAAAATAACATAACATACATATCCAATCATAATCTCTTCGAAACAACATTCGATAGTTTTCGGTAAACTCAACCTCGGCTCTTTAGGAAATAAGCAATCAAAAATAAAAGCAAAGATCGTCTCCTAACCATCCGTGGATGGATTTCCTTATCATTTGTTGTAGGAGGACAAAGTAAGATTTGTATGCACATTACAACATCATGGGAGACGACTGTGCCATTTAAGTTTTTCATAGACATTTCCAAAGTTACGTTTTGGGTCCATATTTGATAGTCTGTTATTTAACTATCAAATAAACAAACACAACCAATTCCATTTGAGATTTATTTATCCGCAGCAACCACTAAGCCCCAAAACAAATTTTATTAAATAAATCTTCTTTCAAAACATTTCTCTAAAACATCCATATACTTACCTCTCTGACAAATGTTGTTTAAATTGGAGGCAAGGATAATCGTAACACTATCCCCTCAGTGTTTGGTGTGAAACGAATGTTCGAAACCACCGTTTTTTGAAAGGTCGGCTTAGAGAAACCCAATTCTGAAATTATTTTTTCTTTCGATAAATCATTTTTAATCAATCTACTTCATTCATGAAATCTCTTTTACTTGAAATCCAAATCAATTTAAAAATGCTTTCCAAACTCCCAAATTCATTATAAAGCCCATTTATAAATATTCAATATCATTTATATAGATTGCTTTTATAAATATCTAAATCTTTTTATAAACTCCCCTTTGAATATCCAGATCATTATCAAAAAATTCATTTATAAATACCCTAAAATCATTTAAAAAACTTCTTTGTAAGCCTTTTCCGTTTAAAAAAACTTCTTAACTAACCTTATATCAACTTAGCTTCTTTTAATATGTAAATAATTTTATAAATTTTCCTTGTTTACGAAATCTTTTTTGCTAAAAAACTCAAATCTATCTACCCAAAGCACTTTATAAATTTTCAAATTCCCTTAAAAAAACTCTTTATAAAAAGTTCTTTATATAACATGGAAACCATTCCTCTCGGTTAAAAACATCTTTAGTAAAACCATTTGTAAAAATCATTCTTTAAATATCTTATTCAAATTGAAATAACGTCGAAACCATTTCAAAATGAAAAATGAAATATTTATGCTTACAAAATCAAACGAAGGCTTATTGACTATAATGGTGCTTTTAATTTAGTTTTACTTACCTAGTCTAACATAGCATCATATAATAACAAGCATATAAGGGATCAACACATAAAAATCAATCTACTTAAGTAAATATCCAAGTGAACAGGAACAACATAATAGTGTTTTGTTCTGCTAATAGATGTCATTTAGTTTTCCTTATCAATGGGTTGCTTAAGAGCAAGTGACACAGAAACCTCTTGATTTAAAACAAATTTGAAGGGAAAATAGTTTAAAACAACACTGATTACTTATACTCAAAGCAATTTTAAAATAAATTAAAACCCTTGTAAATGAGAAGCAAATTCTTGTTAAATAGTAATTCAACTCTAATTAAAGGTAACTAAACCTTAATTAAACCTTATTAGAACATAATTAACTCTAATCAAAGACTAATTAAGTGAACTCCTTTTAAAAAAAATAACTAATTAATAATTATCTTAAATAAATAGTTGAATAATAATTAATCACTCCTTAATTAATTAGTATTTAATTTAATTAAGTAGAAATCACAATTACTTAATTGGTTAACATTTAAGCTTAATAAACCATTTTTAATGATTAAGTACTAGTTATCTTTATTAATTAATAAACCAATTAAATAACCATTAAATAAATAATTAACTAATTATTCTCTAATTACTTAATTTAAGTTAGGAAAAAATTTCAAAAAGATTTCTAAGTGAAAACAAATTTATATTAGAAAACTAGTTAAATTTTTCGAATTATGCGTATAGCGACAATTGCTATACGGACCGTAACTTCACTTTTTGAAATTTGGATTCCTAAGCTTTAAAAACTTCAAGTTTGAACTCTTGTCTTCTTTAAAATATGAAAACAAACACTTGAAAACCAAAATCAAAGTTTTAAAGTCGAAACATTTCACTTTGAAACAAAAATCAAGCTTCTACAAAAAGAGGATTTCTACATTGTTTTTGGTTAGTGAATCGCTATCTTCATGTCGTGAACATAGCAAGAACATCATTCTATAATAATATCACATCACAACATTATAGCAAAATCATAAGCAAGAATATTGCTTCACAAATAGACTATTGCAGAATTTGCCGCTGCACCATGCTGCAATAGCAGGGCTATTGTAGGCTGTCGCAGCATGCAGTAGAAGTGCTGCAACAGGCTACTGTAGAAAAGTTGCAACAGGCTACTGCAGTAGAGCTACAGCAGGCTGTCGCAACATGCAACTGAAGTGCTGCAGCAGGCTTCTACAATGCAACAGGTACTGCGACAACTATAGCGGCTGCTTTGGATGGTCAAAGGGATCTAGAATATATTATTTTATTATAAAATTGTATCATAAAATCCAAAGTGTTTATAACGTCAAAGCACTTTTTGAAATAAAGATTAACCATGGAAATGTTAAAAATCCATTATTAAACCCAACACATTCCTCATTAAATAAATAAAGATTAGTGAAACATTAGTTGATAAATGGAAATATAACTAAATCTCTGTTTTGCATTAATACACAAGTACCCCATAATACGTATGCATCAAGACAAAACATAAAAATTTCATTTATTGGATTAAAATTATTTAAAGTTCGTTGAGCCAAAAAGATTCTTTACTATTTATTAAATTTAAAATAAAATTTACACATGTTTTTAGTGTACAAAAATGCTTTAAATTTTTTAAATAAAACTTTCTTCTATTTTAAAATGCATATTTGTCGAATGCACAAACTTTTTTTTCAAGGTATAATATTTATCGCCTACTCAAACTTCGACATAAGCAATTAATTCCAAATCAACATATTCGCATTGCACAACATATAACATTACCACATACTGAAACAATATTTTAACTCATAAAGTTTACAACTTTAAAAAGATAGTAACTTGAGTTTAGAAAAAGAACTTTACTCACCAAACTTTCACTAAATCAAACTAAACATGCTCTCGACCTAGCTCATTTACTCATAGCTTAATGGAGTGAAGATGTGGACCCTTGGAAGGTTAAATGGACTCGGCCAAGTGAACAATAGCACAGCCATACGGGATTTTGGGCTCGACCATGGTGGTTTTGAGGTGTAGAAGCTTGTTTTGGTGTAGGATGATATTTTGAAATGAAGTAAGGCTATTTAGCTTGATTTTTAAAAGTGTATTCCCAAATTTTATCTCAGAATTTTTCTTGGAAGTTATGGACGAACTTGTAGACATAAAATGGAAAGAAGTGAATATGGGAATGATGGTGTAAAGGAAGAATGTGTATAGATAGGTGATACTTATAAATGAGACGTGTAATTTAGTAAAATGACCTTTAGTATAATAACAAACCTTCATGAAAGCATGCTTGTCATACCTCCCACCATCCCTCTCCATAAATTACCCCTTCCATGCCTTGAATCATGCTAGAGCTTCCATGTGTGTACTAAAGATATGGAGATTTTTGCACATATATAATTGTGTTTATATGTATATATATGCCTTTTATAACATAATTTGCCACATCGTGCTTAGGGGTGTGTGTGTTTATGTAAGTTAATATACATAAGTATTCTTAATTAATACTAAGTATATGAATGTGTGCATGTTGCACCAAGTGTGCACAATGGTCTCGACAACTTTCGAGTATCGAAAAGTCGAAATTTCGGAAAATGTACTTCGATCACATTTTCTATTTTTGTTTGAACCATCTATAGTGGTAAAAAAATTCAAAACTATTTTATCATCATTATTAAATAATTAAGATAGTTTTATTTGCTAATAAAAATCCATTTATGGATTATATAAAATATATTTAAGCAGCCCATTTCAAAGAGGCAAAATCCTGGGTCGTTACAAATTAATTTTACCATCATTTGTTATTATTTAAAAGAGTAATATTTTAATTATAAAACCTATTATTTTAATATTTAAAATTTATTAAATACATTTGCAAATCAAGGCGGTAGAATTCTGGGTCGTTACATTCCTTTCCCGTAAAAGAATTGGATCCCCGAACTTATACGATAACCCTAATTCCAAGAAACACTTAAAATATTCATCAATCCGTATGATGTAAATAGATCGGTCCTATGTAAAATCTGATTCTGTAATGACTTATAAATTAACCGCTTTATATTTGAATATTTAAATCATTTTTAAATATTTAAACAATGGATTTAATAACTAAATATACATATTTTAAATATTAGGTAGTGATATTAAATTCACTTTCAATTTTTGTTTAGCAAATAATTATTTCAAATAAA
The DNA here is from genome assembly GCA_030765085.1 of Allium cepa. NCBI lineage: Eukaryota > Viridiplantae > Streptophyta > Magnoliopsida > Asparagales > Amaryllidaceae > Allium > Allium cepa. Next base: position 1,025,111,145 of record CM060928.1, on the reverse strand, counting down.
AATAGAAAATGTGATTGAAAAAGATTTACCAATATTTTGACTTTTCAGCATAAGAAAGTCATCGAAATCATTATGCACATTTTTATATCACTCATCTACACATGAACATATGTCATGTGATAAGATAATCCATATATTGAAGTTAATAATCAAGCTTAGTTTAAAATATAATAATTGATTTGACATATAATGGACAAAAATATATTAAATAATCTAAGAAAATTAACTAAATACCATAACCATAACCAAAACAACTACCTAAGGCATGGTGGAGGGCGGACCTTGGGGAGGGAGGGGGCGGTGCTTGTGCATTTGGGGTAAGGGGAGAGGCATGGAAGCGTGCTTCATGAAGACATTTTCTATTTTATATGAATAATTTAATTTAGTCTCCACTTCATTTCCTTTATCTATAAATACCCACCATCTCCACACATTCTCACTTTACATCTTCAAGTCCATATTCAGTTCTCTTCTTTTCATGTTCAAATATATCCATGGCTACAAAATCCATGTCAAAATTGGCGACATATAGTTTTCTTCACTATAAAACTCCATATATTCATATACGAACATCCCTCCACCAAAACAAAAGCCACTCCTAATTTAAAATTCCTAGGCCAAGCGGATTTATGCCAAGATTATGCCCAATATTTTCCTTGGCCGAGCCTTGTTGCAACCTTCAAGCCCACACTAGGTCCTATTTTGGAGTTAAGGCAAGTTGCTAAGAGTTTAGGAAAGTTCGATAAAAGTTTAGCTTAGTTTGGAACAAATTTAGTGAGTAAAGCTTCCACCCTCAAACCATACGTTATTTGTGTTCATGCCATAGCTATTGAATGCTTATTGTATTGCAGATAAAATTGTTTGGTTGTTCAATTGGCTTGAAAGTAAGTCACTTTGGAATGTTAGTAAGTGAATCATTAGTCATATAAAAATCTTGTAGTTAAACTAATTCCGTTGTTAATAAATGCTTGATATATGTTGTATTACTGTAAATTAGTTTGTATATATGCCCATACCCTTGTAATGTTATATGTGGTTATATTGCAAATGTCATAAACTTGAATCCCGAACTGCTCGTATAGCGATAGTCACTATATCTACACTTTCGAAAAATCACCTTTTATCGAAATAGTTTGGTTTCATTATCGTGCTTAGAATTATTTCACAAGTTAAGTAAGTTTTTTATAAATGGTGTTTTAAATAATAACTAAGTACGTTAGTAATGATTGTTAATTTAGTTATTTATTTATTTAGTTAATAAGGATTATTGTTAGCTAATTAACTACTAATGATGTGTTTTAAATTTAGTTAATCATTTTATTAAGAGATGTTGAAGGCTAATTAATATATTGATAATCATGGACTAAGATTTACTAATTTATTAATTAAAGATGTTTTTAAAATTATTTAATTAATGACTTTCAAAAGTTAATAAATCTGTTTAGCCTTAACTAATCTTGTTAACCATAAAGTTCACCTCAAGAATGTGGGTATGAAAGAAGGCTTCCAAAGGCATCAAAAGAAGGATTCCGCATGTGTTAAAAGAAGGCTTGTAAAATCATTATAGTGGCTTTCTAAGAGTTGAAAAAAGGATTTCGCCATGGTTCAAAACTGGGGTTTCATAGGCATTGAAGAGGCTTTCGAAGAGATTGAATTGGTGTTGTAAGAGTTGGATGCTTCCACGGAAGATGAAAACAAGGAACTCTTCCAACACTATCCCTTCCACATAAATCAAATCTTTCAAAATGATTAGCTTCACCATTATCTACCTTCTGCAGAAGAGGACTCCACCTACGCTTCTAACTCAAAGGTGTGGCTTTGTAAAGACTAGCCTTTCGAATCGGCTAAACCCTCCTGTAAGAATTAGAAAGGCTTAAAATATGTTAACTTTACTTTCGCAAGCATCAATAGATGGGATTCTGCATTAGTCAAGGGGATTACTTTTGAAAACTACTATCTACAACCATCATCAGTCCATCAAAAAGCTTCTTCATTTTAAGTGACCTTGCACAATGATCTTTCTACCACCACTAGATTCGTTCAAACCAATCCAACTGCCCTTTTGCACTTGTTTAAATAACAACTGCCATACAAGCACTAGATCTCAACCACAGTGAAGAGGTCTAGAAAGCATTCAACTATGTTACAAACCTTTCAAAACCAAGAAAATTCCTTGTCGATGGTGACAAAAGCCTCTAAAGATGCATATAAGTGGTGTGGAAACCGACCCGATAGTGACAAAAGCCTCTAAAGAAATGATCACAAAGATAAGTGATCAAACAAATGATCATATCACAAATGATCAAACAATGATCATTTCACAACAACACTCAGTATGTCACATTACCAAATTGGGAATATATTGCTAATAACCTTCAACTACATAACCTCTGAGCTCGTACGTCTCAGAGAAGGGTGTTAAGCTAAGAGAATGAATTCTCCGCCACCAACAGAAATATATTTGAAAGAAATCAGCTTTATATCTCAATTTGTAATGTCATACATACAATCCATACAAGTCTGTTCCGGGATCGAACAGAACCGAAGGCACTTACAAAGAAGTCCTTGCAATCCGGATAATCTCTAATCACGTCCGGATTTCCCATCACATATGGAGATCTCTACATCGGGGATCGGCCAATGTAGAGACAATCGACAAGAAACCCTTTCGTTTTCGAAAATATCCGGTCTTCAACACCGGTCTTCAAATGCAATTTATAACGACGTATCACATATTCGAAATGGGTTATACGACCCCAAAGTCCTTTCCCGGTTTACCCGAATAGTGAGCGCTTATTTAAAAAAAATAAGTGTGGCATTCAAATTCAAGCAAATCACAACAAATACCCATTCAAAGGTAAATATTGATAGTCGGTTATTGAACTATCAATGGATATGCACAACATCACCAGATTCCAAATAATTTTCCAAATTATTTATTTTCCAAAAATATCTTTACAAGATATAAATTTTCAATACTACAACCATTTGAAAACAAATTTCAAATCAATTTCCTTAAACAGAAACACTTCCAATTATTTATCCATTTTAAAATTTAAAATGGTTCATTTAAATAAATCAAATAAATCCTTATCGATTTACTTTATATTTACGTTCCAAATCCGTAAATTAATTCCCACACTTCAAAAATAAATCAACGTTTATTTTTAAACAAATTCCCCTTTCCTTTTATAAATTCCATTGTGAATTTATATTCTAAAATATCTATGAATATACGTTTTCAATTATTCATTTTCAATTTATCTTCAAAAAGATAAATTCAAAATATTCACTTAATATTGGAAAAAAAACATTCCCATACTTATTAAAAATAAGTAATTCACAAATCTTTTTATTTTCTACACTTGGAAAATATTCAATATACTTAAATCGAAATTAAGTATATATTTCATTCTTTAAGGAAATCATTCTCTTAACCATATTTATTTGGGCCAAAACGAATGTTGCGTAAAACATCGTTACGACAACCCAAAATCACTAGTATAGGGATTCGAAATTAAAATAGATATATAAATCCCAATACTATATTAAAATATTTCCTTTTGGAAATCATTTACTATAACAACAGTGTTATAGTCCACCATTTCCTTTTATTTCTCGAAAACGTCTATTTCAACAATGAATGTTGAAATCTATGATTTCGAATCTTAAAACATTTTTAAAAATATCGTTAGATCGTTTTAATTCTATTTAAAACATCACATCCAAAACATTTTCTTTAACATATTATTCACTATTCAAAAACGTGAATATACTTCGTTAACCAATTTCATCATTTCTATACATTTTGTTTTAAAGGATTATTCACTGTCTAAAACGTGAATATAACTCCATTAATAAATTACAACAATTTACTTATCAAAATAAGTCGTTGCGGATTTATAAAACAATGTTTATAAATTTCATTTCTATTTATTTTATAACAACTTCCTTTTATAATTTCCTCTATTAATCTATTCAATTTCATATCTCAATGATATACCAAAAGTTCATGCTATAAGTTAAATACTTAAAATTTATTTGTTTGCAAAAACGTTCTTTTAAACTTCCCAAATTTTAAATCCTATAACTTACAAGATTCATTTATTTATCCAAAATCTATTCTTTTAATAACTTTACAAATTTTATAAACCTACTGCTTACAAAATTCCATTTATAACTTCACCGTTTATAATTCTATAAATTTCATTCATTTACAAAATTCATTCACAATTCATTCTAACACTTATAAAAGCTCGTTTTACAATTCCAATATTTTTAATTTATAAATATCAATTTATAAATCTTTTATATGGATCAATTTATATTATTCTTTTAAAACGTCTTTAAACTCCTTTATAATTTCATAATTTTGATTTATAAAATAATCAAATTTTATAAATCCTATTTTTAAACTTTTTATAACAAATTCCGAAATCCCAAATTAAACTATTTTATAAAATCATTAATCCCATATTTTCAAAAATCAACTTTTAACTGTATTTCTCAAAAATCATAATTTTTATAACATTAGAATTTTAACGTTTTAAAATAAATCAATTCGAAAATTTAATAAAACGTATAATTTCAAAAAAATCACTTTAAAAATTTCTTAAAAATCAAAACCATCATTTTTAAACTTCGAAAATGGATCCGATGATGCAACACACCAAATAGTCAATCACGACTTCCAAACATCATATATCGATATGATAAACAATCAAATATCACAATATCTGTAAATAAATAAATACGGTTGAGGAATCCAGTTGGATCCCTCCAACCTGTTTCCCTGCATCCACAGACATTAGCACAATACCAATCCCATTTCGAGACGGGATATCTCGGTATATGGGATTTATAAAATATTATCCGCTTAATAGGCGGCGCAATAGGGTCTCATCCGCTATACAATGCGGGAAACCAATTCCAATATATACATATGCCAATATATATATATTGCTGTATATATAGATATATCCTACTATATCTAATATCACAACCAAACAACAATCAATAAATAACTGCAAATCCAACTTTAAATTTTTGAGTGAGAAGTTCTCACCTTAGCTATTATTTGCAATCCATCTCCATCTCAGATTGATTCTTCACCATTTTAGACCTTGTATAATTATTTATGCAATCCGTTAATATTCGAACAAATCAGATGACTAACTTCATTTATTAAATTCAATTTAACATCTTAAACTAATAATTTTCTTTAATACTTCCATTTACTGTATATAAACATTATACGATTTATAAATATTTGAAGTAGACGAAAAATTTAATTTCTCATTTAAATAAATTTAATTAACTAACAATTTTCACTTTAAGCTTTATAAATTCCACTTCTATGTTTAAATTTTTAACAAATTCCTTTTTAATAAATTATTTTAACAAAAATTTAAATTTGAAACAAAATTTACTTTAGGAAATTATTTTCAAAATAAACTAGTAAATTTATAATGTATTCATTCATTTATTTTATTTTTTTATTTTTACTTTGAAACCATATCTCATATATATATACATACATATTTAAAGTAAAACTTATTTACTGTAAATTTTATACAAACTTAAATTTCTAAACTATATATATTTTCTTCTACTTTCATATATATATATATATATATATATATATATATATATATATATATATATATTAAAAATCTATTGTATTATCTTTCTGTAAATCTATAAATCTACATCTATATTCTTTACTGCAATTTCTTAATTTCAAATCAAGATGTTAAAAATTTAATATTTAACTTACTGTAAAAATTTAAATACTGGTTTCACATTATTATTATTATTATTATTGATTCAAACTAAAAGATCAATTCAATAAATTTCCTTACCGTTAAAAATTATTATTTTTATTAATATTAAAATGAAATCAAAATAAACTTGTAATTATACCTCACTGCCCTAGCTATCACCATCCACCTCCGCATCGCCCTTGCAATCCCCAATCACGCGCGTATGCGCCACGTTTGCCCACACTCCTTCGCCACTGACCCAAATTGCAATCTAATTCTGGATCGAACCCGAAGTCAGGAGTCGAACTCGATCCCCACAACGATGCCGAGCTTCACGGTGTCGCGCCCATTCCAGATCACGCCTAACCATCAACTCGAATGCCGAAGTCGACGAGCCTCCTTAGCCGCGCCCTCGAGCTCAGCAACGCCACGCCGACGAGCTTCTATCGCGCACGCTATCTCTTGTAGAACGATGAACCCTAGCCGCCTACGCGAATTCGAACGCGATTTTGATTAACAGAGAGGAGGGATTTGTTCGGCCTTGGTTGTTGATTTTGATTTACGATGAAAAGAGGGAAATATGATTTGATTTTAAAGGAGTATAGCAGTTGTGAATTTAAAGAACAAGAGAGGGAAAGAGGAAAGAGGAGCTTGGCCATTTTCTTATCTTTTTATAGAACGAGATTTTCTTCTGAAAATTGAACGGAGACAGAGATGATTTAAGGACGATGGGGAACGTGCTTACACAATTTTGTTCCGTGATTCTCTACGTGGTTTTTGGGCGTGGATTATGGCATGAGTTACGGCGTGATTTAGGATGCTGGAAAGAATAAGGAAGATATTTTTATATTATATATATATATATATATATATATATATATTATTTTTTCATTTTGAATTCACTTTGTTTGTGACAACATGAAATTTTTTCTTTGACATGTTTATATGTCGTATGTTCACAAAACAACTCTGAAAAATACGAAATTTGAAATCCGGTAATAATTCAATATTACGGACCCAATGGAACTGGTTTCGTCGAAATCCGAGACCGTGTCTCGGACGGCTATTTTTTTAAAAATCGATTCAAACGATTTAATTTCAAAACTAAACAATTCAATTTGAATTTCAATTCTGAAGCTTCTATTATCTTCAGTATTATCAATATGAAATTTACAAGCCTTTGAAATATTTTAAATCAGCTTAAAATTGAAGATTCAATTTTATAATTTAATCACCAAATTCAAAGTTATATTAGGAATTCAAGCTAAACCATCATTCAAATATTAAAATTAATTAAATATTTTCAAATTAAATTGTTCAAAATTCGGGATCGTTACAATCTTCCCCCCTCAAAAGAATTTCGTCCCGAAATTACAAGTTAAGAAGAATGCCCTTATCACGTCTATCATTTTTTTTCACAATCCAAATAGTTTTATCAACTTTCTAAAACAAATCTTTTTTTTATTAAAGATGCATTATCATTTCAACTAGCTTTCCAGCTTCAATTTTAAGTTCCAAACAATATTGTTTCTCCACAATTCAAATTTAGATTTAAATTCAAATTTCAAACTTTCAAAATTTTCTCAAAAATTTTCTAACACTCGAAATTTTCGAAAAATTTCGCCAGCGTCTCCTTTACGCGGCTAGCTCGGTACGACTACAAAATGGCACCACGGCCCCTCAGAATCAAAAAGAAAAGAGAAAGCCAAGTGGCTGGAGAAGAAAATCATCAAATTTCATACTAAAATTGAAATACATACCTTTTTGTCGAGCAATTAAATTTTATCTTCGAAATCAAAATCTCAATTCCATTTCTTTTAATACAACTATATATCCTACTAGCCATAATATCCAATTACAACATTCAAACTATTTTGCCAATTTCATTACAAAATTTTCAATATATACTTCTATTTGAATTTAATTTATCTTCTATTCTGAATATTGAATTTTATCGATTAACTTTCATTTTCTAATTCATATTACTACTTTAAATTAGTTTCATTCACTAATTCATTTCAATTAGTACATTCACTTATTCATTTTAAATTTCAATTTCCATATTCAATTCATCTCGAATTTACTTAATTACTAACAAAGGGAATTTCAATTTATTTCTTTTACTTACTTGAATTTATATACAAATTAAAATTTATCTTCAAATTTAGCTCACGACTAAACTTTAATTTAACCAATTCAAATTCCAATTCATTAGTCCATGAATTAATAATTTATCAAGTTAGTTTACTTGAATTCAATCCATTTTATTTTATTTTCTCCAAGTTTTGATTTTTATTCAATTTGATCAAATCAAATCTCATTTCATCATTCAATTCCAATTCATTTATTTACAATTTATTTTACAAATCCCAATTGTATATGAATTCATTTCCTTATATTTTTTTATTCATATTTATAAATTTCATTTGTTAAATGAATTTATCTCTAATCTTTGGTTATACATTTTATTTCTTATTTAATTCCATATAATAATGATAATAATTCAATATTATCACTTCCTAACAATCATGCAACCATATACTATAATAATTCATAGAATATCATTTCTTCTCTATACAAAAAATAGTTTTAGGCAAAATTATCTTATTACCCAATTCAAAAACAATATCGTGTCGGTTTATCTTGTTTAAGAGTTTAGAAACCCCTATCTACGATAGTTAGCAAGACTACATCGACTGGAATCTATAAACAATCAACCGATAAGTCAACACAATATAAAACAATTTATATTTACTAACAAATACGCTCTCATAGCTATTATTACACTCAAACTCATTCTAGAGTACTACCGCCTCTATCTCTAATGAGTAATACCCAATAGAGCCATGGTTGTCGCTTAACCATATGCTCTGATACCACTTGTGAAGACCCGCAAATCCGTACTCCTTGAATAAACACTAATCTCCATAGATTAACTCAAGATGAACAGAAATACGAATTCTCAATGCTTAAGAAAAAGAAAAAGATAGAAGAAGAGATAAGAAGATAAGACATAACAGAACACATCAGAATCTCACAATTCGCAGCGGAACAACATATAATAGATAAATGAATAATCTTTAAATAAAGAACTATATCAGTAATTACATTACATTACATCATCAAAGTGTACAACAACAAATAACAACAAACAGCGGAAAAGAAATACAATATACTAGTAATACGTCATGCCATCCAACTTGCTTCCAGCAACTCCTGAATATCCTGAATATCCTGATAAACCTTAACTCTTGACTGCCCGTGTGGAAATTGGTGGGCACCTAGAGTTTAGGAAGGAAAACAACAAACTCCGAGTCAGTCGTGTGACTGGTGTGAGAACTAAAACAGTTTATTTTTCTTTAAAATCAAAATAGAGGAATATTTTTAAAGTCAATTCGAAATGCTTTTAAAAATGAGACTACCATAAGGCCTCCCGCACACACACAATGCAAACGCAGAATCGGAGGAGATTTCTCCTTATGATAGTCAAAGATGCTCGATACGCATTAAAAAGAAACATTTGATATTATTACTAGTGCATAGTGTAGAAAATTATTTCGAAAGTAAATATATAAATCTTAGCCAGCATAGGCATTTCGCACTTATGCCTACTATAGCTACCATGTTCAATAGCAGGTTATCGCCACATTCCATAGCAGGTTATACAACTAAAACCGTACAAGATCGTATTGTTTCTTTGGATTTCCAAACAAATGGTAAGGCCAAGGAACTTCCCATTGCCACATGAGAACGCCTCTGGAAAGACGTCCCCGAGAACCAAACCGGATCTCTGCCAACATAAGGCCGGGTTACCCCTAACTGGGTAACTACTGACACGAGTATGCCATCCCCCGGTCCTTTGGGACCTTTATCCGAGCGCTCGTAACCAACATCACACAATGATAAATAAAGTGTTTCAACATGAGTAAGTATCTGGACTCCATACCATGATACCACCCTTTTCCAAAAGGAAATGCACATACCCTAAGGGGCGGTACCCCCAATAACCTTGCTGCATCTTTCCTGTTTTGACCATTCCGGGGTGTGAGGTTCGACGAAGTTTCGTCCACAAAGCCACGCTTTGGTACAAAGCCATGCTTTGGGTCAACAAATGATCAAAGAAATGATCACAAAGATAAGTGATCAAATAAATGATCATATCACAAATGATCAAACAATGATCATTTCACAGCAACACTCAGCATGTCACATTACCAAATTGGGAATATATTGCTAATAACCTTCAACTACATAACCTCTGAGCTCGTACGTCTCAGAGAAGGGTGTTAAGCTAAGAGAATTGATTCTCCGCCACCAATAGAAATATATTTGAAAGAAATCAGCTTTATATCTCAATTTGTAATGTCAGACACACAATCCATACAAGTCTGTTCCGGGATCGAGCAGAACCGAAGGCACTTACAAAGAAGTCCTTGCAATCCGGATAATCTCTAATCACGTCCGGATTTCCCATCACATATGGAGATCTCTATACCGGGGATCAGCCGGTGCAGAGACAATCGACAAGAAACCCTTTCGATTTCGAAAATATCCGGTCTTCAACACCGGTCTTCAAATGCAATTTATAACGATGTATCACATATTCGGAATGGGTTATACGACCCCAAAATCCTTTCCCGGTTAACCTGAATAGTGAGCGCTTATTTAAAAAAAATAAGTGTGGCATTCAAATTCAAGCAAATCACAACAAATACCCATTCAAAGGTAAATATTGATAGTCGGTTATTGAACTATCAATGGATATGCACAACATCACCAGATTCCAAATAATTTTCCAAATAATTTATTTTCCAAAAATATCTTTACAAGATATAAATTTTCAATACTACAACCATTTGAAAACAAATTTCAAATCAATTTCCTTAAACGGAAACACTTCCAATTATTTATCCATTTTAAAATTTAAAATGGTTCATTTAAATAAATCAAATAAATCCGTACCGGTTTACTTTATATTTACGTTCCAAATCCGTAAATTAATTCCCACACTTCAAAAATAAATCAACGTTTATTTTTAAACAAATTCCCCTTTCCTTTTATAAATTCCATTGTGAATTTATATTCTAAAATATCTATGAATATACGTTTTCAATTATTCATTTTCAATTTATCTTCAAAAAGATAAATTCAAAATATTCACTTAATATTGGAAAAAAACATTCCCATACTTATTAAAAATAAGTAATTCACAAATCTTTTTATTTTCTACACTTGGAACATATTCAATATACTTAAATCGAAATTAAGTATATATTTCATTCTTTAAGGAAATCATTCCCTTAACCATATTTATTTGGGCCAAAACGAATGTTGCATAAAACATCGTTACGTCAACCCAAAATCACTAGTATAGGGATTCGAAATTAAAATAGATATATAAATCCCAATACTATATTAAAATATTTCCTTTCGGAAATCATTTACTATAACAACAGTGTTATAGTCCACCATTTCCTTTTATTTCTCGAAAACATAGATTTCAACAATGAATGTTGAAATCTATGATTTCGAATCTTAACACATTTTTAAAAATATCGTTAGATCGTTTTAATTCTATTTAAAACATCACATCCAAAACATATTTTTTAACATATTATTCACTATTCAAAAACGTGAATATACTTCGTTAACCAATTTCATCATTTATATACATTTTGTTTTAAAGGATTATTCACTGTCTATAACGTGAATATAACTCCATTAATAAATTACAAAAATTTACTTATCAAAATAAGTCGTTGCGGATTTATAAACCAATGTTAATAAATTCCATTTCTATATATTTTATAACAACTTCCTTTTATAATTTCCTTTATTAATCTATTCAATTTCATATCTCAATGATATACCAAAAGTTCATATTATAAGTTAAATACTTAAAATTTATTTGTTTGCAAAAATGTTCTTTTAAACTTCCCAAATTTTAAATCTTATAACTTACAAGATTCATTTATTTATCCAAAATCTATTCTTTTAATAACTTTACAAATTTTATAAACCTAGTGCTTACAAAATTCCATTTATAACTTCACCGTTTATAATTCTATAAATTTCATTCATTTACGAAATTCATTCACAATTCATTCTAACACTTATAAAAGCTCGTTTTATAATTCCAATATTTTCAATTTATAAATATCAATTTATAAATCTTTTATATGGATCAATTTATATTATTCTTTTAAAACATCTTTAAACTCCTTTGTAATTTCATCATTTTGATTTATAAAATAATCAAATTTTATAAATCCTATTTTTAAACTTTTTATAATAAATTCAGAAATCCCAATTTAAACTATTTTATAAAATCATTAATCACATATTTTCAAAAATCAACTTTTAACTGTATTTCTCAAAAATCATAATTTTTATAACATTAAAATTTTAACGTTTTAAAATAAATCAATTCGAAAATTTAATAAAACGTATAATTTCAAAAAAAATCACTTTAAAAATTTCTTAAAAATCAAAATCATCATTTTTAAACTTCAAAAATGGATCCGATGATGCAGCACACCAAATAGTCAATCACGACTTCCAAACATCATATATCGATAAGATAAACAATCAAATATCACAATATCTGCAAATAAATAAATACGGTTTTGGAATCCTGTTGGATCCCTCCAACCTGTTTCCCTGCATTCACAGACATTAGCACAATACCAATCCCGTTTCGAGACGGGATATCGCGGTATATGGGATTTATAAAATATTATCCGCTTAATAGGCGGCGCAATAGGGTCTCATCCGCTATACAATGCGGGAAATCAATTCCAATATATACATATGCCAATATATATATATTGCTATATATATATATATAGATATATCCTACTATATCTAATACCACAACCAAACAACAATCAATAAATAACTGCAAATCCAACTTTAAATTTTTGAGTGAGAAGTTCTCATCTTAGCTATTATTTGCAATCCATTTCCATCTCAGATTGATTCTTCACCATTTTAGACCTCGTATAATTATTTATACAATCCGTTAATATTCGAACAAATCAAATGACTAACTTCATTTACTAAATTTAATTTAACATCTTTAAACTAATAATTTTCTTTAATACTTTCATTTACTGTATATAAACATTATACGATTTATAAATATTTGAAGTAGACGAAAAATTTAATTTCTCATTTAAATAAATTTAATTAACTAACAATTTTCACTTTAAGCTTTATAAATTCCACTTCTATGTTTAAATTTTTAACAAATTCCTTTTTAATAAATTATTTTAACTAAAAAATTAAATTTGAAACAAAATTTACGTTAGGAAATTATTTTCAAAATAAACTAGTAAATTTATAATGTATTCATTCATTTATTTTTTTTATTTATTTTTACTTTGAAACCATATCTCATATATATATACATACATATTTAAAGTAAAACTTATTTACTGTAAATTTTATACAAACTGAAAATTTCTAAACTATATATATTTTCTTCTACTTTCATATATATATATATATGTATTAAAAATCTATTGTATTATCTTTCTGTAAATCTATAAATCTACATCTAAATTCTTTACTGCAATTTCTTAATTTCAAATCAAGATGTTAAAATTTAATATTTAACTTACTGTAAAAATTTAAATACTGGTTTCACATTATTATTATTATTTCTATTGATTCAAACTAAAAAATCAATTCAATAAATTTCCTTACCGTTAACATTTATTATTTTTATTAATAGTAAAATGAAATCAAAATAAACTTGTAATTATACCTCACTACCCTAGCTATCACCATCCACCTCGGCATCGCTCTTGCAATCCCCAATCACGCGCGTATGCGCCACGTTTGCCCACACTACTTCGCCACTGACCCAAATTGCAACCTAATTCTGGATCGAACCCGAAGTCAGGAGTCGAACTCGATCCCCACAACGATGCCGAGCTTCACGGTGTCGCGCGCGTTCCAGATCACGCCTAACCATCAACTCAAATGCCGAAGTCGACGAGCCTCCTTAGCCGCGCCCTCTAGCTCAGCAACGCCTCGCCGACGAGCTTCTATCGCGCATGCTATCTCTTGTAGAACGATGAACCCTAGCCGCCTACGTGAATTCGAACGCGATTTTGATTAACAGAGAGGAGGGATTTGTTCGGCCTTGGTTGTTGATTTTGATTTACGATGAAAAGAGGGAAATATGACTTGATTTTAAAGGAGTATAGCAGTTGTGAATTTAAAGAACAGGAGAGGGAAAGAGGAAAGAGGAGCTTGGCCATTTTCTTATCTGTTTATAGAACGAGATTTTCTTCTGAAAATTGAACGGAGATGATTTAAGGACGATGGGGAACGTGCTTACACAATTTTGTTCCGTGATTCTCTGCGTGGTTTTTGGGCGTAGATTATGGCATGAGTTACGGCGTGATTTAGGATGCTGGAAAGAATAAGGAAGATATTTTTAAATTATATATATATTCATTTTGAATTCACTTTGTTTGTGACAACATCAAATTTTTTCTTTGACACGTTTATATGTCGTATGTTCACAAAACAACTCTGAAAAATACGAAATTTGAAATCCGGTAATAATTCAATATTACGGACCCAATGGAACTGGTTTCGTCGAAATCCGAGATTCCAACAGTGTTATAGTCCACCATTTCCTTGTAGAACTTCTATCGCGCACGCTATCTCTTGTAGAACGATGAACCATAGCCGCCTACGTGAATTCGAACGCGATTTTGATTAACAGAGAGGAGGGATTTGTTCGGCCTTGGTTGTTGATTTTGATTTACGATGAAAAGAGGGAAATATGATTTGGTTTTAAAGGAGTATAGCAGTTGTGAATTTAAAGAACAGGAGAGGGAAAGAGGAAAGAGGTGCTTGGCCATTTTCTTATCTTTTTATAGAACGAGATTTTCTTCTGAAAATTGAATGGAGACAGAGATGATTTAAGGACGATGGGGAACGTGCTTACACAATTGTGTTCCGTGATTCTCTGCGTGGTTTTTGGGCGTAGATTATGGCATGAGTTATGGCGTGATTTAGGATGCTGGAAAGAATAAGGAAGATATTTTTCTATTATATATATATATATATATATATATATATATATATTCATTTTGAATTCACTTTGTTTGTGACAACATCAAATTTTTTCTTTGACACGTTTATATGTCGTATGTTCACAAAACAACTCCGAAAAATACGAAATTTGAAATCCGTTAATAATTCAATATTACGGACCCAATGGAACTGGTTTCGTCGAAATCTGAGACTGTGTCTCGGACGGCTATTTTTTTAAATATCGATTCAAACGATTTAATTTCAAAACTGAACAATTCAATTTGAATTTCAATTCTGAAGCTTCTATTATCTTCAGTATTATCAATATGAAATTTACAAGCCTTTGAAATATTTTAAATCAGCTTAAAATTGAAGATTCAATTTTTTTATTCAACTTTCTATAGATTAAATTTTATAATTTAATCACCAAATTCAAAGTTATATTAGGAATTCAAGCTAAACCATCATTCAAATATTTAAAATTAATTAAATATTTTCAAATTAAATTGTTCAAAATTCGGGGTCGTTACAAAATCCCTTGCAGGACTAAAGTAACGTGATGATAACACGACATTATTGAGTCCATTGGGCTTATGACATTCTTCTGAAATAAGGCTATATGGCATATTGAATCCACTCTTTACATAAATATATACACATTGAGTTTCGAATCCTTTCAAATGGCATTGGAATTTCGAAGGAGTTATCCTCATATCTGTCAAATGAACACCTTTGAAAGGGTGCTTTTGGAAGGCATTTGTATGCTTTTGAAAGAACTTGCCTTTTAAAGGAAATCCTTTCATAGCAGCTATATCAACACCCTCGGAAGGGGGCTTTTAAATGAATTCTCTCATCTATAACTCATTTTGATCCCTTTAAAAGAGGTCTGTGAATAAGATGGTAATATCACACCATTTTGTTAATGCAAGTTGTTTCAAAGTCTTTCAAAGGGGTTCTTCTTTCAATTGACCCAAATTCAATTCACTATTAGGTGTTAACGATTTATATTGTTAACATTTTGGCACTAGAAGGAGGGCTCGAACCTCAGTCCTTATTCTTTCCTTATAGACCGATTATGGAAAGAATTTGTCATAGGGCAATGAAATCTAAAGGATTCAACTGATTTGATGAAGAAGCGGTGCACACAAGAGCTTTGGAGGAAAATATTACACCAACCTTCAACTGTTAAAGCATTGTGCTAGGACAACCATTAACTCTAGTGCAACTTGATGACAATGCGGCTAGGATAAAACATTTGGAACAACAACTAGAAATGAGGAACCCCTAAAATTAGCCCTTCTTCAGAAATAATCTAAAACTGCTAAGCCAACAACAGGAGACAAAGAGGCCTCTCCTAGAAGGAATTCAATGGCGCACACATTTGAATACAGGAGCAAAATTGACTTGAAGTCATCAAATAAAAAGAGACATTACGCAACTGAAGCTGATCATCAGGGAAGGATGCAAGGCAAATATATGTAACAATCCGAAAGTTCAATCTCAAGGGGATATAATATAGATCGAAAAAGCTATCATAATACGAAAGCATATTTGAAGGATGTGGTAGAGAAAGCTGTTAAAGACATGCTGAATTGCTAAAGGAAAAAGAACTTCAGATGAGAAAGTGAATGATAGCAATCGTGTAGCTCCATCCATTGATGAAATAATGTCAACAAAAGTTCTATCTCATTTTAAGGTTCCAACAATGAAATGCCAAGGCACTACTAATCCTCATGACCACCTGATAGCTTATGAAAGCCAAATGGAATTTTATAATGCTTCAATGGCAGTGCGATGCAAATTATTCCCCGTAACACTTCAAGGGTCTATTGCAAAATGGTACTGCCAATATCGGGAGAAATTATCTGCTCATGGAACAATTCTCCTATGAATTCCCTACTCAATTTTGCATATGAGACGATCCAAAAATTGACTACACCGTTTTGGAAAACACCAAGCAATGATAAGGTGAACTGTTGGGTGTTTATTTTAAAAGGTTCAATATAGAGGCATTGAAGGCCAAAGATACGAACGATAGAGGTAATTGTTGTGCATTCAGGATTGATAGAAGACACGCCGTTTTGGAAAGAGCTCTTCGCCCATAGATGTAAAAATTTAAAGGGTTTTCACTTTCAAGTTGATAAATTCATTCCAATGGATGATTGATACAATGCTATAAGAAAAATTAACCCCAAGAAGGAAATTGGAATATTTGGATTCGATCAAGGACACAAAAAGTCAAGATGGGAAGACTTCAACACAAATTGGGTCGCTTTTATAAACCTTTGTCTTATATATAAGACACAACTAAAGAATATTAATTTTCCCACTTTATTCAAGACTAGGAACTTCCAAAGCAGAGAAAAAGGATGATTACTATGCCTGTCATAAGACAAATGGCCATAAGGCAGACGAGTGCTGAGTGCTAATAGAAGTTATTCAAAATTTGATCCGTGAAGGATAGCTAAATGAATTTGTCCACGGTAAACAAAAAGCACTTCGAACTAACAATGGACCAAAAAAAATTCCTAGTAATTCTATGAATTTCTTAAAGGATGAAAATCCATTGAACTTAGGCCCACCTTTGAAAAGGATTGATGTGATTCATGGGGCACCATATCCAATAGGAAATAGTAAAGGAGCTAGCAACAAATATATCGCGGAAGCTAAGGAAGGAGTATTCTCTATGTAGGAAGAGCTTCGGTTCAAAAACCCATGACGTAATATACAATGACAAATCTTGTCATCACTCCACAAGAGCTAAAGAAAGGAATTCATCATCCCCATAATAATCCCCTTATGAACACAACTTCAATCGAGCTTTCCACAGTATCCAAGATTCTATACCAGAAGTGCAGTTAATGTCATCTTCCAGCACACCATTGATCAAATGGGCATTTTTGAGGAAAAATAAGGCATAGTCTCAAACCTATCTTTGGGTTTAATAATATGGGGTCAACATCGATAAGGCAAGTAAAAGCTATTGGTGTAGATGGGCCTACCACCATGCTGTAGAACTTTTAAGACTCTTCGTGATCATTGATCCGCCTTTATATTACAATGCATTATTTTGCCATCCTACGCTTAATGAGGTGGATGCTTTTGTCTTATAGAAATTCCTTATGATAAGATTCTTCAGTAAAAGAGGGTGGCGTGCTATTCTGGGAGAGAAATTTAGCTCCTGCGAAATTTATTTTGCAACTCTCGATCAATATAAAAGGCGTACTCTTCTTACTATATTCTTCTACTATTTTTCAACCTTTGGATGATGGATTTTTACATCTAACATTCGAAGCAAAAATAAGATCTAATAAAACCAATTGACATGTGTTTGAAAGGTACATCTCTCCTGGAGGGAAGTGGAAGAGGACATATGCTACTCTTTAGAAGAAGGCATCATCATAGAACTAGATTACCGAGGAGAAGCGGAGAGGACAAAGACTAAATAGGATCTTAAGAAATTATGCACTGATCCAACTTATCCAACCAAAATTGCTAAAGTGGGAAAAGAGTTAGAGAACAACTTGAAAGCAAACTTGATTAAATTCCTTAAAGCTGGCAAAAACGTATTTACGTGGACCAATTCAAATGTGGTTGGGATTGAACCATCAGTTATATGCCACGCACTAAATATTGATCCCAACATGTCCGCTGCCCAACAAAAGAAGAGGCATTTTAATAAAGTTCAATCGGATGTCGTGATTACACTGATCTGAACAAAGCATGCCCGAAGACTATTATCTGCTACCCAGAATAGACTTGTTAGTTGATGCGACTAGCTGACAAGCTATTATCTCTCATGGATGCTTATTTATGACATAATCAAATCCCCATGTTCAAGCAAGACAAAAAAACATACACGCTTCATTACATGGCCGAGTCCAAACAAGTAAAAATATTTTGAGTTCGAATGGTAGAATTGCAGCTTTGAGCTGATTCATTTCCAAGGAAGCAAATAAATGCCCATTCTTCAATATAATCAAGAAAATAAAGAACTTTGAGTGGGGAGAAGACTATAGAAAGCCTTCCAGGAGTAAAAAAATCATTTGGAAATGCCACCAATATTATCCAGGCCCAAGAATGTAGAAAGCTTATACTTATATATAGCAGTCTTAGAACATGCTGTTAGTTCAATTCTGATTGGAGAAGAAAATGAAACCTGGCTTCCTGTTTATTATGTGAGTGGACGATTGAAGGATGCCAAAGTCTAATACCCAATCATAGAAATGTTAGCTTATTATTTTATACTTACAGCACGGAAACTCAAAGCATGCTTCGAAGCACATCTCATCAGAGTATTGACAAACTTTCCACTCAAGTAGGTTTTAAGTAAACCAGAGACTACGGGTTAGATAGTAAAGTGGGGAATTGAACTTAGCCAATATGACATCAAATTTCAGCCATGAGTAGCAATCAAAGGGCAAGCATTAGCGTATTTTATCAATGAATGCACGGGCTTTGTTAAAGAGCAGTTAGAGAAAGAAAAGGATCAATAGCTGTAACAACCCAATATTTTTGAACTTCTTTTATTTGTTTTAAATTTATTTAATATTGAAGTAGAAAATTTTCAAGAATTAATGGTAATTTATTTGAGATTTTCAAGTTCTGTTTCCTATTTTAAACAATTTCTTCAATTATTTTGATATTTCCTATGAATTTAATTATTTATTTCACTTCGAAAATGTTTTAAAAATAATTTTATTTCAAATTTTATCTTATAATATTTTAAAATGGAGTAAATAATTTTCCAAAACCATTGGTAATTTTCTTGAAATTTTTATGTCATGTTTGCTATTTTTAAACAATTTCTTTATTCCTTTTTCTATTTTTCTCCAATTTAATTAATTATTTTATTTTGGAAATGATAAATAAATTATTTTATTTAAAATCTTCACTTCGTAATATTTTTAAAATGAAGTGGATATTTTTCCAAGACTAGTATTGATTTATTTGTAATTTCTGGACATTGTTTGTATTTTTAAGTAATTTCTTTCATTCTTTTTATATTTTCCATAAAATTAATTATTTATTTTCTTATATTTTTCCTTAGTTTCGGTTTATAGAGTAAATTTCTGATTTTTAATTTGGTTTTACTTGAATTAAAGAAAAGGAAATGCCAAAGGTTTAAAAAGTTACAAAACTTAAGGCTTTTCACCTTCAAAACTCTTCATTTTCTCAACTCCTCATTTATGTGCATTTTTAGCCATACAATATTTTTCTTAGCTGTGTATTTTCATTATCTTTCATGTGAAAAATACCTCAGCTCCTCATTTTCCATGGCTTGAGAGATTTGGTAATGGCTTCACTTCCTTTTTTCTACCTTTTCTTCTTTTTTATGAATTTTGCCTTGCTTTCCCTCGCTTTTTGATAGGTCTCCCCTATATAGCCACGGCCACCACTCTCTACACTTCCTTCCAACCATCACCACCACCTATACTCCAGACCATGACCAAGGCCGAGCCATCCATGGTGACCAAACCCCTCAAAAATGCAACCTATTGCCTAAAAACAATGCTATTTGACCACTACTTGTTCATATCCATCAACCACCACCCTAACCATCACCATAGCCACCACCACTAATCTGACCTTACCTCTAACCACCTCTTTCCACCACTGACCAGTCATGTTACACCCAGGCCGAGCCATAACCCCAAGGTCGATCCTTTGTTTTGACCAAAAATCTCACCATTTGCCTTAAAACCCTTCACATCTTCATATATAAACTTCTCCACCATATTCCACTACCTAGGCCATGAATACACATGACCAAAACCTGAGCCAAACTTGTTCAAACCAGAGCCAAATAACACCCCTAGGTCGTGCCAAATAGTAGAGAAGGCAAGGCAAAAGACTGTGTATTTGTATCTCCTTTTATTTCAAAGTTATTAAATTTTAAAGTGTATTGAATTGTGTTGTTTTGGTTGTTTGTTCTAGGTTGTACACAAGAGTTGTAGCTTGGATTCGCTCTCCACTCAAGTCCGTAATCATGTCATCATGCTTTGTTTTCTGTTGTGCCTTTGGCTTTGAAATCTCCAGCGTAAAAGGTGAGTTATTCTCACCATACAATATGTACATATATAACTAACAAATTGACCACTTTTGAATCTGTAAAATGTATTATCATGTTACACCTGCTATATTATGATTATAGGATGTTCACCCATGCTTAAACACCTGTTATAACATCTGTTACTGTAATATTATGCAGTTCTGTTATTTTTATCAGTTTATCACACTGCAAGTTCCCTTTAGATTAGAATCACTATGGGTTGAAATGATACATACCCGAACGGACTTTAGAATAGGAGAAAATCATTATGGGATGAAATGATAGATCCGAATGATTTTCAATTATTTTTATTTTACTTGGGATTGCGGGTTTGAAATGATCAAACCCGGGTTTTCTTTGTAAATTACGGGTTGAAATAATATATTACCCGTATCACTTTACCTAGGCTGGAAAATAAAATACAGACCCGTTCTTAAAATATTTTTTTCTAAAAATATTAAAATATTTTAGAAATGTAAGTATTATAATATTTTGATTTAAATTTGATTAAAAATGATTTTTGCAAAGCGTTACTGATTTTCTGGAAATTTATAAGTGAAATAAATAAATGGTAAAGTTAGGAAATCTGAAATGTAAGTTATTTTGGAAATTATAATTTAGTGATAAATGGAACTTAATTTAAATATTAAAATATGATAAATTTATGATATTTTGAATTAAGTGAATTTAAAATGATTTTATAATATGTTAATGATTTTGATTAAAGTTAAAGTGTGAAATGAATGAATATTTAAGTTGAAATTTTGAAATATAACTAAAATTGAAAATTTGTGAATTTGACTTGAAAGTGAATTTTAAGTGAAGTAAATAAAAATGAAATTAAGTTATATTTGAAAATTTTAAACTTAAGTGTTATGTTAAATTTAATTTAATGAATTTAAAATTTAAGGTTGGAATTTAATAAGTGAATTATTATTAAATCTTGATTTTTGAATGGAAATTTAACTTTATAAAATCATGAATATAAGGGTATTTAAATGATGATTATAAAAGTGAAATTTTATGATTTTATAATTCAAAAATGATTTAAATAAAAATGTAATTGCTGTGAAATTCTACTGAATATTTGAAGTTAATTAACTGCATTTCTGAAATGCTATTAATTCTAATGTCAATGATAATACAGCATTTGTAAATGCTGTAGTTGATAATAATGAACTAAATGGCTAAATTCAATCAAAGGCTATTATAGCATTTTGTAAATGTTAAAATTGTTGAATTTAACTAAGTTATTTGAAACTAATGTAACCCTATTGCAGCATTTTAAAATGCTGTCTTTTGTTAAATTGAACTATTTTGAATGCGACTTTCCATAGCATTTTCTAAATGATATAAAAGGTGAATTTTCACTGTTTTGATAAAATTAAGCGAATGAGTGAACTTTGAAAAGTTTAAAATTTTGGAAATTTAATAATTTAATTATTAAATATAATAACTTCTTTCTTTTGATTCAAAATGAAGTAATGTGTTTTGAAATATAAACTATTTGAAATGTGTGTTGAAATGGTATTTTAAATAAATGAATGGGTTTGAAAGATACTATATTTTGATATTTTGAAATGAATTTTTGAATGATATTGAATTTTGAAATGATATTAGATTTCGAAATACAAAATACCATTTTGAAATTTTAACCACGGGATGTATTTAATTTATAGTTTAACTGATTCTTAAAGGATGGGCGATCCCAAGCATCCTTTAAGTTGTTGTGCATCTCTACTACAGTTCACTTGAGTTGGTTTACATTATATAAGTATATATTGTCATGACTCGAGTTTTTTGTGTTTTACTTTACGCTCGGGTCATCCTGAGTATTTACAGCTTAGCTTTGGATATCTTTTCTGGAGCTAGGAATCGTTGGAGATTCTGCTTGTCTAGTTATCTATTTCCTTTCAGTTTCAGTTGTTCTATTTCAGCTCCGGTATTTATAACTTCTATGTATTTGTGATTATGTTGTATATGTTTTCAGATTGATATTATGTATTGTGTTTGAGAGTTTGTTATAGTAGCTTCATGAACTACTATGGTATTTTAATTTCCACTGCGAGTTATTCTGATATTTCTATGTCTGTGATTCTGTGATTGTGTTTCATTTGCTCCAAATTTATTTACAATGCGGTATTTTGAGCAATTCAAGTCCGGGGTGTGTGTCTACTATGCACTTACAATGGATACTAATGGCATAAAATATCGGGTTGTTACAATTGGTATCAGAGCTTTGGTTTTAGGCAAACATTAGCCTGCGGAGCAAAAACTCATTAGAGATAAGGTAGAAATACCCTAGAATGAGTGAAATCAATCTCAGAATCCTTTCTTTGTGAGAGAACGTATTTTCGAAGTATAAAATAATCTCCAAATGATTTTTAAAGGATTTTCAAAGATTATTTTGGTATAAAATTATTCTTATTTTGAAATCAAGATTTTCTAAACTTCATCCCTTCTGAATCCACCTTGTTTGGTAATCTCTTGGTTAGGATTCTTATCAATTAACATTCCTTGAACTTTGGAACACTCCTACTTGTTCTGAAATCCAGTCTTGTCTATATTTTATTCCTTTGATTTTGGAGCATTCCATAACTCCACTTTGGAATGACCTCTATAAGATTGGTATTCCATAAATTTTCGAATGATTTGTAAAGGGGTAAAACTCCTTTACAATTAGCATTGATTCCCCAAAGATTTCTGTATCCTTGGTTTACGATGCTATCTATCTCCTGCTCTACTCGCATTCTATCTCTGGCGATCCAATGTCGATTTGCCTTAGATTTCCGCATTGGTTAAATTCCAGAAGTCACGGTTGACCGGTTAAGGTCGCCCGTGATTTATATAGGCTTATCCATTTTCTATTTGGTAATTAAATTATCTCATCTTCGAGCTTATCTTCAAACCAGAATTCTATTTGATTAGAGTCATCTAACTTTGAATTTATGTTTGTTTGAAATCTATCATTGAATCATCCTTTCGAAATTTGTGTTTGGTTGTATTTTGAAATTGTGCATACATCGAAATTATTAAGGATGACCATATTTTGTATATAAAAGTGAAATGTTTTCGATAAGGATTATATACCTTTTAAAATGAAAATTTGAATCTTTGAAAGGATTTGAAATTTTGAAATTTATAAGAATTTGACTTATATAAAATGATTTATAACTGAAGGGTTTTGAATTTTGAATTTCGAGGAATCGAACTCCGGTGTTTTGAAATCGGTTTTAAGATTTTAGAAAATATATAATCATATGATTTAAAGATATTTTTTCAAATAATAAATGTTTCAAATGTATTCGAATGAATTCCAATGATTTCGAAGAGATTTAAAAGAAGTTTTTCAAAGTTAATTGAAGTCCAGAACTCACTTATGTCGCTAAAAAATAATTTCGATGATGAATGCATGCATCATCGACACTGATTTTCGAGTTTCTGAGTGGGGGAGAGGCCACTCTACTAGCTTTGCTATGTGAGTGATTTTGTGAAACCAGTTATGATTTCAGATTTCGAGGCATGATTTGATTTTCGAAAGATATATGTATGTATATTTGAAATGATTTAAAGTAAGCCGGTGTTCAGTCCCCGAATTTCGGATATGAAACCTATCTTTTGAAATTTTATTTACTGATTTGTTGTTGATTTCCAACTCTTGGATTGAAAATATGATTTCTTCGACTATTTTGAAGGTTCGAGCACTTCCAAATCAAGGTTAACTTTTCAAAGCTAAGAAATTTTGGAAGGTATAAGGTATTTGATAAAGAATATAAGTTTAGTTTGTATGTTTCAAGTATGAAATAATATGATTTGTATAAGTTGAAATTGTTTTGTTAAGTAAATAAATAAGACTATTTTGAATTATACTAATATGAAATTTAGTTTTGAAATGTTTTGGATAAAAATTAGTCTTCAAATGTTTGAGAAAAATTTAGTTTTAAATGTTTTAACTTAGTAACATCTTTATGAAACTATTTATTTAACAAGTTAGAATAGATACATAAGTTGTACGTACGCTGTTTTATTCGCGTTATTAATTTGATCCAAGTTTGAGTACACAAGTTCGAGGTGAATTACACTATTTCGTGTTAGGATTTTTCATTTGATTCTTGATGGCGAATATTTGATATGGATTTTGGGCTTGATTCTCTATCATAGTATATGGCTATGCCAGGAGACTGATGGCTTCTAGTCGAGAAACCATATCGAAGTCCGCATTAGGGAAGTCGAATGGACAATACTAGTTTGAAAGCGAACTTGTGTGATCGAGCGAGCGATCGAATGTAATGTTACGAAATGATGACAAATGTACATCTTATATCCTAATATCATTGGTATACTTGACGCTGAAATTGAAAGTTGTTGGGTCGGATATCTTTGTAATTTAATTGGAATTTTTCTTTCATGAAAAACTACTATCAAATCTAAAACCATTTTTCAAAAACCATTTTTCTTTTATTCTTCTTAAACTAACTGTTTTATTCTATTTTAAACTACTTTATATACAAAACTATTCTTAATTAAAAATCTTTTAGTAAGCAAAGATGTTAAATCCCATATGGCTTTCATGCAGCATTTTTTTTTTAAATTTTCATCCTTATATAAGATAAACTTTATGTAAGTATAAGATGATTTGGAAAACCATTGATTTTGATAAATGAATAATTGAAGCTTACATTAGTATGAAAGGATATTTGGTTTACTTGTAATTTGAGTTTATTTAAAAATGATGGACTTATGAAATGAATATGTCAAATCTAAGTAATATTGAAGTAAAATTTGAGACATATGAAATTATGAAATTTAGTTTTGGAATATGGTATATTTAAGCTCTGAAATATATTAAAGAATGAACAGTTTATTTTATGGATCAAATCTTTATTTGAAATTTGATAATATTTGAAATGGTTTTGTTGGAAAACTAAATTAAATTGAAACTGATGGTTTGAATTGAATTAAAATTTGAAAATTTAGATTAGAGTTTAATTGAATAAATTTGTGAAATGTAAAGAAATAAAGTAATGTTTTATGGTTTCAAATGTATGATTTCAAAATGTTATGATTCTCAAAGTGAAAAGATTTCAAGTATTTGGTTTCGAAAGATTTATAACTTTGAAAATATTATGATTTTTGAAGTGAATATATGTTTGAAATGGAAATGAATTTGTTTGACCTAAATTTTGTTGATTTGGAAATTTGGATTATTTCCTAAATCTATTGTTTAAGAAACTTTGAAACTAAATTTATGTAATTTGGAAGAAATGATTTGGTGAATCATATATGATTTTGAAGCTGAATTGATATTGAAATGATTTGAAATTGAGAACCTTGTTTATTTAAATACTTTGATTTGGGTGTTATCGAACTTATATAAAATTGATTTGTGTAAGTATACAGTTGATTTGAAAACTGTTGATTTGAAAACTATTGATTTGAAAACTGTTTTTGAAAACTATTGATTTGAAAACTGTTGACTTGAAAACTGTTGACTTGGAAAGGTACTCAATTTTGAAAATTGAAATCTTATATAATCGAAATTTATATAAGTGTGATTTGATATACTATTGTTTTGGAAAGTATTTGATTTGAAATGAAATCTCATATGTAATGGACTTTATATAAGGTACTCAATTTTGAAAATTGAAATCTTATATAATCGAAATCTATATAAGTGTGATTTGATATACTATTATTTTGGAAAGTATTTGATTTGAAATGAAATCTTATATGTAATGGACTTTATATAAGTATGATATTTGAAAGTGATTTTGGAAGGTACTATATGATACATATTTTCGAAGAAAGTGCCTTCTGCTTGATATCCGCTTTATGGTCACACTGTGGATTCATTCTATCGATATTATTCTCTCTTTGATTTAGATTTTCCAGATATGATACTCGAGTGTCCATCGAATTCCATGGCGATCTCCATAGTCTTATGAGCGCGACTGCATAGCGAAACTGCCTGGCTGAGCTGGCCTAGGGGTATGGATTGTTTCCTGGGGGATCCAGGTGTAACCATTGTGTATCCTGCACTCTATGTAGGTCGCATTAGTAGCGAAACTGCCTGGCTGAGACAGCCTAGGGGTACGGATTGTTTCCTGAGAGATCCAAACGTAACCATTGTGTATCCTGCACTCTACTAGTCATCATGGCGTAACTCGTAGGGCTGAGAAAGCTTACGGATGCGGATTGTTTCCTCAGGGATTCAGGCGTAACCATTGTGTATCTGCGATCCATGGTTAGACAACTGTTTTTTTGGTTGATTTGATTGGATTGTACTTTCCATATCTGTTTTTAAAAGAGTTTTCTAATATTTTCACTGGGTGTTGAAACAAGTCTACTAAGTACCTAGAGAAGTCTAGCTTTGTGCATGATCAATGCACTGCCAGAATCTACAGGAACGAGGATAAACTTGTTAAGACATCGAGTTATAAAAGTATTTTGATAAAGTATTTTATAAAGAATATTTTGATCAGTTATTTTCCCTTCTAAAAGTTTAAAATGTTTTAAATATTGTTTACTTCGAACTATCAGATGTTTTAAAAAATGGTTAATCCTTGTCTTTCAACCTACTTTCCCTCCTAGCTACTTTCTCCCTTCCTTCTTTCAGGATGTCTTCCAACCTATTGTTCTTTCTAGTTGTTTCTCCGCTTCCTTCCTTTTCGAGGACGAAAAGATTTGAGTGGGGGAGAGTGTAACAACCCAATATTTTTGAAATTTATTTTATTTGTTTTAAATTTATTTTATAGTGAAGTAGAAATTTTTAAAGAATTAATGGTAATTTATTTGAAATTTTCAGGTTCTGTTTCCTATTTTAAACAATTTCTTTAATTATTTTGATATTTCCTATGAATTTAATTATTTATTTCACTTCGAAAATGTTTTGAAAATAATTTTATTTCAAATTTTTTCTTATAATATTTTAAAATGGAGTAAATAATTTTTCAAAGCTATTGGTAATTTTCTTGAAATTTTTGTCCTGTATACTATTTTTAAACAATTTCTTTATTCCTTTTTCTATTTTTCTCCAATTTAATTATTTATTTTATTTTGGAAATGATAAATAAATTATTTTATTTCAAATCTTCACTTCATTATATTTTTAAAATGAAGTGGATATTTTTCCAAGACCAGTATTGATTTATTTGTAATTTCTAGACATTGTTTGTATTTTTAAGTAATTTCTTTCATTCTTTTTATATTTTCCTTAAAATTAATTATTTATTTTCTCATATTTTTCCTTAGTTTCGGTTTATAGAGCAAATTTCTGATTTTTAATTTGGTTTTACTTGAATTAAAGAAAAGCAAATGTCAAAGGTTTAAAAAGTTACAAAACTTAAGGCTTTTCACCTTCAAAACTCTTCATTTTCTCAACTCCTCATTTATGTGCATTTTTGGCCGCACAATATTTTTCTTAGCTGTGTATTTTCATTATATTTCATGTGAAAAATACCTCAGCTCCTCATTTTTCATGGCTTGAGAGATTTGGTAATGGCTTCACTTCCTTTTTTTCTACCTTTTCTTCTTATTTTCTATGAATTTTGCCTTGCTTTCCCTTTCTTTTTGATAGGTCTACCCTACATAGACACGGCCACCACTCTCTACACTTCCTTCCAACCATCACCACCACCTATACTCTAGACCATGACCAAGTCCGAGCCATCCATGGTGACCAAACCCCTCAAAAATGCAACCTATTGCCTAAAAACAATGTTATTTGACCACTAGTTGTTCATATCCATCAACCACCACCCTAACCATCACCATAGCAACCACCACTAATCTGACCTGACCTCTAATCACCCCTTTCCACCACTGACCAGTCATGTTACACCCAGGCCGAGCCATAACCCCAAGGTCGATCCTTTGTTTTGACCAAAAATCTCACTATTTGCCTTAAAACTCTTCACATCTTCATATATAAACTTCTCCACCATATTCCACTACCTAGGCCATGCATACACATGACCAAAACCTGAGCCAAACTTGTTCAAGCCAGATCCAAATAACACCCCTAGGTCGTGCCAAATAGTAGAGAAGGTAAGGCAAAAGACTGTGTATTTGTATCTCTTTTTATTTCAAAGTTATAAAATTTTAAAGTGTATTGAATTGTGTTGTTTTGATTGTTTGTTTTGGGTTTTACACAAGAGTTGTAGCTTAGATTCGCTCTCCACTCAAGTCCGTAATCGTGTCATCGTGCTTTGTTTTCTGTTGTGCCTTTGATTTTGAAATCTCCATCGTAAAAGGTGAGTTATTCTCACCATACAATATGTACATATATAACTAACAAATTGACCCCTTTTGAATCTGTAAAATGTATTATCATGTTACACCTGCTATATTATGATTATAGGATGTTCACCCATGCTTAAACACTTGTTATAACATTTGCTACTGTTATATTATGCTGTTCTGTTATTTTTATCAGTTTATCACACTGCAAGTTCCCTTTAGATTAGAATCACTATGGGTTGAAATGATACATACCCGAACGGACTTTAGAATAGGAGAAAATCATTATGGGATGAAATGATAGGCCCGAATGATTTTCAATTATTTTCATTTTACTTGGGACTGCGGGTTTGAAATGATCAAACCCGGGTTTTCTTTGTAAATTACGGGTTGAAATGATATATTACTCGTATCATTTTACCTAGGCTGGAAAATGAAATACAGACCCGTTCTTAAAATATTTTTTTCTAAAAATTTTAAATTATTTTAGAAATGTAAATATTATAATATATTGATTTAAATTTGATTAAAAATGATTTTTGTAAAGCATTATTGATTTTCTGGAAATTTATAAGTGAAATAAATATATAAATGGTAAAGTTAGGAAATCTGAAATGTAAGTTATTTTGGAAATTATAATTTAGTGATAAATGGAATTTAAATCAAATATGAAAATATGATAAATTTATGATATTTTGAATTAAATGAATTTAAAATGATTTTATAATATACTAATGATTTTGAATAAAGTTAAAGTGTGAAATGAATGAATATTTAAGTTGAAATTTTGAAATACAACTAAAACTGGAAATTTGTGAATTTGGCTTGAAAGTGAATTTTAAGTTAAGTAAATAAAAATGAAATTAAGTTATATTTGAACAATTCAAACTTAAGTGTTAAGTTAAATTTAATTTAATGAATTTAAAATTTAAGGTTGGAATTTAATAAGTGAATTATTATTAGATGTTGATTTTTGAATGGAAAATTAACTTTATAAAATCATGAATATAAGGGTATTTAAATGATGATTATAAAAGTGAAATTTTATGATTTTATAATTTATACAAATGATTTAAATAAAAATGTAATTGTTGTGAAATTCTACTGAATATTTGAAGTTAATAAACTGCATTTCTGAAATGCTATTAATTCTAATGTAAATGATAATACAGCATTTGTAAATGCTGTAATTGATAATAATGAACTAAATGGCTAAATTTAATTAAAGGCTATTATAGCATTTTGTGAATGTTATAATTGTTGAATTTAACTAAGTTATTTGTAACTAATGTAACCCTATTGCAGCATTTTAAAATGCTGTCTTTTGTTAAATTAAACTATTTTGAATGTGACTTTCCGTAGAATTTTCTAAATGATATGAAAGGTGAATTTTCACTGTTTTGATAAAATTAAGTGAATGAGTGAACTTTGAAAAGTTTAAAATTTTGAAAATTTAATAATTTAATTATTAAATATAATAACTTTTTTTTTAATTTAGAATGAAGTAATGTGTTTTGAAATATAAACTATTTGAAATGTGTGTTGAAATGGTATTTTAAATAAATGAATGTGGTTTGGAAGATACTATATTTTGATATTTTGAAATGGATTTTTGAATGATATTGAATTTTGAAATGATATTAGATTATGAAGTATAAAATACCATTTTGAAATTTTAACCACGGGATGTATTTAATTTATAGTTTAACTGATTCTTAAAGGATGGGCGATCCCAAGCATCCTTTAAGTTATTGTGCATTTCTACTACAGTTCACTTGAGTTGGTTTACATTATATAAGTATATATTGTCCTGACTCGAGTGTTTTGTGTTTTACTTTAAGCTCGGGTCAGCTTGAGTATTTATAGCTTAGTTTTTTATTTCTTTTCTGGAGCTACGAATCGTTGGAGATTCTTCTTGTCCAGTTATCCATTTCCTTTCAGTTTCAGTTGTTCTATTTCAGCTCTAGTATTTATAACTTCTACGTATTTGTGATTCTATTGTATATGTTTTCAGACTGATATTATGTATTGTGTTTGAGAGTTTGTTATAGTAGCTTCATGAACTACTATGGTATTTTAATTTCCGCTGCGAGTTATTCTGATATTTCTATGTCTGTAATTCTGTGATTGTATTTCATTTGCTCCAAATTTATTTACAATGCGGTATTTTGAGAAATTCAAGTCCGGCATGTGTGTCTACCTATGCATTTACAATGGATACGAATGGCTGAAAATATCGGGTTGTTACAATAGCCCATTTGGCAACTATGTATGGATGAGGCATCAAATGAGCAAAGAGTCGAAGCAAGGATGTCATAATCACACTAGATGGACACCGCCTACACTATGCAATTTTTTTTGAAGCTTGGATTTCCTGCAACGTACGATGTGGCTGAATGCAAGTCTATGGTGGTAAAACTAAATCTAGCCTTACAACTCAAGATCCCATGAATTCAAATCTTTAGTGACTCTCAAATAATGGTAAGTCAGATAAAGCAGATATATCAGACTAATAACGTCAGAATATCCCTATACGTTAAAAAGGTAATAAAATTTCTTACCCTGTTTGAAGATTTTTCTATACACCAAGTCCTAAGGGGAGATAATTCTCAAGCAGATTCATTAGCACAATTGGCTAGGTTATAAGGAGCTCAAGAAACCCATATCATACGAATAAGATATTAAGCAAGACCCGGTATTGAAGATAAAATGCTCAAACTACGGAAAGAACTATTAGTTTTAAGTAGATCCTAAGCCATGACACAAGAAAGAGAGATTGTTGAAGAAATTTCATATGAAGACCCCTTCATCCAAGAACAGATAACTACTACAAGAAAACTTGGATGATACTTATTGTACAATATCTTACCAGTGGAATAGCACCATCTTTCAAAACAGAAGCTAGGAGAATCAAGCATCAAGCTTCGACCATCACTATGATGGATGGAATTCTGTAACGACCCGGAATTTTCGATCCCGAAAACTGCAGATAGTTATGAAAAATAAAAAAAAGATAGAAGAAAAAAGAAGAAACGGAAACACCAAAACACAGATTCTCACATTCGCAGCGGATCAAAATATAATATTAAATAAATAGCAGTTATACAAGGAAAACTATACTTGTCAAATTACACTTTAATATATCAGAGTTACAATATTTACACAACACTGAGCAGTTTAATTCAACATGCCCTAGATAAGTTACAATAAAACACAACGGAATTCTCTACATACGTTCCTACCGTACAGCTCGTCTCTTGAGCTCCAGTTGGTCCTTACCTGAAAATCTGCAATACTCGGTCTGACCCGAGCATTACATCAAAGTAACACCCGGGTCAAACTGAGCATTGTAGATTTTTAGGTAAGGACGTTCTGGAGCTCAGGAGACGAGCTGGATGGCAGGAACATATGTAGAGAATTCCGTTGTGTTTTATTGTAACTTATCTGGGGCATGTTGAATTAAACTGCTCAGTGTTGTGTAAATATTGTCACTCTGATATATTAAAGTGTAATTTGACAAGTACAGTTTTCCTTGTATAACTGCTATTTATTTAATATTATATTTTGAACCGCTGCGAATGTGAGAATCTATGTTTTGGTGTTTTTGTTTCTTCTTTTTTCTTCTATCTTTTTTTTATTTTTCATAACTATCTGGAGTTTTCGAGATCGAAAATTCTGGGTCGTTACAAATTCTTTATAAGAAAGGATATGCTCTTCTTTACTTGAAATGTGTAAGTTCTAAGGATGAGATAAATTACTAAAGAAACACATGTATGACTTCATGGACACCATTTCAATAGGATAAAGTTGGCTAAGAAAGTAATAAGAAAGGGTTCCGTTGGCTTCGAATGACTAATCAAGCTATAAAGCATGTAAAGAAATGCGAAGGGTGCCAAAAATACCCAAAGATTCCCCATTTACCGCGAAGCCAATTGACCCCGATCTGTAGTCTATGGCCCTTTAATGTATGGGTGAATCGATTTTATTAGACCATTGCCAATTTCTAAAGGAGGGACAAAGTATGTTGTGGTTGCCATTAATTACTTTACAAAATGGGTATAAGCGGAACCGCTTCCTAAAATCACTTCTGGGAGAGTATGTAGATTTGTCATTAAGAAGATCGTCAGTACATTTGGGATCCCCTACAAGATTATATCAGATGATGGAATACAATTTGAAAGTGAAGAGTTTTCTTGATTTTGCGATAAGAATGGAATTATCAAAAGTTTTTGTTCCGTATCACATCCAAAGGCTAATGGAACAGTCGAAACAGCCAACAAAACGATTAAGACCATCTTGAAACGACTAAAAAAGGCCAAAGGAAATTAGGTGGAAGAATTACCACTTGTACTATGGGTATATCATTTATCCACTAAAACAGCTACAGGTCATACCCTTTACTCTTTAACATACGAATGTGAAGCAGTGTTACAAATCGAAATTGAAATACCTTCCCATCGAAGTATTGCATACTCATTCGATCAAAACCAAGATTATCAAAGAAGAATAAAAAATACTACAACTAAAAAGTTACGATAAGGTCATTTCAAGAAGGAGATCTAGCGCCCCGAAGAGTGATGGCAAACACTAGAAATCCTACAGACGGAGCCCTAGGACCAAATTGGAAGGGTCCTCTGATCGTGTGCAAAGTAATTCCTCTGGGAGCTTACATATTAGTCGACCAGATGGCAATATGGTTCCTAGAGCATGGAACATGGAAAATTTTCGATCATATTTTCCAACATTGGATGAATAAAGTGCCTCTTTTCAAGAAAATCTACATGGTCGGGAGTAGAATTCTCCTTAAACTTGGAAACTACCTTAAACGGTCATAAGCCTTTGTCCACGCAAGGATGGTTAGGTCAAAGAACCTCCTGAGGAAGGTCAGAGTAATCCTTTTTTCATGACATGCTATGGCTATTTTATAGTATCTGTAAGCCCTTGATCGCACCATATTGGACGACTAATTTTCTATCGGCTTAGAAAATAGCCGAAAAATTTAAATGTTTTAACGCAAGCACATGACGTACAATGCTAGTACGTGGCTAATACGGGTCGATCCAATGGGAGTTTTATAGATTTTAATTTTTTTTATTCAATCAAATTAAATCAAACTTGAGATTGTGATTAAC
Organism: Allium cepa; assembly: GCA_030765085.1. NCBI lineage: Eukaryota > Viridiplantae > Streptophyta > Magnoliopsida > Asparagales > Amaryllidaceae > Allium > Allium cepa. Next base: position 1,025,076,907 of record CM060928.1, on the reverse strand, counting down.
TAAAAATGTAAAAATAAAAGCTAGAATAAAAGTGATGTAAAATAGATATTAGAAAACAATTTTGATGAAAATCCGCTCTCATATTTTTATTAATCAACACATAAAATAATCTATGATATTTATTTGAAATTAAGTGGAATTATTGACGTATTTATCATAAGCATGGTTTATTTATGTTAATGATTAACATAACTTAAACCTTCAAACTATAATACAACAACCATAGCCACTTATCAATTTTCATGAAAATGAAATCAAAGCAAAAACTATTTTAAGTATGATCTATTTGCTATTGTATTTAGTAATAGATCATCAAATTTTGTTTCTACCTTAGTTTCATAATAAAAAATCAATCATTAAATTTTGACGTAAATTGTGTTTGTATTTGAATAAGAATAGTCTATTTGATAGGTACCAAATTTATTTTTATAAACTTACATCAACATTCACTTCTCGTGAAGAATAAAAGAAACCATAAATTACATGAAATGTTGAATTTACATAATATTAGAGAACTTCATTACCCCTAAATTGAGGGGGTTTACCTACTCATTTGTGTTATCAAATCAACATATGTAAATTTCAACATTCTAATGCAAGCAAAAAAAAGTAAGAGCTAATGAAAATAGAAGAAATTAGAACTAAACTACTTGCATAAAAATAAAATTAAACCAAACATCAGAATGGAGAAAGCAAGTAAATAAAATGAACACAAATAAAACAACATGTAGAAAAAGAAAGATGCTTATGAAGCCATTTTATTTCTCATTTGATTTGAAGCTATAACTTGTATTCTGATTTCCTGAGTAACTAAAAGAGAAGAAGATTCATTACATGTACATAAGTGGGCTATTTATATATGCAAAAAACTCTAATCCATATTTTAGGGGACTTCAAATACACTTTAAGAAGTGTGGCCACCAAGTCATAATTAATTTCTAATTAATCCAACATTAAGTATGCATGAAGCTTCCACTGACTTGTACATTAGCTCCTAATTGTAGATTAAGGTAGATGGGTAGGTGGGGTCCTCCATGATGCATGAGTTGAATTATTTCTGTCTTCATTCCTTTGTGCATGCATATTTCATGATAACTTCATATATTCCTTCAAATTTCCTACAATAGAAAAGAAAATGTGCAAATAAATATTCTCAAAATTAATTCATGCACAAAATTACTATTTTACCACCAAATTAATGCTTGAATGATGACTTGAAAGCATTTTTGAAATTTGGTTTTAACATGTAAAAATACCCAATTACGACATTTATTTGATTAAAAATAGATTAAATATGGATGTAAATATATGAACACATTTACATGCACATCAAATACCCCCACACTTATCTTTTTATTCGTCCTTGAATATAGAAAAACTAAGATAAATCCATTATCGTAGAAAATACGATTGCATTAAGCATATGCAACAAGCCGTTATACCTCTAGGTGTCCCTAGTAGGACTAATGTTGCCTCGTGAGGGTTTTCAACGGATACCACCCACAAAATCCAAATGAGAAATGTTAAATTCCTAAATGCAATATTTGTTTACAAAGATATGGATGCAGGTTTTGAAAAATATTTACAAATGAAAATTTTACTTTCAAATTGACACAAATAGGTTAAATATAAATTTTGTTCATTATTAGGAAATTTCAATCCTTTTACTTGTCAAAATTTCCAATAAAAACTAAGTTATCATCATAAGTAAACCCTCGTTTGGGTAGTTGTTTCAATTGATAACATACTGCAACTATGAAATAGATCTTTAGTTGATTTCCAAACTTTATCAAAGTGGTATTTTTATTTCTTTTTAACAATAAGTTAAATCAAACAAGTCAAAATAGTGCTTGGATTTCAATCACATACTCTCCCTTGTTTGAAAATTTTGTTGATATTAAAAATATTTACATATGCCTAACTCAAAAAACTTAAGCCAGATATATTACCCATGCATTGCCTTTTGGGCTTACATGAGGGGAATACAAAGGGCGACGAGTTAACACACAAGTATGTACACTTATCTACTGTAGGCATTATTAACAAAAGAATTTTTCTACACATACACCTAATTTAGATATACTGAGGCCAGATATACCGATCATGCACAATCTTTCAGGCCTACTTGAGAAGGGCATAGAGCATAGCGAGTGTACACACTTGCATATAAACGCATGGCTCTATGTGTTAATAAAAAAATAAATATATACACAATTTTTTCTTTGTTTTTTTAAAGAGAGAGTTTTGCTAAATCGTCTTAGCACCATTTAACATAGAGGATAAAAAGGGTTTTAGCGTTTACTTTAAATCCACCACTTTTTTAAACAAAGATTTTCCTTTAGGATACACTTCATAATTATCACATATAAATCTTCCTATATAATAGTTAAACCATTGTTACTTATAATCAGACTTATTTTTATTTTTATTTTTATTGAGAGAAATAAATTTTCAAAAATTTCAATTGAATAACCCAATCTTATACTTATCCTATAGTGTTTCTTCAAAAATAAATCAAAATGCTAAAAGAAAATAAAATTTGTTTTTGAGATTTTTTGTTTTTAAATTTTTTAAAGTTTTTGAAAGAAATGAAAAAATAAACCATGAAAAATAAAGATATTTCCCCCCACATTTAATTTTTACTATGTCCCTATATTCTGTGCATAATATAATCAGTGTAATGATGCAAAAATATGTACAAAATTACAAAAGAATGCTAACATTTCTTACTAAACGTAGCGTGGCTCATGAAGAATCAAGCGCTCCACATCTTGGTTACTCGAAAATTAGAAGAAATGTTTCAAACAGTGACCGTTGACTTTGAATATCGATCCATCCTTAGGGTTTTGTATTTCCATGGCATCTTGTGGAAAAACAGTTTGTACCACAAATGGTCCAGTCCATTTGGTCCTAGTGTTTCTTTGGTCGAAGATGATTTGGAAATGGAACATGATACTCAGTAGGTGGGCCTAAGTAGAAGAAGAATTTTGATTGGAATATGATTCAACATTTGGCTCCATGTTCTGTTCAGATTTGTTTGTTGTTTTAGAAATGTCAGGAGAGATTTCTGGTAAAACGTTTGGATTAAAACTTGATTATTGATTTTTTTATCGAAATGTAGAGTGGTGATAACATTCAATTAGGTGATGTTACTATCTTGAACAACACAGACTTGATTTGAATTTTCGTTTTGATTTCTGAAATTTTGAACGGATTAGCTTAGGAATGTGCCTCATTCGCATTCACTCATAGACGTGGCTAATTGACTCATTTGCATTTCTAGTTTTGCAATCGATTGGCTCATGTTTTGCAAATTGTTGTTAGATTGGAGGCTTTTAGTAGTTGCTTTAGTCAATGTTTCAAGAGTTTTCTCAAGTAAAATTAAATATTTATCGTCTAGAGGAAAGGGAGCAGAATTTGGTTGAAACTTTGATTGTTGTTGTTGATTATGAGATGGACTCGTAAAATTTGGTTGAAAATGATTGGGTTGAAAGGGAGGATTCGAAGCATTATTTGGGAATGCTTGAAAATTGGGACGAACTGCATTCGTGATAGGGTTGTTTTTGTTCCACGCAAAGTTTAGATGATTTCTCCAACTAGGATTGTACGTTGGAGAAAACGAGTCATTTTTAGCTTTATTGGAAGCATTGATTTTTTCAATAGAATTAGGGCACTGATCGGCTGTATAATTAGGATCGTTGCATTTATAACACATTGGTTGGGAAGTTAGGTTCATTTGTTTTGATGAGAAAACATTATCGAATTTGTCAACCATCGCGTCGATTTTAGCTTCCAAGGCCAAAGATGATCCTATCGAGTATGCGCTCGATCGCGAGTAAATTGATGTTTCCTTTGAACGTTCCTATTGGGATGATTTTTCGGCCACGTTTTCACGAAATTGCCAATCATCATCATGATGTTGGGCGAGAATATTTCTTTGACACATTGATTCGAGCATGGTTCATGAGTTCTTTTCTAGTCCATCGTATAAGATTTGGCAAAGCAACCATTTTTCGAAGTTATGGTGTGGACATTTTATCAAAAACTCGTTGAATCTTTAAAAATATTTTCCGAATGGTTCTCCTTTAAATTGATGGAAATTGGCGATTTTGTTTTGGATTTTACTCGTTTTTTCCAAGGGGCGGAATTTTTTTAAGTAAACTTTCCTAAATTCTTCCCAAGTTTTAATCGAGTTAAATGGTAAACTGTACAACCATTTTCAGTGTAATCCGTAAGAGCGAATGGAATTAATCGAAGTTTGATTCCGCCGTTAGAAAGTTGTTTGAGTTTCATAGTTGCGCAAACTTTTTCAAATTTCGTCAAGAAAATGTATGGGTTATCGTGTTCAAAATTGCAAAATTTTGGAAGCGTGGCAATATAGTTTGAGTGAATTTTGAAATGGTTACCCGTAAGGGCAGGTAACGTGATGCAAGATGGAATAGAAGCTCTATCGGGAAAGATTCTATCCATAAGAGATCGATGGGCATTCTTATTTGCCATTTCAAAAGGATCGTTTGATCAGGTTAAACGATTAGTTTTTAAGTCGCGAGTCCAACGATTTATTGTTCTGTCACGAGTCCAAATACTCATGCGCAAGTGAAAGCCAAAAAGAGAAAGAAATTAGAATCGAGTTTAGAGAATGAAACAAGATTTGAAAAATGACGTGAAAAATTGCTTTTGTTTTTAAAAGGAAGAAAAAAATTTACCGGGTGAAATTTATTTTTCAAATGAGAAGTTTGATCTTTTTTTTTTTTGGCTTTTCAAATTTTTGTATGTTTTTGTTTTTTATTTTTTTTAATCATCAAATTTTCAAATATTCACCAAAAGGAATTTTTGTTTTTGTTTGTGTTTTGGAAAATGTAAAATGGGAATTTGATTTTTGTTTTTGAATTTTCAAATTTTTTTGTTTTTGAAAAGATTATGTCTATATATATATATATATATATATATATATATTTGGATTTTTTTTATTTTGATTGAAAAATTTTCAAAGGAAAGGAATTTTTTGGATTTATAAAAAACTAAGTTAAGTAAAATTTACAATTTTTTGGTTTTGGAGTTTGGGATTTTTTTGAAATAAGCATGACTCATGCAACTAAATGAATGCAAATGACTTAATTACAATTTTCTGTCCTTATTAGCTCCTAACTGAAAATTGTATAGTCACACTTTATCTTAAATCAACAAAAATATTTCTTAGCCAGATAACGGGCAGGAGTTATCAGTGCACCACGAATCACCATAGCAATGCAACATAAGGTTTAAGTACTTTCAAAGAAACAACCAACACAATATTTAAGGATCACCGTAAAATTTATAACTGGTTATTGCTCTGCCGTAACCTAGACACAAGAAAATAAAATTGTTCAAGGAAGACAATTGTCAAAACACAATTAAGCCTTAAGTGAGCTCGCGACTCCCTTAAGTCAAATTTCTAACCGTTATTATTAGTCAAAATCCTATGATGAAATGAAACTTAGGTGCCAAGGAAGAGGTGATGAAATCCCGCACTTTATGTGAATTGCGGTTTTACCCTTGGAAGATAAAAATAAAATGGGATGAATAAAAAGCAAAAATTAAATGTGAATCAACAATCCAACTAAAATAAGGTTTGTTTTTGTTTTGAATTTTTGAATTTTTTTTATATATAAATGTAAATGCAAGCAACCTACAATGCACTTAAATAAATCTTGAGATGAAAGCGCGGTACTAGAGAGTGCTGATTATTAGAAATTTATTAATTTTTTTCTAGCGGTAATCTTTTTAAGCAAGGAAAGTAATTCTTTTCCTAGCGATTTTCCGTTTTGGCAACCGTAAATTTCAAACTAGATATATATAAAAAAAAAATTGAAACAATAAGAATGGAACTAAAACAATTTAAAAAAACAGAACAAATTTAGAAAAATATTTTTTGATAAATTTGAGCAAACTCTTTTTTTAATAAGGATGGAATAAAAGTTCAAAACAAAACAAAATAAAACAATAAAAAAAAAAAAATTGTACTCGGCTTAAAAGCCAAACCCGGCTCACTCCACCAAAACAAAAGAACGCTACATAAAGAAAATCAGTGAACTCAGATGTGAAAAAAAATACCAATTCACTAATTCACAACTCAACCAAATACAAATTCGCGAACACACAATTCTTAAATTAAATTCCCGAAAGCAAAATTATGGTGATTTGGGCGAGGTTGTGCGAAGGCGATGTGGTTTCTGTTGTTGATTAGGGCGAAGGAGGTATTTCGATGTTCGGAGTTTGGGGATTCTGGTGCTTGCGACGGTTCATGATTAGGAGTCGCGTTGAGGTTGTGCGAAGGCAAAGGGAGTGTTGGTGATGACGCCATGGAACGGAGGTGAGTTTCTAGGATTCTAGGCAGGTGATGTAGTGAGGTGATCTGGTGTGATGGTGATGGTAGCAGAAGCGATCTGATATGTAGGCAGTGGACTGGGTTGATGATATAATTATTGGAGCAGTGTATATGGAACAAAATGGAAGTTGTGTAGTTTGGGTGATGGTCTGGAGGTTGAGCTTGTTGACGTGGTGTTTATGGGTGAGGTAATGCAGTACAGATTTCACTGTGGATGTAGCAGTGGAGAACTCGAACAAGGCAGTGAATAGAGACGGAGGGTGACTGGGCAGTTGGATGTAGTAATGTAATGGTGGAGTGATGGTTGTGAGTTGTTGAAACAACTTGGTTATGTAGTTGTGTAGTGGTGGTCATGGAGGAACAAGCGGTGATGAGATGTTGCTGTTGTATGAGAATGGAGGTGTAGGCAAAGGGGTGGTGGTTATGGTGATGTGTATGTAGGATGATGGAGATAGCAGAAATGTAGTTTTAATTGGAAGTGGAGACTGATTTACAGCGCAGGGGATTGTTGGTTAGTTAAGTGTTTGTACATGGTGGTGACTGAATGTTGGTTGATGGTCAGTGGAAAAAGGATGAGGCAGTAGGCAGTAGATGTGATATATGGCGACACCGAAGTGGTTTGTCTGAAATAAGTAACTGTTGATTGCACAGTTTTATGGAGGAGCAGAAGTGTGTATTGCTAGCAGTGAAGTGCTGTGATATAGGGAGCTGACAGTGGTTTTGACAGGGTTGTGGTGGTTGACAGTAACTTGCAAAGGGGTGGTATGTCGTATTACAATGGGTTGTGGCCGTAACTTGCAAAGGATATGTTGACAGGCTTACGGTGGTATCAGATGTTGAGAGGGTGGTTAACAGAGAGAGGAGTATGGGGATTGCAGTAGTTTTTTTAATTGGCAGTTTGAGGTGAAGAGTGTAAGTCAGTAATGTATTGGAGACAACTGTAGTGTGGTTGGGTAAGGAAGTGGTTGGACTAACTTCAGGAGGATGGTAGAAGTGAGGGTGGGTGTTTTGTGTTGATGAGTTGCTGTGCAGATACGCACATAAAGTGTGCAAGTGGGAATGTTGACAGTGTATGTTGGTGAAGTCGAAAATGGTAGTTGCATTGGATGTTTAACAAAGGAGGGCTATGTAGGTAGTGGTTGGTGGAATGGTTATGGTTGAAGCCGTGTTCTTTGGAATTGGCACACTGGTGGTTTGTGGAATTGATGTTGGTTGACAGATGAAGTGTGAAGATGACGAGGTTGTTCTTGGCTAGGGGGAGAATTGTGGGGTGATAGTGAAGGATATTTGATGATAGCTATATGGTTGTGGCTGAGGGGGTGATGTTTAAATGGGGTATGTGCTTGTGGCAATGTGATGTATGCAGACAGTGTATGCTATGTGGGATGATGGTATAGCGGTAAATCAGGTAGTGAACGCTGAACAGATAAGATATGTCACAAGGAAGTGGTTACAATGAAGCAACTGGGTTATGACAGTGCTTAGTATGTTGTCAGAGAATTGTCAAAGGCGGATGTGGTTTGGGTATGTATGATGTTTGGTAGAGCAGTAGTGGCTGCAGTGATTGAAGTTGTATCGAGCAGTTGTTGTAGAAGTAGTTGTACACCGGTATGAATGGATGTTGATGAAACAGTTGTTTGAGAAGAGGTCACGGCGGCAGTGATGGACAGTGATGCAACAGTTTGGCAACAGTTGTTTGAAAAGAAAAAAAATGTAAATGTAAAAGATGTAAATGCAAATGTAAATGAAATAAAAAAATTATTTTCTTTTTGAAATGAAATTGTGTGTTTTTTAGATATGCAAATGCAATGCAATAGAAAACTAGAACAACATGCACACAAATAAAATGTCACAAAAATCAATCACAAATTTTGTTCTAGTACAATACACATACACAAATTAAAACACACAAAAATCAAATGAAAATAATTTGAAGAACAGAAAATAAAATTCCCCAGCAACAACGTTAAAACTTGTTCGAGGCTAATTTTCTATCGGTTTAGAAAATATCCAAAAAATTATCACAAGCGTACGACGTACAATGCTAGTACGTGTCAAATACGGGTCGATCCATAGGGAATTATATAGATTTTAAAATTTTCTATTCAATCAAATTAAATCACACTTGAGATTGTTATTAGCTAAAAATGTAAAACAAAAAGCTAAAATAAAAATGATGTAAAATATGATATTAGAAAAACAATTTAGAGGCAAATCCACTATCATATTTTTGTAAATCAACACAAAAAATAATCTACGATCCCTATGTTTGACATCAAGTGGAATTAGTGGTGTGTTTATCATAAATATGATTTATTTATGTTATTTATTAACATAACTTAAACCATCAAACTATAATACAACCACCAAAGCCACTTATCAATTCTTATGAAAATGAAGTCAAAGGAAAAACTATTTTTAGTGTGATCTATTTACTATTGTATTTAGTAACATAGATCATCAAATTTTGTTTCTACCTTAATTTCATAATCAAAAATCAATTAGTAAGTGATGATGCAAATTGTGTTTATGTTTGAATAAAAATAGCCTTTGTAAATACAACATAGGATATCAAATTCACTTTATAAAATTACATCAACATTTACTTCTCATGAAGCATAAAGGAGTAATAAATCATAAGAAATGTTGAATTTACATAATATTTGAGAGCTACATTACCCTTAAATTGAAGAAGTTTAACTACTCATTTGTGTTATCAAATCAACACATGTAAATTTCAACATTTTAAAGTAAACAAAAAAGTAAAAGCTAATGAAGATGGAAGAAATTAGAACCAAACTACTAGTATAAAAATAAACTAAGTGCATAGAAGAGGAAGCTAATCTACTAACATTAGAATGAAGAAAGCATGTAAATAAAATAAACACAAATAAAAGAACATGTAGAAAAAGAAAGAGGCTTAGGAAGCCATTTTTCTCTCATTTGATTTAAAGCTACAACTTGCATTCTAATTTCCTAAGTAATTAAAAGAGAAGAAGATCCATTACATGTACATAAGAGGGCTATTTATACATGCACAAAACCCTAATCCATATTTTAAAGGGTTTCCGAAAATACCCCTTAGGAAGTGTTGCCATCAAGTAATCATTAATATTTAATTAATCAATCATCAAGTATTTATGAAGCTTCCACTAACTTGTACGTTTTCTTCTAATTGTAGATTAAGGTGGAAGAGTAGTTGGGGTCCTCCATGATGCATGAGATTAATTATTCCCATATTCCCATATTCATTGCTTTGTGCATGCATATTTTAAGATAACTTCTTCATAGTTTTCTTCAAAATTTCTGTAATAAAAAAAATGCAAATAAATATTCTCAAAATTAATTCATGCATGAAAATACTATTACCCCCAAATTGATGTATGAATGATGACTTGAAAGCATTTTTGAAATTTGGTTTTAACATGTAAAAATACCAAATTATGACATTTATTTAAATAAAAATAGATTAAATATAGATGTAAATATATGCACATTTACATGCACATCATACCACATTATGGCCAGATTAAGGCGCCTCATGAAGTAAGGACGTAATAAGCCCTTGAACACGCGACTCTATGGCCAGTTCACCTTCATTCTCGCCTATAAGGGCTCGCTGAAGTACCTCTTGGAGGGAGGACAGAGTAAGCTCTTGATCCCGCCACACCATGGTCTGGTCAAGGCACCGGACAAGCCTTTAGTTCCTATATGACATGTTTGGAGCGCCTCCTAGGGGGAGGTCGGTAAGTCCTTGGGTCATGCTTGTAGATAAGCTAATCAAGCGCATCGACACCAACAGAATACGACATCCAAGCCCGAAGGGTGGCACATAAAGCACTAACAATATATGAAGCCTAAAGGATGGCGCATTTCGAAAGAATCAGGTACCTGGAACCAGAAAATAACACAAAGTAAAAGATTCGAACAATCAATGTCCAAAGGATTGTGCAGAACAGAAGGCTCGAGAATTTCTGAACTTTTCTTATTCAAATATAGATTTCTAAATTTACCTTCTCACTACCAGGAACATATTTATGGTCTTCTACTAGTTCCAGATGATAATCCCCAGATTACTTTCATTATTAGACATTAAATTATGGCTTTCGGATATTACCAGAAGATGATTTGTGGACTTCATTTATTAATATCGAATCTGGTTTTCGGGTCTTTTTTAATTTCCGGACTTCACTCATCAATACCTGAAACTTGGTTTTGAGTCTTCAGTCATTGATTTCATGACCTCTATTATGGATTTATGGTCTTCTACTAGTTCTCAAACAGTAATTTCTGGTCTCTCTTAGTAATACCCGAATCTACGTCTTAGATCTTCTACTATAAATTTCTGGACTACACTTATCAATACCGAATTTGGGTTTCAGGTCTTCTATTATTTCTAGATAAGGGTTTCTGGACTTCTATTATTTGTCGCCAAATAAGGATTGCTGGTCTTCTATGAATTATTTCCAAATGATGGTTTCTGGGCTTTTATTACTACAAAACGATTGTTTTAGGTCTTCTACAAGTTATTTCCAAAAGTAGATTTCTAAATTTCTATTACTAATGACAGATTTGGATTTCTGACCCTCTATTATTAATTCCATAATTAGATTTCTGGTCTTCTATTAACATAATCAAAGACAAATTTCTAATCTTCTCTAATCTACCAAAGTTGGATATTGGGACTTCTATTATTATCGGCATGAATTTCCAGTCTTTAATCATTCCCAACTGTGGATTTCTCATCAACTATTATTTTTCAGACGATGATCTATTAATTTCCATTATTCCCAGATTTAGATTTCTGGGATTCTATTATCAGGAATTCTAATACTATCTCCTGTAATATGGACAAACTACTGATCAATTTCTTACACAAATTTCAAACTAATAATAAGAAATGTTGTCTACTTTGTACTTTGCAAGAAAGTAAGATTAACAAGGAAGACCATTAAGGATGAAACAATGCAATAGTGAATTTTTGGACTTTTGTCCTAAAGAACAAAAGCTTCTTTCATACAAAGGGGATAAATGTTAACCATAAAGTTCACTCAAGAATGTAGGTGTGAAAGAAGGCTTTCGAAGGCATCAAAAGAAGGGTTCCGTAGGTGTGAAAAGAAGGCTTGCAAAAGCATTATAGAGGCTTCATAAAAGTAGGGAAAAGGATGCCACCATTGTTCAGAAAGGGGGTTTCAAAGGCGTTGAAGTAGCTTCCGAAGAAATTGAATTAGTGCTGTAAGCTTTGGATGCTTCCATAGAAGATGAAAATTAGGAACTCTTCTAATATTATGCCTTCCACATAAATCAAATCTTTTGAAATAATTGGTTCCTCCACTATCTACCTTCCATGGAGCAAGACTCTACCTACACTTCCTATTCGAAAGCATGTCTTTATAAAGACTAGCTTTTAGAATCCGTTAAATCCTTTCGCAAGAATTAGAAAGGCTTTGTATATGTAAATATTGCTTTTGCAAGCATCAAAAGATGGCTTCTGCGTTAATGAAGGTGGTTACCTTCGAAAGCTACTGTCTGCAGCCATCATTAGTCTATCAATAAGGTTCTTCCATTATAAGTGACCATGTGTAATAATCTTTCTGTCACCGCTGGATCCTTTCAAACCCATCCAATTGCCCATCCGCATTTGTACAAATAACAACTTACCATATTAGCACCAAATCTCAACAGCAATGAAGAGGTCCAGGAAGCCTTGAACTATGTTACAACCCTTTCGAAACTAAGAAAATACCCTTTGGATAGTGACGATAGCCTCCAAAGATGCATATAAGTGGTGTGAAAAACGATTTGATGCCCAAGGGAGGAAAGATGATTCAAGTGTTACAAAAGCTTAAACAAAGAAAGCAGAAGCACCTGAACGTCAATGATAGTAAAAGCTCAATGAATAGATCTTTTGGTATCTTCCGAAGGATGGATGCGGAAGGGTCTAACCCGCATCTATAAATGCAACCCTTGGTGTCCATGTTCTGGATCGATTTCTGATTCCTGCATTTCTTTGTCAAATCGAATTCTTGTAACCTAAATCAAGTTGTGGAAAATTCTATTACTTGTAATCCATTTGTGAGAAACAAAAAAAAGGATGCACGGACTTGATATTGATTTCGAATATGATAATGATCATCTTGACCATTAGCTTGTCTAATGACCAATTGGACTTGATACACACATATCTTCTTGACCTTTATTAGCATATTCTATGCTATAGAACCTATTCGGATAACTTGACTTTGAAGCATATTATCATTGCATCCAAATCCCTTGTAGCACTAAAGTAATGTGATGATGATAATGCAACATTATCGAGTCCATTGGGCTTATGACATTTATCCAAAACAAGGCTCTATAGCACATTGAATCCTATCTTTACTCAAATATATACACATCGAGTTTTGAATACCTCCAAAAGGCATTGGACTTTCGAAAGAGTGCTTCTCATATATATTAAATCAACACCTTTGAAAGGATGCTTTTGAAAGGCATTTGTATGATTTCAAAAAGAACTAGCCTTTTGAAGGAGATCCATTCATAGCAACTGTATCGACACCCTCAGAAGGGTGCTTTTGAATGAATTCTCTCATTTAGAACTCATTTTGATCACTTCGAAAGGGTTTTGTACATAAGATGGTAATATCAAATCACAATTTTGTCAATACAAGCTGTTTCGATGTCTTTCAAAGGGTTCTTCGTTCGATTATCCCCAATTTAATGCATAATTGTGTGTTGACGATTTATACCGTTAACAAATCTTTCCTTAAATAAAATTTTAAATTATGTAATCACTTTTAAATAATGATATTTGATTATAATTAAATTTAATTAAATAATTAATTTAATTAATGATGTTTTAAAGGTGTTTTACCCTTTTTAACTAAAGGTTATTAAAGTTAGTTAATTGACTTAGTTCACAAAGTTTTAAAAATCAATTAATCAATGTAAAAAGGATTTTTAAAGTTGTCATATCCTTTTCAATGATATTTCATAGCAAGAAACTCTTGTAACAGAGTGTTTTAAAGCTAATACTTGTAATGTGAGGCTAAGCATGAATTCTGTTTCAAAAACAAACTTTGGATTGGATTAAGGAACTTAATTAAGTTTCGTAAAGTGATTCACTTATATGGAAACGATTTTTTGTATAGTTAGCACTAAACATCGAAGAAGTGGTATTGTCCCTATTTTGAAGGTTAAGAATAATTGAGAATAATGACTTTGAGTTAACACTACTTGACTTCTTCGGTATTATTGTTAACCAAGAAATAATATAAGTTTGAATTCAATGAGTGGTGGTAAGTATATAAGACATAATTTCCATATGTTATCGTTTTATATCCTCGATAATTGGTTTCTCAATTATCGGTTACTTCAGCTTCTTTATTACCATCATTCTAAAATAATGCATTGCTTCATTGAGCTTTGATATCCTTTGTCGGAAATGACTACAACCAAAGCGCGAGAGGGGGCAAAGCTATGTGGGGTTTATCCCGTTGGGATATTTTCACATCTCATCTTGATTGGATTGATTGTGCACTTAGATGTGAAATATTCGGATTCTTGGTAAGGTTTAGCGGGGTCCGTCATGCAGGATTCCCAAAAGTGTCATAGAGTAAATGAGCTTCTCAGAAGTATATTAGAGTTATACTTCAAGGTGGGTGCACTATCCCTAGTCATTTTTTGAAGATTTTCCTCTTTTGATTTAATTCGAAACTTAATTTTTTTTTCATTATTTACATCGAGAAGACTCAACCACACTTCATGGAGCATAATTATTTGTCCATTCTTTACGTTTCGATGTTGATTTATGTGAGAGTAAACCCATTACGTGATCAAAGATGTGGTCTCATATGTTTGTGTTGAATTACACTCCTATTATCTTAAGTTTTACTCATATCGGACATATCGTCTGACCCAAGTTATTTGTTTTCCGTAAACTCTCGGGTGCTCATATTATTTAAGTAGTCCGAGAGTAGCAAGTCTTTTGTGCTCTTTGAAGCCGGCATCCAAGCGGGAGGACTTAATCTACTTAGCTATCTACTCCACTAGTATGTGTAAGTATATTTTGTTTTAGTATATGTAAAGGTAGTGTTAAGAAGAAATCTTATCAACATCCTCAATGTTATTCATGAGATAATTTAATTCGACTAAGACCAAGTTGTTGATAGGATTCTCTCCTTCACAAGCATGCCTTTCGACTAGAGTGATATAGTCAAAAGGATTTGAGATGATAGCTCAAACTTTCGTCCATGTTGACTTGATCGAAATGAATATTAAGGCTATCTTAACCCTTCAACCAAGTTGGAATAGTCAGAAAGTGTTGTGGTGTTAGCTTTGCGATGTAACTTTTGAGATCCTCATTTTATTACCTCAATCTCCTAGTGAGTCGAAACCAGCCAAGCATCTTTGTTCTCCACCCCTTTCGATAATGTCGAAAGGCAATATTCAAGACCATACAATTATGTTGAAGGGGGATGCTTAATTCATTAATATATCTTAGTTGCTTTTGACCCCTTGGTCTAATTATTCTCACTATGGAACCCCATCGAAAGATTCACTGATGTCCTAAAGGGTTATGCCAATCGAATAAGTTCCGCTATATATGACTATTAGCCAAATTTAAACTAGGATTCCTTTCGGGAATGCTCATTTCGATCAAATCGAGTAGGGTGTTCCCTTTAGAAGTAGTCGTTATTATTGTCTACAATCCACTTTGTTTTCCTTGTATAAGATCAATCTAGGTATTTCCAAGACTCATGCATTCAACGTGGTCGACACCCCATCATCATTCGGTTTTTAGTGTTAAGTACAGGTTCCGATGATGATGTTTTTCAATTGGAAATGCCCAGGTCTTATACGTAACTTAGACCAAAAAGAGATCATAAGAATAGGTTAGAATCATGTGCAATTGATCAATAGTCTAGCTAATATCTATATGATCTTCCTTTTCACCAATATTCTTAATGAACAAGCCATCTTCCTTTTTTTTATTCATAATCCAAAATGAGTTAAAAGATATTGAGCTTTTTTCCTTTGAAAGTAGAGTAAAGAAAGTGAATTCGGGATTCTAGAATTTGGTCCCCAAAACTGGATCCCTTGGGTCTTATTTATTGATGCATTCGGCCCTCTTCCATGCCCTTGCTTTCGAGAGGGTCTAAAAGACCCCTTTTTATATGTTGTTTTATGCCTTGCAACATGGTCTAAGGTCATGGCTCCTTTCAATGTTGTCGAAAGGTGTCCTCTGTTCTTCTTGTCTTACTCTAGCATTTCCTTTATCCTTTCTAGTTCTTTCAACTCAGTCGAAAAGTCCTTTATCATCCTTTCTCCTTTATTGATTTTAGAATACTGCTTCCTTCACATCACTCTACGACACTGTCGGATGGTGTCCTGAATTCCTCTTCATCTTCTTGTTGTTAGTGGAAATAAATTTGGGGTTTCCGACACTGTCGATAGGTCGATTATATTAGTTTCAAAGGCATTCAATTGCCAGTGGTTTTGATGGTGTTGAGTAGCCCCTGAATGCATGCCTGTGATTGATACAGAACCTTCTCTTAATATTATGGACCTCGACCAGTTTCAAAGGCTTTTTTATGTTATTGTATAGGCTATGACTGGGACAAAAACTTTGACTCGATAGGTTTGGCATGTAGTTGGGAGAGCACCATTGGTTACCTTCGAAAGGGGTTCGAATTCGTCCTTGTTTATTTATTTGTATCGAAAAGTTGGTAGTGGCAGAAAAGTATATCTGTTTCCATCTGGATCGAAGAACTTTGTACTGTACAAGTAGTTAGTGCTTTCAGCTCCCTCGATAGCTACTTAATGCCTTCGAAACACCCTTTTTATGTCTTTTATGATGCCTAGGCCTGTTTCCTCATCGAAACTTCAATCTTATTAACCTTCTTTCATACTTCTAATCTCGAGTAGTTTTATGGCTAACGTTTTGCCCCTCATATGAATGAAGCTTTTTTTCTTTAGGACAAGATTTGATAACTTTATTTTCTAAAAAAATTCAGTGTTAGTGATACTCGCCGCTGTTAACCTATTATCATACTTAAATGCACATTCATATTAATGCCTTCCTTCACACGTTGGTGTGCATCGTTTGGAGTTAATAAACACTGACTTTAATATTGGTATTAAGAAGACTAGCTGAAATGTTCCTTTGACCGTAGTAGACTCAATTTCTATCACATCGTACTCCCGGTTTAGGATTTGATAAAGATTAAGAAACGATAAAATTTAACCCAGATTAAGGTATTAGCTTGTGAAATTTGGGAAGTTGATAGCATGGCATCCAGAATTCAGTTAACAATATCCCAAAATTGGTTCTGTACATGGCATCTCTAAATCCAAATTCAGGTTTTACGGTCAACTAAATAGGAATTAGTAACTGTTTTTCTCATATTAAGCTTTGAGCCCAGATCATGGCATATTTTAGAAAATCCTCTTCGCAAAAAGAATCTTCAACCTAAATCGAGGCACATATTGCGTAAATAGATAGTTGTTAAAAACAGAAATCCTTTGCCCGTATTGGGGCATATGTTGAACAACCAGAAATCCATGGAAATTATCTTTATAATAAAAGCCACGAACCCAAATTAGGGCATTAAGGATAAATCATATCATAATCTCGAAACCCATGTTCAAGTATAAAGAATTACAGTGATCGACAATGTACCCATACCTAGACTCGAGTTTAATAGAGATGGCGATTGATAAAGTCCTACAGATTTAAGTATTTGAAAATGAAGTCCTGAAATGAATGTCTCGAAACCCAGATTTGGGCGTTAAATGATTAAATTCTTAATTGAGAATCTCGAAGCCTACATTCGGTCATTAACATACGATGTTAAGAAAGTCCCGAAACCTGGATTCGGGTAAAAATAAATGGAGTTCTGTTTCACTCCTTTGCTCTTGTCTTTTTCGGTATATATGAACCCTTTAGGTTTTGCGTATAAATAATTTTACTAGCTGTCTCTTGAGCTAAGATGTTTTGGTCCATGATTAGATAGTTGCTTTTTTTAGGCGTGGAAACTTCAGTCTTTCGCTTGATGAGCCTCCCCTGGGCCTTGGTCATCCTAGTCCATAATTTGATGAGCCTTTATTTGGGCAAGGACATCTTAGTCCACTGTTGATTGTGCCACTTCTTTGGCATGGACATCTTAGTCCATTTTCGATTGGGCCTTCTCCTGGGCTTGGACATCTTAATCCATTGTTGATTGTACCTCTTCTTAGGCTTGGACATCTTAGTCCATTATTTTCTGGTGCTCTCGGTTAGCTCATCTTAGAGGCTAGAACGATGGACTTACGCATCCTCCCTGCAGGAGTCACCCTCCCCGGGACCATTTGCGGCGTGGACTGGGGCTTCTTCGTTGATTTAACCTGGCCATTTTATGGCGTGGGTAAAGGCTTACTCAGTCCTCCCTCCAAAAGGTGCCTTACCCTTGCCATAGCGTGGCGCGAATAAGGGCATGCTCGGTGCTTTAACCTAGCCATCTTATAGTGCAAATAAAGGCTCACTCCATCCTCCCTTCAAGAGTTTCATTACCTGACCAGAGGCGCAATCAAGGGATTATCCATTGCTTTAACCTAGCCATGTCATGGCACGGTTAAATGCTTACCCAGCCTCCCTCCAGGAGGTGCTCCTCCCTGTCCATCTTGGCACGAACAGAGGCTTTTCTACCATCTTAGGTAGGCTACCATCTTAGGTAGTATCCAAACATAAGGAGCGTTCCACTCCCAACCATGTAGACTTTCTCAAAAAAGCTCTTTATTAATTCATCTTTGGAAAGTATGGCCTTAAATGCTCAACATTCCATGTTCTAAGCACCATACTGCTGTCTTGGTGGCATAATTTGTTGGCTCCCACGTAGATTACTTTACATATGATTAATGGCCCCTCCCAATTTGGTCCCAGGGTCCATCTGCAGGTTTCCTATTATTAGCCATTACTCTGTAGTGTACCAAATCCCCCTCTCTAAATGATCGATCTCTTACTCTTGAATTGTAATATTTTTCGATTCTTCTCTGAAATTCAATGATTCTTACCGTTGCTTAATTTCATAGTTCTTGTATCTAATCTAGTGATTCTATTTTCAACTCTTGGTTCTTATCAAATGCGTAGGAAATTAGATGGTGTGAGGGTATCTCAATCTTTATTGGTAGCATTGCCTTACACTCATATATTAAAGAGTATGGTGTATGTCTCGTTGCTGTCTTAGCAGATGTTTGTAGGCCGATTGTACTAGTAGTAGCTCCTCTACCCAATTTCCTTTTGCCTTATTTAGTCGTTTCTTCAAAATTATTTTACTGGTTTTGTTTTGCATCCTCAACTGCTTCATTAGCTTTTGGATGTGCGATTGATAAAAATATTTTAGTAATCCTGTTCTCATGGTGGAAGTGGGAGAATTCTTCACTCTCAAATTGAGTTCCACTGTCAGAAATTATTTTCTGGGGAATTCTTAACCTGGTTATTATGTTCTTGACAACGAATCTCAATACTTTCCCAAAGTTATTTTTGGAAGTGGCTTTGCTTCAACCTATTTGGTAAAATAGTCAATGGCTACCACGACAAACTTCGCCCCTCCCTTTGAAATTGGCAATGGACCAATTAAATCTATTCCACGTACATCGAAGGGACATAGACTTGTAATTGGACTTGTTGACTTGGGGGCAATTTGGGTATCTTTGAATACTTACGGTACTTTTCACACATTTTCACATAGTCTATGGCTTGGCTCACCATATGAGTCCAGTAAATCCTTGCGTCATTATTTTCTTAGCCAGCTTTATCCCATTTGAATGGTCTTCACAAAACCCTTCGTGTGCTTTAGTCATTTGTTTCGTCCCATCATTTATTCTAACATATCTAGATATGGAAGAGCATATCCCTTTTTATAGAGGATTTTGTCCATCATAACGAAGGTTGGAGCTAATCTCTTGATTTTTCTTGCTTCGACTTTATCAAATGGTAGTATCCCTTTAGCTAAATACTCAAAAATGGGAGACATCCATGCATCATCATATGTGCTACTTAACCCTGGTTGATCCATCCTTTCCTTTGTTAATTCTTCTCCACTTCCATTTTCCTTTTCCCCTTGAGACTTGGCTTGAGGTCTTATCATAACTATCAATCCTTCCCCTGTTCGGATGTTTCCTTTTCAATACTTCTCTTTACCTGATATCCGATGGGGACGATTCATGTCTCCACGGCTCACATTGAGCCGGCTAATTATGCTGAAGAGTCTGCCTGCTCATTTTCTGCTCTTGGAACCTGGTTTATGAGAAAATCCTCAAGCAAAGCGAGAATTCATAATATCTTCTTCACATATAATGATAGCATAAGGTCATTTGTTTGGTATATCTACTTTACTTGATTTTCCAACAGTTGAGAGTCGCTAAAAATTTGTATTTATGGCATTTTCAGTTCTAGTGCCAAAGTTAATCCTGCTACTATTAATTCATATCTACCAAATTATTGGTTGTAATAAATCCCAATTTCATGGCATAATGCAAACGATGTCCGTTTGGGATTATGATTATATATCCTTCCCCAGCCCCTTGTTTATTTGACGCCCCATCTACGAATAATTGCCATATAGGCTTCTGATCCTTCTCCTTTTCTGATCGTTCCTCTATAAGATGGTGCATTCATTAACAAAGTGTGCCTGTTCCTGCCCTTTGATTACAACCCATGGCTTAATTTCTATTTCGTATTGACTAAGCTCAATCCCCAATTTCACCATTCCTCCCAAAATTTCAGGCTTACTAAAAACTTTCTTAAGTGGAAACTTGGTCAATCATCTAATCGAGTGTGCCTAAAAGTATGCTCCGAGCTTTCAAGCTATGAGAATTAAGCAATAGGCTAATTTTTGTACAACTAGGTATCGAACCTTTGCATCCTTTAATCGCCTGCTTACATAATATATTGGAAGCTGAGCCCCATTTAACTCTCCAATGAGTACTAAGCTGACTGCATGCTCTGGTATTTCCATAGATATAATATTTCCCTACCCTCGGGACTTGAGAGTATCGTTAGTTTCTCTAAATGGCTTTTTAATTCCAAGAAATCTTTCCTGCAATCCTCTCCCCATTCAAAGTTCTTCTTTTTCTTAATCACATAGAAAAAATGTATATACTTATTGGTAGCTTTCAAGATCAACCTGCTTAGGGCAGCTACCCTTCCACTTAAGCTCATCACTTCCTTGCTAGTTTTAGGTTCGACCATGTCCTTTATAGCTTGCATTTGGTCAGGACTTACCTCGATTCCTTAAGCACTTACTAGGTAGCCTAAGAACTTTCCACGGTGGACCCAAAAAGAGCATTTGTGCAGGTGCAACTTCGTTTGATACTTCTGCAATATCCTGAACATTTTCTCAAGATCCTTAAAATGGTTCTCAGGCTCGCTAGACTTTACCAACATATCATCAACATAAATTTCCATGTTTCTGCCAAATTGCTCCTTGAACATTCGATTAACTAATCTTTGATAAGTAGCCCCAACATTCTTTAGCCAAAATGGCATTGCCCTATAGCAATAAATTCCCTATTCAGTTATGAAGCTGGTATGGTCCTCATCTAGCTTGAACATCGGTATCTGATTGTACCTTAAATAAACATCCATGAGAGAAAACAATTCATGTCCACTTATTGCATCCCCTAAATAATCTATCCGTGGTAGTGGGAAGCAAGCCTTTGGGCATGCTTTTTTTAGATTTGTGAAATCTATGCACATCCTCCATTACCTATTTTAATTCTTTACCTAAAATTTGTTGGCTAACCATTTGGGATAATATGTCTCATGGATTAATCAATTCTTAAGGAGCCTATCAACTTCTTAGTTTAGAGCATCTGTCCAAACTGTAACGACTCATAGTTTGACAATTTTAAAATATACTATTTAAAGCGCATTTATATATAAAATATAAAAAGTTTTATGATTTAAATAACATTAGATAAGATTTGGAAATAGAAGTATACATAAAAATAGTAACATTTTCTTATATCGTCAAAAGTGACAAAATGTTAATTTAAGAAAAGTAAGTTCCAATGGTTAAATAAATTATTTTAATTGACTTATAAGTGTTTATATTTTTAAATAACATTATACAAATTTATTTTTAAATTTGGTTTACATAAATAAATAGTTTAATGAAACATCAAAACATGACCGTAAAATATTTGTCAAAAATTAACATTTTGTCGACTTAAAGTTGTCGCAAAATTATTGCACCTTTATGTACACAATTTAATAAATATGTTAACATATAAAGGTAGTAAATAATTAACTAAACAAGGTTACTTTTGATAATCACCCTTAGAAAATTCTAGAAAGTAATTAGCAAGACATATTTTGCTAATTACTTTCTAGAATTTTCTAAGTGTGATTATTAGAAGTAACCTTGTTTAGTTAATTATTAACTACCTTTATATGTTAAATTAAATTGTGTACATAAAGGTGCAAAAATATTGCGACAACTTTAATTCGACAAAATGTTGGTTTTTGGCAAAATGTTTTACGGTCATATTTTGACGTTTTAGTTAAACTGTTCATTTACATAAACCAAATTTAGAAATAAATTTGTATAATGTTATTTGAAAATATAAGCACCCATAACCAATTAATATAATTTATTTAACCATTGAAACTTACTTTTTTGAAATTAGCATTTTGTCACTCTTGTCGATATAAGAAAATGTTACTATTTTTAGGTATATTTCTATTTCCAATCCTATCCAATATTATATAAACCATAAATTTTTTATATTTTATATTTAAATTCACTTCAAATAGTATATTTTAAAGTGGTCAAATTCTGGGTCATTACACGAACTCTATCTAATGTCTCTTTTTCTGCCTTATGGGGGTTGCTCCTAGATTGATGTTAAGGGCATGTCACATGACAGTCGTATCGATTTTTACCATAACGAAATGTGACCAGGCAAAGACATCCTTGTTAACTTTGAGTAACTATATCGAGTTTTTCTTTAAATCGCTATCGATCTTTTCCCACTTTGACTATTTTAGAAGAATCGTCTAAATCTATATGGGCTTCCTCAACATCCTCTAAGGGCTTTATCCTCTCTGTTTCACCTCGACAATCAAACTCTATAACTATAGGAACCTCCTTTGTTGAGTTAGAGTCAACTCTCTTTCTCTTTCTTCTGGCAGGGATGTACATTTGATACATACATTTGTTAGATTTTTTAATATTAATCTTTGCTTCGAATGTTGGATGTGAAAAACTATCATTCGAAGGCTGTAAAATAGTAGAAGAATCAAGTAAGAAGAATATTCCTATCTCTATTAGTCCAGTGTAGGAAAGTACATTTCTTAGGAGCTAAACTGTTCCCCCCGTACAGTTCCACGGTCGTATTTTGTTAGAAATTTTACCATGTGGTACGTTGGGGAGACAAAAGCATTGATCTTATCCCGAGCTAGACTGTCGAAGAAGGTGTTGTAGTAGGAAGGTTGGTCGATTATCACAAAAATAGTTTCAACTGTTTAGCAAGTTGGCGGTACTCCCATTTGTACAAATAGCCTTATCTGCCCATTTGGAGTTAACCATTGTTGTAGAACCCAAATATCGGCTCTGTGCTCGGCTCTAGTTTATGCTCAGGGATGTTCATCTGATCAAAGGCATGTTTGGAGATTACATTGACAGCACTGCCTGTGTCGACCAGAACCTTGGAGACAATAGATAGCCCAATTTGTGTAGTAATCATAAGGGGTACATTATGAGCATGATGGACTCCTTTGCGTAGCTCTTGCAGATTAACCACCAGATCAGGTATTTGGATTATAAGATGTGGGCTCTTCGTTGGGGGCACTCCTTGAACATAATAAATCCCTGCCTTGGCCTCCTTGATATATCCGCTTTGAGCCACTTTACTACTTCTTGCTGGATGCGGCCCGCCATGGATCACATCTATCCTGTTGATAGGCGGTCATATGCTTAAGGGGTCTTCATGTTCTAACACATTTTCAACATTCCCTGCACGTCTCTGTGGAGCACTTCCTATTCGCTTGGGTTTGTGATGGTCTTGAATAGATTCTTTAGATGGCCTTCCCGGATCAACCTTTAGATTATTCCATCCAGAACTCTACACTCATCGGTTTTTTTGACATTAGCTTTATGCTAAGCGCAGTAGCCCCCTTTGTTTTTGCTCTGGATTATTCTTGGCTTTGAAGTAGATCGGAAAGTTGACCTTTCCTTTTCTATGGAATATATATATGACAATGATTTGTTTAAAAAGCGACCATGTTAGCAAGTGGTTCTTCCCACCCGACCCTTTTGTGGCTATGGTCCAAGCCAAATCTTCCTACTTCCTTCCTGGGAATTATTTCCCTCTTGGCATATTAAATATCATCCATCCGTATGAACTTATCAGCTTGAGAGTGAAAGTCTTCTAAATCATTGCAGCCATTGACAAAGAGATGCTTCTAGAAAGGAGTATTCTCAATTAAGCTAAATTGGACGGCTATAAACTTATCATGATCATTCATATCATTGACCTTCAAGGCTTTAACGTTGAACCTTCTCAAATAGTCCCCCAAGGACTCTCCCTGCCTTTGCTTTATGTTTGCCGAGACCGTATAATTCAAAGTACGATCCTTGCAAATGATGAATTGGGTTGTGAACTCGTATGAAAATTGCTTCCAGAAGTAGATTGTCTATCCCTGTATTTCCTATACCATTTGACTACTGCTCCTTGGGGGGTAACAGGGAATATTCGACATCCGACTGCTCTAGAAGCATTATACAAATCCATTTGGCTGTCAAAAGCCATAAGATGATCATCTAGGTCCGTAACCCCATGATATTTCATGAACAAGATTTTGAATTATGGAGATATTAGTATAGCCATAATGTCGTCGGTTAATGGTGGCACCCTCTCATTATCATTGATGTTCTCGTCCACCGTAACAACCTGAATTCCAGTGGTCTAGATTTTTTGCAAAAATGCTAAATACCAAGCCCACTGAAGCCCGAGTTGGGTATCTGGTATCCTGTAAATAGGCAAAAAAAAAATATTAGAGCTCAATAATTTATCTCACAACGGGATTGGCTAAAATATAATAGTACATAAATACTCACCCAAATCATAACACTTTCTAAGCAACTGTCATAAAGCTGAGAAGTCTCTACCAACTACCTTACCTTTAGGATCTTATGAGGAGGGGGTTAGAAAAAAGTTCTAGTAAATGAATAATTATATACTTCTAGGCTTAATTCTACATATACTGTTTTATTTCCATTTATTCTTATATTACGTTCATTAGGTTACAATACTCTTGCATCTGTTCATGAACTGTGCCCATCTACTCCATAGTATATTAAAACCTAATAACTAATACATATATGTTGCAATATGCCTAATAGCCATATTGGTCCTAGGTACCACCCGTGGTACCTTCCATATCCTCTTCGAAAAGGGTTCCATCGTCTTGCTTCGAGAGCGTTCCGTAACTACATCTATAATGACTGCCTCGTAAGGCCAATAATATAGGTGCTCCATCATCTTGCTCCGTAGTTATGTTTGTAAAGGATGGCTCTGTAAGGCCTACAATACAGATACTTCATCATCTTTCTCCATGAGCGTTACGTAGCTACATCTGTAAAGGACTGCTTCATAAGGTCTACAACATAGATGTTACACTACTTACTATGAAATTGTAAATCGCATATGCACTAGTCTATGTCGGTGCACGGACATCCACAATGTACCACCCAGTGCGTGCATTGAGGACTATGTAATCGGCCTGTCTACTATCTGAATCCCGCCAACAAGGTCTACCTTGTATGGAATTCAATTGGGGATTTTCTATATCAGTAAAGGACAGCTTCCTTAGGCCTACAATATAGATATTCTAATTGGTCTGTCTCTTTTTCATCGTGGCTTTGGCCCCAAACAACCACTCCTCAACTAACCGAAAGGCTTCTAAAGAGTTAAGTGGTCATAACCTACTAAAAACAATCTAACATCCTAATGGCAGTCCCCCTCATCCAATATCTCGATAGTGAAAGAATCATCGGCCTGTTGGTTTAACTCTTGTCTTTCCCGAAATCGCTCTTGGTCTTGATGGTGGCCGATATTCACATGTGACTATCCTTAAACTTACTTGCAAGTACTGGACATACGAATGCCCTACTCCGAGCATCATGCCCTTCTGATTGCCTACAAGGGTCTGCTTCGTCAGGCCTACAATGCAAATGCAGTCAAGGCATACTCTCTTGATGTAAGACCTATAGACCTGCCTCCAGGGTGCATATTCGTTAGGCCTGCCTAGAGGGACATCATAGGTTACCCACACATCCCGCTAAAGTCTCGTACTTCCTTGAAGTCGAAATATACAAAGTTAGATGTGCTTCTCCATTTCTAAAATCCGTAATGAACTATTTCGTTATACGCTTCATCCTTTGGGCTGCTCCAAACGCATCTCAATTCTTTTATTAGACCTAAAGTCTAATCTTTTAATTTGCATTTAGTTTACTTTCTTATTCCATTGCCTACTTATTTACCTAATTAGCGTATTCTTGCCCTTGTCTTACCTCTATCTACTGTGAGGTTTCCATTTATTTAATAGGGAATGCTGTTGGTATGAGCACATTCACTATCTTGCTTATTTAACTTAATATAAATGTTAAGTTTATTAAAATAAGCCTCTTTTATCATTCCTCTTTATTTTATTATACACTTAATATAAATCAATTAAAAAGCTTCTACCATTATTATTGCTCATCAATTTAACAAGTTTTTCCATTCTTATTACTTAATTATAACATATGTTATAATTCTACCTGCAATTGTCATTTTCTCTTCTTTTATACTCCGTACATAATTCTAGCATTTCTTTTCTGCTCTTATCTGCCTTTTTTTATTATGAAGTCAAATATTCTTTTATTCTCTTATATTATATAATTCACTTATCATAATAACTATCTTCTTAAATAGTCTGCGCAACGAATATAGACCTAGGTTCATTACCGTTTACAGCTTCAAGTTCTTGTCCAATAATTTACTTGATTCATGTCATACTTTACTTTATTATCTTCTATTCTAGGAAGTAATTCCATTTTATTTGGTTGGTTATGAAACAATATTTAAAATTCCATTTTCATATTTTAATATTAAATAATACTATAAACAATAATCCGTAACCAGATATTTCTTTTACTATTTTGTAATAGTGTAAAATACAGTGGTTTCTCTATTTCACACTAATTCTCTTTTTCTTTCTTTTATTCTACCAATTATGTTCATTATTGTCCTTTAAATATTAAATTATAGAAATTTATCCTATTTTTCAAACCAACCAATTAACCTTTTAGTCACTCCCAAATCCAGTTATTAGATTAATTAACTTTTCTTATTTTAACGTAATTTATTACAGTAATTCTATTCCTCAAACTTTTATTACTTTGCATCTTACTTCCTTCATTTCAAATGAATTATTTAATCCATATTCATGTTTAACCTATTCTAATCCATACTGTAACGTCCTGCCTTTTTGTACACTTTTAATCGACGATAAACCACACACGTCAGACTCAAACCATACAGAAGGGTGGACTTTTATTGGGGTGAATAAGAAAAAGCAGAGAAAGAAAAAAACAAAACAGAATCTTGCAGTGGAACGATAAAATATAATAATCAAATAACAGTTCATGAAGCCGTTTTATAAAAATTTGATTATACTTGTACAACACATATTAGAGTTACACATACCAGAGAATAATAAATAATGCAGCGAAACAGTATGAATGTAGTGGAATGATATATTAAATAATAGTAACACAATCTTCTTCTTCGGCCTCCAGAAATAAAGTCTTCGAATCCTGAAATGCCCAGACAGAACCGAGCGAATTTAAAAGACAAAACACTCGACTCAGAACTAAAAGATCTTATGTAAGTTAAATCAACAGTAAATAATATGAGTGGAACGACGTCAGAGATGTTTACGGGATTTGACATCCCCTATCCAGTGTCAACATGAGTGTAGTAACTTAAGAGATGTTCGGGATTCACATCTCCCAAGGATCCGTTAAACTATTTACTATGTAGTAATACTTCGCTATTATAATAATGTCTATAGTAAAATAAACTTTCTTTTAAATAGCATTAAGGCTTTTCATTTTCCACCTTAACACGTAACAGTCCCAGTAGTCCATCCAGTATCAGTGCATCTCCAGATTGGGAGACTACCCCAAATATTCCACGGGCTATGGGAGAAAATCAAACTCGTATAAGGCGCGATAGGGTAGGTGACACGGCACACAAGGCAATGCCAGTGTAGATATACCAATTATGCATACGGGCTAGTGGTAACGCATAACAACTACTACCGCCCACCTCGAGCCACAGCCCCAAATCAAAAATCAAAAGTGACGACCAAATAAACCTCAAAGTCAAAATATAATATCGAAGGAGTGTGTCCGATAAGAGGGGCTACCTCCTTGGTCCAAGATCGCTCCTGTTTTAGCCACCTTATGCCAACTCACGGGAGCCGGGTCCATGTTCATACCGCAAAGGACGTCGCCATCATCCTACTTCATTATGGAATCTCCACCGCGTACACGGTTGTTAAAGTGGTTTTCGAAGTTGGCAGAGATTATGATAACTTCCGATCCCGGTCTCTTTAACAACCAAACGTTATTACAACACCACGGTCATTTTCAAAATAGTTTATACTTTAGACCAGAATATAATATTCATTTCAAAACCATATAATATGACATCATTTCCATTTCAAAACACCAAACCAATATGATATCATTTTTATAAAAACCCAAATCAATATAATATCATTTTTATTTCAAATATATCCTTTCCAAAATCATAGCACTTTCAAAGTTATAACACTTCGAAATCAAAATAAATAAAGTATAACACTTTCAAATCATAATACTTTGAAATTCATAACTTTGAAACATAACTACAGCACTTAAATGAATTAATTATTAAATTACTTTGTATAATAAAATAGCTTCTTCAATTTCACAAATCAATTCCAAATACAGATTTGAGCCCCCGAATAAATCTTCATATATTTCAAAGCTTTAAATATTCCACCATTTCAAAACTAATTCTTCGATTATTCCATATGTATCAAATTCAATTACTATCATTTAGATTTGAAATGTTTACACAATAAATCCAATATCATTTAAGTAAAACTTTTCAACTTCAAGTAACTAGATATTCTTTCAATTTATTAAACTTGATATATTCATTTAAATCAACATGGTATTCATTTAAATCATTCTAAACCAAAATCAAGTTATAAAAATCATACCCATTAAAATCTCAATTTTATTTAAATTACAAATTAATCTATTCGAGTATAATTCTTAAATAATTTAATTCAAATCAATTTCATATTTATCTTCCACCCTAATATTTTTCAAGTGATTATAAACTATATATACAATATAAATTAAACATATACTTAACCATATTATATAAAACAATCAAACTTTATTATTCAACTTATTTTATATTTGAAAACAAATTTATACATAGCTAAAAATCAGTAATAAAATCAACCTTATATAAAATCTAAAATCAATATTTATATAACCCATATATCTCTTTACAAAACCATAGAAATCATTTCAAAATATTTTTATATATATAGACCGTGGTGTGTGTATAAAATTTTCTATCCTATGGTCTAGTGATACAGATATTTATCATTTCAATCCGTAATTTAATAATACGGTTATATATCATTTCAAACCGCAATCCCGAATGAAATAAAAATCCATAACAACTTGCAATTTATAACAATATAAAAATACAACATCCATTCATCAAATATCAATCATCAAACTTTTATAACAATCATCATCCAATTCAATCAATAACATCCATATAGAACAGATAATAAATAACAGGTATTTACTGGCAGTTTATATTTAAATAACAATTTAACTGGCAGTTTATATGCATTAATAAATTAAATAACGAATTTACTGAGATGAAGATTAAAAATATGCCAAACAGTCATAGATAAATTTCTAATCACATTATAAGTAAATTTAACAAACATAAGAGATTTTAGAAGTGGTGAGTGGGTTAAAACACTCACCTTTGGAATTTAAATTGAATTTAAATCCAATTTAAACCCAAAATTTAAAAGGTCTTAGAATCTGTCTAAACCAGTGCCAAAATGGCTGGAATCTGAAGATGATCCTAGTGCATAAAACATCGTTCTAATCGGATCTCGTATGTAAAAGTTACGCAGGTTAGAACATTAAACATTTTAAATTATAAATATATATATAAAACAAATAAAGAATGTTACCCCTATCACCATTTCATCGCTCTCTTCCCAGGCATTCTATCGTACGCGCAGAAACCCTAACCAACAGTGCCATCGCGACTCATATCACAGCTGCCACTCGCAATGATCGCACTCGCACGCCGCCTTGGGTTCGCCGTAGCCTCGCCAGCGTCAGGCGACCCCACACGCCTCGTCTCGACCAAACTCGGCCACCCAAACGACAGCCGCCGCCACCTATATTTCGAACTCTAATTGAAATTTTGGTGACAATTTGACCATCAAAACACCAATCAAACACCTCAGATCGACTCCCCTCGGTCCACTCTACAAAACTCACAAATTGATTCGACGATCAGATAAGTTTGATCAAGGCATGATGAACGGCCGTGAATTGTTCATCGATTTTCGACCACACCGAAACCCAGATTGAAAAACGAATCATATATTTGACTTGTGCTCGTCGAGAGCTTCAAATCCATATATAATTCGATATATATTGAGGAATTTGAATTTTGAAGTAGAATTTTTTTTTGATTGCAATATATTGAGAAAGCGGAGTAATTGAAACTGTACATACAGAAAATTGAACATAAGAAATAGGCTAGGGTTTATAACGAGGTATATATAGACAAAGCTGAAAATAGAATAGATGGACCAGATTGATTTACACGTTGAATGGTAAAATGGCCCGTAAAGCCCGTTTCCACTCCGGAACAAAATCAGGTCAACGCATATATAAAAATAGATGTTTTTGAGTATTTTAAAATCAATGGAACAAGTTTCAAGTCCAAATTCCATCGTATGAAGAAGTTATGCTAAAATCAAGTTATTTCAAATTGATTTCAATTTCATTGATTTCTAGGCATTTCGAGTCGGTGCGATCAAACGACAAGCCCGATTACTACGAAACTTGAAATCCTATAAAAATTCACCATTACGGATGCGATAAAATTGGTTTCGTCGAAATCCGAGTCAGTGGCCAAAATGGCTATTTTCCAGTTAATTAAATAAATTAATATTAAATTAAATTAAATCACCTTTCCGTCCAATTATCATTATTTCCAATTTTTATCACTTTGGATTGCTTAATAATTTAAAATCTTTTAAAAAAAATTCTTTTATTAACTTATTATTGGACATTTCACAATTTAAGGCAGTTAATTTCAAATTTCAGTTAATTCATTAATTATAACTTAAATTCCTAATTAAATCCATTATTTACAAATAAATGTTCCAATTCTTATAAAATATTGATTTTGTTTAATTATCATTAACTCTCTATTTCATACAACCATTATACATTTACATTTGTTTCTTATATTCGATCTCGTAACCAGTTATAACTATCTTCATTATTTCATCATTGAAATTTCACTTCAATTGTTAATGATTACTTTTTAATTATCATCTCAATATTCATTGGAATTTCTTTTATTCACTTATGTTCAATTTACAGCCAAACATAACATTTAAATTTATTTTATTAATTGGCATTTCATTCAATTCATTAATTTATTAACTTTAATTGGCATTGTTTACCCTGCATTCTAGTATTATTTCATTAATAAAATTCCCAAAATTTTCATTTCTTTCAATATTTAATTACACGATCTTATTAAAATAACCAATTTAATTAGCAAAAATTGCAGGTCGTTACACTCTCTCCATTCAAAACTTTTCGTCCCCGAAAAGGAAAAAGAAGGGGAAAAGAAGGAATTAAATAAACAATACATCTCATTCAAAAATATTAACTTTATAAACAAATAATGTACAAAATTAATTAATTTAAAGGAAATATACCAATTTATAACCATAAAATCTTTTTATACTCAAACTAATAAGGTTTGGAAAAATCTTTCAAAATATTTGAAGTCCAAAATTTTCGAAAAAATTCGGCAGAGTCTCCTTTGTACGGAGAGGTTCGGGAGAAAATATAATATCAAATATAACAATATACAACAATATTTCAAAATAATATATCCCACCAATGGGAAAATATATATAATAGCGCTATAAAACTGTAATTCGAAAACGTTCCTATTTGTCGGACAATTAACGCTTAATTATGAAACCAAAAGCAGTAGCAATTGCTTCCATAACCTGCATTTCTCTTATATAATCCAAGAGGAGTTAATAATTATATAAAATGAAATATTTAAAGTTGTTTCTACCACTAACAAACAAATCAATATAAACAACAATCACTTGCAACAAAGCATACAACCATCACATAAAATCAACACAAATCAATCATCCATTCATTCAAACAAAACAAATATTTGTTTGGGTTCAAAACTTTAAATTGTACAGAATGGAAAATAAACTACTAAGTGCACCATTTACTCAACATTCTTGGATGGAACTAAATAGATTATCCATACATCCAAACAACTTTAAAGTAAACCAAACAAACAACAATTTCAAACAACAGATCACGTTCATTCTTATTATTTTCATTTCATAACATTTGTTGTTAGATTTTCTTTTCCTTTATCTAATGGTTTATCCTTTTTATTTTCATTTATTTTTTGCAAAATTTCAATTTCCGTTCATTCATTTACTACTTAATTTCATTTATTCGTTTATTTATAATACTTACATTTCCATTACATTAAGTTAGTAGCCTTTCAATTATAGTTAAGCTTATAACAACTACAACATCATTCTCTTATTTATCAAATAATTCCATTGAATATTTTCATTTCTTCGAGTTTTTACTTGTACAATATCCATTACATTTTCTTATAAGCATTAGAACTTTTAATATTTGGTAAGTTATATATATGCTTTTAAGGATGTAATCGAAAGTTACACAAGTTTATTTTATTTCTTTTAAGTTGGTTTAATGTTCAAAAATCATAACTTTATTTTTATAGGTTACATATTTCAACTTTCTGGAAATTTCATTTATAACCTAGCATTTAATCTCTTATTAAATTAGAGGTTCCAATTATTAATTTGTTACATTCCATTTCACTAAAATAATTGAAACTATTAATTAATGGAAACTTAAGAACTAAATACCGGGTTAAACTTCAAATCATTTTAAAATAATAGATAAACGTATATACTTAAAATTTATACATCTAATTATATTTAATTAAAATTTATATTTGTTTATCAAAATAAATCTGCAGTAAAACTACTACAGTTGCCTTTCCGCTTTGAAACTCGAAAATGAATGTCGATGATATGCGCACTCATCACCGTAATTATTTTCCAGCGACAGAGAGGGGAGTACATAACTTATTTATTTTCAACATTTCTTTAAAGAAATTCTTTCAAATTATATCAGAAAATACTTCTAACAATAGTATTATTATATCACAAAATAATTAGAAAGAAATTTTCAAAAATCCCATAACTTAACTTCTAAAGTTTTCAATTTTCAATTTATTTTATTTTAGTCAACTCTAGTTCCCAATTAATATTTATAAATTTCACTACCTAACAACCAATATAATACAACCAAATATATATCTTATTTATAAAAATTTATTTTATATATCTAGAAAATATAATAGGCAAAATTATTTCATTCACCTATATTTAAAACAATATTGTGTCGATCTGTCCTATTAAGTGTTTAGAAATCCCTATTGATATCACAACGTCCTATGCACCAACCAGAATTTATAAATACAAAATGGGACAAACTATAACAATATCAAAACCTTTTTTTAACAATAAAAAATACGCTCTCTCATATATATACAACAAATCATCATAGGATATTACTACCCTATTAGTAAAGAGTCAAAACCCACAAAGCTAAGGTTTACCGTTAAACCAAAGCTCTGATACCACGTGTAACATCCCGCCTTTTTGTACGCTTTAAATCGACGATGAACCACACACGTCAGACTCAAACCATACAGAAGGACGGATTGTTATTGGGGTGAATAAGAAAAGGCAGAGGAAGAAAAAAACAAAACAGAATCTTGCAGCGGAACGATAAAATATAGCAATCAAATAACATTTCATGAAGCTGTTTTACAAAAATTTGTTTATACTTATACAACACATATCAGAGTTACACATACCAGAGAATAATAAAAAATTCAGCGGAACGGTATGAATGTAGTGAAATGATATAATAAATAATAGTAACACAATCTTCGTTTTTGACCTCCAAAAATAAAGTCTACGAATCCTGAAATGCCCAGATTGACCCAAGCGAATTGAAAAGACAAAACACTCGAGTCAGAATTAAAAGATCTTATGTAAGTTAAATCAACGGTAAATAATATGAGTGGAACGGCTTCAGAGATGTTTACGGGATTTGACATCTCCTATCCAATGTCAACGTGAGTGCAGTAACTTAAGAGATGCTCGAGATTCACATCTCCTAAGGATCCATTAGACTATTTACTACGTAGTAATATTTCTCTATTATAATAATGTCTATAGTAAAATAAACTTACTTTTAAATAGTATTGAGGCTTTACATTTTCCACCTTTAACACGTAATAGTCCCAGTAGTCCATCCAGTATCTGCGAATCTCCAGATCGGGAGACTACCCTAAATACTCCATGGGCTATGGGAGAAAACCAAACTCGTACAAGGCGCGATAGGGTAGGTGACATGGCACACAAGGCAATGCCACGGTAGATATACCAATTACGCACACGGGCTGGTGGTAACGCATAGCAGCTACTACCGCCCACCTCGAGCCACACCTCCAAATCAAAAATCAAAAGTGACCACCAAATAAACCTCAAAATTAGAATATGATATTGAAGGAGTGTGTCCGATAAGATGGGCTACCTCCTTGACCCGAGATCGCTCCTGTTTTAGCCACCTTATGCCAACTCACGGGAGTCGGGTCCACGTTTATACCTCAAAGGACGTCGCCACCATCCTACTTTATTATGGAATCTCCACCGCGTACACGGTTATTAAAGTGGTTTTCGGAGGCAGAGAGGATGACAACTTCCGATCCCAGTCTCTTTAACAACCAAACGTTATTATAACACTGCGGTCATTTTCAAAATAGTTTATACTTCAAACAAGAATATAATGTTCATTTCAAAACCATATAATTACAACATCATTTCCATTTCAAAAAACCAAACCAATATGATATCATTTTTATAAAACCCAAATCAATATAATATCATTTTTATTTCAAATATATCTTTTTCAAAAAAGCGCTTTCAAAGTTATAACACTTCGAAATCTAGACACATAAAGTATAACACTTTCAAATCATAATACTTTGAAACTCTTAACTTTGAAACATAACTGAAAAGTGTGTGATCGTGCACGTGCTAGTATAGTACACACGGATCGTGTAATATGGACTATAATATAAATGCGGAAATAGATGATAATAGCATAGTAAATAAAAATAGAAAAATCACACCAGAGATTTTTATACTGGTTCGGAGCACCATCCTACGTCCAGTCCCAGACTTCTATCTGGATTTTCACTATTAACTACCTCGCTTCACCCGGAGGAACAGGTTTACAACACCCGAGCAAACGAACGGGATTTCACGCCTCTAATACACTGAGGACTTCAACACTTGCCTCTTACAACACAGAGGACTTCAACAAAAGAACAAATACAATTGTTGTTGACAACTTGTGCTCTTGAAAACACGGATTTATCACTAGTAGTACACCCTTCCTATAATCTTATCCTCAAAGTATGCGAATGATGTTTTGAAAAGATTAAGGAAAGTATATTACTTATTGAATCAAAAGATATGAAATAGTTTCAATGATTCAATAAATAATTGAGAGCTTTTAGAATGCAGGATTATGTAGAAAGTAAGATCAGAGATTAGAGTAAAAAGCATATACAATCATGTTGTTTTAATCAATGATTTAGATGAGTTTATATAGAGAAGAATGGTTGTAACTCTTTGTGAGCAGTTGCCATTAAGAGATATGATCTTTGATGAAAGGTAAGAGATGCAACCTTTGGAGAAAGAAGTGTCTTTTGGAAAAAATTGCTTTCTGTTTAAAAACGGTCGACAGGTCAAAAAATGACCAGTAGACAGGAATTCAAATATATAGTCGTTATGTGCATGTGTGCACGTTCAGTGTGCAAATTATACAGGAACGGTCGACCGCCTATTTTATGACCGGTCGACCGGTCCCTGTAAAGTTGCACACTAAATGTGCAACTGCAATTTAGTCGTATATATATTGATTTCCTTGAAATGCATGATTATTTGAGGATAGATTTTAACAAGTTTATCACTATTACAATATCAAATAATCAACCTAAAATCTAGAGCACCATATGTAGCTCTTTATAGCCATAATGAGCTTGTTTTGTCGATTGCCTTTATTTCTTTGTCAGAAATCAAAACCTTCATAGAACTTGTGACTTCAACATTCTCCCCCTTTTTGATTGATGACAATATATATCTGAAAATCTGAATCTCCCCCTGAGTATGTGATCTCCCTCTTTGAATTTATATATATATGTATGTTCCTGCAATCAATTGTTAGCCCTTTCTCCCCCTTTGTCATCGACAAAAAGGAGTAACAGATACTAGAATAATATAAGAGTGTAATCCCCATAATGTGCATAGCAAAATAAAACTTAACACATCCAAAACATATCAGAGTATAATACAGACCATAATATCAAATGAAAAATAAAAATAACGACACTATTTAGTACAAGTGTCGATTGATGTTTTTAAAGTACTTAACCATAATAGACAATAGAATCTAAGACGAGGCAGATCCTATCTCCTCTTCATCATCATCATCGTCGTCGTCGTCATCTTCTTCTTCTTCTTCTTCATCATTGTTCCCTCTAGATGATTCGCCATGTCCATGTCCACTCATACCAGTAGACTCCTCAGATGATGTCCAGTTGAAAACCGGAGGAGCAGGACATTTTCCTGGGTCTTGTGCTTGAACAGAGGTGGATGTGGTACATGATATAGCATCCCATAGCATACCAAAGAATGACTTGACCTTATTGAAGCGTTTATCAATTTTAGAGTCCATGCGTTTGAGACGTGATTCAAGCAAAAATTGGTTACGCGCAATAGTTTCAAGTGATTCTTTTGTGGATGATTTTGATTTTAATAGTTTCACTTCATCGGAACGAGGTCGAGAGGAAGTTGCTTTTTGTTTTCTTGGACCTCTTTGTTGCCATTCTTCAAAAGGCATAATCTCAAGATAAGGTGGAGGGAGCTTCATGCGTTTGATGGTTATGGAATCAATACATTTTGGTTTCGAGGTGGCAGAGTCAGGAGGCTTTACCCCACAAGCTAACAAAAGACGCATGATATATTCATTGTAGAAGAAATGAGGTCGTGTAGAGTTATTTACCTTGAGAATTTCGTCAAAAAGCATATGAACCCAATTTATTTGGATTTCCCCATAAATAGCATAGAGAGCCTTGAAGTTTTCTTTATATACATCATCATAATTTCCAAGTCTAGGAAACAGAGAATGCATCAAGACGCGATGAAGTAGTCTGGCGGTGGGTCGAAGTCCAATTGACTTTGTGCCATCACTATTGTCCTCTATGAACTGATGACTGATGCTATCGCGAGTGAAGACTTCACAGAAAGTAGATGAAAACTCATCGCCTCGATTTGGTATACCAAGTATAGAGGCAATCCTATCATGAGTAATAAAAATTTGTTTGCCACAGACGACAGACCAAATGACTCCGTTCGGATTATCAGGTTGATACTCGTCGAGGTTCATGCTGGCGTAGAACAATTTTATCATCAAATGATTTATTTCCACATTATTTTCTGAAAAATCTATCAATGGAGAAATGTTGGAGTTATTGGCTAACCTACGAATTCCATAAGACGTGAAATCATCAAACTTGATGAAAGAGGCCGGATGAAACTTGTAGTTAGTCATTTGATTCCATCTTGTTATGGCTACCGGACTTTGAAGCCATTTCTTGGCGGAGATATTGAGAGATGAAGTTTCGGAGGATGTTCTTTTCTTGGATTTCTTTTGTGGAGGAGCCATTGTTAGAAGATTTGGAGATTTGGAAATTGAATTTGAGAAACTAGGTTTTTTTTTGGAGTTTGGGGAAAATAACTGGTTGAGTCAAATGTAAAGGAGAGTAGAAAGAAATTTACGTAAAGGATATATATATATATAAACTGGAAATACGTCAACCGGTCGACCAATGGATTATGGCCGGTCGACCGTTCTCAACCAGAGAGCAAACGGTCGACCGGTCATATTTTGGATGGTCGACCGGTTTTGCTTGCTGAAGAAAAGCAGTTTGTATTGCAAGTTTTTTAGAATATATCAAGCTATATAAATTATATTTCACTCTTATTATAAAATATAAACGTTATTACAAGAGTGATAGATGGAAAACGATACAATAAGTATATATATAAAGCTAAAGAGAAGTGGTAGGTTCGTCATTAGAATTTTTATTATCGTCAATACGTTTTTACCATGGACTCCAGTTTTTATGAGCACCTTCATTCATCTCATAATTCCGATCCCAAGAGTTAGGACTTTTAGATGTTGATGGCCTAGACGGCATTGGTTCATGTACGTCATGCTTGTTGGAACTACAGAAGAATGATGCTACCTTTTCTAAAACAGATAATCGTGCCGATGTCCGTTGTTGCTCGTGATAAAGTTGGCTTTGCCCATAATGGAGCTGTCTCTGAAGATCTATCTGATGTTTTTGATAGTGATGAATCTCGTCGATCTGTGCTTTGGTACGAGGAGAACAAAACAACGTCTTTTTAATCCGTTTTGAGTTTGGTGTATTACCAGAAATACAAGAGCATTGATGATGATAACATGGTTTTTGTTTTGGTGTTTTGGGAGAATAATATTCCTCCGACTCAGAACTCGTAATGGAAATGTGTGATTCTTGAGCACATTTATCACAAATGTGAGCCGTAGAGAATTTTGTATAGAATCTTATGGTCAGATAAGAAAAGATGAATAAAGTAAGAAATTTGGACAAGCTTATATACAAGTTTCTTATGTGTAAGCGTATGGAGGTGAGTGAACAGAAAATTTTGACCATGAAAACAAGCAGAGGCTTATGTTAACTCTAAAAATAGCTCTCTGAAGTTATAAAATAAGAAAAGAAAAGACGATCATTAAAAGAAAGGATGATCGTTAGTATTTATTAGTTTATATCATTTCTTGAGATTAAACCAAGCTCCCTTCGTAATCTAATAAAGCTAGATTCGAGCAGAGGCTTAGTAAAGATGTCTGCTAATTGATTGTCAGTTTGGACATATTCAAGACATATATTTCCTTTTTCAATATTATCTCGAAGGAAATGATGACGGATATCAATGTGTTTGGTTCTAGAATGATTCACCGGATTCTTAGGGAGATTTATAGCACTTGTGTTATCAAAGTATATAATTGAATTTGATAAATGAATATCAAAATCTTGAAGAGTTTGTTGCATGTATAGCACTTGAGTACAAGCAAGAGCCGCTGATATATATTCGGCTTCACATGTTGATAGTGAAACACAATTCTGTTTCTTACTAAACCAAGAGACAAGTGATTTTCCAATAAAATGGCACGTACCACTTGTACTTTTTCTATCCGTTCGTGATCCGCCAAAATCAGCATCACTATATGATACTAATTCAAATGGACATTCCTTTGGATAAAAAAGACCGAAATCTTTGGTATTATTAAGATAACGAATTATACGTTTCACTGCTCGTAGATGTGATTCTTTTGGATCTGTTTGAAAGCATGCACATAGACAAACACTCATCATTATATCTGGACGACTAGCTGTAAGATAAAGAAGAGAACCAATCATGCTTCGATATAATTTCTGGTCAACACTCTTACCATTTTCATCTTTTTCAAGATGTGTAGTTGTACTTATAGGAGTTGGTTTACCAGATGTATTTTCTAATCCGAACCGTATGATAAGATTTCTGCAATATTTTTCTTGATTGATAAAGATACCATTCGGAAGTTGCTTGATTTGAAGTCCAAGAAAATATGATAGTTCTCCCATATGAGACATTTCGAACTCTTTGGTCATAATACTTGCAAATTCTTTGCAGAGTTTATCGTTTGTTGAACCAAAGATGATGTCGTCTACATATATCTGGATAACTAGAATATCCTTTTGAGAATGTTTAATAAACAAGGTTTGATCGACTTTGCCTATTTGAAATCCTGAGTTAATAAGATAGCTACGTAATCGTTCATACCAAGCACGAGGTGCCTGTTTTAAACCATACAGAGCTTTCTTAAGTTTGAACACATGGTCAGGATATTTTTCATGTAGGAACAAAGGAGGTTGTTCGACATAGACATTCTCTCTGATAAATCCATTGAGAAAAGCACTTTTGACATCCATCTGATAAAGTTTGAAATTATGGTGACAAGCAAAAGATAATAGAATTCTAATAGCTTCTAGTCGAGCAACTGGTGCAAAAGTTTCTTCATAATCGATACCTTCTTCCTGATTATATCCTTGTGCTACTAATCTTGCTTTGTTTTTGGTGATATTTCCTTGTTCGTCGGCTTTATTTTTATAAACCCATTTAGTATCAATAACTGACTGATCAGTTGGCCTTGGAACAAGTTCCCAAACGTCATTGCGCTCGAACTGATTTAGTTCTTCCTGCATGGCAATGATCCAGTAATCGTCTGTAGCAGCTTCTTTTGGATTCTTAGGTTCGATATTTGATAGAAACGCAACATGACCCATTTGATGTAATTGATTCCTATTTCTTACTTGTGAGTTAACCTCGCCAATTATATTTTGAACTGGATGGTGTCTCAATAATCTTGGAGGGGAACGTATCTCACAAACTGGTTGTTGTTGGGAAATATTGTCAATAAGATTTTCAGAGTCAGAGTCATAATTTGTGGTGAGAGGAGTGTCAGTAAATATAGTTTCGACATTATCTAGTTTTGACTGAGAAGGTTTAAAGAATTCATCGAAAGAAACATGAAGAGATTCTTCAATAGTTTTGGTTCGTTTATTGAAAATACGATACGCTTTGCTTCTTTCCGAATAACCGACAAATATACCTTCATCAGCTTTCGGATCAAACTTTCCGAGATGGTCTTTTGTATTTAAAATAAAACATATTGAACCAAATACTTTGAAGTAAGATATATTTGGCTTCCTTTCTTTAAATAATTCATAAGACGTGTTTTTGGTAAGTGGTCGAATAGACACACGATTTAAAACATAACACGCAGTAGCGACGGCTTCTGCCCAGAAATGTTTTGGTAAAGTGGATCCATTTAATAACGTTCTTGCACATTCTTGTAATGTTCGATTTTTCCGTTCTACAACTCCATTTTGTTGTGGAGTTCTAGGAAACGAAAAATTATGGTTAATACCTTTTTTTGTACAAAAATGTTCAAATTTGTTATTTTCGAATTCACCACCATGATCACTTCTTATGTTTTTAACTTTTAGCTCTTTTGATTTTTGAATTCTTTTGACGAAAGATTTGAAATGGTCAAAAGTGTCACTCTTGTTTTTCAGAAAAATTGTCCATGTATAACGAGAATAGTCATCAACAATTACAAATACATATCGATTATGGTTTATTGACTGAACTTGTGTTGGTCCGAATAAATCCATATGTAGTAGTTCAAGTGGCTGTAATGTTGATATGACCCTTTTTGACTTGAATGACGATTTTGTCAATTTTCCTAACTAACAGGCATCACAAAAACTATCGTTTTTATAACTAATTTTGGGTAGACCTCTAACTAGATTGTTTTTGGCCAGCTTGTCAATAGTTTGAAGTTTATATGACAGAAGCGTTTGTGCCATAGCCATGGATCATTATCATTAGCCACAAGACACATATCTGAATTATGATTAATATTCATATTCAGAATATAAATATTTCTGTCTCTATAACCTTCGAAAACTAAATTGTGGTCTCTATCTAAGATACTACATTTATTATTCGAAAAAGAGATTATAAAACCTTTGTCACATAACTGACTAATACTAAGTAAATTGTGTTTTAAATTTTTAACTAGCATGACATTTGTAATAAGAGGTAAGTTAGATGTACCGCAATTGCTCACATCGCCTTTGCCGATGATATAGCCTTTCGAATTGTCTCCAAAAGTGACGGAGCCACCATCTGAGTATGTAATATTTGTTAATAAGCTCTTGTCTCCCGTCATGTGCTTCGAGCAACCACTGTCCAATATCCACTTTCCTCTTTTCTTAAGTGGGACCTGCAAAAATAGGATTAAGTCCATGGTACCCACTTTTTATAGGGTCCTAAGAGTTAGGTCTTAGGAGTCCAAACCCATATGGGTCCGGTATCCCCTTTATATATATAATTATTATTAAGATGCACAGTATTCATGAATTGCTGAATGTATTTGTTCCTAATCAAATTGTTATTTGTTTTAGGAACACATATTTTGATAGTCTTTGTATTTTTCTTTTGAAATTTCACAACTGGCTTTGGTTTGGAATATAATAAACTAAGATTTTTCTTAACTTCAATCTTTTGTACCTTCTTCTTTCTTTTATTACCCCTAATCTCTTGTTTCTTATATCCCAGACCTTGTTTATTTGATGCAGATTGTGAGTATTCAATGATTTTTGTCAAATTTTCTCGACCTTTGTTAAAGTTAGAAACATTTTGAGTAATGTCATCAAACTTCGTTTGTAAACTAGCTTTTTCTAGGTCTAGAATTTTGACTTTTGCCTTAAGCTCATGATTTTCAGTAGTGAGAGCATTATTTTTCTCTTTTTGAGCTTCTATTTCTTGAATCAAAAGAGATAGTTGAGAGTCAACATTAGATGATGATTCTTGAATTTTTTCAAGTTCCTCTTCTAATATTTTCTTCTCATTTGTTAACATATCTCG
Organism: Allium cepa; assembly: GCA_030765085.1. Classification (NCBI taxonomy): domain Eukaryota; kingdom Viridiplantae; phylum Streptophyta; class Magnoliopsida; order Asparagales; family Amaryllidaceae; genus Allium; species Allium cepa. The sequence continues at coordinate 1,025,034,431 of CM060928.1, read as the reverse complement.
TTCAAACTCTACTCTACTTAAATCTGCTTTGACTACTTTTAATTGACGTTTTATGTCTTTATATTTGACTATCAATTCAGTATTAATATCAAGTAATTCATCAAATGTAGGAATTTGTACCTCATCTTCTGTTGCCATAAAACAAACATTAGCTTGTTCATTTTCCGAATCACTTTCACTTTCTGATGAAGATGACTCTGAATCATCCCATGTTACTGAGAAGGCTCGTTTCTTTGATTTGTCCTTCTTATATTTGAATTTGTCATTTTCTGACTTCTTCTTTTGTTCTGGACAATCCTTCTGCATGTGTCACTTTTTGTGGCAGTTAAAACATTCTATAGCAGATGAAGATGGTTTATTTGATCCAGGTTTCCTTTTATTGTAACGACTGGCTTTTCGATATTTTAGGAATTTTTTGAATCCTTTCGCAATAAATGCCAAATCTTCGTCTTCAGAATCTGATTCATTTTCATCTTTCTCAACATGAAATGCTACATTTTTCTTTTCTTCTTTCTGTTCTTTTCTAGCCTACAAATTTGCTTCATAGGACATTAAATTTCCTATCAATTCATCTGGCTTCATGACGAAAAGGTCATTAGCTTCTTCAATTGCTAATACTTTTCCTTCCCATTCACTAGTCAGAGAATGTAGGACTGTTGAAACAACATCAAAATCAGAATATTTTTGTCCTAAGCCAATAAGTGCATGGTGGATAGTTTGAAATCGTGAATACATATCATTGATTGTCTCATTTGGTTTCATTTTGAAATTTTGAAATTGACTTTTCAGCATGGCTATTTTGGCTTGTTTAACCTTGTTAGTACCTTCATGAGTGGTTTTTAGCGTTTGCCAAATTTGATATGCAGTAGTGCAGATACTAACACGGTTATATTCATTTTGGTCTAATGCATAGAACAACATATTTATTGCTCTTGCATTTACGGCCGCTGCCGTTTTCTCAGCCGCAGTCCATTCTGAATAATCAGTTGTTGGATTCACTATTTCTCTTTGAGTGGCATTCCAAGCATCATAGCTATTTGATTGCATAAAGAATGACATACGTGTTGCCCAATAACTATAGTTAAGACCATTGAAAAATGGAGGTCTTTGTGTCGATTGACCTTCCATGTACGTGGTGTTCTGAGTGCTAGTACTTGCGTTATTTGCCATATTACAAGAATATATCAAATAACTGTGTTACGGTTATGTGATAACCTTGCTCTGATACCAAATGAAAAGTGTGTGATCGTGCACATGCTAGTATAGTACACATGGATCGTGTAATATGGACTATAATATAAATGCGGAAATAGATGATAATAGCATAGTAAATAAAAATAGAAAAATCACACCAGAGATTTTTATACTGGTTCGGAGCACCGTCCTACGTCCAGTCCCAGACTTCCATCTGGATTTTCACTATTAACTACCTCGCTTCACCCGGAGGAACAGGTTTACAACACCCGAGCAAACGAACGGGATTTCACGCCTCTAATACACTGAGGACTTCAACACTTGCCTCTTACAACACAGAGGACACAAAAGAACAAATACAATTGTTGTTGACAACTTGTGCTCTTGAAAACACGGATTTGTCACTAGTAGTACACCCTTCATATAATCTTATCCTCAAAGTATGCGAATGATGTTTTGAAAAGATTAAGGAAAGTATATTACTTATTGAATCAAAAGATATGAAATAGTTTCAATGATTCAATAAATAATTGAGAGCTTTTAGAATGCAGGAGTATGTAGAAAGTAAGATCAGAGATTAGAGTAAAAAGCTTATACAATCATGTTGTTTTAATCAATGATTTAGATGAGTTTATATAGAGAAGAATGGTTGTAACTCTTTGTGAGCAGTTGCCATTAAGAGATATGATCTTTGATGAAAGGTAAGAGATGCAACCTTTGGAGAAAGAAGTGTCTTTTGGAAAAAATTGCTTTCTGTTTAAAAACGGTCGACAGGTCAAAAAATGACCAGTAGACAGGAATTCAAATATATAGTCGTTATGTGCATGTGTGCACGTTCAGTGTGCAAATTATACAGGAACGGTCGACCGCCTATTTTATGATCGGTCGACCGGTCCCTGTAAAGTTGCACACTAAATGTGCAACTGCAATTTAGTCGTATATATATTGATTTCCTTGAAATGCATGATTATTTGAGGATAGATTTTAACAAGTTTATCACTATTACAATATCAAATAATCAACCTAAAATCTAGAGTACCATATGTAGCTCTTTATAGCCATAATGAGCTTGTTTTGTCGATTGCCTTTATTTCTTTGTCAGAAATCAAAACCTTCATAGAACTTGTGACTTCAACAATAACTACACCACTTAAATGGCTTAATTATTAAATTACTTTGTACAATAAAATAGCTTCTTCAATTTCACAAATCAATCCCAAATACAGATTTAAAACCCAAAATAAATCATTTCAATTTCCATATATTTCAAAGCTTTAAATATTCCACCATTTCAAAACTAATTCTTTGATAGTTCCATATATATCAAATTCAATTACTATTATTTAGCTTTGAAATGTTTACACAATGAATCCAATATCATGTAAGTAAAACTTTTCAACTTCAAGTAACTGGATATTCCTTCAACTTATTTAACTTGATATATTCATTTAAATCAACTTGATATTCATTTAGATCACTCTAAACCAAATTCAAGTTATAAAAATCATACCCTTTGAAATCTCAATTTTATTTAAATTTCAAATCAATTAATTCGAGTATAATTCTTAAATAATTTAATTCAAATTAATTTCATATTTATCTTCCAACCTAAATTTTTTTTAAGTGATTATAAACTCTCTATACAATATAATTTAAACAGATACTTAACCATATTATATAAAACAATCAAACTTTATTATTCAACTTATTTTATATTTCAAAACAAATTTATACATAGCTAAAAATCAATAATAAAATCACCCTTATATAACATCTAAAATCAATATTTATATAACCAATATATCTCTTTACAAAACCATAGAAATCATTTCAAAATATTTTTATATATATAGACCGCGGTGTCTGTATAAAATTTTCTATCCTATGGTCAAGTGATACAGATATTTATCATTTCAATCCATAATTTAAAAATATAAATACGGTTATATATATAATTTCAAACGGCAATCCCGAATGAAATAAAAATCCAGACAACTTGTAGTTTATAACAATATAAACATACAACATCCATTCATCCATTATCAATCATCAAACATTTACCACAATCATCATTCAATTCAATCAATAACATCCATATAGAACAGATAATAAATAACATGTATTTACTGGCAGTTTATATTTAAATAACAATTTAACTAGTAGTTTATATGCAATAATAATTAAATAATGATTTAACTGGGATGATGATTAAAAATATGCCAAACTGTCACAAATAAATTTCTAATCACATCATAAATAAATTTAACAAACATAAGAAATTTTAGAAATTGTGAATGGGTTAAAACACTCACCTTTCGAATTTAAATTGAATTTAAATCCAATTTAAACATAAAGTTTGAACGGTCTCACAATCTGTCCAAACTGGTGCCAAAATCTCTAGAATCTGAAGACAATCCCAGAGCAAAAACTTTGTCCTAATCCGTGCTCGTATGTAAAAGTTATGTAGGTTAGAACATTAAACATTTTAAATTATAAAATACATATAAAACAAATAAAGAACGTTACCCCATCACCATGTCATCGCTCTCTTCCCAATCGTACGCGCAGCAAACCTGACCAACAGTGCCATCGTGAATCATATCACAACCGCCACTTGCGATGATCGCACTCGCGCGCCGCCCTTTGTTCGCCGTAGCCTCGCCAGTGTCAGGCGACCCCACATGCCTCGTCTCGACCAACCTCGGCCGCCCAAATGACAGCCACCGCCACACATATTTCGAACTCTAATTGAAATTTTGGCGAAGATCTGACCATCAAAACACCAAGTAAACACCTCAGGACTCCCCTTGGTCCACTCTATAAAATCCACAAATTGATTCGGACAAGTTTGATCGCGACGTGATGAATGGCCGTGAATAGTTCATCGAATTCCGGCCACACCAAAACCTAGATTGTAAAACAAATCATATATTTGACTTGCATTTGTTGAGAGCTTCAAATCCATATATAATTCAATATGTATTGAGGAATTTGAATTTCGAAGTAGAATTTTTTTTTGATTTGCAATTGATTGTGAAATTTAGAGTTTGTCTGCCATTAAGAAAGAGGAGCAATTGGAATTGTATGTACATAAAAATGAACATAAGAAATAGGCTAGGGTTTATAACGAGGCATATATAGACAAAGCTGAAAATAGAATAGATGGACTAGATTGATTTACACATTGAACGGTAAAATGGCCCGAAAAGCCCGTTTTGACTCCGGAACAAAATTGGGTCAAACCATATATCAAAATAGACGTTTTTGAGCATTTTAAAACCAATGGAACAATTTTCAAGTCCAAATTCCATCGATGAAAAAGTTATGCTAAAATCAAGTTATTTCAAATTGATTTTAATTGATTTCATTTTCATTGATTTTTAGGCGTTTCGAGTCCGTACGATCAACTTACAAGCCCGATCACTATGAAACTTGAAATCCTATAATAATTCACCGTTATGGATCCGTCGAAACTGGTTTCGTCGAAATCCGAGTCAGTGGCCAAAATGCCTATTTTCCAATTAATTAAATAAATTAATATTAGATTAAATTAAATCACCTTTCCGTCCAATTATCATTATTTCCAATTTTTGTCACTTTGGATTGCATAATAATTTAAAATCTTTTAAAACAAATTCTTTTATTAACTTATTATTGGACCTTTCACAATTTACAGCAGTTAATTTCAAATTTCAATTAATTCAATAATTATAATTTAAATTCCCAATTAAATCCATTATTTACAAATAAATATTCCAATTCTTATAAAATATTGATTTTGTTTAATTATCATTAACTCTCTATTTCATACAACCATTATATATTTACATTTGTTTCTTATATTCGATCTTGTAACCAGTTATAACTATCTACATTATTTCATCATTGAAATTTCATTGAAATTGTTAATGATTAGTTTTTAATTATCATCTCAATATTCATTGGAATTTCATTTATTCACTTATGTTCAATTTATAGCCAAACATAGCATTTAAATTTATTTCATTAATTGGCATTTCATTCAATTCATTAATTTCTTAACTTTAATTGGCATTATTTACCCTGCATTCTAGTATTATTTTATTCATAAAATTCCTAAAATTTTCATTTCTTCCAATATTTAATTACGCAATCTTATTAAAATAACCAATTTAATTAGCAAAAATTACGGGTCATTACACATATGGGAAGAAAGAGGAGGAAACAGAAGAAGAATGACGCTTGCATAGAAATCCAAAACTTAGAAACAGATGTAAATAAATACGAATATTGTAAATAAACTGTAAATTCCTTATACTTTAGCATAACTTAATTAATAGGATTAACTATTGAATAAAATTATCTAAATAGGAATTTAACGATAATATATCTTAAACTTAAAAGATATATAAATAAATCCACTAACATTGCTAGCTTTCTAAATCTCCCCGTTTTTATTTCAGGTCTATCCCTATCATCTATATTCACCTCTCTTGTAATCCCTATTTGGAATTACAAACTATATATTTATAGATCTAAAATATTTAAAAGTGAAAAGGAAGAGATTTGGATTAGAAATAGCAAACAAAACTCAAATCAATGGTTTTACCTTTGACATAGCCTTCCGATTTGTACCGATTCCTAATTCCCTGATTAATTCTATTCTCTTCCTATTTAGTTCTAAATAAATGTGAATTAGACCTAAAATTTTGTTATTAAGATAGTGTAGAAGAGATAGATAAATAGCAGAACTTTTGTAGGCAAGAGAAAAATAATGAGAATAAAAATGAGGCTCTACACTTATATTTATAGTGGTTTAAATAAGGGCTACCCGTTAGATATAAAACCCTAAAATCTAAAGCATACACTCAGTCTATAGACATTAAATATGTTTTTTTCTGCGTTTTTTTATTTCAAATTGATTCTCCAACAATCTTTTCATTAACCACCTTTCCCTTCTCTCTCACAATCTATGGAAACAAATATTTTTAAATATGACGTTTTAAAAAAAAAATAAGATTCCCCTATTAATCATCCAATTAATAGATTTCATATATACCTAGAATTAATTTACTATCCAATTAATCTCTGCCTACATTGTGATTTCTTACCAAACTAATATGCCAATCAACACCATGTTAATTCATCATATACATGCACATTAATTTATTTTATTCCCATAATTATTGCATGCATATATTCTATAATTGAATTTTGAATCATAATCTTAATTATGTATGTTACTATAAGTCTTCATGTTTATTAATTGACAATTGATTACTTGCGTAAATTACTCCTCTTCCATTTTATTCTCTTGCACAAACATACATGTTTCTAATCATATCAATTAGTTGCTACAATATATGTTCCCTTCCTTGTCAGTTCTTGTCAATTAATCACCTCTATAATTAATTTAATGTTAATTTCCCTTCAAACAAACATCGTCAATTAATCTTCCCTATTAATTTATTTTATATAATTTCTCTCTCTAATTTATTTGTTACACAAATCTCAATGTATTCCAAATAATATTAATTAGTTGTCCCATTTACAAACATTTCTTTGTTTTAAAATTTCAAATGTATATAACTTGATTAAATTATTTGCATATTAATTGTAATTTAACACGGTGTGTTACATCCATAGTTATTTTTTCCATGGAATTCATGGAATCTATGATAGCCGTCTCAACAACATCATTCAGAAAAGCTTCAACATTGCCGTAATTCTACTGATTCGGGCAATATTCTTTAGATGTTGAGCTAATAGACCATTCGAATGATTTTTTGTCACTTGTTTGGGGAAGTTCCCTCTTTTTTGAGGAGGTCAAGTCCACCGTATCTTTGCACTTTTTGGAATTGATCTTTAGATTTCTCCTAGGAGAGAACGCCTATTCTCCTTGGGTCTGTCTCAGAGACTTTGAATATTTTGAGACAAGTCCATCTTTAGCAGCTCCTGCCTCTTTTACAAATGTTGTTCCAAGTGCTTTATTTTTGTTGCATTTTCATCTTACTGCACCAGCAATAAATTCTGCTCTAGAACGGACCCATCCAAGTTGAAAGTTGGAACTATGTTCTCCTCTTAGTTGGTATTGCATATTGCTCCCTCCATGATTCCACTCAAATGTCATGACCACATTTTTCCTATGTAAGAAAATGAATCACAATTAGTTTGTATATAACCATAAAGAAAGGGGTTCAAGGCCTCCTTATAGTGCTAGAAATGATAATAAGAAATCTTGTCAACATCCCCGATGCTATTCATAAGGTAATTCAATTCCAATAAGACCAAGTTATTGAGAGGATTCTCTCCTCCACGAGCATTCCTTTCGACTAAAGTTATATAGTCGAAAGGATTTGAGATGATAGCTCTAACTTTCATCCAAGTTGACTTGATCGAAAGGAATAATAAGGCCATCTTTACCCTTCGACCAAGTTGGAACAGTCGAAAGGCCATATGGTGTTAGCTTTGAGACATAACTTTTGAGATCATCATTATAGTGAGCCTCATTCTCCAGTTAAGTTGAAAAAGCCAATCATCTTTGCTTTCCACCCCTTTTGATCATGCTGAAAGGTAGTATTCAAGACCTTTCAATTATCTCTAAATGGAATGCTCACTTCAGCAGTATGTTTCGTTGCTTTCAACCCATTGGTATAAATATTCTCACTATGGAACCCCTTCGAAAGAGTCTCTAATCTCCTAAAGGATTGATCGTCTTCGAACAAGTTCCGCTATATATGACTGTTATCTAAATATAATACAGAATTCCTTTCAGGAATACTCCTTTCGATCAAGTCGAGCGGGATATTTCCTTTAGAAGAAGTCCTAGATTATTATTATCTACAATCCACATTGTTTTCCTTGTATAAGATCAACCTAGTTATTTCCAAGGCTCATGCATTCAACATGGTCGATACCCCATGATCATTTTGATTTTCAATGTTAAGTGTCGGTTCCTACGATGACGTTTCGATTGGAAATGCCCACATTATAAGAATTTTTTTTATTCATAGCATAAAATTAACAAAAAAACATTTTAACATCGAAAGCTTACATTCGTCTTTTAACTAAACAAAAAACTAAATAATGGCTCGCTATGAAATGTTCTCGCTTACACCTTTAGTGAAATTTAGTGAAATATTTTGAAGGCTGCTTATTTCTCTTTTTCTCCATTTCAGTATTTCTTCCCCAAAGCTAAGGAAACCCAAACGAAGAATGAACTAACCCTAAAAGCCCCATCTTTCCAATTTGATGTCTCTTGCCCTTATTCCTCTCGTGTTAATTCCTCTCACTCCAATTCTCTTTCACCCAAAGTATAAGTCACCTCAATGATAAAAGCTTCTTCATTAAATGGTTTATTTGGCCCATCAATGAAGAAAATAGCGTGAGTTCTTTAGCCTTGTGATGACGAGACAACAAGAACCATGACTTAGTCTAGTTGAAGACACATAATTGGGCCATACCTGATAAAGCCCAAAAAGATCGTTGTGTCAGTGGACTAAGCTGGTGTAGGTTTCCCATAATTGGCAGATTTGGTGGAGATGCCTATGACTGTAACTTGTGGTTTCTTCCTAATCTCCTATTACCGCGTTATACATTTTGCATCACATTAGATAACAAAATCACTAAATTAGTTATGCATGTTGGTGACATTATTTCCCTTCTTTTTATGTTTTGATAAACTCTTCTTGGTAGAAGAGAATTTATCCATGTTTATATAGTGGAAACTAATGAGTTATTTGGGTTCTATTTAATGGTTAAATAAATTGATTATTCAAAAAGAGGTATTTACTGTAATTTGCACAAAAAAGAAGAAAGACAACTGCTCTTCTAGGACATAGTCTGCACCTAACTGATAAGATGACCTTTAAATTAATTAGCTTCATGTTGTGTGTAAAGGAAAATGCATCAGTTTTTTGTTGCTCATACTGCTATCCAGATAAGTTTAGCCTTAGAAATGTGTTTCAGTGATACAAGGACCATTATAAAAGTATTACTTATTTGATCTCAACAATGTCTATAATCTAATCATGTGAGGTCATACGCAACATTATCTATGCATGAGAACAAGTGCAAATCAGACGATATATAGTTTTTCTTGGACAATTAGAAAAACCCTTTAAAAGTATGTTGATGGTGCCAAAGGTGTTGTTGACTTCTTCTATATGACCAAAATAACCAAATGTTATGCACATAACTTTTGCTTTATTGTATGCATAAAATAAAAATAATTATCGTCGGTCTAAAGTTGTTGAAATTTTTAAATAACGAATTCCTCCTATTAATGACTAACTGGGCAAACTCATTGAAAATTTTAAAAAATAGCTAATTTAAATTGGTGGTAAGCAATCATGTACATAGATTCAAAATATCTGTTTGTCGATATGCTAAGAAGCATATGTTAAATACTTAATTTGCAATAGCTATGTGATAATTAATTCTAGACGTAAGACTAAATTTGTAATAAGTATTTTCTTCCTCAAGTTATATGATAACTTATTTTCTATGAACTTGGACACTTTATGAATGAAACGAGTTGTAAACGCATGTTCTTACTTTTAATTTTTAGATGTTTTCATACAAACTTATAATTATTCATTTTTACGTTGAAATTGCAATGATGTTACAACTCAGTTTCCATAAAAAATTTAATTTAAAAGCCTAAGGGTTTATGTGGCCATGTGTCATAAATTGCATTTAATTTTTATTTAACAGTTGCAATAGAACTATGCAAATGTTGGACTAATATGGTCTGAATGCATTGGTAATATAAAATTCACTTCTAAGATCTTAGCTGAAACATGATGAATATTAAATGAACTTTAATTTTATTAGCTAAAACACTTTTGAGATTCTTTTTTGAATGTCAAATGGATATCTAATTTGATTGTAGACAATATCACTTGCTATTTTGTAAGGACCCGATTCTTCGACTTCCGAAAACCGACATCAATACGTTCATTGTATCAACTGCCGAGCAATCAAATGCCGGAAAACCGAACACTTAGGGTTTTAAGAAAAAGAATAGATAGAAGAAGAGGTAGAAGAAGAGAGAAAAGAAAATAGAACAGAACAGAAAGAAATAACAGAACAATATCAAAATCTCTCAATCGCAGCGGAACAACATATAATAGATAAATGAATAATCTTTAAACAAAGAACTATATCAGTTATTACATTACATCATATCATTAGAGTGAACAACAACAAACAACAACAAACAGCGGAAAAGAAATACTATATACTAGTAATACGCCATGCCATCCAGCTTGCCTCCAGCAACTCCTGAATTCCAGAATCTCCTGATAAACCTTAACTTTTGACTGTCCGTGTGGAAATTGGTGGGAACCCAGAGTTTAGGAAGGAAAGCAATAAACTCCGAGTCAGTCATGTGACTGGTGTGAGAACTCAAAACAGTTTATTTATCTTTAAAATCAAAATAGAGGAATATTTTTAAAGTCAATTCGCAATGCTTTTAAAAATAAGACTACCATAAGGCCTTCCGCACATTCACACATGCAAACGCAGAATCGGAGGAGATTTCTCCTTATGATAGTCAAAGATGCTTGATACGCATTAAAAGAACATTTGATATTATTACTAGTGCATAGTGTATAAAACAATTTCGAAAGTAGAATATAAATCTTAGCCAACATACGACCATTATCGTATGCCTACTGTAGCTACTATGTTCAATAGCAGGTTACCGCCACATTCCATAGCAGGTTATACAACTAAAACCGTACAAATCTCGTATTGTTTCTTTGGATTTCCAACAAATGGCCAGGCCAAGGAACTTCCCATTGCCACATGAGAACGCCTCTGGAAGGACGTCCCCGAGAACCTAATCATCTCTGCCAACACAAGGCCGGGTTACCCCTAACTGGGTAACTACTGACACGAGTATGTCATCCCCCGGTCCTTTGGGACCTTTATCCGAGCGCTCGTAATCAACATCACACCATAATAATAAAGTGTTTCAACATGAGTAAGTATCTGGGCTCCATACCATGATACCACCCTTTTCCAGAAGGAAATGCACATACCCTAAAGGGAGTTATCCCTCATAACCTTGCTGCATCTTTCCTGTTTTGACCATTCCGGGATGTGAGGCTCGATGAAGTCTCGTCCACAAAGCTACGCTTTATACAAAAGCAGTGCTTTAGGTCAACAAATGATCATAGAAATGATCACAAAGATAAGTGATCAAACAAATGATCATATCACAAATGATCAAACAATGATCATTTCACAGCAACACTCAGCATATCACATTACCAAATTGGGAATATATCGCTGATAACCTTCAACTAAATAACCTTTGAGCTCGTACGTCTCAGAGAAGGGTGTTAAGCTAAGAGAATAAATTCTCCGCCACCAACAGAAATATATTTGAAAGAAATCAACTTTATATCTCAATTGTAATGTCAGACATACAATCCATACAAGTCTGTTTCGGGCACGAACAGAACCGAAGGCACTTACAAAGAAGTCCTTGCAATCTGGATATTCACTAATCACGTTCGGACTTCCCATCACATATGGAGTCTCTATACCGAGGACCATTCGATGCAAAGACATTCGACGAGTTGTCCTTTCGCTTTCAAAAATATCCGGTCTTCAACACCGGTCATCAATGTTATCCATTACGTCGTATCACTATTCAGAATGGGTAATCCGAATAACGAGCACAATAATTTAAAAATAAGTGTGACATTCAAATCCAAGCAAATCACAACAAATACCTATTCAAAGGTAAATATTGATAGTCGGTTATTGAACTATCAATGGATATGCACAACATCACCAGATTTCAAATAATTTTTCAAATAATTTATTTCCCAAAAATATCTTTACAAGATATATAATATTCACACTTCAACCATTTTGAAAACAATTTTCAAAATCACTTTTCACCTTTACCTCTTTTGAAAACATGTTTCAAACATTTCCTTATGCGAAAATACTTTCATTTCAACATGGTTCATTTAAACCAATTAAATAAATCCTTAACGATTTACTTTATATTTATGTTTCAAATCCGTAAATTTATTCCCACACTTCAAAAATAAATCAACGTTTATTTTTAAACAAATTCCCCTTTTCTTTTATAAATTCCATAGTGAATTTACATTCCAAAATATTTATGAATATACGATTTCAATTATTCATTTTCAATTTATCTTCAAAAAGATAAATTCTCAAAATATTCACTATATATTGGAAAATATTTCCATACTTATTTAATAAGTAATTCACAAATCTTTTTATTTTCAACACTTGGAAAATATTCAATATACTTAAATCAAAATTAAGTATACATTTCATTCTTTAAGGAAATCATTCTCTTAAACAAATTTATTTGGGCCAAAACGAATGTTACGAAAAACATCGTTACGACAACCCAAAATCACTAGTATAGGGATTCGAAATTAAAATGGATATATAAATCCCAATACTATACAAAACATTTCCTTTCGGAAATCATTTACTATAACAACAGTGTTATAGTCCACCATTTCCTTCTATTTCTCGAAAATGTCTATTTCAACAACGAATGTTGAAATCTATGTTTTGAATCTTAACACTTTTTAAAAACATCGTTGGATCGTTTTAATTCTATTTAAAACATCACATCCAAAACATTTTCTTTAACATATTATTCACTATTCAAAAACGTGAATATACTACGTTAACCAATTTCATCATTTCTACACATTTTATTTTAAAGGATTATTCACCGTCTAAAACGTGAATATAACTCCTTAAATAAGTTATAACAATTTACTTATTAAAATAAGTCGTTTGCGGATTTATAAAACAACGTTTATAAATTCCATTTCTATTTATTATATAACTACTACCTTTATAAATCTCCTTTATTAACCTATTCAATTCATAACTCAATTATATACTAAAAGTTCATATTATAAGTTAAATGCTTATAATTTATTTGTTTGCAAAATCGTTCTTTTAAACTTCCCAAATTATAAATCTTATAGCTTATAAGATTCATTTATTTACCCAAATCTATTCTTTTAATAACTTTACAAATTTTATAAACCTACTGCTTATAAAATTCCATTTATAACTTCACCGTTTATAATTCCATAAATTTCATTCATTCATGAAATTAATTCACAATTCATTCTAACACTTATAAAAACTCGTTTTATAATTCCAATATTTTGATTTATAAATATCAATTTATAAATTCTTTGTATAAATCAATTTATACTATTATTTTAAAACATCTTTAATCTCCTTTATAATTTCACCATTTTGATTTATAAAATAATCAAATTTTATAAATCCTATATTTAAACTTTTCACAATAAATTCAGAAATCCCAATTTAAACTATTTTATAAAATCATTAACCCCATATTTTCAAAAATTGGCTTTTAACTATATTTATCAAAAACCATAATTTTTATAACATAAAAATTATAACGTTATTTATTGAAGATGGATCAATTCCAAAAATATTTTATAACGTATACTTTCAAAAATCACTTTAAAAAAAATCATTTTAAAATTCCAAAATTTGGCCCAATGATGCTACACACCAAATAGTCAATCACGACAACAACGACATCATATATCGATATATGATAATCAACGAATATCAAAATATCCATAATCAAATAAATACTGTTGAGGAATCCTGTTGGATCCCTCCAACCTGTTTTCCTGCATCCAAAGATGTTAGCACAATACCAATTCCGTTCCAGTACGAAATTATCGCGGTATATGGGATTTAAAATATTATCCGCTTAATAGACGGCGCAATAGGGTCTCATCCGCCATATAATGCGAGAAATCAATTCCAAGTACATAAATAATACCAATTTCACTGTTTATGAAATATTCGCGGTATATGTTTTTAATAAATAACATCCGCTTACTAACGGCGCATAATGTCTATTTTAACAATCGATAGATAACAATCATCATTCAAACATGCATTCAAGTATTTTAAATTTAACTATTTAAAATAAAAATCGAAACTGATTCGATTGAGTGAGAAGTTCTCACCTTGATTTCAATTTCGTTTTAGCGATTTATTTCGAATAATTAATTTTACCCAAAATTCTCACTAACTCCAAACTACTCCAATCCAATTGCATAGCGTAGTGCTCGTCCATACGATTCCAATGCAACTGGTTTCGCGCGTTTTCGACCTCGTATGAAAAAGATATGAATTTTCAAAGTTACTCGAATTTTATAAACTAAATTTACAACATAATTTAATTTTTCTAAACCTAGAACAGATCATCACCGTCCATATCTCTTGCTTCATCCAGGCCGCCCATCACCTTCTCCTTCCCACGCGTTCTACCCTACAGGAATCACGAACCCATTCACGCCTATACCCCTAATACACGCAAGCCACCAACGACGACGAAACCCCATCATATCGGCATCATATCGAAGCTCGCGTTATGCTCTTCCTTCACCACCAATATAGTTGAACTCGGCTGCACCCTCTACCCTAGAAACACATGCGAACGCGACGGCTTTGAGCCCAAATTCCCGTTGATCCAAAGCTCCAAACACGATCATAGCCGTTGGATTTATAGAACTCTCTATGCTCTACAACTTTCATTTAGAAAGTTTGTTGTATAGATTGACGGATTGGAAGATAAATGAGGATGTTTGTGGACGTTTTCTGGACATTGAACAGATAATGGCGGCTAGAGTTTCTGAGTGGAGAGGGTTTGGATGCAAATGTGAATAAGTGAGGGCCTTTTATATAAAATTTTCCAATTTACTATTCACCCGGAATTTCCGAACTCCAAACGAAGCGTGCCGGTTGGCGTTCCTAAGGTTCACCCCGCGTTCCGAACACAATGGAACGTGTTTCGGGAGCTAATTCGGTCATCTGTGCGAGTTATGGCAATAAACGTTCAATTTAAAATTAAACCGATTAAACGATTTTCTAGGCGTTTTAGCTTGCACCGGACAAAAGATAAATCCGATTGACTTGAAATTTGAAACCATACAATAATATCACATTACGGATCCGATGAAATTGGTTTCGTCGAAATCCGAGACTTTTTGAAAAATGACTATTTTAACTCGCCAAATTAATATTAAAACAATTTCGATGCGTTTCGAGCTGCCACGATCAAACGATAACTCCGATTGCTACGAAAATTGAAATCCAGTAATAACAAACTATTACGGATCCAATGGAACTAGTTTCGTCAAATTCTGAGACTGTTCGAAAAATGACTAATTTCACTAGTCGATTAAATATTAAAATATTCAATTTTCACAAATAAACTCTTAATTCGATTTTAAAAGTTCTATAACATCATTCTAACTCCAATATGATAAAATAAAATTTTACAAATCAATTTCAATCATATTTAACTCAATTTTCAATTATTTCTGTATTTTCACATATTAAATTATCGATTTAATTATTCAATTAAATCCAATTATTCGAAATAAAATTTATTCGACTTATAAATTTCACTTATTAATATTTAAAATTAATTAAATATTCAAATTTTAATTAATAAAAATCCTGGGTCGTTACATACTTCCCCCCTTCAAAGAATTTCGTCCTCGAAATTACCAAGTAAGAAAAATTACAGAATCTATTAACTTTCCCAAAATCCATAGTTAAATTTCTTACAATAACTTTACTAAGTTTCCAAATCATACTTAGTTATCTTTTCAAAAACAACTACTATAGTGTTTAACTTTCAATTCCAAAGCAAAGTTATAGTTTTCAAATTTTTCTCAATTTTCCCAAATTTTTTCTAACGCCTTAAATTTTCGGAAAAATTCGCCAGAGTCTCCTTTGCACAGCTCGATCCGAAAAAAATGACAGTATATATATCACAAATATACATCTCATCAAGTGATGAGGCATCCCGCAGGGAAAAAAGTGTAAAAGTACGGTATGTAATCCAAGATATGTACCTTATTTATTATTAGCGAGCATATACGGCTAATATAGCGCGAAAGCAAGCTCTAAATGCGAAGCAAACGCGATCCGCACCTACTAAACACTCAACAAACAACATGAGAACATGCATATAGACAATAGTATTGATATACAACATATAGCAACATAATAACTGTATGCGCCAACATAGAAAATGTAGTAAACGCAATATATTCAACCATCAACCAACTATCATTCAACTAGCATTCATAACCAATAAATATTCATTCATATTCTCATTAATATTCAATGAAATGGTTTTCAATTTAATCACATTTGATTCATTAACAGTGGATGTTTTTACTAACATTCACTTTCAATTAGTTTATATTCACTAATTCATATTCAAGTTGGTTCACTTCCAAATCAAATTCAATTCTATTTAAGATTCACTTAACTTCCAATTGAATTCCAATTACTTTAGCTTTCAATTTCATTAATACTTAATGAATTATATACAATCAACTAACAATCATATATCAACCAATGTATATTAATTTCAACCAAATTCCTTTGCTTATATTCATTCAATTTGGTTTAATTAAATTGATTTTCATTCAATTATTCAACTTCCAATAACATTAGATTTTAATGAATTAACACTTACATTCATTATTCCATATCAATTATTCACATTCAATTGATTAACATTCAATCCATTAATTCAATTCAATTACAAAAGTTGAATTTCATTTATATAACTCAAGTTCACATTTATCACTTAACTTTATTAATTTACTTTGATACCAAAATCAACTTCATTCAACATCTCTTAAGTTATATTTCATTTTATAAACATCACTTTGTTTTATTTAACTTAAATTCCCTCTTATAAATCAATTCAGATTCCAATTCTAAGTAAATTTCCATTTAACTTTAAATTCATTTTTATTACAACTCATATTCGTAAATATATTCATATAGTTTCACTTCTTATATATATGAGTTTATTTCACAATTGTAAATCACTTTAATTATAATTCAATTCTTATAATTCTTTTTACTTATACAATTATTCTTTTATTTAGATTATTTAAACAACTAAACAATCAACTTATATACACTTTAATAATTCTGAAAAATTATTTCTTTATATATAAAAATATACTCAAGGTAAAATTATTCCATTTACCCAATTTAAAACAATACTGTGCCGAATTGTTCTATTCAAGTATTTATAAACCCCTACGGCATAGTTGTGCATACCGTGTTGACGAAGGTTCATATGCCACTCAATAAATCAATCATCATAATATAAAACAATTTTATATTCACTAACAAATACGCTCTCATAGCTATTATTACACTCAAACTCATTCTAGAGTACTACTGACTCTATCTCTAATGAGTAATACCCAACAGAGCCATGGTTGTCGCTTAACCATATGCTCTGATACCACATTGTAAGGACCCAATTCTTCGATTTCCGAAAACCGACATCAATACGTTCACTGTATCAACTGCCGAGCAATCAAATGCCGGAAAACCGAACACTTAGGGTTTTAAGAAAAAGAAATAGATAGAAGAAGAGGTAGAAGAAGAGAGAAAAGAAAATAGAACGGAACAGAAAGAAATAACAGAACAATATCAGAATCTCTCAATCGCAGCGGAACAACATATAATAGATAAATGAATAATCTTTAAACAAAGAACTATATCACTTATTACATTACATCATATCATCAGAGTGAACAACAACAAACAACAACAAACAGCGGAAAAGAAATACTATATACTAGTAATACGCCATGCCATCCAGCTTGCCTCCAGCAACTCCTGAATTCCAGAATATCCTGATAAACCTTAACTCTTGACTGCCCGTGTGGAAATTGGTGGGCACCCAGAGTTTAGGGAGGAAAACAATAAACTTCGAGTCAGTCATGCGACTGGTGTGAGAACTCAAAACAGTTTATTTATCTTTAAAATCAAGATAGAGGAATATTTTTAAAGTCAATTCGCAATGCTTTTAAAAATGAGACTACCATAAGGCCTCCCGCACACACACACATGCAAATGCAGAATCGGAGGAGATTACTCCTTATGATAGTCAAAGATGCTTGATACGCATTAAAAGAACATTTGATATTATTACTAGTGCATAGTGTATAAAACAATTTCGAAAGTAGAATATAAATCTTAGCCAACATACGACCATTATCATATGCCTACTATAGCTACTATGTTCAATAGCAGGTTACCGCCACATTTCATAGCAGGTTATACAACTAAAACCGTACAAGTCTCGTATTGTTTCTTTGGATTTCCAACAAATGGTCATGCCAAGGAACTTCCCATTGCCACATGAGAACGCCTCTGGAAGGACGTCCCTGAGAACCTAACGGATCTCTGCCAACACAAGGCCGGGTTACCCCTAGCTGGGTAACTACTGACACGAGTATGTCATCCCCCAGTCCTTTGGGACCTTTATCCGAGCAATCGTAATCAACATCACACCATAATAATAAAGTGTTTCAACATGAGTAAGTATCTGGGCTCCATACCATGATACCACCCTTTTCCAGAAGGAAATGCACATACCCTAAAGGGAGCTACCCCGCATAACCTTGCTGCATCTTTCCTGTTTTGACCATTCCGGGGTGTGAGGCTCGACGAAGTCTCGTCCACAAAGCCACGATTTATACAAAAGCTGTGCTTTGTGTCAACAAATGATCATAGAAATGATCACAAAGATAAGTGATCAAACAAATGATCATATCACAAATGATCAAACAATGATCATTTCACAGCAACACTCAGCATATCACATTACCAAATTGGGAATATATCGCTGATAACCTTCAACTACATAACCTCTGAGCTCGTACATCTCTGAGAAGGGTGTTAAGCTAAGAGAATAAATTCTCCTTAACCAACAGAAATATATTTGAAAGAAATCAGCTTTATATCTCAATTGTAATGTCAGACATACAATCCATACAAGTCTGTTCTGGGCTTGAACAGAACCGAAGGCACTTAAAAAGAAGTCCTTCCAATCCGGATATTCACTAATCACGTTCGGACTTCCCATCACATATGGAGTCTCTATACCGGGGACCATTCGATGCAAAGACATTCGACGAGTTATCCTTTCGCTTCCAAAAATTTTCGGTCTTCAACACCGGTCATCAATGCTATCCATTACGTCGTATCACTATTCGAAATGGGTAATCCGAATAACGAGCGCAATAATTTAAAAATAAGTGTGGCATTCAAATCCAAGCAAATCACAACAAATACCTATTCAAAGGTAAATATTGATAGTCGGTTATTGAACTATCAATGGATATGCACAACATCACCAGATTTCAAATAATTTTCCAAATAATTTATTTCCCAAAAATATCTTTGCAAGATATATAATTTTCACACTTCAACCATTTTGAAAACAATTTTCAAAATCACTTTTCACCTTTACCTCTTTTGAAAACATGTTTCAAACATTTCCTTATGCGAAAATACTTTCATTTCAACATGGTTCATTTAAACCAATTAAATAAATCCTTAACGATTTACTTCCACACTTCAAAAATAAATCAACGTTTATTTTTAAACAAATTCCCCTTTTCTTTTATAAATTCCATAGTGAATTTACATTCCAAAATATTTATGAATATACGATTTCAATTATTCATTTTCAATTTATCTTCAAAAAGATAAATTCTCAAAACATTCACTTTATATTGGAAAACATTTCCATACTTATTTAATAAGTAATTCACAAATCCTTTTATTTTCAACACTTGGAAAATATTCAATATACTTAAATCGAAATTAAGTATATATTTCGTTCTTTAAGGAAATTATTCTCTTAAACAAATTTATTTGGGCCAAAACGAATGTTACGTAAAACATCGTTACGACAACCCAAAATCACTAGTATAGGGATTCGAAATTAAAATGGATATATAAATCCCAATACTATACAAAACATTTCCTTTCGGAAATCATTTACTATAACAACAGTGTTATAGTCCACCATTTCCTTCTATTTCTCGAAAACGTCTATTTCAACAATGAATGTTGAAATCTATGGTTTCGAATCTTAACACATTTTAAAAACATCGTTGGATCGTTTTAATTCTATTTAAAACATCACATCCAAAACATTTTCTTTAACATATTATTCACTATTCAAAAACGTGAATATACCACGTTAACCAATTTCATCATTTCTATACATTTTATTTTAAAGGATTATTCGCTGTCTAAAACGTGAATATAACTCCTTAAATAAGTTATAACAATTTACTTATTAAAATAAGTCGTTTGCGGATTTATAAAACAACGTTTATAAATTCCATTTCTATTTATTTTATAACTACTACCTTTATAAATCTCCTTTATTAACCTATTCAATTCATAACTCAATTATATACTAAAAGTTCATATTATAAGTTAAATGCTTATAATTTATTTGTTTGCAAAATCGTTTTTTAAACTTCCCAAATTATAAATCTTATAACTTATAAGATTCATTTATTTACCCAAATCTATTCTTTTAATAACTTTACAAATTTTATAAACCTACTGCTTATAAAATTTCATTTATAACTTCACCGTTTATAATTCCATAAATTTCATTCATTCATAAAATTCATTCACAATTCATTCTAACACTTATAAAAAATCGTTTTATAATTCCAATATTTTGATTTATAAATATCAATTTTTAAATTCTTTGTATAAATCAATTTATAATATTATTTTAAAACATCTTTAATCTCCTTTATAATTCACCATTTTGATTTATAAAATAATCAAATTTTATAAATCCTATATTTAAACTTTTCACAATAAATTCAGAAATCCCAATTTAAACTATTTTATAAAATCATTAACCCCATATTTTCAAAAATCTGCTTTTAACCATATTTATCAAAAACCATAATTTTTATAACATAAAAATTATAACGTTATTTATTGAAGATGGATCAATTCCAAAAATATTTTATAACGTATACTTTCAAAAATCACTTTAAAAAAAATCATTTTAAAATTCCAAAATTTGGCCCAATGATGCTACACACCAAATAGTCAATCACGACAACAACGACATCATATAACGATATATGATAATCAACGAATATCAAAATATCCATAATCAAATAAATACTGTTGAGGAATCCTGTTGGATCCCTCCAACCTGTTTTCCTACATCCAAAGATGTTAGCACAATACCAATTCCGTTCCAGTACGAAATTATCGCGGTATATGGGATTTAAAATATTATCCGCTTAATAGACGGCGCAATAGGGTCTCATCCGCTATATAATGCGGGAAATCAATTCCAAGTACATAAATAATACCAATTTCACTGTTTATGAAATATTCGTGGTATATGTTTTTAATAAATAACATCCGCTTACTAACGGCGCATAATATCTATTTTAACAATCAATAGATAACAATCATCATTCAAACATGCATTCAAGTATTTTAAATATAACTATTTAAAATAAAAATTGAAACTGATTCGATTGAGTGAAAAGTTCTCACCTTGATTTCAATTTCGTTTTAGCGATTTATTTCGAATAAAATTAAACGGACGTTTAATTTTACCCAAAATTCTCACTAACTTCAAACGACTCCAATCCAATTCCATACCGTAGTGCTTGTCCATACGATTCCAACGCAACTGGTTTCGTGCGTTTTCGACCTCGTATGAAAAAATATGAATTTTCAAAGTTACTCGAATTTTATAAACTAAATTTACAACATAATTTAATTTTTCTAAACCTAGAACAGATCATCATCGTCCACTATCTCTTGCTTCATCCAGGCCGCCCATCACCTTCTCCTTCCCATGCGTTCTACCGTACAGGAATCACGAACCCATTCGCGCCTATAACCCTAATACACGCAAGCCACCAACGACGACGAAACCCCATCATATCGGCACCATATCGAAGCTCGCGTCATGCTCTTCCTTCACCACCAATATAGTTGAACTCGGTTGCACCCTCTACCCTAGAAACGCGTGCGAGCGCGACGGCTTTGAGCCCAAATTACCGTTGATCCAAAGCTCCAAACACGATCATAGCCGTTGGATTTATAGAACTCTCTATGCTCTACAACTTTCATTTAGAAAGTTTGTTGTATAGATTGACGGATTGGAAGATAAATAAGGATGTTTGTGGACGTTTTCTGGCCATTAAACAGATAATGGCGGCTAGAGTTCCTGAGTGGAGAGGGTTTGGATGCAAATGTGAATAAGTGAGGGCCTTTTGTAGAAAATTTTCCAATTTACTATTCACCCGGAATTTCCGAACTCCAAACGAAGCGTGCCGGTTAGCGTTCCTACCCCGCGTTCCGAACACAATGGAACGTGTTTCGGGAGCTAATTCGGTCATCTGTGCGAGTTATGGAAATAAACGTTCAATTTAAAATTAAACCGATTAAACGATTTTCTAGGCGTTTTAGCTTGCACCGGGCAAACGATAAATCCGATTGACATGAAATTTGAAACCATACAATAATATCACATTACGGATCAGATGAAACTGGTTTCGTCAAAATCCGAGACTTTTTGAAAAATGACTATTTTAACTCGCCAAATTAATATTAAAACAATTTCGATGCGTTTCGAGCTGTCACGATCAAACGATAACTCCCATTGCTACGGAAATTGAAATCCGATAATAACAAACTATTACGGCTCCAATGGAACTAGTTTCGTCCAATTCTGAGACTGTTCGAAAAATGACTAATTTCACTAGTCGATTAAATATTAAAATATTCAATTTTCACAAATAAACTCTTAATTCGATTTTAAAAGTTCTATAACATCATTCTAACTCCAATATGATAAAATAAAATTTTACAAATCAACTTCAATCATATTTAACTCAATTTTCAATTATTTCTGTGTTTTCACATATTAAATTATCGATTTAATTATTCAATTAAATCCAATTATTCGAAATAAAATTTATTCGACTTATAAATTTCACTTATTAATATTTGTAATTAATTAAATATTCAAATTTTAATTAATAAAAATCCTGGGTCGTTACATATTTACTCCACTACGGTATGGTTGATAATGCATATTTGTGCATTAATTTTTTAGGACTGATATCATCGTAGATTAAAGATTAAGTTTGTACTGTATGGCCGACAATGATGAGTTTTCTCCTTAAGAGAAATAAAACCGGGAACTCTCTTTTGCTAGGCCTCGTTTATCCTAATGTAACAGACATGAGTTGATCATCTTATACCAATTTAACTTAAACTTGGATCATATTACTTAAGAATCTTTGGCCCTTAAATTTCATTTAAATATGAACCTATGACATCAGTTTGATAATAAATTACTTAAATATAGGATTATCTGATATGAAGGCAATGATTCCACGATTATACCTTTTTGTTATGAATAGTCAATTTATTCTTAATAGGACCATATGTATATATGATGCTAACAAGAACTACCGACATGTTAGTTAAAGGTTAACAAGTTCAAATATATATAGGGGAATGATGATTTTTCCTTTAAAATAAAATAACATTAAGGCTCTTTTCATAGGATTCTTTTATCCTAATATGGTAGATGCGAGTCACTCATCGGATAACTAAAATAGTTTAATCTTGAAACAGAGTATTAAAAGACACATTAGTGCCAAAAAGCATGGAAATGCGAACCAATGAAATTACTTTGATTACAAATTTACTTAAATGTAGGGCTAATACGAGATGAATGCACTGATTCAACAATTATACTTTTATTATTGTAAATAGTTAATTTATTGTGAATAGTTGATTTACTTAGATGTTAGACTAATATGAGACGAATGCACTTATTACAAATTTACTTTTTTGTAAATGGTCAATAAGAACATGTTGGTTAAAACTCAATAAATCTAAAACATTTAGGAATCAAGGAGTTTTCCCCAAATAATGGGATACTTAGGAGCTCTCTTTTTGCATGCTTCTTTTATAATGACGTAGCAGATGTGAGTCGCTTTTCTTGATAACTAAATTACTCCAAACTTAAATAATAATATCTAGGACACTTTTGCCCTAAAATTGCAATGAAATATATACGCTTGAAATCTATTTGGTAGTAAATTTACTTAGCCACACTAATATGGCATGAATACGTTGATTCTGCAATTATATCTTATGTTTTGTCTGAATGGCCAATTTATTCCCACTCAGATATGTGTGTATATATGACCAACAAGAACAACCTACATGTTGATAAAAACTCCACATATTTCAAATGTTCAAGAAAAAAATCATTTGCCCATACGATAATCGATATTTAAATTTATTCACCATGTTTGACTTAATTACAAAATACTGCTTTTTATTGGTTTAAAAGGTTTTATTTAGAGTAGATTTGTAATCATCCATTTGACGCTGAAAGGCAATTAGCAAAATACAAGGGCTAATTTGACTATACATCTCGTCTTCCTCATCTAATGCAGTATCTTCATATCAAACTATTTTTCTTTATATTTTTCTATTAAAAAGCCTATCTTGATCATAATGATTCTTATAATCTACGTATAACACCATTGATTATGCTTTATAAAGTCTCGCATCCATGCCATTGGCATAAGCTCCATACTAGTATTATATAACTACATACGTGTTTATATATATATGTATGTATATATAAATTATATATGAATTTAATTAAGCATATTCAACACTTAATTTAAGATGACGTTATATTGCTAATTAATTTTCAGGTGCAGCTTTATGTCCTACATCAATATTTATTGCAATGTTTGTTTCGGGTTAAATATTTTGAGATTGAAGACTAAACTTCTTTAGTTGTCACAGTAAACCTTTGTACAAACTTAATCATATGTATGGTTGAATTAAAAAAATTGAACATAGAAAATCATTCTAGTTAAACACGTGCTTACGAGATAACACACTATTATAAAACTTTAAGCACAATAAAAAAAATGGAAAGATATATTCAACATACATTTTTATTGGAGTTTTTTGTATTTTTCTGTTTGAATTGTACTGAATTATATTCCTTTAGCGTATATTATTTGTTTGGTTAGCTAAATTTGGAATGTTTAAAAATAGTTAGCATGGTCTACACTTGTAAAGATTGGAAACACTATTGCTATGGTTTTCTTACACACTAAAAACTCACTTGTAGCTATTATTCAGCTAATATAAGAATTTTGTGCACTGTTTCAAGCACAAACTAACTTGACATTTAATACGTGTTTGAAGCAACGGTGAGGTAAAGTTCATCATCAAATCAGTATTATACAATACATCAATGTGTGTTACTATAAACTTTAGAATCTTGATGATCTCTTATGGGCTCAAGAACTGTCATTCAAATTTTAATATTTTTCGCGTGTCCTTTATTTCTAAAATTTGCGCCCAAACCCTTAACAAAAGTTAATTGAAAATGGGAATTTTCTAGCCGAAGAACTTGGTTTAAGGTCCAATGAGTTTAATAAATCTATTGCCTCCAAAATTAATTAAGTAAATTTGGTATGGAACATGAAAGTATGAATACATTATATATTTCATAAATCACATCCAAAATTTGTCTTCGTGCTTTTTTAACATGGTTAATTAATGTCAAACTAGTGATTTTTGGTTTATTTTTTATTGAAAATTCAAACAATGGAGAACTATAATTTTTTGTTATTCCTTAAGGTTAAGCAAAAGTTTGCAACTCTATCTTTTAAAAATAGGAGATTTCTAAGTGGAAATAGAAATTAATTCAATATACTCTTATGGACCCATGAATTGCAAAGTGGAAATAAAAATTGATTCAGTAATCTAATGGACTCAGTACATTATATTACTATGTCCATCAGGTTAAAATGGATGTAGCAATTGGAACAGATATAGCACAGGTAGGCTCTAGGCTACAGCTCAGACTAAAGTCATAATTTCAAATACTAGTTATATAATTTATTGTCTGGCCCAAATATCATTATAGCCTATGTTCTTTTGCATCTAAAAGTATTTTAATTAATGTTTTACAGTCGCCAATGACCTAATTTTTTGTCTAAGTTTATCGTTTGTTGTATGATGTAGCTTCATTTTTTCTTAAGAGGAGAATCGATAATTTGTCAGAAGTTGTGGTTTCAAGGCTAACTCATGGATGCTTGGCCTTCGAGTTCTGGCTTTATTGACATTGCTTTCTCAACAAAGGTGCTCTGGGTTGCATGAACATCCTCATTCCATCGTTGAAGTTTTGTTGATGATGAAGCAACTTCAGGATGATGCTTTGTTAATACTATGTTTGAGCTTTTACAAGTTTTTAAGTTGATCTTATTCATGGTCAGAATGGAACCATATTACATAAACCTTGCTATGGTCTGTTAGATTTCACTACAGTAGATTGATAAAAGCTAATTTTTCGTCAGTTCCAACTGCCTTTATTTATGAACGTATAAATACATTAAATTTTCAGTTTGGAGCCGTGCAAGGTCATCTTGCGATAGAGAATTCAAACAAGCTCATTTGCAACTGCGCTTGTTGTTGGGCATGCAAAATGAGCATAAAACTGATCATTCAAAAGATTGTTATTTTTTACAAGTCTCCATCACTTGTGATCGTAGAACAATCTTTATTTATGATAAATAGTATTTGGTTTCAATCATTCTAACCAATGCACCTATAAACTTACATTAGTTTCCCCCCTCGTGATATCTTATATTTATTCATATAATTCAATTATTTTTAACGTTTGAACTATTTATTGAGTTTCCGAATTTGAGATTTTCACTTCTCATGAAATTAATGCTTTTGATAGTAGTTTTCAACAGTTGAATGACATGTTGTTTTCATGGTTTAAAATCAGGATTTAAATATCATTGCTGAGTTATATATAAGTTAGTTGACCAGTTGTATATCATGTTTCTTACCCATGTATACCTTTAAAAGTTCAAGGAATATAATCAACAGGAAAAATGAAATTAATGGCTTTCTTAGAGTAGCCTTACTTGTTATCTCTTAATGTGGGTGCCACAACAAGGGGTAGCCTATCGATATAGTTGTCGATGCAACATATGTCCATGGGATTTGTGGTTCAATCCACACTAACCACACTATTCATTTGAATATTACTTGGATATATGTTGTTGCTTCATGCATATATATTTTTTCAAAGTTTACAGGAAAAAAACATGGTATTTTGGGTGTTAAAAAACAATGTAATACATTCTTCCACTTACTTAAGGATAATTAACTATCGTCAAGTGGGATATAGAAGCCTTTACAAATACATGTACACGATAGGAAGCATGGGGTCAAGAGTAGCGTTTTTGCATAATGTTGGTTCCCTTAGCATTCGAGTTCTCATTACATAAAATAGCCACTCTGTTCTAAATTGTACCTTTGGCAACCACTATGAACATGCATTTGCCAAATAAAGGCTAGTGATGATTTGTATTATTATTTCTACTTCAACTAAGTTGAGTTTTTTCGGTTGCATTTCTTATACGAGTCAATACTCATTGTGATGACCTGCACTCTGCACCCTCTAAATCCGACACCAAACCATGCTTGTCCGACCCAAAGTGCACAGATTGCAGTTAATCATGAGAAAGAAACAAGAGGGTGAGAAGAAAGAGAGAAGAAAGAAGAAGGGAAGAGAAGAAGAAGAAGAGAGAAACAGAACCAAAACAATAAAGAATCTCACATCGCAGTGGAATAACATATAATATAGACCAATAATCTTTACAAAGAGAAACTGCAATATACGCAAATCAATATCAGAGTACACAATAAGTAATCATCGGCATGGACAGTTATAATAACCCGTCCTCACAAATACCGATAATTTACGACAACAATAATGCAAAGCAGCGAAAAAATAAACAGATACGTGTATACGACATGAAGTTCTCCAGCTCGTCTGCTGAAGTTCCTAAAGCACCAAATCTAAACCTGTAAATATACTCGTTCCGACCTAGACAATGGAAGGGAAGAATGCTCGGATTATTCTGGTAAACCAGCATGAGAAAATGCATCTCAACTGAATTTACAAAGTTATCAAAACTTTTCCTTTATTAGAACAAAAGGTATCTCGTAAGACCGCGTCGCAAATAAATACCGACAAGGTTTTTACCTTGCGATAACCAAAACATTTTATATGAAATTCTCTTATATTATAATAGTGTCTATTATATATTGTTACCAATATTAAATTCTAGCATACACCTTGTAATACAAGGCTTTCTATAATAGAAAATGGCAGGCACATATTGGATCTTGGATTTCCATACAAATGACTAGGTAAAAGGACTACCTTTCTGAACCAACTCAGTACACCTCTAAAGGGATGTACCTAGGAAGCACATACTACCCGCTTAAACCAACATAAGACTAGCCTACCTATCCTTGGAAAGTGCCGAATATGTCATTACTCTGGTCGTTACTGACCTTTATCTGTGGCTATGAGCATACATCAACAATAATCATATACAAGAGGTCATAGTGTGTAAACATATATCTAGAAGAGTGATGACATCTCCTAATTGGGAGTGACCCACATAGCCTCGCTGCGTCTGTAACGACCCGTAAAATTCGACGATTCTAAAAGAGTTAATTTAATAGGAGGTCTAATTTAATTTAGAAAGAAATAAAAGTCTTAAAGTTTATATTGGAGCGAATGTAGAAATTTGATGAAGCAACTGTAATTAAATGTTAACAATTTAATATTTATATAGCAATAAATTAAAATTGAGAGGTATTTAAGAATTTAACCCCATACGTTGATGTAAATGTATTAAACTTGAAATTTTAAAAGATATGATATTTACAACTGAATTTTTTCCAAGAATACCATTAAATGAACTTTAATGTTACACTAATAAGATCTAGACAATAACTAAAATTTATGAATGAAACAAAATGAATAGAAATGTTAATTTTATTTCATAAGTTAACAATTGTTGTAATAAAAAGAATAAAACTAAGATAAAATAATTAATTGGGATTTTAATTTTTATTAATATGTAAAACTGAAAAAAATTCAATATAAATTGAAATACAGTAATTAATATAAATAAAAGATTAAAATTGGATAGTATTAATGTAGTGAAAAACAAAAAATATTAACTATGTTATTTGTGTAATTAATGGATAGAAATATCAAAGACTAATTGTAATAAGGGATATAATTGAGGAATATAAGTGGTATAATAATAAAAATTTACGATTTTATTTTTGTTAACATATGTTTAGAGATATGATTAAGATATTAATTTGAACTTCTACTAATAACATGTATTACAGTAAGATACAAAAAATGATAACATACGTCAGGTGTATTTAATGACATTGTTTGAATGTAATTAATAACGGTGATTATAATAATAAATGTTAAACATGATTAAATTATGTGAATGTTATTATTAATTATTTGAATGCATGTATAAAAAGTTATGCAAATATCAATATTCAATATCGGCATACCTTTGAAACAAGGTTTTAAATAAATAACTACATTGATGTTTTATTCTGTTGGAAACCCTATGTACTATGAATGCATGCTAAGATCAGCCAACACATTGAGAAAATGAAAATGTTGATTGAATTAAATAAGAAAGTTAAATAAGAAGAATAGAAAAAAATTCTTTTAGCCTATTAAAAAAAATATCCTCATTTTTCTTTCCTTTTTTATAAAATCCTTCCTCCTCCTCTCCAAAAAAAGGGGCTGCCATCATCTTCATTTAAAAAAAATAAACCAATAACAATATAATGTCAAACATCAAATTAAATGAAAATAAAGGTGATTCATCCAGCTCTTGCAAGGGTTGGGTGTGGGTGTTAACGATCTGAGGAAAAA
Organism: Allium cepa; assembly: GCA_030765085.1. Taxonomy (NCBI): domain Eukaryota; kingdom Viridiplantae; phylum Streptophyta; class Magnoliopsida; order Asparagales; family Amaryllidaceae; genus Allium; species Allium cepa. The sequence continues at coordinate 1,025,004,511 of CM060928.1, read as the reverse complement.
GTACAAATCAAGGAGTGAATTTTGGCTAGATCTAAGAGGTGTCTTCTATTTTAAAATGTTATATCAAGTATGTTATTATCATAGTTTGTGTGTATATTCTATTTCCTCATTTGATTTGAAATTGTTATGTTATTTGAATTTTTTGTTGAATGAATTAATTTTACTTTTAATTTGATAAATCAAAACAATTTTTTTTTGCATATATATATATATATATATATATATATATATATTAAAAGAATGTTTTAATTATTGTTGGGTGAATTCTCACCCATGAGATCACGAGGCCAAGGAGCATCAATTTCGTCCAGAATCACCATTTACATACGGTATCCATGTCCATCCGGTACCTATGCCTAGCCGAACCAAAGCCTCTCCACTCCATCACCGAACCATGCTCCATCGGACCTCCTCACCGGTCCAACTCCACTTCCCTACACCACCGAACCTGGTACCACTCCCCCCATTACCGAATGAACCCACTACCGAACCAGTCACCTTCCATCCACTGCCGGTCCAAAGCCTATCCACACAACACGGATTCGGTCCCATGACCGAACCAACCTACCACCGGACCAACCTCGCCTCCATCACCGGACCAATCCCCTGCCGAACCAACCCACGTCCACTCACCACCGGACCAACGTCCCACCGAACCAAGCTTCGACCGAACCATCCTCCTCTATACAATACCGAACCAACCATCACCGGTCCAAACTCCACCTAACAATTACCGAACCAACCCCCTATGCTAGACCAGGTTGCTTCCGCCCAGGCCCACCAGCAGCTATATACATCCAAGACCCCTGCCCCTAACGTCACTCTATAAATAGAGGGGCAGGGGTACAACAATGGCAGACAAGTTTGAGAGCTCAAGCAAGGAAGGAACTTTCAAACAACTTTCTTATACTTGTACTTAAAGCTTTGTACTTGTAATCCGAAAGAAAAGAGAGAATAACATATAAAGTGGACGTAGGCACGTTCTGACCGAACCACTATAAATCTACGTGTCTTTTATATTTTAGTCCTTGCTTTTTACATATTTGCACAAGTAACCTAAAACCTTGAAAAATAACATATAATCAACTAAATAATACAGATTGGAGGTGTTTGTCCATTTTTTGTGCAAACATTTTTGGTGCTTTTCACTGAGAATTTGGAACTCGAAGATTCAGCTTCCCTCATTCAACCTTCTTTTCCAATAGCACCCTTCATTGCCTAGGAAACATGACTTCCAGGCCGAGAAAAGACACCAACAAGGGAAAGAACGTTGCAACTAGCAGCGCTCCAGATCCAGTGGATCCAGATCAAGAGAACCATCCCACTACGACAGCAGATCAGGCAAATCCAACAGCCCCTGCCGCGGAACAACCGACAGCAATCACTAGGGCAAATCTAGACAGAGTTGTGACTGAAGTAACTAACCGCTTCGCATCCCAACAAGAAGCTTTGGTGAACCAACTCATGTCACGCTTGAGGGATGCCGAAGAATCCAACCGCAACACTGAATCATGGGGTGAGTCTCAATCTGGAGGATCTCAGAGACAACAAAGGTCTTCCCTCTTCGAAGAAGCTATCAACAGGAACAACAGTGATAGGGGCCGCGCCCGAACTCAGCCCGAACTCCGACTCGAGGAAGCGCTTGGAACCGAACCCAATGGGGGAGGCACCAGGTGAGGGTCGGATGTAGCTGAGACAGTCATGCCACCTAATCATAGAAACCCCGCTGAACGGAGCCGAGCTAGAACCCAGCCCGAAGTTGACCCCATGAAAATGCTCGAAATAGAACCCCACAGGGGAAGATCAAGGCAGAGGGCAACTGTAGCTGGTCCTAGCATGCATCCGAGTAGCCGAAGACAGCCACTGGGTAACGTCAGAAGTGATAGGGTATACCATCCCTACAGGTCATCCGGACGAGATCGATCCCGCAGGGAAGAACCAAGCTCATTCTTGTCCGCTCCAAATTCTGATGAAAGAATGGCACGATTATTCAGGGAATGCGTCCGACGGAAGCAAAGGAAGCGAGGGATAGGCGCTAGGGTAACCAGCCCTTTCACCCGCGACATCGAAACCGCCATCACCCCTCGAGAGTGGAAAATGCCGACGATGGAACCGTACGAGGGAACTTCCGACCCCGTTGTACACTTGCAGAGATACACACAGCATATGCTCATGAGTGGGGCAACAGAAGGAGTATTATGCAAATGCTTTCCACTATTTTTAGCAGATCTAGCTACCTCCTGGTTCTGCCATCTACCCCAAGGATCCATCAGTTCATGGGAAATGTTGAAGGAAAAGTTCATTAGCCAGTTCCGCATTCATGTGGAACAACCCAAGGATGCTTATTCTCTATCCAATGTCAAACAGAAATCCGGAGAGACACTGCAACAATATCTAACCCGGTTCAACGCCGCAGCGGTCGCAGTCCAAGATGCCGATGAGAAACTCACCCTAATGGCCCTCTGTAGTGGTGTGCACCCAGATACCAAGTTCGCTAGAAGATTAACTAAAGAAAAACCAGCTACCTTGCTCGATTTCTTTCATGAAGCTGGGAAGTACATGAGACTCGAAGAGGCTGCCACTGAAAGGCAGACAGGACCGCAGGCTAAGACGGCCCAGGGAAACGCCCCTGCCACAACGAAAGACATTCGGAGAAACGACTCCAGAGACAATGCAGGGGGCAAGAAGGGAGAAAAGCGCTTGTACCGACCAGGACCGAGATTTGACGCTTACACTCCCTTGAATGAAACAGTCGAGAACATCTTCCTGGCCACCCAGGACGAACTCACATACAAGCGCCCCCCGTACAAGAAAGAGTCAGATCGCGCAATCCAGTCCGGAAAATTCTGCCGTTTCCACGAGTCTCATGGACACGATACCAATGAATGCCGCCATCTCCGAGACCTAATTGAAGAACACATCAGGAGAAAGAAATTAGAACGCTATGTGAAGGGACAGGACAGGACCCCAGCTCCTACCAAGGAAAACCCAGGGCAGCTCCACCCAGAGACAGGCGGAGGAAATCGCAACACCAACGGTTCCAGCCAAGAGAAGATAGTGGTCCATACAATATCAGGAGGGCCACACATCGCTGACAAGAGCTGGGCAGAAATGGAAAGATATGGAAACTCACTCAGAAGCGAGGGAGACTGCGTCAATTCTGTTATGGAAGAACGCCACCCTAAGCGGAAGGAAAGTAATGATATCACATTCAGCGGGCGCGACCTAGAAGGAAGGAAATACCCTCATATGGATCCTATGGTCATCTCTGCCTGGTTCGGTCCAGCCAAAGTTTTCCGAATCTTAATAGACACTGGAAGTTTAGTAAATATCCTATTCAAGCATGCTTTCGAAAAAATGAAGCTGTCAATGAAGGATGTATCCCCCTGTAACAAACCACTACACGGTTTCACTGGAGAAGCAAAGATGCCCCTCGGACAATTGGATCTCTTTGTTGAATGGGGAAGTCATCCCTGCTCCGCCGTTCGGAAACAAACATTCGTGCTAATAGACAACCACTCGGCCTACAATGCCTTTTTAGGAAGACCAGCCTTGTCCGACTTCCAAATTGTCCTTGCCCCATGGTGCCTGAAGATGAAGTTCCCAACGGATAATGGAGTGGGAGAAGTAGAAGGAGATCAAGACGCCGCTCGGGACTGCTATGTAACCGAACTTCGCAATAACCGCAAGAAAGATAAAGGGAAGAATGCAGAGACTACTCTCTGCATGAAAAGCTTGGAAGCATAGCAACTAAAGAAAGCCCCTCCTCTTCGATATACAAGTGATCCCTTCAACGAACTAGATCCCAGGGACGGAGAGGAGGAGGCCACCGCCGAGCCTGCAGAGGCTATGGAATTCGTATCTGTAGACAAACACGACCCAAGTAAACTGCTGAGAGTCGGATCTCAGCTAAAAAGAGAATTAAAGAATCAACTCATTGATTTTCTTCGCCACAACATGGATGTATTTGCATGGACGCACGCTGATATGACCGGAATCTCCCCGGACATAGCATGCCACGCACTAAACATCGATCCTACCAAGGTACCGGTAAAGCAAAAGAAGAGAAGTATGGGGGCAGAACGATCAGCAGCCCTCGAGGAAGAAGTAAAGAACTTACTTGCCAATGACTTCATACGTGAAGCCATTTACCCGGAGTGGATCACCAACCCGGTACTGGTAAAGAAAGCTAATGGGAAGTGGCGAACATGCATCGATTTCTCCAACTTAAATGACGCCTGCCCGAAAGACTGCTTCCCACTCCCCCGAATCGACCAACTCGTGGACAGCACTGCTGGACACGAACTCTTATCCTTTATGGACGCATACTCAGGATATAACCAGATCCCTATGCACGCCCCCGATCAAGACCACACTAGCTTCATCACTGACCGAGGATTGTACTGCTACAAGGTAATGCTATTTGGACTTAAAAACGCCGGAGCTACTTATCAGCGCCTCGTCAACAAGATGTTTACAGAACTAATAGGACGAACTATGGAAGTTTATGTGGATGACATGCTGGTAAAATCAAGAAAAGCCAACGATCATGTAAGCCACCTGGACGAGATATTCCAAGTACTCTGCCAATATGGAATGAAGCTGAACCCTCTAAAGTGCTCGTTCGGAGTGTCATCAGGAAAGTTCTTGGGATTCATCGTCCATGCCAGAGGAATCGAAGCGAACCCTGAACAAGTCCGAGCCTTGCAAGATATCAAAATACCATGCAGTCGGAAAGAAATGCAAAGCCTAAACGGGAAGGTGGCCGCCCTAAACCGATTCATCTCTAAAGCAACAGACAAATGCATCCCTTTCTTTGAAGCACTGAAGAGAGACAAAGGAAAATTCGAGTGGACCGACGAATGTTCATCAGAACGGCCACCAGTACTCTCAACGCCAAATGAAGGCGAAGAACTATACCTATATCTTGCTGTGTCATCCCATGCCCTAAGCGCCGCTTTGGTAAGAGAAGAAAACCGCACACAACGGCCAGTGTACTTCATATGCAAGAGGTTCACGGGAGCAGAAACCCGGTATCCCAAACTCGAGAAACTGGCGTACTGTTTACTAATCACATCAAAGAAGCTGCGACACTATTTCCAATCTCATCCCGTCAGAGTCCTAACCGACCAGCCATTGAGGCAAGTGCTCCATCGTCCCGACACCTCTGGGCGACTGCTCAAGTGGTGCATCGAGCTAAGCCAATATGATATCACTTACCATCCTCGCACCGCTATCAAGGGACAAGCCATAGCTGATTTCATTGCCGAATTCACTACTGGCGAAGGTAAGGACCAATCTGAAATAGCAGAAGATATCAAATGGAATCTCTTCGTAGATGGAGCATCGAACGAACAAGGCTCGGGGGCAGGTGTTGTGATAATCACCCCCAGGGGAAAGAAGCTGCGCTACGCCCTAAGATTGGAATTCGCTACCACCAACAATGACGCAGAATACGAAGCAGTGATAGCCGGATTAGAACTTGCATTGGAAATCGGAGTCAGTTCTTTATGTCTCCATAGTGACTCTCAACTTATTGTGAATCAAATACTAGGAGAGTTCCAGACTCGAGGAGAACGACTCACAGCATACCTAAAGAGGACCAAGCTGCTACTTAACCGACTAGATCACTATTTGATCAGACACATTCCTCGAGAGGAAAATCGAGAGGCCGACGAGTTGGCAAAACAAGCTAGCATGGGAAATGACACCGCTTCTGGAGCGATAACTGTCTCAAGGCTGCTAACCCCGAGTTTCGAGCAAGTACACCTGATAGCTGCAACCGAAAAAGAAACATGGATGACCCCTATCCGAGAATACTTACAAAACGGCACCCTACCAGACGGGCGAAATGAAGTTAAGAAAATTCTAAGGAAAGCTTCCCGCTACACGATGCAAGAAGGCATCCTCTATCGGCGCGGCTTCTCTAACCCCTTATTGAGGTGCGTTGCTGGAAGAGAAGCCAGGGAAATTCTATCCAACATCCATCAGGGAAGTTGTGGAGGCCACACCGGAGGGCAGACTCTGGCAAAAAAGATACTCCGATATGGATATTTCTAGCCCACCTTGAACAAAGATGCCTTAGACTTCGTCAAAAAATGTGACAGATGTCAGAAATTTGCCAAAATCCCTCGACTACCAACCAATGAGATTACTCAGATGACCATCCCTTGGCCCTTTGCAATATGGGGGATTGACTTAATCGGCGAACTGCCAACGGGCCGAGGCGGAGCCAAATATACTATAGTGGCAGTCGACCACTTCACCAAATGAGTGGAGGCGGAACCTCTAAATAAAATATCTTCGGCAAAAGTTATCAACTTCTTAATCAAAAATATTCTGTGCAGGTACGGAACACCACTCAAAATCGTATCAGACAATGGACTTTAGTTTGACAGCGAGGAATTCAGCAACTGGTGCCAAGAGCACGGGATTCGCAAAAGCTTCTCATCCGTGGCTTATCCCTAGGAAAACGGCCAAATAGAAGCTGTCAACAAAATTCTCAAAACCTTAATCAAGAAGAAACTTGAAAAGTCGAAAGGCGCTTGGGTGGATGAACTTCCTACGGCACTTTGGGCCTATCGCACATCTTACAGAACTTCAACAGGGCATACTCCCTTCTCTTTGGCATACGGATCGGAGGCTATGCTCCCAGTTGAAACTATAGTGCCCTCTCACCGTAGGATCCACTACAACCCGGAAGAAAATGAAGAACTCCTCCACATGTGTTTGGATCTAATTGAGGAGAGAAGAAATGATGCAGCACTCAAAGCAGCAGCTCACAGACAAAAAGTGGCAGCACTATACAACTCCAAAGTCAAACATCGCAGCTTACAAGAAGGAGACCTTGTCCTCAAGAGAATCTTTCCGCGCCCCGGGGCACTCGACCTCATCTGGGACGGACCATATGTAATTCATAAAGATCTCCACAACGGAGCTTATATTTTGTCAACAGTGGACGGAGAGGTGTTCCAGAGGGCATGGAACATCCGACACCTCCGTTGATACTTTTCTTAACTTGTACTGCCCATATGAAGTGAATTAACAAAGAGAATCAGTGGACGTAGGCATTTTCGTGCCGAACCACTTTAAAAAACTTGGCTCTTGTTAACTTGTTCCTTTATATCTTGGCTACTTGTTAAGCTTTATCCTTTGCTGTTGAACAAAATCCTTTGCATATGACATTTCACTCCAGAACTTCACAACATAACTCCACCTGGACAAAATCTAACAGGTACGCTGCGCTCTTATGCCCTCGCCAATGAGACACTTTGCTCTGGTATCCCTCTACCGCGAGTTAACTCATTGTTTGCCTCGGCCCTTAAAGCCGACTGTAATAAGCCGAGTATAAGTCATCATAAAAAAGGCCGACTATAGCCGATGGCAACTCATTACAGCGATTCGGCTCGCCGGCGACTGTGAACCGATCATAAGCCCTAACATAAGGTGTGGCCAGCCAGGGGCAGTTCACAGTTTACGATCGGCCCCCACGCTAGCCGGCCACAGTAAATCGAATAATACCCACGATTACGGGACATAATGGCCCGGGTAGTTACTGTGCGCGATCGGCTCCGATGTGTCTTAAGTGCGGCTGTGGTAAAAAAGAAAACTCCCAGCAGTAGGCGTAAGATGGGTGACAAATGTCTCCAAGACCCACAGCTAGGGAAAGTGACTACAAAACCCGTTTGCCACGAACTTAAGCACATCGACGGCCTTCCGTGACTGGAAGATTTACTTTTCATATATTTCAATTTCATTTAAAACTTTTCTCCTATTCTCCGTAACGGTGCTTGAAAGTACAGGACATAAAATAGGGAACGTTCACTAATGGGAACAGAAACTCACAATCGGATAACGAGACACTCAACAGCATTCCGTGCTTAGTCTTACAGGGCGCACGAAGTTGCCGTCCACAGCCGAAACATGAACGGCGGTACCTTCTACTTTTATACATTAATGCATAGCTGCAGTTCATATTCACACATCACATTCATGTTGCAAAATGAGAAAATCATACTTTAAGCAAAAAACTTGGCATCAGGGACAGTCAAGTCACTAGTAACATGCATAGTTACATCACTTACACAGCACAACAAAATAGCGATAAAATTCCAACATAAAGGAATCAGCTTATGTTATGAAAATACATAAAGTCATTCATCACAAACAATATTATTACAGTTACATCAATGTTTTGGACTAACATGAACAGCAATAACAAAAGAAATCAAAAGGTAACCAGCTGTATTAGTGCTAACCACTACACCTCAGAACCAGCTCTCCGAATCTACTTGGTTGCTGGATCGGAACTCCCAGCGTGTTGACCAGAGGTCCCACCTGTCCAATTCAGAAGAAGAATCCATCAGATAAACAGCGAACGATCAAGTTATGAAAAGCTAAAAAGGGAAAACTCACCGACACCCGCTTCTTGGTCCTCATCCCCAACTGCACACCAGCTTCCTCCGCAGCAAGCAGCCGCATCCCCTCCTTCACCGCTACCTTCTCCTCCTTTGAGAACTGGGCGGTTACCACGTCCATCCTGAATGCCGCTCCACATTCCTTATCTGCATCGGCCTTGGCCTCCTCCAAAGCCTGGAGATATATCCTAGCCATGATCCGGGGATAGTCATCCATCCAGGATAGATTACCCTGCTTCCAGGTACGGAAGTACATATCCTGCAACATCTCATCCATCATCCCCTCATTCTCCTCAAACTCCCTCACCCGGGCCTCGGAGGACAACAACTTAGCAACGGCAACATCCCTCTCCGATCGATATCTCAAGCAGTCAGCCTGGAGATACCTCCTCATTTCCTCCATCTCTTCCTTTAGCTTGGCCTGAGCAAGCTCTGCGGCCTCAAGCCTCCCAGACAACTCTTCAATCCGCTCAAGATCCGCATTCCGAACCTCATCCACCGTCGCAATGGCCATATCAATCCGCCCCTTGCAAGCAGCCTCCATTTTTCGCAATTCTGCCCTGCTGGCCTTTTCCAGACTCTCCTTCAACTGCCTGGAGGCTTCCTCGTGCTGAGAAATCTGGATAGCCTGATCGGCAAGCTGCTTGTCCTGATCAGCAACCTGTAGCCGCAGCCGGATGTTAGCACTCCCGATTTCCTCCCCAGCCCTAGCCAGTCGAGCATGATGCTCCATCAACTTCTTGACCTCCTCCGCGACCCGGTCAATGTTGGCCTTGGCTTCGTCCCCCATGGCAGCTATCCGAGTAGTGAGCAGGTCCAAATCTAGGGACTTAGCCTCATCAAGAATCCGAACCATGGGATTGCGGGGGAGAAGATGCTCACCCGTGGCCTCGTCAAATAAAATATCCTGAAGGCTTGGGTCCAAATCCGGGTGGCCGGCAAAGGGATTGCGAGGCACGTCGGGACGTTTTATGTGGATCACAGTAGGGTTCTCGGAAGGAGGCGGAGGGGGGACAAACTCCGTGGTCTTCTCCGTAGTATCTCGGGGAGGCTGAATAAGAGACCGAGGACCAGCTGGTGAATCAAATAAGGAACGCCTCCTCTTCCTCTGCTGGATATCTTCTTCAATGACTCCAAGAAGAGGGTGATATTTAACTACATCCCCGGAACGGCCAGTTGGCGGCTTAGTAGCAGCTTTCATCAATTTGAATTGTTCAAGGCGGTGTCGAACGTCTGAAGTTTTGGCCACCTCGCCTGCCCCTGTAATAAAGAACAAGTGTTACAAGCATACAATGGTCCATAATTCGAGAAATATGTTAAGTTAAAAAAGAATGAGAAAACACATCTATTATACAAACCCTGCGGAGGAGTAGGATCCTGCAATAAATCTTGGATTTCATCCCAGGACGGGAGCGAGCCATAAAATATTCCTAATTCCCTGTCATAAATGGAGTCTGCAGAAGTCAAAAGTTCACCTTGAATCGCTGGAGCCGCCTCAGCTAAAGAACTCTTAGGGAATGGATCGGCACCAACCCCAACCTTGTCACCCTCCTTTGCCTTCTTCACCGAGGCTAATCCTTCCTCCAACCCTTCAAAAGCTTGGCGGAAGGCATCATCCGTCCACTCCTGGGTCTCCCCTGCCTGCTCAGAAGACAAAGGGCCGGCACCACTACCACCCTGTCCTTCACCTTCTCCATCTCCTCCGCTCTCCTCTTCGTCTCTTTCCTCCTCTCCACCTTCCTCCTCCGGAATGTCTAGGCATGTACTAGGAGAGGGTCCATCAGACTTCTTAAGCTTCTTTCCAACAACGGCTGGAGGCACCGAGAAAGGTCTCTTCTTGCTACTCTTCGCAGTGGCCCCATTCATGGCTTTAGCAGCCGTCTCCTCGGCTGTATCTCTCTGTTTAACCATAGATTGACGTGGCAGAATCAAGTGATACTCCAGGAGAGTGGCATTCCTGATCAAGTAAGAAGCCGACCGATCCCGTGCCGGAATGGCTCTTATTTCCACAGCCGTCTGAACCAAGGAATCATTCTCCACAACCGCAAAACCACCTGTCGCTAGCAAGAAATGAAAGCATATAAGAAGAAGCATTGTGATCGGGACAAGGAAAATATAGATAGAGTTCAACTTACAGCCGGAAGTGAAAAGGCGGAAAGAAACAGAGTCATCCCTAATAAAAAACCATTCCTTCTTGAACATACTGAGCTTCGAGTACAGATCCAGAACAGGCTTGAAGGGCACGGCCGCTTCTAAACTGATATATGGAGACCCCTTCTTGTAGCCTCTCAAGTTGTATAGATACCGGATCTCCCGGTTGGAAGCGGGACGCCCATATCTCCTCTGAAAGATGACGAAAAGACTCACCAGAATGGCGTAGGAGTTGGGCTGAAGCTGGAATGGAGCCACCTTCAGATATGTGACAAAGCTAACTATCCAGGCATTGAGAGGCGGGATAGCACCACACATGCAATGATATCTGCTATAAGCAAAGTAGCCTTCGGGGGGGTCGTACGGCATCACTCCGTTCCCCGGCAACCGCATAAGCGCTCTATCTATCCCGAAGGAACGAGCTATAGCGTCAAGTTGCTCCTCCTTTAAGGAGCTAGGAAAGCAATCGGGAGGGGAGACCAGAAGTTCCTGGGGACCATACCCATCCACTAGCGACCTTAGGGCAGGTCCATGTCGCGCCGGTCCTGGTTGGGCTAGGGGCACGGAAGATGACTCCCCCCTATCCTTGGACTTCCTACTGTCCGATCGAGTTTCCGCTTTGCGAGACATTTATCTGCGGCACAAGAAAAACAGGATATTAAAACGAGGAATATGGGAATATAAACGAATAGTTGTCAAGTCCATTCGGTGCCAAATGCTTCCATGTTTCATTCGGGATCAGGTCCATTCGGCGCAAGCTCATTCGGTAGTATATCATGTAGCATTCGGCATTAAAAACCTTTCACGTTCATTCGGCAAAGGGATATATACCTGGCTCGGCACGAGATTGATTCGGCAAGGGTTTGATTCGGCTAGGGTTTGATTCGGCTAGGGTTTGATTCGGCTGTCTCTGATTCGGTAAGGAATAACAAAGGGGTGTACCCCTGGTACCACCTATTTATAGACGTACACAGGACAACTGAACCAGATGGTTCGGCACTGAAAACCGAATATAGCTACACCAACTGGAAGAAAAACAAAGCGCGACACCTGCAAGCATGTGCCCCACTTTGGGGGGCAAATGTTGGGCGAATTCTCACCCATGAGATCACGAGGCCAAGGAGCATCAATTTCGTCCAGAATCACCATTTACATATGGTATCCATGTCCATCCGGTACCTATGCCTAGCCGAACTAAAGCCTCTCCACTCCATCACCGAACCATGCTCCATCGGACCTCCTCACCGGTCCAACTCCAGTTCCCTACACCATCGAACCTGGTACCACTCCCCCCATTACCGAATGAACCCACTACCGAACCAGCCACCTTCCATCCACTGCCGGTCCAAAGCCTATCCACACAACACGGATCCGGTCCCATGACCGAACCAACCTACCACCGGACCAACCTCGCCTCCATCACCGGACCAATCCCCTGCCGAACCAACCCACGTCCACTCACCACCGGACCAACGTCCCACCGAACCAAGCTTCGGCCGAACCATCCTCCTCTATACAATACCGAACCAACCATCACCGGTCCAAACTCCACCTAACAATTACCGAACCAAGCCCCTATGCCAGACCAGGTTGCTTCCGCCCAGGCCCACCAGCAGCTATATACATCCAAGACCCCTGCCCCTAACCTCACTATATAAATAGAGGGGCAGGGGTACAACAATGGCAGACAAGTTTGAGAGCTCAAGCAAGGAAGGAACTTTCAAACAACTTTCTTATACTTGTACTTAAAGCTTTGTACTTGTAATCCGAAAGAAAAGAGAGAATAACATATAAAGTGGACGTGGGCACGTTCTGGCCGAACCACTATAAATCTGCGTGTCTTTTACATTTTAGTCCTTGCTTTTTACATATTTGCATAAGTAACCTAAAACCTTGAAAAATAACATATAATCAACTAAATAATACGGATTGGAGGTGTTTGTCCATTTTTTGTGCAAACAATAATATATCCATGTTTTAAACTATTAAACCAAATTGCATTTTTTTTAGATCTGAAAGTTTATATACATATAACTTGCATTTGTGTTGAAACAAAAATATTATATACACATATTGTCACTTTATATTGAATTGAAAATATCATGAAGTTTGAATACTTTGTTGAATAAATTATTTGTTCTTAATCTAATAAATTATAATAGAAGTTTACATATGCTTAACAATTTTTCAATGATAAATCTAAGCTTTGATTTTTATTACAGCAATATTTAAATTTGTTACCTAATTTATTATCTCAAATGTCCTTATTTAAGGATCTTAAAGGTTTGTTACTATATTGCTTAATTTGTCGTGTTCCACTTTTGTTTTGTTAAAAAATTAAATAAATTTCATTAAGGTAAAAGGGTTTAATTTATATGCATATATATATTTTTGACTTCAAGTATACATAAGTCTACAAATGCAGTAGACAATTTAATGTGGTATGGAAGTATGTTTTGAAATAATTAATAAGCTTTGGTTTAATTTTTATACACACATGTATGTGTGTTTGTGTGCATGTGTATACATATAAACATTTAATATTTTAATTTCAAATTTCTAAAGCATGATTTAATTTTTATTATTATTATCAAACAATTTAAAAGTGTAATATTATATACATATTAATATATTGTTTGTTGTTTATGTTTTATAGTCATAATACAACTTGCATGATAATTAAATGTCGTATTAATAAAATTGGCTAAAGTGGGAAAGTGGAATTAATCAATGTCGTCACCTTTTATCTCCTTCCCTATTAGATCCTTATGTGATTGCATCTACATTTATTCTTGTTTATTCCTATATATTATCACAAATTAATCGTACTTGATATATGTTTAGAAATTTTGACACACAGTTAAAGTATGAATATATATGATGTATTCAAACTTTTCTATATCTAGCACTTAATTAATTTAGAATCAAACTAATAAAACGTGACATTTATTTTTGTCCATCCACATTCATTTCCTAATTATAAATATACCACATCTTATTTCTTCTTTTACATTTTGTTTCTCCTAACACCTCGGGTTCAAAAGCTCTTATTCTTGCAAATCCAAAAGCATTCTTTTATAAAAATGTTTTTTTTCATTTTTCTTACACTTCCTGTTCTCATCTTAGTTGTTCTTCAATCTTTTCCCGAAGCCTCATCTTGAGAAAACGTAATTACTAAAATTTGTTTGTTTATATATATTTTTAACACGTACTAATTTTTATTTTAATAATATTTCTTGTAACATGAATATCTTTTGCATATAAACTTTGATTCATGCTCGATTTCTTCTGTTGGATTCAAATCTATATTCTAGACAACATGATATTGATTTAGTTGAATTTGGAGATTGTTGAGTTTTGCGCTTCTGTTTGGATTTTTATGGGCTAAAATCAAAGGTGAGTGTTTTAACCCCCTCACAACTTCTAAAATTTCTTATGTTTGTTAAATTTGGTTGTGATTATACATTTATTTATGATTTTATTTTTATATTTTTAATCATCATCTCAGTTAATTTCATTTATTAAATTAAATCGTTATTTAATTTATTTTTGTATATAACTGCCGGTTAAATACCCGTTATATATATTATCAGTTATCTGTTGACATTGATTGATTGTTTTGGACGATGATTGTGATGGATGTATGATTTATGATGGATGAATGGATGTTGCATTTTATTTTCATAAACTGCAAGTTATTATGCATTTTTATTGATTCGAGATTGTAGTTTGAAATGATATATAACCGTAATTTTTATTTTTTAATTACGGATTGAAAGGATAAACATCCGTATCACCCAACCATAGGGTAGAAAATTATATACAGACACCGCGGTCTCTCTCTCTCTCTATATATATGTGTGTGTGTTCAAATGATTTCTATGGTTTTTAAAGAAATATACGGATTATATAAATATTGATTTTATATGTTATATAAATGTCAAATTTATTATTGATTCTAGCTATATATAAATAGGCTTGAAATATAAAATAAGCCTAATAATAAGGTTTAATGAATATTGATTTTGATATTATATAAATATTATTAAATGCTTGAATTCAAGCTATGTGTAAGTTTGTTAAATAAAAATTTAGTTTAATAATAGAGTTTGATTTTTTATTAAAATAAATGTTAGTAAGTATTTAAATTTTATTTTAATATAGAGAGTATGATAATTTAAATAAATTAAGGTTGGGAGATAAATTAGAGGTTTATTTGGAATTGAATTTATTTAATAATTAAACTCTAAAAGGTTGATGTGGAATTTATTAAATTGAAAAGTTTAAAAGGTATAATTATTATAACTGGATTTTGGGGTCTAGGTGAATAAAATGATTATTTCAAGTATAAATTAATTGGAGAAAATATTTTGTATTTGAAATTTGAGTTTTTTTTAAAATAAAATGGATTTATTATGTAAATTATTTCAAAACTAAATAATAGAAGATTTGATTTTTGAATCTAGATTATCAAATTTAGTTTAGGAATTTTGAATATTAAAGCTTTGAAATATATGAAATTTGAAATGGTTTACTTGAGGATTTAAATCTGTATTGGGATTGATTTTTAAATTAAAGAAGCTAATTTATAATATAAAGTAATTTAATAATAAACCATTTAAGTTTTGGAAGTTATGTTTCAAAGCTATGAATTTCAAGGTATTATGATTTGAAAGTGCTATGATTTTGGAAAAAGGATTTTTTTGAAATAAAAATGATATTATATCGATTTGGGATTTCTTTAAAATGATATCATATTGATTTGGCTTTTAAAATAGAAATTATATCGTATTTATATGGTTTTGAAACAGATATTTTATTCTGGTTTTAAAATATAAATTATTTTGAAATAACCACGGTGTTATAATAATGTTTGGTTGTTGAAGAGACCGGGATCGGAAGTTGTCATACTCTCTACCAACCCCGAAAACCACTTTAACAACCGTATACGTGGTGGAGGTTTCAGAATGAAGTAGGATGGTGGCGGCGTTTCCTTTGAGGTAAATACGTGGACCCAACTCCCGTGAGTTGGCATAAGGTGGCTAAAACATGAGTGATTGATGGGTAATTGAGTATCACCTTTGATCGGAGACATCCCTTCGATATTATACTTTGACTCTTGGATTGATTCGGTGGCCACTTTTGGTTTTTTTATTTAGGGGTGTGGCTCAAGGTGGGCGGTAGCTGCGTCTACGCGTTACCACGGACTCGAAAGCGTAATTGGTATATCTACCCTGGCATTGCCTAGTTGTGCCGTGTCACCTACCCTAGCGCGCCTTATACGATTTTGGTTTTGTAGCATACCTATGGAGTGCCCTCTGACGACGCGCAGTATAGGGGAGATCACGATACTGTATAGACTATGGGAATATATAAATGTGTTAAGGTGGAAAATGTAAAGCCTTAACGCTATTTAAAAGTAAGTTTATTTTACTAATAGACATTATTATAATAGCGAAATATTACTACATAGTAAATAGTTTAACGGATCAATAGGAGATGTGAATCCCGAGTATCTCTTAAGTTACTGCACTCATATTTATTCCTGTTAATTTAACTTACATAAGATCTTTTAGTTCTGACTCGAGTGTTTTGTTTTTTTCAATTCGCTCGGGTCAGTCCGAGCATTTCAGGATTTGAAGACTTTATTTCTAGAGGAAGAAGACGAAGATTTCATTATATTATTATATATATTTTATGGTTCCACTACACACCGTATTCCGCTGCATTGATATTTATTGGTATGCGAACTCTGATATTTATTGTATAAAGAAGAATCAAATGTTTTGTAACCATTTTTATAAACTGTATATTGATTATTATATTTTATCCTTCCGATGTGAGGTTCTGTTTAGTTATTTTTTCTTCTCTGTTTCTCTTATTTACCCCATAACAATCCGCTCTTCCTTATAGTTTGAATTGGCACGTGTGTCGATTTAAACCGTATAAAAAGGCGGGATGTTACATCTGGTATTAGTGCTTTGGTTTAACGATAAACCTTAGCTTTGTGGGGGTCTGACTCTTTGTTAATAGGGTAGTAATACCCTATGGGAGTCACTGAGCGTATATATGAGAGAGCGTATTTGTCAGTGTTATAAAAGGTTTTAATATTGTGTTAATTTGTTCCGTTTTGTATTTATAAATTCTGGTTGGTGCATGGGACGTTGTGACATCGATAGGGGTTTCTAAACACTTAATAGGACAGACCGACATAATATTTGGTTTTAATATAGGTGAATGAAATAATTTTGCCTATTATATTTTCTATATATAAAATAAACTTTTTAAATGATATATATATATATATATATATGGTTGCAATATCGGTTGTTAGGTAATGAAATTTATAAATAATAGTTGAAATAAGATTTAAAATAAATAAATAAAATTGGAAATTTTGAACATAAGCTCCGGGGTTTGAAATTTCTTTTGAATGATTTCGAATTATAATAATAATATAATTAAAAGAAGTAGTTTCTGATATAAGTATTTTAATATAATTTGAAAGAAATGTTTTTAAAAGAAATTTTGGAAAGATAAAGTTGTACTTCTCTCTTTGTCGTTTGAAAATAATTTCGGTGATGAGTGCACGCATCATCGACACTAATTTTCAAGTTTCGAAGTGGGAAGGCCACTGTAGTAGTTTACTGCAGAATTGTTTTGATAAACCAAATATAAAATTTTAAATTATTTTAATTGTAATTAGATATATAAATTATAAGTATATATTTATCTATTACTCTAAATGATTTGAAATTTAACCCGGTATTTAATTCTTAAGTTTCCATTAACTAATAGTTTCAGTTATTGTAATGAATTTGAACGTAAGTAATTAATAAATTGAAACCTCTAAAGGAAATAAGAGATTTAATGCCGAGTCAAAAATTGAAAGAAATTAAAAGGATAGGTTATAAATGAATAACAAGAAGATTGAAATTGTAACTTATAAAACAAAGGATGTAATTATTGAACATTAGATTAATTAAAAGAATTGAGAAAAACTGGTATAACTTTCAATTACATTCTTAAAGGCATATGTATAACTTACCAAAAGATATAAAAGTTGAAATGTTAATAAGAAAATGTAATAGATATTATACAAGTAATTAACTTGAGGTAATGAAAGTAATTAATGAAATTCTTTGTTTATAAGAATTGATGTTATAAAGTTATAAATTTAAGTGTAATTAAAATGTTACTATAATTAAATATAATAGAAATGTAAGCATTAAATAATGAATGAAATTGAGAAATGCATAAATGTAATGCAATAAAAAGAAACCTACATGACCTGAATAAATGGAAATGAATAGAATTGATAAGAATAAACTAATCGTTGTTGTTGTTTTGCTTTATGGTTGTTTGGGTAAGGAAATTTAAAATTGTTGGTGAATAAATAATCTATTTAGTTTCATCATAGACTGTTGAGTATATGGTGTGCTTAGTAGTTATTTTTCATTATGTGCAATTTTATAGTTTTGAACCCAAACCACTATTTGTTTGTTTGATATGAATGAATGATTGATGTGTGTTGACGAGATGGTTGCTTGCTTTGTTGCTATTGATGGTTGTTTGTATTGAATTGTATATTTGTGGTTGAAACCACTTTAATATTTCATTTTATATAATAGTAACCCTTTTAGATTATATAAGTGAAACACAGGTTTTGGAAGCAATTGCTACTGCATTTGGTTTCATAAATTAAGCGTTAATTGCCCGACAAATAGGTACGTTTTCGGATTATGGTTTATAGCGTTATTATATTATTTTTTCGTGTTGGGATATATATTATTTTGAATTATATGTTGTATATTGTTATATTTGATATTACTATTTTCTCCTGAGCCTCTCTGATGCAGCGTATAATGAGATAAGTCGTCCCAACTTCTTAAGTCGCTTGGACGATAGTTTAGTGGGTTTAGGTCACTCGGGTGCTTTGAGTCGCGAACGACCTAACGGGTTATGACTTACTAGCGAGTCGCGACCTAACATGCAACGCACAGTGGCATTAGTTGATACCTTAAGTCGCTCAGGACCTATTAACGAGTTACGACCTAACTCTAACGTGCTACGACCTAGGCGAGATATGCCGCATTCTCACATGCCATTTCCTTTAGGACGCGAGAAGTTAAGTCGCGAATAAGTTAAGTCGCGAAGCCTAAGTCGCGGATTCCTATAGGTCGCTCAAGTTATACCGTATGCTTAAGTCGCTACATTTCTTAAGCCGTATCTTGTTAAGTCACTGAAGCTCATATGTCGCAAGACCTTGAAGATGTGCTATCTCTTATGTCGCTGTCGTTAAGTCGCCCAAGTGTAAGGTCGCGTGTTACCGTATCTTGTATTCTTAGGTCGCTATGATGTAATTAGTTGGATCGCATGTATGTTGTATATATTGTTATGTCGTGTATTGTTAACTCATTTGTTTTTAGGTCGTTATGTTGTTATATGTTAGGTCGTTGAAGGTGTCGTATGTGTATGTTGTAAACTCCTATAAATAGGGGCATGGTGTCACTTGTAAAGGTGGTTGATTTTGAATAAACTTTTGTTTGAGTGCTTTGTGCCTATTTAAAATTGGAAGTTGAGTGTATCTCCTTTCTCCATTTTCGGTTATGCGAGTGCGCTCGAATCAACGGATTTGAAGCCGATTCATGGAATCTCGTGCGTGAGATCAACGTAGAAGAATCATAGATCTTTTAACACGGTATCGTGTGCGATCAACGTGTTGGAGATAACTAGAATCCGGTATCTCTTAAGATCAACGGATTTGGGCACTTGGGTATTTTTGATCCACCGATTCTACTTTTCATCGTTACATCCATTTTTGGTATATCCACTGCGTCAATTTGGTATCAAAGCTAGACTTAGCCAATCATAGCTAAGCCGAGCCTCTTGGGAGCCGAGTTTAAGTGTTGGAGTTCAGATCCGAGCTAAGCAAAGCCGTGCATTAGTTTGATAGTTGGAACCGAGCATATAGCGTAGATCCGAGCTAAGTGCTAAGCCGAGCTGGTTTGGAGTTAAGTTGATCAAGCCGAAAGTTAAAGTGTTTGGATTTATTGAAGATTCGACAATGCCTCTACGAAGAGCTTATCGATTTCAAAATGTTGAAGATGTGTATTGTAGACAAGAAGCTGAGCAAATGGAACAACGTATTAATGAAAAGTTTGATGAAGGTATTGGGAAGTTAGAGAAATTGATGAATGACATGAATCAAAGTCAAAGGAGAAGGTCACCATTCTCGAACCATGGAGGAAACAGAGTTTCGCCATCGGTTGCGGAAGCGAGGAGGGTGTCACCACAATCTTATCGAGATAGAAGAGAATCATCAGTTTCAATGAGAAGAGAATACCATGAGTACAGAAATGAAGAGAGAAGAACCCCACGTGGATTTGAAAATGAGCCATATCGTGATGTTGAAAGACATAATAGAAGAGATATGTATGATCGTAGAGATGTTGATGGTCGAGATCGATACAGAAGTACATTTGATTATGATGACGATGGTGATAGAGGTAGGGTTCATTATCGAGATCGAGACCAAGTACGAAATCTATATCAAGATGTAGAAGATAATCGTAAATGGGAGTCGAGGATGAAAACAGAGATTCCAGAATTCAAAGGAGGAATGATAAAGGAAGAGTTTCTAGATTGGTTATCGAATGTTGAAGAAATTTTTGACTTCAAGGAAGTACCCGAGCATCGTAGAGTTAAGTTGGTTGCCACACGATTGAGGGGAAGAGCTATGGCATGGTGGCAACAAACTAAACTTACACGGGAAAGGATGGGAAAGTCGAAGATTGTTTCATGGGAGAAGATGAAGAAGTTGATGAAAGCTACTTTCTTACCTTATAATTATCAGCCTCTTATGTATCAGCGCTTACAGAATTTGAGACAGGGAACAAAGTCGGTAAATGATTATGAAGATGAGTTTTATCAACTGATTGCCAGAAATGATATCATGGAGACAGAGGAACAATTGACAGCTAGATTTGTTGGAGGATTGAGAATGCAAATTCAAAATATGGTGAATATGTTTGATCCAAGATCCGTTGCTGAAGCACACCAGAAGGCTCTAGCTTGGGAAAGGCAAGGTAAAAGAGGAGGTGGTGTGTTTACAAATTCCAACAATCAAGTGAAAGGGGCTAGTAGAAATACTAACGTTTCCAAGGCTGTTAGTAAACCGGTTGTCAATGAAGTTGCTAAGACCAAGGTCAACAACAATTTCAAGTGTTATAACTGTCAGGAGTTTGGTCATAAGAGCAATGAGTGTCCGAAGCCTAAGAAGCGAGCGATGGTTGCTGAGGTTGAGGATAAGGATGAAGAAGTAGAATGTTCCAATTCACCACAAGTTGAGGAGGAAGAAGAATTATTGGCAGGAGATGAAGGATATTCTTTAATGATGAGGAAATCTTGCTTGATACCAAAGCAGGAAGAGGAGACTAGTTGGTTGAGGAGTAATATTTTCCAGTCAACGTGCACTATTTTGGGAAGGGCTTGTAAATTTGTTATCCATGTAGGAAGTTGTGATAATATCATCTCTACGGAAGCTGTAAAGAAGCTGGCGCTAAAGACAGAGAAGCATCCCAAACCCTACAAGTTAGCTTGGTTAAGGAAAGGTGGGGAGGTGAAGGTTAGTCGAAGAGCTTGTGTAACTTTTTCCATTGGAAAGAAGTGTAAGGATGAGATTTGGTGTGATGTGGTACATATGGATGTATGTCATTTTTTGTTGGGAAGACCGTGGCAATACGATAGAGCTATGCAACACGATGGAAGGACCAACTGCTACAGTTTCATGTTCAATGGCACTAAAATCACTTTAGTTCCTAAACAACGACAACAGAGTGAAAGCAAGTTGGAGGAGATTGAAGAAATAAAGACTCTGTTATCTTTGAAGGAATTTGTCAAGGAAGTGGAGGATGAGCCTGAAGTATTTCTATCAATTGGACGTGAAAGTAGTGAAGCGGTTGAAATTCCTTAAGAAGTTAAGTCAGTGTTGAAGGAGTTTGAAGATGTATTTCCTGAAGAATTACTGAAAGAGTTACCACCGTTGAGAGACATATAACATCAAATTGATCTTGTTCCGGGAGGAGTGTTACCACATAGACCACATTATAGAATGAGTCCGAAGGAGCACGAAGAGTTGAGAAGGCAGGTGGAGGAGTTACTTGAACAAGGGCGCGTACAAGAAAGTTTAAGTCCTTGTGCAGTACCAGCATTGTTAGTGCCGAAGAAAGATGGAACTTGGAGAATGTGTACAGATAGTCGCGCACTGAACAAGATTAAAGTGAGGTATAGATTTCCAATGCCGAGATTGGATGATTTGTTAGATCAGTTGAATGGAGCTTCTATCTTTTCAAAGATAGCATCTGAAGAGTGGATATCATCAGATTCGAATTCGACCAGGGGATGAATGGAAGACCGCATTCAAGACACGGGAAGGATTGTATGAATGGCTGGTCATGCCGTTTGGTCTTTCGAATGCACCTAGTACGTTTATGCGAGTGATGAACTGATCTTTCAACCGTTTATTGGAAAGTTTGTAGTGGTATACTTTGATGATATATTGATATACAGTGGGAGCACCGAAGAACATCTACTACATTTGCGGGAAGTGTTGATGATACTTCATCAGGAGCAATTTTATGCGGCAAAAAAGAAATGCGTGTTCATGACGCATAATGTTTTGTTTTTGGGGTATGCATTGTCCAAGGAAGGTATCTAGGTGGATCAAAGTAAAGTTGAAGCAATCAGAAATTAGCCACAGCCCAGGACTATAACTGATGTCAGAAGTTTTCATGGTTTAGCATCATTCTATCGAAGGTTTATTCCACATTTCAGTAGCGTGATGGCACCTGTTACTGATTGTATGAAGGGCAAGCAGTTCTCATGGTCAAAGGAAGCAGGATTTGCTTTTGAGTGAATCAAGGAATTTTTGACGACAGCACCAATTCTAGTTTTGCCAGATTTTCAGTTGCTATTTGAATTACATACTGATGCATCTAAAGTTGGAATTGGAGGGGTGTTGAGTCAGAGGGGTCGTCCAATTGCTTATTTCAGTGAGAAGCTTTTGGGAGCAAAGATGAGATATAATACTTATGATGTGGAATTCTATGCTATTGTTCAAGCTATAAAGCATTAGAGACACTATTTGTTTCATAAAGAGTTTGTGTTGTATACTGATCATGAAGCCTTGAAACATTTGCAAAAGGCATGCTTCATGGATCGCATACTTGCAGTAGTTTACATTTGTTGTAAAGCATAAGTCGGGAGTTACAAATAGAGTGGCGGATGCATTGAGTAGAAGAAATCGTTTGTTGACTACAATGAGAGTTGAAGTGACGGGGTTTGATGTACTTCCAGAATTGTTTATTAAGGATCCTTACTTTGCGAAGATTGTGGATGAAGTCGAGATGGGGAAGACGGATGAGTATGTGTTGATAGATGGCTTTCTATTCAAAGGAAATCAATTGTGTATACCAGAGTGCAGTTTGCGGATGAAGATTGTGAAAGAATTGCATGAAGAAGGTCATATGGGAAGAGATCGTACCTTGCAGTTGATTTCTCAATCATATTTTTGGCCTTCCATGAGGAAAGAAGTTGAAAGATTTGTGCAGAGATGTCATATATGTCAAGTTTCGAAAGGGACAGCTACGAATGCAGGATTGTATATGCCATTGCCCGTGCCTACTAGACCATGGGTTGATATTAGCATGGATTTTGTTTTGGGTTTGCCAAGAACTCAACGAGGGAATGATTCCATATACGTTGTGGTGGATAGATTTTCAAAGATGGCACATTTCATAGCTTGCAAAAAGACCGCTGATGCAGTCCGTGTTGCTCAATTATTCTTTAAAGAGGTTTATCGACTACATGGGCTACCTGAAACCATTGTTTCTGACTGGGATACTCGATTTCTAAGTCATTTTTGGTTGAGTCTGTGGAAGATGGTTGGAACTAAGCTGAATTTTAGTAGCGCATATCATCCACAAACTGATGGGCAAACGGAAGTAGTGAACAGATCTTTGGGAAACTTGTTGAGATGTCTTGTGAAGGATAATTTAAAGAGCTAGGATGTGAAGTTATGTCAAGATGAATTCGCACACAACCATGCAGTTAATCGAAGTACTGGATTCAGTCCATTTCAAGTGGTATATTCAGCAATTCCGAGGGGACCGTTGGATTTGTCGATAGTTCCATTTCAAAAAGGGATTGTTAAACGAGCTTGTGATTTCGTGAATGAGTTGCAGGAGTGTCACAGGATTGTTCATGAATGATTGTTAAGTCTAATGAGAAGTATAAGCAATTGGCAGATAAGAAGCGAAGGAGTGTGGACTTCAAAGAGGGTGATTTTGTTTACGCAGTATTGACGAAAGAACGTTTTCCAGTTGGAACTTACAAAAAATTGAAAGCTCGAAAGATTGGTCCAGTAGAAATCTTGAAAAGGATCAATGGTAATGTTTATCGATTAAAGTTGCCGAATCATGTCCATACTACCGATGTTTTTAACGTCAGACACTTGATTCCGTATCATGAGGATAAGCGTCTTGAAGAAGAGGAAAGTGTGAATTCGAGGTCGAATTCTTGTCAACCGGGGAAGGATGATGCAGCGTATAATGAGATAAGTCGTCCCAACTTCTTAAGTCGCTTGGACGATAGCTCAGTGGGTTTAGGTCGCTCGGATGCTTTGAGTCGCGAAAGACCTTACGGGTTACGACTTAGTAGCGAGTCGCGACCTAACATGCAACGCACAGTGGCAATAGTTGATACCTTAAGTCGCTCAGGACCTATTAACGTGCTACGACCTAACTCTAACGTGCTACGACCTAGGCGAGATATGCCGCATTCTCACATGCCATTTCCTTTAGGACGCGAGAAGTTAAGTCGCGAATAAGTTAAGTCGCGAAGCCTAAGTCGCAGATTCCTATAGGTCGCTCAAGTTATACCGTATGTCGCTACATTTCTTAAGCCGTATCTTGTTAAGTCACTGAAGCTCATATGTCGCAAGACCTTGAAGATGTGCTATCTCTTATGTCGCTGCCGTTAAGTCGCCCAAGTGTAAGGTCGCGTGTTACTGTATCTTGTATTCTTAGGTCGCTATGATGTAATTAGTTGGATCGCACGCATGTTGTATATATTGTTATGTCGTGTATTGTTAACTCGTTTATTTTTAGGTTGTTATATTGTTATATGTTAGGTCATTGAAGGTGTCGTTTGTGTATGTTGTAAACTCCTATAAATAGGGGCATGGTGTCACTTGTAAAGGCGCTTGATTTTGAATAAACTTTTGTTCGAGTGCTTTGTGCGTCTTTAAAATTGGAAGTTGAATGTTATCTCCTTTCTCCATTTTCGGTTATTCGAGTGCGCTCGAATCAACGTATTTGAAGCCGATTCACGGAATCTCGTGTGTGAGATCAACGTAGAAGAATCGTAGATCTTTTAACACGGTATCGTGCGCGATCAACATGTTGAAGATAGCTAGAATCCGGTATCACTTGAGATCAACGGATTTGGGCACTTGAGTATTTTTAATCCACCGATTCTACTTTTCATCGTTACATCCATTTTTGGTATATCCGCTGTGTCACTCTCCGTACAAGGAGACTCTGCCGAAATTTTTTGTAAATTTTGGACTTAGAAATATTTTGAAAATGTTTTCCAAACTTTATTAATTTGAGTAATAAAAGATTTAGTGGTTATAAACTGGTATATTTTATTTAAAATAAGTAATTTTGTAAGTTTATTGTTTATAAATTTAATATTATAAATAAAATATATTGATTTCTTAATTCTACTTTACCCTTCTTTTCCTTTTCGGGGACGAAAAGTTTTTAGTAGGGGAAAGTGTAATGACCCGTAAAATTCGATGATTTTAAAAGAGTTAATTTAATAGGATTTCTAATTTAATTTAGAAAAGAAATAAAAGTCTTAAAGTTTATATTGGAGCGAATGTAGAAATTTGATGAAGCAACTGTAATTAAATGTTAACAATTTAATATTTATATGGCAATAAATTAAAATTGAGAGGTATTTAAGAATTTAACTGTAACGATCCTAAATTTTGAACAATTTAATTTGTAAATATTTAATTTAATTTAAATATTTAAATGATAATTTGACTTAAATTTCAAATTATCAGAATGAATTGGTGATTAAAATTTAGAATTTAATCTATTTAAAAAGTTGAATACAAATTTGAATTTTGACTTTGAAGTTGAAATTTAATATTGAACTTATATTTTAAATTTGAATTAATGATTTAGAAAAATAGTTTGCATTTGAAATAAGAATGAAAATATAATTATGAAAATAAATAAATATATATATATATATATATATATAATAAAATAAAAAAATAAATATATAAATTAAATAAGAAAAAAAAAAAGAGGAAAAAAAATATAAAGTAAATAAAAAAATAGGTAAACATCACCTTACCTTGAGCATTCCTCCATACCTTCAACATACCGTGTTCCATACCCATAATACCCGTGTTCCACGCCATAACTCACGCAAAATTCACGTTCTTTTCTATTTTTATAACCCTACCCCTCTCCACTTTCTTCATTCAGACGAAAGAAAAAGAAAAAGAAAAAAATGGCGGCCGTGTAAATCTTCTTCGTTCGCCTTCAGAAAATTGGGGCTTTGCAAAATTTGGGCTTAAATTCGAGTTCGACTTGTTTATTCGTCTTCGTGTTGCCGGCTTCGACTTCAAATCGAAGGCCTCGACTTCGAATCTCTTGCGTGCCCCGATTCGTGATAAAGGTGAGTCTTTTGGCTCACGATTATCTTAATGCAAGTATTTAGATTTGTTTGCATTGAATTTTGGATGGCATGCTACTGTTTTGGGGGGTTATTGGTTATCATCTGCTCGGTTAATTGCATGCTATGATTTGGGGCTTTTACAGTCACTTGCTCGATTTCTTGAACTGTAACTGATGAGAACAGATACGTGCTTGATTTCATGCTATGAATTTGTGTTATGTTGCTTCTACTTGCTCGGTTAAGTTGCATGTATGGTTGTTGGGGTTATTGACCATTGTGCTCTGATAATTCGATTTTAAACTGTTGAGAACAGATTTTACCCAAAACTTGTTTTTTTAGAACAAATGCTATTATTTATTTTAAACTATTGAGAACAGATGCTACTGGAAATGTTGATTTAAATTGATAATAACAGATGTTATATTTAAAACTGTTAATTTGCTTGCTGTCACTTGCTTGAATTTTTACTGATGAAAAACAGATACTATTTAAATTTATTTATAAATTGTTAAGAACAGATACTATCCAGTTGTGATTTGTTTTAACTGATGAGAGCAGATGCTACCCCATATTTGTTTTGTTTGGATACTTGTGATTGGGGTTTAAATATGAAATCAGAATATTGTATACAGGCATATATGCCTGTCCTTACAGTTACAGGCACCAGTAGAAAAAAAATAATAATAATAATATCAAGTTGTCTTGAATTTGCTTAGTTGATTTGGTAGCTGTGCATCATTCAGTTTTGCCTTTGTGAAATTTTGACATTCCATCTTTAAATATTTTGTACTCAATATGTGTTTGTGTATTGAGTAGTACTGTGCATGCATTGTATAAATTCATATTGGACTGTGCTCATTATAATCAATGGTCATTTGAGTTGTCTGCATTTTGTCATATATCACCTAAGTTTCCACTTGTGTATCTTGGTGGTGGTTGAACTTAGCTTGACTGTCTGATATCGTACATTTAAAAATGTGGGTGGGTCATTGATCTGATCATTGCACTTACTGTTCTGTGCTGTGCTATTGATGAGTTTTTATGGCATTGGTTTTGATACAACTACTGATTAGTTGCATATATGTTGATGCCAATTGCCTCTGTTGTGTAGCTGGTCACTGTGTTGCACTATGCTATGCTGTGTCACTACTTTACTGTTGTTTTGTTGACATCTCTGATTTTATTTTGGAAATTTTGATTTGTTGAGATTTTTGTTGTAAGCAGAGTAATTTTTGATCTCTCAACAAAATTTGCCATCAACAATAAATGGTTGTCAGACAATCCTACTTGTTGAACCTGCTTTCGACACAGTTATTTCTTTCCTTTTCTTAGTCCATTTTCTGCCCCTCTTCCATGCTTTTTAAAATACATACTGGAAATGCAAATGGGTTCCAAGAATTTAAAACAATATTCCCAAAAGGGTCTGTGCTAGCATGCACGAAGTAATTTTATGTTTCTACAGGCAAATCATTATTGCCTCATTTTATAGACTTAGCTAATAACTGAAAGATGTCACACAATTTTGGTCAAAACCAACAGTTGCAGGAAACTGCTGCCTTGCCATATTTTTATATATGTTCATCTCCAATGATTTCATTTTGTGATTTAAGTGGCATTCTATCTGCTAATATTTGATGTTTCATGACACTGTCAACTCAGCAGTGAAAATTTCCAGTTTTAATGCACGTAGTTGCATTTTTCTTTATTTACAGTAAAAGCTGTAAATATTTGTTTTGTGGATATTTGCATTTATTTGCACCAAAAACTGCATATTTTCCGAAAATACTTCTATATGTGTTTCTAGAAGCCATTTGTTGCCTCTGTGTTGCCTCGATATTGCCTTCGTGCTACTGTACATTTTTGCTGCTGCATAGTGCCTTGCCTTGTTTGTTTTGGAGTTATGCTTGTACACTTGCAGTGATTTGTCTGACTCGTGCACGCGTGTCGGCGAGGCAGTGCACATGTGTGCAAAGTACACGTGTGTACTGCAGCCACACGAGATTTGACAGATTTTAAAAGTTAAAGTTGTTAATATGAAAATCCATAATAGATTTTGAATTGATTCATGTGATCCATTTATTCAGTTCATTGCAAATTTATTTACTTGAGTTAAGATTAATCCTGACTCGAGTGTTTTTGTGTTTTGCAATTAACGCTCGGGTCAGACCGAGTATTTTTGCAGCTTAGAGATTTGCTCGCAGCGAAGTTAGAGAGAGGGGGATTAAAGCACTCTACTAAAGTTTTCAGTAAATTTTTCTTGTATTTAATAAAAGATATATTCCGCTGTATATAAAAATTTAATGCATTGTGCAAACTCTGATTTATGTATGTAAGAAAAATTCGATTATGAATAATATTATGATTATTCTGTGATTCTGTGGCTGATTCTGTTTAAACTTTATAAACTGACTAACAATTCGTCATTTTGAACGTTTCTAGTTGGTTTAATTACCGACTAGAGGCGGTCAGAGCGGCGGGTCGTTACAAAAGTGGTATCAGAGCTTTGGTTTACTCAAAGCTCAGTTTATGATGTTTAATATGAATAGTTACTAGAACCACTATAAAGAAAGTGCTTTTCAAATTTAAAGAAGTATAAAAATTGTTTTCTTTAAAATAAAAGGTATTTTGAAAGTTAAAATTATTTTGAAAATTCCCCTCTCTAAAAATGTGAGTTTGCGATAGTTTATATTCGGTGAGGTCTCGTTAGATTTGAGTTTCGATCGTTCAGAAACTCGTTATCAAATTATAGAGATTTATGAAAAATGAAATATGAGTAAAGTGAACTAATAAATTAGTGAATTGGTTTAAATTGGTTTAAATCAAATAACTTGAATATTTCGAGTAAGAATTGTGAAATAAAATGACATATTAATTTGGTTATAATCAAGTGGATTATTGAACTATAACTTGGAAATTTGATTCTGAATTCTTTTGAGGAATTGTTTTCAAATGTGAAGAACGAATTGGTAAATGAATGGATTATAAGTATTTAACTTATAATATGAACTTCTGGGTATATAACTGAGTTATATAAATGAAATTGAATTGAATCAATAAGAAGATTTATAAATCGAAATTTTATAAATAGAAATGGAATGTGTAAAGATTGTTATAAATTCGAAATCAATTGAATTTGATAAGTAAATTGTTATAGCTTATTAAAGGAGATATATCCACGATTTTGGACAGTGGGTAATCCTTTAAAAATAAAAATAAGTTGTAGAAATGATGAAATTGGTTGACAAATTATATTCACGATTTTGGACAGTGAATATATTAGTGAATAAAACAGATATGTTTTAGGGAAGTGATATTATGAAATGAAGTTTAATTGTTGATTTAACTATAGAAATCAAACTATTTCGATGTGAAGTTTATATTTTAAGTTTAAAACTATTGTCTAAAATAGTTAATGTGGAGATATGAATTTAATGGAATTAAATTGATGAACAATTTACTAAAGAACTAGTTGACTATTTTTGAAATAGAAAGTAAATGCAAAGTTCAAATAGAATTTAGATTTCAAATTTGAAATTGTCAACATGATAATCCATTATAGGTTTAATAAATTCAGTGATGAATTTGAAATTAAACGTGCGGAAAAAAAATTAAATTAAGTGAAAAACTTAATGTTGAAAAGTTTGAAATTGGTTTAAAACCAATATTGTGAAAAGTATGAGGAATTCAAACTATGAATTAAGTGAAGTTGAAAAGTTAATAGTTTTAAAGATGTTTTAAAATGAATTAACTATCGAATACATAGATTTCAACACTCATTGTTGAAATAGACGTTTTCGAGAAATTAAGGAAATGGTAGACTATAACACTATTGTTATAGTAAATGGTTTCCGGAAGGAAATGTTATTGATAGTATTGGGATTTATATATCTATTTTAAATCCGAATCCCTATACTAGTGATTTTGAGTTGTCGTAACGATGTTTTACGTAACATTCGTTTTAACTCAAATAAATGTGATTAAAAGAATGATTTCCTTAAAGAATGAAATATATACTTAATTTTGATTCAAGTATATTGAATATTTTCAAAGTGTTGAAAATGAAAGAATTTGTGAATTACTTATTTTTGAATAAGTATGGAAATATTTTCCAATGTGAAATGAAAGGTTTGAAATTTTATCTTTTAAAGATAAATTGAGAAATGAATATTTGAAATTAGTTTCAAATGATTAAGTGTGAAAATTATATATCTTGTAAAGATATTATTTTGAGAAATTTGAACGATTAGTTCAACTTGGAAATTTTTCAAAGAGTGAATTTTGAGTTAAATTGAGTTTAACTTTGACACCAAAAACAATATAAGTTCAGCTTTGAATTTTGGATAGTCGATTGGGATTGTATGTCTAGCATTGTGAATTGATGACATATCATTTGATCTCTATTAAATATATATCTGTGGTGGCGGAGAATTTATTCTTTTAGCTTAACACCCTTCTCTGAGACGTACGAGCTTAGAGGTTATATATCGATAGACATCAATTATGTGTTGAGAATTGACGATGTAACGTGAAATCCAAATCGAATGTGAAATCGATAATGAATTGGATTGTGAATGTGAATTAGGTTAGAGATAACCTTAAATTTTCAAATCGATTGAGAGGAAAATTTTAAACGTGATGGAAAATTTTGAATCCTCTATTTGTTGTGAATGTGAATTGAGTTTTCGTAACTTATATATGTGAATATAATCGAAAACTAATCAGTTTAGAAAGTCATTATTATGAAAATCCGGTGTAGGGTTACATAGATATGATAAGTACGAAATGTGAATGAAGTACTATATGTATATGACATATGTTTTCTAAAAACTGAGGATATGGAAATGTACCTTCCAAATTATTATGTGTGAAGGTGATTGGAACTCGGTGGAGTGTCCAGTGAAAATCGTAGCTACGTAGAATTCCCTTAGTGGAATGTCCAATGGGACTGATTTGATATCCCATTGTGTTGGGATTATCCCATTGTGTTGGGATTATGTGATTGATGCTGGCGTAATTCGAGGGGTGTGATACCTAAAGTTACAAGCGATTCCATTGAGATAGTGGCGCAACCGCCGAGTAAACTGCGATCTGGGAACCGAAGCGTAATTCGAGGGGCGTGATGCCTAAGTCTACGAGCGATTCTACTGAGATAGTAGCGTAACCGCCGTGTGGACCGCGATCTAAGGCGACAACCATGGCGAAATTCAGGAGTGATGAGAAATCTAAGTTACAAGCGATTCTACTGAGATAGTAGCGGAACCGCCGGGTGACTGTGATCCATGGGGGAACGGACTTTCCATATCCATTTTTAAAAGAATTTTTAAAAGAATTTTTAAAAGTATTTTCACTGGGAGTTGAAGCAAGTATGTTTAGTACTTGGAGATTTTTAGTCTTGCGTCTGATCAGCGTATGCCTAAAGTCTGTGAGAACGACGATGAACTTGTTAAACTTTGAGTTATCAAGTATTTTCAAAACTTTAAATAGAAAATCAATAATCTGAAATTAGAATTACATAATTCTAACTTAATGAATTAAGGAAGAAGATCTTTTTGAATATCTTGAAAGTCCACAGTTTTGGATAAGATGTATTATGCAAATATTTAGCATGAAAGATTTCAAGTTAAAAATCTGAGTTTTGTAAATCAAAAATTTGGTAAAAGACTTTTGTGTCTTGATTATTGAAATCGATGAACAAAACTAGTAAAATGAAATGAATGGAATGAATCCTATATTTATTTATGAGTTTGAAACTGAGTGAAATTATGTAGGATATAAATATCGGTGAGATTTTAGCAATCGTTTTTCCTAACTTATAATTTCGGGACGAAATTCTTTTAAGTAGGGGAGATTGTAACGATCCTAAATTTTGAGCAATTTAATTTGTAAATATTTAATTTAATTTAAATATTTAAATGATAATTTGACTTAAATTTCAAATTATCAGAATGAATTGGTGATTAAAATTTAGAATTTAATCTATTTAAAAAGTTGAATACAAATTTGAATTTTGACTTTGAAGTTGAAATTTAATATTGAACTTATATTTTAAATTTGAATTAATGATTTAGAAAAATAGTTTGCATTTGAAATAAGAATGAAAATATAATTATGAAAATAAATAAAAATATATATATATATATATAATAAAATAAAAAAATAAATATATAAATTAAATAAGAAAAAAAAAAGAGGAAAAAAAAATATAAAGTAAATAAAAAAATAGGTAAACATCACCTTACCTTGAGCATTCCTCCATACCTTCAACATACCGTGTTCCATACCCATAATACCCGTGTTCCACGCCATAACTCACGCAAAATTCACGTTCTTTTCTATTTTTATAACCCTACCCCTCTCCACTTTCTTCATTCAGACGAAAGAAAAATAAAAAGAAAAAAATGGCGGCCGTGTAAATCTTCTTCGTTCGCCTTCAGAAAATTGGGGCTTTGCAAAATTTGGGCTTAAATTCGAGTTCGACTTGTTTATTCGTCTTCGTGTTGCCGGCTTCGACTTCAAATCGAAGGCCTCGACTTCGAATCTCTTGCGTGCCCCGATTCGTGATAAAGGTGAGTCTTTTGGCTCACGATTATCTTAATGCAAGTATTTAGATTTGTTTGCATTGAATTTTGGATGGCATGCTACTGTTTTGGGGGGTTATTGGTTATCATCTGCTCGGTTAATTGCATGCTATGATTTGGGGCTTTTACAGTCACTTGCTCGATTTCTTGAACTGTAACTGATGAGAACAGATACGTGCTTGATTTCATGCTATGAATTTGTGTTATGTTGCTTCTACTTGCTCGGTTAAGTTGCATGTATGGTTGTTGGGGTTATTGACCATTGTGCTCTGATAATTCGATTTTAAACTGTTGAGAACAGATTTTACCCAAAACTTGTTTTTTTAGAACAAATGCTATTATTTATTTTAAACTGTTGAGAACAGATGCTACTGGAAATGTTGATTTAAATTGATAATAACAGATGTTATATTTAAAACTGTTAATTTGCTTGCTGTCACTTGCTTGAATTTTTACTGATGAAAAACAGATACTATTTAAATTTATTTATAAATTGTTAAGAACAGATACTATCCAGTTGTGATTTGTTTTAACTGATGAGAGCAGATGCTACCCCATATTTGTTTTGTTTGGATACTTGTGATTGGGGTTTAAATATGAAATCAGAATATTGTATACAGGCATATATGCCTGTCCTTACAGTTACAGGCACCAGTAGAAAAATAATAATAATAATAATATCAAGTTGTCTTGAATTTGCTTAGTTGATTTGGTAGCTGTGCATCATTCAGTTTTGCCTTTGTGAAATTTTGACATTCCATCTTTAAATATTTTGTACTCAATATGTGTTTGTGTATTGAGTAGTACTGTGCATGCATTGTATAAATTCATATTGGACTGTGCTCATTATAATCAATGGTCATTTGAGTTGTCTGCATTTTGTCATATATCACCTAAGTTTCCACTTGTGTATCTTGGTGGTGGTTGAACTTAGCTTGACTGTCTGATATCGTACATTTAAAAATGTGGGTGGGTCATTGATTTGATCATTGCACTTACTGTTCTGTGCTGTGCTATTGATGAGTTTTTATGGCATTGGTTTTGATACAACTACTGATTAGTTGCATATATGTTGATGCCAATTGCCTCTGTTGTGTAGCTGGTCACTGTGTTGCACTATGCTATGCTGTGTCACTACTTTACTGTTGTTTTGTTGACATCTCTGATTTTATTTTGGAAATTTTGATTTGTTGAGATTTTTGTTGTAAGCAGAGTAATTTTTGATCTCTCAACAAAATTTGCCATCAACAATAAATGGTTGTCAGACAATCCTACTTGTTGAACCTGCTTTCGACACAGTTATTTCTTTCCTTTTCTTAGTCCATTTTCTGCCCCTCTTCCATGCTTTTTAAAATACATACTGGAAATGCAAATGGGTTCCAAGAATTTAAAACAATATTCCCAAAAGGGTCTGTGCTAGCATGCACGAAGTAATTTTATGTTTCTACAGGCAAATCATTATTGCCTCATTTTATAGACTTAGCTAATAACTGAAAGATGTCACACAATTTTGGTCAAAACCAACAGTTGCAGGAAACTGCTGCCTTGCCATATTTTTATATATGTTCATCTCCAATGATTTCATTTTGTGATTTAAGTGGCATTCTATCTGCTAATATTTGATGTTTCATGACACTGTCAACTCAGCAGTGAAAATTTCCAGTTTTAATGCACGTAGTTGCATTTTTCTTTATTTACAGTAAAAGCTGTAAATATTTGTTTTGTGGATATTTGCATTTATTTGCACCAAAAACTGCATATTTTCCGAAAATACTTCTATATGTGTTTCTAGAAGCCATTTGTTGCCTCTGTGTTGCCTCGATATTGCCTTCGTGCTACTGTACATTTTTGCTGCTGCATAGTGCCTTGCCTTGTTTGTTTTGGAGTTATGCTTGTACACTTGCAGTGATTTGTCTGACTCGTGCACGCGTGTCGGCGAGGCAGTGCACATGTGTGCAAAGTACACGTGTGTACTGCAGCCACACGAGATTTGACAGATTTTAAAAGTTAAAGTTGTTAATATGAAAATCCATAATAGATTTTGAATTGATTCATGTGATCCATTTATTCAGTTCATTGCAAATTTATTTACTTGAGTTAAGATTAATCCTGACTCGAGTGTTTTTGTGTTTTGCAATTAACGCTCGGGTCAGACCGAGTATTTTTGCAGCTTAGAGATTTGCTCGCAGCGAAGTTAGAGAGAGGGGGATTAAAGCACTCTACTAAAGTTTTCAGTAAATTTTTCTTGTATTTAATAAAAGATATATTCCGCTGTATATAAAAATTTAATGCATTGTGCAAACTCTGATTTATGTATGTAAGAAAAATTCGATTATGAATAATATTATGATTATTCTGTGATTCTGTGGCTGATTCTGTTTAAACTTTATAAACTGACTAACAATTCGTCATTTTGAACGTTTCTAGTTGGTTTAATTACCGACTAGAGGCGGTCAGAGCGGCGGGTCGTTACATTAACCCCATAAGTTGATGTAAATGTATTAAACTAGAAATTTTAAAAGATATGATATTTGTAACTGAATTTTTTTCCAAGATTACAATTAAATAAACTTTAATTTTACACTAATAAGATCTAGACAATAACTGAAATTTATGAATGCAACAAAATGAATAGAAATGTTAATTTTATTTCATAAGTTAACAATTGATGTAATAAAAAGAATGAAACCAAGATAAAATAATTAATTAGGATTTTAATTTTTATTAATATGTAAAACTGAAAAAATTCAATATAAATTGAAATATAGTAATTAATATAAATAAAAGACTAAAATTGGATAGTATTAATGTAGTGAAAGACAAACAAATATTACCTATGTTATTTGTGTAATTAATGGATAGGAATACCAAAGGCTAATTGTAATAAGGGATATAATTGAGGAATATAAGTGGTAGAATAATAAAAATTTATGATTTTATTTTTGTTAACACATGTTAAGAGATATGTTTATAATCTTAATTTGAACTTCCACTAATAACATGTATTACAGTAAGATAAAAAAATGATAAGATACGTCAGGTGTATTTAATGACAATGTTTGAATGTAATTAATAACGGTGTTTATAATAATAAATGTTAATCATGATTAAATTATGTGAATGTTATTATTAATTATTTGAATGCATGTATAAAAAGTTATGCAAATATCAATATTCAATATCGGCATACCTTTGAAACAAGGTTTTAAATAAATAACTACATTGATGTTTTATTCTGTTGGAAACCCTATGTACTATGAATGCATGCTAAGATCAGCCAACACATGGAGAAAATGAAAATGTTGATTTAACTAAATAAGAAAGTTAAATAAGAAGAATAGAAAAAGATTCTTTTACCCTATTAACAAAAATCTCCTCATTTTTCTTTCCTTTTTTATAAAACCCTTCCTCCTCCTCTCCAAAAAAAAGGGCTGCCATCATCTTCATTTAAACAAAATAAACCAATAACAATATAATTTCAAATATCAAATTAAATAAAAATAAAGGTGAGCTCTTGCAATGGTTGGGTGTGGGTGTTGACGATCTGCGGAGAAAGTACAAAACAAGGAGTGAATTTTGGCTAGATCTAAGAGGTGTCTTCTATTTTAAAATGTTATATTAAGTATAATGTTATTATCATAGTTTGTATGTATATATTATTTCCTCATTTGTTTTGAAATTATCATGTTATTTGAATTTTTTGTTGAATGAATTAATTTGACTTTCAATTTGATAACTCAAAACAAATTTTTTCTGTATATATATTTAAAGAATGTTTTAATTATAGATCCATGTTTTAAACTCTTTAACCAAATTGCTTTTTTTTTAGATCTGAAAATTTATATACATATAATTTGCATTTATGTTGAAACAGAAATATTGTATACACATATTGTCACTTTATCTTGATTGAAATATCATGAAATTTGAATACTTTGTTGAATAAATTATTTGTTCTTTATCTAATAAATTATAGTAGAAGTTTACATATGCTTAACAATTTTTCGATGATAAATCTAAGCTTTGATTTTGATTACAACAATATTTAAATTTGTTGCCTAATTTATTTTCTCTAATGTCCTTATTTAAGGATCTTAAAGGTTTGTTACTATGTTGCTTAATTTGTCGTGTTTCACTTTTGTTTTGTTAAAATATTAAATAAATTTCATTAGGGTAATAGGGTTTAATTTATATGCATATATATATATATATATATATTTTTGACTTCAAGTATACATAAGTTTACAAATGCATTAGACAATTTAATATGGTATGGAAGTATGCTTTGAAATAATTAATAAGCTTTGGTTTAATATTTATACACACATGTATGTGTGTTTATGTGCATGTGTATACATATAAACATTTAATATTATAATTTCAAATCGCTAAAGCATGATTTAATTTTTATTATTATTATCAAACAATTTAAAAGTGAGTTAATATTATATACATATTAATTTATTGTTGGTTGTTTATGTTTTCTAATCATAGTACAACTCGCATGATAATTAAATGTCGTATTAATAAAATTGGCTAATGTGGGAAAGTGGAATTAATCAATGTCGTCACCTTTTATATCCTTCCCTATTAGATCCTTATGTGATTGAATCTACATTTATTCTTGTTTATTCCTATATATTGTCACCAATTAATCGTACTTGATATATGTATAGAAATTTTGACACACAGTTAAAGTATGAATATATATGATGTATTCAAACTTTTTTGTATCTAGCACTT
This sequence comes from Allium cepa, assembly GCA_030765085.1. Taxonomy (NCBI): domain Eukaryota; kingdom Viridiplantae; phylum Streptophyta; class Magnoliopsida; order Asparagales; family Amaryllidaceae; genus Allium; species Allium cepa. The sequence goes on along the minus strand of CM060928.1, from coordinate 1,024,966,863 downwards.
AATTAATTTAGAATCAAACTAATTAAACGTGACATTTATTTTTGTCCCTCCACATTCATTTCCTAATTATAAATAACCTACATCTTATTTCTTCTTTTACATTTTGTGTCTCCTAACACCTCATATTCAAAAGCTCTTATTCTTGCAAATCCAAAAGCATTCTTTTATAAAAATGCTTTTTTTCATTTTTCTTACACTTTCTGTTCTCATCTTAGTTGTTCTTCATTACTTTCCTGAAGCCTCATCTTAAGAAAACGTAAGTATTAAAATTTATTATTTATATATATTTGTAATGCGTACTAGTTTTTATTTTAATAATATTTCTTGTAACATGAATATCTTTTGCATATAAACTTTGATTCACGCGTGATTTTTTCTGTTGGATTCAAATCTATATTCCAAACAACATGAAATTGATTTAGCTGAATTTGGAGATTGTTGAGTTTTGCGCTTCTGTTTGGATTTTTATGGGCTAAAATCAAAGGTGAGTGTTTTAACCCAATCACAACTTCTAAAATTTATTATTTTTGTTAAATTAAATTTGGTTGTGATTATGCATTTATTTATGATTTTATTTATATATTTTTAATCATCATCCAGTTAATTTCATTTATTAAACTAAATCGTTATTTAATTTATTTTTGAATATAACTCCCGGTTAAATACCCGTTATATATATTATCTATTATCTATTGATATTGATTGATTGTTTTGGATGATGATTGTGATGGATGAATGATTTATGATGGATGAGTTGATGTTGTATTTTATTTTCATAAACTGAAAGTTATTATGCATTTTTATTGATTCGGGATTACGGTTTGAAATGTATATAACCGTAATTTTTATTTTTTAATTATGGATTAAAATGATAAACATCTGTATCACCCGACCATAGGGTAGAAAATTATATACAGACACCGCGGTCTATATATATATAAATATGTTCAAATGATTTCTGTGGCTTTTAAAGAAATATACGGACTATATAAATGTAACGACCCGGAATTTCCTAACCCGAAAATTCCAGATGGTTATGAAAAAGAAGAAAGAGATAGAAGAAGAAGAAGAAAAGAAACATCAACAACTCACATTCGCAGCGGATAAAATATAATAATAAATAATAGTTTACAAAAGAATACTATATTTGTTGATGACATTTAATATACATCAGAGTTTCACATATATATACAGACACTAGACATATAAATCATGTCCCAGATACACAATAATATACTGCAGCGGAAATACTCCGTACGTACTTGCCATCCAGCTCGCCTCCTGTGCTCCAAACGTACCTACCTGAAAATCTGTAATACTCGGTCTGACCCGAGCATTACACCAAAGTAACACCCGGGTCAGGCTGGAAACCAGCGTGAGTAAACTCAACTAACATGGAATACCACAGCAAACAACTTATATAAACCCGGGTAACTCATATCAATTTAGCAAATTCACAAGTTGTTATAGACACATTTATTACTCACATCAATTTCTAAGTACCAAACTTAGATAAATTAATCCATTTCTCTTAAATCATTTCATTCTAGCCTACTAATTCACATATCAATTCATTTTTAATCCGAAATGGTTTCGGGTATCTTCCCAATACCCGATCCCGGCCTCTCAAGTCTCATATCTTCCTTACCCAAGTTATCCAGATGAAATTCACAACATTTCATCTCAGAGATATCAACTCATTCAAAGCATTTTATACCACTCAAACATTCATAAACAAAGCTTAATCACATTCAATCAATTCAATTGATTCAAATTGATTTTCAAACCTCAATTACTTAGATTTGTTCATTTAACGTGAATCAATTCCAAATCAATTAATTTGTCAACCCATCATTATTTATCTTGATTAATTGCCCTGCATTAATTATCTTTCAATTGCATACAAGTAATTATCGTTAATTAACTCACGTTGTTAATTATTCTTAACCAAATCAATAAGGAATCTTAATTACTTCATGAATTAATAACTATTTAATTACATTAATCAAAATTATTTACATTAATTAACTTCTCTTAAGTCACTTATTTCTGATTGATTATCTTAAATTACATCCTTAATTATATAAATTATGAGTTCCAATTTCATTTCCGTTATCCTAATCCAAATTAATTACATTAAATAAACCCCGATATTAATCCATCTCAAACAACCTCTACCTATATTTAATTATCTTTTATTTACTTCATTAAATAAATTACTTACTCCTTAATTAATTATCTCATTCAACCTCTTGCTTTCTTCCGCAAAATAAATTTTATTTCATTAATTTCATTAAGAAATTAATTAACACACCATTCGATTATTCTGAATTACTTGCACTTAATTAGTTTACTTGAACCTTAATTAATTAGTTCAACTCATTCGTTACTAAATTAGTTAAGCCAAATCATTAATTAATTAAATCAATCAATTATTCATTTCCAATTCCCTGCTAATTTAATGAATCACAACACATCAAGCCCTTACTAAAATTTAAAATGAAATCATTGTCTTATTTATGATTTAAGTTTAAAACAATTTAAAACCCCTATACTTCGAGTCAATCCACTATTAACTCGAGAATCAATCAAAATCAAAGTCACATCACCATCAGTATACATCCAATCAACTTAAACACTCAACCAATTATTTAAATTTAAATAATTACCAGACAGAGTGAGATTTACTCACCTTTGCTTCCCATTTGCAAATCCGATCCAATCTCGACATGACTACACGGTTTCGACCTTGTACAAACATTTTATAATTATTAATAATTTGATCTAATTGAAATCAATTGCCATTAATTTAATTTAACAACTTTTTCCCTTAAATAATAGTAGCTAAATAATTCAAATAAGTTATTTCAAACAGGCTGCTAAAATATTTCCTATAATTATCTATATACACATATACTTAAAAATAAATTACAGGGAAAAACTGATTTTACAGAAATTTACCCTTAAATATTTCTATATATATAATATTTCAAGTCTTTCTATATAAAAGTAATTTTCTATCCTAAACTTCATATATATTTCAATCTGTCTTTATCCGTTTTAATTTCCAAAAATAGAACAACCCATACTTTACTGTAAATATTTATTTATTTCTGTAAATTGTAAATACCAATTTCAAAAATAACTAAAATCAGAAGAAGAAACCCTCACCTCAATTCGACGCGCCGCCATCATCGGTCACAATCCAAATCCATGCTCAGCTTCGCTAACTCACTGCCAAAATCGAGATCACCTGGAACTGCCGCTGCCCCACGCCTAACCCTTACGCCACTTGCGAGCTCATCGCTCAAGCTGCTTCGAATGTTGATCGCGACTCGGCCTCACCGAGAATTCCCAAATCGAACCCCTTCCCTCCGATGATCACCTCGCCCTCACGTTCGCACGCGAGCCTTCTCCTCAATCGGAACTTCACCGCCGATCGTGTCGAGCCTCCACCTTCATCTCGAGATTTGTCGCAACCTCCCTCGTGTTCGCACAAACTCGAACCGAGATTCCATGTCGCCATTCTTCTTGCGCGAAGCCGAATTCGATTAGAGAGAGAGGGAAGCACGGATTGAATATAGGAAGAACGCGACCTCTTTTCTTCAAATTTTTTTTTTTAAGCGAATGATTTCGGTTGATTTTCACCGAGAGGAAGAATAGGTTGATGTAGAATATAAAGTTGAAGTAACAGCGTGTAGGAGAAGCCATTGTTTCGATTTAGACTTAAAATATTTAATTATAAATATTTCACTATGCCCCTCTCAAAACTTCGAACCACCATCGAGACGTGCCGCAAGGCGATTATAGGGTTTTACCCACGATCCGAACACAATGGAACATACTTCGAAGGCTAATTTGATCGTATTTGAAAGTTAGCTTTTTAAATCGATTTAAAATATTAAATTATCAATTTTAATTCCAACGCGTTTCTCCCCCGTACGAGCCAACGTTAATCCAAATGCTATGAAAATTGAAATCCGATAATAACTAACTATTACGGATCCAATGGAACTGATTTCGTCAAATTCCGAGATTGTGCCTCGGAAGGCTATTTTCAAGTCCCAATTTAAACGATATATTATTAAAATTGAACAAATTACCTTTAAATTAAATTTCAATCATTCTATTATCTTCAGTATCCTCATTATAGATTTTATAAGCCTTCAAATTATTTAAATAGGCTTAGAATCTCATATTCAGCAATTTACCCAATTTCAATTATTAAATTCAACCTTTAAACTATATAATTCAATGATTTAATTATCAAGAAAATAGTGATATCTTGAATTCAAGTTAAAATTAACTTTTCAAATGTTAAAAATCAATTTGTTATCCCATTTTAAATCGTTAAAATTTCCGGGTCGTCACATTCCTTCCCCCTTAAAAGAATTTCGTCCCCGAAATTACTAGTTAGGAAGAATGGACCAATCCCTTTTACCTTTCCCAAAACCAACATGTTTATCAACTTGCCACAATATCTTTTATCAAAGATTCACTATTACCCCAACTAACTTCCAAATCCTTTCATGGTTTCCAACAATCCACTTTTACCCAATTGTTTAAATTTCAATTCAAAACCAAATTTGGGATTATCAAAAGTTTCTCAAAATTTTTCTAACTCTCTAAATTTCTGAAAAATTTTGCCAGCGTCTCCTCTGCGCGGCTAGCTCGGTACTACTACAAAAGGCCTCTACGGGCTCCCAAAATCTCAAAAAGAAACAAAAGCCAAATGGCTATATCAAAACTCAATCCAATTCCATACAGATATTTCAATACATACCTTTTGTCAGGCAATTCAAATTTATCTGCTAATATCAAATCCAATCTCTTTTTTTTTCTTTATATTACCTGCATAACATACTTAGCAATAATATCCAATCATAGCCCTTTCACATCTTTACATACCTCTCCTTACATAAGTTTTCATATTCATTTTTATTCAAACTAGTCCCCACTTCCATACGAATTCAATTTATTTTAAATTTTGAATATTAAATTTTATCTTCCCTTTATAATTGATTCACATTAGTTCAATCTACAAATTTACTTTAATTCCCAATTTGTAATCGTTTTACCGCTAACGAAAATTTTCTCAAAAATTAACAAAAATTTTCAAACTCCCAAAATTTTCGAAATTTTTTGGCGGAGTCTCCTTTGTACGGAGGAGCTTTTGCAATTTGACAAGAGATATAAATATGTATACATCGACCCACCCGGTCGGAAAAAGCAAAAACAGTTCATATTTCCTATTTTTATTGTGTAAGCGTACCTTATTTAGCATTTTAAGCAAGCAGCTTATTAATTTAAGCAATTAGCGCAATCCAAACCAACCAAACAGTCTTCAGGTACCTGTACTTACTTAATTTGCATATGTAAGTGCCATATATATGAAGTTTATAACATTTCTCTTGCTTAAACAACTACAACACATCAATTCTAAAAATAATGCATTCTAAATAACTTCCACAAGCACTTTATATGTTTTCAAAACTAATTCCATTGTTTTCAACCAATTTATATACCATTTCATTCAATTTCAATGGTTTGGGACTCAATTTCTTACATTCCATTGATTTTTAACCCAAACAAGCTCATATTCACTTCAAATGATTCAGAACCAATTTTATTTAATCTCTATTGACTCATAGCATTTTAATTACTTTTATTTATGCCAAACGACATTATTGTTAGATTATAACTATTTGAAATTAATTTAATTCAAGCTTCTATTTAATGGGCTTTCATTCTTATTCGAAGCCAAACTTCCATAAATTTTTAAACTTAAGTTAATTTACTTTAATTTATTCCAACATCAAACTTAAGTTTACTTCTATTTGATTCTCATTTAATCAAATTTCATCAAATTCAGATAGCCCATCAATTTTAAATTTTAATTTTAAATTCAAATTCACCTTCTTAATTTCAAAATAATATCCAAGCAAATATTTATCTCATTTATACTTCAAATTAATATACCACCAAATTTAAGTTCAGTCTGATAATCCAATTCCAATCACAACTTTGATTTAGTTTTTTATTCAACCAGACTTCATCCATTTATTATTCAACTCAATTAACCCACTTAAAAATTTTAATTTACTTACTTAATTCGTTATCGAATTTATTTTATTAATACAAAGTCATTGTCAATGTATTTCTATTCATTTGGGTTTTGTTTGCAACCCAACCATTTCTATTATTATTCACTTCCATATCATATGACAACACTTCTATTATATCCAATTTACTTGCAAATTTCATTAAATATTATTCAAATCACACTTGAATTTTATTTGTAATTCAAATCATCTCATTTTCAATCCAACTCTATTTTATTTTTATTTTATGACCTCTCTTCTTATTTATTTCATTATCAAATCCAAGTCGAATTCTATTTACAATTTGAATTCATTGTCAAATTCCATTATTAACTTACAATTCCTTTTTATTTATCCGAGTTAAACTTTATTATTATACTCTATCGAATAATTATTTAACCAATTAGCTTCCTTCCAATTTCTAAACCAATATTCGATTTTTAATTACAAATTCACATCATAAAATTTCAGTTTGGATTTCCTTGATTTTCCAAAATTCCAACATCTTTATTTAAAAATTGTTAGAAATGCTTTTAAATTTACATCATACTATTAAAATAAATCTTTATGAAAATACTTTCTATAACTCGATGTCTCAACCAGTCCATCCTTGTTCTCACAGAAATTCCGTCTTACGTTGATCAGGCGTAGGACTGAAAATCTATAAGTACTTGGTAAACCCGCTTTCAACATCCAGTGAAAATACTCGAAAATAAATTTTATTAAAAATATAGAAAACAGTTTTTGAAAATAGGGGAAATATCTTTGGTGATAATGCTCTGAAAATCATCACCCCATCCATGGTCACAGTTACATACCAGGGTTACGTTGCAGTCTCAACAAAAGTCCATGTAACTGCAGGCTCTCCGCGGCCTCTCGATTACGCCATGGATCCCACACAACAGATCACAGTTACATCCAGGGTTACGTTGCCGTCGCAGCAAAACTCCATGTAACTGCAGGCTCTCCGCGGCCTCTGATTTCGCTGTTGAAATGAAACTTCTCCACTCCTACATAGGTCGCAGTCTACCGAGATAAACTCAACCGCAGACTGTTGGCTCTCAGCGGCACACACGACTTTCGCAATGTTACCATAGGTCGCAGTTACATCCTGGGTTACGTTGCAGTCACAACAAAAGTCCATGTAACTGTTGGCTCTCCGCGGCACACACGACTTACGCTATGGTAACTCAACTCATAATCCTCAGGAACTAGTTTTGTCCGGACTCCTCACAGGATCAACTTTAGAATCCTCCCTTGGGGCTCAAGGCAGCGCCACCCAGTGGCACTCCTGAGAAGTCCATTTCAAGGGAGCGCCTTTTCCCCAGAGTCATCATCAAAACATTTTATACTATACATATATAGTATCTTCAAATCATACACCTAGCATGATATTATACAAAGTTCCTTTACACAAAATCGACTATCCCAAAATTGATAATTCTCCAAATAGGCTTTCCAAAACTCAATATTGATTTTACCCAAAAATCAAAAGCCTTTCCAGATCCAAATGTTCTCAAAACCCTTTCCAAATCCTCATAAGATCCTTTGTATACAGATATATATAATTTTTAAAACCTTGGATCACTTTAAACTCGTATAAAATTCCTTTTATACTTCAAACACTTCCCAAAATCCTTTTTATACTTCAATTCTTATCTCAGTTGGGTATTTAAATAAATAACAGTTTGAACTCCGACCAGTTTATATTTAGAAAATAGCTTGAAAATTTTAAAATAGGTAAGTAGTTGAAAAATAATTATTAGTTTGCAAAATAATTGTAAATTAGTTAACTAATAGTAAAATAGTCGAAAAATAGTTGAATAGTTCCAGAGATTTTTAAACAATTGAAAGATAGTAATTTATTTGTAAAGTAGTGGAAAAATAGTAATTAGTTTAGGAAACAATTGAAAAATATTTAAATAGCTCTAAAAATAATGGTAAAACAAATATAGAATAAATTAGCTTTAAAAAGAAAGGCTGTATATATTTAATAGCTTAGAAAATAAGTTTATATCAAAACAATTTATATTAAAAATAGTCAAGAGCCAACTGTTCACTTTGCCAATAATTCAATTTAAATTTCCATTTAAATTGACCCAATCTCAATTACTCCAATTTCCATTGGACTTGATTAATTTCCAATTCAAGTTGAATCAATCTTGATTCCTTCCCAAATTTAAATCAAATTCTAGTTGATTTTAATCCTGTTAAATTTTTATTATAATTTCATATTATTCCAATCAATTTGAATTATTATCAATTTAATTTCAGAATCCAAATCACTTCAATTTAATCAAAATTTTCCATTTAAAATGTTAAACTTATCCATCTTCAATCACGAATCCAATTAATTCAAATCAGATTCAATTTGAACTAATTCAATTCCAACCCCAGGTTTTAAACCATCTCGAATTATATAAATTCGAGTTAAATTCTCAAAGGTTGATTTAACTCTTTAAACCAAATTATCTTTTATTTAAAGTTTAAAACAATTTAATTTCCGAGTCCAATTCTCAAAATCCCATTTTAAATTATCTTTACTTATGTATTTCATGGTACAAATAAGAGTTTAATACAATGTTATTTTAAGAATTTAATTTATTACTCACTTTTATCCTCCAGCTTGAAGCCGGATCTTAAACAAGTTTAATTTTACAATTCAATTACTCAAATTTATTTTATTTATACAATACCATTCTCAATTTAAAGATTTTTTTTATTAACAATAGGATGGTATCATCCAATTTATTTTAAAACGTCCATCCATTCTCAATTTTTAAATCTCAAACCCGTTTTGAGATCTCACAAATTCCCAATTCAAATCACCATTTAACTTTCCAAGTTAAATTCCAATTTAAAATAATTTGGTAGCAATTTCTCTTCTAGAAACTCGAAAATGAAAATCGATGATGCTGCAGTCATCACCGACGTTATTTTCCAGTGACCCAAAGAGTTCAATGCTTTTATCCCTTTAAAAACATTTCCATTTTTTTTTTTAATTTCAAATCTTCCAGATTTCAAATTCAACACCAAAAATATTTTGAAATAATACTATTATTTCTCCAAAACCCTTGGAAACCACTTCTAAATCCAAAGGAATTTTTATATTTTTCCCAAAATTCCAAATTCCCCATCCATCCAATCCATGTTTCAACATTACTCTGGAATTTCCATCTTCCTTTATTTTCAAATATTCTCTAGAATTCTATTCCAAATTAAAATCTCATTTTATCTATGAAGTATATTTCAATTTTATAAATTACATTCACGATCTATATTTCAAATTCCATTTTGTCATATAAGTTTATTCTTCAACTTTGGTTATAAGTTTCATTTTGGTTGTATTCTATATTATTTCTTATCTTAGTTCCAATAATTTAACAACCAACTTCCTTAATTGTTATTAGAAAGAAATATTGCTTTATATATCAAAATATAATCTTATATGAAATCATTTAAAATCTTTATATAGGAAAATAACAAGTACGCTCTCTCATATATATATACACTCAACTCATTTTAGAGTACTATTGACTCTATCCTTAATGAGTAATCCCAACAGAGCCAAGGTTCTCGCTTAACCTTTTAGCTCTGATACCAAATGTAACGACCCGGAATTTCCTAACCCGAAAATTCCAGATGGTTATGAAAAAGAAGAAAGAGATAGAAGAAGAAGAAGAAAAGAAACATCAACAACTCACATTCGCAGCGGATAAAATATAATAATAAATAATAGTTTACAAAAGAATACTATATTTGTTGATGACATTTAATATACATCAGAGTTTCACATATATATACAGACACTAGACATATAAATCATGTCCCAGATACACAATAATATACTGCAGCGGAAATACTCCGTACGTACTTGCCATCCAGCTCGCCTCCTGTGCTCCAAACGTACCTACCTGAAAATCTGTAATACTCGGTCTGACCCGAGCATTACACCAAAGTAACACCCGGGTCAGGCTGGAAACCAGCGTGAGTAAACTCAACTAACATGGAATACCACAGCAAACAACTTATATAAACCCGGGTAACTCATATCAATTTAGCAAATTCACAAGTTGTTATAGACACACTTATTCCTCACATCAATTTCTAAGTACCAAACTTAGATAAATTAATCCATTTCTCTTAAATCATTTCATTCTAGTCTACTAATTCACATATCAATTCATTTTTAATCCGAAATGGTTTCGGGTATCTTCCCAATACCCGATCCCGGCCTCTCAAGTCTCATATCTTCCTTACCCAAGTTATCCAGATGAAATTCACAACATTTCATCTCAGAGATATCAACTCATTCAAAGCATTTTATACCACTCAAACATTCATAAACAAAGCTTAATCACATTCAATCAATTCAATTGATTCAAATTGATTTTCAAACCTCAATTACTTAGATTTGTTCATTTAACGTGAATCAATTCCAAATCAATTAATTTGTCAACCCATCATTATTTATCTTGATTAATTGCCCTGGATTAATTATCTTTCAATTGCATACAAGTAATTATCGTTAATTAACTCACGTTGTTAATTATTCTTAACCAAATCAATAAGGAATCTTAATTACTTCATGAATTAATAACTATTTAATTACATTAATCAAAATTATTTACATTAATTAACTTCTCTTAAGTCACTTATTTCTGATTGATTATCTTAAATCACATCCTTAATTATATAAATTATGAGTTCCAATTTCATTTCCGTTATCCTAATCCAAATTATTACATTAAATAAACCCCGATATTAATCCATCACAAACAACCTCTACCTATATTTAATTATCTTTTATTTACTTCATTAAATAAATTACTTACTCCTTAATTAATTATCTCATTTAACCTCTTGCTTTCTTCCGCAAAATAAATTTTATTTCATTAATTTCATTAAGAAATTAATTAACACACCATTCGATTATTCTGAATTACTTGCACTTAATTAGTTTACTTGAACCTTAATTAATTAGTTCAACTCATTCGTTACTAAATTAGTTAAGCCAAATCATTAATTAATTAAATCAATCAATTATTCATTTCCAATTCCCTGCTAATTTAATGAATCACAACACATCAAGCCCTTACTAAAATTTAAAATGAAATCATTGTCTTATTTATGATTTAAGTTTAAAACAATTTAAAACCCCTATACTTCGAGTCAATCCACTATTAACTCGAGAATCAATCAAAATCAAAGTCACATCACCATCAGTATACATCCAATCAACTTAAACACTCAACCAATTATTTAAATTTAAATAATTACCAGACAGAGTGAGATTTACTCACCTTTGCTTCCCATTTGCAAATCCGATCCAATCTCGACATGACTACACGGTTTCGACCTTGTACAAACATTTTATAATTATTAATAATTTGATCTAATCGAAATCAGTTGCCATTAATTTAATTTAACAACTTTTTCCCTTAAATAATAGTAGCTAAATAATTCAAATAAGTTATTTCAAATAGGCCGCTAAAATATTTCCTATAATTATCTATATACACATATACTTAAAAATAAATTACAGGGAAAAACTGATTTTACAGAAATTTACCCTTAAATATTTCTATATATATAATATTTCAAGTCTTTCTATATAAAAGTAATTTTCTATCCTAAACTTCATATATATTTCAATCTGTCTTTATCCGTTTTAATTTCCAAAAATAGAACAACCCATACTTTACTGTAAATATTTATTTATTTCTGTAAATTGTAAATACCAATTTCAAAAATAACTAAAATCAGAAGAAGAAACCCTCACCTCAGTTCGATGCGCCGCCATCATCGGTCACAATCCAAATCCATGCTCAGCTTCGCTCCCTCACTGCCAAAATCGAGATCACCTGGAACTGCCGCTGCCCCACGCCTAACCCTTACGCCACTTGCGAGCTCATCGCTCGAGCTGCTTCGAATGTTGATCGCGACTCGGCCTCACCGAGAATTCCCAAATCGAACCCCTTCCCTCCGATGATCACCTCGCCCTCACGTTCGCACGCGAGCCTTCTCCTCAATCGGAACTTCACCGCCGATCGTGTCGAGCCTCCACCTTCATCTCGAGATTTGTCGCAACCTCCCTCGGTTCGCACAAACTCGAACCGAGATTCCATGTCGCCATTCTTCTTGCGCGAAGCCGAATTCGATTAGAGAGAGAGGGAAGCACGGATTGAATATAGGAAGAACGCGACCTCTTTTCTTCAATTTTTTTTTTTTAAGCGAATGATTTCGTTGATTTTCACCGAGAGGAAGAATAGGTTGATGTAGAATATAAAGTTGAAGTAACAGCGTGTAGGAGAAGCCATTGTTTCGATTTAGACTTAAAATATTTAATTATAAATATTTCACTATGCCCTTCTCAAAACTTCGAACCACCATCGAGACGTGCCGCAAGGCGATTATAGGGTTTTACCCACGATCCGAACACAATGGAACATACTTCGAAGGCTAATTTGATCGTATTTGAAAGTTAGCTTTTTAAATCGATTTAAAATATTAAATTATCAATTTTAATTCCAACGCGTTTCTCCCCCGTACGAGCCAACGGTAATCCAAATGCTATGAAAATTGAAATCCGATAATAACTAACTATTACGGATCCAATGGAACTGATTTCATCAAATTCCGAGATTGTGCCTCGGAAGGCTATTTTCAAGTCCCAATTTAAACGATATATTATTAAAATTGAACAAATTACCTTTAAATTAAATTTCAATCATTCTATTATCTTCAGTATCCTCATTATAGATTTTATAAGCCTTCAAATTATTTAAATAGGCTTAGAATCTCATATTCAGCAATTTACCCAATTTCAATTATTAAATTCAACCTTTAAACTATATAATTCAATGATTTAATTATCAAGAAAATAGTGATATCTTGAATTCAAGTTAAAATTAACTTTTCAAATGTTAAAAATCAATTTGTTATCCCATTTTAAATCGTTAAAATTTCCGGGTCGTCACAATAAATATTGATTTTAGATGTTATATAAACATCAAATTTATTATTGATTTTAGCTATATATAAATAGGCTTGAAATATAAAATAAGCCTAATAATAAAGTTTGATTATTTTATGTAATAAGGTTTAATGAATATTGATTTTTGATATTATATAAATATTATTAAAATGCTTGAATTTAAGCTATGTCTAAGTTTGTTAAATAAAAATTTAGTTTAATAATAGAGTTTGATTTTTTATTAAAATAAATATGAGTAAGTATTTAAATTTTATTTTAATATAGAGAGTATGATGATTTAAATAAATTATGGTTGTGAGATAAATTAGAGATTTATTTGGAATTGAATTTATTTAAGAATTAAACTCTAAAAGGTTGATGTGGAATTTATTAAATTGAATATTTTAAAAGGTATAATTATTATAACTGGAATTTGGGGTCTAGGTGAATAAAATGATTATTTCAAGTATAAATTAATTGAAGAAAATATTTAGTATTTGAGATTTGAGTTTTTTTATAAATAAAATGGATTTATTATGTAAATTATTTCAAAACTAAATAATAGAAGATTTGATTTTTGAATCTAGATTATCAAATTTAGTTTAGGAATTTTGAATATTAAAGCTTTGAAATATATGAAATTTGAAATGGTTTATTTTAGGATTTAAATCTGTATTGGGATTGATTTTGAAATTAAAGAAGCTAATTTATTATATAAAGTAATTTAATAGTAAACCATTTAAGTATTGGAAGTTATGTTTCAAAGCTATGAATTTCAAGGTATTATGATTTGAAAGTGCTATGATTTTGGGAGAAGGATATTTTTGAAATAAAAACGATTTTATATCGATTTGGGATTTCTTTAAAATGATATCATATTGATTTGGTTTTCAAAATAGAAATGATATCGTATTTATATGGTTTTGAAACCGATATTTTATTATGGTCTTAAAATATAAATTATTATGAAATAACCGCGGTGTTATAATAAAGTTTGGTTGTTGAAGAGACCGTGATCGGAAGTTGTAATACTCTCTGCCAACCCCAAAAACCACTTTAACAACCGTGTACGCGGTGGAGATTCCAGAATGAAGTAGGATAGTGGCGGCGTTTCCTTTGAGGTAAATACGTGGACCCAACTCCTATGAGTTGGCATAAGGTGGCTAAAACATGAGCGATTGACGGGTTAATTGAGGTAGCACCTTTGATCGGGCACATCCCTTCGATATTATACTTTGACTCTTGGATTGATTCAGTGGCCACTTTTGATTGTTTTTACTTGGCGGTGTGGCTCGAGGTGGGCGGTAGCTGCGGCTACACGTTACCACCGACCCAGAAGCGTAATTGGTATATCTACCCTGGCATTGCCTAGTTGTGCCGTGTCACCTACCCTAGCGCGCCTTATATGATTTTGGTTTTGTACCATACCAATGGAGTGCCCTCTAACGACGCCCAGTACAGGGGAGATTACGGTAGTGTATAGACTATGGGAATATATAAATGTGTTAAGGTGGAAAATGTAAAGCCTTAACGCTATTTAAAAGTAAGTTTATTTTACTAATAGACATTATTATAATAGCGAAATATTAGTACATAGTAAATAGTTTAATTTAACGGATCCTTAGGAGATGTGAATCTCAAGCATCTCCTAAGTTACTGCACTCATATTTATTCCTGTTAATTTAACTTGCATAAGATCTTTTAGTTCTGACTCGAGTGTTTTGTTTTTTTCAATTCGCTCGGGTCAGTCCGAGCATTTTAGGATTTGAAGACTTTATTTCTGGAGGAAGAAGACGAAGATTTCATCATCATCATTATTATATATTTTATGGTTCCATTACACACCGTATTCCGCTGCATTGATATTTATTGGTATGAGAACTCTGATATTTATTGTATAAAGAAGAATCAAATGTCTTGTAATCGGTTTTATGAACTGTATATTGATTATTATATTTTATCCTTCCGATGTGAGATTTTGTTTATTTTTTTCTTCTCAGTTTTTCTTATTTACTCCATAACAATCTGCCCTTCCGTATGGTTTGAATTTGCACGTGTGTCGATTTAAACCGTATAAAAAGGCGGGATGTTACAGCGTCTATTCCTGTTTCAGTCATTTTCCGAGGAGTGAGGCCAAAAGAAGTATAAAATACCATTCACATATCAATTATCACATCATCTTTGGTTACCACATTGCCATTTCCATTGACTACTAATTTCCTTCCACAAAAATACAACCCTTGGGCTTGTGTGTCTTAAGGAGGGTGTGAAGCTAAGAGAAGATGCATTCTCCACCACCAAACAGATGTATGTTTGTAAAAGCCAATGTACGTAATCATAGAAATGCAAAGTCAGACACTCATCCATACAAGTTGTCCAGGAAAAGGAACCGAAGGTACTCTACTACCACATCCTATAGGATTAATAGCGACAACCCTTGCAATGGATATTTCATAACAAAGAGACTGTTGCTAATAGATGTATATTGAGATTTTAACTCCAAGCGATCAATAAGCAGTCCTCCACTATGAAAATCCTAAATATAAATATCATCGACCAACCTGCACAATCATCGCATATATGTTGGTCCGAAGTAGTTTTCAAATAAATGTAATCCCGATTCATCGCACTAGTAACGCAAAAGCGTTTCTCAAACTTACACAGAAACCAAGTCTCATAGGCTTATCACGCCTCCAACGTTCAACTTGCTATCCTTCAACTAAGAAGGAAACTTGGTAGATTGGAGTAATCGCTCCGTGCTATATGAATCAACATTCTCAACATAAACGATAAATAAGTCTACACAGTCAGTTACATACTAAGTGACGACTAATTAGTTTCTACATCAAGTTGAGAAATTAAAATGGCCAAATTTGATTATCGGTTATTTAACAATCATTACAACAAACAAAATCTAGCGCATAAGTAGTCACAAGTCCTGAACTTTAGTAATCGTTTGTAAATCAAATCACTTTCCAATTATTCGCTTCAAATATCTTTAAAAAGATAATATTCAACCATATCACTTATTGTATATTTGGAAAAAATTCATATACTTATTTTGATACTAAGTAAATTTACAGATCATTCTATTTTCAAACCACTTAAACTCCATTTTATATTATCACTTTCCAAAACATTCATTTTATTTATAGGATTACCCGCTGTCCAAAATCGTGAATATAATTCTCTTACTAAATTCATTACTTCTACACATTTAATTTAAAGGGTTATTCACTGTCCAAAATCGTGAATATAATTCTCTTACCAAATTCATTACATCTACACATCTAATTTAAAGGATTATTCACCGCCCAAAATCGTGAATATAGTTCAGTTATAAACTTCCATATTTAACTCATCAAAATAAATTGATTTCACATTTATAAAACAATGTTACACATCTTGTTTCTATTTTTTAAAATTTCCAGTCTTGTACTCACTTATATTTATAAAGTTCATTTTATAAATCCATTCTTTTTTAAATCTAATTTGTTATAAAAATCCCTTTACAAACTCTTTTCACAAAAGTTTAATTTATTTATAAAAATCCATTTATGAAACATTGACTTCAATTCCAATAATATTGGTTTCAAATTTAATTATAAAACTATTCATCATATTTCAATTTCAAATCCATATATATATATATATATATATATATATATATATATATATATAAATCATCGTTTAAAATCTATTATTCTATTTACAAAATATACTTTTATAAAACCATTCAAAATTTCTATTTAAAATATTTCACAGAACTAAAATTTAGTAGCATCGAAAATCATACCTTTACTTATTTAAATAAAATCCTTTCTCTTTTAAATCCATTCCAATTATTAAAACGTATATAATTCCAAAATCATTTTGAAATCCAATTTTAAACAAAGACATAATTTTATTATTTTGAAGTTCCAAAATATGGCCTAATGCCGCAAAAGCGCTAAATAAGGGGATTCACATCAATCATATCAATCATGGCATCCAATCATCATATAACACATGATAATGACATATATAGCAATAACTGTAAATAAAATCAATACCAGCAAGGAATCCAGTTGGATCCTTCCAACTTGTCACCTATAATAGATATACAAATGAGAAAATATGTACAATGTCCGCTTCAAGGTAGATGCACGTACAAAGGGTCATCTGCTCATACACGGGAACGTATAGCGTCTCATCCGCTAAATATGCGGGGATATATCAAACCAACCAATATATGTGTGTCTATATAAATATATATGTGATATCGTATATCATCCGAACAATCAAGAATCATCAAAAATAAATTTATGCTCACTTACATAAAAAATAAGCGAGACAGAGAGAGTGAGTTTTACTCACATTGATTCCAATAGACGTTGCAGCGTTTAACTTTGAATAAAATTAAAAAGCATTTAATTTTACCCAAAATTACTAGTAGCTCCAAATCAATCCAATCCACCTCCATCGCGTAATGTTTAAAAATATGAACCTAACATAACTTGTTTCATCCGATTCTGAACGCATGAGAAGAAGTTACGAAATTTAGAAGATTACACAAATTTATATTTTAATTTACAATTATTTTAAACGTTGCAAAATCCTGACCGTCGATTTCGACATCCCGAAATCCAGGCTTCACCTACCTTCTTCCTTCATCTTCGTTCACGCTGTTCGAAGAAACCCACCGTCCGCCATTTCTTTGATAGAAAATGCTCCTCCTTCGTTCACCAATATGATGATCAACGATCATCATTTGAAACCCCACGCGCCTCCAGCTTGAACACCATCCCCTCTGACTCCACAGCCGCTACGCAATTCCAGTTTAAAGTCACCAAGAATGCGGCATAATCCTAGCCTGCACACTGCACTAAATTCAATCATAACCGTATGGATT
This sequence comes from Allium cepa, assembly GCA_030765085.1. Classification (NCBI taxonomy): domain Eukaryota; kingdom Viridiplantae; phylum Streptophyta; class Magnoliopsida; order Asparagales; family Amaryllidaceae; genus Allium; species Allium cepa. The sequence continues at coordinate 1,024,948,895 of CM060928.1, read as the reverse complement.
TGCTTCTCTCGATGAGTTCTACTATGTTGCTTTAGAAAGATTTTGATAATAGTGCATGGATTGGAAGGATTTGAAGGAGGAAACATATTTAATTTTTGGCAATTGAATGTTTAAGTGGTGGCTAGGGCTTGGAACCCTAGAATTGTTGCAAATGGAAGAAAGTGATGCCCCTTTATATAATATTTTTGTGCACTATTCATCCGTGAAATTTTCGAACTCCAATCGAAGCGTGCTGCCAAGCGTTTATAATGTTTCACCTCTATTAAGAACACAACGAAATATATATTAGGAGCTAATTCCATCGTATTTGAAAGATAGGTTTTCAAATTGAGTTATTTTAATTAAAATTCCTTAAATTAATTTCTAGGCGTTTCAGCGTTGCACGACCAAACCGTAAGTCCGATTGACATGAAATTTGAAATCCTATAATAACTAACTATTACGGATCTAAAGAAACTAGTTTCGTCAAAATTCGAGACCTTGTCAAAAATGACTATTTTTACACATTAATTAAGTATTAAAATTTCCAATTTCTATAAATTAACTTTAAATTCAATTTTAGAAGTTTACCAATTCTATTCTAATTTAAATAAATTTCAAATCAACTTTATAATTCATTTTCATCCAAATTAAATTCAAATCATAATATTTCCACAATTTCAAATATTAAATCAACAATTTAATTACCAAATAAATAATTATATTTGAAGTATAAGTTATTCAACTTATAAAATTAACTCATGAATATTTAAAATCAATTAGATATTCAAATTTAAAATGACTGAAACTCTAGGTCGTTATATTCTTCCCCCCTTAAAAGAGTTTTTGTCTCTGAAATTACTAAGTAAGAAAATATGCTACAACTCCATTAACTTTCAAAATATTTTAGTTGAAATAGATTATCAATTCTTTTGAGTGTTTAACTTTAACAAAATCAATTAGTTACAACTTTTTATAAAAACTTTTCCTAAGTATCCAAATTCATTCATAGTTATTAACAAATGCTCTTTTAAAAAAACAACTAATATAATTTTAACTTACAATTCAAAATAAAAAATTTAGTTATCTAAATTTTTCTAGAATTTCCTAATTTTTCTAACGCCTTAATTTTCCAGAAAAACTCACCATAGCCTCCTTTGCATGGTTCGATCCGAAAAAATCACAATATATATAATATCACAAATATGCATCTCTTGTTCGAGGATAAGGCATCACATAGGGAAAAAATAATATAAAAGTACGATATGTAATTCGAGATGTGTACCATATATATTATTTAATGAGAATATACGGAAAATATAGCACGAAAGAAAGCTCCAAATGCGAAGCAAACGCCATTCGCACCTACTAAACACTCAACAAACAAATGCAAATACATATATGGAAAGTAATATCAACATGTTAACATATACTATACAACTTTCAAATGGAAATGAAACATATAAGCAATCATTAAACAACTAACATCCAACAAATAACCATCCAACAAATTTACAAACAAATTGGTTCATAAACAAATCAATATTCATTCCAAATTATATTAACATTCTCTTGATTTTGCTTTCATTTTATTCACATTCATCAATCACAATTGATTTTATTCATTATAGATCGAGTTCAATTTAGCTATATTCACTTTAGATTAAATTCATTTTTACTTCTCAATTCACTTAGCAAAATTCTTTTAATACCAATAACACATAACGCAACATTACTTCATTCTTTACTTAAGCCTATAACCATTTAAATCTCACTCATCTTATGTTCATTTCACTTCGTTACTTAAGTTTATTTCATTATTCATGTACACATTTAATTGATTCGATTGATTTATACATTCAACTAGTTTACATTCGCTAATTTACATCCAAGTTAGTTTACTTCCCATTCAAATCGAATTCATTTCTACATAGATTCCCTTTACTTTTAATTAGAATTCAATTATTTAACTTTCAATTTCATTAAATATTAATGTATTCATATCCAATTAACTAACAATTAATTTGTTCACATTTATTTGACTTGTTTCAAGTCAATTTCACAATCAATTCGTTTCATTTACATACAACTTATTGACATCAAATTCATTAATCATTCAATGTATTTTACTTTCATTATTCACATCAGTTAACAACCATATTCATTTACATTTACATTGATTCTTCAGTTAGTATATTTCTAATAATACTATATACACTTAATGATGATTTCATAGATTCTTTCTTAAGTTCACTACAACATTTATATACAACATTTCTTCATGTTCAATATTAATTCACAACTTAAGTTTATTAATTCTAACATCAACATTTCCAAACATATTAAATTTACTAATTTATTTCATTAGTCTAATTCAATTGATTTTGCAACAAAAGCTGAATTTCATTTAACAATTCAAGTTTATATTCATATTCATCAGTTCAACTTATTAACTTACTTTATTAATTCATTGTTAATATCAATTTCAACATCATTCAACATTACTTAAGTTAAATTTCATTTCAACTTCATTTTATTCCACTTGACTTAAATTTCAACTTATAAATCCAATTCAGATTTCATTTATTTATTTAAAAAATAGAAATTTGCTTTACTTACTGCCTCTATAAACTTACTTACCTAAGTTTTCATGAATATATACTTAAGTTTATTCACCTTCTATAAATTATATTCATGGTTATATAATCAGTTTACAATCTTATGTGTATACTCTTTTCAATAACTTATCGAATTCGGTTTTAAATCCAGTTTAGTTTTATTTAACTTTCCTTTAGTTAAATTCCAAATCATATATTTTATTACACTAATTCAAATTTATTTAACTTTAGTTAAGTTAAATTTTAATTTCATATCATAAGTCCAAACTCATTTCACTTATATTTATCAATTTCAAACTTGGATTTTCTTTCAAATCAAATTTGTTCATAACTGACCTATTTTTGAATTTGAACTCGGATTAATTAGATCGAGAATTTTTTTGTTCTTGTAGCCCATTTCCATGACACATTAGAAAATTCATTTACGCGATTTCATAATTCCTAAGCAGATATTTTTTCTTTTTCCTTTCTAGTTTTGTTAAGTAAAGACTTTTTGAGACAATTATAGGCCCTAGGAGATAGTTCTAATTGGTCAATAAAAATACATTTCTTTCAATTTACTAATGGTAGCAAATCCATCACCAAGAAACTCGAAAATGATATAGAAGACGGACCATCATCATCCTTATTATTTTCCAGCTACTGTAGTGAATTCTGTGCTTTAAATTCTTTTAAAATCCATTTATTTGTAAATCACATTTATAAATTTATACTTATATAATTTCACTTATTCGCTTTACTTATATAAGATTATTTAAATCATTTTAACTATAATTCCATACTTTGCAATTCACTTGCTTATACAATTTATTCTTTTACAATTGTTGTATTTATTTAGATTATTCAAACAACTTCTATTAACTTATATATATTTACATTTTCAAACAACCAAACAATGAATATATATAATTATATATATAATATATCCGAGGTAAAATTATTTCATTTACCCAATTTTAAAACAATATTATGTCGATATACCTTATTCAAGTGTTTGGAAACACTAATCGTGTAACGACCTGCAAATCCGTACCCCTTGAGTTAACACTATTCTACAACAATCAACTCAAGTTGTACAGAAATACGAACCATTTGGGTTTAAGAAGAAGGGGTAGAAGAAGAGAAAACAAAAATCAACATCAGAATCTAACCATCGCAGCGGAATAAAATATAATAGATAATATATAAACTTTACTCAACATCAAATATTTCTGTTTACATATATTACATCATCAGAGTACAACAGTCACAGCTCACATCAATAACATACAATGGGACACAACAACTCAAACAGCGGAATATATATATAACAAGTACGACTATACGTATCGTCATCCAGCTCGTCTCCTGAGCTCCACAGCATCATATCCTGTATTCTATAATACTCGGTCTGACCCGAGCATTACAGTTAAATAACACCCGAGTCAGTCTGGAATACCAGCGTGAGAAAATCACACCCAATTGATTATTAAAGTTTCAAAAATTCTTTGAAAATAAAAGCATCTCGTAAGACCACGCCACAAATAAACATGTCGGGTTTTTACCTTACGATAGCTAAAACAATTTTTATAGAAATCCTCTGGTATTATAATAGGGTCTATATACAAATACTTATAAAATAGCCGAAATTGTTACATGATTAAATTCCAGCTACTAGCCACCGAAGTGGGTAATACGAACAAAACTCGTACAAGGCTTGTAGGGAAAATGGATTTCCAACAATGACTAGGCACTGGGGTACCACCTGTCACAGTACAGGGCCTAGATCACCGTACCGAGGATTACTCCCTTCATCCCCTGCAACAAAAGGCCGGAACCATTCCTTACTGAACAGTCCCGAACAAGATAAACCCTGTGGTTGGCGCGACCAACCACGCACTAAGCCGAAATATATATAAGGGACATCTAGACAGGGGAATTACCTTGTCTTGCTTGGGCATGACCCACCTAACCTTGCTGCATATCCCCTGAATTTCAGTCATTCCCATTTGATGAGGTTGAGGCTAAACGTTACCTTTAGAACGTTTTTACTTAGAATGCCCATCGTCCACCTGACGATGTTTCGCAAGCATTCATCCATACAAGTCCGTCCCGGGTTCGAACGGAACCGAAGGCACTTGTAACAACCTGCATATTTATCGATTTTTATATTTAAATATTTTATCGTTAATCGGATTTTGGTCCGAAGCTACTTTTTGCAAACGGTCAAATTAGGACTCGAGACCACTTCCATTGAGTTCGAAACGTCGTTTGCAATCTTCTAAGTATAAACATTGATATGTTTGGGGTTAGTGGAATTTCACCACTTTTTCACTCGAGCCTTTGGTTTGGACTTTTAGCCCATTAGACCCAAGTTCCACCCCCCTTCTTCTTCATTGCTTCATTTCATTTCCTAACACTAAAGCTTCAACAAAAATGGTGAATGGAATGAGAAATTAAAACTCCAAAGTTTTTGTTTTATTGCAACTCCAACATTCAACTCCAAATTCAAGAAGAAGACATCGGATTCAAGCTTGTGGTTGCTTCTCCATTTGCCTTCAAGCTTTGTTCTTCATTTTCATTGGGTTTTGGAGCAAAGGTGAGATTTTTATCTCACAATTCTAGCCTATAACCATATTGGACTGTTGGGAATGATTCCCTATCATGTTTGCACGCACATTTGCATTTGGTTGGGATTGGATTGGCGAAAAACTCTACTTTTTAGTGATTTTGGTGAAAAAACTGCTACTAGGTCGTTCTGGCCATTTTTGGTTTTCGGAGTTAGGTCGCTCGCGACCTAACCCTTAGGTCGCTCACGACCTAACCCTTAGGTCGCTCGCGTGTTATCGCGCTAGGTCGCACTGCCTTGAATCTTCACTTCGGAGTTAGGTCGTTTCACTTTAGGTCGTAGGTCGTTTCTGGCCTTAAATCCCCCCTGCAGCGTTAGGTCGTTAGCCTCGGAATTAGGTCGTTTTCGACCTTATATCACAAGGCGGCTCTAGGTCGCTCGATCCTGCTAGGTCGTAGGTCGCGCATCACTTTAGGTCGCTCGCGTGTTAAACCCTTAGGTCGCTCGGCCGATGCACGCGCTAGGTCGCGAGTATTTAAGTCCTTAAGTCGCTTGGCATTGTGACCACTTAGGTCGCACGACCTTGTTAGGTCGCTCACCCTTAGCTCGCGTACCTTCTTAGGTCGCGCATCTTACTAGGTCGCTCGACCCTGTTGTATTTTTAGTTCGCAACCATTAAGTCGGTCGACCTTGCCTAGGTCGTTAGGTCGATCGGTCCTATCCCTTAAGTCGCGTGACCGTGATAGGTCGCTTACCTTTAGGTCGCATGACCTATGGCTACTTGCTCCAGTTAGGTCGAACCCCGTAAGCGGTGGCGTTGCCCCCGCACCCCCACCTTGGGGGGTTGCCACCCCCCCTGGACCCCCCCTCCGTAGGGGATCTTATCTGAAAAACATTGAGCTGATTTCCTTGGATTTTATTCGCATCTCCGTATGCGATCTTTGTGACTGATTGTTTCTACAATTTCTTCTGTGTTTTGTCACTTTATAATATAAAGGTTTCAATACTAGTAGTAAATATCAAAACTCTTTTAACAAACAATTTCAACTCTATTTTTAATAACAAAGCTCTTTTCTTAAACCGTTTTCCAATCTATTAGTATATACAAGCCTTTACCTCACTCGGATGAGAAATCTAATTAAACGACTTAGTAAAACAAGTGGTATGAAACGCTTGCGTTCACTTCGTCGGTTAATTCTTGGACTTGTTCGATTGAACCTCTTGTGACAATTTTATTAGTGAAGATTTACAGTTTGTTCGTAAATATTTAAGTTAAGCAAGTGGTTATGGGACATGAAGCTAAACTTCTATATTTACTAGCTTAGTGTAATTGACACTTCTCGTTGATCTTGATGATCGCTTTATGAATTAGACTAGCAATTGCGCGATGTCTCTTTCATTGCAAGGTTAGACTAGACACCACTTGTGTGATTCCATTCACACATACCTTTCTGCTTTTTGGTTAGTCTTGACCTCAATCTGTGTGATTCCACTCACACATGTGGGGTAGCTCCCCATGGTCTTCGGACCGTCATGTGATAGGCCTCTTTCCCTTTTTATGATTTCTGGATTTCTTAGGTTGATTTCTGGAATTTATCTCTTTGACTTGTCATGAGTACAAGTTTAGGGTATGATGCCCTCTTTGGATCTTTGAGAAGATTCTTGTGATATTGATTTATCTCTTATCGGTTGATCTCCTGTTGATCATTATTTGCATACTTATAGTAGTATGACAGTATGGATATTTTATGTTTATGCCATATCTTTTATTCTATATCATGTCATCTGATATTTATAGCTAGACTGATCCGTTTATTATTTTCTTATAAATAATACTCGGGTCAGACCGAGATGTTACAGGTGCTACTGCTTGACTCCTCCCCCAGTGATTCACTACTCAGACTTTTGGCTACTTGTTTAGATTAGCAGCTTTTGTTGTTTACACTTGAGATATAGACTCATAGTTGTATTCTTTTGTATTATCGTGGATCTTTTTAGACCACTACTCTGATGTACACTTTTATGTGATATATATTCATATCTCTTTCCGCCTTTGTGATATGGATATCTGTGATTGATTCGCATGTTATGCTTACTTCTATATTTGTTTCCGAAGATTATTTTATAGCCACCGTGTGATAAGGAATTACATGGATGGTCGCTCCTCAACAGCCTTATTCTCCGCGCTAGTTGACAGCACTACACCGTAGTGTTCTTGGCTAGCGTGGGTACAGAGGTGGGGCGTCACAGCACTATTCCTACTACATCCATTTTGGAAATATCCTCAGGATTAGTAGCGACTAGCCCTTGCACTTCACTGCTCCATTTTCGTCTCCGTACACGTTTTTCGCACGAAACGTACAAACCGGATCGAAGTGGTTTTCGAGAAATAAATCTCGATCCCGGTCTCTTCGAAACAATCAACGCATTTGTCCAATATTGATAGTCGGTGATTTAACTATCAATTAATGTTCACAAACATCCATCAAACAATAAATAATTTCCCAAATTATTTGTTTATCTCAAAATACCTTCACAGGATATATTTCTATTTTCAACCCTTTGAACACAGTTTTCAAACCATCATTCTTTCTTTCAAGTATAAACTTTCCCAAGTATTTTCTATCTCCTCTGAAATCACCAAGCACAAAACTAGATTTTTTTTTTAAAATAATTTAAAACACTTTACTTTGAAAAGATATACTTTTAAACATTTATGTTAAATTACTTCAATATTTTGTAAAAATACATACTATATGAGTATTTGAAAATAAATTTACTTAATAGAATATAAAACTAGATTTTCACTTTTGAAAACAAAATACTAGGTCACTTTTTAAGTAATTACTACTATAATAGATTTGGGAAAATACTTACTATTGAATTTAAATATTAGAAATAATAAATTTTCTAAAACTTGTTTTTTTTTACAACAACGTTAAACCTTCAAATTTATTTAAGAATTTACTTTAAACATGTACTTGGTTATCCAGAGTAAAATCCTAGCTTCAATCACTTAAATCAATTTCCCAAATTGATTTCCAATTTATTCCCTTTAAATTCAGAATTTATTAATTTCAGATCTCATTTCTTGATTCCAATTTTTAGATTTCTCAATTACTTCTTCGTTCCTTCAAATAAATTTAAACTTTAAATTTTAAATAATTCTTTATTTCTTTAATTGATATAACTTAAGTTTATAATTCATCAATTTCATTTTATTCAAAATTCCATTTCTCTTCATACTCGAAGTTATTTATTATTATTTTCATATTACTTCTATTTCTTTTCAATTCATTCTTAATTTATTCAAACTTTCTATAATTATTTCGCTTACAAATTTACTTCCTTTTAATTCCTTTTCAACAATACAATGCATATATCTTGGTAATTCATTATACCCAAATATCCAATCAAACCATAATATTCAATATTTTAATATAACTCATCATCAGATATCAAATAATCACAACAAAGATTATTGAATAATTTAAATAAATGTGATGGGTCCAGTTGGATCCCTCCAACCTGTTTCCCTGCATCCACAGATGTTAGCACAACATAATATCCATTCTAAAATATACCAGACTAAAGCACAACAATCAATTCAACCATTCAAGCAATTATTTAAATTTAATCATTCAAATTTAAATTATACTGAGTGAGATTAACTCACCTTTGCTTTGCTGTTCGCAATCCATTCCAAATTGACTTGTTTCCTTGATTTTAAACCTTGAATATGCATTATAGGATTTTATTAATATTCGAATCAATTTACACAATTAAATTTCCATTTACTAATTTAATTAACTAAGAATTTGGATTAGCTAATAATTTGATTTTAAACAAATTTCCCTTTTAATAAATTATTTTTAGCAACCAAACTAATTAAATAAATTTTAAGTTTATTAAACAAATTTACCTGAATAATATATATAAAAAAATTCAATTTGAAACCCAAATACCCTATATAGATTTTAAGAATCCAATTTTATAATAAACTCTTCAATATTATAATATTCCTATTTTTACCAAAATCCTACATATACACAAATTTCTGTTTATAGTACATATGAAAATGTGGATGTACTTGTATTTTTATTTTGAATTCTAAAAATATAATTAAATTTTTTTCCTTTCTTTACTGCAAACAAGCAATCTTATCTATTACTATAAATAATTTAAAAACAAAGAAATTGTCTATACCTCACTGCAACGCTCCACAGCGGCACACGCATGTAGCTACCCTCCTCGAGCCTGTTCCGCCACCAAGCGAACCCACCACTCGAACCTATCGCGACACTCCACTATCTAACAGCGACCATCCCCACTCGCGAGCTCCCTCTCAGCCTACCGTTGAGTCGAACCCTGCTTCGACTCCTCTATTAAACAACCCGCCTTCCTAAACCGCCAACTCCATCACCTAGTACCCCTCGCGCGTCGCCGCCGTTACCACTGCTTCACCACGCTCCAGCCGAGCTCGAATTCTTCGCCCAAACGAGTCGCGATACCCTATGCGACGTCACGACCTTCGAATCCCAAAACGCGACGCCCAAACCCAAATTTCCATTAGCGAATTGAATCGCGAGTTGATTTTAACGCTCGATTCCCTCCTTCTTTTAGCTGTTGGTTAGATTTGGGGAATTTAAGGTTTCGGCAAAAAAATTTTTTTTTATTTTTTTTATATCACTGAGGTTCGGGGTGGAAAGAAGAAAAAGGGGTTCGGCCCTATTGAGTTGTCCTCTTTTTTTTTTTTTACGTGATTTAAAGCTTCTCCTTGAAGCTTCTCCTATTATTTCTTTATTATTCTTGTTATTATTATTATCATTTTTATTTTTATTTTATTTTGTTTTGTTTTTTTTTAAAATTTGATTTCATCACTTCTATTCTCTTCAGTATTATGAATATAAATATTACAAGTCTTCAAATCATTTTTAACAGACTTAAAATTCCCGATTCAACATTTTACTCAGCTTCAGATTATTTAATTTAATAATTTAGTTAGTCAAATAAATTGTGAAATTTGAATTCGAGTTAAAATTAACTTTGAAATATTTAAAATCAATTAAATATTCCAATTCCAAAGCTCAAAAATTTCGGGTCGTCACATTCCTCCCCCCTTAAAAGAATTTCGTCCCCGAAATTACTACTTAGGAAGAATGGTCCAATACCCGTTTACTTTTCTCCGAGACCAATGGTTTCTAACAATTCAACAACTTACCAACTATCTCCTTATAAAAGATCCATTCTTATTCTTATTAACTTTCCAAACCTTTCCCTAGTTTGCAAACAATCCTATTTGCTCAACCATTCCAGTTTAAATCTTAAAACCAATTTTGAATTATCAAAATTTTCTCAAAATTTTTCTAACTCCCTAAATTCCCGAAAAATTTCGCCAGCGTCTCCTTTGCGCGGCTAGCTCGGTACAACTACAAAAGGGCTCTACGGCCTCCCAAATCCAAAAAGAAAACAAAAAGCCAAGTGGCACAATCCAAATCCAAATCCCAATCAATTTTCATACCAAATTTAAATGCGTACCTTTTGTCGGGCAATTCAAATTTATCTTTTGAAATCGAATCCAATTTCCTTTCCCTTTTATAATACCTGCATATCCTGCTTAGCACTAATATCCAATCATAATATTCCCAAACATTATATCAACTTTCTTACCAATGTCAATATTTATTAATCCAAATATCAACTTAGAATGTATTTGTAATATTATATTTCCAATTAAGAATGCACCATTTCATACTTAAGTTAGTATAAGTATTTTATGTGTTTCTTATATATATTTCACTCTGACTTTAGTTATATTTATTTCTATTCAAATCGATTCTTCCATTTCCATATGAATTCAATTTTATCTTTAACTCTGAATATATAAATTTTATTTGTTATTTATTACAAATTCATGTCACTACTTTAATTAGTTTTATTTACTAACTTATTTTAGTTTTCAATTCTAAATAGTTTTGTCGTTAACAAAATTTTCCAAAATTTTCTAACTCCCAAAATTTCTGAAAATTTTTGGCAGAGTCCCCTTTGTACGGAGGAGCTTTTGCAATTTGACAAAAGAGATAAATATATATACATCGACCCACACGGTCGGAAAAACCAAAAACATTTCATATTTCCTATTTTTATTGCGTAGGCGTACCTTATTTAGCATTTTAAGCAAGCGACTTATTATTTTTAGCAAATAGCACAACCAATTCCAGCCACACGGCTCCCCAGATACCTATGCTTACTCAATTTAAACATGTAAGTGCCAAACATATGCAGTTTAACTATATTTCACTTATAAATAGTTAAAACATATGAATTCTAAAAGAAACTCGTACCAAACATTTTTCTGTAAGCAATTTATATAGTTTCATGCTAATTCAACCGCTTCAATTAATTTATAACCCATTCTCATCCAATGTGAGTGTTTTTCAATCCATTTGTATATAACTTCATAAATTTGAATGGTTTAAAACTCAATTGCTTACATTTAATTTATTTTTAAGCAAATTGAACTCATATTTAATTCAATTGCTTTCAAAATCAATTTATTTTACTTCCACCAACTCATAGAATTTTAATTACTTCCATTTACATCAAATGACAATTTATTCTATGCAATTTGACAAGATTTATGTGAACAAACCAATATTTATATTTTATAACCAATTTAAATGAATTTCAACTCGATTTATACTTAATTCTATTCCATTTTCAAATTTATTCACAATCCATATATTCTCATTTCATTGCATATCAAGTTTTATTAACCAAACTAGTACATGCAAAGCTATTAACATCTTAGGTTCGTCTTCATTACCAATTAAATTTCCTTTTTATTTCAATCCATTCACAAGCATTTATTTAGCCCGACACACTCCATTTAAATTTATTTACAATCCATTTATTTACATTTCATTTCATATTTGTTTATTTCAAACTGTTTTATTTAGCTCAAAAACAATCCAAGCTATTTCAATTAATAACCATTTCTCAACTTATTTAAACCAACACTTCATTTGATACTTATTTATTCCATCATTTATTTATTCAATATAATTAGTTTATCCATATTCACTTAAACCATTTCAATTTCTTAATAATTTTAAATGGTTCACAATCATTTATTCTAGAATTTCATTCCATTAAATATTATCGGCAACTCATCGAATTTTATTACAATTAAAATTTATTTTTACTTGATTTAAATCCAATTCACTATTATTAATCTAAATTTTAAGTTGAATTCAATCTAACTCCTTTCATTCTTTAGCTTAAGTTTATTCACTCCAATTTTATACTTAAGCTCATTTTATTTTCAAGTAAATCTTCCTCTTTCACTCAATTTACCTTGGTTCTATTTCAGTTAAATCTCATTTTAAAATTTATAATTTCACTTGATTTGTTATTATCAAATTTACCTTTCAGATTCAGTTCTTCCAATTTATTACGTGGCAATCTCTAATTTATTCCCACTTATTTGGATTTTTATTTGCAATTCATACCATCACTATTTAAATCCATTACATTTTTATTCTATTCGTTTCAAATTATATTTATTTTGTTAACACTTCAAGTTAAATTTTAATTAATAACTCAAGTTCTGATTTTACCATTCACATTTTAATTTACCATCCAATTTATTAACTTACATTGCAATTTGGTTCACAAATCAATTAATTAATTGCAAGGCCACTTTCCAATATATTTTCTTCATTGACAATGTAAGTCGAATTTAATTATAACTTGAGTTTTATTTTCAAACCTCATCATAAACTCACAATTCAATTCCATTAACTAATTTATTATCCAATTAGTTCTCCCCTTATTCATAATCCAACACTTGAATTTTTATTCCAAATATCACTCCATATAATTTTCTTAAGTTCAATATACTTTATAATTCAAGTTTGGATTTTCTTCTCATTTTTTTCTCAATTCATCACAATATTGAATTTGGGCTTTTCATTCCATTTTAAATTTTATAAGCCACAACTTATATGTCATACAATCACACTCATTCTAGGCTCGAATATATTCATCCATTATTTTTAACTCAAGTTTGCTATTTATTTATAGTCCAAGCATATTTTTATTTCTATGGATTTTAAATTCTCTTATAAGTTATTCTGGTTTATTTATTTAAATTCTCATGTCTTATCCAATTTATTTTTCATTTATCCAGGTAAGAACTTAATTCCATTCTACATCTTAATTGAATTCCTATTCCAATTCAATTTAATTTTAACTCAGATTTATTTAATCCAACTCGATTTCAACTTAATTCGAATACAACTGGATATTCTTTCAGCTTATTCAATTAATTTCAATCCAGTCAAATTTTTATTTTCAAATCCAAGTTAATTTCATTTTCAACTTTTCTCTTTAAATTTTAATTCCAACATTCAAAGCCTATATTTCCTTCCTAATTTAAAACTCAACTCAATTTTATAAGCTTACAATTTATCTCATCAGGATTTTTAAACTCCCGGCTTTGGCTTCAAATCATTTTGAAATCTCCAATATCTCAAACCACATTTCTCAAAAATTATAATCCAATCCTGGCTTTTATTTCCAACAAATTTCTCTTGAGATTTTCAAAGACAACCAGTTTTTCTGAACAAATCAATTTTTGGCAGCAATCCATCACTTAGAAATTCGAAAATGAACACTGATGATGCGGCCGTCATCATCAGAATTATTCTCCAATAATCCAAGTGATTTCAATGCTATATCACTTCCAACATCCATTTAAAACAGATTTCCAGTCAGAAATAACCCAAAAACAACAATACTATCATTTATCTTTAAAACACTTCCAAATCTCCAGGATTTAAATTTCCAAATCCTGCTTAAATCAATTTTACTATAAATCATTTGCATAGCTTATTCTCATACAAATTCTTATTTGATTATATTTCAATTTATAAATTACAATTATAATTCATATTTATATGTTTCATTTTATAGTGAATTTATTTTCTTCAAACTTTGGGTATTTTTTTCCAATTTCTAGTTAAATTTTCATTTAACAATGATAATACTTTAATATTATATTTCTAACATCCAAGCAACCATATATTAGCTAAATAGCTTACAAAAATTTTCTTTATATCGAAAATATATTTTTGGGTAAAATTATTTCATTTACCCACATTTAAAACAATACCGTGTCAATTGCTCTATTCAAGTGTTTAGAAACCCCTTCGATACAGTTGCACAGACTGTGTCGACGAAGGTTCATATGCCACTCAATAAACCAATCAACACAATATTAAAACAATTTATATTCACTAACAAATACGCGCTCATATCTATTAATACGCTCAAACTCATTTTAGAGTACTATAGACTCTATTTTAAATGAGTAATTCCCACCAGAGCCAAGGTTATCTCCAACCTATGCTCTGATACCAAATGTAACGACCCGCAAATCCGTACCCCTTGAGTTAACACTATTCTACAACAATCAACCCAAGTTGTACAGAAATACGAACCATTTGGGTTTAAGAAGAAGAGAAAACAAAAATCAACATCAGAATCTAACCATCACAGCGGAATATAATATAATAGATAATATATAAACTTTACTCAACATCAAATATTTCTGTTTACATATATTACATCATCAGAGTACAACAGTCACAGCTCACATCAATAACATACAATGGGTACACAACAACTCAAACAGCGGAATATATATATAACAAGTACGACTATACGTATCGTCATCCAGCTCGTCTCCTGAGCTCCACAGCATCATATCCTGTATTCTATAATACTCGGTCTGACCCGAGCATTACAGTTAAATAACACCCGAGTCAGTCTGGAATACCAGCGTGAGAAAATCACACCCAATTTATTATTAAAGTTTCAAAAATTCTTTGAAAATAAAAGCATCTCGTAAGACCACGCCACAAATAAACATGTCGGGTTTTTACCTTACGATAGCTAAAACAATTTTTATAGAAATCCTCTGATATTATAATAGGGTCTATATACAAATACTTATAAAATAGCCGAAATTGTTACATGATTAAATTCCAGCTACTAGCCACCGAAGTGGGTAATACAAACAAAACTCGTACAAGGCTCGTAGGGAAAATGGATTTCCAACAATGACTAGGCACTGGGGTACCACCTGTCACAGTACGGGGCCTAGATCACCGTACCGAGGATTACTCCTTTCATCCCCTGCAACACAAGGCCGGATCCATTCCTTACTGAACAGTCCCGAACAAGATAAACTCCGTGGTTGGCGCGACCAACCACCCACTAAGCCGAAATATATATAAGGGACATCTAGACAGGGGAATTACCTTGTCCTGCTTGGGCATGACCCACCTAACCTTGCTGCATATCCCCTGATTTTCAGTCATTCTCATTTGATGAGGCTTGAGGCTAAACGTTACCTTTAGAACGTTTTTACTTAGAATGCCCATCGTCCACCTGACGATGTTTCGCAAGCATTCATCCATACAAGTCCGTCCCGGGTTCAAACGGAACCGAAGGCACTATTCCTACTACATCCATTTTGGAAATATCCTCAGGATTAGTAGCGACTAGCCCTTGCACTTCACTGCTCCATTTTCGTCTCCGTACACGTTTTTCGCACGAAACGTACAAACCGGATCGAAGTGGTTTTCGAGAAATAAATCTCGATCCCAGTCTCTTCGAAACGATCAACGCATTTATCCAATATTGATAGTCGGTGATTTAACTATCAATTAATATTCACAAACATCCATCAAACAATAAATAATTCCCCAAATTATTTATTTATCTCAAAATACCTTCACAGGATATATTTCTATTTTCAACCCTTTGAACACAGTTTTCAAACCATCATTCTTTCTTTCCAGTATAAACTTTCCCAAGTATTTTCTATCTCCTCTGAAATCACCAAGCACAAAACTAGATTTTTTTTAAAATAATTTAAAACACTTTACTTTGAAAATATATACTTTTAAACATTTAAGTTAAATTACTTCAATATTTTGTAAAAATACATACTATATGAGTATTTGAAAATAAAGTTACTTAATAGAATATAAAACTAGATATTCACTTTTTAAAACAAAATACTAGGTCACTTTTTAAGTAATTACTACTATAATAGATTTAGGAAAATACTTACTATTGAATTTAAATATTAGAAATAATAAATTTTCTAAAACTTGTTTTTTTTTTACAACAACGTTAAACCTTCAAATTTATTTAAGAATTTACTTTAAACATGTACTTGGTTATCCAGAGTAAAATCCTAGCTTCAATCACTTAAATCAATTTCCCAAATTGATTTCCAATTTATTCCCTTTAAATTCAGAATTTATTAATTTCAGATCTCATTTCTTGATTCCAATTTTTAGATTTCTCAATTACTTCTTCGTTCCATCAGATAAATTTAAACTTTAAATTTTAAATAATTCTTTATTTCTTTAATTGATATAACTTAAGTTTACAATTCATCAATTTCATTTTATTCAAAATTCCATTTCTCTTCATACTCGAAGTTATTTATTATTATTTTCATATTACTTCTATTTCTTTTCAATTCATTCTTAATTTATTCAAACTTTCTATAATTATTTCGCTTACAAATTTACTTCCTTTTAATTTCTTTTCAACAATACAATGCATATATCTTGGTAATTCATTATACCCGAATATCCAATCAAACCATAATATTCAATATTTTAATATAACTCATCATCAGATATCAAATAATCACAACAGAGATTATTGAATAATTTAAATAAATGTGAGGGGTCCAGTTGGATCCCTCCAACCTGTTTCCCTGCATCCACAGATGTCAGCACAACATAATATCCATTCTAAAATATACCAGACTAAAGCACATCAATCAATTCAACCATTCAAGCAATTATTTAAATTTAATCATTTAAATTTAAATTATACTGAGTGAGATTAACTCACCTTTGCTTTGCTGTTCGCAATCCATTCCAAATCGACTTGTTTCCTTGATTTTAAACCTTGAATACGCATTATAGGATTTTATTAATATTCGAATCAATTTACACAATTAAATTTCCATTTACTAATTTAATTAACTAAGAATTTGGATTAGCTAATAATTTGATTTTAAACAAATTTCCCTTTTAATAAATTATATTTAGCAACCAAACTAATTAAATAAATTTTAAGTTTATTAAACAAATTTACCTCAATAATATATATATAAAAATTCAATTTGAAACCCAAATACCCTATATAGATTTTAAGAATCCAATTTTATAATAAACTCTTCAATATTATAATATTCCTATTTTTACCAAAATCCTACATATACACAAATTTCTGTTTATAGTACATATGAAAATGTGGATGAACTTGTATTTTTATTTTGAATTCTAGAAATATAATTAAATTTTTTTCCTTTCCTTACTGCAAACAAGCAATCTTATCTATTACTATAAATAATTTAAAAACAAAGAAATTGTCTATACCTCACTGCAACGCTCCACAGCGGCACACGCATGTAGCTACCCTCCTCGAGCCTGTTCCGCCACCAAGTGAACCCACCACTCGAACCTATCGCGACACTCCACTATCTAACAGCGACCATCCCCACTCGCGAGCTCCATCTCAGCCTACCGTTGAGTCGAACCCTGCTTCGACTCCTCTATTGAACAACTCGCCTTCCTAAACCGCCAACTCCATCACCTAGTACCCCTCGCGCGTCGCCGCCGTTACCACTACTTCACCATGCTCCAGCCGAGCTCGAATTATTCGCCCAAACGAGTCGCGAGACCCTATGCGACGTCACGACCTTCGACTCCCAAAACGCGACGCCCAAACCCAAATTTCCATTATCGAATCGAATCGCGAGTTGATTTTAACGCTCGATTCCCTCCTTCTTTTAGCTGTTGGTTTGATTTGGGGAATTTAAGGTTTCGGCAAATTTTTTTTTTTTATATCACTGAGGTTTCGGGGTGGAAAGAAGAAAAAGGGGTTCGGCCCTATTGAGTTGTCCTCTTTTTTTTTTACGTGATTTAAAGCTTCTCCTATTATTTCTTTATCATTCTTGTTATTATTATTATTAATATTATCATTTTTTTTAAATTTGATTTCATCACTTCTATTCTCTTCAGTATTATGAATATAAATATTACAAGTCTTCAAATCATTTTTAACAGACTTAAAATTCCCGATTCAACATTTTACTCAGCTTCAGATTATTTAATTTAATAATTTAATTATCAAATAAATTGTGAAATTTGAATTCGAGTTAAAATTAACTTTGAAATATTTAAAATCAATTAAATATTCCAATTCCAAAGCTCAAAAATTTCGGGTCGTCGTAAATCGATAACGTGGTGTCCCAAATACCGACCAAAATTTATAAATCACTCAACAGATACATCAACACAATGTAAAACATTTAATGTAAGTAAAAAATACGAGATCATATATATAATACACTCAAACTCTACCAAGGATACTACTGACCCTATCAATACTGAGTGCAAATCAAACCCTAGGAATGTACTAAACCTAAGCTCTCATACCAACTGTGATGACCCACACTTGGCAACCTCTGTATCCGATACCAAACCACGCTTTCCTGACCTAGAGTGCACCAATTGTAGAAGATCATGAGAAAGAAAAGCGAGGGTGGGAAGAAAGTGAGAATAAAGAAGAAGAGAAGAGAAGAAGAAGAGAGAAGTAGAACCAAAACAATATAGAATCTCACACACAGTGACATAACATCTAATATAGATCAATAATCTTTACGAAGAGAAACTGTAACATACATAAGTCAATATCAGAGTACACAATAAGTAATAATCAGCATGGACACTTATAACAATACTCCTCACAAATATTGATAACTTACAACAACAATAATGCAAAGTAGCGAAAAAATAAACAGATACGTGCATACAACATGAAGATCTCCAGCTCGTCTACTGGAATCCAAAAACACCACGTTTGAACCTGTAAATATACTTCGTTCGACCCGTGCATTGAAAGGAAAGAACACCCGGATTAGTCTGTTAAACCATCGTAAGAAAAATTCTTCTCAACTGAATTTATAAAGTTGTCAAAACTTTTCCCTTATCAAAACAAAAGGTATTTCGTAAGACCGCATCGCAAATAAATATCGACAAGGTTTTTACCTTATGATAACCAAAACATTTCATATCAAACTGTCTTATATCATAATAGTTTCAATTATATAAATAATATTAAAATAGCTGAAATTGTTACCATTATTAATTTTCAGCATACACCTTGTAATATAAGGCTTTCTATAATAGAAAATGGCATGTACGTGTTGGATTTTGGATTTCCATACAAATGATTAAGTGAAGGGTCTACCTTTCAGAATCAACTCAGTACACCTCTAGAGGGACGAACCTAGGGTGCAGATACTGCCCGCCTAAACCAAGACAAGACCTCCCCTACCCATCCTTAGATAGTACCGAATATGTCATCACTCCGGTCGTTACCGACCTTCATCTGTGGCCATGATCATATAAAAATAATCAGATACATGATGTCATAGCATGTGAAGATATATCTAGAAGAGTGATGACATCTCCAAACTGGGAGCGACCCACTTAGTCTTGCAGCCTGTGTCGCTGTTTTAGTCATTTTCCGAGGAGTGAGGCTAAAAGAGGCATCGATTACCTTTCACATATCACATATCACATCATCTTTTAGTGCCACATTGCAATTTCCATTGACTACTAATTGGCTTCCACCAAATTATAACCCTTGAGCTCGTATGTCTCAAGAAGGGTGTTAAGCTAAGAAAAGTTGCCTTCTCCGCCACCAAACAGATATACTTTTGTAAATTCCAACGTAGTAATCATAGAAATGCAATGTCAGACACTTATTCATACAAGTTGTCCAGGAAAAGGACAAACCGAAGGTACTCACCTACCTCATCAGATAGGATTAGTTGCAACAACTGTTGCAATGGATATTTCATAATGAAGAGACAACTGCTACTAGATGTATATTGGAATTTTTAACCCAAAACGATCAACAAGCAGGCCTTCACTATGAAAATCCTAAATCCTAAATATCAACGACCAACCTTCGCAATGGTTGCATATATGTTGGCCCGAAGTGGTTTTCAGATAAATTTGATCCTGGCCTCTTCGCACCAACAACACAAAAGCGTTTCTCAACCTTACACATAAACCAAGTCTCATAGACTTATCACGTCTCCAACTTTCAACTTGCTATCCTTTGGCCAAGAAGGAAGCTCGATAGATTAGATTAATTTGCTATGCACTATGCGAATCACCAATCTCAACACAAACAATAATCAAGCCCACACAATCAGTTATGTAGTAACTGTATAACTAATTAGTTTCTACAGAAAATGGCCAAATTTGATAGTCGGTTATTGAACTATCAAAGCAACAAACAAAATCTAGCACATAAGTAGTCATTGGGCCTAAATTTTATTAATCATTTATAAATCAAATAACATTCCAATTATTCGCTTCAAAATATCCTTTTAAAGATAATATTCAACCATTTCACCTATTGGATATTTGGAAAACATTTTCATATATTTATTTTAGTAATAAGTAAATTTACAAATCATTTATTTTCAAACCATTTAAACTCCATTTTATAATATCACTTTCCAAATAACTAAATTTATTTATAAGGATTATTCATTTTCCAAATCGTGAATATAATTCTCTTACGAAATTCATTACTTCTACACATTTAATTTAAAGGATTATTCAATGTCCAAAACCGTGAATATAATTCTCTTACCAAATTCATTACTTCTACGATTTTAATTTAAAGGATTACTCACTGTCCAAAAATGTGAATATAATTCTTTTATATACTTTCATATTTAACTTATCAAAATAAGTTGATTTCACCTTTATAAAACAATGTTATATACCTTGTTTCTGTTTTTATAAAACTTCCTGTTTTGTACTCACTTATATTTATAAAATACTATTTTATAAATCCATTCTTTTCTAAATCTCATTTGTTATAGAAATCCCTTTACAAACTCTTTTCACAATAGTCTAATTTATTTATAAAAATCCATTTATAAAATATTGACTTTGAATCCAATATAAAACATTGGTTTCAAATCCAATCATAACTGTTCATCACATTTAAATTTCAAATCCATTTGTATATGTATTTATAAATCATCATTTAAAATCTATTAATCTATTTGCAAAATATAATTTCATAAAATCATTCAAAATTTCTATTTAAAATATTTCATAGAACTAAAATTTAACAACATCAAAAGTCATAACTATATTTATTTAAATAAAATCCTTTCTCTTTTAAATCCATTTTAATTATTAAAATATATATAATTCCAAAATCACTGTGAAATCCATTTACATCATTTTGTTATTTAGAAGTTCCAAAATATGGCCCATTGCTGCAAAAGCCTAAAAAGGGGATTCACATCAATCATATAAATCATGGCATCCAATCATCATATATCATATAATAACATCATATATAGCAGTATCTGCAAATAAAATCAATATTGGCGAGGAATCCAGTTGGATCCTTCCAACTAATCACCTGTAACAAATATACATATGAGAAAATATGTACAATGTCTGCTTCAAGGCAGACACACTAACTAAGGGTTATCCGCTCATACACGGGAAAGTATAGGGTCCCATCCACTAATATATGCAGGGATATATCCAACCAAACAATACACACACATATAATATATCGTATGTCATCGAAATAATCATCAGTCATCATAAATATATTTATTCTCACTTATATAAAACTATAAGCGAGACAGAGTGAGTTTTACTCACATTGATTCTAATAGGCGTTGCAACGATTTATTTTGAACAAAATTAAAAAGACGTTTAATTTTATCTAAAATTATTAGCAGCTTCAAATCAGTCCAATCCCACTGCATGCATAGTGTTCGCGAATACGAACCCAATGCAACTTATTTAGTCCGATTTTGACCTCGTATGAACAACTTATGAAACTTAGAAGATTACATGAATTTGTAATTTAATTTACAATTTCTTCTTTATTTTTATTTTTTAAACCTAGCAAGATCCTGGCCGTCGATTTCGACAACTCAAAATCAAGGCTGCACCTCAGTTTCTTCCTTCTTCTTTGTTCATGTTGTTCGATGAAACCCATCGGCCGCCATTTCTTTGATAAAAAGCACTCCTCATCTGATCACGTATATGATGATCAACGATCATCGTTTGAAACCCTATAGCCCCACGTGCCTCTAGCTTGAATGCCATCCCCCTAACTCCACAACCGCTATGCACTTCCACTTTAAAGTCGCCAAGAATGCGACAAAATCCTAGCCTCCACACTGCACTAAATTCAATCATCACCGTATGGATTTGCTTGTCTCGACGAGTTCTACTATGTTGCTTTAGAAAGATTTTCATAATAGTGTGTGGATTAAAAGGATTTTGTGACGCCCCACCTCTATACCCACGCTAGCCAAGAACAGTACGCTGTAATGTTGTCAACTAGCGCGGAGAATAAGGCTGTTGAGGAGCGGCCATCCGTAGTTAGGCCTTACACTAGTATTGGTTATCTCGATAGGAGTGGTATATATATATTCTTTCATTTTTAATCTCTGATTTATTTACTCCCATCGACATCCCCAATTCCAGTATAAAACGAACTATGATGGTTCATAATAGTTTAGGATAGTAAATATAATAATAACACAGATAATATAAATGCGGAACACAGATAAAACGGAAAGTCTCATATATACAATAACCGATGTCAGTTACAATACATGTGATACAACTACAACTATCGACACTGGATGTTACATATACAAGTACATTATCGACTAATATACATGAATACATATCAACCTATGCTATGACATGGCAACTCCAAAAGGTATGAAAAGTCTTCATAGCTCTTGCAGCAACCCGAAGTAAGGTATCAACAACCTGTAAATACTCGGTCTGACCCGAGTATTAAATTCAAGAGAAAATAATACACGGGTCAGTCTAATTCAAACGAGTTATTACTGCACAGAAGCAATAATAATTAAGTAACAAATAGACGATAGTCATAATAAATTTCGTCTATCCAATCTTTAAATAAAGAAATCGGATAACGATAAATATAACACGTAACAGTGTTAAACAACAAATCAGCAAATTAAACCAACTCAGAATACAATTCAGAATATTGAATTGAATAAACAAAACAGTTCAAACCATTGAAATATCAATTAAAATATTAATTCGAGTAGGGCTGCAGTACACGCACGCGTGCACTGCCTCGCCACTACAGCATATGGAATATGCTAAAGATCAATAAATCAAAACAAAATAGAATATCAATAAAACAATGCTGTGTGGCTGCAGTTCACGCTCGCGTGCACTGCCTTGCCACTACAATGATGATGTACACAAAAGATCAACGAACCAAAATCAATGAAGATAATTTAGAAAACATCAAATTAAACCATATCTGAATTGAATACACAAAACAATTCAAGTAATTAAAATATCAATTCATAATGTCGATACTGTGTGGCTGCAGTGCATGCACGCGTGCACTGCCTCGTCACAACAGCATATACAGAAATAGCACCAAGGCACAAGGGCCAATGCTCAAGAATTCATAGTGCCAACAAATGCAACAAGAAAGTGGCAGTAGTGAAAAGCTTCAACCAAGTGAATTGAAGTGGTTGGATGTCTCAAAGCAGTCAAACCAAATCAAACTGTATATAAACAGTTCAACATGACTCAAAGTAACAGTGGTGAACCAAATGAAAAGTGCAACAGCCTAAACAACAAAAAGACCATAGAACGACAAGATGGTCGAACAAGTGGACAATGTTAACAAGGCCACAAACAAGCACATCCCTACATTGTGCACAGTATAAAACTCAAAGTGAACAGAGTCTAAGAAACTGACAACAATACAAAGACTACAACATAATGCAACAGTGGACAGAGTCGATTGTAAAAAGACACGAATGCCACCAACACTATCAAAACTTCAAGCCTGGCAACATAGAATCAGAGGGAAATATCTATAATACAACAGGAAGACACTGCATCAAGAGGGTAAATGCAGACTGTCTCAAATGAAAACTAAAGTAACAAAGATGAACCAAATGTGGTCGATTCACCCGAGTTGGATATGCTACATTTATGCAACATATTCAAATATATACAAGGTTCAAGAAGTAATTGAAACAACTCTGCAGCACTAAAGAATGTGCAGTAAATTAAATAAACCCATATGGATAGAACAGCAAAGATCACGCATGACACGGCAAGTATAAGTAGAATCGAATCAAAACTTGTCAAATGCCATGAGTTATCAAAAGGAATTCGAACAAAAGAAATTCGCAATAAGTGAACCCGGAAATCATCATCAGTGCCGAGATAACCAATTATCATGAAAATACACAAATTTGATAAAATTAGAGAAAACATCAACAACGAAACCAAATCATACGCAAGCGTAAAACTAAGTCGACTTAGAGGTGAGTAATAAAGATTACTCACCTTAGTTCGAAGCGGCCGAGACCCAAGCAAGGTAACGAAGTCATCAATCGCTCGAGCCATTCAAGTCGAAGTCGTGGAAGGAGTTGAAGCATCTCGAGAGACGAACGATTGAAAAACGCTGGCACTTTTATTTCTAAGCCCTAATTTCTCGATCGAACGAAGAAAGGGACGAACGATATTGAGCATCCATTATTTTCTTTCGATTGTTTTTAGGGTTGCAAACGAACGAATGAGAAAATGAATAAAAGGGGGTTGGGTTATTTGTTTTGAGAATTATCACGGTCCAATAAAAAAAACATGGACCACTATTTAATTTACAAAGCCCATCAACACTTAACAGATTTTTCAAAAGAGTTTTAAACTGGTTTTAAAAATTCCAAACAGCAATTAGCTAGGAAAGGTAATCGTCCAAAGACGATAATTAATCGGTACGAAATACCGGGTTGTTACAGATTTGAAGGAGGAAAGATATGTAATTTTGGTCATTGAATGTTTAAATGGTGGCTAGGGCTTGAAACCCTAGGATTGTTGCAAATGGAAGAAAGTGATGTCCTTTTGTGCAAAATTATCGTGCACTATTCATCCATGAAATTTTCGAACTCCCATCGAAGCGTGTCATTGGGCGTTTATAATGTTTTACCTTTATTCCAAACACAATGGAATATCTATTGAGAGCCAATTCCATCATATTTGGAAGATAGGTTTTCGAATCAAATTATTTCGCTTAGAATTCGTTAAATACATTTCTGGGCAGTTCAGCTTCCCATGACCAAACCGTAAGTCTGATTGACATGAAATTTGAAATCCTATAATAAATAATTACTATGGATCTAGTGAAACTGGCTCCACTGAAATTTGAGACTGCATCAAAAATTACTATTTTTACACGTTAATTAAATATTAAAATTTTCAATTTCTATGAATTAACTTTAAATCCAATTTTAAAAGCTTACAAACTCCATTCCAATTTAAATAGATTTCAAAGAAACTTAATAATTCATTTGCATTCAATTTATATTCAAATTTTAATTATTTCCACAATTTTAAATATTAAATTAATAATTTAATTATCCAAATAAATTATTATATTTGAAATATAAGTTATCCAACTTATAAAATTAACTTGTGAATATTTAAAATTAATTAAATATTAAAATTTCAAATGACTGAAATTCTAAGGTCGTTACACTAATATTCAAGCTTTTACTTTCCTTGTACTAATTGAGAAAATGATTTTGCTAACATCTTTTTATAACATTTACAAATCCACCAAACATGTGAAGTTCTTCAATTGGTTCTGTAATTCGATGCTGAAGTCAGATCTACAAAGAGTGCTGAAGTTGTTGCCGCCTCTTAAGGTTTCCCTTTGCTAGATCAGATCGTGTTGGTTCAATGTTGCTGCCATTGGAGAGTTACCTTTATAAATATAGTTAAATAGCAAGGAATGGATGCTAATAGTAGACTGAAACTGTGATTTCTCAAAGCCTTGCAATGCCAGGTTTGAAATTAGAAATACATAACGCTGGTATTATTTGATCGAGATTTGTAAGCGGTTGGAGATTGTTTTCTTTCAGAACTGATACTACAGCTTGGGTAGGTGATGATGAATCCTTATGACTCTGAATCCATTGTATTTGCCTGAACCTGAGATGGTATGTTGTCTCTTCTCTTTTAGTTATGTGCTAGATGTTTTCTATCGAGACCTGGCCGTGCCTCATATTTTACTTGGGTTATGATAATTCTGAACCTGAGATGGTGTGTTGTCTCTTCTCTTTTGGTTATGTGCTAGATGTTTTCTATCGAGATCTGGCTGTGCCTCATATTTTATTTAGGTTATGATAATTCTGAACTGAAGATGATTCTTGAGATTGTTGAGGTTAAATTATCGTCAGCGTGATGATGTTGCGTTCAGATTCATCTGTTGGTGTTATGGTTCGTGTCAAATTTGTGAATATACGGTAATGTGTTTTGTTTGTTATATCGGTACAGAAAACATTCCTTTGCATAATTACATATCTCTTTCGTAGATTTGCACGCTAATTATTCCCTTTGCTTTGTTATATAGGTAAACAAAACATCCCTTTGTTTTATGGAAGATTGCTATCTAAAGTTGCTAATAAAAGGTACGTTTTTATACATTTGAATGTGTAGCTATTATGAATTATATTTTGTTATATATGATATAAATCAAATAGTGTTTTGATTGTGTAAATGTATATTGAATCCTGGTATGCGGAAAAGCACTAACCGTGCAAAGGAGGTGGTGTCGAAAATTCATGAAATCCGATAAGTTTATAAAAATCAACAAGGTTTATAAGGATTAATTAAGTTAAACAAGTTTATAAAAAATTAAATAATTTTCTAGAAATTAACTAAGTTTTATAAAAGTACATTAGTGTCTAAATGTCAACAAAATTTTATAAATTTAAATAAATTTATGGAAATTAACTAAGTATAAAAATTTAAATAAGATAACTAAGTTATATAAAAAATAATTAAAAATAATTTTTTTACTTAATTTATAAAAATTAACTTATTTTTATAAAAGTTAACCGTGTTATCAAGTTTTGTACAGATTTAACTAGATTAAATTAAAGTTTATAAAAATTAACTAATTTATAAAATTTAACCAAGTTATATAAAATTAACTAAGTTATATAAAAATTAACTAAGTTAATTGAGTTTTATAAAAATCAACAATTTTTTTTAAATTAAATTAAGTAAAGTTTATGAAAATTAATTTAGTTTCATAAAAATCATGTTCTTTATTTTAAAATATTTGTCAAATTGTTATAAAAATTGACTAAATTTTATAAAAATTATATAATTTTTATAACAGTTAACTAAGTTTTGTAAAAATTAATTAAGTTTATAATAATTAAGTAAATTCAAAAGAAGAAAAATAATACAATAATAGTAGTAGTGAAATAATATAATCATAGTAATATAATAATATGAATAATAGTAATAAGTCCGTTGTAGTGACATAGTGGTAGAGACACTTTCAACTTGTTAATGATGTAACGAGTTCGATACCCATCCACCCTACTCCCTTAAGGCGGAAAGTTGTGTTTCCCGTAAATCCAAAAAAACCATGGTTATGAAAGCGAATGCTTCATGCTATGCAGGCTAACCTCTCTTTCCCAGCTCTGGTTAGACTAGCTAGGTTGGGGCTCTACTTTTTGAAGTGGACTTTTTAAAATAATAATAGTAATAATAAATTAACTAAGTAACTAAGTTATTTAAGTTTTATACTAATTAAATAAGCTAACTGTTTTTTAAAATTAAATAAATTTTGTATAATTTAGTTAAGTTTTATAAAAATTAGTTTTACAAAAATCATGTTCTTTACATTGAAATTTTTGTTAAATTGTTATGAAAATTGAC
Source organism: Allium cepa (assembly GCA_030765085.1). Lineage (NCBI taxonomy): Eukaryota > Viridiplantae > Streptophyta > Magnoliopsida > Asparagales > Amaryllidaceae > Allium > Allium cepa. The sequence continues at coordinate 1,024,920,843 of CM060928.1, read as the reverse complement.
TATGTTTTAAAAAAATTATCTATTTTTTAAATATTAAAAAAAGATTTATAAAAATTAATTCAGTTTATAAAAATTAACTAAATTTAAAAGAAGATCAGTAATATGTTATAACAATAATAATATAAAATATAATATTGTAATATGAATAATATAATAAGAAAAATATAAATAACAACAACAACCACAACAAAAGCAACAAATTAACTAAGTTTAAAATAAGTAACTAAGTTAATTAAGTTTTATAATAATTAAATAGGCCAACTATTTTTTTAGATTAAATATGATTATAAAATTCAATTAAGTTTTATAAAAATTAATAAGTTTATAACAATATACATGGAATTGTTGAATTAAGTATTTTAAACCAAATTTACATCAACTTCAAGAAATTCCGTATGTCATTGATATCATTTCCATATGATTATATAAATTGATTAAATTTTATAAAATTAACTAATGTCTGTATAAATAAATTTAATTTTATAAAAATTAATTAACTTAGTCAAGTTTCTTCTAAATTAATCAAGTTCCATATAAATTAGTTTAATTTATGTAATTAATTTTCACACACATGTATGTATGTATAGTTATAATTGCTAATTGTTGAATTTCTTTTTCATAGGTAATTACCCATCTATGGTGCATACAAATGGCAACATGTTGTGGTATATTAGCGATTTGTAGTTCTTTTGAAGTAAAACCTTCTGGTTAGCACATTTAATCATCATGTGTAGTACGATATTTTATCATTTGTATTTTCATACTTTTAATGCAATGTTCATTAAATATTATGACATATTATGCATTATTCTATGCGAATGTTGAATGGTTAGTTATTTTTCATTTAATGTGATCTATATGATTGTGCGAAATGATACATTATGTTTAAGTAAAATTTTTGATTATAGCATGATAATGGGTATGTACGTACTACAAAAATGATTTTTAAATCGTTGTTAAAGGATTTGATAGGGTTTTTAAAACGCTGGTAGAGCCTATATTAGCATTTATAAATGCTATTATTCCCGTTGTACACCAACATGTCGTTAAAACAAAGGGTTTTTATAGCATTTTAGGAACGCCATTAATAATACATTTTAGAGCATTTTAGAAACCCTATAAAACACTTATTTTTTCTAGCGTGTCATGTGTTACAATAATAGGTAATCGACTTATTAAAAGTTTTTGATTTACAGTGTTTATAAAAATTCTATAAAATCCTTTTATAGCATTTTTTAAGCACTATTAGAGGGTCTTTTTTTGTCACGCCGAGCCGGTCTTATACATAGCATAGACCAAAAAGACATCATGAGAATAGGTTGGAATCATGTGCAATTGATCATTAGTCTAGCAAATGATCTATATGATCTTCCTCATCGCTAATATCCTTAATGAACAAGCCATCTTCCACTTTTATTCATAATCCAAAATGAGTTAAAAGATATTGAGCTTTTTCACTAATTTGATTTAGGGTTTCTTTCCAATACAATTATCACTAAGAAAGTGGAGTAATGATAATAAATTCAGTATTCCAGAATTCGGTCCCTAAAATTGGACCCCTTGGATCCTACTTCTAGATGCAGGCGGCCCCCCTTTCACGCCTTTTTTTCGACCGGGTCGAAAGGACCATTTTTCATATGTAATTTTATGTCTTTCGCCTTGGTCGAAGGTCACAGCCCCTTTCGATGTTTTTGAAAGGTGTCCTTTGCTCTTTTTGTCTTACTCCAGCAGTTCCATTATTCTTTCTAGTCTTTTTGACTAAGTCGAATGGGCCTTTTCATCCTTTTGCCTTTGTTAGTTTTTGGAATACCGCTTCCTTTACAGCACCCTTCGACATTGTCGAAAGGTGTCCTGGATGCCTCTTCACCTTCTTGTTATTAGTGGAAGTCAGCTTAGAGTTTTCGACACGGTCAATAGGTTGATTATATTACTCACGAAGAGATTCAATCGTCAATGGTTTCGATGGTTGAGTAGCCCTTAAATGCATGCATGTGAACCGATGTGGAACCTTCTCTTAATGTAAAGTACCTCGACCGGTTCAAAAGTGATGCAGCTAAAGCTAGAAGAGAAGAGATAAGTCGTACACGAGGAGTTAAGTCGTCCACGACTTAAGATGGAAGATATAGGTCGTTCCCGACCTAAGGAGTCACTTGGGGGAGAGATGCGAGTTAATGAAGAGGATTTAAGTCGTTTCCGACCTAACTGGAGACCAGAGGGAAAGTTGTACCGAGTTAACAACCTAACCCTAACAGGTTATGACTTAACTTAGTTGGGTCATTGGAAGGTGCCGCTCCTTTAAGAACCTTTAAGTCCGCCATGTATGTAAAGGTGATGTAATAAGTGTTGAGTCATGTACGTTGAGTCGTGGCCGACATATGATGAGTCGTTAGGTCATATACGACCTAAGTGTTGTGATGAGTCTGTATTTCTTTAAGCCGTGTGTTTAAGTCGTCTACGACTTAAGTGTTGAGTCGCTGTGTTGTACCTATGTTAGGTCATGAGTCGGTGAAGCTTTGAGAGTGTGTGTTGTAAAGAGGTTAGGTCGCTCTTGTGATAAGTCGGTGCCGACTTAAGGAGTCGTAAGTCGTATACGAATTAAGGTTCAGGTTGTGAAATGCTATAAATAGGGAGTGTGTTGTACATTTTGAAGGTGGTTGATTGTTGAATAAAACTTTGTTTTGATTACTGTGTGCTTTCACCTAAATTGGTAGTTGAGTGTGATCTCCTATCTCCACTTTCGGTTAATCGAGTGCGGTCGATTCAACGATTGTTGAAGCCAATTCACGGTATCAAGTACGCTTGATCAACGTTTGAAGAATTGTAGATCTTCTTTCACGGTATCGTGCGCGATTAACATGTCGAAGATAGCTAGAATTCGGTATCTTTGTGATCAACGAATTTGGGCATTTCAGTATCTTCAATCCACCGTTTGCTACTTTCATCGATCTATATCAATTTGTTGTTATCCGCTGCGTCAGTTTTTGGTATCAGAGCTAGACTTAGCCAATCATAGCTAAGCCAAGTCTTGGAGCCAAGGAGTTTGAAGTTGGTGTTCATCGTGTTCATCTTGAAGCTGCAACAAGTAGAAGTTTTCGATCCATATTCTTTGGGATCAAAGTGTGGAAGTTGTGTGAATTTGGCCGTGAGATTTTTGCGCGCCAAAGTTTGAAAGTAAAGTGTTTGAAGCCGTGCTTGTTGAAGCCGAGCCGACCTAAGCCTTAGGTCATTACCTATTGCCGAGTTAGTGGGAGGCCGTGACTTGTTGTTCAAGTTTGGGTTGAAGATTTGTGAAGTTTTGAAGATTGTGTTGAATCAATCATGCCGCCGAGGAGAGCTAATCGTCATCAGAATGTTGAAGCGTTGTATAGAAGGGAAGAAGCCGAGAAAATGGAACAACGCATTAATGAGAAATTTGATGAAGGCATTGGAAAGTTAGAGAAATTGATGAATGATTTGAATCAAAATCAAAGGAGGAGATCACCAGTCTCGAACCATGGAGGAAACAAAGTTTCGCCATCGGTTACGGAAGCGAGAAGGGTATCAATCATTTAGAGAAAGAAGAGAAACATCAATTTCGTCAAGAAGAGATCACCATGACTATGGAAATGAAGAGAGGAGAACTCCACGAGAGTTTGAAAATGATCCATATAGAGATGAAGAGAGGCATAGTAGAAGAGACATGCGTGATCGAAGGGATGTTGATGGTCGAGATCGATATAGACGTACATTTGATTATGATGAAGAGGGTGATAGAGCTAGCATTCATTATCGAGATCGAGACCAAGTTCGAAATTTATATAGGGATGTAGAAGATGATCGTCGATGGGAATCGGGTATGAAGATGGAAATTCCAGAATTCAAAGGAGGAATGGTAGTTGAAGAATTTCTTGATTGGTTGTCTAATGTTGAAGAGATTTTTGATTTCAAGGAGGTTCTTGAGCATAGAAGAGTGAAGTTGGTTGCTACTAGGTTGAGGGGGAGAGCTTTGGCATGCTGGCAGCAAACCAAACTTACACGAGAACGGATGGGGAAGTCGAAGATTGAATCATGGGAGAAAATGAAGAAGATGATGAAGGATACATTTTTACCTTATAACTATCAATCACTCATGTACCAGAGGTTGCAGAATCTAAGGCAGGGGACGAAGACTGTTAATGATTATGCTGATGAATTTTATCAACTGATTGCTCGAAATGATATTATGGAGACGGAAGAACAGCTGACTGCTAGATTTGTTGGAGGGTTGAGGATACAGATTCAAGATGTGGTGAATATGTTTGATCTTAGATCTGTAGCAGAAGCACATCAGAAAGCGTTGGCTTGGGAGAAGCAGGGAAGGCGTGGAGGTGGTATGTTTACTAATTCCAACAATCAAGTGAAGGGTGTTAGTGGAAGCTCTAATGTTCCTAAATCTATCAGTAAACCAGTTGTGAATGAAGTTGCGAAGGCGAAGTTCAATAACAGTTTCAAATGTTACAATTTCCAGGAAGTGGGTCACAAGAGTAATGAATGTCCGAAGCCGAAGAAACGAACTATGATTGCTGAAGTTGAAGGTGAGGATGTTGATGAAGGTTATTCTAGTCCAGTTGAGGAGGATGGACATGATATCGCGTCAGGAGATGAAGGATGCAATCTGATGATGATGAGATCTTGTTTAATACCGAAGCAAGAAGAAGAAGCTAGTTGGTTGAGGAGTAACATCTTTCAGTCAACATGCACTATTCTGGGGAAGGTTTGTAAATTTGTGATTGACGCTGGAAGTTGTGACAATATTATTTCTACCGAAGCCGTGAGAAAGTTGAAGCTGAAAACGGAGAAGCATCCAAATCCTTACAAGTTAGCTCGGTTGAGAAAAGGAGGAGAAGTGAAGGTGGACAGGCGAGTTCGAGTTCCATTTTCTATTGGGAAGAAATATAAAGACAAGATTGGGTGTGATGTTGTGGAAATGGATGTTTGTCACTTACTTTTGGGAAGACCATGGCAGTATGATCGAGCAGTGCAACATGACGGTCGGACCAATAGCTACAGTTTTACGTTTGAAGGTGTTAAGATTATTTTAGTTCCAAAGAAGAGACAACTGGAAGAGGGTAAATCTGAAGAGATTGAGGAGCTGAAGACTTTATTAACTTTGAAGGAATTTATTGAAGAAGTAGAGGAGAGTCCAGAAGTGTTTTTGTTGATTGGACATGAAACCACTGAATCAGTAGAAGTTCCAGAGGAAGTAAAGACGGTATTGGATGAATTCAGAGATGTGTTTCTTGAAGAATTGCCAACGGATTTACCACCGTTGAGGGATATTCAGCATCAGATTGATCTTGTGCCAGGGTCAGTGTTACCTCACAAACCACATTACAGGATGAGTCCTAAGGAGCATGAAGAACTGAGAAGGCAGGTGGAGGAGTTGTTAGAGCATGGGCGTGTTCAGGAGAGCTTGAGTCCTTGTGCAGTGCCAGCTTTATTAGTGCCAAAGAAGGATGGTTCGTGGAGAATGTGTATGGACAGTCGGGCTCTAAACAAGATCACTGTGAGATACAGATTTCCGATGCCGAGGTTTGATGATTTGATTGATCAGCTAAGTAGGGCAGTTGTGTTTTCGAAGATTGACTTGAAGAGTGGATACCATCAGATTCGTATTAGACCGGGTGATGAATGGAAGACTGCTTTTAAAACCAGAGAAGGTCTATACGAATGGTTGGTTATGCCGTTTGGCTTATCAAATGCACCGAGTACTTTTATGAGAGTGATGAACCAGATTTTCAAACCATACATTGGGAAGTTCATGGTAGTTTACTTTGATGATATTTTGATCTACAGTGGGAGTATGGAAAAGCATGTCCATCATTGGCGTGAAGTACTGTTGATTCTACAACAGGAGAAATTTTATGCTGCAGCGAAGAAGTGTGTGTTCATGACGGACAGTTTATTATTTCTGGGATATGTTCTATCGAAGGAAGGAATTCAAGTGGATGAAAGTAAAGTAGAAGCTGTCAGGATTTGGCCACGACCCAAGACGATTACTGAAGTGAGAAGTTTTCATGGGTTGGTATCTTTCTATCGAAGGTTCATTCCACATTTTAGTAGTGTGATAGCACCAGTAACCGATTGCATGAAAGGAAAGAAGTTTGAGTGGTAAGAGGAAGCAGGGGTTGCTTTTGAGAAGATCAAAACACTATTGACGACAGCACCAATTCTAGTTTTACTGAATTTTCAGTTGTTGTTTGAATTACATACTGATGAATCGAAGGTTGGGGTTGGTGGAGTTTTGAGTCAGAAAGGAAAACCAGTTGCTTATTTCAATGAGAAGTTGTCTGGAGCTAAGTTGAGATATAGCATTTATGATGTTGAGTTTTACGCAATTGTTCAAGTAGTGAAGCATTGGAGACATTATCTATTTCAGAAGGAGTTTGTTCTCTATACGGATCATGAAGCTTTGAAGCATTTGCAAGGGCAGGATAAGATTTCAGCAAGGCATGCATCGTGGATTGCCTATTTGCAGCAGTTTACTTTTGTCGTGAAGCACAAATCAGGGATAACGAATCGCGTGGCTGACGCTTTGAGTAGGAGGAATCATTTGTTGACAACGATGAAGGTTGAAGTGACAGGATTTGAGCTATTGCCAGAATTGGTTGAAGAAGATCCTTACTGTATGAAATTTTTTGAGAAAGTCAAGGATGGGAGTACTGATGAATTTGTATTGGTAGATGGATTCTTATTCAAAGGAAATCAATTATGTGTACCAGATTGCAGTTTGAGAATGAAAATTGTGAAAGAGTTGCACGAAGAAGGCCATGTGGGTAGAGATCATACTTTGCAGTTAATTTCTCAGTCTTATTATTGGCCGTCCATGAGAAGGGAAGTTGAAAGGTTTGTGCGTAGATGTCATGTTTGTCAGGTTTCGAAAGGGACAGCTACAAATGCGGGATTGTATATGCCATTACCTGTTCCTACAAAACCATGGGTAGGCATTAGCATGGATTTCGTGTTGGGATTGCCGAGAACTCAAAGGGGGAATGACTCTATATATGTTATGGTGGATCGCTTCTCGAAGATGATACATTTTATTGCGTGTAAGAAGACGGTGGATGCTGTTCATGTTGCTCAGTTATTTTTCAAGGAGATCTATCGACTTCATGGATTGCCAGAATCTATTGTGTCGGATAGGGATACTCGTTTTCTGAGTGACTTTTGGTTAAGTTTGTGGAAGATGGTGGGAACAAAGTTAAACTTTAGTAGCGCTTACCATCCACAAACAGATGGATAGACAGAAGTCGTTAACAGATCGTTGGGAAATTTGTTGCGATGTCTTGTGAAGGACAATCTGCAGAGTTGGGACATGAAGTTATGCCAGCAGAGTTTGCACATAATCATGCAGTGAATCGTAGTACGGTTTTCAGTCCATTTCAGATTGTATATTCAAATCTACCCAGGGGACAGTTGGACTTAACAGTAGTACCACTACCAAAGGGGATGGTTAAACGAGTTGTAGACTTTGTTGATGGGTTGACTGAATGTCATAAAATCGTTCAGAAGCAATTGGAGAAAGAAAATAAGAAGTATAAACGAACTGCAGATTTGAAGCGACGAAGTGTTGAATTTAACGAAGGATCGTTTTCCAGTGGGCGCTTATAACAAGTTAAAAGCCAGAAAAATTGGTCCTGTAGAAGTTGAGAAACGGATTAATGAAAATGCTTATAAGTTGAAGCTGCCGGAGAATGTATACACTTCTGACGTGTTCAATGTTAAGCATCTTGTACCATTTTATGGGGATGAACAATCCGATGTGGAAGAATTTACAAATTCGAGGACGAATTTCTCTCAACCAGGGGAGGATGATGCAGCTCAAGCTAGAAGAGAAGAGATAAGTCGTACACGACTTAAGGAGGAGTTAAGTCATCCACGACTTAAGATGGAAGATATAGGTCGTTCCCGACCGAAGGAGTCACGTGGGGGAGAGATGCGAGTTAATGAAGAGGATTTAAGTCGTTTCCGACCTAACTGGAGACCAGAGGGAAAGTTGTACCGAGTTAACAACCTAACCCTAACAGGTTACGACTTAACTTAGTTGGGTCATTGGAAGGTGCCGCTCCTTCAAGAATCTTTAAGTCGGTCATGTATGTAAAGGTGATGTAATAAGTGTTGAGTCGTGTACGTTGAGTCGTGGCCGACATATGATGAGTCGTTAGGTCGTATACGACCTAAGTGTTGTGATGAGTCTGTATTTCTTTAAGCCGTGTGTTTAAGTCGTCTACGACTTAAGTGTTGAGTCGCTGTGTTGTACCTATGTTAGGTCATGAGTCGGTGAAGCTTTGAGTCGTGTGTGTTGTAAAGAGGTTGGGTCGCTCTTGTGATAAGTCGGTGCCGACTTAAGGAGTCATAAGTCGTATACGACTTAAGGGTCAGGTTGTGAAATGCCATAAATAGGGAGTGTGTTGTACATTTTGAAGGTGGTTGATTGTTGAATAAAACTTTGTTTTGATTGTTGTGTGCTTTCATCTAAATTGGTAGTTGAGTGTGATCTCATATCTCCACTTTCGGTTTGTTAACTCCACCCCGGTTTTGACTCAGCGACTCAAAGAGATGCCGACCTAATACTTCAACAAGTATGCCGACTTAAGGCCTAAGGGGTATGCCGACCTAATACTTCAACAAGTATGCCGACTTAAGGCCTAAGGGGTATGCCGACCTAATGCTTCAACATGGTTGCCGACCTAATGCTTAACAAGAACACCGACCCAACTGCCTAAAACAGGGTGCCGACCTAAGGTAGCTACCGACCTAAGATAGCTACCGACCTAAGATAGAAGCCGACCTAACTATCCAGGGAATTTGCCGCTCTAATAGCTTAGGGACAAGATCATGAACTATGCCTAAGTTGTAACCGACCTATGATTTACGTTAAGTCGTTCACGACCCAAGCAAATGAAGACAAGTTCAATGCAGCTACTTGGCACAGTGGCCTCTTAACTCCTACACGACCCAGGACTTATCAGTTAAGCCGTGACTTGCGACTTGCCAGTTAACTCGTTCACGACTCACGACTTAGCTTGAGTCGTCCATGACCTAAAGCTACTAAATATAAGCCCGATGCCGTGTTACTGATACAAGGTTGTGTTGACTCGGAGGCGACCTAGGACTTATGCAAGGGAACCTTAGTGAAACCATGAAAGGGACAGATGAATCGGCTACGACCTACCTTAGACCGGCCACAACTTACCTTAGACCGGTCACGATTTACGACCTAAGGGGGGAATTTCCCCTATAAATACCAACCTACCTCAAGCATGAGAGGGACTTTTGGCCAATCTCTTTAAGCGCCGATACTCTGCTGAATTCTCGACTCACTCAACACTTCAAGTACGAAAGGCATTTCAACTAACTTCGGGAGAAAAATCTAACGCAGTCTACATGGATTCAAAGAATTCCTCTGCATCAAAGTTCTAGTTGTTCGTCTCATCAGAATTGTAATTAAAGATTGTTGTAAAGTTGTAATCAATTCAGTAATAAAGAGAATTAAAGTGGACGTAGGCTTACCCTAAGCCGAACCATTATAAAAACTATTGTTTTTTCTACTTTCTCTGTGATTCTCTACTTGTTTTTTAGTTCCCGTGTTCAAGGGTGGTGCTTTCGCTCAACTTCAATCTACACCGGGGTGTTAGCGTCTGATTTTTGCGTTAACATTTTTGGTGCTTTCACTGAGAACCCAACTCAGGAAACTTCCACTATTGCTCCGCGAAGGATTGTTGAAAGGATTTCTTTAAAACCAGAAGATTATTGGAAATAATGGCTCCCGGGAGAAAACGAAGTTCTGTAAGATCCGACAATGTTCAAGAGAATACCGCTACCTCTCCTCCTTCAAGTCAAGCAGCTCCAACTGTTGGAGTTACACGAGCAGAACTGGACGCCGTAGTTTTGGGATTGAACCAGCAATTGAATGCTCAGAATGCACAGTTGGAAGCCCAGATTGCCCTGATCTTGAGTAAGTTGAATGATCTACTAGGGGCAAATCGTCAACTGATTAATAATGATGGAAACCCTACTACGGGAGTTCAGGATGTTGAAGGGAACATTTCTCAAAGAGCCGCAGACCCTGTAGAAAGGACTCCTCCTCAAACTGGAGGTTCAGGACCCCAGCCGACCCTCCGTGAACGACTGTCAAGGCAGAATTCAGAGAGAGTGGCTGATGTGTGCCCTCCAGAGCCTGTAAATGATGAAGAGTATTTTTCAGGTATGGTTCGTCAAATCATGAAGGAAAGTATGCGAAGAGATGAAGATGAGAAAGAGTGGGGATTTGCTCCAAGCAAAACTCCATTTACTTAAAGGATCTTGAAGGCAGAGTTCCCAAGGAAATTTGTTCCCCCTACTATTCCGGCTTACAAGGGGACGAGTGATCCAAACGAGTTTATGTATAAGTACGACTGGCATATGACTGGAGCCAGGGCGTCATATGAAATTAAATGTCGATATTTCCCGGTATATCTCGAAGGTGTGGCTCTATTATGGTTTATAAAGCTGCCAGTCAGGTCCATTGATCAATTCTCCGATTTGACCAGGAAATTCAAGGAGCAATTTCGATTGTATGCTTCTAAAGCAAAGGATATAATGTCACTGTGAAGTCTAGAGCAAAATCTGGGAGAATCCATCAGATCATTTTTGAATCGCTTTAACATAGCATTGGCTGAGGTAGATAATGCTGAGCCACGTATGGTCCTGACATACTTGATGAGGGCGATTGACAAATCGAGTGAATTTGGAAAATGGTTGAAAATGAAAGAACCAAACTCACTTGAAAAATTCTACAAGAAAGCGGATGAATTCATGCGCTTGGAGAGCCTCCAAACACCGGCTAAGCTGGTATCAGCGGAAGTCGGGAACAACGGTGCTGCTTCGAATAAGAAAGAACCTAACACTCAGAAAAGGGGAAATGATGGTGGAAAGAAACAAGGAGACGCTAAGAAAGGCCGTTCTTTCAATTTCACACCCTTGATCGATACCCCTGAAAACATCTTCTTTGCAACCAAAGATGATGTCAATTATCCGACACCACCTAAGATGAGAGTTGCGATTAAGATGGAAAAAAGTGGAAGGTTCTGCCGATTCCACAACCAGCCCGGCCATGACACCAACGAACGTCGTCAGTTGAAAGAGGTAATTGAACAACTCTTGAAGGAAACAAGCTCCAGCAGTATGTGAAGAGGAACAGAAATGCCCCAGCTTCGTCAACTCAAGGACAACAAGTTCCCGCTCACCGTCCTGCCTCAAGTGAGAAGCCCGTAGAGCATGAATCAGAAAGACCTATTATCAATATAATAACTGGAGGACCTCACCCAAAAGGCAAAAGCTGGGGCGAGATGGAAAGGTATGCACGGGCCTTGAGGCATGTACCAGCTGAAGAGAATGTTTTTGTTTTAGAGAATGATGCGCCTTTAAAGCAACAAAAGACTTCCACAGATGATATTGTGTTCAGTGCCGGGGATTCTTTGGGTATCGAGGCTCCGACCATAGATCCTTTGGTCATATCCGCTGGTATTGGGCCGGCAACTGTGAGAAGAGTTCTAGTTGATTGTGGAGCTTCATGCAACATCCTCTTCAAGAAGACCTTCGATCAAATGAAAATTCCAATGGCTGACGTTTAAGTTTCATCACTTAAGATTGCTGGGTTTGCTGGAGAACCCAAACAGCCAATTGGGACCATAGATTTGTTTGTAGAACTTGAAAAGGGACTGAGGAAGGTGGCTCGAAAGCAAACCTTTATAATTGTTGAAGAATTCTATGCCTACAATGCCTTTTTAGGTCAACCAACTCTTGCTGCGTTCAAAGCTGTTCTTGCCCCATGGTGTCTGACTCTAAAATTCCCCACAGATAACGGAGTTGGTGTGATTAAAGGAGACCAAGATGCAGGGCGAGAATGTTATCTTACAGAGTTGCGAGAATCAAGGAAAAGAGAAATGGGAAAAGGTACGGCGGCTCCAGTCCGCACCAAGGAACCAACCTTGTAGCAATTACAGGATGGACCCTGCACTGGCGAATGTAGTGGCGCACGAAGAGAGATGTATCCAAGGAAAGCCAGTGCAGGGGAGAATAGGGTAGTACCGGTAGAGGTAACAGTGCCGGTGCCCGTTGACCCAAAGGACCCCAACAAAGTGCTTAATGTGGGTTCACAACTTAACACAACAGTTCAGAATGTTCTTATTTCATTTTTGAAGGCTAATTTGGATGTATTCGCTTGGACTCATGCTGACATGTGCGGAATATCCGAAGAGATTGCAGTACACACTCTGAACATTGATCCAAAGTTTACACCAGTGAAACAGAAAAGAAGAACCCAGGGTCCTGAGAGGACAGCAGCGTTAAAAGAAGAAGTGGATCGGCTCATGGAGAACGGTTTCATCAGAGAATCTACTTATCCAAATTGGGTATCAAATCCAGTTCTGGTTAAAAAAGCTAATGGAAAGTGGAGAGTGTGCATTGACTTTTCAGATCTGAACAAAGCCTGCCCCAAAGACTGTTTCCCACTGCCCAGAATGGATCAGTTGGTGGATGGGACGGCAGGACATGAATTGTTATCTTTTATGGATGCATACTCCGGATATAACCAGATTATGATGCATGAGCCAGATCAAGAGGATACGAGTTTCATCACAGATGTTGGACTCTACTGCTACAAGGTCATGCCTTTCGGACTCAAGAATGCAGGGGCAACTTACCAAAGGCTTGTTAATGCCATGTTTAAACCACAGATTGGTAAGACAATGGAAGTTTATGTTGATGATATGCTAGTAAAGTCTAAGAAAGCAGTGGACCATATGGATCACTTGGCAGAGATGTTTGCAGTACTCCGCAAGTACAGAATGAAGCTTAATCCCCTGAAATGTTCATTTGGAGTGGAGTCTGGAAAGTTTTTGGGTTTCATTGTGAGCGCTAGGGGCATTGAAGCCAATCCATCTCAGATCACTGCCCTGAGAGAAGTCAAGGCTCCTAGAATGAAGAAGGAATTGCAAAGTCTCAATGGAAAGGTTGCTGCCTTGAGTCGGTTCATTTCCAAAGCTACTGACAAATGCATTCCATTCTTTGATGCTCTGAAGAAAGGAAGAAAAAATTTGAGTGGACCCCTGAATGTCAGAAAGCATTTGATGAGTTGGTTCGTCATATGGAAGTGCCTCCGATACTTTCAAAGCCTGATAGTGGTGAAGATCTCTTCGTATATTTGGCAATTTCGTCTCATGCTCTCAGTGCAATGTTGGTACGGGAAGACGCAAGGATTCAATGCCCAGTCTATTATATCAGCAAAAGATTCACTGGGGCAGAGATGAACTATTCAAGATTAGAAAAGCTCGCCTATTGTTTATTGATCGCATCAAGAAAATTGAGGCCGTATTTCCAAGCTCATCCCATCAAAGTCCTCACTGATCAACCTCTAAAGCAAGTCCTATTCCGTCCTGAGACTTCGGGCCGTCTTTTGAAATGGAATATTGAGATCAGCCAATATGACATCACTTACCATCCCCGAAAAGCAATCAATGGACAAGCTTTGGCAGATTTCATCGCAGAATGTACAGATAAGGGTGATAGTGAGGAAGAAGTCATTGATAGCATCCCAATCCAATGGAAATTGTATGTCGATGGCGCAAGTAATGCTTACTGTTCCAGAGCAGGGGTTGTCCTTGAAACCCCAGAGGGGCGATCGGTATGTTATGCGCTGAGACTAGAATTCCCTTCAACAAACAATGAAGCTGAATATGAAGCTCTCATCGCTGGTTTAAGGATTGCTAAAGAACTAAACATCAAGGCATTACAGATCTTCAGTGATTCTCAACTTATTGTTTGCCAAGTCAGGAAGGAATTTCAAGCTAAAGGAGGGAATCTACCCGTCTATTTATCAAAAGCCTAGGAGCTCCTTCAAGATTTTGACCGTTATTCAATAAACCATATACCCCGTGAAGAGAACATGAAGGCGGATTCTCTCGCAAAGTATTCAAGTACCGGTGAAGCTCAATTATTGGGATTAGTTCCTCGAAGTCTTGTCAGCTCCAAGCACAGATGAAATGGATGTTGATTGGATTATGAATGTATCCCAAGAACAGGAATCATGGATGACTCTGATACTTGAATATCTACTCAATGGTTCTTTGCCAGAAAGTTCGAAAGAACGACAGAAGCTGTAACATTCCTGAAATATTAGCCGAAATGATTCAATGATTAAATTGATTTTGAATTTAAACTGTGAATTTAATTGTGAATTAATTTGAGATTTCCAAAATAAACTTAAAATTTTAGATTATAAATAGAAATTTGGTGGGAATTTAAGGATAATTTTATTTGAGATGAATATGCACTATAATTTGAATAAATATGTGTATATTGAAAGTTAAAATTTTAAATAAGATTTTGATTTTGAAAATTCAAAATGTATATATTTATAAAATTGGATTTGAAAACCACATAATTTATACTAGTAGAATTTGGTAATATTTCTTTTGAAAATTTTATTTTGAATTAGATATAAATGATATAAAACTAAGCTTAAAAATAATATTGGTTTAAAAAGTAATATTATAAAATTGATATAAATAAATAAAAAATTACAAAAGCTATTTCAGAATTTTAATTCAACCCTATTATGTACTTTTTTATTTGATTTGATAAAAAGATTTAAAATACATCTTCTTCTGGAAAAGAATATAGTTTTATATTTCCAAAATTTAAAATGTAAAAATATTTACAAATGTTAGAAATATGAAAATATAAATAATACAAATCACTTCCATATTTACAAATCAATAATTTAAAAGAGGTAGAACATGAAAATATATATATTACATATGTATATGTACAAACAATGTAATCATACCTTTAGATCTTACATGTTTATATACATACAAATAGCATCATTTCTTTTGTTTAAAATAATGAAATTAAAAAAAAAAATACAAGAAGCTTCACATCTTCCCATATGCCATCATATAACATATCTTAGCATATCTCAACAAAATCTGAAAAACAGATTTTGCATCACACATCTCAATATCAAAGCTTTTTAAAACATAGATATCAAAAAGGAAACAATTCAGTTCAAACCAAAAGAAAGAAAATGGCATCCTTTTCTCAAAAAAACTCAAAAGCAAATATTCAAACCTGCATTTCAAATCTGAAACCAAACAACTCCTCTTTTCCTAAATTTCTGCCTGCATGTTTTTTTGCATATGAAAACAAATCTGCATCATTATGAATCAAAGACCTGCATTTCAAATCCAAATCAGTAAACACTCCTCTTTTTCAAAACAAAGACCTGCATGCAATTTCTTTGAACCCTGCATTCATGAAATCTTCATAATCTGGAACAAGGAGCTAGAAGCCTGCATGTTAAAACAAGTTAAAGCTTTGCATATCATTTACAAACAAAGAAGGCCTGCATGCATCATTTAAAAGCAAGAAAAGAGGTCTGCATTCAAGGAGCCTGCCTGCATTCATTTTCAAGTCTGAGTGCCTGCATTTCACATTTTCAAAACTCTGGAACCTGCATAATGAAATATGCTCTGCACTTTGAATAAAGGTGAGTAACTTTTCTTTTAAAAACTTAAGGTTACAGTTTATTGCATGCTAAAATAAATAAATGATCATGTGTTATATACTTACTGTCTGATATATGCATCTTAAATTGCTTATGTCCTGTTTTGTTTCCTAGTTCAGGTTATTAATTAAATTCTATATCTTAAATTTGTCTGTGTTTAATTTTGAGAATTTAACTATGAATGGTAGGCCAGTTTCATAGTTTACATTCTAGGATTTTATTAAGGTAAAATTCAAATTTAACTTACTGGAAAGAAAATACAGAGCATAGGAAAAAAAATGACAGTCATAGTGTTGTTAAAAAAAAATTACAGTATCAAAATGTATGTATTTCCATTTTTGGTCAAGTTCAATTAAAGCTTGCATTTGTTTGGGTTGAAATTATTTCTGGTGATAGTATAGTTATCATTGTTAATGATAAAATTACTGAATTTTTTTTGAAATTCAATAAAAATATTGTAAATTGGGATTTAGGTAGTAGAACCCTAGTTGTATTGAGTTTAAGGGAGTTGGGTGCTGTGGCTTCTTGAATGAATCGAGTTCTATGATTTTGTGGGTATTGATAGATGGTGTAGTGATGGAGCTACCACCGGAGTTTGGATGTTGATGGTGGTCGAGAAGTGGAGATATTGGTGGTGACAGGTTAGGCAGTGGATGGAAATGTTGGTTTCAGGTTTGTTTTGTTGTGGTCCAAGTGTTTCAGGTTTGACTTTAACTTGAATTCTTCAAGTTGAAATTGTGGGGAATCTGGGAGATCTTAAGTTGAAGTGTGGTCTCTGATAGATAGGGGATGGTCGGAGAAGATAGTCAGAGGTAACTGGAGTGGGGAAGTGGATGCACAAGTGTATGTGCATGTTGATGATGAGGTAGTTTGATGTTGTTGGTTGCAGGAATTTTTGACTCGGGTTGGTCTCGGGGGAAATGGGAAATAACTCGAAGTAGAAGGGGATTTGACTCGAAGTCGAATAGGGGTCTGTGTGTTTTGGGTTTCAGGGCTTAGCAACAAAACCTGTTATGTTTTCTGAAATTTAAAAGCCAAGTTTAAATTTAAATCTGAAATTGAATGAAATTTGAATCTGAAAATGAATTCAAAATATTTGAATTCTGATTTTGAAATAATGTAAATGCAGGAATTCAAATTAGTTTAAAAAAAAAAAAAAAAGAAAAAAAAAAGAAACAGGAAACTGTTTCTGTTTTATAAGATTTGAGTGCAAACTTAAAATGTGACTTAGAATTTTGAAACTGAATTTGAGTTGAATTCAAATAAGTTTGAACTCTGTTTATTTTGAAATAGTTTAAATTCTGGAGATTTCAAAAAAAATTTTTTAATAAAACAGAACTGTTTCTGTTTTAAAATGTAAAAGGGTAAGTTTAAGTTTTTAAGTGAGATTTAAACTGAGTTATATCTGAAATTTGAATATGAATTCAAATTTTGACTGTCTGAAAGTTGAAATCAATTATGTTTTTAAATTTAAATTTGATTTTTAACTCTCAAGTATAAAATGCATTGTTGTTTTGCATTTGAATTAAAGGTTAAGTATTTAATTTAGGAATTCAAATGAATTCAAATCTGAAGTTTTAAAATCTGGATTTTAAATTTAAATTTCAGTTTTAAAGTAAAGATTTAAATTTAAATTGCTTTCAAATGATTTTCATTTGAATTAAAGGTGTAAATTATAGAAAGAGTTTTAAAGAATTTAAAACTAAAATGAGAATGAAAGTTGTATTTCAATTTTGAAGTTTTAAAGTAATTTTTGAAATTGATTTGAATTTGATTTGAATTGAAATTTAAATCCTTTTCAACTTAGTAATTAAGTATATGTTTCTTGTAAACATATAAGATTAAGTTGTGTATTGTTTTAAACTCTTATTTAAGACAAATTTGAGTCTTGAGTTTAAAGAAAATGTTAAATGGAATTTAATGTAAATTTAAAAACATTTTGTTTTTAAATGCATAATTTAAATAAGGAATGTTTATCTAAAGATAAAGAAAAGTTTAATGATTTGTAATTCATTTAATTATTAAGGTAGTACAAATGGATAATTAATATAATTAATTAATTAATGGAATGGATAATTAATATAATTAATTAATTAATGAAATGGATAATTAATTAAAGTAATTAAGGGTTTTAATTTGATTAATTAAAGTTTAAGATTAATTTTTCTTAGAATAATTAATTTGTAATTAAGAAATCATTAATTGAATGATATTAGATTTTAAATTAATAATTGAAGATTTATTAATTGAATAAATATGGATAGTAAATTAATTAGGACTAATAAATGAAAGTAATCATGTAGGTAATAAATTTAAAACCACCCAGTTTATTCATCTTAATTGTAGATGCTGATTGTTATTGAATGTTGTGTGATGGATTGATATATTTGATATGTGATGTGATGCTATGTGATACTTTGTGCTGATTTGCTATATTTGTGATGAATATACTGTTGTATGAATATGAAACCCTTTGACCCGTAAAACGACATTTGAATTTCGATGCGACAGGGAGTCGGATTCCAGCTGGTTATCCGAAACCCACATTGAATCATATTAGTGAATTTTTGTGATTGATGATTTACTTTATCTATGAATCTGTGAATATAAATAATCGCTATGGGTTATACTGCTTATCTTTATGATTGAATCTGTGATGATGATGTTGTGCACTATTGTGTTGAACCCCTGGACCACACTTATACACACACAAATATGGATTGCACGTGGAAATGGGTTAAGTCACAGATTTTGAAATTGTTTTAAAATTTGAATTTTTGAATCCAAAATAGTTTTGGAATTAGAATTGAAGTTTTTGAAAAAAATGAATTTCAAAAAAATAAAAGTTATTTGAATAACTTGATTGAGTTTTGAAATTTAAATAATTTGATTTAAATTTGAATTCAATATTTGAAGTTGAATTCTATAATTTGGAAATTAGGGTTTAAAAAGTTATCCAACTTATAAATCGATTCATATGGGGTTTTTAAACCATTTTAAAAAGTGATGTTTTGAAATTTAAAATTAACCCAAGATTCCAACTTGTATAAATCGGACTTTTCTGAAACGAAAACTGTCGTTTTCAAATAATAGAAGTTTTCATATAAGAAATGGATTTCCAATGTATGTTAAAAGGAATTCAAGTTTTGAAATGAAAATGGTATTCCAAGTTATAAATAAATCTTTGGAACGTGTTTTGAAAGCTAAAAATTAAATCTTTAATTTAAAGATTTATTGAGTTAATCCAATCGGAATGGAAGTTGTTTTGAATCTATGAATAGATCTTTGTGAAACTAGGTGAAACTTTGTGAAATAAATCTTTTGGTTTAAAGATTTAAAATGGTAATTTTTTTAACCATTGAAAGAAAAGTTTTGGATTTTATAAGTTGTGACTTAACTAAAATCCCATATCCATATGTTTTAAAATATGGCGCTCATTATTCGGTTTAGCCGGGAGAGGACCTAGTGTCATATAGCCCATTCCGAATAGTGATACGACGTTATGGATAGCAATTGAAGACCGGTGGTGAAGACCGGATATTTCCGAAAACAAAAGGGTAACTCGTCGATTGTCTCTGCACTGACTGATCCCCGGTATAGAGATCTTCATATGTGATGGGAAGTCCGGACGTGATTAGGTATTATCCGGATTTGCAAGGGCTTCTTCGGAAGTGCCTTCGGTTCTGTTCGAACCCGGGACAGACTTGTATGGTTGTATGTCCGACATTACACTTTGAGATGTTAACTGATTTCTATCAAATACATTTCTGCCTGGTGGCGGAGAATTTATTCTCTCAGCTTAACACCCTTCTCTGAGACGTACGAGCTTAGAGGTTATGTAGTTGATATTTATCAGTGATATTCCCAATTTGGTAATGTGGCATGCTGAGTGCTGCTGTGTGATGATCATTGGTTGATCATTTGTGATATGATCATTTGTTTGATCATTTATCTTTGTGATCATTGCTTTGGTCATCTGTTGACCCAAAGCATGGCTTTGTGCCAAAGCGTAGCTTTGTGGACGAGACTGCATCAGGACCTCACTCCCCGGAAATGGTCGAAACAGGAAAGATGCGGCAAGGTTATGAGGGTCGCTCCCTTTAGGGTGTGTCATTCCCTTCTGGTAAAGGGTGGTATCAGGTATGGAGCCCTGGTATTTAACCTATGTGGTTGCTCCAATCTCATTTACTGTGTGGTTGTTGCTTTGAGGCGCCTCGGATAAAGGTCCCAAAGGACCGGGGGATGACATATTCGTGTAGTAGTTACCTAGTTACAGAGGTAACCCGGCCTTGTGTTGGCAGAGATCTAACCGTAACGTTAGTTCTCGGGACGTCCCGCCAGAGGCGTACCCATGTGGCATAGGAAGTTCCTTAGCCTGACCATTTGTTGGAAATCCATTCATCCAATACGTGCCTTGTACGGTTTTAGTTGTAGAACCTGCCATTTAACATGGCAGCTATAGTAGGCATAGCATCATGGTACCTATGCTGGCTAGGATTTATATTATACTTTCGAAATATTTTCCACTATGCACTAGTAATAATATCAAAGAATTTTTCTCGTAGTAAGCATTTTTGACTATCATAAGGAGAAATCTCCCCCATGTGTGCGTTTGCATTGTGTGTGTGCCGGGAGGCCTTATGGTAGTTTCATTTTTCTAAAAAGCATTGCGAATTTTCAAATTTAAATTCTTTGCTTGTTTTAAAAGACCAATTGCTTTTGTTTGCTCATACCAGTCCCATGACTGACCTGGAGTTTATTGTTCCTTTCCTAAACTCTGGGTGCCCACTATTTTCCCACACGGGCAGTCTAGAGTTGGGGTTTTCAGATAATCTATAGTAGGTGTAGATCCGATAGCTTTCAGCCTTAGGATTTGGCAATCGCATTTTGGATCGAGTTGCTTCTCTTCATCTTGATTTGGGAGTTCTCACTATTTCTGGATTGGTGCTTTGGAGATGGAGATTACTGTTACTGGAGTTCTTCCTTGAAGACTACATTGGAGATTTTGTTCCGCTGCTAGTGTTATCTTTTATTTCCGCTGCTATTCTTTGTAACTCTGATGTATATTGATGTTCATTGTACCATTCTGTTGTATCAGATATTGTATCAAATGTTGTACATTGATATATGTTATTCATTTCTTCCGCTGTGTTATTTACTTAATGTGTTATAAGCTCCGGCGACTCGAATTTGAACGGTCGAATCTGCGGCATTCGAGTACAATGTAAAGTATGGATGTCGATTTTCGAACGCGAAAAATTCGGATCGTTACAGAAGCTGATGAGAAAAGCCTCCAGATATATAGTTTAAGATGGTCGTTTGTACAGACGAGGATTTTCAATGCCATTACTCCGATGTGTGACAAAGGAAGAAGCCATGACAATTCTAACTGAAGTACATGGAGGGGAATGTGGGGATCATACAGGTGGTCAAACTTTAGCAAAGAAAATCCTCCGTTATGGATACTTTTGGCCGTAAATTAATCAGGATGCTGCTGACTATTCCCAAAAGTGTGATAAATGCCAGAGATTCGCTAAAATTCCTAGAGCATCTTCCACTGAGCTAACACAAATGGTCAGTCTATGACCGTTTGCTATCTGGGGAATAGATCTCATTGGGCCTTTGCGGACTGCCAAATCGGGGATTAAATATGCTATCGTTGTTGTTGATTACTTCACTAAATGGGCTGAAGCCGAACCATTGGCTACTATTACCTCTAAGAAAATGATAAGTTTTGTGACTAAAAATATCATTTGCAGGTATGGTGTGCCTCAGAAGATAATCACAGACAATGATACTCAGTTTGAAAGTGAGGAATTCCAAGATTTCTGCAAATGATTCAAGATCCGAAAAAGCTTCTCAGCAGTGGCTCATCCGCAGGCAAACGGGCAAGTGGAAGCAGTAAACAAAATCCTCAAATCAACCATCAAAAAGCAGCTAGAAAAAGCAAAAGGTGGTTGGGTCGATAAGTTACCGCTTGCACTATGGGCATACATGACCACTCACAAAACTACGAATGGGCATACTCCATTTTCATTGGCATACGGATCAGAAGCGATGATTCCAGTGGAAACTGAAATCCCCTCACACAGAAGGATCCATTTTGATCAAAATGAGAATGAAAAATTGCAATTGGAAGCACTTGACCTCCTCGATGAAAGAAGAGAAGAAGCAAGGCTTAGAATTGCAGCTCACCAGCAAAGAATAGCCAGGCACTTCAATTCCAAAGTTCGTCAGCGCAGCTTTGAGGTTGGGGACTTAGTCCTGAAGAGAATTATGACAGCCATAGGTGTGTTTGGGCCAAACTGGGAAGGGCCATATGTTATAGGCGCGAAACTCCTTGATGGCACATTCAAACTTACAACTGTCGAAGGAGAACCAATCCCAAGAGCTTGGAACAGCAATCATTTGCGTCCCTATTTTACTTGAAAGCATTGCTGAAATGTTGTAAAAGAATTACGAATATATGATTCTTGTATTGAAAGCAATTGTAAAGCAAATGAATAATGAAAAGCTATAAAGTGGATGTAGGCCCAGTTTTTGGCCGAACCACTATAAATCTTGTGTTCTCCACTATTATAAACTGCTTTTTTTTATTTCGACATATAAAATACGTTAATTGTGTTACTAAAATGTCGATTTAATAATGTAGGCAATAAAAACAAAGCTTACCCGTCACAAGACCGAGCGATCTCTGACATCACCTAGCAAGTAAACGCTAGACCATTCAAAATTTCCATACTCAAATCCTACAAAAGAAGTGCTTCGAACAAAAGTTAGCGATGTGGATGAAAGTGGGCCATGTCTAACTAACTGCAAATGTTTGAACAAACGAACAACCAGTTAAATAGCCTGTGTCTACCACCACCAATTCGCTTAACTATGAAGTATGTTTCTTTGGATAAGGAAAATTATTGGCAACTAAAAAAGGATAACACTTGCAAAAGATGACGGGGATCGCCGACATGAATAGATGGCAAAGAGAAATGGGCGAGCAAGCATCAAACAGCAAAAGACCTCTTCGGAGGCACAAGCCCTCTTCGAAGGCACAACTCCTCAGAGGATAAAGACCTCGAGCGGGCCTAGCCAGAAAAAGGGAGATCTTTCTCGATACAAAGTTGCGGAATGATCGGTTGATACACTCCCGTGAATCCGTCCAACCGAGAGAAAGAAACTCCAAACTTCCAGGCAAAAGCCCTACTCAGAGGCACACGTTTCACCAAGACTGAAATAAAACTTCCAAGTGTTGAAACGTGAAAAGCCCTCTTCGGAGGCCCATTTCACCACAGTTGAAATGCTAAAAGACCTCGAGCGGGCTAAACCAGAAAAAGAGAGATCTTTCTCGATACAAAGTTGCGGACTGATCGGTCGATACACTCCCGTGAATCCGTCCAACCGAGAGAAAGAAACTCCAAATTTCCAGGCAAAAACCCTACTCAAAGGCACACATTTCACCGTGATCGGTCGATACACTCCCGTGAGATGAAATGTGAAAAGCCCTCTTCTGAGGCCCGCTTCCCAACGAACAGGGAAAAATAAAAGCCTCTCCCAAGGGGCAGGAACAAAAAGACCTCTTCCCAGAGGCACGACCAAACAAAAAGACCTCTTCCCAGAGGCAGAAACAAAAAAGACCTCTTCCCAAAGGCAGAAATAAAAAGACCTCCTCCTAGAGGCACAATCGAACAGAAAGACCTCTTCGGAGGCACACGTTTCACCGAGATTGAAATAAAACTTCCAGGTGTTGAAACGTGGAAAGCCCTCCTCAGAGGCACAACTCTTCGGAGGCACACGTTTCATCGAGATTGAAATAAAACTTCCAAGTGTTGAAACGTGAAAAAACCCTCCTCAGAGGTACAACTTTTCAAAGAAGAATTTCGTCAGAAACGCAAAGCAAGGATCAGAAAGCCCTCTACTGAGGCGCAATAAAAAAAAACCCTCTTCAAAGGCACACTTTAACTCTTAAAGGAAGAATGATTCACCTATTCTGGAAAATACTCTTCCTCAAAAAGAAGTTAAAGTTCCCTTCAGAGGCTCGCTTTACCACATAGAAGAATTCACTTGGTAAAAATATGTGTATGCAAAGGAAAAGTGATATCTTCGAAGGATGAAGCGTAAAAACTCATATGGAGGGAGCTGTACTCTATTTTTAACGAAATAATATTCCTCCAAGTATGGAATAATTATTCTCCAGAAAATAAGAGTACAAGTCCCCTCAAAGTATAAAATATTGCAACGAGCTTATGGTATAGGGGCAACGTGGTATAATTACATTGGTAAAAATTACGCTCAAACAACATACCACAAGCTCACTGCAATATCATACAAAGAAACTTGTACAAAAATGAATAGTAAATGCATTCTCAAATACAGACAGAAGTTTGTGCAAACGAAAAGAATCATTTTATTCAATACTGTCAAAATTTTGTACAGGTACAGGTCTCAAAATAAAAAGAAAAAGAAAAGCGAAGGTCGGTACCCGCACAATCCCCGGCCAGTACATGCAAAAAGCAAAAAGTAAAGATAAATCGAAGCAGGACCCCTTACTTCTTCTTGCCGCCACCCTTAGAGCCTTCACCTGACCTAATAGGTAGCTTTTCAGGATGGCTTGGGAGAGTCGGGGATGAAGGAGAAAGGGTTACTGCCGGATCAACTTTCGTTTCCTCTTCAGAAACAAGAATGTCTTTCCTTCTCTTCTTCGAAGTGGCACGCTTCCTCCTTCTCCTTGAAAAAGACCCACTTCTCGGAGTTACAAGAGCAGATAATTTTATGTTATCAGAAGTGGTTCGCTCCGGAGACTCATTGCCTTCTCCAAGCCCTTCTCCCCCATGTTCTTGAGAAGCAATAGGATCATCTAAGCCATGAAGAGCTTCTATTTGCTCCTCTTACGACCCAGGTTGAGAGGCGGACGGAGGAGTGACCTGGAGAACCGAAGGAGGAATAATTGGAGGAGGGGAACCTTGAACAATGTTCGATGCTTTCTCTACAGAAGAAAAGAAGTTAAAGTCAGTAAAGAGAGGAGATAAAGGCTCATTGAGGTTAAGGAAATAGTCGAGAAGCTCATCGAACTCATAAGAAGCAAATGAGCAGTCTACTTGGGCAAGATTAACAGTAGAGTTACCTAGAGAAGTCGGCTTCCTGATATCAACCTCATAAGCCTGTGCTTCGGCGCTCTCTTCACCTTCATCTCCACCCTGTGTACTTGTAATCTCAGTTGTAACTTTGACCAGGGATGGAGAATGAGAACTGGAGCCAATAATGTCGATTTCGACCGAAGGAGAAGGCTGGACTGGAATAGATGAAGTAGTTTTTCCTAACCATTCCCCTTCTGCCATTTCAGCTCTTAATTTTGCAAGTTGTTCTTTTCCCTTGGCGAGAGCAGCGCGAGCATCTTCATCCAAGTAATGCTCTTCAAGAGCTGATTCAGCATAGCCAGCACCTTTACCGCCAAGCATGTCAAGTGCAGCCTCCCACACTTCAGCCAGTGTAACTTCATATTTGGGGCCTAGAAAGGCGAGACTACCGTGCCCCAAGATGCTGTGCAGGTAAAAGTCAAACAGTGTCGAGCTGATGTTGGTCTTCGTTGCCTCATGAGATTCTTCAGCTGCAATTTTACCATCAACGGCCTCATCATGCTCTCTTTCAGTCTTGGAAAGTTAAAGCTTTAGCGTTTGAATTTCTGCCTCCTGAGAATTGACTTTCTCCCGTAACTCTGTAACCTCAGCACGGTACCATCCCGCTGTTTTCTGCTTAGCTTCAAGTTGTGCCTCGGCATGACGCTGAGCGGCGTGAGCATCGCGAACTTGCTTTTGAAGTACTTCTTCTTTTTGAGTATATGTGGTAGAAGAAGTAGCAAGCTCTTGTTTAAGTTCCTCAACTTCGCTTCAAGCTCTTCATTGTAAGTAGTGATGCTCCTAATTTCGGTATCATGCTGCTCAAGAACCTTCTGCCATTCGGCCTTATCATTCTCCATAGTAAGCATGGCCTCTACATTCGCACGGTTGACCCTTTGAAGCTCGTCAACAAGCTTTTGCCAGTTCGACATCCTTTCAATATCAAGCCTGACGGCATCGAGATTTCGCAGCATGGCAGGCTTGTCAATAGGTACCAAGTCAAGATCGAACCGCACTCCCTTCAGGCACCAGTGCGGGAACCGGCTTTGCAGAGTAGCCGGGCCTGATCCAACCTGGAATTTAGACCTGCTGATTATTGTCTGAATGTCTGTCTTCCCGAGAGCAGGGGAGCCAGAAGGAATGTCAAGTGAGACGGGGGCAGTGACCTTTTCAGGAGTTGTAGAAGCATGCTTTTCACCGTGCCGGGCATTCTTGCTTGGGTCCTCAACTATGTGGCTTTTTCCCCGATCATCATGCGACTTTCTCTTGTGAGAATCGTCACCTCTCTGGGAAGAATTGTGGCGCTCCTCCTTTTCTTTCCTCTCATAACGGTCTTCTTGAGCCCTCCTCTCCTGAGCCTTTCGGGCGACTCTCTCCTCATCGGTTTCTCTGTGAACCGAAAGGTAGCGCCTATAATCATATTGACTACGCCTCCCATAGCGCTGAAAGTCATCATAGTAAGAACCGCTGCATCCCATCGGAGAATCTGAAACAAAAAAAAGAGACAAGTCTTAAAGGTCTTCAGAGAAAAGAAGTGTAACTGTAGAATCTTCAAAGTACAAAGAATTAGGTGTATGAAAATGCCGAAAGATTCTAAGTGCGTGTGATGTGCAAACTACGCGCATCAAACTACGAACCACTCTTCGATTGCGGAGTAGTTGTGGGTGTGGTAGTTAACGTCAACTCTTGGGTTGACGGAGCTTGTTGCAAAGAAGAAGTCGCTTCCACTACTGAAGAAGAAACCCTAGTAGTGACAGGGTCGTCTTTAAAGATCTCCTGTGAGGTGGCAAAGAGGTCGCTCAACCCTTCGAAAGTGTCGTCCCCGCTCTGCCTTACAGAGCTTGTTTTCCCGGCTTCTTCGCCAGACTTCTGTAAACGTTGGGGAGATCCCTGCGGCTCTTCTTCCTCAATAACTGGGGCAAGTGTGAATTTTCCAAACGATCCCGCAACATCGACAATAGTAGAGCACTTCACCAGAGAAGTCTCAGGAGCAGGTTCTTTTGGTACGGGTGCGTCAGAAGAAACCGGGGCATTTAATGTCTAGCCGGGGAGTCTGGGACCTCATGAGGATGTGTAGAACGAGAAATGTATAGAAGCCCGTACTGATGCAAAAGTTCATCCCTCAACAAAAAATTTATACTTCTCTCTTCCGCGGCCACGGCACTCAATCTTTCAAAAATTTGCTTATAGCTTGGATCTCTAGAAAGGAGAGGAAGTGCTGAAAAGAGTAAATAATGAAATTAGCAATCGGTAATTTAGATCTCGAAAAGTTTGGAAATGGAGATAATTGAAACAGGTAATCTTACTTCCTACTCTCCAGATGGCATAAAACCCTGGGGTGCAGCGAGCAAAGAAAAACTGGTTCAAAAATCCATGAACACTTTCGGTAAGATCAGAAATAAGCTTACGGTTTCTAGCGCTTCTCACGATAATAAGGGAAGGATGGTCTTTACTCTTTGCGAACGAGCATAAGTAGCGAATTTCTTCAAAACTTGGCAAACGATCAAGAGTCCTCCTGAACAAGACACACAACCCCATCAAGATGGCATAGCCATTAGGATGAAGTTGGAATGGAGAGATTGTCAACCGAAGGAGAATGGTTCGAAGGAAGTCGTTAAAGGGAGGAATCGCCCCGCTTAAAAACATTTGACGATTGACTGCGACGAAACCGTGAGGAGGACTGTCGGCAGTATCATTTGGCCCAGGAAGTATGGCATCATTTTCAGCAAAACCAAATTGAGTACGTAGCTGAATAAACGCACTCGGAGTTAGGATAGTCGAAGTTCTCTCTGGAGGGTTCTCTATGGGAATAGCTATCGGAAAGGTCTCTTCAGCTTTAGCTACCCCTTCTTCTTCTTGATGGGAAGTCATTCTACACAAACAACTGGATATTCAAACATGAAGGTGCACGTTTCCTAAAGTGTGTTGAGTGTTGTGTAAAATCAATCAAGCAATAAGCAAATGTAACTGGAATAAAATCTAGCAAGTATCTGTCAGTTGTAAAGTCCAGGGTTCATTGTTTTAATATGCAAGTGTAATGTTGATGCAAACAAATCAGTTCAAGTTAGCGATGCTTTGCATTAATACTTCACTTTAGTTGATTGGTTCACAACATGTAATATAGTGTATTTAAGTTGATTACTTTATATCGACTAATCTGTCATTTGATGTGGGCAGTCAATGGCAGTATATTCGCCTTGGTTTTTGTGATTATTGTTTTCAGCAGGTTGTTAGCCTATGAGTCAATGTGATCTGAGAAATAAAGCAGCAAAGTTAAAACAATCCAGGATTTAAGCAGTTCAGTCCAGTAGATTAAGTTAAGAATTCAAATTGGAATTATGCTTTTAAGTGAGAATTCGAGTTGGGCATCCAAGTGTTAACTCGGCTGTGACCCAAGGAGTCTCTCGGAAGTTAAGATTATGTTTCTGGTTCCTTAAGTCGGCGATTCTTTAGGTCGTAAGGAGGAAGGATTTGGTTCAAAAAGTGGTGTGAAATTCCCCAAGGGTTAACTCGGCCACGGTTTAAGGGTTAACTTGGCCACGGTTTAAGGATTAACTCGACCACGGTTTAAGGATTAACTCGGCCACGGTTTAAGAGTTGGATCGACAGAAGATCAGTTCGGAAGTTTTCCCCCCAAGGGTTAACTCGGTCATGACTTAAGGTTCAGATCGCGTCAAATTAGATCGGCCAAAGGGTTAGGTCACCCAAAATCACTGGGTCGCGTCCAAGCCAATACCTCACTCCACTCAACCCGTTAACCCGATAACTGCTTCATCAGCAACAGCCTTCATCTTCATCCCTGATATCGGATCATCCAATAAGATAATTCGAAACCACTACAAATTCAACACCTTGCAATCCTAACGCAATTCGAAAATCGATTAGCTTGAAGCATTGAAGCACACCAATCAAACGTTTAAACCTAAATCAAACCAACTGAAGTTCGCCAGCTATGGAAAATTTACGATGGCGCGTTGCGTGGAGAAGTGGGTTAGGATGGAGAAATGAAATTCACGAATCAGAGATGGTAAAGGGTCAGGAGAAGGAAACAAGATCACTTATGCAATGTAATCTCAAGATTAATCGGTGATTGGTTGAATCAAAATCGCCTTTGGAAGCTTGGAAAGAGTTAACAGCAAAAACAAATGAAGAGGTAAGTAACGAGAAGAAAGGGGAGGATATACGACTTATAGCAGAGAGACGTGGAGCGGCACGTGTGGCCTAACTGTTAGGTCGTACACGACCTACCGACCTAGAAAGTAGACGGGTTAGAGAATGTCGAAGCATACGACCTAACCAGTAGGCGTATACTTCGAGGGGCAATTGTTAACTCCGCCCTGGTTTTGACTTAGCGACTCAAAGAGATGCCGACCTAATACTTCAACAAGTATGCCGACTTAAGGCGTAAGGGGTATGCCGACCTAATACTTCAACAAGTATGCTGACTTAAGGCCTAAGGGGTATGCCGACCTAATGCTTCAACATGGTTGCCGACCTAATGCTTAACAAGAACACCGAGCCAACTGCCTAAAACAGTGTGCCGACCTAAGGTTGCTACCGACCTAAGATAGCTACCGACCTAAGATAGAAGCCGACCTAACTATCCAGGGAATTTGCCGCTCTAATAGCTCAGGGACAAGATCATGAACTATGCCTAAGTCGTAACCGACCTATGATCTACGTTAAGTCGTTAACGACCCAAGCAAATGAAGACAAGTTCAATGCAGGTACTTGGCACAGTGGCCTCTTAACTCGTACATGACCCAGGACTTATCAGTTAAGCCATGACTTGCGACTTGCCAGTTAACTCGTTCACGACTCACGACTTAGCTTGAGTCGTCCACGACCTAAAGCTACTAAATGTAAGCCCGATGCCGTGTTACTGATACAAGGTTGTGTTGACTCGGAGGCGACCTAGGACTTATGCAAGTGAACCTTAGTGAAACCGTGAAAGGGCCAGATGAATCGGCTACGACCTACCTTAGACCGGCCACAACTTACCTTAGACCGGTCACGACTTACAACCTAAGGGGGGAATTTCCCCTATAAATACCAACCTACCTCAAGCATGAAAGGGACTTTTGGCCAATCTCTTTAAGCGCCGATACTCTGCTGAATTCTTGACTCACTCGACACTTCAAGTACGAAAGGCATTTCAACTAACTTCGGGAGAAAAATCTAACGCAATCTACATGGATTCAAAGAATTCCTCTGCATCAAAGTTCTAGTTGTTTGTCTCATCATAATTGTAATTGAAGATTGTTGTAAAGTTGTAATCGATTCAGTAATAAAGAGAATTAAAGTGGACGTAGGCTTACCCTAAGCCGAACCACTATAAAAACTGTTGTTTTTTCTGCTTTCTCTGTGATTTCTCTACTTGTTTTTTAGTTCCCGTGTTTATGGGTGGTGCTTTCGCTCAACTTCAATCTACACCGGGGTGTTAGCGTCTGATTTTTACGTTAACAGGTTAATCGAGTGCGCTCGATTGAACGATTGTTGAAGCCAATTCACGGTATCAAGTGCGCTTGATCAACGTTTGAAGAATTGTAGATCTTCTTTCACGGTATCGTGCGCGATCAACGTGTCGAAGATAACTAGAATTCGGTATCTTTGTGATCAACGAATTTGGGCATTTCAGTATCTTCAATCCACCGTTTGCTACTTTCATCGATCTATATCGATTTGTTGTTATCCGATGCGTCAAAAAGGCTTATACATGCTTTTGTGTAGGTTGTGATGGTGTTGAAACCTTTGACTTCGAAAGGTTGGCATGTAGTTGGGAGAACCCCATCGGTTACCTTTGAAAGGAGTTCCAAAGATGTCCTTGCTTGTTTATCAGTGTCAAAAGGTTGGCAGTGGTGGAAGAGTATATCTGTTTCTATCAGGGTCGAAGGCCTTTGCACTATATGAGTAGTTTGTGCTTTTGGCTCTCTCGGTACCTTCTCAATGCCTTCGAAACACCCCTTTTTATGTCCTTTATGATGCCTAGGCCTATTTCTTCTTCAAGACCATAATCTTATTTCATACTCTTGCTCTTGAGCAGGTTTTATGGTTAACAGGCAGGATGTTATAATTGCCTAACATAATAGTATACTTTGTGTAACTATGATAACTCCCTGTTAAGGAGTAAACTGATGTACTATCTACTGTTGTGTTTTATTTAGAAGTTTCTTTGTGAGGTTTTCTATTCGGTCCTTTATTTCAACCCTTGGCACTTCTTCTTTCCAAAGCTTGGGCAATGACACACAAATACCGAGGATGTGTTAAGTGTCGTTCCTAGAGTTCAAAAGGGTGGCTTGTTACAGTTGTTATCAGAGTTTCGGTTGAGCGAACACAATAGCTGATTGGGGTATAAATCATTAGAGATAGGTTGAGTAGAGCCGTAAAATGAGTTAAATCTTGAGAATGCATTTCCTTTTCTCCTTTAAAAATCTAGTTTTGGATCATTTATTGCAGTTCCTCTTTTATCATCTTTGGCCCTATCTTTGTATTCTAATGATGCCTATAACTTATCTATGTTATGTAGAATGAGTGTAAGAGGAAGAAGAGGGAAGGAATCTAGAGTCAACATGGTAATGGCAGAGCTCCTAAAAATGAGGCAGTTGCAGAGCCGATAGATGAAGTACTGATATAGGTTCAACAGCTTGCAAACTTGTGCAAGAATTACAGTGCTTTAGGTGGTAAACCATTCTTTAGAACCGAGGATATTTTGGTTGTAACATCCCACTGTTTTGGACTATTCAAATCGACAACAAAATCATGCATGTTAGACTTGAATTGTCCAAAACAAACGACTGTTAATAAATTTTGGGCAAATAAAATCAATCAGAGAATCGCAGACATAAAATAGCAGAATATTTCACAGCGGAATAAACAAACATAGTAGTTCATGAAGCTAGTAAATATATAATCTCAAAACAAATACATAATATCATTGTCTGAAAGAAAATACAACTGAAAATTCAAATACATTAATCCACCAATATATAAGCAAATGACTGAAAGGAAATAACTGAAATAGGAAATATAGGTAGATAGCTAAATCTCCAGCAGATCTCTAGCACCAAAAGATGAATCCAAACTGTGTCAGGCCGACCCGAGCATAAAGTCAAACAAAACACTCTAGTCAGGACATATATACTTATAAAAGTAAATCAACTCAAGTGAACTATAGCATAAAATACATCAGTAACTTAAAGGATGCTTGGGATTGCCCATCCTTTAAGGATCTGTTAAACTATTTACATATGTAGTAATATATGCTATATATGTAATGTCTATCAGTAAAGGAAAATATTAAAATAGCATTAAGGCGTTACCTATATCCCCCTTAACACATTTTATAAATGTCATAGTCTATATAGTATTGTAAACTTTACCAAACCAGTGGGATCTCAGGCAGCACTCCATAGGTACGACACAAACCAAAATCATAGTGGGCTCGATAAGGTAGATGACATGGCACGGGAGGCTATACCCTGGATATGATTCTACCAATTTACACTTCCGGGCTGGTGGTAAAGTATAGCTGCAGCTACCGCCCCCCTCGTACAACACTTCCAAAAGCAAAGGTGCTCACCAATCAATCGTAAAGGTAAGAGTTATGGTATCGAAGAAGTGTATCCAAACGGAGGAGCTACCTCACTTGGCCCGTCAATTGCTCCTATTTTAGTCATCTTATTTAGGGCTTGTTTTCTACCCCAATGTAGCAACGTCATTAAACCATCCTGCTTCGTTCTGGATTCTCCACCGCATATACAGTTGGTAAATTAGTTTCGGAATTGTTAGAGAGTTTGACAATATCCGACCCCGGTCTCTTTAACAACCAAATGCTTAATTTTTCTATAAAGCATTTGAAATTAATAAATCAATTTTTTTTTAATCAATACTAAAATATTTAACCTCATTGTGTTTTACATTTTAAAGTAATCTTTTCCCATTGCACCTTAACTCTATTTACTACATTCAAAGTCACATTTATTTAAACTTGAAATAAAATCTTAATTAACTTTAAATCCTTTAAGTAGGTTTAATTACAATTCATTCTCTACTCAACTCATTTTGTTCATTTAAGTTAATATATAAAATCTCTACTAGTTATGTTATATTAAACTATATTTCCCATTATATTAAATTAAAACTATATTATTATATTAAGTAAAAAAAATATTACTATATTTAATTTAAAATTATATTATTAAGTAAATAAAAATTTATTGTAATATTAAATTAAAAATCATATTTTTGTATTAAATTAAAAATTATAATATTATATTAAATAAAACAAATTATATTATTATATTAAATAAATAAAATTATATTATTAATTTAATAATTATATTAATAAGTTATATAATTAAGGTCAATAAATTATAAGCTAAAATCTTAAATTTCCTTTCTAAACTATATATTAACTTATAAAAAATAATTTAAACATATAAAATATTATTATATCATATCAATAAAACTTTAAATTTAATTTAAGTTTAAAAACCAAATTATAAATCCAAAACATACTTAATTATTTTAGAAAATACATTGAAATTAACCACGGTTGCGTATATAATTTTCCACCCTATGGTCAAGTGATACGTATTTATCATTTCAATCCGAAAAATGTAAATCCCCAGATATATATATCATTTCATCCCGCAATCTCATGTAAATTTCTAAAATCATTAAATTGCTCGAGCCTGTCATTTCAGCCCATAACGGTTTTCCTTATTCTACAAGATCATTGGGTATGTATCATTTCAACCCATAATAAGGAAACTTGTAGTGTGACAACAACTAATTTGATAAATATAACATTAGTTACATGTAGCGACCCTGACTCGACCTTCAGAAATCGACACCGAATACGATACTCGTATTCAAATGTCGGAGATCCAAACGTCGAACCTGGTTCGCCGGAGCTTATAACACATTAAGTACAACACAGTGGAAGAAAAAGAATGCAACATTTGATACAATTTCTGATACAACTGAATGATACAATGAATATACATCAGAGATATATACAAGACAATAGCAGCGGAAAGAAAAGATAACACCAGCAGCGGAACAATATTTCCAAGATAGTCTTCAAGAAAGAACACCAGCGTCGGTAGATCTCCATCACTAAAGCAACAATCCAAAAATAGCTCGAACTCCCAATAACGATGCACAAAGATAAGCAAGTGCAGTCCTGATCCAAAGACTGAACTAGCTCCAGAAAATCTACTAAACCTGACTATATGAAAAACCCAACTCTAGACTGCCCATGTTGGGAAATTGTGGGCACCCAGAGTTTAGGAAAGGAACAATAAACTCCAGCTCAGTCATCGGACTGGTATGAGCAAACAAAAGCAGTTTATCTTTAAAACAGACAACAACAAAAATAAACCAAGTCCGCAACGCTTTTTGGAAAATGAAACTACCATAAGGCCTCCCGCCACACACACACAATGCAAACGCAGAATTGGAGGAGATTTCTCCTTATGATAGTCAAACATGCTTGATATGAGAAAATTTCTTTGATATTATTACTAGTGCATAGTGTAGAATTTTTTTTTCGAAAGTATAATATAAATCCTAGCCAGCATAGGCATTTCGCACCTACTATAGCTGCCATGCTCAATAGCAGGCTACCCCACATTCCATGGCAGGTTATACAACTAAAACCGTAAAGGCGCGTACTGTTTTGATTGGATTTCCAACAAATGGTCAGGCTAAGGAACTTCCTGCTATCTGTGGGTACGCCTCTGACGGGACGTCCCAAGAACCTAACCGGATCTCTGCCAACATAAGGCCGGGTTACCTCTGTAACTAGGTAACTACTACACGAGCGTGCCATCCCCCGGTCCTTTGGGACCTTTATCCGAGGTGCCTCTAAACCACAAAGCAATCACAAAGTAATAGATCTGCAGTATCTACATGAGTAAGTATCTGGGCTCCATACCATGATACTCCCCTTTTCCAAAAGGGAATGACAGACCCTAAAGGAGTGGCCCACATAACCTTGCCGCATCTTTCCTGTTTCGACCATTTCCGGGGTATGAGGTCCTGATGCAGTCTCGTCCATAAAGCTACGTTTTATACAAAAGCCATGTTATGATCAACAATGATACACAGCATCACTCAACATGCCACGCTACCAAATTGGGAGTATTTCACTAATAAATATCAACTACATATCCTCTGAGCTCGTACGTCTCAGAGAAGGATGTTAAGCTAAGAGAATAAATTCTCCACCACCAAGCAGAAATGTATTTGATAGAGATCAGTTTAATATCTCAAATTGTAATGTCGGACATACAACCATACAAGTCTGTTCCGGGTTCCAACAAAACCGAAGGCACTTCGTCCAATAAAGGAAGAAGACCTTGCAATCCGGGCATCCGCAATCCCGATCGAACTTCCCATTACTTAGGGAATATCTATACCATAGCTACTCGGTGCAGAGACAATCGATAGGTTAGCCTAACGTTCTTGCAAATACCCGGTCTTTAATACCGGTCTTCAAATGCAATCCATAACGTCATATCACTATTCGGAATGGGTCATATGACACAAAGGTCCTCTCCTGGCGAAACCAAATAATGAGCGCAATATTTAAAAACATATGGATATGAGATTTTAGTTAACTCACAACTTAAAAATCCAAAGCTTTCTTTTAGATGGTCAAAAAATTACCATTTTAAATCTTTAAACAAAAAGATTTATTTCACAAGGTTTCACCTAGTTTCACAAAGATCTATTCATAGATTTCAAAACAATTTCCATTTCAATTGGATTAACTTGTTAAATATTTAGATCAAAGATTTAACTTATAGCTTTCAAACCGTTTCCAAAGATTTATTCATAACTCGGAAGACCGTTTTCATTTTAGACTTGATTCCCTTTTAACACAAATTGGAAGTTCATTTCTTATGTGAAATCTTTTATTATTTGAAAACAAACAGTTTTCGTTTCAGAAAAATCCAATTATACAAGTTAAAATCCTAGGTTAAATTCAAAGTCCCAAAACAACACTTTAAAAAAAAGTTTAAGACCTATATAAACTTGTATAACCCTTTTAAATCATAAATAGGATTTAATTACAAATTTTTGAATTCAAATTTAAATCAAATTTGAAAACTAAATTAAGTTATTCAAAAATAACTTTTACCTTTGAAATTCCTTTTCAAAAGCCTTTTATTTTAAACCTAATCCATTTCCAAAACTATTTGAATACAAAAATTCAATTTTAAAACAATTTCAAAAATCTGTGACTCAACCCATTTCCACGTGCAATCCATACCTCTGTGTGTATAAGTGTGGTCCAGGGGTTTTACATAATAGTGCACAACATCAATCATCACAGATTCAATCATATTGATAACCGATATAAGCCATAACTCTTATCTTCATTCATAGATTCATAGATAAAATAAATTTATCAATCACAAAGATTCAACCTTACGATTCGATGTGGGTTTCAGATAACCAACTGGAATCCGACTCCCTGTCGCATCGAAATTCAAATGTCATTTTATGGGTCAAGGGGGTTTTCATATTCATACAATAGTATATGCATCATAGATATAACAACTCAGCACAAAGCATTACATAGCATCACATCACATATCAAATATATCAATCCATCACAAAGCATTCAAACATCTTCAATTAAGATTGTGTGGTTTTTAAATCTATCAAGCACATAATTACTTCCATTAGGAATCTTTAACTAATGGTTAATTATCATTAGCTACCCTTGATTTAGTCTTAATCACCTTCAGTAATTAACCATTTCTTAATTATTTCTTAATTAATTGCTTTAATTAATAAATCCTTAATTGTAATTAATTAAATCTTAATTACTTTTATTAATTAATTACTTCTTAATTAATTCATAATTAATTTCACATTAATTTTCCTTGATTAGTTAAATTTTTAATATTAAGTAACTAATTTAAGTAATTACCGTTTTAGTAATTATATTAACAAACCATTAATTATTTGATAAACTTAAAAGAGAAATCTTTTTTTATCTTTATTAATCACTTTAGATATTTTTACCAATCTTATTTAATCATCATTCTCATATATTAATTGCTTTAAAAAGGTTAAGATAATTAAAAAAACTATTTTTCTTACTTACCCTTTTTGTATTATTTAATTAATATAATTAACTTTATAAAATAATGTATCAAAATTTAATAAATTTTAATTTCTTTGAAAAGTATCATACTTAAACCTTTAATTGATTCAAACTATAATCAAATCATCATTTTGAAAACATGAATTAAAATGTTTAAAAAGTTTGAATTAATTTTAAAGCAAAAACTGTTTTTTTTTCAAGGGCAAACCCGAAACTGCTTTGAGTCTCCCCCGAGACCAATTCTCGTTTGCTATAAGTTTTCCCACAAGTCTACTCATGTGCTTATTTTTTTTCAATTTAAAATTTTTCTAAGTGTTACACGTCACTTATGTGAATCCACCCGAGTTAGAACTCGAGTTAGCGCACGATCCTCCCGAAGGTTGCTTCGAGTTTCTTTCTTCTCCTCCCATCGCTGATGCACCAGACCTTTCGTGCATATGCACAACTGTTCCCACCACCTCTGGTCGAGGCTATGATCATCGGCCAGTCAACCATCATCCACTTGGTTCATCGAAGCACCCAGCAACATGATCCAAATTCAAACAAGACTGCGTCACCAACAAATGCCACGTACAACCACCTCCGACCATCAGAGGTCGCGCGCTTCTGGTCAAAACATCGCCTGACTCCCATGATTCGATCCCCCCAGTGCGCATCCTTCCAGTTCCACCCCGATGATGTACGAATCAAAAATCCGACCTTTACAAAAACTAGGTTAAAAACGTAGATTAACTCAAATCTTCATCCTCGATGAATTATAAAATCATCTAGCATTTTTCTGGTAATCTACGAGCCTCCAGCAAGCTCCAGTTACAATCACGCAATAAATCATCAACCCGATCACTAGAATTTAACAAAAACAAGTTTTCTGTTCAACTCGCAAATCCCCCCTTAAATCAAGACAAAAAATCTTGATACTATTTTTAAAAATCATGGTTTTTGATTACTAGATAGATTATATAAATGAATCAACAAATTATTCATATCGAATTTGGTCATACTTTTGAATTTTGTTGTTTTTTTTAAATTTTAAAATAATTACCAAATATTTTCACTGGAAATTATTTTTACCAAAAGTGTCACATAGCTATCATCACTTTAAGACGGCCCGACTTCCTATCTCCAGGAAATCGCATCATCTTGAAGAAAGAAAGGGATAGAAGAAGAAAAGAAAGAGAAAGAAGAACACAAACAACATCAAATACACACAGCGGAACGAATGAAATATAATAAATAACATAAGATATTACATAGTATCTCATTACATAAGAGTACACAAAAAACAACATAGATTAGACAGTTATAAACATCTGTCTAATTATACAATTCAAGTACACAAGAAACAGATACCAAACAAACACAGCAGAACCCATATATATCTACACGTCGAAGACTCCTACTCCATATCTCCTCCAAAATTCATCAAGAAAACCTGAATCACTTGACTACTCATACATAATATGAGTACCCAAGAGTTTAATAAAACAGAAAATAAACACTCGGGTCAGACAGGGGTCTGGTATGAGTAAACGGGTTAAAATTGCTTAACTTTTAGAAAACCATTGAAAAGAAAGGGTATCACGTAAGACTTCCCACACATAAACATGGAAAAGATTTTACCTTATGCTAACCAAAGCATTTGATAGGAAATCCAGTGATATTATAATAGCGTCTAGGGTTTTCAAATAAATAAGAAATAGCCGAAATTGTTACATGATTAAATTCCAGCTACTAGCCACAAAAGTGGGTAATACAATCAAAACCGTAGGGTCTCGTAGAAAGAATGGGTTTCCATCAATGGCAGGGCTACCAGAGTACCGTCCGTCACAGTACGTGGCCTAGATCAACGTACCGAGGAGTACGCCCACTCCCTTGCAACACAAGGCCGGAACCATCCCTTACTGGACAGTCCCGAACAAGACAACCCCGCAGTTGGCCGCGACCCAACTGCCCACACAGCCGAATAAAAAGGGACTTCTAGACAGGGGAAAATCTTGCTCTCCAGTGGGAGCTACCCACGAAGCCTTGCTTCACCTCCCCTATTTTAGCCATTCCCATTTGATGAGGCTTGAGGCTACGATTACCTTTATAGAACACATCTATCTTAGAATGCTCATTGTCCACCTGACGATGTGCTGAAAGCATTCAATCCATACAAGTTCGTGCCGGGTTCGAACGAAACCGAAGGCACTATCTTATTGCACTCATTTTGGAATCACCCTCAGAGTCAACGACCATAGCCCTTGCACTCTAAATCACCATCTCGAATCTATAAGTACTATTCCGTCAAACTCATTACGGAATCACCCACAGAGTTATACTGACGTATAGCCCTTACACCTTTAGTCTTCAGTTGCTCCACTTGGATACACGACCTAACGTTTAATTGGAATCGATGTGGTTTTCGGATATCCAAATATGGAAACCGATCCTGGTCTCACCGAAACCAAAAGCCATTTTAATGTCCAGGTTGTAATTAAGGGTTTAAACAATTTAACTTATATTCAGGATGAAATAAACAGATAGATGAATCATATTATCACAAGAGATAATTCATATCAATATTCATCTTCACAAAGCAGCATAGCACATAAAAACGATATCCAGTATCAACGAATATCAAACATCCAATATCAACCAATCATACAATATCAATCTCCAAATATTGATCATCCATTATCAATCAATCATCCAATATCAATCTCCAAATATTAATCATCCAATATCAATTAATTAACCAATTTTATTAAATCAACCCATATTAATCAAACATCCAAAATCGAATTGATTATCTCTTAATCAATTTGATTACCATAATCCTTCTTCATTAATTATTATTCCAAATGAATAAATTAATCATCTCTAATGATTTCCTTAATTAATCTTCCTTAATTAACTATACTTTAATTACAATCAAGTAATCATTCTTAACCATATACAGTAACTAACCTTTAATTACTATCATTAATTACAATAATTAATAATCATACATTATTTTATTAATTAATTATAATTAATTACATTAAACCTTAATTAATTAAAATTAATTAATCACACTTACATTAATCACTTATATTAATCAAGGTTGATTAATATCATCAATCACATTAATTAATGATCCTTATTAATTAATGTTACTTCAGTTAAATAAATAATTAACTTATAATCAATCAATTTATTAATCATAATCAGTAATTAACAATTTGTAGTTACTTAACTTAATCAATTAACTTCTTAATTAATTATGTTCTAAATTAATTATATGAATCCTTGATTAATTAATCCAATTAATTAATCTTTAATTACTTCATCAAGTAATGATTAAAAAATTAATAAATCAATTCTTAATTAATTACTCTATAAATTAAATATAATTTTAATTAATTAATCTTAAGTTAAATTCATTAATTAATTCATCAATTACATTAATTAATTAATTAACTAAATAATTAAGTAATTAACTCTTAATTGCTTAACAAGTAATCACTCCTAATTACTACATTAATAAATCTTAATTTCTCTCTTAATTAAATAATTAACATATAATTACTTCCATTATTAAATAATCCTTAATCCTTAATTAATTAATTACTTCATAATTAATTAACTTTAAAACAATTATATTAATCAATTCCTTAATTGATATTAATAAGTGATTACCCAATAATCACTTCAAATAATTACTCCGACGAGTATTTACCAATAATTACTCCCATAAGTAATTAACTTCCTTAATTACATTCAACAATTAACCATTGATTACTTTATTAAGTAATTACACTTAACTAATCCATAATTAAGTGATTATTTAAAATTAAATTAATAATTAACTAATTATTTAAATTTAATTAAACGATTAATTAATTAACAACTTATATCTAAAAATCCTTAAATAATTAAGAAAACATTTATCTTAATTAATTCTTTACTTAATTACAAATCATATTAAATTAAGTATTCTAAAATTCATATCAAAATAATTTAACATTATTTATCTTTATAAATAAGTTATTTGAAATTAGTCAAATTTCAACAACTTAATCAACTTATCCTATTTGGTTTTCAAAATTATAATAATAACCTTATTTGAAAATAAGGCATTTAGAAATCTAATTTAAAATTTAAAACAATTAAATTATCTAATTTAAACTTTTCATTTTCAATATAATTTTGAAAACTTAGTTTTTAAGATATTACTAAAAACTTTTGATTTAATCAAAACACTCTTTTTTAAATTAAAATTCAAACTTAAATTAAGTTAAATTACTTTCAAAGAATTCATCTTAAACATTTTAAATTTGAAAGTAGATTTGATTTACATTTTTAATGTTCGATTAACTTAATTTCAAAACAACAAGTTTTAACTTTATTCATTTGTCTCTTTTAAAAAAAAACCTGTTTATAGTTTGAAGCCTGATTTCATTTACTCCATCAATAAGCACAATCTGCACTTATATTATTACAGTACTAAACCAAAAACAAATGACCAAGGCTCTCGAGTCAAGTACGGCAATTATACGATCCTATCCCGAAACTAACTCAGCTACCCTCACTTCGAGTCGTTGCCCTAAAAACGCGAACACTACTTCGAGACGACTTCTGGTATAACACGAGCATTACTCCCAGAATAACCTTCTTCCCCAATTACATTTCCCAGTGCACACGAACATACATGGTGCAACAAGCACAACACCCCCGGTCTCCGTTGAGCAACGCGATCGACGTTGACCATCCACTTGAAAAACTACATAGACAACACCCTCAACTCCAAGACCAATGCCATCCATCCCAACGTTGATGAACCCTGCAGACCACTATATCGTAATGCCACAACCAATGTCGTCAACCTCTCCAAGTGCGATTGAACTCGGTTAAGAATTCAAGTCGCAAAAGCTTCAACATTCAAACTCAGCCGAGAACCACCTTAAACCCTAGTTCGAACAAATTCAAACGATTTACCCAATAGAAAAATTCTCTTGTATTTTTCCTATAACCAGCAATTTATACCCAAGCTTTGATCCAAATTTCAAACCAAAATAATGTATAGATAATCAGAAATTCACAAAATCCCCAATTTCGTGTAAGCTCCAAATTCATCATAATTACACAATTAAAAATTATGATAGTAACATCTAAAATCATGATTTTTAGTCCTTATTACTTTCATGGAATCCAAATTAGAAAACATGATAGTTGATTTTTGACATGCATCAGTAGTTTACTGTAATATCCATTTAAAAATATATTTGTTGCATTTAAAAATTATGAAACTATTTTTAAAATTACTATCAGGCATTTTCATACATTTTTCATTCTTAAAACAAGCTCAAACAAGTTATAGATTTGAAAGATTTTTGCATCTTCTTTAAAAGGAACAACCTCTATAATTTTACAGAGATGTACAGAAATAGTTTTCATCTAATACCAGCATTCCATACTCTCAACCATGGATATACAACAATATTCATTTAAATCATTATTCAATATCATAGCAAATTCCACATGCAACAATAAATTTAACTATAGATTTGTTAAAACTATTTTTAAAAGAATTTACTCACATGTTTAATTGCAGAGCAGGTTCAAAATCTGTTAAATGCTTTGATTGCTATAGAAATCCTAATGCATGCCTTTGATTTGCTTTGCCGAAGAAACTAAATCCTTGCATGTTTAATTTGAGGCTTTAAAAGTTGAAATTGCAGTTGAACTTTCCATTGAAATGCAGGTTGATTGAAGTTGCAGATTCCATCTTTGATTTGCTTTTTGATTGATAATTCTTTTGCATGCAGATTTCAATGTGCAGTTTTGATTTTATCTTACTTTTGGATTTTATTTTCAGATTTTGGTAATTTGTTTTTGATTTTGCCATTAATGTTTGAAAGAAAGAAAAACAAAGAAAAATGAAAATGTTATGTTTATAAAAAAAATGAAGACACTTGTTCTCAAGAATTAACACTTGTCATTTAGTTCACTTAATTGCTTTACAAGTGTTATTAAGGGTGTTAACTAGTTTACACATGTTTCTTAGTATTTTTAATTAATTTTTTTAGTTTAATATGTAAATATAAGTTTGCCTTTAAAGAAAATATTAGAAAACTAATTATAATACAAATATATTCTTATACATGTATTTTAAAATCTAGAATATTTATATGTATATTTATAACCATTTTAAATTAAGCATTTTAAAACAAAACAAAGCTTTAAAACTTACTTAAACTATCGTGTTTAAAATAAAAAAATCTTATATTTTAAATACTTTTAAAGAAAGATAAAACAAAACTTTGTTTAAAATCTTTTTAAATTATCTTATTTAAAAACAAACTGATTATCTTATATTTTAAAAACAATTGAATTAGTCTTTAGATTAACTTTTGAAAACATTGATTCTAAAACAAAGCTTCAATCTACAATATTTATTCATACATCAATTATTAATAGACTAAATTAAATTTCAAAATAACTCAAATTATAACATATGCAAACATATATATTACAAGTTTGAAAATTAAATCTTTTATTTAAAACAAAAGATCTTATATTCACAATATATATATCAAATGTATATATTATAAACAGAATAAAATTTGATTAGCTTTGAAAAATAAATCTTATCTATTTTAAATTGTTAAAAAGATATTGATTACAATTATCAGATTAAATATTTATTAACCTTTGAAAGATCAAATTATCCAAATTTAAATTAAAATTATAAAGAAAATTATCAAACCAATTAAATTATTTATACAGATTATTAAATTTATATTGCCCAAAAATTCCGGGTCGTTACAATCCTTCTCCCTTAAAAGAATTTCGTCCTCGAAATTTAAAAGCAAAGGTAATTTAATAATCCAGTAAAGATTTTAATTTCAAACAGCAAAGCATTCCTAACAACCAATTACTAACAACCATAGCAATAAATCAAACAAACAAACCTAACTAATTATTCTGACACAAATCTGAATAAGTCTTTAATACTATCTCGAATTTCCCAAATATAAATCACCGGGAGACTCGCTCTACAAAAGCCAACAAACTGACTATACAACCAAAATCCAGAGCTCCACTCATCTCTAGATCCATCAATCTGAACAGAACATCAGACTATAACCCAGTCTAGCTCAACTTCCAATTCCAACTGAACTACAGATTCAACTACCAATCGATGAATCATACACGTATTCCCTCAGAGACACGTGTTACAAAATGAATTCCAGCTATCCAAACTGGCAATTCAATCTTATCCTATCAAAAACACAGATAAAAAAATCTTCAAATGCCACAGCGCTAACCAACCAATCTTATCCAATTTCAGCTCTCTTAACCAGAGAATTCTTAACAATAATGAAGTCTCCAACTTTGAATTCCAATCTCCTTATCTCATATCTTCATAACTCAACATACAGTCCTGGACTGCTCATCTTCATCCTGATCAGCTCAACCTATGTTGATACTTCCAGAAACAACTAAACAAAAGCAAACAAGCTTCTGGATCCTATTCAACAGAAAAGTCTTCCTAAATCCGTCGAAATCCAGAACTCAAGCTCTACTACCCAAACAATAGCAAACAGAACTTACTTCCTTCCTTGCACAGCAGCTACCTTGCTTCCGCTGCACAACTCTGATTCTGAAATAAATGAGAAGACTGTTGATGAACACGAGTACAAACTTATCCAATATATCTGGAAAACTTTGTTCATCAAATCCATAAAAATATGAGTGACTCATCTGACTCAGTTACACATCCTTATAGCAGAAATCCAAACTCATAAACTAAATCAAACCAAATCCAAATCCAA
The DNA here is from genome assembly GCA_030765085.1 of Allium cepa. NCBI lineage: Eukaryota > Viridiplantae > Streptophyta > Magnoliopsida > Asparagales > Amaryllidaceae > Allium > Allium cepa. The sequence continues at coordinate 1,024,876,242 of CM060928.1, read as the reverse complement.
AAATAATTCTGAGCTGCTATACCAACTCTTTTCTCTCCAAAAACCATCCTACTACCAGGCTAAACTTCTGATTACCTCTAAACCAAAACAATATGGAACTCAACTCCAGACGCAGATAAACTTCTGATTACCTCAGTAGCCCCTATTTCCCATGAGAACTCTCGGTCTCAAACAAAAGGTCACCCAAGATAAATTCCAAACTAATCGCAAGTCACTTTTGCGATCCAACTTAATTCGGATTCCAAAGAAACTGTCCTCTCTTTACCAATTAGAACAGCCTAAAGCTTTTCCAAACAAGGTTAATTCTTCAAAATAACTTCCACCAACTGCCCGGGCTACTGAAAGAAGAACCACTAAAATTCCCGACCCATTGGAGAAACAAGCCACACAGCTGCTTCCAAATTCTACCTCGATGATACTGCAAAGCTAAAAGACCTTCTCGTCAGCACACCGAACACTTCGAGATGAACTGCTACCACAGCTAACCAAAGACTTCTAATCCAAAGGCTTCTCGAAACCCAAAACTACCAAAAAACCACACAAAAGACCTTCGAGATGGCAGACATTCCAAAAGAAACTCGGTCTTCAAAACAAGCATCAACAACTCGCTTACCTTAAGGAATAACAATGAGACCATGCCTGAAGAGAAACAACTCATAGACCTTAGTCTCATATCCCAAAACAGCCAAAGTCCTTGCTGAAGATCCAAACAACTTATACATAGATGAATCATCTCTGCGGCGGGTAAAAACTGCTTCTCCACTACTACTAAAACGGCTTCAAGAGAAAACACCTTTAGAAAATATCCAAGGATACTGCATCTCATCACGCAGTTATTGAGATATCATCCCCTACTTCTGCACTTCCGACAGATCCAAACTCAAGAAAAATTCACTCACCCGAGCGAAATCCAAACTTACACTTCAAAGACGAAATCCGAATCTTCAAAAAAAAATTCCTTCGGATATAAGAGAAATCCTCAGTCCAAACTACAAATCTTACTCGAGACGGTACCAGGTCTAAAGTCTCGACAAATACTTCCAACCTCAACGTATGGACCTCTTCCATTAGTGGTAGTCGTGTTACACACACACCACTACTCCGTCTACCTCTAAATCTTATGCTGGAAAACCCGAACAGATAACCCAACAAATTAGGTAGACACACACACACACACACACACACACACACACACACACACACACACACATATATATATATAGTTATATATAAAAATTACAAGTACGCTCTCTCAAGAAAGACACTACAACAGAGCCTAGGTATTCATTCAACCTGGCTCTGATACCAACTGAGATGACTCGACTTCCTATCTCCAGGAAATCGCATCATCTTGAAGAAAGAAAGGGATATAAGAAGAAAAAAGAGAAAGAAGAAGATAAACAACATCAGATACTCACAGCGAAACGAATGAAATATAATAAATAACATAAGATATTACATAGTATCTCATCAATTCAGAATACACAAAAAACAACACAGATTAGACAGTTATAAACATCTGTCGAATTATACAATTCAAGTACACAAGAAACAGATACCAAACAAACACATCGGAACCAATATATATCTACACGTCGAAGCCTCCTGCTCCATATCTCCTCCAGAATTCGTCAAGCAAACCTGAATCACTTGACTACTCATACATAATATGAGTACCCAAGAGTTTAATAAAACAGAAAATAAACACTCGGGTCAGACAGGGGTCTGGTGTGAGTAAACGGGTTAAAATTGCTTAACTTTTAGAAAACCTTTGAAAAGAAAAGGTATCACGTAAGACTTACCACACATAAACATTGAAAAGTTTTTACCTTACGCTAACCAAAGCATTTGATAGGAAATCCCGTGATATTATAATAGCATCTAGGGTTTTCAAGTAAATAAGAAATAGCCGAAATTGTTACATGATTAAATTCCAGCTACTTGCCACAAAAGTGGGTAATACAATCAAAACCGTAGGGTCTCGTAGGAAGAATGGGTTTCCATCAATGGAAGGGCTACCGGGGTACCGTCCGTCACAGTACGTGGTCTAGATCAACGTACCGAGGAGTACGCCCACTCCCCTGCAACACAAGGCCGGAACCATCCCTTACTGGACAGTCCTGAACAAGACAACCCCGCAGTTGGCCGCGACCCAACTGCCCACACTGTCGAATAAAAAGGGACTTCTAGACAGGGTAAAATCTTGCTCTCCAGTGGGAGCTAGCCACGAAGCCTTGCTGCACCACCCCTGTTTTAGCCATTCCCGGTTGATGAGGCTTGAGGCTACGATTACCTTTATTGAACACATCTATCTTAGAATGCTCATCGTCCACCTGACAATGTGCTGAAAGCATTCAATCCATACAAGTTCGTTCTGGGTTCGAACGAAACCGAAGGCACTATCTCGTTGCACTCATTTTGGAATCACCCGCGGAGTCAACGACCATAGCCCTTGCACTCCAAATCACCATCTCGAATCTATAAGTACTATTCCGTCAAACTCATTACAGAATCACCCACAGAGTTATACTGAGGTATAGCTCTTACACCTTGAGTCTTCAGTTGCTCCACTTGGATACACGACCTAACGTTTAATTGGAAACGATGTGGTTTTCGAATATCCAAATATGGTAACCGATCCTGGTCTCACCCAAACCAAACGCCATTTTAATGTCCAAGTTGTAGTTAAGGGTTTAAACAATTTAACTTATATTCAGGATGAAATAAACAGATAGATGAATCATATTATCACAAGAGATAATTCGTATCAATATTCATCTTCACAAAGCAGCATATCATATAACAAAGATATCCAGTATCAACCAATATCAAACATCCAATATCAACCAATCATACAATATCAATCTCTAAATATTGATCATCCATTATTGATCAATCATCCAATATCAATCTCCAAATATTGATTATCCAATATCAGTCAATTAACCAATATTAATAAATCAACCCATATTAATCAAACATCCAAAATCGAATTGATTATCTCTAAATCAATTTGATTACCATAATCCTTCTTCATTAATTATTATTCCAAATGAATAAATTAATCATCTCTAATGATTTCCTTAATTAATCTTCCTTAATTAACTATACTTTAATTACAATCAAGTAATCATTCTTAACCATATACAGTAACTAACCTTTAATTACTATCACTAATTATAATAGTTAATAATCATACATTATTTTATTAATTAATTATAATTAATTACATTAAACATTAGTTAATTAAAATTAATTAATCACACTTACATTAATCACTTATATTAATCAACCTTGATTAATATCATCAATCACATTAATTAATGATCCTTATTAATTAATAATTACTTCAATTAAATAAATAATTAACTTATAATCAATCAATTTATTAATCATAATCAGCAATTAACAATTTGTAGTTACTTAACTTAATTAATTAAATTCATAATTAATTATCTTCTAAATTAATTATATGAATCCTTGATTAATTAATCCGATTAATTAATCTTTAATTACTTCATTAAGTAATTATTAAACAATTAATAAATCAATTCTTAATTAATTACTTTATTAATTAATTATAATTTTAACTAATTAATCTTAAGTTAAATTCATTAATTAATTCATTAATTACATTAATTGATTAACTAAATAATTAAGTAATTAACTCTTAATTACTTAACAAGTAATTACTCCTAATTACTACATTAATAAATCTTAATTTCTCTCTTAATTAATTATTAACATATAATTACTTCCATTATTAAATAATCCTTAATTAATTAATTAATTCATAATTAATTAACTTTAAAACAATTATTTTAGTCAATTCCTTAATTGATATTAATAAGTGATTACCCAATAATCACTTCAACTAATTACTCCTACGAGTATTTACCAATAATTACTCCTATAAGTAATTAACTTCCTTAATTACATTCAACAATTAACCATTGATTACTTTATTAGGTAATTACACTTAATTAATCCATAATTAGTGATTATTTAAAATTAAATAAATAATTAACTAATTATTTAAATTTAATTAAACGATTAATTAATTAACAACTTATATCTAAAAATCCTTAATTAATTAAGAAAACATTTATCTTAATTAATTCTTTACTTAATTACAAATCATATTAAATTAAGTATTCTCAAATTCATATCAAAATAATTTAACAATATTTATCTTTATAAATAAGTTATTTGAAATTAATCAAATTTTAACAACTTAATCAACTTATCCTATTTGGTTTTCAAAATTATAATAATAACCTTATTTGAAAATAACGCATTTAGAAATCTAATTTAAAATTTAAAATAATTAAATTATCTAATTTAAACTTTTCATTTTCAATATAATTTTGAAAACTTAGTTTTTAAGATATTACTAAAAACTTTTGATTTAATCAAAACACTCTTTCTTAAATTAAAATTCAAACTTAAATTAAGTTAAATTACTTTCAAAGAATTCATCTTAAACATTTTAAATTTGAAAGTAGATTTGATTTACACTTTTAAAGTTCGATTAACTTAATTTCAAAACAACAAGTTTAACTTTATTTATTTGTCTCTTTTAAAAAAAACTTGTTTATAGTTTGAAGCCTGATTTCATTTACTCCATCAATAAGTATAATCTACACTTATATTATTACAGTACCAAACCAAAAACAAATGTCCAAGGTTCTCGCGTCAAGTACGTCAATTATACGAGCCTACCCCGAGACTAACTCAGCTACCCTCACCTCGCGTCGTTACCCTGAAAACGCGATCACTACTTCGAGACGACTTCTGGAATAACACGAGCATTACTCCCAGAATAACCTTCTTCCCCAACTCCATTTCCCAGTGCACATGAACATACACGGTGCAACAAGCATAACACCTCGGCAGCCGTTGAGCAACGCGATCGACGTCGACGATCACGCTATCGTACGCGACCAAAAATCGAATCCAGATCGATGAATACTCGATCATATCAAAATTGGACCATCCACTTGAAAAACTGCAGAGACAACACCCTCAACTCCAAGCCTAAGGCCGTCCATCCCAACGTTGATGAAACCTGCAGACCACTATATCGTGACGCCACAACCAATGTCGTCAACCTCCCGAAATGCGATTGAACTCGGTTAAGAATTCAAGTCGCAAAAGCTTCAACATTCAAACTCAACCGAGAACCACCTTAAACCCTAGTTCGAACAAATTCAAACGATTTACCCAATAGAAAAAATCTCTTGTATTTTTCCTATAACTAGCAATTTATACACAAGCTTTGATCCAAATTTCAAACCAAAATAATGTATAGATAATCAGAAATTCACAAAATCCCCAATTTCGTGTAAGCCCCAAATTCATCATAATTACACAATTAAAAATTATGATAGTAACATCTAAAATCATGATTTTTAGTCCTTATCACTTTCATGGAATCCAAATCAGAAAACATGATAGTTGATTTTTGACATGCATCAATAGTTTACTGTAATATCCATTTAAAAATATATTTGTTGCATTTAAAAATTATGAAACTATTTTTAAAATTACTAACAAGCATTTTCATACATTTTTCATTCCTATAACAAGCTCAAACAAGTTATAGATTTGGAAGATTTTTGCATCTTCTTTAAGAGGAACAACCTCTGTAATTTTACAGGGATGTACAGAAATAGTTTTCATCTAATACCAACATTCCACACTCTCTACCATGGATATACAACAATATTCATTTAAATCTTCATTCAATATCATAGCAAATTCCACATGCAACAATAAATTTAACTATAGATTTGTTAAAACTGTTTTTAAAAGAATTTACTCACATGTTTAATTGAGAGCAGGTTCAAAATCTGTAAAATGCTTTGATTGCTGTAGAAATCCTAGTGCATGCCTTTGATTTGCTTTGCCGAAGAAACTAAATCCTTGCATGTTTAATTTGAGGCTTTAAAATTTGAAATTACAGTTGAACTTTCCATTGAAATGCAGGTTGATTGAAGTTGCAGATTCCATCTTTGATTTGCTTTTTGATTGATAATCCTTTTGCATGCAGATTTCAATTTGCAGTTTTGATTTTATCTTACTTTTGGATTTTATTTTCAGATTTTGGAAATTTTTTTCTGATTTTTCCATTAATGTTTGAAAGAAAGAGGAAAAAAAGAAAAAAGAAAATGTTATGTTTATAAAAAAAATGAAGACACTTGTTCTCAAGAATTAACACTTGTCATTTAGTTCACTTAATTACTTTACAAGTGTTATTAAGGATGTTAACTAGTTTACACATGTTTATTAGTATTTTTAATTAAATTTTTGTTTAGTTTAATATGTAAATATAAGTTTTCCTTTAAAGAAAATATTAGAAAACTAATTATAATACAAATATATTCTTATACATATATTTTAAAATCTGGAATATTTATATATATATTTGTAACCATTTTAAATTAAGAATTTTAAAACAATACAAAGCTTTAAAACTTATTTAAACTATCATGTTTAAAATAAAAAAAATCTTATATTTTAAATACTTTTAAAGAAAGATAAAACAAAACTTTGTTTAAAATCTTTTTAAATTATCTTATTTAAAAACAAACTTATTATCTTATATTTTAAAAACAATTGAATTAGTCTTTAAATTAACTTTTGAAAACATTGATTCTAAAACAAAGCTTCAATCTACAATATTTATTCATACATCAATTATTAATAGATTAAATTAAATTTCAAAATAACTCAAATTATAACATATGCAAACATATATATTACAAATTTGAGAATTAAATCTTTTATTTAAAACAAAAGATCTTCTATTCACAATATATATCAAATATATATTATAAACAGAATAAAATTTGATTAGCTTTGAAAAATAAATCTTATCTGTTTTAAATTGTTAAAAAGATATTGATCACAATTATCAGATTAAATATTTATTAACCTTTAAAAGATTAAATTAGCCAAATTTAAATTAAAATTATCAAACCTGTTAAATTATTTATACAGATTATTAAATTTATATTGCCTAAAAATTCTGGGTCATTACACACTTCTTCTTTAAAAAACGAGGTCTAAGATTGATTTGTTTAGAGGATAGGAATTCATTTATAATTTTTGAGTCATGTTATGTTTTTTCTCAATGGTATGAATTTGAATACACTTGTAACTCTAACAGGGACATATATATATATATATATATATATATATATATGTATATGTATATCTGAACACACCTATACCATCATAAACATGCATACATAAAATAACCATGCAAGCACATCAAGATTTAAATTTTTAAATAAAGGAGGTTTTCTCACATGGATTTGCAGCAGAGACAAAGAACAGAGACATGCTTTTGTTTTTAAATTTGATCTTTGCTTTGCTGTTTGCTTCAAAGTGAAACTGAAATACTTTGTTTTAAGATGATCTGTAGCTTCAAGATTTTGGACATTGATCTGTAGGCTTGGCTTTTTATGCTTTATCTTAATATTCTAGGTTTTCATTTTTTTTTTCCCAGATTTCTTTTCCTGTTTTCCAAATCTGTTTTGCTTAATTTGTTTCCTCAACAGATGAATATAATAGTTTAAATATTTGCTTCATTACTGATTTACAACTTCAGATTCAATTTTTTTATAAAAAATTCTACTTGCCTTTATTTATTTCTAGAGAAAACTGCACTATTCAAACTGCAGCTCTGTTTCCTTTTTTTCAATCTACATTTTTGAATTTGTGTTAAAAACTTGATTTAAAATTACAAGCACATTAAACTTTAAAGTTAAAAACTTACCTGAAAGTAAATCTGTAGTTTGATGTTGAAGAAGATTTCCAGATTGTACTTGAATGTTTTGTTTCAGATTTGAGAAGCTAATGGCAAGTTTTTTGTTCTGATAACTTTCTTTCTAATTTATTCTTCCTTGGGTGTTGAGATATAAGATACTCAATCTTTGATACTGTTTTTTCAGATTTTCTGAAAAGTTAAATAATTGCATATGGGGAAGCTGAAAAGTTTTTTAGTAAAATTTTTAAATCTTATTATTTTATTTAATTAATTATATTAGATGCCATTTGTAAAGAAAATGATCGTGAGGCCTAAACACTTGTACAACATCATACTTACATATGTATATGTTTAACATTTGTAGTTTTACAAAGACAAAAGAATGTTTATAAATTTTTTATATTATATTCGTTTTACATTTAATTATATCCCCGTATTCATTTGTGTACATATGTATCCAATTTTAAAAGAATTAATCTTAGCCAATATTTACATTATATACATTATATCTTAATGAATTTTAAATGCCACTTATTTTTAAAAACATTTGTTTTAAATTTAAATTTAAATTTCAATTTTAAACTTGAAATATAAACATTTATGCCCATTAATTATATCCATACACATATTTATGCATTATATATATATATAAATTGAATTCAAACGATTCTTTTAAAATATCTATTATTTCAAGATTTTAAGCTCAAAAGAAATTGGAGTTTTATCCATATATGATTTATTACTTATTTTATTTTTTTGAGATTTTCCAATATATTTTCATATTAAATTTCAAAAGTTTAAAATATATTATTAATTTATATTGACAAATTTTTTTTGAATGTTTCTTTTTATTAATAAGATATTAAATGTCCAATTTCAAAGCCCCAATTAAATTGTGAAATCAATGTCCGAATAAGTAATATCCTATTTAATGTGAAAAATTCAAATTAATTTTACAATTTTATTCAAAAATTTATTTTAATTATCAATTCAAATTTAATTAAAGATCGAGATCGTTACAGATTCCCCCCTTAAATAAATTTCATCCTCGAAATTTGCAAGGGAGACGAGAAGGAATAGATGATAGATAAAGAAATATCTTTCCAAATCAAACTAGATATCAATTCTGCATTTGGCTTACCAAATCAGAATATTGACAATATGAGAACAAACTCATACAATTATTTCATAAGATACTTGGGTCCCTCGGTCTACGAATATGCAAGGGCATTGATTAGTTCGAAGGGATAACTAATCGTTCGTAGAATATATCGGATCCTAGAGAATGGATAGATAGATTTAATCTTCAATAATCCTCAAACACTGGATATGGATTCCAGATTCATGCTGGAATACTCCAAAGTATATGCCAACTTGTCCCTCTTCGGACTTGAGTTTACACAAGAAATTACAATAGAATTTCAAATTTGGTTTTAGCCGAGATCATTTTATTGATTCAACTCAAATTTAGCTTTATATTCTATTAATCAATTTAACTCGATTTAAAATTTCAAATTAATTTAAAATTTTCAATTTCAAATTTCAATTTCATTAATGTTTAAAACGAAAAGCTGATAAGAAATCGATGAAGATACGAAGTAAGGATTTCCTATAACGATTCGTAGGGCCACCATCACACCGAAATTTCATTCTGGAGCTGTCACGAAGCAATTAAAAGAATTTGGAATCGAATCAAAGGAATTGAGAAGAAAGTTATTTCCGCTATTGCAGGGTATTGACCATTTGTAGTGGTACTCCCCTGTCCCCTATCTCGTCCTCTTCTTATACCCATACTTACTATCGGTGGATAGCAAGAGAATTCATTGAGGCATTCAAATGGATATCTTAGGGATATACTCATTCTAGAATATACTTTACCCTATCTCTAATGAGTTACCTAATGTGTTATACTCCTGAGCTAAAGTTTTAACCTTCAGCTCTGATACTAGATGTAGCGACCCTGACTCGACCTTCGAAAATCGGCACCGAATACGACACTCATATTCAAATGCCGCAGATCCAAACGTCGAACCTGATTTGCCAAAGCTTATAACACATTAAGTGCAACAAAGCGGAAGAAGAAGAAGAAGAATATATCAATATACAACATTTGATACAATATCTGATACAACTGAATGATACAATGAATATACATCAGAGATGTGATACAAGACAATTGCAGCGGTATGAAAAGATAACACCAACGGCGGAACAATATTTCCAAGATAGTCTTCAAAAAAGAACTCCAGCATCGGTAGATCTCCATCTCCAAAGCACCAATCCACAAATAGCTCGAACTCCCAATAACGATGCACAAAGTTAAGCAAGTGCAGTCCTGGTCCAAAGACTGAATTAGCTCCAGATAATCTACTAAACCTGACTATTTAAAAAACCCAACTCTAAACTGCCCGTGTGGGAAAATTATGGGCACCCAAAGTTTAGGAAAGGAACAATAAACTACAGGTCAATCATGGGACTGGTATGAGCAAATAAAAGCATTTTATCTTTAAAACAGACAACAAGAGAAATTAAACCAAATTCGCAATGCTTTTTGGAAAATGAAACAACCATAAGGCCTCCTGCCACACACACAATGCAAACGCAAAATTCAAGGAGATTTATCCTTATGATAGTCAAACATGCTTGATACAAGAAAATTTCTTTGATATTAAAACTAGTGCATAGTGTAGAAAACCATTTCGAAAGTATAATATAAATCCTAGCCAGCATAGGCATTTCGCACTTATGCCTACTATAGCTACCATGTTCAATAGCAGGTTACCGCCACATTCCATGGCAGGTTATACAACTAAAACCGTACAAGGCGCGCATTGTTTTGATTGGATTTCCAACAAATGGTCAGGCTAAGGAACTTCCAACTGTTCATGGGTACGCCTTTGGCGGGACGTCTCGAGAACATAACCGGATCTCTGCCAACACAAGGCCGGGTTACCTCTGTAACTAGGTAACTACTACACGAGCGTGCCATCCCCTGGTCCTTTGGGACCTTTATCCGAGGCGCCTCTAAACCACAAAACAATTACAAAGTAATAGATCTGCAGTATCCACATGAGTAAGTATCTGGGCTCCATACCATGATACTACCCTTTTCCAGAAGGGAATGACACACCCTAAAGGGAGCGACCCTCATAACCTTGCCGCATCTTTCCTGGTTCGACCATATCTGGGGTGTGAGGTCCTGGTGCAGTCTCGTTCACAAAGCTACGATTTATACAAAGGCCATGCTTTGATCAACAATGATACACAGTAGCACTCAGCATGCCACACTACCAAATTGGGAGTATTTCACTGATAAATATCAACTACATAACCTCTGAGCTCGTATGTCTCAGAGAAGGGTGTTAAGCTAAGAGAATAAATTCTCCACCACCAAGCAGAAATGTATTTGATAGAGATCAGTTTAATATCACAAAGTGTAATGTCGAACATACAACCATACAAGTCTGTTCCGGGTTCGAATAGAAACGAAGGCACTTCGTCCAATAAAGGAAGAAGCCCTTGCAATCCGGGCATCCACAATCCCGATCGGACTTCCTATCACTTAGGGAATCTCTATACCGTAGCTACTCGGTGCAGAGACAATTGATTGGTTATCCTAATGTTCTTGTAAATACCCGGTCTTCAAATGCAATCCATAACGTCGTATCACTATTCGGAATGGGTTATATGACTCAAAGGTCCTCTCCTGGCTAAACCGAATAATGAGCGCAATATTTAAAAACATATGGATATGGGATTTTAGTTAAGTCACAACTTAAAAATCCAAATCTTTTCTTTCAAATGGTCAAACAAATTACCATTTTAAATCTTTAAACAAAATGATTTATTTCACAAGGTTTCACCTAGTTTCACAAAGATCTATTCATAGATTTCAAAACAATTTCCATTTCAATTGGATTAACTTATTAAATCTTTAAATCAAAGATTTAACTTATAGCTTTCAAACCGTTTCCAAAGATTTATTCATAACTTCGAAGACCATTTTCATTTTAGACTTGAATCCCTTTTAACACAAATTGGAAGTTCATTTCTTATGTAAAATCTTTTATTATTTGAAAACAAACAGTTTTCGTTTCAGAAAAATCCAATTATACAAGTTAAAATCCTAGGTTAAATTTAAAGTCCCAAAACAACACTTTAAAAAAAAGTTTAAAACCTATATAAACTTGTATATCCCCTTTAAATCATAAATAGGATTTGAATACAAATTTTTGAATTCAAATTTAAGTCAAATTTTAAAACTAAATCAAGTTATTCAAAAATAACTTTTACCTTTGAAATTCCTTTTCAAAAGCCTTTTATTTTAAACCTAATCCATTTCCAAAACTATTTGAATTCAAAAATTCAATTTTAAAACAATTTCAAAAATCTGTGACAACCCATTTCCACGTGCAATCCATACATGTTTGTGTATAAGTGTGGTCCTGGGGTTTTACACAATAGTGCACAACATCAATCATCAAAGATTCAATCATATCGTTAAGCGGTATAACCCATAACGCTTATCTTTATTCACAGATTCATAGATAAAATAAATTTATCAATCACAAAGATTCATCCTTACGATTCGATGTGGGTTTCGGATAACCAACTGAAATCCGACTCCCTGTCGCATCGAAATTCAAATGTCGTTTTACGGGTCAAGGGGGTTTTCATATTCATACAACAATATATTCATCACAGATATAACAGCTCAGCACAAAGCATTACATAGCATCACATCACATATCAAATATATCAGTCCATCACAAAGCATTCAAACATCTTCAATTAAGATTGTGTGGTTTTAAATCTATCAACCACATAGTTACTTCCATTCGGAATCTTTAATCAATGGTTAATTATCTTTAATATTAAGTAACCAATTTAAGTAATTACTCTTTTAGTAATTATATTAACAAACCATTAATTATTTGATAAACTTAAAAGAGAAATCTTTTTTTATCTTTATCAATCACTTTAGATATTTTTACCAATCATATTTAATCATCATTCTCACATATTATTTGCTTTAAAAAGGTTAAGATGATTAAAATAACTTTTTATCTTACTTACCCTTTTAGTATTATTTAATTAACATAATTAACTTTATAAAATAATGTATCAAAATTTAATAAATTTAATTTCTTTGAAAAGTATCATACTTAAACCATTAATTGATTCAAACTATAATCAAATCAACATTTTGAAAACATGAGTTAAAATGTCTAAAAGGTTTGAATTAATTTTAAAGCAAAAACTTTTTTTTTCCATGGCAGACCCGAGACTGCTTCGAGTCTCCCCCGAGACCAATTCTCGTTTGCTCTGAGTTTTCCCACAAGTCTGCTCGTGTGCTTATTTTTTCTCAACTTAAAATTTTTCTAAGTGTTATACGACACTCACGTGAACCCACCCGAGTTAAAACTCGAGTTAGCGCCCGGTCCTCCCGAAGGTTGCTTCGAGTTTCTTTCTTCTCCCCCCATCGCTGATACACCAGACCTGTCGTGCATATACACAACTGTTCCCATTACCTCTAGTCGTGGCTATGATCATCGGCCAGTCAACCATCGTCCACTCGGTTCATCGAAACACCCAACAACATGAATTTACGATAAACACGCAATCTGACTATATGACCCAAATTTAAACAAGACTAAACGCCACGTACAACCATCTCCGAACATCAGAGGTCGCGCGCTTCTGGTCAAAACATCGCCTGACTCCCATGATTCGATCCCCCCGGTGCACACCCTTCCAGTTCCACCCCGATGGTGTACGAACCAAAAATCCAACCTTTACAAGAACTAGGTTAAAAACCTAGATTGACTCAAATCTTTGTCCTCGATGAATTATAAAATCATCTAGCATTTTTCTGGTAATCTACGACCCTCCATCAAGCTCCACTTACAATCACGCGATAAATCATCAACCCGATCACCAGAATTTAACAAAAATAAGTTTATTGTTCAACTCGAAAATCCCCCCTTAAATCAAGACTAAAAATCTTGATACTATTTTTAAAAATCATGGTTTGTGATTACAAAACAGATTATATAAATGAATCAACAAATTATTCAAATCGAATTTGGTCATACTTTTGAATTTCATGTTGTTTTTTTCAAATTTTAAAATAATTACCAAATATTTCACTGGAAATTATTTTTACCAAAAATGTCACAAAGTTAACATCACTTCTTCTTTACAAATCAAGGTCTAAGATTTATTTGTTTAGAGGATAGGGATTCATTCATAATTTTTGAGTCCTTTTATGTTTTTTCTCAACGGCATGAATTTGAACACACCTATAACTCTAGCAAAGACATATATATATATATATATATATATATATATCTGAACACACCTATATCATCATAAACATGCATACGTAACATAATCATGCAAGCACATCAAGATTTAAAGTTTTAAATAAAGGAGGTCTGTTCACATGGATTTGCAGCAGAGAAAAAGAATAGAGACATGCTTTTGTTTTTAAATTTGATCTTTGCTTTGCTGTTTGCCTCAAATAGAAACTGAAATACTTTGTTTTAAGATGATCTGTAGCTTTAAGATTTTGGACTTTGATCTACAAGCTTGGCTTTTTATGCTTTATATTAATATTTCCAGGTTTTCGTTTTTTTCCAGATTTCTTTTCCTGTTTTCCAAATCTATTTTGCGTGATTTGTTTCCTAAACAGATGAATATAATAGTTTAAATATTTGCTTCATTACTGATTTAAAACTTCAGATTCAATTTTTTTATAAATAAATTCTACTTGCCTTTATTTATTTCCAGTGAAAACTGCACTGTCAAAACTGCAGCTCTGTTTCCTTTTTTTTCAATCTGCATTTTTGAATTTGTGTTAAAAACTTGATTTAAAATTACAAACTCATTAAACTTTGAAGTTAAAAACTTACCTAAGAGTAAATCTATAATTTGATGTTGAAGAAGATTTCCAGATTGCACTTGAATGTTTTGTTTCAGATTTGAGAAGCTAATGGCAGATTTTTTTGGTTCTGATAACTTGCTTTCTACTTTATTCTTCCTTGGGTGTTGAGATATAAGATACTCAATCTTTGATACTGTTGTTTCAGATTTTCTACAAAGTTAAATAATTGCATATGGGGAAGCTGAAAAGTTTTTTTGTAAATTTTTTAAATCCTATTATTTTATTTTATTTATTATACTAGATGCCATTTGTAAAGAAAATGATCGTGAGGCCTAAACACTTGTACAACTTCGTACTTACATATGTATATGTTTAACACTTGTAGTTTTACAAAGACAAAAGAATGTTTATAATTTTTTTATATCATATTCATTTTACAATTAATTATATCCTCTTATTCATTTGTGTATATATGTATCAAATGTTAAAAGAATTATTCTTAGCCAATATTTACATTATATCTTAATGAATTTTAAATGCCACTTATTTTTATAAACATTCGTTTTAAATTTATATTCAAATATCAATTTTAAACCTTGAAATATAAACATTTATGCCCATTTATTATATCCATACACATATTATGCATTATATATACATAAATTGAATTCGAATGATTCTTTTAAAATATCTATTATTTCAAGATTTTAAACTCAAAAGAAATTAGAGTTTTATCCATATGTGATTTATTACTTATTTTATTTGTTTGAGATTTTCCAATATATTTTCAAATTGAATTTCAAAAGTTTAAAATATATTATTAATTTATATTGAAATTTTTTTTGGAATGTTACTTTTTATTAATAAGATATTAAATATCCAATTTCAAAGCCCCAATTAAATTGTAAAATCAATGTCCGAATAAATAAGTATCCTATTTAATGTGAAAAATTCAAATTAATTTCACAATTTTATTCCAAAATTTATTTTAATTATCAATTTAAATTTAATTAAAAATCTGGATCGTTACGTTACATATCATGTCATATAACAATAACAGGATCCATTATCAGGTGTGATAATCTAACTTAATCATATATATAATTAACAAGCATATATTTACATTTCAATAACAATTCAATGGATATTAATTCACCAAAATATAAGCATGCAAGTCATGAGTGATCGCTCACCTTCCGTGGCTAGTGAATAAATGACTACGACTATGAACGAGACACGAACAAGCACGAACAACCCAAGGTCGAGTACGAACGTGAACAGAATCCAATATCAACTTTGAATTTTTTTTATATGAAGAAGGGGTAAATGATTTGGGCTAGTTAAGATGGTAAGGGGCTCGGCCTAGGTGATAAAGGGGGCTCGGCCTAGGTATTAAGGAGGCTCAGCCTAGGTAATGGGCTCGGCCAATGGCTAGGGGGTTCGGCCAATGGCTAGCAGGAGGAAAGGAAGGGGTGGTGAGGTAAGGAGGATGGGAAAGGAGAGCGGAATGGCCAAACGAAGAGGAGGGAAGGAGGAGGGGATGGCCGAACTTAAGAGGTGGGAAGGAGCATGGGATATAGGTGGCGATAATGTGGTGGACAACAGCAAGGCTAAAGGAGTAGAGAGGGGAGAGAGAGGCGAGATGATTTTGGACTTAGGGATTTAAGAAACTGAGATGGAGATGGAGATGGAGGAGGATGGAGATGATGGTTTACTGTAATTTTTAGAAACAGGAATGAGAAGGAGGAAGCAAAAACATAAAACGTACATACTTATTTCCTTCTCAACAGAAACATCTATTGCAAAAAGGTACGTGGCCCTTCAAAAGACCATTAGGATCCCAAGCTCAACAACTACGTCCAAATCTATAAATCCATGGCCCAACCAACTAAAAGAAATAGGAAAAAATACAAAATAAAACAAGGATTTTTACGCCGAAGATTGCAGATTTAGTGATGTAGAAATTGTATTTTGACGAAACGAAAAGTGGAAAGGATATTAGAATTCAGTCTAGGTTCAAAAAGAAGAATAAAAAATTAAATTTCAAATTTAAAATTTTCAACCAAAAGTCAAACTTTGACAAAGTTTGACCAAAACTTGAAATTTTGGAAAAATTTCAGTTTCATTCAATTTGGAAAAATATTTTACTCCATATCCAAAAAATTGATATTTGAATTCAAGTTTATCAATTTTTAAAATAAGTAAAATCAAAATTCAAATAAAATTCCTTATAAAATTTCAACTGACTTTACGGATCGTTACACTCTCCCTCACTTAAAACTATTCATCCTTAAAATGGAACGAGACGAAGGAAATAAAGCAAAGAAAGATAAGTTAGATTAACGAATAGTACTTGGAACAAACAACTCCGGATTCGAAGCATGCAGGCTCTCCTCCATCTCCCGAGTACAATATCGATCATCCGTACTCCACTGCACCTTGACTAGGTTGACAGTTTCCACCTCAAATGCTTCATACCACTATCGACAATACGAAGTAGCATCCTCTCGTAAGTAAGGTTTGGCTTAACATCCAAACTCCCGAGAGCAGTAGGCTAAACAATCAAAGATGGATGATGAAGATACTTGCAAAGATGTGAAACATGGAACACATTTATGCACTCCAGATAGCTTCTTAGGAAAGTCCACACAATAAGCCAAAGGATCAACTCTATCTAAGATGCAAAAAAGATCAATGAATCTTTGAGCAAGCTTTCCTTTTCGACCAAACCAAATCACATTCTTCAATGGAGAAATCTTAAGAAAAACCAGACCACCCATTGTAAATTCCAAACTCCTCCTTCGCTTATCAGCATACTTCTTTTGCCTATCCTAAGCAATTCCCATCTTTCTCCTAATCTCCTCAACCATCTCAGATGCTTCTAGAATCATATTCGAACCAACAACCAAACGATCACCGGATTCGATCCAACAATATGGAGATTTGCAAGATCGTCCATAAAGAGCAGCAAATGGCAACATTACGATACTAGCCTGAATTCAAAGGATTGAATCAGATAGATTAGCGCTTAAGGTGACCTTAAATTAAAAATTGAAGATTATACTCGATATTTATTGGTATAAGTGAATTTGATGAGACGTAGATGATCTTCCCAAGACCCACTATAATCAAGAGCACATGCACGAAGATGATCTTCCATAATCAGATTCACTATTTCCGTCTGACCTCGGCCTGTGGATGATAAGCTGTGCTTAGATTCAAATCAGTACCTAAAGATTCCTAAAATGCTCTCCAAGACTGGTGGTAAAGATGGGATCTCTATCATAAAAAATACTGATCGGAACACTAGGAAGTTGAACAATCACTCTCACATAAATCCCAGCTAAACTAGAAGCAGTTTGGTTAGACCTGACCGGAATGAAATGAGCTGAATTGGTCAATCTATCAACCACTACCCAAATAATCTCATTACCTCTTCTAGTCCTTGGTAATCCGTCAATAAAATCCATAGAAACCTATTCCCACTTTCAATTGGGAATCTCAAGAGGCTGCAATAATCCAGCGGTCTTTTGAAGATCGTCCTTCACCTGATGACAAGTGGCACATCTACTAACATAAAGAGAAATATCACGCTTCATACAACTCCACCAATACAACTTATTCATATTCTGATACATCTTCTTCACACTGGGATGAATAGAAAGTCTAGACCAATGATTTTCCCGAAGTAACTCTTGCTTCAATCCATCGACATTCGCAATACAAATCCGATTATTAATCCTTAGAATCCCTTTATCATCAACCTGTGCTCCTATTCCATCTTAGTTACCACCTACCCTATTACAAACATTCTCCTTAATAAGCCTTAGCATCTCATCCTCATCTTTCTTAGCAACAATACGATCCATATGAGGGGAAGAAACTGTGAGAAATGCGGATTAATGATCTTAAGGCTAAGGATAAACACTAGGGGGACGGTGAATAGATTTTTAGAGAATTTTTAAATCTTTTTGGGTTTTTGTTAATTTAAACACAAATGTATGCAATATTCAGACACAGATATGATCACAGAATCAAACACAAATGCAAATATAAATTAAAACCAGTAAAGGAAAGAACACACCGGATTTTATACTGGTTCAGAGTTAACCTACATCCAATCCTACACACAAGTACAGATTTCCTTTCAAAAACAATCTTTACAATTACACCCTCGATTTCAAGGCTACAAGGTACACCCTCCAGAATCACAATCCTCTAGGTAGTTATACTTGATTTCCCGGGCAAAAAGTTCACCCAATTGATTTCCAAGGCTACAATCACACCTTTTACACTTGATTGATTTCCAAGGCTATAATCACACCTTTTCTCATTAAGTTGATTACAAAAAGCCTACAACTCTGAATAGCACTGAGGATCTTGCTGAGATAGTGATAGAGAATCAAACCAGAGATAATCTAGTTAGATTCAATGTTTATTTCGGCGGAGTAATGATAAGAATTTGTATATAGAAATATGGAAGAAGAAGAGGAGTGAAAAACCAAAAAAACTATCTTATAATTCATTGAAACTAACCCTTATTTACAGAGGAACAGCAGTCATGTCCATTCGTGAAGAGTTATGATGAATAGACACTTCTTTTGAAATTTAAATTTTTAACTCAAATGACACCATGTCGACATGGGGTACATGAGTATGTTAACATCCCAAAGGGATTTTTGGTGTTTTCATTTTCTTTGAAAATAACCTATATTTTATATTAAAACTATTTTAAACTTTATAAATATACTTGACTATATTTAAAATACATACGTAAGTATAAAGAATAATATATACAAAATTTTACAATAATTTTATATTCAAAATCTAAATATAAATATTTAAAAGTTAAATATATTATATTTAAAAGATAGTTTAAAAACAATGATAATTTGATTTTGAAAGTAAAGATTATTTTGAGACTAAAAGTATTTGAAATCAAGATAGATGTTTTTGATGCTTTTAAAAGAAAGGTTTTGAAATCATTTTGAAAAAAATATATAATTTTGATAAATCACTTTGAATAAAAGGTTAGCGGATACAAAACAATGTTCCACTAGATTTTTCATAGGTTCCATCCTACTTAAGGTTCCATCCCTTTAACAGGCTCGAAGTGGATTCCATTCCACGAATAAATTAGATTTTAAGATGCCAGTGCTTTTCTAGGAGTTTTAACAAAATTTCTAATTAATAGATAAATTACTTGAACTCTTGAACTCTTGATACTCATGAGTCTTCAACCTTGATATCTTGAATCTCTATATTGTACAGTCATCATTCTTGGTACCTACATGGTTAAATCATGCATATACATATATATCTAAACTTATATTGTTAGTATTTATATTTTATAATCTATTCTAAGGTTGTTGTCATCAAAATCATCATCTCATGGACTAACATTCTCCCCCTTTTTGATGATGACAACATTTGTTTATAAAATTACTTCTATCCTAATAACTCTCCCTTAATCTATGCCTAGCTACCCTATTTATACTTTTCCCCTTTTGTCATCAACAAAAAAACTAACTCTAAACCATATAACAGTAAACTGTATAACTCCCCCTCACTCTAGGATGAAAATACCTGCATTAATAAACTTATACAATGGAATATAGAATTGATAGTCACAATAATGAATCGAAGATTATATAGATGTCAATGTATAATTATACATGTTTTGTATAACAAGCATCAATCCGTACTAAATATCAATCAAATTCAAACCAAGCCAAAGCAAATGAAATGAAATCAATCAAGACAAACAATTCAAACAAAGCAACCAAATAAAATTAAACGTTACGTGGAACTTCCACCCATCCTTCTTCTCCAAAGATAGGGTCTGCCTTTATAGCATCTTAATTTTCATTGTCGTTTATGATGGAGACTGGAGCGTTATCATCCTTGTGTAGGGAGGAAATCATCCATCGTATTGCATCGAAATGCCTTTCTTGCTCCTTGATCATCTGCATTTGACTCAATTCTAAGTGTCGCTGGTTACGAAAAATGAACGAGAGAATATTCTTGAATGAATTAAGAGTTTCTTCAAGATTTTCGGATAAGTTATGAACTTGATTAGCCATATTTGGATTTGTGGAAGAATGAGAGACAAAGTAGATAAGAAATAGTTTTCAGTGAAGAATTCTGGAAGAAATAGGTATTTATAAGTGTAGAAATTCGTTTGAAATTAATAGACATATGGTAAATATTCAAATTTCAAATTCAAAATGAATTGTCATTTCTGACCCGTACATGTTGACATGGTCATAGGGGGTATGTCGACACGGTGTAGTGAAATTTGATGATATAGTTTGATTTTATGAATAATTGTGTGTGTATGTATGTGTGTGTGTGTGTATATATATATATATATATATATATTTATATAATATACTAACATTTATTCTGGAGATTAGATAAGCTAGATAACAGAAAGAAATACCATTTCATTTCATACTAAAACGATACAATGATTAATCATAATGAACTACACGAACATTCAAATCAAAATAAACTGAAACAAATACAGCGAGATACGAAAAGGTAGAACTAGTTAGAGGATGATGATGATGAAGAAAGCCTAAGTTTCTTGCTGACGTTAGAAATGAACTTGTTCATCTTGGATGAAATTTTGTCCAACTTATTACTAACGTATCGTTTAAGAATCCATTGATTCTCAACAATCCTCTTTTGGTTTTTGAGAAGGGTTTTGGTGGATGGATTAGGAGGATAGTCGATGCTTTCCAAAGAGGTTTCACCTTCTTCTTCTTCAATTTTCATTTCATCCTCTTCTTCTTCTTCTTCCTCTTCCTCTTCTTCCATTTCCTCATGAGCCAAACACTCTTCCTTTTTGGAAAGAGTCTCATAAGGTTGAAAAACAAATGGAATTTTCATAAGCAAAATGTTAGAATGATTGAAAACTTTTCTAGAAACAAATTATTTGCCTTTGAAATCCACTCCAAAATAGTTAAAAATCCAAGTGAGATAAATTCCATGATACAAAGTATTCTCACCCATTTCAAGATTTTTGGGACGAAGTTCATCCAAAAAACTTGCACCCACTTTATGTCACAATTTCCAAAAATAGCAAAAAGTGCTTTGCAAACTTTTGAAGTAGGATTGTTAAAATTCCCCGATCTTGGGGTCAAAGTACGTTGCAAAAGAAGATTGACAATTCTTGTTTTTTGTCGAAAATTTCGATTTTTGAATTCAAAATTATCATTCCCTTCGAAAATGTGATGAAATGTCTCACATCATTTTCATCGATTTTAAAATTAGAAAGATCCATTCCCGTACTCTTCCAATTGAGAGTGGTAACCAAAAGATCACAATTTAAAACAATTCTAGTGCCTTTGACACTACTCCAAATTTCATCCTCATTTCCATTATAAATTCCACGGTTTAAATTTGCATAGAAAATTTTGACAAGATTTGGATAACAAACAAAATCATTTTGAGAAGCATCAACAAGACTAAGAATTTGATTGTTTGCAAAAAGAGAATCAATTTCATAAGAAGAAAAATCTTGAACGATAGCAAACTTTCCTGGATGGACTTTGGCATAATTAGCATAATTAATGCATGCTTTTATTTCCTCCGGATCGTTGAAGAGTTGCTCTTTTATCTTTTTGGAAATTCTTATGGTGGAGGGGTTGCTTGAAGAAGCCATCAAAGTAGAGAGTAGAGAGCTTGAAGTTTTGAGAAGAGAGTTTGAATTTGAAAATGAGAGTGAAAAATATGATAAAAGATAGTGAATAAATACATTCTCAAAGGACATGTTCTCTTGTCAAAAGGTAGCTTTTCAGAGAATTGAATGAAGTGAAAAGGTGGAAGAAATTCAAACATTTGAATTCAAATTTTGAAATTCAAATTCTGGTACCCATTTCAACATCATGGTAGGGACCATGTCGACATGTGCCAGTGAATTTTTGTGAATTATTTTCCTAAGTTCTCTAATAAATATATATATACTTTATTATTTTTTAATGTTTATATATTTCTGAAATATTATTGGACTTATAGTATATTTCAGAAAGTATTACTATACTATTCAAAATAATAAAAAAAATAGAAAATAAACTTTAAAATTCAAACAACACACCAATTCAAAATCAATCAAACAAGCAATTAAGCATCTAATTCTAAGCAAGTAATTTCAACCTATTATATTGTAAATGTGTACCTTTTTCTGAGTCCGTTTCTCTGGATTCGTCGGAGTCGTGAACTGCCGTGAAACACAAATTTGAACTATCTGTTTTCTTATCATCATCACTTGAGGATGAGTCTGAAACATCTAGAGTTGTAGTAAATGCACGCTTTCGTTTCCTTGCTGGATCACCGGTCATAGGAGGGTTCTACCTTTCTGGATATGGACAGTCTCTTTTGATGTGGCCTAGTTCATCACAGTTGAAACGTTTGACATTATTTGGCACTACATTCTGATTTCCAGAGTTCTTATAGTTGTTTCTCTTGATATTATTCATCTTTCTGTATTTTAGGAATTTCCTAAAATTTCTGGTCATAAAGGCTATCTCTTCATCATCATCATTGGTCAATGCATTGAATGCCATTGAATTCTTTTCAGATGCTTTGCTTTCTCTTCTCCCGATCATTTGGACTTCAAATGACATTAGATTTCCAATTAATCTTCTATCTTTAAGGTACTGATGTCATTTGCCTCTTCAATCGCAAGTTTCTTTTGATCCCATTCTGGAGTAAGAGAATTTAAAAAAATTCTGACTTGATCTTCTTTGGAAAATTCCCTTCCTAAGGATATTAAAGAATGCATAATATCCTGAAATATGCTATACATATCCGAAATAGACTCACTAGTTTCATTTTAAATAATTGAAACTGATTTGTGAGCATGGAAATTTTGGTCTGTTTAACTTTGCTTGTTCCTTCGTGAGTTACTTGCAAAGTTTTCAAGATTTCATATGCAGACTTACAAATTGACACTCTATTAAATTCATTTCTATCAAGTGAACAAAACAGAATATTCATTGCTTTAGAATTGTTTTGTGCAACAGTCTTTTGCTCAGCGGTCCACTGTGCAAAATCTGTTGTGGGTTCAAATATTCAGTTTGTGTGATATTCCGAGTTTCTAATCCTATAGGTTGTAAATATATTTTCATCCCAAATGCCCAATATGCAAAGTTACTTCCATTAAAAAGTGATTGTTTGACAGTAGACTGACCTTCTACAAATGAACTAGTGATAGGGATACTAGTGTTAGTAACAGTACCATTGTTGGTAGCCATTTTGAATTTTTTTTCAAAAATCAGATTATGAAATTTTGAAAACCTTACTTTGATACCAAATGTGAGAAATGCGGATTAAGGATCTTAAGGCTAAGGATAAACACTAGAGGAGGGTGAATAGTGTTTTAGAGAATTGTTAAATCTTTTTGAGTTTTTGTTAATTTAAACAAATGTATGCAATATTCAGACATAGATATGATCACATAATCAAACACAAATGCAAATATAAAGTAAAAGCGGTAAAGGAAAGAACACATCGGATTTTATACTGGTTCGGAGTGACCCTACATCCAGTCCGGAACCTGCGAAGCAAACGAGTAGGTAACTACAACACGAGTATGCCATCCCCCGGTTGTACACAACCTTTATCCGAGGATGCTCAACAACAACAATCACAAAGTAATATATATTTGCGATATCCGCATAAGTTAAGTATCTGGGCTCCATATCATGATACGACTTCTATCCAAAAGGAAATGCACATACCCTAAAGGGCGCTACCCCCTATAACCTTGCTGCATTCTTCCTGTTTCGACCATTTCGAAGTGTGAGGCTCGACGAAGTCTCATCCATAAAGCTTCGCTTTTCACAAAAGTTGTGCTTCGATCAACAAATGATCAGCAGCACTTCATATGCCACATTACCAAATTGGAAATGTATCAATAGTAAACATCAACTACATAACCTCTAAGCTCGTACGTCTCAGAGAAGGGTGTTAAGCTAAGAGAATAAATTCTCCTCCACCAACAGAAATGTATTTGATAGAAACCAACTTTACATCTTAAAGTGTAACGTCAGACACACATCCATACAAGTCCGTTCCAAGATCGAACGGAACCGAAGGCACTTCAAAAGAAGCCCTTGCAATCCAGATATTCACTAATCACGTCTGAAATCCCCATCACAAAGAGTGATAAAATCTCTATACCGGAGCAACCCGATGTAGAGACATTCGACAGGTAATCCTTTCGCTTTTGAAAATACCAGGTCTTCAACATCATCTTCAATTGCAATCCCATTTCGTCTTATCGTTATTCGGAATGGGTTTTATGACACAAGGTCCTCTCCCGGCTAATCCGAATAACGAGCGCTTATTTTAAAAATAAGTGTTACATTCAGATTCAAACAAATCACAACAATTTCACTTTGATCTTTTAAACAAAAGATCCATCACAATCACAAAGGTTCGATGTGGGTTTCGAATATCCAGTTGGAATTCGACTCCCGGTCGCATCGAAGTTCAAATGCCGATTAAGGCCAATATTGATAGTCAGTTATTAAACTATCAATCATCACTCACAACAGTCACTGGATTTCAAATAATATTCCCCCAATTATTATTTTCAATATATCTTCGCAAGACAAAATTTCACACTTCAATCCTTTGGAAATAAATTTCAAATCAATTTCTAAACATTTATTCATTTCCACTGAAAATCTGCCGATTTCCAATATTTTAAAATGATATAAAAATATTTATCCAAAATATACTTGGAAACATTTAAAATAAACTATTTTAGAATATTTTCTTAAATATTAGTTATGAAAAATATTATACTAATATCTCATACAAAATTCAAGTCCAAAAACTAATTTTAAAATAAAATTAGTAGATAGAGTATAAATATTTAAATACCTATTTTCCAAATCAAAAATCAATTTAATCTTTTAAATAATCCTTATATAATTAATTAAATAAATTTTTACTTTAAACACTTTCCAAAACTAATTTCTCCAACAATATTATTTTAAAACCAAATCTAAAACTTTTAATTTTATTTCAAAAGCTATTTTAAAAATATACTCGGCTTTCGAGCGAAGAATTCTTTTTTTCCATTACAAAATGGTCTATTCAAATAAATTAATAAATCTTCTCGATTTATTTTAATTTACATTCCAATTTGTGAATTTATTTCCACACTTAAAAAATGAACCAATATTTATTTTTCAAAACAATTTTCCTTTCTTTACAAATTCCCGTTGTGAATTTACAATTTCAAATATCAAATGATATACGAATTTTAAATCGATTCCCAAATATCATCTTCAAACCCAATCAAATCCCAAATTGATTTCCAGTTTATTTCAAACACAAAATCAAATTCCAATCTGATTTCCCCAAATTAATTTTCCAATATCAAATCAAATCAATTTCAAATTGATTTCCCAAGTTATTTCCAAAACACCTAACCAAATTTCCAAATTGATTCCTAAGATTTATTCTAACTCCAAATTAATTCCCGAATCGATTTCTAAAATTAACTTCAACTCCAAATTCCAAATTTAATTTCTAAATTTATTTCCTTTTGAAATAAATTTATTTATCTCTTTCAATTATTTAAAATACGTATCTTAAATAAACCCTTCAACTATTAAACAACATTACTCGAAATTCCTTTATTAAAATATTTTCCCATATTTTTGGAATTTAATCGATCGAATTATAAAATTCCACTTTAATACTTTAATTGTAACGGTCTAGGCTTTTCTACTTTAATTTCCAAAAATCCAATTTCATATTTCTGGTATCCTACGATACCAAAAGTATATTTGGCTAAATTACAGCCTTCACGGTTTCAATCACAAATAATCACATGGATTTAAAATAATCAACACACAACATATGAAACAAATTAAATATTTAAGGAATCCAGTTGTGTCAGGACCCGATTCTTCGACTTTCGAAAATCGACATCAATATGTCCACTGTATCAAATGCCGAGCAATCGAATGCCGGAAAACCGAACCATGAGGGTTAAAAGAAGAGGTAGAAGAAAATGATAGAAGAAGTAAGAAAACAAAACAGAAACAATATCAGAATCTCACAGTCGCAGCGGAACAATATATAATAGATAAATGAATAATCTTTAAAACAAAGATACTATATTAGTTATTATATTACATCACTTTACATTATATTATCAGAGTTTACAACAACAAACGACGGAAAAGAAATACTATATACTAGTGAATACGCCATGCCATCCATCTTGCCTCCAGCAACTCCTGAATTCCAGAATATCCTGATAAACCTGACTCTTGACTGCCCGTGTGGAAATTGGTAGGCACCTAGAGTTTAGGAAGAGAACAATAAACTCCGAGTTAGTCATGGGACCGGTGTGAGAACTAAAACAATTTATCTTTAAAACAAAGAACTGAATATATATTTTTTAAGATAGATTCGCAATGCTTTTTAGAAAATGAGACTACCATAAGGCCTCCCGCACACACATACAATGCAAACGCAGAATCGGAGGAGATTTCTCCTTATGATGGTCAAAGATGCTTGATACGCATTAAAAAGAAACATTTGATATTATTACTAGTGCATAGTGTAGGAAAACATTTCCAAAGTAAAGATATAAACCTTAGCCAGCATAGACATTTCGCACTTATGCCTACTATAGCTACCATGTTCAATAGCAGGTTACCGCCACATTCCATGGCAGGTTATACAACTAAAACCGTACAAGGATCGTATTGTTTCTTTGGATTTCCAACAAATGGTCAGGCTAAGGAACTTCCTACTGCCACATGGGATGGCCTCTGGCGGGACGTCCCGAGAACTTAACCAGCTCTCTACCAACACAAGGCCGGGTTACCTTTGTCACTAGGTAACTACTACACGAATATGCCATCCCCCGGTCCCTTTGGACCTTTATCCGAGCGCTCGATAACCAACATCACATAGTAATAAATATAGTGTGTCAACATGAGTGAGTATCTAGGCTCCATACCATGATACCACCCTTTCCAGAAGGAAATGACATACCCTAAAGGGCGCGACCCTCATAACCTTGCCGCATATTCCTGTTTTGACCATTTCCGGGGAGTGAGGTCTGATGAAGTCTCGTCCACAAAGCTAGGCACAAAGCCACGCTTTGATCAACAAATGATCAATAAATAATCATCACACAGCAACACTCAGCATGCCACATTACCAAATTGGGAATATATCGCTGATAACCTTCAACTACATAACCTCTGAGCACGTACGTCTCAGAGAAGGGTGTTAAGCTAAGACAATAAATTCTCCGCCACCAACAGAAATGTATTTGAAAGAAATCTGCTTTATATCTCAAAATGTAATGTCAGACACGTAACCATACAAGTCTGTTCCGGGTTCGAACAGAACCGAAGGCACTTCCAAAGAAGCCCTTGCAATCCGAGTACTCACAATCCCGATAAAACTTCCCATCACAAAGGAAATCTCCATACCGTAGCTAACGGTGCAGAGACAATCGATAGGTCATCCTATCGTTTTCACAAATACTCGGTCTTCACCACCGGTCTTCAATGCTATCCATTACGTCGTATCACTATTCGAAATGGATAATCCGAATAACGAACGCAATAATTTAAAAATAAGTGTAGCATTAAATTTCAACCAATTCATAACAAATACCTATTCAAAGGTCAATATTTGATAGTCAGTTATTTAACTATCAATCAATATTCACAACATCACCCGATTTCAAATAATTTCCCAAATTATTTATTTTCAAAATATCTTTATAAGATATATATCCCACACTTCAATCATTTGAAAACCAATTTCAAATAAATTTACACCCTTACAACTTTTATTTCAAAATGGTTCATTTAAACCAATTAAATAAATCCTTACCGATTTATTAAATTTACGTTCCAAATCCGTAAATTAATTTCCACACTTCAAAATAAATCAACGTTTATTCTTAACTAATTTCCCTTTCTTTTATAAATTTTATAGTGAATTTACAATTCCAAAATATCTATGAATATACGATTTTTAAATCGATTTCTAATATTCATTTTCAATTTATCTTTAAAAGATAAAATCTCAAACATTCACTTTATATTGGAAAAACATTTACATACTTATTTAATAATAAGTATTTCACCAATCTATTTATTTTCAACATTTTGAAAATATTAATATACTTAAATCTAAATTAAGTATATATTTTATTTTATAAGGAAAACATTCTCTTAAACACATTTATTTGGGTCAAAACGAATGTTACGTAAAACTTCGTTAGACAACCCAAAATCACTAGTATAGTGATTCAAACTTAAAATAGAAATATAAATCCCAATACAGTATAGAACATTTCCTTTCGGAAATCATTTACTATAACAACAGTGTTATAGTCCAACATTTCCTTCTATTTCTCGAAAACATCTATTTCAACAATGAATGTTGAAATCTATGGTTTCGATACTTTATACATTTTAAAACATCTTTAAATCATTTTAATTCTATTAAAAATCTCTTTCCAAAAACATTTCTTTAATATTTTATTCACTGTCCAAAATCGTGAATATATTTCCTTATCCAAATTCAACATTTCTACATATTTTATTTAAAGGATTATCCACTGTCCAAAATCGTGGATATATTTCCTTTAATAAGCTATAATAATTAACTTATCAAAATAAGTCATTTTCGGATTTATAAAACAACGTTTATAAATTCCATTTATATTTTATGGCCACTTCAACTTATAAAATCACTTTATTAACAAATTCTATCCATATTCCATTTACACGCAAAAATCCAATTTATAAGTTAATTACTTATAAATCTTTTATTTTATAAAATCTATTCATTTTATAACTTCACAATTTATAAAACTGTGAATTTCATTCACTTATGAAATCCATTTATATTCCATTTTAACACTTATAAAAACTTGTTTTATAATTCCAATATTTTTAATTGATAAATATCAATTTTATAAATATTTTATATAAATCATTTATAATAATTCAAAAATCCCAATTTAAATAAACCAATCCTTTTAATAATTTACAAGTCGTTATTAAAGCTTATATAACTCCGAAATCATACTTAAGTATTATTTTGCAAAAATATCCTTTTTATAACAATAAAAATTATAACGTTTATTTATTTAAAATGAATAAATTCCAAAATTAAATTTTATTCTGAATTCTCAACTTAAGTTTTCAAAAATCCAATTTTATTTAATTTCGGCATCTAACGATACCAAAAAAAAAATTCGGCTAAAATTTAGCCTTTAACAATCTCAATCACAAAGGTAATCACGCAGATTATAAATAGATCAACAAATAGATCAACACACAACATTGAAACCAATTCAAATGTTTGAGGAATCCAGTTGGATCCCTCCAACCTGTTTCCCTGCATCCAAAGATGTTAGCACAATACCAATCTCGCTTCAAGACGAAATATCGCGGTATATGGGATTTATAAAATACTATCCGCTATTATGCGGCGCAATAGGGTCTCATCCGCTATATAATGCGGGAAAATCAACTCCAAGTACATAAATAATACCAATTTCACTTCGCAGTGAAATATTCACGGTATATGTTTTTAATAAATAACCTCCGCTTACTAACGGCGTATAATGTCTATTTAACACAATAGATAACAAATTATCATCCAATCAAACAATCAACAATTTTAAATCTAACTATTTAAAATTTAAATCGAAACTATTCGATTGAGTGAGAAGTTCTCACCTTGGTTTCAATAACGGTTGTAGTGTTTTATTTCGAATAAAATTAAACGTGCATTTAATGTACCCAAAATTTTCACTAGCTCCAAACGACTCCAATCCAGTTCCATAGCATAGTGTTCGTCCATACGAACCCAACGCAACTTGTTTTGTAATTTTTCGACCTCGTATGAAAGAGATACATCAATTTAAACTTTGAACGAATTATAATATAATAATTTTACAATTTATATTTCATTTCTAACCCTAACCATATCTGGACCGTTCAACCCAAGCTTGTAAATCACGGCCGTCCCCTGAAGCTTCTTCTTCCCCAGTATTCGAACGCGAGCCCTAACCCAAAGCCGCCACTACCTCTTCAATTATCGCGACCACCACACGACGTTCTACAACGATCAGCAACTGTCATTTGGAAGCCTTCAATGAACTCAACCTTCGGCCCTAAGGCCTTGAAGCTCAGTCACTTATACGACCCTGAAACTCGTGCGCAACCCACCACGAACGCGGGCCAATTTCTTCCTCCACGACGCTCCATATCCCATCATCCCCTTGGATGCAAAGATCTTGCTCCGCTCTACAACTTTCGTGTTGAACATTCTTGGAATTGATGAACGGATTTGAAAATATTGGAGGAGAAAGAATCGACTATTTCTGGCCATTGATTATTGAAGTGGTGGTTAGGCTGTTGCAATTAGGGTTTGCAATTTTCGTGAAGAGTATGGTTCTTTTATAGAAAATTTCTCGAGTCATTATTCATCCGGAATTTTCGAACTCCAATTCTCACGCGGTGACCGGCATTTCTAGGGTTTAACCTACATTCCGAACACGATGGAACATGTTTCGGAGGCTAATTCGATCATCTGTGCAAGTTACGACAATAAACGTTCGATTTAAAATTAAATCGATTAATCAAATTTCTGTGCGTTTTGGCTTGCCCCGGACAAACGATAAATTCGATTGACACGAAATTTGAAACCATACAATAATATCACATTACAGATCCGATGAAACTGGTTTCGTCGAAATCCGAGACTGTTTGAAAAATGGCGATTTTTCAGTCGATAATTAAATATTAAAATATTCAATTTTCACAGATTAACTCTAAATTCAATTTTAAAAGTTCTATAACATCATTATAACTTCAATATGATAAAATAAAATTTTACAAATCATTTTCAATCATATTAAACTTGATTTACAATTATTTCTGTAATTTAAATTATTAAATTATCGATTTAATTATCCAATTAAATCCAGTTATTCGAAAAAAATTATTCAACTCTTTAATTTCACTTATTAATATTTAAAATAAATTAAATATACAAATTTTAATTAATAAAAATTCTGGGTCGTTACAAACTTTCCACTTAAAAGAATTTCGTCCTCGAAATTACCAAGTAAGAAAAATTTACAGAATCCATTAACCTATCAAAACCAACCATTCAAATTAGATTTTTCAAATCTTTTAAGTGTTTAACTTTCTCAAAATTCATAGTTAAACTTCATACAAAATCTTTACTAAGTTTACAAATCACACTTAGTTTTCAAAAATTTCCAATTTTCTTAAAAATATTCTAACGCCATAAATTCTTGAAAAATTTCGCCAGCGTCTACTTTGCGCGGTTCGATTCGAAAAAAAATGAAAGTATATATATCACAAATATACATCTCATCAAGTGATGAGGCATCCCGCGGGGAAAAAAGTGTAAAAGTACGATATTTAGTCCGAGATATGTACCTTATATTTTTATTAGTGAGCATATACGGCTAATATAGCGCGAAAGCGAGCTCCAAATGCGAAGCAAGCGCAATCCGCACCTACTAAACATTCAACAAACCATGAGAAACATGCATATATGAAAATAATATCAATATACAATATATAGCAACATAACAACTACATATGCCAATATGGCAAATGCAACAAAAACAACAAATGCAACCATCAAACAACTATCATCCAACTAACATCCAACAAATCAATAACCAAATCAATATTCTTTCATTTTCTCATTAATATTCAATGAATTGGTTTTTCATTTAAATCACATTTGATTTGTTAACATTTGATTTTATCAACATTTATTTATTCATCTCCAATTAGTATACATTCACTAATTTACATTCATTTTAATTCACTTCCAAATCAAATTCAATTCTATTCAAGTTCATTTTCTTCCAATTTGAATTCAATTACATAGCTTTCAATTTCACTAATTTAATTTCATTAATACTTAATGAAATTATATACAATCAACTAACAATCAAATAACAACCAATGTGTATTCAACATAATCAAATTCATTCAATTTATTTTCAACATTCAATTTGGTTCAACACTTATAATTTCAATTGGTTTAACATTTAATTGATTTTCATTCAATTATTCAACTTCTAATTACATTGGCTTTCAATGAATTAACACTTCATTCATTATTTCATATCAACTTCTTTACATTCGACTGATTAACATTCAATCCATTAACTAATTCAATTGCTAATTCCTTTAACCATATAAAGTTGACTTTCAGTTATATAACTCAAGTTCAAAATCATCACTTCTCTTGATTAATTTCTTCGATACCAAAATCAACTTCATTCAATTTTACTTAAGTTATATTTCCTTTAAACATCATTTGTTTAACTTCACTTAAATTTCCACTTATAAGTTCAATTCAGATTTCAATTTACTATGGTAGCAAGCCCATCACACAGAAACTCGAAAATGATACTGATGATGCTGCAGTCATCACCCTTATTATTTCCCAGCAACAATAGTGAAATGAGAGCTAAATATTCTTTCAAAAATCTCCTTTTATTTATAAATTACATTTATAAATCTTTCCTTATAAAATTTCATTATTTTCCTTTACTTATACAAGATTGTTTCACAATTGTAAATCATTTTAATTATAATTCCATACTTATAATTCATTTACTTATACAATTCATTCTTTTACAACTGTTGTTTTATTTAACTTATTCAACAACCAAACAATCAATTTATATACACTTTAATAATTTCTGAAAAATTATTTCCTTTATATAAAAATATAATCGAGGTAAAATTATTTCATTTACCCAATTTAAAACAATATCGTGTCGAATTTGTTCTGTAAAAGTGTTTAGAGATCCCTATCGATAGAGTTGTACAGACTATACCGACCAGAATCCATATACCACTCAACAAACCAATCATCACAATATAAAATAATTTTATATTCACTAACAAATATGCGCTCATATCTATTATTACACAGAGTACTACTGACTCTATCTCTAATGAGCAACACCCAACAGAGCCATGGTTGTCGCTTAACCAAATGCTTTGATACCACGTTGTCAGGACCTGATTCTTCGACTTTCGAAAATCGACATCAATACGTCCACTTTGACACCCCACCTCTATACCCACGCTAGCCAAGGACACTACAGGGTAATGCCGTCAACTAACACGGAGAATAAGGCTGGTTGGGAGCGACCATCTATAGCCTTGCTCTAATTATCTATTGAATACATTGACAATAAACCTACCAAGCAGGTCGACATACCCAATGAATACTCAAAACAAAACCATAGGTGGTTGAAGGATCTATCAGAACAGAATATAACAACTCAAATGTAATATACATCACAGAACAGTAAATCATCATATACATATGTACATAATACATAACAGAGTATACAAAATAATACAACTCAAGTGGTATAGCAAACCACAATATACAGACGAGTCAAAAGAATACATATCAGAGTTACAACAAAATAGGACTACACAAAAGCTATGACAAAAAGGAACAAGCTGAATAGTCCATGCGGAAGCAAAATAGGCTAAGTCCAAAGCACCTAACCTGAAACAACTCGGTCTGACCCGAGTATAAAATACACGGATCAGTCTAGCTAAACAAATCAGTTAGATAAACTGAACAACAATAAACCTGCAAGGTTACAAAGCATAATAGATATCTCTAAAAGAGATAACACCATCATCTAACGAAAGATGAACCATAGAACAAGCCTCATATCATCGGCAACATATAGAAACAAAGGATAAGAATATCCCAAAGCAAGCCATGAAGGCAAACAACAAATACCGATAAATACGAGTTCCACAAGGTAAACGCTATATTTCGTGTGGCTCTAAAGAATCAATACAGAAAAGCAATACCTAGGGAATACACATATAAATGAAACATCATGAGCGGTGGTGAAGAAACCACTCCGATATCTCTTGAGCGGTGGTGAAGAAACCACTCCCATATCTCTTGAGCGGTGGTGAAGAAACCACTCCAATATCTCTTGAGCGGTGGTGAAGAAACCACTCCGAAAGCAATACTAAAGGTAACCGACAAACCCAAATATCTTTCGAGTCAGGGCAAAGGACCAACTCCAAAAGTGATATTAAAGGCAACAAGCCAGAGGAGACAGTCCGAAGACACTATCCCAAAGGCATCATGTGTCACAAACTCGCAGAAAGGAATCCGAAAAGTGGTAACGTGAGTCCCATAACCACCCGTTCACACTAAACGGTTTACTATCCATTAGTTAATTTCACACTCGAAGCAGTACAAAGTTCACCTCATATCCTCAGTAAACCAAACCCGAAGGTCAAAACGATCAATTGAATAGGTCGGGGATTAATCGAAAAGATAAACGCACAGATTCATGGTCCGTGTTCTGCCCAACCATTTAATCACCCTTCCACTTCGCTCGAAGTGCGAAATTGTGCATG
The DNA here is from genome assembly GCA_030765085.1 of Allium cepa. Lineage (NCBI taxonomy): Eukaryota > Viridiplantae > Streptophyta > Magnoliopsida > Asparagales > Amaryllidaceae > Allium > Allium cepa. The sequence continues at coordinate 1,024,841,105 of CM060928.1, read as the reverse complement.
TGTTTAAATAGAGTTTATAAATTGGAGAAACGAGCTTTTAATATGATTAGAAAGATTATTTTATAAAAACCCGTGGATGAATTCAAAAATAAATTATCAATGTCAAAGAGGCAATAACAACCACTAAGAACCAACATGAATCGATAAAATCCGGAAAACCAATCAAAACGAACATAAATAGGCAAAACAGGAAAACAGGAGCAGGTCAGTCGACTGAAATCCCTGTTCAGTCGACTGAAAATTGTCCAGAAAAATTTCGGGTTTCAGCTCAGTCGATTGAACAGAGGATCCAATCGACTGAACCCAATTTCCTGCATTCCCTACTTATAACAAATGAAGTGCAAACTCTCCCAACTTTCAACCGGACGAGCACGGACGCTAGGGGTTTACGCCTAGCGGCTACCCGGCCCTATAAGCACTTCAATGCATCACCAAAACATGATCAAAACATCAAAGTTAGGATCTCTAAAGAATTGAACCCAAAACACTAAAAATTTGGGTATTCACTAATTCAATCCAAACTAAAAGCAAGTGCATATGAACAAGTGCTAGGAATTCATACCCAACATCAATGAAATCAAGAGAAGTAGATGTGAGTTCAAAACTCACCTTTAACCCAAAACAAGAAGATGGAGCTCAATAACAAGGAGAAGACCAACCAAACACTACTACAACCCAACAAGCTTCAATCTAAGATCAAATAAGCATTTTCCTAAGTTAGGTTTAGGAAAACTTTTTGAGATTGAAGAGAGAAAGAGTTGGATAAGATGAATGAGAGCTTACTAATGGATTCTCTTTGATTTTGGAGCAAGAAATCAAGTTGGAGGTTGAAACTAGGGCTTGCAAATTTCTATTTCTCTTTCCCTTCCACCATTTTCAGTTCTAGCTTAAGAAATGAAATGAAATGAGGATGAATGAAGAGAAGGGGTTGGGTTAGGGTATTAGTTAACTAGTGGGCTGAACCCAAACCCAAAAATCAATAGAAAAAGGGTCAAAATTTCACAAACTCCAAACATATCAAAGATTATACTCAAAAAGATCGCAAACGCCATTTTGGAACCAATGGAGGTAGTTTCGAGTTCCAATTCGGCCATTTGCAGAAAGTAGCTTTTCGGACCCAAAATTCGACTAACGATGTTATATTTAAATAAAACATTTAAATATATAATCGTTAATATGCGGGTTGTTACAGATCTCCCCTCCTAACAAAATTGCGTCCCCGCAATTCCTAGAGACGATACTCGTAACAACTACATACATACAATCAATCAAAAGAAAAGGAAATAAGCTCGAGATGATAAGACATACTCACCGTTTCAAAGCAAAGAAAGAAAACCCGGATAAGATCGCTCGACAAACTCTCTGCTTTCCCAAGTACAGTCATTGGGATTAGCGGACCATTGAACTTTAACGAGCGGCACGTCCTTATTCCGAAGGTGTCGCACCTCCGTGTCAAGCACGTGAATAGGTTGCTGTACAATAGATAAGTCCAGTGAGATCTCAAGCTCTTGCAAATCAGGAGAAGCAATAACAGAATCCGACTCCCGAAGACACTTCCGAAGTTGCAAGACGTGAAACACGTCACAGATAAATGAGCTGGAAGTGAAACTCTATAAGCCACAAGGCCAATACGTTCAGTAATAGAAAATGGTCCTATAAAGCGAGGAGCCAATTTCCCAGTCGTACTGAAACGCATAACCCCTTTCAAAGGAGAAATACGAATAAAAACAAGATCGCCGATCGAGAACTCGAGAGGCTTCCTACGGTTGTCCGTGTAGGATTTCTGGCGACTTTGTGCCTCTTTCATTCTCAATCGGATAAGATCAATCTTCTCGGAAGAATCATGAACAAAATCTGGACTAAGAATAAGCTTCTCTCCAAATTCCAACCAAGAAGAAGGTGATCGACATGGCCTTCCATATAAGGCTTCGAAAGGAGCCATACCGATACTAGACTGAAAACTATTGTTGTAAGAGAACTCTACAAGAGGTAGGTGATCCTCCCAACTTCCACCAAAATCAAAAATACAAATACGGAGAAGATCTTCCAAGATACGATTCACCCGTTCAGCCTGTCCATCAGACTCCAGATGATAAGCTGTAGAAAAATTAAGCTTCGTTCCCAAAGCTTGCTGAAGACTCTTCCAAAAATGACTCGTGAATAAAGGATCACGATCACTCACAATAGAACTAGGAACACCGTGAAGTCTCACGATTTCCTTGACATATAACTTAGCCAAATGCGAAGCAGTCCTATTAGACTTAATAGGGACAATGAACAGACTTAGTGAGGTGATCAATAATAACCCAAATGCTAGAATGACCCGATCTCGAACGAGGTAGGCCATCAATGAAATCCATAGAAATCTGATCCCATTTCCACAATGGAATCTCAAGAGGCTGAAGAAGACCCGAAGGACGCTGACGCTCGGCCTTAAAACGTTGACAAGTTATGCAATTGCTCACATAACTCGCCACATTGCGTTTCATGCCTTCCCAATAATAAAGATGATGCATATCGGCATACATCTTACTACTACCGGGATGAATGGTATACTTAGAACGGTGACAGTCATCAAGAGTGTCATGCCTAAGTGCACGATCAGAAGGAACAAAAAGATGATTCTTCTTACGAAGACACCCATGAGAATCAATGCTAAAATCTTGCAACGCCTCATCACAAGATCCAAACTCACAAAGCTGAATAAAATGCAACAAATCAGGATCACGCCGCTGAGCATCGGCAATACGATCCAACAAAATAGGTCGAGCTCCCAAACTAAGTAATAGAATAGGAGAATCAGAAGATGAACCTCGATCCCGAATTTCACAAAAAGATAGAGTCTCAAGAATATTCCATTCGGCAAGCATCATAGAAATAACAGCCGAATGATTGCGACTAAGCGCATCTGCAACACGATTACCCTTACCAGGGGTATACTGGATATCAAAGTCATAGGAAGTAAGAAACTCGAGCCAACGCTGTTGTCTCATATTGAGTTCCCTTTGAGTGAACATATACTTCAAGGATTTATGATCAGTATAGAGAATGAAGCGCCCGCCCAATAAATAGTGCCGCCAAATCTTCAAGGCAAAGACAATGGCGGCTAACTCAAGATCATGAGTGGCATAGCGAACTTCATTCGGACACGGTTGCCTAGAAGCATAAGCAACTACCCGATCCTTCTGCATAAGAACAGCACCGAGACCACTACCACAAGCATCGGTGTAGACAACAAGATCATGGTTCCCCTCGGGAACCACAAGAATAGGAGCATTAGTGAGAAGTTCCTTCAATGTCTGAAAGGAAGCTTCACACTTGTCGGACCAAATAAAACGAATGCCTTTCCGAGTAAGGCAAGTAAGAGGAAGCACAACACGGGAAAAATCCTTAATGAACCGACGGTAATAACCCGCCAATCCAAGGAAACTACGAATCTCATGAACATTCTCGGGCCTCTTCCAATTCTGGATGGCTTCGATCTTTGAGGGATCGACAGAAATGCCATCGGAAGATACAACATGGCCTAAGAACTTAACCTTATTCTCCCAAAAGTGGCATTTGGAGAATTTGGCTCTAAGCTGATGACGACGGAGTGTACTCAAGACAATTCTCAAGTGATTAGCATGCTCAGCTTCAGACTTAGAATAAACAAGGATATCATCAATGAACACAAGGACGAACTTATCGAGATATTCCCGGAATACCCGATTCATGAGATCAACAAAGAAAGCAGGAGCGTTCGTCAAACCGAACGGCATAACGAGCCACTCAAAAGAACTATATCGAGTGCGGAAAGCTATAAGAGGTATGCTATCCTCCACGACTCGTAACTGATGAAAACCCGTGGCAAGGTCAAGCTGAGAAAAGACCTTAGCACCACTCAATAGATCGAACATATCATCGATCCTAGGCAATGGATACCTATTCCTGATGGTTAACTCGTTAAGCTTGCAATAGTCAATGCAAAGCCTAAGAGTTCCATCAGACTTCTTCACGAAGACGACCGCGGATCCCTACACAGAAAAACTGGACTGAATCAATTGCTTGGACTCAAGCTTCAAAAGCTGCTTCTTGAGTTCCTCATTTTCCTTTGTAGACATCCTCGTGGGAGGACGACTAACTGGTTGCGCGCCTGGAATAAGATCAATGTGGAACTCAATTGCCCGCTTGGGTGGCAAACCCGATACAGGCTCATAAACATCAGAAAAGTCACAAGCAATAGGAATACGAGACATATCATCATCATATCGCGAGTCAAGAGAATATAAAGCCATTTCGGAATTCTCCACATCCCGAAGAACAAGAGATAACTGAGTAGGCGAATCCGGATGTCGAAGATACAAAATTCTCTCCGAACAAATAATCCTGGCATCATATCTCACTAGCCAGTCCATACCCAAAATCATATCAAATCCCAGATAAGAAATAACATGCAGATTCGCACGAAAAGAAAAACCACATAAAACAATCTCAACATCATCACAAAGCAAACTAAGGGTCGCGGATCCCCCAATAGGATTCGCAATCCTTAAAGAAGTAACCAAAAAAGAAACATCCAAAGATAAATCATCAACGAGCTTCTTCGATACGAAAGAATGTGATGCACCCATATCGAAAAGAACTCGAATACCATGATCATGAAATAAAATAGAACCTTCCAAAATAGATGGAGATATACCTTTAGATTGAGAAGGACCTCCAGAAGCATTCGCTACATTTAACTTGCCAGATGATGAATTATTCGGAGCAATGGGACAAGTGTAACTATGATGACCTTCCCTCTTGCACTAGCGGCAGAAGAGAGGCTTAGGGCAAGCTCGAATCATATGATCAGGAGAACCACAATTAAAACACTTTCGAACGAAAGGTGTTCTAGGAGACTGAGGCTGAGAATTAGGACCACCAGTCTTCTTCTTCTTAGAAGGAAAAGGCCTGGACTTCTGAAGTGGAATCGGCCTCTTGTTGGGGTTCTTAGAAACCTCAACATCATTACCACTATCACACTCCTTCTCGACGGTCTCGAGATGAAGTGCCGAATCAACCAACTCCTCAAAAGAAAGCTTAAGCTGGAGCAACAAGGACTTCTTGAGACATTTCTTAAGACCGGAGACAAACTTCAAATTCTTCTTATAAGAAGTGCTAATGAATTCAAGACCATACTGAGATAAAGCCTCGAATGATGCAACATACTCAGAAACAGAAGATTTCCCTTGCTTCAACTTAAGGAAGCGACGGGTCAATAAAACTTTTTCAGATTCAGGAACGAACTTGAGTTCAAATCGTCCCCGAAACTGAGTCCAAGAAAGAGTAGACTCATCAATTTCGGCTACAAGAAGCTCATACCAATCAAGAGCACGCTCTTGTAATAAGCTAGAAGTTACAAGAACTCTATCATGGTCAGAAAGGTCCATGCGAGAAAAGATACGCTTGCACGTGCGAAGCCAAGCTTGGACTTCAAGAACAGACTCGGAGCCCTTAAACGGCTTTCCTCCAAGATGAGAAAAATCACTGCACTGACGTGCAAAGGCATACTTGCGAGGTGGAGATACTCGAGGAGGAACTGGAGGCTGAGTGCTCCTAAAAAATTCCAAAAACTGATCAGCAGACATATAAACGCCATCCGGATGTGTGCCACTGGATTGCCCAGCATCCGAACGCCGTCCCCTGCCTCTTCCAGCCATACGCTGAAAGTAGGATAAGAACAAGATTATTCACAAGGTAGATACTTCATTACGGAATACTACGGAATAAAATGCATTCCTAGACGTATTCCCCAAATTCTATCTAACCTTGATGGAATAAAGACACACGATGATTCAAAGGTTTGTATCACTTGTATACTTTGATGTACTGTAATATGTGCTCTATTCTGCGTTTGTCATACTTTGTTCTGAACTCAACTCTGATACCACGCTTTGACGCCCCACCTCTATACCCACGCTAGCCAAGGACACAACAGGGTAATGCCGTCAACTAACACGGAGAATAAGGCTGGTTGGGAGCGACCATCTATAGCCTTGCTCAATTATCTATTGAATACATCGACAATAAACCTACCAAGCAGGTCGACATACCCAATGAACACTTAAAACAAAACCATAGGTGGTTGAAGGATCTATCAGAACAGAATATAACAACTCAAATGTAATATACATCACAGAACAGTAAATCATCATATACATATATACAGAATACATAACAGAGTATACAAAATAATACAACTCAAGTGGTATAGCAAACCACAATATACAGACGAGTCAAAAGAATACATATCAGAGTTACAACAAAATAGGACTACACAAAAGCTATGACAAAAAGGAACAAGCTGAATAGTCCATGCGGAAGAAAAATAGGCTAAGTCCAAAGCACCTAACCTGAAACAACTCGGTCTGACCCGAGTATAAAATACACGGATCAGTCTAGCTAAACAAATCAGTTAGATAAACTTAACAACAATAAACATGCAATGTTACAAAGCATAATAGATATCTCTAAAAGAGATAACACCATCATCTAACGAAAGATGAATCATAGAACAAGCCTCATATCATCGTCAACATATAGAAACAAAGGATAAGAAATCCCAAAGCAAGCCATGAAGGCAAACAACAAATACCGATAAATACGAGTTCCACAAGGTAAACACTATATTTCATGTGGCTCCAAAGAACCAATACAGAAAATCAATACCTAGGGAATACACATATAAATGAAACATCATGAGAGGTGGTGAAGAAACCACTCTGATATCTCTTGAGCGGTGGTGAAGAAACCACTCCGATATCTCTTGAGCGGTGGTGAAGAAACCACTCCGATATCTCTTGAGCGGTGGTGAAGAAACCACTCCGAAAGCAATACTAAAGGTAACCGACAAACCCAAATATCTTTCGAGTCAGGGCAAAGGACCAGCTCCAAAAGCGATATTAAAGGCAACAAGCCAGAGGAGACAGTCCGAAGACACTATCCCAAAGGCAGCATGTGTCACAAACTCGCAGAAAGGAATCCGAAAAGTGGTAACGTGAGTCCCATAACCACCCGTTCGCACTAAACGGTTTACTATCCATTAGTTAATTTCACACTCGAAGCAGTACAAAGTTCACCTCATATCCTCAGTAAACCAAACCCGAAGGTCAAAACGATCAATTGAATAGGTCGGGGATTAATCGAAAAGATAAACGCACAGATTCATGGTCCGTGTTCTGCCCAACCATTTAATCACCCTTCCACTTCGCTCGAAGTGCGAAATTGTGCATGTGTTTAAATAGAGTTTATAAATTGGAGAAACGAGCTTTTAATATGATTAGAAAGATTATTTTATAAAAACCCGTGGATGAAGTCAAAAATAAATTATCAATGTCAAAGAGGCAATAACAACCACTAAGAACCAACATGAATCGATAAAATCCGGAAAACCAATCAAAACGAACATAAATAGGCAAAACAGGAAAACAGGAGCAGGTCAGTCGACTGAAATCCCTGTTCAGTCGACTGAAAATTGTCCAGAAAAATTTCGGGCTTCAGCTCAGTCGAGTGAACAGAGGATCCAATCGACTGAACCCAATTTCCTGCATTCCCTACTTATAACAAATGAAGTGCAAACTCTCCCAACTTTCAACCGGACGAGCACGGACGCTAGGGGTTTACGCCTAGCGGCTACCCGGCCCTATAAGCACTTCAATGCATCACCAAAACATGATCAAAACATCAAAGTTAGGATCTCTAAAGAATTGAACCCAAAACACTAAAAATTTGGGTATTCACTAATTCAATCCAAACTAAAAGCAAGTGCATATGAACAAGTGCTAGGAATTCATACCCAACATCAATGAAATCAAGAGAAGTAGATGTGAGTTCAAAACTCACCTTTAACCCAAAACAAGAAGATGGAGCTCAATAACAAGGAGAAGACCAACCAAACACTACTACAACCCAACAAGCTTCAATCTAAGATCAAATAAGCATTTTCCTAAGTTAGGTTTAGGAAAACTTTTTGAGATTGAAGAGAGAAAGAGTTGGATAAGATGAATGAGAGCTTACCAATGGATTCTCTTTGATTTTGGAGCAAGAAATCAAGTTGGAGGTTGAAACTAGGGCTTGCAAATTTCTATTTCTCTTTCCCTTCCACCATTTTCAGTTCTAGCTTAAGAAATGAAATGAAATGAGGATGAATGAAGAGAAGGGGTTGGGTTAGGGTATTAGTTAACTAGTGGGCTGAACCCAAACCCAAAACTCAATAGAAAAAGGGTCAAAATTTCACAAACTCCAAACATATCAAAGATTATACTCAAAAAGATCGCAAACGCCATTTTGGAACCAATGGAGGTAGTTTCGAGTTCCAATTCGGCCATTTGCAGAAAGTAGCTTTTCGGACCCAAAATCCGACTAACGACGTTATATTTAAATAAAACATTTAAATATATAATCATTAATATGCGGGTTATTACATCCACTATATCAACTTCCAAGAAATCGAATGCCGGAAAACCGAACCATGAGGGTTAAATGAAGAGGTAGAAAAAAAAGATAGAAGAAGTAAGCAAACAAAACAGAAACAATATCAGAATCTCACAGTCGCAGCGGAACAACATATAACAGATAAATGAATAATCTTTAAAACAAAGATACTATATCATTTATTACATTACATCACTTTACATTACATTATCAGATTTTACAACAACAAACAGCGGAAAACAAATACTATATACTAGTCAATACGCCAGGCCATCCAACTTGCCTCCAGCAACTCCTGAATTCCAGAATATCCTGATAAACCTGACTCTTGACTGCCCGTGTGGAAATTAGAGGGCACCCAGAGTTTAGGAAGAGAACAATAAACTCCAACTCATTCATGGACTGGTGTGAGAACTAAAACAGTTTATCTTTGAAACAAAGAACAGAATAATTTTTTTTTAAATAGATTCGCAATGCTTTTTAGAAAATGAGACTGCCACAAGGTCTCCCGCACACACACACAATGCAAACGCAGAATCGGAGGAGATTTCTCCTTATGATAGTCAAAGATGCTTGATACGCATTAAAAAGAAACATTTGATATTATTACTAGTGCATAGTGTAGGAAAAAAATTCGAAAGTAAAGATATGAATCTTAGCCAGCATAGACATTTCGTACTTATGCATACTATAGCTACCATGTTCAATAGCAGGTTACCGCCACATTCCATGGTAGGTTATACAACTAAAACCGTACAAGGATTGTATTGTTTCTTTGGATTTCCAACAAACGGTCAGGCTAAGGAACTTCCTACTGCCACATGGGATCGCCTCTGGAGGGACGTCTCGAGAATTTAACCAGCTCTTTGCCAACACAAGGTCGGGTTACCTTTTGTCACTAGGTAACAACTACACGAATATGCCATCCCCCGAACCCTTTGGACCTTTATCCGAGCGCTCGATAACCAACATCACACAGTAATAAATATAGTGTGTCAACATGAGTAAGTATCTGGGCTCCATACCATGATACCACCCTTTCGAGAAGGAAATGACATACCCTAAAGGGCGCGACCCTCATAACCTTGCCGCATATTCCTGTTTTGACCATTTCCGGGGAGTGAGGTCTGACGAAGTCTCGTCCACAAAGCTAGGCACAAAGCCACGCTTTGATCAACAAATGATCAATAAATAATCATCACACAGCAACACTCAGCATGCCACATTACCAAATTGGGAATATATCGCTGATAACCTTCAACTACATAACCTCTGAGCGCGTACATCTCAGAGAAGGGTGTTAAGCTTAGACAATAAATTCTCCGCCACCAATAGAAATGTATTTGAAAGAAATCTGCTTTATATCTCAAAATGTAATGTCAGACACGTAACCATACAAGTCTGTCCCGGGTTCGAACAAAACCGAAAGCATTTCCAAAGAAGCCCTTGCAATCCGGGTATTCACAATCCCGATAAAACTTCCCATCACAAAGGAAATCTTCATACCGTAGCTAAAGGTGCAGAGACAATCGATAGGTCATCCTATCGTTTTCACAAATACCCGGTCTTCACCACCGTTCTTCAATGCTATCCATTACGTCGTATCACTATTCGGTATGGGTAATCCGAATAACGAGCGCAATAATTTAAAAATAAGTGTAGCATTCAATTTCAACCAATTCACAAAAAATACCTATTCAAAGGTCAATATTTGATAGTCGGTTATTTAACTATCAATCAATATTCACAACATCACCCGATTTCAAATAATTTCCCAAATTATGTATTTTCAAAAATATCTTTATAAGATATACATCCCACACATCAACCATTTGAAAACCAATTTCAAATAAATTTACACCCTTACAACTTTCATTTCAAAATGGTTCATTTAAACCAATTAAATAAATCCTTACTGGTTTATTAAATTTACGTTCCAAATCCGTAAATTAATTTCCACACTTCAAAATAAATCAACGTTTATTCTTAACTAATTTCCCTTTCTTTTATAAATTCCATAGTGAATTTACAACTCCAAAATATCTATGATACGATTTTTAAATCATTTCTAATATTTATTTTCAATTTATCTTTAAAAGATAAAATCTCAAACATTCACTTCATATTGGAAAAACATTTCCATACTTATTTAATAATAAGTATTTCACCAATCTATTTATTTTCAACATTTTGAAAATATTCAATATACTTAAATATAAATTAAGTATATATTTTATTTTATAAGGAAAACATTCTCTTAAACACATTTATTAAGGTCAAAACGAATGTTACGTAAAACATCGTTACGACAACCCAAAATCACTAGTATAGGGATTCGAACTTAAAATAGATATATAAATCCTAATACAATATAAAACATTTCCTTTCGGAAATCATTTACTATAACAACAGTGTTATAGTCCAACATTTCCTTCTATTTCTCGAAAACATTTATTTCAACAATGATGCTGAAATCTATGGTTTCGATACTTTATACATTTTAAAATATCTTTAAATTGTTTTAATTCTATAAAAAATCACTTTCCCAAAACATTTCTTTAATATATTATTCACTGTCTAAAATCGTGAATATATTTCCTTATCCAAATTCAACATTTCTACATATTTTATTTAAAGGATTATCCACTGTCCAAAATCGTGGATATATTTCCTTTAATAAGCTATAATAATTAACTTATCAAAATAAGTCGTTTTTGGATTTATAAAACAACGTTTATAAATTCCGTTTATATTTTATGGCCACTTCAACTTATAAAATCACTTTATTAACAAATTCTATCCATATTCAATTTACACTCAAAAATCCAATTTATAAGTTAATTACTTATAAATCTTTTATTTTATAAAATCTATTCATTTTATAACTTCACAATTTATAAAACTGTGAATTTCATTCACTTATGAAATCCATTTATATTACATTTTAACACTTATAAAAACTTGTTTTATAATTCCAATATTTTTAATTTATAAATATCAATTTTATAAATATTTTATATAAATCATTTATAATAATTCAAAAATCCCAATTTAAATAAACCAATCCTTTTAATAATTTACAAATCGTTATTAAAGCTTATATAACTCCAAAATCATACTTAAGTATTATTTTCCAAAAATATCCTTTTTATAACAACAAAAATTATAACGTTTATTTATCTAAAATGAATAGATTCCAAAATTAAATTTTATTCTGAATTCTCAACTTAAGTTTTTAAAAATCCAATTTTAGTTAATTTCGGCATATAACGATAACAAAAAAAATATCCCGCTAAAATTTAGCCTTTAACAATCTCAATCACAAAGATAATCACGCAGATTATAAATAGATCAACACACAACATTGAAACCAATTCAAATGTTTGAGGAATCCAGTTGGATCCCTCCAACCTGTTTCCCTGCATCCAAAGATGTTAGCACAATACCAATCTCGCTTCAAGACAAAATATCGCGGTATATGGGATTTATAAAATACTATCCGCTATTATGCGGCGCAATAGGGTCTCATCCGCTATATAATGCGGGAAAATCAACTCTAAGTACATAAATAATACCAATTTCACTTCGCAGTGAAATATTCGCGGTATATGTTTTTAATAAATAACCTCCGCTTACTAACGGCGTATAATGTCTATTTAACACAATAGATAACGAATTATCATCCAATCAAACAATCAACAATTTTAAATCTAACTATTTAAAATTTAAATCGAAACGATTTGATTGAGTGATAAATTCTCACCTTGGTTTCAATAACGGTTGCAGTGTTTTATTTCGAATAAAATTAAACGTGCATTTAATTTTACTCGAAATTTTCACTAGCTCCAAACGACTCCAATGCAGTTCCATAGTGTAGTGTTCGTCCATACGAACCCAACGCAACTTGTTTCGTAATTTTTCAACCTCGTATGAAAGAGATACATCAATTTAAACATTGAACGAATTATAATATAACAATTTTACAATTTATATTTCATTTCTAACCCTAACCATATCTGGACCGTTCAACCCTAGCTTGTAAATCACGGCTGTCCCCTGAAGCTTCTTCTCCCCCAGTATTCGAACGCGAGCCCTAACCCAAAGCCGCCACTACCTCTTCAATTATCGCGACCACCACACGACGTTCTACAACGATCAGCAACTGTCATTTGGAAGCCTTCAATGAACTCCACCTTCAGCCCTAAGGGCTTGAAGCTCAGTCGCCTAAATGACCCTGAAACTCGTGCGCAACCCACCACGAACGCGGGCCAATTTCTTCCTCCACGATGCTCCATATCCCATCATCCCCTTTGGCTGCAAAGATCTTGCTCCGCTCTACAACTTTCGTGTTGAACATTCTTTGAATTGGTGAACGGATTTGAAAATATTGGAGGAGAAAGAATCGACTATTTCTGGCCATTGAATATTCAAGTGGCGGCTAGGCTGTTGCAAGTAGGGTTTGCAATTTTGTGAAGAGTATGGTGCTTTTATAGAAAATTTCTCGAGTTACTATACATCCGGAATTTCCGAACTCCAATTATCGCGCGGTGACCGGCGTTTTTAGGGTTTAACCCACGTTCCGAACACAATGGAACGTGTTTCGGAGGCTAATTCGATCATCTATGCGAGTTACGGCAATAAACGTTCGATTTAAAATTAAATCGATTAATCAAATTTCTGTGCATTTTGGCTTGCCCGGGACAAACCATAAATTCGATTGACACGAAATTTGAAACCGTATAATAATATCACATTACGGATCCGATGAAACTGGTTTCGTCGAAATCCGACACTGTTTGAAAAATGGCTATTTTTCAGTCGATAATTAAATATTAAAATATTCTATTTTCACAGATTAACTCTAAATTCAATTTTAAAAGTTCTATAACATCATTATAACTTCAATATGATAAAATAAAATTTTACAACTCATTTTCAATCATATTAAACTCGATTTACAATTATTTCTGTAATGTAAATTATTAAATTACCGATTTAATTATTCAATTAAATCCAATTATTCGTAGAAAAAAATTATTCGACTCTTTTAATTTCACTTATTAATATTTAAAATCAATTAAATTTATAAATTTTAATTAATAAAAATTCTGGGTCGTTACAAACTTCCCCCCTTAAAAGAATTTCGTCCTCAAAATTACCAAGTAAGAAAAAGTTACAGAATCCATTAACCTTTCAAAACCAACCATTCAAATTAGATTTTTCAAATCTTTTAAGTGTTTAACTTTCTCAAAATTCATAGTTAAACTTCATACAAAATCTTTACTAAGTTTCCAAATCATACTTAGTTTTCAAAATTTTCCCAATTTTCTTAAAAATATTCTAACGCCTTAAATTTTCGAAAAATTTCGCCAGCGTCTCCTTTGCACGGTTCGATCCGAAAAAAATGACAATATATATATATCACAAATATACATCTCATCAAGTGATGAGGCATCCCGTAGGGAAAAAAGTGTAAAAGTACGATATTTAATCCGAGATATGTACCTTATATTTTTATTAGCGAGCATATACGGCTAATATAGCGCGAAAGCGAGCTCCAAATGTGAAGCAAGCGCAATCCGCACCTACTAAACACTCAACAAAGCATGAGAAACATGCATATATGAAAATAATATCAATATACAATATATAGCAACATAACAACTACATATGCCAATATGGCAAATGCAACAAAAACAACAAATGCAACCATCAAACAACTATCATCCAACTAACATCCAACAAATCAATAACCAAATCAATATTATTTCATTTTCTCATTAATATTCAATGAATTGGTTTTTCATTTAAATCACATTTGATTTGTTAACATTTGATTTTATCAACATTTATTTCTTCGTCTCCAATTAGTATACATTTACTAATTTACATTCATTTTAATTCACTTCCAAATCAAATTCAATTCTATTCAAATTGGTTTCGTCGAAATCCGAGACTGTTTGAAAAATGGCTATTTTTCAGTCGATAATTAAATATTAAAATATTCAATTTTCACAGATTAATTCTAAATTCAATTTTAAAAGTTCTATAACATAATTATAACTTCAATATGATAAAATAAAATTTTACAAATCATTTTCAATCATATTAAACTCGATTTACAATTATTCTGTAATTTAAATTATTAAATTATCGATTTAATTATCCAATTAAATCCAATTATTCGAAATAAAATTTATTCGACTATTTAATTTCACTTATTAATATTTAAAATCAACTAAATATACAAATTTTAATTAATAAAAATTCTGGGTTGTTACAAGTTGGATACCTCCAACCTGTTTCCCTGCATCCACAGACGTTAGCACACCAATTAAATACCCATTCCACTTCAAGGTGGAATATCGCGGTATATGAGATTTATAAAATATTATCCGCTATTATGCGGCGCAATAGGGTCTCATCCACTATATAATGTGGGAAATCAACAACTCCAAATAATATATAATACCAATTCCACTTCAAGGTGGAATATCACGGTATATGGGTTTAATATAATAACCTTCGCTATTATGCGGCGCATAGGGTCTAAACTAATATAACTAATAATAAATTAATTATCCAAATACACAATCAATCAATTTTAAATTTAACTACTAAAAAAATTAAATCATCGATTGAGTGAGAAGATCTCACCTTGGATTATGCATGCAATCCATTTTCCATTCCGGTTTGTTTCTCCATTCTAAACCTTGTAAAATTATTGGATGATAAATTAATATTTGAACTAATCAAACAATTTATTATTCATTTTAAAATTTTAAATCAACCACTAAATTTATTTTAAACTAACCATTGGGTTTTAAACTAATAATTTATCTTTATTATTATTATTTTTAAACAAATTTCCTTTTTATGAAATATTTTCAGTGACTTATAAGATAATCTATAAAAAAAATATATAAACTCCTCACATTCAAAATTTCAGCCTTTTCAAAACCTTATCTATGACTATATATATATTTAAACAAAATACGAATGTGAACATATTTATCCCTACTACTCAACAATAAAAATTTATATTCCAAAAACATATATATGTATGTATATATATATATATATATATTTACATATATTCCTACTGTTTTAGTTTAAATGTGTATTTGAATGTGTATGTAAATATAATGACCAGATTAAAAGTAGAATTATGTTTAGTGCAAAATTTTTTTTTATATTTCAGCTTCCTGTATAAACGTATAAATTGGAAACTGCGTTAAAATACATATATCTCATCCTGTAATTATTCTTGTCTGTATTAATTAATTAATTAGAATGAATTACCTTCAATCGCAGATCGAATCGAGCACGAAGGTGTTGCCTTCCCAAACTCTTGACAATGCCGAAGTCTACCACTTCCAGCTTGCTTGTGAACGAGCTCCATCTCCAAAGCTAACCACCGAAACCCTACCTCGCGGATCTCACTACTCGAACGAACCCTAGCCCAGCACTCCACGCGCACGCGTCCCCCTCAGCCTTGCCGCCTCGAGACCACCCCTCGCCGCTACCATGACCTCATCATAAACCCACGTGACCAACGACGAGCACTGCCCTCGCTTCAGAGCTGCCGCCATCGCGATCAGCTACCCCCACTCACACGCGCGGGGCTCAATGCGATTTCCCCCTTCGATCGAAGCCCTACCTCGCCGATTCATCGAACTCGAGATTTTAAATCGCGCAAGCATCCTCTGCCCTTTTTTTAAAACGAATCGATTTTGATTGAGGCCGGATTTTGTTCGTTTCAGAGTTTTAGAAGAGGGAACGTGAATTTATTTCTTTTTCCTTGATTTATTTTCAAATTGTTTTTGAGTTGAAGAGAAGGAGGAACGAGGCTTGATTTCATTTTCTTTTGTTTTAAAGAACACGTGTGTCC
Organism: Allium cepa; assembly: GCA_030765085.1. Taxonomy (NCBI): domain Eukaryota; kingdom Viridiplantae; phylum Streptophyta; class Magnoliopsida; order Asparagales; family Amaryllidaceae; genus Allium; species Allium cepa. The sequence goes on along the minus strand of CM060928.1, from coordinate 1,024,824,757 downwards.
TAGAATTTGACAAGTATTGGAGAATAGAGGAAACATGTCTAATGCTACAGTAATATTGTAATCATTTAAATTTAAATTCAAATTCAATTTTTAAATTCAAATCGTCTCGAAAATGCAACATAAAATTTCGAACTCCTATCCAAGCGTGCCGCCAGGCGTTCATAAGGTTATACGCCTATTCTGAATGCAATGGAAAAGGTTCCGAGTCCAAATTCGATCGTATGGAGAAGATGGCTTTCTGAACTAGTTAAAATATCGAATTTAACACGACAACTATGAATGCTACGAAATTGAAATCCGATAATAATACATTATTAAGGATCCAATGGAACTGGTTTCGCTGAATTCCGAGGCTGTGCTTCGGAGGGCTATTTTAAATATCGATTTAAATAATAAAATTTCAAAACTAAACATAGTATTTCCAAATCAAATTCTGAAGCTTCCATTAACCTCAGTATTATCAATATAAATTTTCTAAGCCATTAAATTATTTTTAACGGGCTCAAAGTTGAAGATTTACAATTTTACCCAAATCTCTATAATTAAAATTTGATAAATAAATTGCTAAATTCATAGTTAAAATTGAATCTCAAGCTTAAAACTACTTCAAATATCAAAAATCAATTAAATAATTTAATTTCAAATGTTGAAAATTCTGGGTCGTCACATTACTATAAGACGCGACCACTTCGAGCAACTTCAACTACATCCAACCATCTCACACAACTTCCTAGCCCTAGCCGACCCCTCCTGGACGCCGCCACCCAAGCCTACTGCCCTGGGCGTCTCCGCCGCCACCGGCCATCCCTGGCTAATTCAGGCGAAATCAGAACCCTTTAGATGCGAACAAGCCCATAGACGCGCTCAGCTCGCGACAGCAACAAACCTATACCCTCTGATCGTCACCAGGATGATGATCGACCATTAAATAATTGAAACCCTAATATGGACGGCTGAGGTTCATCCTCAACTTCTAATCAAACGATGATTCAAATTGAAAAATTAACAGCGGTAGTGAATTACGCTCGATGAGAGCTTCGAAATAATATATAATATGTTAGGATTTTGAGGAGTTTGAATTTGAAATTTGAATTGAGCTTTGAAATTAGAATATGTTTCTACCATTGAGAAGAAGAAGCAGATAGATGGAATTGCATGTACTATAATAAGGAATAAAAAGGCTGCTAGGGTTTAGAAAGATCTACTTATACGAACAAAGCCCGATAAGAAATTTGAACATATATCGAATTGGTATGAACGACAATAACGACCCGAAAAGCCCGTTTAGCTTAACGAAAGTGGGTCTTCCAATATGTCCAAATAGATGTTTTCGATATTTTTGAATCTAATGGAATAGGTTTCAAGTCCTGATTCTATAGTATAAAGAAGTTAGCTTTTAAAATCAATTTATTTCAATTGAATTCAACTGATTTCTACACATTTCAAGCCCGCACGATCAACCGACAAGTTTGATCGCTACGAAACATGAAACCTTATGATAATTAACTATTACAGATCCGATGTAAGTGGTTTCGTCAAAATCCAAGACAGTGGCCAAAATGGCTATTTTCACGTTAAATAAATAAATTATTATTAAATTGATTAAATCACTTTTTAATTTCAAATTTAATAACTAGCAATTTTTATCATTTTTGACTACTTAGATATTTACAATAATTTAAAAAAAAATACATATTGATTCAATGTTAAATATTACACTAATTACAATGTTTAGTTTCAATTATAAATAGAATCCAATTAATTATATTTTGATTCCAATAAATAGATTTAATTTGGTTTCAATCTTTTATTCAACCAATCATTACTCTAAGAGCATAGTTAACATTGGTTTATATCTTATTACACTAATACTCTACGATTATCATCTTAGTTAAGATTAACGTAATATTTAATCAAATTTAATTGCAATTGATTTCCAATTTAATTCAACTGATTAAATAAATTGTAACAAATAACAATTGTCACCTTTTACTTAATCGAATAACATTTATAAGTTTATTGTACAACCACTGTTCTAACTATTTAGACAACACTAGTTTTATCTAATTACAATTAATTACATATTATTTCACATATTAATAAAATATTTAATTTGTTTCCTTATTTACAATGTATAACCAATTATAACCTTTCAACCATTTCAATAAATTGGGATTACAATAAAATTGTTATCATGTGCCTTAAACTAACATTACTAACATTACATTCAAGTTATTTCTTAATATTAAATCTTAAATTTTTAATTTTTCACAACATTAAATTCCCAACATCTTATTTAATTAATAAATTTAATTATCGAAAATTACGGGTCGTTACACTCTCTCTCACTTAAAACTTTTCGTCCTCAAAAAAAGAAAGCAGGAATTAGGAAATTAATATATTTTATTCAAAGTACTAAATTTACAAAACATTCATTTACATAATTAAATAATATAAATAAAATATATCAATTTATAAACAATTAAATCCTTTCTTATTCAAGTTCAATAAAAGTTTGAAAAACATTTCCACTTTCATAAAAAAATTCTAAGTCTAAAATCCATGGAAAATTTCGGCAGAGTCTCTTTTGTACGGAGAGGTCTAGGAGAAATAATAATATCAATAATAAACACATATATATATATACACACACCATATTCCAAAATAAAATATATCAAACCACGAAAAAATAATATAATATCGCTGTAAAACCGTAATCCATAAACGTACCTATTTGTCGGGCAAACAACGCTTATTTATAAAAAAAAAGCAGTAGCTATTGCTTCCATAAGCCTGTAATTCACTTATATAATCGAAAAGAGTTGAAATTATGCAAAAGAGAAATATTTATATTGTTTCAATTAACGACAACAAATCAACAGAACATAACAATAGTAACTTTGCAAACAAAATATATAATCATCACATGCAATAAAAGCAATCAATCATCCATCCATAGCAACCAAAACAAATGGTTTGTTTGGCTTTAAACATTTTTTATCATATAGAATGATGAATAACCACTAAGTATATCATACACTCAATAGTATTAGATAAAACTTAATAGTTTATCCATACATCCTAAACAAATTATCACTTCCCAATCATCCCATAAGCCAAACAACCAATAAATTCAAATGTCATGTAAGTTTTGCATATTAATATCCTTCATATTATTTACTGTTCTTCGGTTTCATTCATTAATACAATGCTTATTTTCATAAATTTACATTCATTATTACAAAAATTTCATTTCTCATTTGTACGTACAATGCTATTTTCCATTTCTTTAAATCCATTTACTTACATAATCACTTATTCCATTCAATTATCTAAAATATTCAATGAATACAATTTTTATGTACTACACATTTTTTATTTCAGTTTACTTCACATTTATTATTTATTTTGATTTCCTTTTTACATCAATATCCATGTGTGAAGCAACTTATTTTTTCCTTTTCATTTTCTTTTTACTTTTACTTCTTTCACATTAGCATTCACTTTTATTATTTACCTTTTACTTTATAAATGGCTTCAATCATTAACTTAAGTTTATAATCATATGCTTTCAGTATTCACCTTTTTTCTATTAAATTTAATTGCTAGCATCTCAAATTATTAACTTAAGTTTATAATATTCTTATACATTTTAATTCTTTTTATAGAACTGATTCAATTAGAACACTTTCATTTATTAAGTTTTACTTGTATAACGTTCCATTACATTTCTATTAACATTTAAACTTTTCATATTTTATTATGTTATATATGTGTCTTTTAGAATGAAATTGGATATTACATAAGTTCATCTTATTCATTTAGTTAACAAAATGTTCAATATTTCATATCTTCTAAATTACAAGTTACGAATTTCTAATTTCTTGTATATTTCATTAATTTCTTAGCTTCTAATTCTTATTTTCATTTTAGAGGCTTCTAGTTATTAAAATATTTAAGATTTCATTCTATTACAATAACTGAAAACTGCTAATTATCAAAAAGTTTTTAAGAACCAAGCTCCGAATTACATTTGAAATCATTTTAAAATAACATATATACTCATAACACACACACACACATATATATATATATTTATATATTCCAAGTCACATTTAGAAATTTAAATTTAAGATGCGTTATCAAAACAAATGTGTAGTAAAACTACTACAACGGTCTTTCCACTTTGAAACTCGAAAATAAACATCGATGATGCATACACTCATCACCAAAATTATATTCCAATGACAGAGAGGGGAGTGCATAACTTATTTCCTTTAAAATTTCTTCAAAACATTTCTTTCAAATCATATTGAAATATTTATATCATAAAATACTTTCAAATAATATTAATATTATATTTCAAAAACCTTCGAAAGAAATTTTTAAAATCCCGGAACTTAAGTTCTCAAATTCTAAGTTCTTATTTATTTAATTTGTAAATCTTATTTTACAAATAATGTTTATAAAATTTCACTACCTAGCAAACAAAATATCACATCCAACTATATCCATTTATAAATTTTATTCTTTTATATACAAAATATAATACCAAGCAAAATTATTTAATTTACCTATATTTTAAAACAATATTATGTCGGTCAGCCCTACCAAGTGTGTAGAAATCCTTATCGATGCAATAGCATCCCATGCATCAACTAGAATTTATAAATACTAAACAGAAAAAAATTAACACAATATAAAAACATTTTACAGCACTAACAAATACGCTCTATCATATATATACACACAACGACTCATTCTAGGGTATTACTACCATATTGCTAATGAGTCAGTCCCTACAAAACTAAGGTTATCGTTAAACCAAAGCTCCGATACCAAATGTAATGACTCGTCCTTTTGGACGGTTTAAATTGAGAATAAACCATGCAGGTCGAATTTAAACCGTTCAAAAGAGGATTTGTAACAGCCCGCAAATCCGTACCCCTTGAATCAACACTATTCAACAACAATCAACTCATGTTGTACAGAAATACGAACCATTTGGATTAAAGAAGAAGAGGTAGAAGAAGAAAATAGAAAACAACAGCAGAATCGAACCATCGCAGCGGAATAAAATATAATAGATAATAAATAAATTTACTCAAAAATCAAATATCTCTGTTTACATATTACATCATCAGAGTACATCAATCACAGCTCACATCAATAACATACAACTGGATACAAAGCTACTCAACACAGCGGAATATATATATATATATATATATAACAAGTACGAGAATATGTATCGTCGTCCAGCTCGTCTCCTGAGTTCACATCAACAAATCCTGTATCCTATAATACTCAGTCTGACCCGAGCATTACAGTTAAATAATACCCGAGTCAATATGGAATACCAGCGTGAGAAAATCACACCCAATTGATTATTAAAGTTTCAAAAATCCTTTGAAAACAAAAGCATCTCGTAAGACCACGCCACAAATAAACATGTCGGGTTTTTACCATACGATAGCTAAAATAATTTTTATAGAAATCCTCTATATACAAATACTTATAAAATAGCCGAAATTGTTACATCTATTAAATTCCAGCTACTAGCCACAGAGTGGGCAATACAAACAAAACTCGTACAAGCCCCGTAGGGAGAATGGATTTCCAACTAATGATTAGGCACTGGGGTATCACCTGTCACAGTATGAGGCCTAGGTCACCGTACTGAGGAGTACGCCCGCTCCCCTGCAACACAAGGCCGGGACTACCCCTTACTAGATAATCCCGAGTGAGATCACCTCGCGATTGGGATCAGCAACAGTCCACTAAGCCGAAATAAAAAGGGACATCTAGACTGGAATGACCTCACCCTGCTTGGGTGTTACCCACTTAGCCTTGCTGCATAACCCCTGATTTTCAGTCATTCCCATTTGATGAGACTTGAGGCTAAGCGTTAACTTATAGAACATATTCCTTAGAATGCCTATCGTCCACCTGACGATGTTTCGCAAGCATTCATCCATACAAGTCTGTCCCGGGTTCGAACGGAACCGAAGGCACTATTCCTACTACATCCATTTTGGAAATATCCTTAAGATTAGTAACGACTAGCCCTTGCACTTCACTGCTTCATCTTCGAATCCAACTCGTTTTCCACGAAAACGTACAAACCGTATCGAAGTGGTTTTCGAGAAATAAATCTCGATCCCAGTCTCTTTGAAACGATCAACGTATTTGGCCTATATTGATAGTCGGTGATTTAACTATCAATTAATATTCTCAAACAACCAATAAATAACTACCCAAATTATTCATTTATCTCAAAATATCTTTACAAGATATATTCTCACTTTCAAATCCTTTTGAAAAAGGTTTTTAAACTGTCTTTCTTTTCTCAGAATAAATTCCAAGTATTTCCATTTCCACGGGAATCACCAAGCACAAAACTTTAGATTTTTAAAATAATTTAAAAGCACTTTATTGTAAAATATATTTTAACGTTCAATTTAGAAAAATTTACTTTGATACTTAATTTATAATAATACTTTGAACAAAATACCAAACAATTCTGTAAATAATTGTTACGATAATAATTAAAATAAAATACTTACTTTGGAATTTACTTTAAAACATTCAAGCTAAGACTACTTCAAGAGTTTACTAAAAATACATACCATATAAACATTTGAAAATACAGTTACGTAGTAAAATACAAAACTGGGTTTCTATTATTAAAAAAACAAAATACTAAGTTACTTCTTAATAATTACTGCTAAATAGATTAAAGTGGAAAATACTTATTTTAGACTTTAAATATTAGAAATAATAAATTTTACAAAACTTGCTTTCTTTAACACAACTCTGAAACATTTAATTTATATTTAAACATTTACTTTTAAAAACATGTACTTGGCTATCCAGAGAAAATTCCAACTTCAACCACTTAAATCAATTTTCCAAATTGATTTCCAATTTATTCCATTTGAAATAAATTTCTTTACTTACTCAGTTCATTTCAAAGTTCATTCATTATGGATCTTAGTATTATTGTTATTATCTTCCGTTTGATTTTCAATCCTTTAACGGAAATATATAAATTCCAGATTTTCCCAATTTCTTCCTTATTCTTTTCAATAATTTAAATCTTAAACTTTAAATAAATGTTTTCTTCTTTTAATTAATATCACTGAATAACTTTCTGTTTATTCAAATTTCCTTTCTATACTCAAGATCTATTTATTAGAATTTTACAGTCACTTCATTCCTTTTCCAATATATTTTTTAATTTATTTTATAATTATTTTATTTACAAATTCACTTCTTTTAATTCCTTTCCAAAATCTAATTTACATATTTTTGGAAATTCATTATACCCAATAATAACCAATCGAACCATAGCATTCAATATTCCAATAAAGTTCATCATAGAATAGAAAATAATCACAACAGAGGGTATAGAATAATTCAAATAAATGTTGAGGGATCCACTGGGATCCCTCCAACCTGTTTTTTTTTCCTGCATCCACAATCGTTAGCACAATATAGTACACCAAGTCCAAAATATCATACTATATCACATCAATCAATTCAGCCATTCAAACAATTAATTAAATTTAATCATTTAAATTTAAATTTAACCGAGTGAGATTAACTCACCTTCGATTTTTGTTTTGCCATCCAATACAAAATCGCCTGGTTTTCCCCACGACTTCAGGCCCTGTATAAATATTATATGATAAATTAATATTTGAATTAATTTAATGATCAATTTCCTAGATAAATATTTTAATTAACCAATGGTTTAATTTAAACTATATAAATATTTCTTAAGTAAATTTAATTAACTGAAATTTATTGAAACTAATTTGTTTCTTCTAGTAAATAAATTTCACGTTCCAAAAATTAAATTAAATAAGGCAATTTCCCAAATATTATTTAAAATAGCCTAGTAAATAAAAATGTTTACACATAAATTTTTCTTCTTTTGCAAATTCTTTTAGAAACTAAATAATTTAAATAAGTTTACTAATCGTCTAAATCACTAATATACCTTATTAAGTAAACTAGTAGGTTAAAAATACTCATTTTTATTTCCTGCTTATCTTTCCGATAAACAATAATAATTATCATTAATATAAAACAGTAATTAATTTTACAGTTAATATTTTGCAATCTACGAATGCTTGTTTAATTTAAATAAAATAAATGGATATACCTCACATCAACCCCTTTCTCCTTCCAAGCAAACCACGATCTGCACCAAACCCACACACACACGTGCAACCTAGGTCGGCCTCTCTTCTCCTCGCAGCCTCGATAAATCTCGCCGCCGAACCCTAAACACAACGCGCATCGCCCAACCTTCGACTATGCCTGCTATGCCTTCGTCACTGACAAAACCCTAGACGCGACTCACGCGCGACATCGAAGCCCATACGCAAGCGATTTGCGATCAACTCAATCCTCGTCGCTTCTCCGTTACTCGCGACTGGTGCAAAAGGTTAGGCGGCATCACAACCCTATGGCCGACCTTGAATTTGGGGAACGTGATTGATATGGGATGAAGACGAGCCTCGCGCGATATTAAGGAAAGCTTGGCTCTCAATTTCTTCGTTTGCCCATATTTTATGTTTATTTTTTTTTATTTTTTTTTATGATTGAAAGGAAGTGAAGAGGGATGCCATTATTATCAAGGAGCTAGATATTTTTTTCCCAAAATGTTTCGGCTGAAAAGAAAGAAGGGCAACGTGATCGGAAATAAAGTAAGGAGGCGTATACAAGAAGGCTCGACTTTTAAATTAAATTTCATCAGATTATTTATCAATTTAAATTTCCAGCACGTTTATAATTCGTACACTCACACACTAACTTCGATCAAAACGAAATTTGAAATCCGATAATAATTCAATATTACGGACCCAATGGAACTGGTTTCGTCGAATTCCGAGACTGCGTCTCGGAAGGCTATTTTTAAATTCAATTTAAACGATGAAATTTCAAAACTGAATAAATCACTATTAAATTTAATTTTAAAACTTCTATTATCTTCAATATTGTCAATATAAATTTTATAAGTCTTCCAATTATTTTTAATCGGCTTAAAATTCTAGATTCAATAATTTTCCCAACTTCAAATTATTTAATTCAATAATTAAATTATCGAATAAATTGTGATATTCATAATTCAAGTTAAAATTGCTCTATTGAATACTTAAAATCAATTAAATATTCCGATTTTAATTGCTTGAAAATTCCAGGTTGTGACGACCCAAAATTTTAACAATGTAGAATGGGATAATTGAATTGATTTTAAACATTTAAAAGTTAATTTTAATGTGAATTTGGGATATAAGTATTTACCTGAAAATTAAATCATTGAATTATGTAGTTTAAATATTGTATTTAATGATTGAAATTGGGTAAATTGTTGAATCTGAAATTTCTAAGCCTGTTTAAAATAATTTGAAGGCTTATAAAATTTATAATGATGATACTGAAGATAATAGAATGGTTGAAATTTAATCTAAAGGTGATTTGTTCGGTTTTGAAAATATACTATCTACACCATCTCTATTTTATTTATATTTATGTATGAATAATACAAAAGGTATAAGTATGTATACATTTTTAAGTATAGGATAAGTGGCATGACATGGTGAAGACAAGTGGCATAATATGGACCATACACCTATCTTAAGATGAAATAGAATTATGACACATATATCACTTTGGTGTACACTTCTAGAACACCTTAAATGATTACTAAATAAGGTATGTGTCATGAAATAAGGCTTGCATAAACAAGTGAAGGACATGTGTCACAAGATTAAATAAAATAGTGACACATAAGCCCATTAGGTGTCCATGCGTAGAAACATCTTAAGACACCTAAGTAGACATGTGTCAACATTCTAAAGCTTGTGCAAAGAGAAGTAGACAAGTGTCCAAAACAAAAATTACCAAACTAGCCTTGAAAATTTCTATATAAAGGGTGGAAATGTTCACTTATTTTTTTCTTCTTTCACAAAACAAAAAAAAAAACAAAAGTAAGATAAAGTGAAAAAGCTTGGAGAAAGTTAAGGAAAAAGAGTCAAGGAAAATACACAAGTGTTAGGTGAGAGAACTATTCAAATTTCTAGTATTCATGTTATTCTTGAAGAAATGATAGTTGTAAGTAAAGTGGCTGGGTTGTATCAAAAACGCAGCTTAGTAATTTGACCATAACTTTCTCAATTCTTAATGAAATTTCGATTTATTAGATGTTATAGAAAGAATATTTCATGTACTACAACTTTGATGTTTTGTGTTTTCTGTAATTTGGATGTTAGCTATGTAAAAATTGAATTTTTCTACTGTAATCCCGAGAGCAAAACCAATATTAGCTATGTGCTTAAGGCTGAAACTAAATTGGCTATAACTTCTTCGTTCCTCAACCGATTTCGATAAATTTAGATGTTCCAGAAAGATTAGACTTTATTCTAAAACTTTTAAGTTTTGAGTTTTCCAATGTTTCGATGTTATCTTGCCCAAAATTATAATTGTTTATCGCTGTCCCGGGACAAAATGACAGAAGTTGTGAAATTCAAATCTCAGAATTGTTTTATCCATAACTTCTACAATTCTTATCGGAATTCAGTAATTTTTAATGTTTTGGAAAGCTTAGAAACTAAGCTACAACTTTAGCTATATTCATTTTTCCCGATTTCGATGTTTTCTATGCTAAAATTGCAATTGTTGCTCGCTATCCTGCAAATGCATAAGTTCGGGCTAAGCTTAATGTTTTTAGTAAAATGGTCATAACTTTTGAACCGTTGATCCCAATTCGATAACCTTGGTCATTCTGGAAAGCTAACGGAAAGGCCTATAACTTTCGTTTGTATCACTTTTTAAAATTCGGCCATATATATATATATATATATATATATATATATATATATATATATATATATATATATATATATATATATATATATATATATATATATTAATTTGAGGTGCAAGCTTCGGTTACATTTTTGCCCGAAATGAACATGTTTATTTCTAAGAAAAGACCTTACTTGTTAGATTTTTATCATCGATTTGGTAAACAATTCGATGGATTTCTTTTTATGGTGGTTGAGTATACTAAGTAAATTACTTTAAAGGAGTATTTTCACACAGAAGAATTAATCGAGGATGCGGTATAAGACCATAGATTGGAAAGTTTGTTAATGGAAACTAAGAAGTTAATTAAGATGAGTAGTTAATGATTGTGAACAATTAATATAATATAATCAATTAAAGGTTAATTAATTCTAGAGTAATTAATAATTTGGAATAATCAATGATTGATTAAGGTAATTAATCAATGTAGTTAATAGAATTACTAATAAAACAATCGAAGAAAAATTACTTAATATCATAAATCAAAGGGGGTAATTATTGGTAATTACTTAATTGAGGATTAATTACTTGTTTAATTAGTGTAACAAAATTTATGGAAGGTTAGTAAATTTATGAGCATGATTAATTCGAGGATTTTAATCAATGTAAGTGATTATAAGTTAATGAATCTGAGAACTTAATCAAGGATAGATGTGATTATTGTGAAAAGGGAAGGTAAATTAATAACATTGAATTCGAAGAGACCGGAGTCGGGTATTAGTTAATACCCGAAATCACTTCGATTCTTTACAAATTGATATGTGGAATCAATAGGGTATATTGGAATGATTTTAAGTGAATTGGACCATAAAATCTATGTTCTGGAACTTAGAAATTGATGTGTGGAATAAGTGATGTCTATAACAACTTATGAAGTGGAAATTGATATAAGTTACCCGGGTTTATATGGGTTGTAAACTTTTGCATTCCATTTTAGTTGGGTTTTGCTCACACTGGCTTCCAGCCTGACCCGTGTGTTACTTTGGTGTAATGCTCGGGTCAGACTGAGTATTACAGATTTTCAGGTAGGGACGTTCTGGAGCTCAGGAGGCAACCTGGATGGCAGTAACGACTAGCGTATTTCCACTATATTTATATATTCCTTAATCTAAGACATGATGCTTGTATTTATTCAGTGACTGTATATGTGTGGAACTCTGATGTATTTTAAATGTAATCAACAGATATAGTATTCTTTTGTAGATATTTATTATTTATTATATTTTATCCGCTGCGAATGTGAGAGGTTTGGTGTATCTCTTCTTCTTCTTCTATCTCTTTCTTCTTTTTCATAACTGTCTGAAAATTTCGGCTTCGAAAATTTCGGGTAGTTACATTTGGTATCAGAGCTGAAGGTTAAGCGAGAACCTTGGCTCTGGTAGGGATTACTCATTGAATAGAGTCCGTAGTACTCTAGAATGAGTTGAGTGTATATATATATATATATATATATATATGAGGGCGTACTTGTTATTTTCTTATGAAGATTTTAAATGAATTTGCATAAGGATATATTTTATATATAAAGAAATATTCCCTTCAAATGAATATTTAGGTGATTGGTTGTTAAGTTATTGGTATTAAGTTAAGAAGTAATATAAAATACGACAAAATTGAAACTTATAACCAAAGTTGAAGAATAAACTTATATGACAAAATGGAATTTGAATTATAGGTTGTGAATGTAATTTATAAATTGAAATAAACTTCATAATAAATGAGATTATATTTGAAATAGAATTCCAGAGAATATTTAGAAATAAAGTATGATGAAAATTCCAGAGTAATGTTTAAATATGAATTGGATGGATTGGGAATTCAGAATTTTTGGGAAAATTTAAAATTCCTTTGGATTTGGAAGTGGTTTCCAAAGGTTTTGGAAAAATAATAGTATTATTTCAAAAATATTTTTTTTGTGTTGAATTTGAAATCTGGGAGATTTGAAATTAAAAATATTTGGAAATGTTTTTAAAGAGATAAAAGCATTGAACTCTTTCGGTCACTGGAAAAATAACGTCGATGATGACTGCAGCATCATCGATGTTCATTTTCAAGTTTCTAGAAGAGAAATTGTTACCAAATTGTTTTAAATTGGAGTTGTTTGTGAACTGTGTTTGGTTTTGAAATCAAAAGGATAATTGAATTTGCCAAAGAATTTTGGATATAATTGAATTCTAAGGTAATATTGAAAATTTGTTTAAACTCTGGAATCTTGATTAAAAATGTTTATGAAATAATATATTGGCTAAATGAAGTGTATAATTTCGAGTTAAAAGCAAAATGTGAATGTAATTGATTATAAATAGAAATTGTAAGATAGAAATTGTAATTAAAGTTGTACACGTTTAAAGATCAAACGGAATTTGGCTTGAAGTTGGAAGGAAACTAAGAATCAATTCAACTTGAATTGGGATTAAATCAATTTCAATGGAAATTGAAGATTATTCAATTTGGAATTGGGTCAATTTAAATGGGAGTGGAAATGTAAATTGAAATGTTGGGGCAGTGAACAGTTTTGACTCTGGATTGTTTTCAATATAAATTGTTTTAATATAAACTTATTTTTCCAAGTTATTAAATATATATAACCCTTCTTTCTTAAAGCCAAATTATTTTATACTTTTTTTACAATTATTTTTGGGCCTATTTAACCATTTTTCAACTATTTTCTAAACTAGTTACTATTTTTTCAACTAAGTTATGAATTAGTTATTATTTTACAACTATTTTGCAATTATCTAAGATTTCAATAACTACTTAGCTATTTTCCAACTATTTTATAGATATTTTGTAAACTAATAATTATTTTTCAACTACTTCTCTATTTTTAAAAATTTTAAGCTGTTTTCTAAATATAAACTGGTCGGAGTTCAAACTGTTATTGATTAAATACCCAACTAGGATAAGAATTGAGGTAATAATCCAAATAGGGATTAAGGCAAATGTGAATAAGTGAATGAAATTTTAGGTGAATATGAATAGAAAGGAAATTGATATTGGAAAGAGTAATCAAATTTGAATATTTGATTTTGGGTAAACAAAGTTATATCTTTGTTATATATTCTCCCCTTATTGAATCTATTGTTGAAAGAAAAAGGATTTTGAAAGTGTTTGAAGTATAAAAGGAATTTTATACGAGTTTGAAGTGATCCAAAGTTTTAAAAATTTTATATATCTGTATATATATAAAGGATCTTATGAGGATTTTGGAAAGGGTTTTGGGAACCTTTGGATTTGGAAAGGCTTTTGATTTTTGGGTAAAATCATTATATGGAATTTGGAAAGCCTATTTTGAGAATTATCAATTTTGGGATAATCGATTTTGTGTAAAGAAGCTTTGATAAAATTCATACTAGGTGTATGATTTGAAAGATACTATATGTGTACAGTATAAAATGTTTTGATGATGGCTCTGGGGAAAAAGGCGCTCCCTTGGAATGAACTTCTCAGGAGTGCCACCGGGTGGTGCTGCCTTGAGCCCCAAGGGGGGGTTCTAAAGTTGATCCTGTGAGGAGTCCGGACAAAACTAGTTCCTGAGGATTATGAGTTAAGTATACCATAGTGTTAAGTCGTGTGTGCCGCTGAGAGCCAACAGTTACATGGACTTTTGCTGCGATGGCAACGTAACCCAGGATGTAACTATGACCTATGGTATAACATAGCGAAAGTCGTGTGTGCCGCTGATAGCCAAAAGTCTGTGTTTGATTTTATATCGGCAGACTGCGACCTATGTAAGAGTGGAGAGGTTTCATTTCGACATCGAAAATCAGAGGCCGCTGAGAGCCTGCAATTACATGGACTTTTGCTGTGACGGCAATGTAACCCTGGATGTAACTGTGATCTGTTGTGTGGGTTCCATGGCGTAATCGAGAGGCCGCGGAGAGCCAGCAGTTGCATGGACTTTTGCTGCGACGGCAACGTAACCCTGAAATGTAACTGTCACCATGGATGGGGTGATGATTTTCAGAGCATTGTCACCAAAGATATTTCCTCTATTTTTAAAAACCATTTCCTATATTTTCAATAAAATTATTTTCCAAGTATTTTCACTGGATGTTGCAAACGGGTTTACCAAGTACTTATAAATTTTCAGTCCTACGTCTGATCAACGTATGACTGAATTTCTATGAGAACAAGGATGGACTAGATGAGACATCAAGTTATAGGAAATATTTTTATAAAAGATATTTTAATAGTATGAGGTGGGTTTAGAAGCATTTCTAAAATTTTAAAATAGAAGTGTTGAAATTTTGGGAAAATAAAAGGGAAACTCCAAACTGGAATTATAAAAATAACTTTGAACTCAAGAAAATTTAATGAAGTAATTTTCTTTGTAGTAAAAGTTGGAAGTAAGCTAATAAATAATTATTTGATAAAGTATGTTAATAAAATTTAACTCAATTAAAAAAATGAATTGTAAATTAATAATGAAGTTTGGAAATGAATTCGAATTTGTCAATAGAATTCGACTTGGATTTGATAATAAATTAAATAAGAAGAGATGTTGTAGAAATAAAATAGAGTTGGATTGGAAAAGTGATGGTTTGAGTTACAAATAAAATTCAAACGAGATATGAATAATATTTAACGAAAGTTGCACGTAAATTGAGAATGGCTTCGTATAAATAAAATAAATTCGCAAATGAATTAAGAAAGTGAAATATAAAATGAGTTAATGGAATTAAATAATAAATGGACGAAGTCTGATTGAACAAAAAACTAAATCAAGGTTGTGATTGAAATTGGATTATCATACTGAACTCAAGTTCGGTGGCATATTGATTTGAAGTATAAATGAGTTAAGTATACGCTTGGATATTATTTTGATAAATTGTGGAGGTGAATTAAAATGAAATGGTGGGCTAACTGAGTTTAATGGAATTTGATTAAATGAGAATCAAATAGAAGTAAACTTAAGTTTGATGTTGGAATAAATTAAAGTAAAGTAACTTAAGTTTAAATTTAAGGAAGCTTGCCTTCGAATAAGGATAAAAGCCATTAAATAAAAGCTCGGTTTAAATTAATTTGGGAATGGTTAGTAGTATACAAGCATGGAATGTGTCGAGTTAAATAAAATGATTGTGAATAAATTAAAAAGGAACTGAATTAAATAAAATTGAGTTGGAATCAATTTTAATTGGTTATAAAACTTAAGTAATTATTTATTCACATGGATATTATCAAATTACGTAGAAATGATTGTCGTTTAACGTAAACGAGATTTAATTAAATTCTATGAAATTAGTGGAAGCAAATATAATTGCTTTTTGAATCAATTGATATGAATACGAGTTTGTTTTGTTTACAAATGAATTAAATGTAAGCAATTGCATTGTAAACCATTAAAATTGAATGTGATGGCATATAAATTTGGTTGGAAGCAATTGGATTAACTTTAAATTATGTAAATCGCTTATGATAAGCGTTTGGTGTTTGTTGCTTTTGAAATGCTTGTGTTTAGCCTTTAAAAGTAAGTGAAATGCTAACAGAATTTCTATTTGTGGCACTTACATATTTAAATTGAGATAGTACAGGTACTTGAAGACTGTTTGGTTGGTTTGGATTGCGCTAATTGCTTAAATTTATAAGCTGCTTGCTTAAAATGCTAAATAAAAGTACGCCTACGCAATAAAAATAGGAAATATGAACTGTTTTTGCTTTTTCTGACCGTGTGGGTCGATGTATACATATTTATATCTATTGTCAAATTGCAAAAGCTCCTCCGTACAAAGGAGACTCCGCAAAAAATTTCCAAAAATTTTGGGAGTTGGAAATTTTTTGGAGATTTTTGAAAAATTTTCGTTAGCGACGAAACGATCACAAATTGGAAATTAAAATAAATTAGTAGATTAAACTAATCAGTTATAAATGAAAGTTAAAATCCAATATTCAAAATTGAAAATAATTTGAATTTGTATGAAAACGGGAAAAACTAATTTGCATAGAAGTAGATGTGGAAACTTCTGTAAAGAGTTGTATAAAAGGTTGCGATTGAATATTGTTGCTAAGTAAGATATGCAGGTATTAAAGGGAAAAGAATTTGGATTTGATTCCAAAAGTTAAATGTGAATTTCCTGACAAAAAGGTATGTATTTAAATTTCTGTATGAAATTGGATTGGGTTTTTGATCTAGCCACTTGGCGTTTTGTTTTCTTTTGGAATTTGGAAGCCCGTAGAGGCCTTTTGTAGTTGTACCGAGCTAGCCGCGCAAAGGAGACGGTGGCAAAAATTGTCGAAAATTTAGAGAGTTAGAAATTTTTTGATAATTCATAATTTGATTTAAAATTGAAATTTAGATGATTGAGCGAAGGGGTGTTGTTTGAAACTATAGAAGGTTTTGGGAAATTAGTTAAGGTGATAGTGGCTTTTAATAAAAGATAGTTGGTAGAGTGTTGAATTGTGAATTTTGGAGAAAAGGTAAACGGGTATTAGTCCATTCTTCATAACTAGTAATTTCGGGGACGAAATTCTTTTAAGGGGGAGTAATGTGACGACCCAGAATTTTTAACAATGTAGAATAGGATAATTGAATTGATTTTAAACATTTAAAAGTTAATTTTAACGTGAATTTGGGATATAAGTATTTACTTGAAAATTAAATCATTGAATTATATAGTTTAAATATTGTATTTAATGATTGAAATTGGGTAAATTGTTGAATCTGAAATTTCTAAGCCCGTTTAAAATAATTTGAAGGCTTATAAATTTATAATGATGATACTGAAGATAATAGAATGGTTGAAATTTAATCTAAAGGTGATTTGTTCGGTTTTGAAAATATACTATCTACACCATCTCTATTTTATTTATATTTATGTATGCTTTTAAATAATACAAAATGTATAAGTATGTATACATTTATAAGTATTGGATAAGTGGCATGACATGGTGAAGACAAGTGGCATAATATGGACCATACACCTATCTTAAGATGAAATAGAATTATGACACATATATCACTTTGGTGTACACTTCTAGAACACCTTAAATAATTACTAAATAAGGTATGTGTCATGAAATAAGGCTTGCATAAACAAATGAAGGACATGTGTCACAAGATTAAATAAAATAGTGACACATAAGCCCATTAGGTGTCCATGTGTATAAATATCTTAAGACACCTAAGTAGACATGTGTCAACATTCTATAGCTTGTGCAAAGAGAAGTAGACAAGTGTCCAAAACTAGCCTTGAAAATTTCTATATAAAGGGTGGAAATGTTCACTTATTTTTTTCTTCTTTCACAAAACAAAAAAAAAACAAAAGTAAGATAAAGTGAAAAAGCTTGGAGAAAGCTAAGGAAAAAGATTCAAGGCAAATACACAAGTGTAAGGTGAGAAAACTATTTAAATTTCTAGTATTCATGTTATTCTTGAAGAAATGATAGTTGTAAGTAAAGTGGCTAGGTTTTATCAAAAACGCAGCTTAGTAATTTGACCATAACTTTCTCAATTCTTAATGAAATTTCGATTCTTGGATGTTATGGAAAGAATATTTCATGTGCTACAATTTTGATGTTTTGTGTTTTCTGTAATTTGGATGTTAGCTATGTAAAAATTGAATTGTTCTACTGTAATCCCGAGAGCAAAACCAATATTAGCTCTGTGCTTAAGGCTGAAACTAAATTGGCCATAACTTTTTCGTTCCTCAACCGATTTCGATAAATTTAGATGTTGCAGAAAGATTAGACTTTATTCTAAAACTTTTAAGTTTTGAGTTTTCCAAAGTTTCGATGTTATCTTGCCCAAAATTATAATTGTTTATCGCTGTCCCGAGACAAAATGACAGAAGTTGTGAAATTCAAATCTCAGAATTGTTTTATCCATAACTTTTACAATTCTTATCGGAATTCGGTAGTTTTTAATGTTTCGAAAAGCTTAGAAACTAAGCTACAACTTTAGCTTTATTCATTTTTCCTGATTTCGATGTTTTCTATGCTAAAATTGCAATTGTTGGTCGCTATCCTGCAAATGCATAAGTTCAGGCTAAGCTTAATATTTTTAGTAAAATGGTCATAACTTTTGAACCGTTGATCCCAATTCGATGACCTTGGTCATTCTGGAAAGCTAACGGAAAGACCTATAACTTTCATTTGTATCACTTTTTAAAATTCGGCCAGCTATATATATGAATTTGAGGTGCAAGCTTCGGTTACATTTATGCCCGAAATGAACAGGTTTGTTTCTAAGAAAAGACCTTACTTGTTAGATTTTTATCATCGATTTGATAAACAATTCGATGGGTTTCTTTTCATGGTGGTTGAGTATACTAAGTAAATTACTTTAAAGTAGTATTTTCACATAGAAGAATTAATCGAGGATGAGGTATAAGACCATAGATAATTTGGTGAGTTTGTTAATGGAAACTAAGAAGTTAATTAAGATGAGTAGTTAATGATTGTGAACAATTAATATAATATAATCAATTAAAGGTTAATTAATTCTAGAGTAATTAATAATTTGGAATAATCAATGATTGGTTAAGGTAATTAATCAATGTAGTTAATAGAATTTACTAATAAAAGCAATCGAAGAAAAATTACTTAATATCATAAATCAAAGGGGGTAATTATTGGTAATTACTTAATTGAGGATTAATTACTTGTTTAATTTGTGCAACAAAATTTATGAAAGGTTAGTAAATTTATGAGCACGATTAATTCAAGGATTTTAATCAATGTAAGTGATTATAAGTTAATGAATCTGAGAACTTAATCAAGGATAGATGTGATTATTGTGAAAAGGGAAGGTAAATTAATAACATTGAATTCGAAGAGACCGGAGTCGGGTATTAGTTAATACCCGAAATCACTTCGATTCTTTACAAATTGATACGTGGAATCAATAGGGTATATTGGAATGATTTTAAGTGAATTGGACCATAAAATCTAAGTTCTAGCACTTAGAAATTGATGTGTGGAATAAGTGATGTCTATAACAACTTATGAAGTGGAAATTGATATAAGTTACCCGGGTTTATATGGGCTGTAAACTTTCGCATTCCATGTTAGTTGGGTTTACTCACGCTGGCTTCCAGCCTGACCCGAGTGTTGCTTTGGTGTAATGCTCGGGTCAGACCGAGTATTACAGATTTTCAGGTAGGGACGTTCTGGAGCTCAGGAGGCAAACTGGATGGTAGTAACGAGTAGAGTATTTCCGCTATATTTATATATTCCTTAATCTGAGATATGATGCTTGTATTTATTCAGTGACTGTATATGTGTGGAACTCTGATGTATATTAAATGTAATCAACAGATATAGTATTCTTTTGTAGACATTTATTATTTATTATATTTTATCCGCTGCGAATGTGAGAGGTTTGGTGTATCTCTTCTTCTTCTTCTATCTCTTTCTTCTTTTTCATAACTGTCTAAAATTTTCGGCTTCGAAAATTTCGGGTCGTTACACAGGTCGTCACATTCTTCCCCCCTTAAGAGAATTTCGTCCCCGAAATTACTAACTAGGAAGAATGGTCCAAAACTCGTTTACTTTTCCCAAAACTAAACAGTTTCTAACAATTCAACATCTTACCAACTATCTTTTTATAAAAGACCCATTATTATTCTTATTAACTTTCCAAACTTTTTCAAAATCTTATATAGTTTTTAAATAACTTACTTGTTCAACTTTTCAAATTATAATTCAAAACTAAATTTTGTATTATCAAATTTTTCTCAAAATTTTTCTAACTCCCTAAATTCTCGAATTTTTTTGCCAGCGTCTCCTTTGCGCGGCTAGCTCGGCACAACTACAAAATGGCTCTACGGCTTCCCAAATCCAAAAAGAAAACAAAAGGCCAAGTGGCTCAATCCAAAAACCGAATCAAATTTCACAGAATTTTAAACACATACCTTTTTGTCGAGCAATTCGAATTTATCTTCTGAAATCAAAATCAGTTCTCTTTTCCCTTTATATTACCTGCATATCCTGCTTAGCACTAATATCCATTCACAACATTCCAAAACATTTGATCGACTTCCTCACAAAATGTCTATATCCATTCATTTTAATATTATCTTAGAATATATTTGTAGTATCAATTTCCAATTAAGAATTCACCATTCCTTATACTTAAATTTAATATAAGCATTTTATATGTTTCTTATACTTATTTTCACTTTACCACTTTATTTTATATCCATTTCTATTCAAATCGATTCTTTCATTTCCATATGAATTCAATTTATTTTCAACTCTAAATATTGAACTTTATTTTTTCTTTATACTGATTCATGCCATTATTTTAAACTAGTTTCACTTACACATTTATTCTAATTTCCATTTTGAAATTGTTTGTTGTTAACAAAATTTTCAAAAATTTTCTAACTCCTAAAATTTCTGAAATTTTTTGGTAGAGTCTCGTTTGTATGGAGAAACTTTTGCAATTTGACAAAAGATATAAATATATATACATCGACCCACACGGTCGGAAAAACCAAAAACAGTTCATATTTCCTATTTTTATTGCGTAGGCGTACCTCTTTTAGCATTTTAAGCAAGCGGCTTATTTCATTTTAGCATTCGCGCGTCCAAACTTCCGCTATACGGTCTTCTAGTACTTGTACTTACTCAGTTTAAAAATATAAGTAACATATCTATGAAATCTATAACATTTTACTCATTTAAACAACTACAACAATTAATAACAAAAGTAATGCACTATAAATGCTTCCATAAGCAATTTGTATAGTTTCCAACCTAATTCAATTTGCTTCTTAACCAATTCATATACTATTTGCATTCAACTTTAAGTGAGTTACAACTCGTTTACTTATCTTCAATTCCTTTTCAAATCCAAATAAACCCATTTCAATTTAACTGATTTCAAAATCAATATTTGTTACCCATCAACTTATATTAACAGCAAAGCCATATTTTATACACAATGTACACAAAGCCGTTTATAAACAATTGGTAAGGCCTCAAAATCAACTCGATTGCTTCACTCGATTTTTCAATTATTCTATCCATTTTCAGAATGATTTTCAACTCATTCCCTTATATTCAATTTATTTTTAATCCAAACTGTTTTGTATTCATTTCAATTGATTCAAAAATCAAGTTTTATTTACTTCTATTAATCCATAGAACTTTATTAAATCTTGTTTACGACAAACAACAATTATTTCTATGCAAATTCGACAATATTCATTCAAACAAACAATTTCTTTAGTTTTATAACTATTTTAAAATTGATTCCAACTCAATTTATATTAAATCTCATTCCATTCTAATTTATTTTCAAACCATATCTTTGCATTGATTTCATTTTCACATTGATTTTATTCAAAACCATTTTTATTAAGCTCAACAACCTTAATGCTTAAAATTTAACAATCATTTACCAACTTTTATATAAGTCATGCTTCATTGAATTTTAGACTTAAGTTAATTTACTTCAAATTATTCAAATCCCTTTTTTTTATATACTTAAGCTCATTTTATTTTGCAAATAAATTTCTCTTTTCAATTAAACTTGATTCTATTTTAATCCAATCCCATTTCAAGCTACAAATTTATTTGATTAGTTATTATACATTTTAACTTTTTAGATTCAACTCATTCAATTTATTACAAGGCCATTTCCAATTTATCCCCACTTATTTGGAAATTATTTGCAACTCCTACCATTACTACTTTAATCCATTTACATTTTTATTCGATACATTTCAATTATATTTAATTTGTTAACACTTCAAGTTAAAATTTAATTTATAACTCAAGTTCTGAATCCACTATCCATTTTCAATTTACCACCCAATTTCATGGACTCACAATTTAGTTACATTTACTTTACTGACCATTCAAGTCGAATTCAATTTATAACTTGAGTTTTATTTCCAAACTTCATCATAAATTCACAATTCAACTTCTATTAAACAACATTACGTTCCCATTTACACATTTTATTAGCTAATTTATTATAAAATTAGTTCTCTCCTATTTATAGTTCTATACTTGATTTTTAATTTCAAATATCACTTCATTTAATTTTCTTAAGTTCAATTTATTTTATAATTCAAGTTTTGATCTTCATTTTTTTTCAATTCACCAAACAATATTTATTTTGGATTTTGTATCCCATTTTCAATTTTATAAGTCACAACTTATTATTTACACAATTCCCTTCATGATTTAAAAATCATCTTAATTTATAAGCTTACAACCCATCTTATCAGGATTTTTAAACTCCCGGCTTTGGTCTCAAATCATTTTGAAATCTCCAACATCTCAAATCACATTTGTCAACAGTCATACCATTCCTGATTTATCCCCAACAAACTTCCTTTGAAATTTTCAAAACAACTAGCTTTTCCAAACAAATATTATTTTTTTTGGCAGCAATCCGCCACTTAGAAATTCGAAAATGAATACTGATGATGCGGCCGTCATCATCAGAATTATTTTCCAATAATCCAAGTGATTTCAATGCTATATCACTTTCAAAATCCATTTAAAATAGATTTCCATTCAGAAATATCTCCAAATCAATAATGTTATCATTTATCTTTAAAACACTTCGACAAACACTTCCAAAGTCTCTTGGATTTTTAATTTCCAAAACCCGCTTAAATAAATTTTAACTATAATTCATTTACACACTTTATGCTTATATAAATTCTCGTTTGATTGTATTTCAATTTATAAATTACATTCATAATCCATATTTATAAATATCATTTTATAATGAATTTATTCCCTTAAACTTTAGTTATATTTCAATTTCTAGTCAAATTTTCACTTAACAATGATAATACTTTAATATTATCATTTCTAACATCCAAGCAACCATATATTAGCTAAGTAGTTTTCAAAAACTTATATTTATATCAAAATATATTTTTGGGTAAAATTATTTCATTTACGCACATTTAAAACAATACCGTGTCGATTGTTCTATTCAAGTGTTTAGAAACCCCTTCAATACAGTTGTGCAGACTGTGTCGACGAAGGTTCATATGCCACTCATTAAATCAATCAACGCAATATTAAAACAATTTATATTCACTAACAAATATGCGCTCATATCTATTAGTACACTCAAACTCATTCTAGAGTACTACGGACTGTAATTTAAATGAGTAATTCCCACCAGAGCCAAGGTTATCACCAACCTAAGCTCTGATAACAAGTGTAACAGCCCGCAAATCCGTACCCCTTGAATCAACACTATTCAACAACAATCAACTCAAGTTGTATAGAAATTCGAACCATTTGGATTAAAGAAGAAGAGGTAGAAGAAGAAAATAGAAAACAACAGCAGAATCTAACCATCGCAGCGGAATAAAATATAATAGATAATAAATAAATTTACTCAAAAATCAAATATCTCTATTTACATATTACATCATCAGAGTACATCAATCACAGCTCACATCAATAACATACAACTGGGTACACAGCTACTCAACACAGCGGAATATATATATATAACAAGTACGAGAATACGTATCGTCGTCCAGCTCGTCTCTTGAGCTTCACATCAACAAATCATGTATCCTATAATACTCGGTCTGACCCGAGCATTACAGTTAAATAATACCCGAGTCAGTTATCAGCGTGAGAAAATCACACCCAATTGATTATTAAAGTTTCAAAAATCCTTTGAAAACAAAAGCATCTCGTACGACCACGCCACAAATAAACATGTCGGGTTTTTACCTTACGATAGCTAAAACAATTTTTATAGAAATCCTCTGAAATTATAATAGGGTCTATATACAAATACTTATAAAATAGCCGAAATTGTTACATCTATTAAATTCCAGCTACTAGCCACAGAGTGGGTAATACAAACAAAACTCGTACAAGGCTCGTAGGGAGAATGGATTTCCAACTAATGATTAGACACTGGGGCACCACCTGTCACAGTACGAGGCCTAGATCACCGTACCGAGGAGTACGCCCGCTCCCCTGCAACACAAGGCCGGGACTACCCTTTACTGGATAATTCCGAGTGAGATCACCCCGCGGTTGGGATCAGCAACCGCCTACTAAGCCGAAATAAAAAGGGACATCTAGACCGGAATGACCTCACCTTGCTTGGGTGCTACCCACCTAGCCTTGTTGCATAACCCCTGATTTTCAGTCATTCCCATTTGATGAGGCTTGAGGCTAAAAGTTACCTTATAGAACATATTCCTTAGAATGCCCATCGTCCACCTGACGATGTTTCGCAAGCATTCATCCATACAAGTCCGTCCCGGGTTCGAAAGGAACCGAAGGCACTATTCCTACTACATCCATTTTGGAAATATCCTCAGGATTAGTAGCGACTAGCCCTTGCACTTCACTGCTCCATCTTCGAATCCAAACTCGTTTTCCACGAAAACGTACAAACCAGATCGAAGTGGTTTTCGAGAAATAAATCTCGATCCCGATCTCTTCGAAACGATCAACGTATTTGGCCTATATTGATAGTCGGTGATTTAACTATCAATTAATATTCTCAAACAACTAACAACCAATAAATAATTTCTCAAATTATTTATTTATCTCAAAATATCTTTACAAGATATATTCTCACTTTCAAATCCTTTTGAAAACGGTTTTCAAACTATCTTTCTTTTCTCAGAATAAATTCCGAGTATTTCCATTTCCATCGGAATCAGCAAGCACAAAACTTTAGATTTTTAAAATAATTCAAAAGCACTTTATTGTAAAATATATTTTAACGTTCAATTTAGAAAAATTTATTTTGATACTTAATTTATAATAATACTTTGAACAAAATACCAAACCATTCTGTAAATAATTATTACGATAATAATTAAAATAAAATACTTACTTTGGAATTTACTTTAAAACATTCAAGTTAAGACTACTTCAAGAATTTACTAAAAATACATACTATATAAACATTTTAAAATAAAGTTACTTAGTAAAATACAAAACTGGGTTTCTATTATAAAAAAACAAAATACTAAGTTACTTCTTAATAATTACTGCAAAATAGATTAAAGGGAAAATACTTATTTTAGACTTTAAATATTAGAAATAATAAATTTTACAAAACTTGCTTTCTTTAACACAACTCTAAACATTTAATTTATATTTAAACATTTACTTTTAAAAACATGTACTTGGCTATCCAGAGAAAATTCCAACTTCAACCACTTAAATCAATTTTCCAAATTGATTTCCAATTTATTCCATTTGAACTAAATTTCTTTACTTATTCAGTTCATTTCAAAGTTCATTCATTATGGATTTTATTATTATTGTTATTATCTTCCGTTTGATTTATAATCCTTTAACGGAAATATATAAATTCCAGATTTTCCCAATTTCTTCCTTATTCATTTCAATAATTTAAATCTTAAACTTTAAATAAATGTTTTCTTCTTTTAATTAATATCACTGAAGATTTAATATTCATTAACTTTCTGTTTATTCAAATTTCCTTTCTATACTCAAGATCTATTTATTAGAATTTTACAGTCACTTCATTCCTTTTCCAATATATTTTTTAAATTTATTCTATAATTATTTTATTTACAAATTCACTTCTTTTAATTCCTTTCCAAAATCTAATTTATATATTTTTGAAAATTCATTATACCCAATCATAACCAATCGAACCATAGCATTCAATATTCCAATAAAGTTCATCATATAATAGCAAATAATCACAACAGAGGGTATAGAATAATTTAAATAAATGTCGAGGGATCCAGTGGGATCCCTCCAACCTGTTTTTTTTCCTGCATCCATAATTGTTAGCACAATATAGTACGCCAAGTCCAAAATATCATACTATATCACATCAATCAATTCAGCCATTCAAACAATTAATTAAATTTAATTATTTAAATTTAAATTTAATTATTTAAATTTAAATTTAACCGAGTGAGATAAACTCACCTTCGATTTTTGTTTTGCCATCCAATTCAAACTCGCCTGGTTTTCCCCACGACTTCAGGCTTTGTATAAATATTATATGATCAATTAATATTTGAATTAATTTAATGATCAATTTCCTAGATAAATATTTTAATTAACCAATGGTTTAATTTAAACTATATAAAGATTTCTTAAGTAAATTTAATTAACTGAAATTTATTGAAACTAATTTGTTTCTTCTAATAAATAAATTTCACGTTCCAAAAATTAAATTAAATAAGGCAATTTCCCAAATATAATTTAAAATAGCCTAGTAAATAAAAATGTTTACACATATATTTTTCTTCTTTTGCAAATTCTTTTAGAAACTAAATAATTTAAATAAGTTTACTAATCGTCTAAATCACTAATATACCTTATTAAGTAAACTAGTAGGTTAAAAATACTCATTTTTATTTACTGCTTATCTTTCCGGTAAACAATAATAATTATCATTAATATAAAACAGTAATTAATTTTACAGTTAATATTTTCCAATCTACGAATGCTTATTTAATTTAAATAAAATAAATGGATATACCTCACAGCAACCCCTTTCTCCTTCCAAGCAAACCACGATCTGAACCAAACCTACACACGCACGCGCAACCCTAGGTCGGCCTCTCTTCTCCTCGCAGCCTCGATAAATCTCGCCGCCGAACCCTAAACACGACGCGCATCGCCCAACCTTCGACTATGCCTGCTATGCTCCTACATCACGGACAAAACCCTAGATGCGACTCGCGCGCGACGTCGAAGCCCATACGCGAGCGATTTGCGAGCAACTCAATCCTCGTCGCTTCTCCGTTACTCGCGACTGGTGCAAAAGGTTAGGCGTTACAACCCTAGGGCCGACCATGAATTTGGGGCACGTGATTGATATGGGATGAAGACGAGCTCGCGCGATACTAAGGAAAGCTCGGCTCTCAATTTCTTCGTTTGCCCATATTTTATGTTTATTTTTTTTTATTTTTTTTTGTGATTGAAAGGAAGTGAAGAGGGACGCCATTATTATCAAGGAGCTAGATATTTTTTTCCCAAAATGTTTCGGCTGAAAAGAAAGAAGGGCAACGTGATTAGAAATAAAGTAAGGAGGCGTATACAAGAAGACTCGACTTTTAAATTAAATTTCATAAGATTATTTATCAATTTAAATTTCCAGCACGTTTATAATTCGTACACTCACACACTAACTTCGATCAAAACAAAATTTGAAATCCGATAATAATTCAATATTACGGACCCAATGGAACTGGTTTCGTCGAATTCCGAGGCTGCGTCTCGGAAGGCTATTTTTAAATTCAATTTAAACGATGAAATTTCAAAACTGAATAAATCACTATTAAATTTAATATTAAAACTTCTATTATCTTCAATATTATCAATATAAATTTTATAAGTCTTCCAATTATTTTTAATCGGCTTAAAATTCTAGATTCAATAATTTTCCTAACTTCAAATTATTTAATTCAATAATTAAATTATCGAATAAATTGTGATATTCATAATTCAAGTTAAAATTGCTCTATTGAATACTTAAAATCAATTAAATATTCCGATTTTAATTGCTTGAAAATTCTCGGTCGTCACAGGATTGTTATGAAGTAAATAAGAAGAAAAAAAGAAAGAAAAAACAAACACAGAATTTCACAGCGGAATGAAAAAATATAATAATCAGATAACAGTTCATGAAGCTGTTTTACAAATAACATTTAATTACACATTTACCATATAGATCAGAGTTACATACAAAAGTGATAAATAAATAATGCAGCGGAATAACAAGATGTAGTGGGACAAATAAAATAAAAAATAATAGTATACAAATTTCCGTCTTTGTCCTCCAGAAAAGCAACCTTTGATACACTGAAAAGCCCAGACTGACCCGAGCGAATTGAAAAGACAAAATACACGAGTCAGAACTAAAAGATCTTATGTAAGTTAAATCAACAATAAAAAATTTGAGTGTGAAGGCGTCAGAGATGTTCACGGGCTTTGACATTTCCTATACAGTGTTTAACGTGAGTGCAATAATTTAAGAGATCTTCGAGATTACATTTCCTAAGAATCTGTTAAACTATCTGCATACATGGTACAATACACTATTATAATAGTTTCTACAATAAAGTAAAGTATTAAAATAGCATTAAGACGTTACTCATATTCCCCTTAATACATTTCATATAATATCGTAGTCTATACAGTACTTTAAGCTCCACCGTAAACTGGTGGGCTATCAGGGAGCACTCTATAGGTACGAAACAAACCAAACTATTGTAGAAGGCGCGACAAGGTATATGACAAGGCATGCGAGGCAATGTCATGATAGGGTTCTAATGTTTTTACTCCCTAACTGGTGGTAACGCATAGCAGCTACTACCGTCCGATCGGAGGTGCGACCTCACTTGACCCGGTATAGCTCATGTTTTAGCCACATTAAGCTGACTCATGCGAGTCGGGGCTACGTAAGTGCCTCATACAGAATCGTTCGTCAAACCATCCTACTTCAATCTGTAATCTCCGCCACGTACACAGTTGTTAAAGTGGTTTTCGGTATTGGCAGACGGTATCACAATATTCGATCCCAGTCTCTTTATTTCACACAGGATGGTTCTTTTACATTTTCAAAAGTCAATTCATAATTAATTTCAAAATATCATGTTATCAACCAAACGAAAATAACAGGTTTATGAGATCTAATAAAATGAATAATTAGGTGCAATAAAAACACCTAAATTGTGGAGTTATTTTAAATATTACAAGAAGTGAATGGGGAATGTAAATTTTAAAATTCGACATCACCTTACATTGTGAAGCCTGTATTCTTTGTTCTATCATAAACTTGATTATAACTATATAACATGTTGATTTTATTTTCCATTCAAGATTACTTATTTAATAAGATACTTCAATGAGGTTAATTATTTTGTTAATAAAAAACCAGATATATATTATCAACTAACAACATCAAAGTGAAAAACTAAACTTAGCAGTAAAATATACTAACTTGATTGAACCCTGAAATTGGATTAAACCTGGTAGTACTAAGTTGAACTTTACTATTTAGTAAATGATGGTTAATTCATGAACAACCAATTTGTGAATAAAAGTGTAAGTTTACAAATAATGAGTATGAGAGAATGTTAGACTATGAAGTGGTAAACGAATGGTTTGCTCTCTTACAATATATAATAAGCATCATTATTTGTTCAACTTCGAAACTAAAGTGCATGCACACATCACCAACATGAAAGATTTTGTGTATATCACGGATTTAATGAGAAATGACGCTATTATATGCCCTTGAATTACATGCTTTCTATGGATTTTACAATGGGTTTCCTTCAAACTGACATCTTGGTCTAATGTAGGTGTTTTAAAAAAGTCATTAACTTTGAAACTAGAATTATTTTTCTGGATTTGTTTCAGTTTAAAATTTTTCTGATGGTATATCTCGTACTTCTCTATATCAATAAGAAAATATAAACACAAACTCTTCAAAATCTGTACATTTTTACTATTGGCTTATTCAGATAATCAAGCATCACATGATACAATCTTATATTAAGATATTTTCTGGTCAAAGCTTGTTGTTTGTTTTGTATAAGCTATTGGCATCGAGAAATTAAGTTAGAAATAAATTAATAGGTGATTAGATTTACAAACATAATTATTTATAGGGTCGTTTTAAGGATATTTTAAGGAAGTTATCTTAACTCTGCTTACAACATAAGTATACACCTAATTAAACACAATCCGAGAGTTTCATTATGGAGGTATAACCTAATTGTTCCACTATGGAGGTAATGATAAAGAATGAATCCATCATGAAGGTAGTGAGATCGTTAATCGTCCATCAAGTAATTATCTGCACCAAAATAAGGTTCATGACAAATAGGTTTTTATTATAATAATAACAAAAATTGACTATGACTTCATAGCGTAGTTGTACATCTTAGTATCTAAAATCAAAAGCTATGTGCACAAGCAAAAATATTAGGACACCATTAGTAGATCAATTAATGCATGAGTTTCACTATCATAGTAATCAAATTTAGAAGATTATAACTAAGAATTATTTCAAATAAGGATGTTCAACTTTGGAATTAAATTTGATATCCGATTTAGCTATAAAATAAAGTTTATGAAACAAAAAAACCGAAGACAACTATGGCAATTTATCTAATTTACATCATTATTTCAAAACAATACTACTATATATCCTATTATTATGTTTATCTCAAACTCACAAAATTAAAATTAACTAAATAAATTTTATATGATAGTATAATGCATGAACTAAAATATAATAGGTCAAAATTAATCAAGATAATGGTAACATTGCCTTAAAAATCAACTAATTTCACATGCTTAACACAGCACTTGTAGTGCCTCCCACTAATTAGCTGAACAATCCAACACTCTTCGACTAGTATTGGCTAATCCGTGAAGTACAAAAAAGACTAAGAAGAAAAGGAAAATTAGTACATAAAATTGTATATTTATATATTGAAAGCAACCAATTTAATGATGATTGTGTCAAAGGTGACAATATTATTGTAAATTTTGTTCTACTATGTAAAGTGGAATCTGTGTATGAAATGAAAGTCTGATAGTTGAACAATAGAACCAAAGCTACTACATCATTATATATCATCCAAAAGGTGACTTTATACAGAAGTAGATTAGTAACAATTCACAGGTGCTGGCGTTTTGGTTTAACTGTCATTTTGGATTTTGTGCTTAAACGTAGTTGCGCAAATTTCATGTTATATAACATATTGCGAGAATGAATGCTACTATAAAGACTTAACTGGAAATAACACGAAGGCTCTTTTATTTATTTGTGCTAATGTACATCAAATAATTTTATGAAGAGATGGATCCAAACTCTACAGAGAGTGTACATTGAGTAACACAACATTAAAGAGAAGACATCCTGATTATCAACTATGAAGTGTATGATACATAAAACTGTAGGCAAACTGACCTATGTTATGGACCAAGCATTTGCATAAAAAGTTTACAATTTATTTGAGTAGTAGAACAACCGCTCAAGCAGTAGTTCTAAACTGATTTATGACCACTAATTTTAAACTGCTCCACATAGCAGTTTAAAAATGATAGTTGGATAGTTCTGCTGCATTTGTAAAGTATTAACAAATAAGTATATATGGATACTTTAGTATTTGTAGACAACTATGTTGTGCCTTAGTGGAAATATACATGACCAAATTGATGTGCAAAGTATATGTATTAAGTCAAGGATAAAGTTATAGTGGAAAACAACAATGAAGTGATGTTTTGCAATACAACAAATTAAATAAAGCTTATTTACAAACATAAAACATAGGTGGATGCAGTCTTAGTACATTTAGATAAAATATAGTAAGAACAGACAACAATAATTAAGACATGCATATCAATTTGGTTTATTAGCATAGGACATTGAAATGTCCAAATGTCCTTCAGTCTCTAGTCTTTGTGTTCATGCAAGTAGAGATAGTTGTGACTTCTTCAACGTTCTACTAAGATGATATATTTAAAATTTACTTGGAAACCAACTTTGTCTCAAGTGGAAAAGCTAATACATTATCTGCTTGTTTTGCTAAATATCACTGATGATGTAAGGGGTGTATGTTTGCATTAGTCAAGACACTATTGGTGTATAAGTGGATGTAGGTACTCGTGCATTCAAACTGCTAAGTGCATTAGTTTCCACTATATATCTCAAATGTTCGACCAGCTTCAAAGCTAAAGAAAAAAACCACTTCATAATGTTCAAATAATACTGTTTTACCAGCATTAAGTTTAACTTCGTAATATATATGCTTATTCCTGTTGTGTAACGGCGGTCGGACCAAGCTTCTCATCTCCAGCACATGGTGTACGCATATGGGTTGGCATGTAACATTGGAGATTCCTTTTGTTACAACAAAGTGTATGCCAACCCATATGCGCACGCCATGTGCTGGAGATGGGGAGCTTGGTCCGACCGTCGTTACACAACAGTGGTATCAGTGCCGAAGGTTACGGACTGAGCCATGCACACACGGCAGTACTCTCAAATGTTACCGCAAGAGGATGCGGGTCAAGGAAGAGATTGTTAGGGTTGTCTCACATGTTTAATGGAGGAACGACAGTTTGGATTGGAGAAAAGTCTCACATCGCTAAATAAAATGGAAAAGTGGTGTATAAATATGAGTTGGTAGGCATGTAACATTGGAGATTCTTTTTGTTACAACAAAGTGTATGTCAACCCATATACGTACGCAATGTGCTGGAGATGGGGAGCTTGGTCCGACCGTTGTTGCACTAAATACTAATTTAAACAAAGGCATACCTATCGGAAAACTAAATGTTATTTTAATATAATATATGGAGTTTCATTTGTTGACACATACGTTAATAATAGCGGTAATGGATAATTCCAATAAAAATCAGGATAAGCCATACTTGTGCCGAAGGTGATACTCTAGGACTACTGCCCCCCTCTAGGACTACTGCCCCCCTCACAAACCATGTGAGCAATGGTGCAAGCAACTCTTAGCTACTTTTGGAAAAGCCAATATGTACATATGATAAGTGTTGACAATAAATTACGTTTCAAGTACTAAAATATCAAATGGTTACCGACTCGGAAACATAATATATATTTAATGTACAGACACAGAGGACAGATTAACATCTTCATATTTCGAAAATCGTTACTATTAAAACCTTAAAACTTAAGTAAACGACCCACTTAAAAGAAAATGTATAATTTAAAACTGGCAGACGCGTCGTAAAACTACTTGTACAACATATTTCAAGTTTTCCAGACCCTACGCAGTTTCCTGCATTAATCTTTTTAAATCCTAGTTAAAAAAACAACACGATTATAATCTCATGGTTTACTAATAATTGGATTAAACATTGACAACTGTGAAGAAAAAATAAAATGAAATGAATATGTACTTCTAAACCAT
Source organism: Allium cepa (assembly GCA_030765085.1). Classification (NCBI taxonomy): domain Eukaryota; kingdom Viridiplantae; phylum Streptophyta; class Magnoliopsida; order Asparagales; family Amaryllidaceae; genus Allium; species Allium cepa. Next base: position 1,024,791,029 of record CM060928.1, on the reverse strand, counting down.
GTACTTTAAACAAATTGTTAAGAAGCAATAAAAGTGTTATCGGTTTTTCAAATACTGTCCGCTGCGAAGTAGACAAATGATGTTGGTACTTCGACCAAAGCTTCAAAGCCAATGTTATATGTTTATAAGTTTGTAAAATTAAGGTAGTCTTACTTAACTCTTTATTAGAACCTTACAAATGAAACCTATGTGATGTTATAAGTTAAAGGAGACATGCCAACTTTCAACTCCAAATAAAATGCAAACTAAATTTAGGAAAAAAGTGCTTGTCATGAAAATAATTTGTTAAATGGGTAATTATAGAAACTTAAAGCATGAATTCAACCTCACTTATACTATTCAACAAACATACCAAGTGCATCAATAATATTAATGGGAAACAAAGAGCACAAACTAGTACCGAATGAGAACTCATACAAAAATATAAAGGGGAAATTAAGAATAATACATCCTTACTCGCCGAGTGATAAGGATGAAAAGTAAAATACAAGGGCGGTAGGAAAATAATATGCAAAAAGGTGGCACTCACAATCCTTGAAATGATATTAGGAAATTTATATTCAAATATTTAGACATATGCATTGTTAATCAATTTTTTATTCAGTCATTTTCAAATAGTTGGAATATATTTTAATACACAGAAGCTCTATTTTTCACTGCACCAAAAATGTTCTGTAGAAAGACGTATACAAGAACAAAATTTGAGTGATTGCAAACCAACTAGCCATGCAGAATGTAAAAGTAATCTTTGTATAGAAACACTTCTCAATATGTAATGATTTTATAGAAAACAAAGTTCTAATCAATACAATCATTATTACTTAAAAATACGTATACTTAACTTATTCTTGATTAAATTCAACGAACACATAATCTGCATCTAGAATAATCATGCTAGCTAACAACAAACACTTATGTGCGATGAAAAATATATAAATATGAATTCTTTTAATAACCACCATAATGTAACTGAATCATAGTAGTATTTCTAATTAAAATTTTAATTCAAGAAACATGGAAGAAATAAAAAGAATGGACCAGCGGTAATAGAGAAAATTAGAAAATGGAGATACTTACCGAAAGTAAGACGATGGTAATCAAATCGAGATGAAGAATTAGACAGATGAACATTAAGTTTCAAATTGAACTATTAGGCAGAATTTTTATCGAAGGAGATCCACGTGGATTACTATAAACTGGAGAAGAAAGAAGATACATATTATTTTTTAATCAATTGTTGCACTATAAAAAAGAAATAACAATTTTCATAGGCCGGAAATCTTATTGTAGCCTCTTTCCACCTTCAAAGCTATAACTCGCACTTCCTCGGTCATTCCTCTTTGGGCCCTCTACCGTCATTTAAAGAGAAAAGAAATCACTTGAGTGATACATGTAAATGGAAATTAAGGTGCCACTTTTCAAATTGCTGTTACCTGCAAAATTGTTGTTTCCCCATTCTAATATAAGTAATAGATTATTATATTATCTCTTAACATAGAAACAATTCGTAACGACCCTAGTTTTAAGCAACATTATTTAGGACATTTAATTAGTTAAATTTAATAAAATAATGTAATGGTTTGGGGATCGAGATTTGTGATTGATAGGGGTAGCCGTGCCAATTGAAACGAATGAACAAAGGGAAAATAAATTAAAGTAAATTAGGGTAGTTGAAAAGGCCAAAGTAGGAAAAAGATACATTATTATACCCTAACCGCTCATGCACATTCATTTCATACGTTAATAAGAAAAATCAAATTAGAAAAGTGGCTGGCCACCATTAAGAGAAGACAAGAGAAAGAAGCTTAAGCAACTTAATTCAAGATCAAATCTCAAGTCCATAATCATAAGGTTAAAGTGAATATTAAATTACATCTCATATTTTTGATGTTTTTGGTTTGTAGATCATATAAGAATTATTTTGAAAATATTTTTCCACGTTTTTTATTGTTAAAATTGATATATATGCTTGTTGACGATTTATGCTAATTCGTACGGATTTTACGATAAGTTTTAATGTGAAAACCTTACTAAATGACAACCACATGCCTTTTATATAAGGTAAAAAATGTGACTTTTGAGATGTGTTTCAAATTTCATAATTTTTTGGATTAATTTGGTTTTATTATTAATTATCTAGTGAAGAAAATGGTTAATTGGGTTTTAAATTAATTACGGCTAATTTATATTGTTTCTAGGTCAGAAATTTAAATATGTTAGAAAACATATTAAAAATGATTTATGAGAATTTTTGTAGAATTTTTCATGGTGTTTTATTAAGTATATATATGAGACTTAAATGTTTTATATGTATGTAAAAGGACAAGAGGCAATTTGCAAATGTTTTAAATTATTTACTTCTGAAATTTTGGCAGCAGATTTAGAAAAGAATTTGAAAAAGAAATTAGCAACTAATCATATGTTTACTAACAAAGAAGGTTATTTGAAAAGAATTATTTTTTAAAGTTAAAATTCAGTTTTTAGCATACTTTTGTTGTTTCACCACTTTTCGCACCTACCTTTCAACTAGATACTTCCGCCTTCATCTCCATCGAAACCTGGTATCAAATATTTGGTATGTAGTGGATTGGACATAGAGGGAAGATATAGAGTCGAAACAATGGGTTCTAAAGGGGTTGAGACCTTACTTTACTTTTAAAGGAAGTGTGCCTACTTTGCTTTTGAAAAGAATGCTTTCGAACTTGATAACTTTCGACTGTCAATGGTTTTAAAGAATGGTTTTGAAATAGGCCACGCCTTATTTATGAAGCTTTTGAAGAGGTTGAACCCTCTTGATGCCGCTTCCTACCTTTCGAACCAATGCTTTTGGAAGGGTTACTTTGTTTTATAATCTTAGCCGCTTCTCCAAAGCTTTCGAAGTGATTGGTTCGACACGATCCACTTCTTTACTTAGGAAATTACATTCGAAAGAGTGATTTCGATTTAGTTGTTTTAAGACCCTTTATTCGATTGAAAGTTAAACCCCAAAGTTTTGAAAGGCATAATTATATATGGTTTCGAAAGGTTGTTCCACATGTTTTACTTGAAACCAAATGCTTTTGAAAGGTTTGATTTATGTAAAGAACTTAATGCTTTAGAAAGGTTTAAGATGAAGGTTTCGAAGGGGTGGTTCTGCATCATTTTCGAAAGGTTTTAAAAGGAAGGTTGCCAATGTTTTCAAAAGGCAATGTTTAAAGTGTTTTAAATGAGGATGTCTATGGTTTTATACAGCTTTCAAAAGGGACGTTTGCAATGTTTTCGAAAGATCTATTGTGGATGTTTCGAAAGGTATGTTTTGGCCTTCGGCCTAAGGTTATAAAGCAAAGTAGTTTACTTGTGTCTAAAGGGGTACTTTCAATGGTTTCGAAATGGGGACTTTCAATGGTTTCGAAAAGTGTACTTACAAAGGTTTTGAATGTTTTCAATCAACAATATTTTCTTTAAAGTGTATAACGGAAAAGTGATTTGAGTAAAGCTTTGAGTACTTTCCTTGTTTAAGTATGATTTAGAAGGGTCAAATCATTTTGAAAGAAATGTTTTCAGGGAAAATTTAAAGGGTAGTTAACCCTCAGTAAAATTACTAGGATATTAGAAAACCAGATGAGACTACTATAGGCCGCGCCTTATACTGTAACCAATAGCCCATAGCTAATATAAGCCCAAAATTCCTATGTGTAGGGCTTTGTCACAAGTAAGATAAAAAGATGTTACACACTGAAAGGAATAAATAGAGAAAGGATAGGTTATTGGTGTGCATGCAAAATTATTAGGATCAGTTGATCCTGGGAGAAGTAAGTTAGGGATAGACTATCCAAAAGAGGAGTATCTAACACATGTTAGATTATTTTTTTTATTTTGTCTAGTAGGCCTGATTCATCCATAGGTTAGTAGTTAGCCAAACAAAACTATAGATTGCGGATGATAGTCCATTAATTACCTATTTTATATGCTTACATTATATTGATATTATTATTTTAACAGTTTGATTGCAGGATTTAGATTTGCGAAGATACGTTTTTAAATGGATATTAGTGAGGGGAAACCCATTCCGCTAAGCGTTATGTCTCACTTAATATCAGATAACCGAGATGTATAACATTATTAACAACTGGCTTTATATCTGATTCAAAGTCCCCTTAAACTCTTGCTCAAAATTGATTTGAGTACGCTGAGGTTGAGGATTTACAGGTTTTATTAGGTGGACGAATAAAGCTTCCAAAGATGAGCAGGAGGTTGATGTTAGCATTATCTAGGAGTTGTTATGTTTTCATTTCCGTTGTTTTGTATTAATTCTATTATAGCTATTTAGTACTCTGGTCATCTAAGGGGACATCTTCATATTTCACTCTTGGCGTATTTATGTAATTATTATATTTGATCTGAACCTGGGAAATGATTGGGATTATGTAATTGGATATGAAACATATTTTTTGAAATATAATCAGAAAATTTGTCTTTGAAATCTGTGATCTTATTTCATATTCATGTACTTATGATATTATGGGTACCATTGACATTGCCGTATTTTATCGTCGAAGTTAATATTATAGATGACTACAACATCTATAGCGCTTAGCTTTGGGCCTCAAGATACGAGATGTAACAATTTGAATCAGAGCATAGGTTTATGGAATTTTTTTTAAATTAAATGATTTTTGAAAACATAATCCTAAGGAATTAGATAAAGGTCGGGGTGTAGGATAACGCTATAGTAACATACTTGTATTTGCTATACATAAGTATACGCTTTAGTTCTATTCTCCTATCTCTCTTAGGATATTCTCCTATATCTTACGAAGGCTCAAATGCAGATATGGATGCTTGAAGTGGAAGAGTGAACATTAGTGGGTGAAGTAGCACAAAAAATTGAAATGCCACACCAAATACGAGAAGGAACCAAGTCAGGCACACGCTTGAAATATGGGTGCTGGAGTCCCAAAAGTCGATATGTGAGCCATGTATTAGTTCTTTGTCAACATGGTGCAAACAGTTGTAGCTGATGGAGTAGTTAGAGGAAATGCAGGACAAGGAAATCAGGGAGCTCCCATGGTCAACAACTATGTTGTTTTTAGTAGAGGTTATGCCTAGTTGAAAGGAAATCCGTTCATTGATATTGAGGATGCAATTGAAGTTGAGATTTGGTTACTTCATTGCGTGAGGATATTTGCTGATCTAGGGGTCAATGATGAGTAAATGAGAAGGCTTGCTTCTAGACAGTTACAAAGAGCAGTATTATACTGGTGGAACAGCATTACAATCGAAGTTAATGAAGAGTCGATGACATGGGTTAAGTTTAAAAGGAGATTCGAGGAGAGATTTATGTCAAATATCACTAAGTCTACTCTGCTCAGAAAGTTTGCTGAGTTAGAGCAGGGAGATATGACTGTGCTGTAGTATGCGACGAGGTTTGAGGAGCTAGTAGGAGATGGTTATGCTACTATGGATATTGTAATTAAGAGGAACAAGAAGTTCATTAGGGGTTGAAGCCTGAATTTGCTAAGGCCATATTACATCATATTAAGGATCTTTTGTAGTGTCATTGTAAAAATAGCTTGAGGCATGAAGAGATGCTTGCTTTTCTGGAAAGGAACAAGGTAAAGGAGGTCCAAGTGGAGCACGGTCGAAAGGGAAATTGTTTCCATAAGAAAGCTGCTCGGAAGGGTGAACGTGCCAAAAAGGGAAAGCGGAAGTTGTGTGCTACATGTGTGATAAAAAGCGGCATTTTGCGAATGAACGTCCCTCATGATATGGAAAGAAGGTGATTGGGAAGAAAAATATCAGATGCTTCAACTACGATCAAATTGGACATTACAAGAACCAATGCAAGGAGCTAGTGGAAGGTGAAAAGTGTTTGCATTGGAGCCAGCTACCTCGAGGCAAACAGTAAAGGAAAAAGGAAAATCGATGTTGGGAGGTATTCTTCTGATTCATAGTATGTCAGTTAGCTTTCTATTTGATACTAGTGCATCAGATCCTTTTATATCTCGTTGTTTGTTAGAGAATATTAGCCTAGAATCCTCATACCTAGTTACTTCCTTAAGGGTTGCAAATCCGATAAAGTGTATGCGACACTTGGGATGAAGTGTGATCATCTAGAGTTTGATTTGTTAGGTCATGCCTTTTGTTTGCAGTTTGCATGTGTTTGATTTCATAGGGTACTGAACTATTTTGGGTATGGATTGATTAAGTAAATAAAATTAAAGGATATTTTTCCATGATAGAAAATACTTAGACGCCCTAACTGTAGTGTTCAAATTATATAGTCTATAGAAACCCAAAGTTGTGAGGTAAATGCTTTGTTGGGTATTGTGGAGATAGAAGATGAGATGAATCGAATTTTCATGGTTAGAGAATTCGCTGATGTATTTGAGCCTATAATAGGATTGCTACCAAAATTAGCTATTAAGTTTTGGATAGATTTGGTACTAGGAGCAGAATTGGTAAGCAGACCTCCAAGCAGATTGACACCTATCCATATAAGGGAGCTAAAGGTGCTGTTTGTGAGTTGGAAGGTAAGAATTATATCAGACCCAACAGTTCGCCTTAGGGAGCATCCATAGTGTTTGCTAAGAAATCGAACGGATCGTTAAGGTTATATATCGATTAACGTAAATTGAATGGGAAAATAATAAAGAATCTATATCTGTTGCCTAGAATTGACGATTTTCGACTAGTTGAGTAGAGCTAAGGTATTTTCCTAGCTGGGTTTAGCAACAGGTTCCATCAACTTAGAGTGGTAGAGGACATTATTCCTTCGACTTCATTTAGGACCAGATATGGATCATATAAATGGTTAGTACCGCTGTTTGGACTTACTAATGTGCCAGCATTTTTTATGGATTTAATGAACCGAGTTTTCCGAGAGCACTTGGATAGGTTCGTGTTGGTTTTCATAGATGATATTTTGATATACTCTAAGGATGAAAGGGAGCATGAAGTTTATCTTAGGATAGTGCTTAAGAGATTGAGGCAGCACTAACTGAAGTGGAAGTTTACGAAAGTACATTTCTGGAAGAAGGAAGTGAAGTTTCTTGGTCATGCAGTCTTAAAGAAAGGGTTGTTTGTAGATCAAGCTAAGACTTAAAAGGTGAATAATTGAAATAGACCCGAGACAGAGAGTGAGATAAAGTGTTTTCTTGGATTAGCAGGGTATTACCGGAGATTCATAAAGGATATTTCATAGAAAGCAGTACCAACGACCAAGCTAATAAGAAAAGATGTGAAGTTCGCTTGGACCGATAATTGTGGGGAAGCATTCAAGAGGTTAGAACACTTATTAACTAATGCACCTATGTTAGTTGTTACAGAGGTAAATTAGGATTCAGTAGTATATATAGATGCATGTAGAATGGGGTTAAAAGCTATGTTAATGCAAAGTGGTAAGGTGATTGCCTATGCATCTTGACAGTTTAGATCGCAAGAAGTTATATATCCAACGCATGGCCTAGAATTCACTACAGTAACTGCTGCGTTGAAGGTGTGGAGACATTACCTTTTGGAAGAGAGATTTGAGCCATATATGGATCATAAGTCGATGAAGTGTTTCTTCTCTCAAAAGGAGCTGGATATGAGATAACAGAGGTTGTAAGAGTTTTTAGCTGCTTATGGCTTTGGTATTGAGTATACATCATGGAAAGGCAATAAGATTGTACATGCACTTAGTAGAAAACATCACAATGCAGTATTTGCGACGATAGCTAAGTGGAAATATTTGTAAGCATTGACAGCATGTAGAGTACAACGGAGATCTGAGGCCAAGTCTAGTATGGAAACCATTGTGATGTCATATCTAGAAGATCGACCGATGATGATTGAAAAGATTTCTTCCAAACAGATGAAGGATCAATATTAGTTGAATGGATCGGGAGGTTAAGGAATGGAACTGAAAGTGATGACTTGAAAGATTTTAGTCTTGACTAAAATGAGTGGTTAAGGAAGAAAGGGAGATATTCTGTGTTTCGAATGTGGGAAATGTTAGGAAGGAAGTTCTTGAGAAATGCCAACGTTCAAAGTTCACTATTCATCGGGAGGAACTAAGATGTATTAGGACATGAAGAGGAGTTTCTTCTAGGAATGTGTGAAGAGAGATGTAGGCTTATGGGTAAAGTAGTGTTTGAACTGCCAACAGGTAAAAGCCGAACATCAGAAACCAAGTGGGTTGCTTCAGCCTTTGGATATTCTAGTTTGGTAAGGGTATTCTAATTCTATGGATATTATAGATATTATAGAGGAAATGAAAGTATACAGGTCACAGTGGATAGGTTAACCAAAAGTGCCTATTTCATTCCAGTTAAATCAACCAGGATGACACCCATGAAGAATGTAGTTAGACAGTATACATGCTCAGATCTCCGTTGTATACTGTGACTAATTTGACTTAACTACCTATAAGAGATTCACCATAAAGACAGTATACTTTGACTAAGCATTGACAGGTTAACATGGAGATTCCTTATTCACTAGTGAGTTTTGGAAGAGTCTACAAGAGATTCTAGCAACCAAGCTCAAGATGAGTACCACTTACCATCCACGGACCGATGGGCTAACAGAAAGAGCTAAAAAAACATTGAATGGTTTGTTATGAGCCTGTGTGCTAGATCTTAGGGGATCATGGGAAGACCATCTACACTCTGTCGATTTTTCATATAACGAAAGTTATTAGGCTAGTATAGGGATGGCACCTTCTGAAGCTTTGTATGGAACGCCATGTAATTCTCCTGTTTTTTGGTTAGAGACTGGGGGTAGCTTAGTTCTTAGTTTGGATTTAGTTAGAAAAGCTTCTGATAAGGTTGAGTTGATAAGAGTGAGAATGAACGAAGCTCAGTCTAGGCAGAAGAGTTATGCTGGTAGAAGAAGGAAAGACATAGAATTCTCGGTTGGAGATCGTGTTTTCATCAAGGTACCACCGATGCAAGGTTTAATTCGATTCAGGAAATCAGGAAATTAGCACCGAGATTTGTTGGACAATTTCCAATTATAAAAAGGATTGGAAAACTCACATATAGAGTAGAGGTACCGAACAATTTGGCGGAGTCCATGATGTTTTTCATGTTTCTCATTTGAGGAAGCGTATTCGAGACCTAGAGACTACTGCACCACCAAATGTGTTAGACGACTTAGTAGAAGAGCCGAATTGGACAATAGTTAGAAAGCCAGTTTGGACAGTCACGAAAGATGATAAGAGGCTAAGAAACAAGACAGTTAGATTAGTTAAGGTCCATTAGAGTGACGATGAGTGAGATTGTACTTGGGAAATGAGAGCAGGATTAGGGATGCTTATCCTGAATTTTTTATGGTATGTTTTACCTTTATGTTTGATTTTTTGTATACCTTATTGTAATTTCGAGGACGAAATTCTTTAAGGAGTGGAATCTGCAAAGACCTTAATTTTGGTTAACATTATTTAGGACATCTAATAGGTTGAATAAAATAATATAACGTATTGATTAAGGGATTAAGATTTGTGATTAATAGGGACAGCCATGCCAATTGAAACAAATGAACTAAGGGAAATGAAATAAAATAGGTTAGGGTAGTTGGTAAGGGAAAAATAGGTAAAAGATACATTCCTATACCCTAAACACTCATGCGCATTCATTTCATACATTCATAAGAAAAATAAAATTAGAAAAGAGGCCGGCCATAATTAAGGGAAGACAAGAAGAAGATAAAAGAAAGAATCTTATGCAACTTAATTCTAGTTCAAATCTCAACTCCTTAGTCACAAAGCTAAGGTGAATAATATATTGCATCTCATGTTTTTGATGTATTTGTTTTCTAGATCAGATCCAAATTAATTTGCAAATGTTTTGCCATAATTTTTATTGTTAAAATGGATCCAAATTAATTTGCAAGTGTTTTGCGATATTTTCGATTGTTAAAATGGATATAAATATGCTTGTTGATGATTTATGCTAATTCATATGGATTTCACGGTCAATTTTAATGTGAAAACCTTATTAAATGTTATCCAAATGCCTTGTGATTTTTATATAAGGTCAGAAATTATATTTTAGAAATGGGTTTCAAATTTCATAACTTTTAGATTTAATGTGGATTTATTATTAATTTTCTAATGAAGAAAATGGTTAATTGAGTTTAAAATTAATTACGGCTAATTTATATTGTTTTTGGCTTAGAAATTTAAATATGTTATAAAACATATTAAAAATGATTGAGAATTTTTGTAGAATTTTCCTAAGTGCTTTATTAGGTATATAAAATTATTTAAGTTATGAGACTTGATTTTTTTTATATGTTTACAAAAAAAGATGGGAAATTTGCAAATACTTTATATTATTTACTACCGAAATTTCGGCAGCACTTTAAAAGAACTTGAAAGTGAAATTAGCAACCAATCATATGGTGAGTAATAAAGCATGTTAGTTGAAAAGAATTACATTTTAAAATTACAATTCAGTTTTTACCATACTTTGGCTGTTTTACCACTTTCAACACCTATCTTTCGACTAGGTACTTCCGCCTCCGTCTACATCGAAACCAATACACATGGTATCAAATACTTGGTACGTAGTAGATTGGACATAGGCGAAAAGTATAGAGTCGAAACAAGGGGTTCTGAAGGTTCGAGACCTTACTTCACCATTAAAAGGAAGTGCGCCTGCTTTGCTTTCGAAAAGAATGCTTTCGAACAAGATAGTTTTTGACCTAGTCAAATGGTTTTAAAAGAGATTTTGCCTTTGTTTTATAAAGAAGTTTTCGAATGGGTCGAAACCCTTGCTGTCGCTTCCTACCTTTCGAAATAATGCTTTCGAAAGGGTTACTTTGTTTTAAAATCTTAGTCGCCTATCCAATGCTTTCGAAGGGATTGGTTTTGACACCGTCCACTTCTTTATTTAGAAAATTGTTTGAAAGATTGTTTTTGACTTAATGGTTTTAAGACCGTTTGTTCTATTGAAATTTAAAACCAATGGTTTTGAAAGGAATGATTTTAAATGGTTTCGAAAGGCTGTTTCACATGTTTTACATGAACCCAAATGCTTTCGAAAGATTTGATTCATGTAAAGGACTTAATGCTTCCAAAAGTTTTAAGACAAAGCTTTTGAAGGGGTGGTTCCCTAATATTTTCAAAAGGTTTTAAATGGAAGTTTTCCAATGTTTTTGAAAGGCAATGTATATAGTGTTTTAAAAGTGGATGTCTAATGTTTCATAAAGCATTTGAAAGGACATCTTCAATGTTTTCAAAAGTCCTAATGTGAATAGTTCTAAAAGTTCTATATTGGCCTCCGTCCTAAGGTTATAATGCTAAGTGGGTTACTTGTATCGAAAGAGGTACTTTCAATTTTTTTGACAGAGGAGCTTTCAATGGTTTCGAAAAGGGTAATTTCAAAGATTTTTATGTAAAGTGTATGTAACTTGGCATAGTGATTTGAGTAAACCATAAAGTATTTTCCTTGTTTAAGTATGATTTAAAATGATTGAATCATTTTGAAAGTAATGTTTCTTGGAAAATCTAAACGGTAGTTGACCCTAGGTAGAATGACATAAATATAAGAATACCAGATGGGACTGGTATGGGGTTGCGCCCTATACTTTAGCTAGTAGCCCCTGGCTAATATAGGTCCAAAATTCCAGTGCATATGGCTTTATCACAAGTAAGGTTAAAATGATATTATACACAGAAAGTAAAATGTAGAGTAAGGATATCTTATTGGTGAGTCCGCAAAACCATTAGGATCAGTTGACCTTGAGAGAATTAAGTTAGGGACAGCCTAAAGATAGGAAATGTTACATGATAGGATTATGTAGTTGGATGTAATGAATGTGAAAGTTATAAATGAAATGTGTTTTGAAACCTTTTAAATTCATGCGCTTTAGATGTTATAGATACAAGTAACTGATCTCATTTTATTACAAGATATTAATACTATAGATTACTACATCATCTATAGCACTTAGTCTCTGGCCTCAAAATTTGGATATTACAATCTTTGTATCAGGGAAGAGGTTTAGGTAAAATTTAAAAGATTTTGAAAACATAATCCAACTAAATCAGAGAATATGATTGGTGTATGGGATAACGCTATGGTAAAATACTTGTAATTGATATATATATATATATATATATATATATAAGTATGTATTCTATCTCTATTCTCCCTTACTTGCTTAGACCATTCTTTTGTATCTTATGAAAACTTATATATTGATTATAAGAAAGCAAGATATGGAGGCAGGGAATGGAATAGTGAATCTAGGTGGAGGAAGCACCAAAACTAATGGAAATGTTCTAAAAGGAACCTGAGTCGACAAGCAAATGCTAACCCAAATGCTAATGAAAGTGTTGGAACCCGACCAGTTGATATGGCGCTATGTATCGGTTGTTAATGAATATGATGCAAGCAAAAGTAGCTGCAGGTTTAGTTAGAGAAAATGTTGGTACTGCGAGATGTACTGATCCTTAGATAACTACTCGCAATAATTATGCTAATGATTATAATAGTCTTGGAGGAAAGTCTTTCCATGGAATGAAAAGCATAATTGAAGTATACAATTTGTTGTTCCACTGTGAAAGGATCATTGCCGACGTAGGCTTGAATGATGAGCAAAAGAGAAGGTTGGTATGTAGATGGTTGCAAGAAACTGCTTTGTATTGGTGAATGGTGTGACTATAGGAGTACCAAAGGAGAATTTGACTTAAGCTGAATTTAGAAGGTGGTTGGAGAATCAGTTTTTGTCCAAGATAGCTAAGTCAACTTTTCTCGGGAAGTTCATGGAATTGGAGCTATGAGAGATGTATGTATTGGAGTATGCAACTAAGTTTGATGATTTGTCCAGATAGGGATATGCAACTATTGGTACATTGAATAAATATGAGAAGTTAATTTGTGGACTAAAGCCTATGATTGCCAGGGCAACAATGCCGTATCTCAGAGATCCATGTAATATGGTGGTAGAGATGGCATTTAGCAATGAGATAATGCTTTAGACATTTGGAAGTGACAAGCCTATGGGGACTAAAGGGCTTCAAGGAAATAAGAGACGGTTCTTTAATAAGAAGAGAGCTCAGAAGGATTGATCTGCCAAGAAAGGGAAGGATAATGTTGTTTTCTATAAATATGATAGGAAATGGCACTTTACTAATGAATGTTGAACTACTAATAGAAAGAAGGTTGTGGGAAAGAAGGGCGTGAAGTTTTACAACTGCAACCAAATGGAGCATTTTAAGAATAAATGTCCAAAACTGGCCAAGGCCGATAAAGCAAAAGTCTTTGCACTGGAACCATCAACATCTGGACTGACTGTAGAAGAGCAAGGAAAGCCTATGATGAGAGGTGTGTTTTTGATTCGTGGCATATATGTTAAATTATTATTTGGTATTGGTGCATCACATTCTTTTATCTTACAATTTTTAGTAGATAATTTAAATTTAGAACCATCATAGCTTATTACTTCCTTAAGGGTTGTGAATCTGATAGGAGGTTATACAATTGGAGGTTATACAACTCTTGGGATGAGATGTGACCGTTTAGAGTTTGAGCTGTTAGGTCATGCATTTACTTGAATTTTGCATGTGTTTTATTTTATGCGTATTAGGATTATTCTGGGTATGGATTGGTTAAGCAGATACGATGCTAGAATATTTGGCCATGATTGGAAGATATAATTAAGACAACCTTATAGACATGATCAAATTATATATTCAGTAGAACATTTAAGTTCTGATGTATGTGCTTTATTAGGTGGAATGAAAATAGAAGACAGGGTGAATTGAGTTTTCATTGTAAGAGATTATGCAGATATTTTAAGCCTGTTACAGGACTACCACTGGAATGATCTCTTGAGTTTGGAATAGATCATGCATCTAGAGTTGAACCTATAAGTTGACCACCTAGTAGAATGACAACTACTAAGATGAAAGAGTTAAAGTGCAACTGGTAGACATAAAAGGGAAGAATTTTATTAGGCCATGCATTTCGCCATGGGGAGTAGCCCAGTGTTTGTAAAGAAACAAGATGGGTCGTTGTCTATTGATTATCATAAGTTGAATGAGAAGTCGGTAAAGAATAAATGTCCTTTGCCGAGAATATTTTTTTGTTTGATCAATTGAGTCAAGCCAAGGTATACTCCCAATTGGATTTTGCAATAGGGTTCCATCAATTGAGAGTGGCAGAGAACAACACTCCATTAACGACACTTCAAACAAGATATAGTTCATATGAATGGTTAGTCATGCCCTTTGGATAGACCAGTGCACCTACATATTTTGTGGATTTAACGAACTAGATATTTAGAGCGAATTTGGAAATATTCATGTTAGTTTCTATAGATTACATTTTGATATTTTTAGAATGAAAGACATATGAAGTTCACCTCAAAATCGTGCTAGAGATATTGAAGCAGCATTAACTAAAAGTGGAGTTTTCAAAATGTTCTTTATGGAAGAAAGAAGTGAAGTTTATTGGTCATGTAGTTTCAGAGAAAGGGCTATGATCCAACTAAGATTGAAGCTATTAATAATTGGAAAATATTCGAGACTGTGACCGAGATAAAAATATTTTTATGGTTAGCTGGCTATTACCGAAGGTTCATCAAGGATTTCTCTCACATGGTAGCACCTATGACTAAACTAACGAGGAAGGATGTAAAATATGTTTGGACTAATAAATGTGAAGATGCATTCTTAAAGATGAAACATTTATTGACCAATGCGCCTGTGTTAGTTGTTTTGAAAGATTCGAGTTATTTATGGATCATAATTCTCTGAAATGTTTATTCTCCTATAAGGAATAGAATATAACACATTAGAGGTAGCTAGAGTTTTTGGTCCCTTATGATTTTAACATCGAGTACATGCCGACGAAAGGAAACAAAGCTACAGATGCACTTAGTAGAAAACATCAGATCGTGGTATTTGCTGTGTTAGCAAAATGGAAAGATTTGCAGGCATGGACTACTTGTGGTGTGCAGTTAAGGTCAATGGCTAGCTCTAGTCGAAATACCGCAATTTATCCTGTTTTGAAGCTCGATCGGTAATGATTGAAATAATAGCTTCTAAACAAAAAGATGATCCATTACTAGCTGAATGGGTTAGAAGACTTGAAGTGGGAACTAAGACTAACAATTTGAAAGATTTCAATCCTGATCGGAATAGATGGTCGGGGAAGAAGGGACAAATGTGCATATTAGACGTTGATAACCTAAGGAAGGAAGTTCTTAGGGAGTGTCATTAATCAAAGTATGCTATTTATCATTAAGGAACTAAAGTGTATCAGGAAATGAAGAAGGGTTTCTTCTAGGAAGAAATGAAAGAGATTTAGTCTTATGGGTGAAACAATGGTTGGATTGCCAACAAGTAAAAGCAAAGCATCAGAAACAAAAGGATTGCTTAATCTTAAAAGCAACACTTTGGAAATGGGATTCTATATCCCTGGATTTTATTGGTGGGTTGCCATGGTGGAACAGGGGAAATGAAAGAATTTGGTTCATGGTAGATAGACTGACCAAGAGTGTACACTTTATCCCCATAAAGTCCAAAAGGATGCCAACTGCTTTGGCAAAGTTGTTTGTGAAGAAATTGTAAGACTGCATGAGATTCCTAGTAGTATAGTCAATGACAGAGATATTTTATTCATTGGTGAATTCTAGAAAAGACTACAAAAGTATTAGGCACCAAGCTGAAATGAGTATTTCTTGTCATCCATAAATGGAATGGTAGAGGAAAAGGGTTAAAAAAGTTCTTGAAGCTTTTTAAGGGATTGTGTACAAGAATTTGGAGGGTTATGGGAAGACCATTTGCACTTAGTTGAGTGTTCCCCTAATAATAGTAATCAGACAATTCAAGACCCTTTGCAGAAGCCTTGGAAATCACCAGCATTTGTTTTGGATAGGAGGTAAATTAATTCTTAGTCCAGATATGGTAAGGAAAACTATAGAAAAAATTAAGTTGTTTAGAGAAAGAATGAAGGAATCTCGATCTAGGCGGAAAAGTTACATAGATAAGAGACGCAAGGATTTTTGGTTCTCGGTTGGAGACTGTATTTTTGTTAAAGTATCACCGATGAAGGGTATGGTATAGTTTGGTAAGTCAAGAAAATTAGCACCGAGATATTTGTTAAATATGCGCTTATATGATTTTTGTTTGATGATAATAAACATATATACATTCATTTAAATGTATTTGATAATATACTATTTTATTTTTCACAGATTAAATAAATATTTGCTGAATAAAATAAATAACACGGAATTTGAATTCAAACGAATATTTTATTCAAACAAATATTTATTACAATTTTGAATAGTATACAAATTCAAGCTCTCACTATTCACTATACAATTTTGATACAAATTCAATTACATCACTATTTTACATATCATCACCTCACTACATATCACTCACACTCATATTTTAATCTTCAACTTCATTCCAGTTTTGAATCCAGCATCTGAGCAATCTGCAAAAATATTCACTAACGCAGTAAAATTGAAAATAAAATATTTTTGCAATATAAAATAAAAGATGGATTTTGAAAATATTATTTGCCTCAGTTATTTGGGTTGTTCGTCATCATTTAAATTTGAATTTATCATACACGAACAGCTTGTGACATACACAGTGTATCACTGTATATGTCACAAGGCCGTGCACACCGAAATATACACTTGATCGATTTACAGGGACAAGTGAGCACAGGTCAAACCCAAATACAGGATTCAACTCAAGTGCAATAAAACAATGTCATTCAGCACAAGGTCAAATCCAAGCCGGATTCAACTCAGGTGAAAATTAGAAAAATAAACAATGCAAAGGTCAAGTCACCACTCAACTCAGTGCATCAACCAAGTTAAGACGACATGAAGGCAGCAACACACCACCAAGTGAATGCACAGCAAAAATAAGACCAAACTGCATAAGTGACCACAAAGACAGATATACATAATGAAGCAATACAGTATGTAAAGTCTGCAAGAACTCAAAGTGTACAAACACCAATGAACCAACAAAACCTGGCCAAAAACAAGACAGACCAACATACTACAGTAAATCATCAAAGATTGCAACAGATGGAGCTACAGGAAAGTACAGCAAGCTACAGCATCAAGTTGACCAAGATTCATATGCATTGAAATGAACTTCAATGCAATACACAGTATGAATGAATACAACAAGCCCAGATACAAGCTAGTTCCAGTGCCAACATATTCAACTCAATGTGCAACTGCAATTGTCGACCAAGTGACAATGCAAGCAAGATCAACACAGCAGCCAACTAAAGAACAAAATTACTCACAACATCGACAAACCCAAATGTCCAGACCAACAACAACATGAATACTGCACCAACCAGAATGGATGCAGAGATACAAGTCATAGCAAATGCATGCAACAATGTGCACAGGCCAGAAACAATATAGTAATGACAGCAAACATGAAGTGAAGAGAATATCAGTCAACAATATCAAGTGACAAGTTGAAGCAATAGTGTCACAATATCAAAGCACAGAACAACCTTGTATCAATAACAATGCAACACAGTGACAAATGCAGACACAACTGAAATGAGACAGGTGCAAGTGAATCAGAATAAAGCAGTGCAACATCTACGACTGCAAGTACGTGAATGCAAACTACAAGTACAGGTTCAAGGCCAGAATGACAAAGTGTATGCAACGGCAGGAAGTCAACTAGAGAATTCATGAATGTATACATGAATCAAGCTACATCATGAAAAAGAAATGCATCATGAACACTATAGGTCGAGAACCAGACCAGGCAAGTATCAAGATAAGTGTACAGCAACAATAATCATGGCACCAGCAAACTATGGCTATAATCATATCACAAGACCAGGCACCAAGTACAGATGAATTGAAGCATGTTCGAAACAACAAGTCAATCATGTCTGACTACAAGTCAAAGGAAAACAAGCCACCATTCTTTTAGAGCAAACCAGACCGAAGATAATGATATACAGGTTAAAGCAAAACAGTAAGGTTCAGGGACGAACAAGATCAAAATCGTGTGCTACTGAACAAAGTCAGATTAATCACCAATCGTTCAAGTATCAGTATCAAGTTCGTGCCAAAGTAAATGTTGAACAAGTCAGAGACGTAATTGTAAAACAAACAGTTCAGATTCAAAGTCGTGAGAGCCAAGCAACAATTTATACGAAATTGAATTAGTCAGATTTTATCTCAATCATCCAAGTATAATCGAATGGCCAAAGCAAATCAGTAGAAAAATCCAAACACGAAAATACGAACGCAAAAATAGGATTTCGAATCCTATAAATACCCAAAATCATCATCGGCATAAAGCATCCAGTTCGAGAAAGCAAAAATCAGCAGAGCAAAAGGAATAAAACACATACCAGAAAATCACATACGAACTCGATCCAAATCGAAGAGCCGTGAGCTAATAGAAGAAGAAACGAAGCCTACAACTATCTGTATCAAGCGGCGACTTCAATTTGAACAAACCCTAATTTTGAAATCAGGGACGAAGCCTTAAAATCTGAGGAGCGGCCATTTTCTTTCACGAAGAAAAAAATAATAATAAAAGGAACGGGTTGAAGAAGTGAATAAAGGGCCGGCCTAGTTTATGTTAAAAGGGGTTTTTAAAAAATTATAAGAAGGGTTTAAATTTAAATAGGGTTTTGTTATTTTAATTTGTTTTTAATTTGTATTTTCTTTTAAACCGTTTTTAATTTTCTAGTCGTGTGACTAGGGGACAAACTACGGTGTGTAGTTTGGGAATTCGCAACTCGGTGGTTGAGTTGTGGTCAGGGTTTTGAGCGTAGAGTTAGATTAGTCAATAGCGGGTATAACGAGTTTACGTGTGTAAGCGAGGGACTATCTAATTTCTAGTGGAAACCTTAGGGGCAGCACGTAGGCAGGGTTTTGCCGAAGCTGGGTAAATTCTGTGTTGTTCTGTTCTGTTATTTATATTCTGCTATATCTGTGCTGCTATTCTGTGATCTGTGTTAATATTAATTTATTAGCTTCTGCAATTAAGTTTTATAATTTACACTATCACCCTATTCACCCCCCCTCTAGGGTGAAATCGATCCTACAAGTGGTATCGGAGCTAGGAATAGAAGTCAACATTTGTTTTTTAAAAATTCTATTTTTTTTGAAAAAAATCAGTTTTTGTTTAAAAATTTGAATTTTTAAAATGGCTTCTTTTAATAATGCTTTTGCAGAAGGTCAATCCATAGTTAGACCACCAATGTTCAATGGTGAATATGCTTTTTGGAAAAATAGGATGAATTTTTTTTTGAAAACCATTGACGCTTGGGATATTGTTGAGACAGGTTATAGAATACCAACTATAACTGTAGATGATCAGGAAATAGAGAAACCAAAGGAACAATGGACAGAACTAGAAAATAAATTACAGAATACTAATGCCAAAGCTATGAATTCTATTATCTGTTCATTAGATCAATTTGAATTTAATCGTGTCTCACATTGTCTAACTGCGCAGGAAATATGGCACATATTAGAAGTGACTCACGAAGGAACATCTCAAGTCAAAGAATCTCGCCTTGCCATGCTAAGCAGCAAATACGAGAACTTTACAATGGCGAAAGAAGAAAATGTCAAAGAGATGTACGGACGACTTTCCAATATCGTATACAAATCAAAAGCTCTCGGAAAAACATACACCGAATTGGAAATAGTCTGGAAAATCCTCAGAGTCCTTCCACGAAGCTTTGAAGCAAAAGTAACTGCCATTCAAGAATCGAAAGATTTAAAACAACTTAAAGTTGAAGAACTCATCGGAAATCTCACCACTTATGAGCTAGAAATGAAATTCAAAGTAGAGCGTGATGGAGGTGACACTCAAAAGAAATCAATAGCTCTCAAAGGAACAACCAAAAGTGATGATGATAACGATGAAGATGATGGAGCAGCAGAATTGGAGCTGTTGATAAGGAAATTCAAAAAATGGAATCAAAAACATGGTAACTCAGCTCGAATTCAAAAAGCAAAAAGCAGAATAGCCAAAGCACTAGACTACTCGGAAGAACAAAAGTTTATTTGTTATAATTGCAACAAACCCGGCCATATCAAGCCCGATTGTCCACAAATTAAATCCAGCCACGGAAAGAAACAGAAAAAGAAAAGTTTTGCAGCCACTTGGGATGAAATAGACGAGAATGATCAAAGCACTGGCAGTGAAAGCGAAAAGGCAGAATTGTGTCTTCGAGGTGATACAACTGACAGTGACGATGACGAGCCAAGTGAGGTATCAAAACTTACCCATTCTGAGTTGCTTATATATTTTCATGAAGTAAACGGTTGTTTTGAACGACTTAAGGAAAAATACGCCAAACTTGAATCTCAAAAAGATACTTTGATAGAATGTAATAAACAACTTGATCAATTAGTTAAAACCTATCAAAGTAGGATCCCTAAGTGTGATAAGTGTCCAACATTTGATGAAGAAATTAAAAAATCAGCAACTAAAATAAAATCGCTTGAAAATGAAATTCTGATTTTAAAGGAGAATGAAAATACTAGGAGAGAGAATTCTATTAAAAAGTGCACACAGTTGCTAAACGAAAATGAATCTCTCAAATCACAAGTCCAACAATTGTCAACGACTTTAGATAAATTTTCAAAAAGTGAAAAATCGTTAAATATGCTATTAGGAAAGCAAACTGTTAATACGGTTAAACAAGGACTTGGATATAATAGTTCGAAAAGTGTTCAAAACAAGATTAATCAAGAAAATTCAATGTGCACGATTTGTAGAAAATATGGACACGATCACAATAATTGTTGGTATAGACCCAAACATGTGAAAACTATACCGATTTGGGTTCCAAAAGGCACAAATATAAAATCTCTCAAAGTTAAACAAATTTGGGTGCCGAAGGGAACAATTATAAATAGTTTTGGGTCTTTACAAAATTGTTTTTCAAAATTTTCTGCCACTAACAATCATGGACCTATAAAAACAAATAGGTCACATAAAACTTTCATCGTGTAGGTGTGGTGGCAGGCTAAGGAACAACAATAGTATTCTCTGGATTTTGGCTGTTCCAGAAACACAACGGGCAACAAAGCTAAGTTCCTTAGCCTAGTATAAAGGTGACCGAATCACAACGGACAACAACGAAAAATATCGTAAAGGTAAAACAGGTATGGTATGTTTTAAACGATATATTAAATGTGATAATCTGCACCGTATTTTGAATTAATTCAGCCAATATTGAGATTGATAAAAAGATGATGATTTTTGATTCTGATTTATTCAAAATTGTTGGCCAATTATATTCTTATGCCAAAAACACTATAAAAATCTCTAGATTCTTTGAATTACTTCATATATATCATTTTGGATTAAAAATAGTGTTTTGTTGGATAATTATACAATTGGTTATAATTCGGCTAACTCTATATTCACGGTTTTTTGATTATTTACACGGCTTCATTTCAAATTCAAAAGAATGTCATTTAAATTATTGTTAAAATTGAATTTGAAATTTTTGGTGCACACTTCATGTTTTTGTCTATAAAATTCAATTGATGATAATTTTGAGTGAAAGAGAAATTCAGATGCAGATTACACTGGTAATCTAGTTGATAGAAAAATTACTAGTGAAACGTGATTTTTGTTGAGACATTTAATAACTGCATCGTTTTTTTTTCAAAGAAAATATCTGCGTATTCTTTATTTCAAATAATTTTCAAATAGCAGAAAATTTTCTTTTAAAAACCCCCTGGAGAAAATTATTTTTTGACCATATTTTCAGATTATTCATTTTTGAAAAATTAATTTCATACTTATTTTTGAATTTGATTTTAAATGACTATTATGACTAATCTGACTCCCAAATGATTATCGAAAAGAAAAATAGTGATTGAAAAAGTGATGAGTGTTGATATTGATTATATAACTCGAGACGGTATAATTAATAAATTTCTTTAGAAATTTAAACAAGAGTTATAAAACTGTTTGTTGGTAAAAATTCCATGACCATCTCTATATCTATCATATTTCTAACGACCATCACTCATCAAAATTCTACATAGTTTGTCAATATGTGGTACTTTAAACAGGAATCGTTCGTTTTTCATTTTCACATTTAAAAAAAAAAAACTAATTAATAATAATAATAAATAAATACCAAAGTATTCACTCTCATTTAAAAGTCCTCACGGTTATGCATGGGTGAATTACTTGGAATTTGTTATGTGCTTCCATGCTCATTTAAAAGTCCTCGCGGTTATGCATGTATGGAACGCATATCAAAAGTTGATTTGTAAAATAAACAAGTTGATTCTAATCCCTTTTAAAAGTCCTCACGGTTATGCGTGGTTAGAAGATACTTGAATTCATTTTTTAAAAATAAAATTGGAATACTACTAATCTCATTTAAAAGTCCTAACGGTTATGCATGGTTAGTAGATATTCAAATTCCTGATATAAATATACCACAAATAGACACAACTGTATGGTTTTATATGATGATATCATCCCTATCATTCTAAAAGTGGAATATGCGCCTAACAAAATATTTATGATTTTTGTTTGATTTTTTTTATTGAAATTTAATATTTATATTCAATTGAGTTTTAATGTTGGTTAATATCAATAACTTTATCTCTATTTTCTCTAACACTATTATTCTTTTGCTGATAACAAAAGGGGGAGAGAAAAGTTAAGATTTTGTCAAATAAAATCAAGCAAAGGTCAAATAATTTTCTATTTGCATCTAGGATCATTTGCATATTTTTATTTGTATGCATATATGTAGGGGGAGCATCGTATAGAGAGGACGCATTTAAATAGGGGGAGCAATTAGAATATATCAATGATC
The DNA here is from genome assembly GCA_030765085.1 of Allium cepa. Taxonomy (NCBI): domain Eukaryota; kingdom Viridiplantae; phylum Streptophyta; class Magnoliopsida; order Asparagales; family Amaryllidaceae; genus Allium; species Allium cepa. The sequence goes on along the minus strand of CM060928.1, from coordinate 1,024,768,233 downwards.
AAATACATTTAACATATTCAAAATCTTAAATATATGTTTGTTATCATCAAAAGGGGGAGATTGTTAAATATGCGCTTATATGATTTTTGTTTGATGATAATAAACATATATACATTCATTTAAATGTATTTGATAATATACTATTTTATTTTTCACAGATTAAATAAATATTTGCTGAATAAAATAAATAACACGGAATTTGAATTCAAACGAATATTTTATTCAAACAAATATTTATTACAATTTTGAATAGTATACAAATTCAAGCTCTCACTATTCACTATACAACTTTGATACAAATTCAATTACATCACTATTTTACATATCATCACCTCACTACATATCACTCACACTCATATTTTAATCTTCAACTTCATTCCAGTTTTGAATCCAGCATCTGAGCAATCTGCAAAAATATTCACTAACGCAGTAAAATTGAAAATAAAATATTTTTGCAATATAAAATAAAAGATGGATTTTGAAAATATTATTTGCCTCAGTTATTTGGGTTGTTCGTCATCATTTAAATTTGAATTTATCATACACGAACAGCTTGTGACATACACAGTGTATCACTGTATATGTCACAAGGCCGTGCACACCGAAATATACACTTGATCGATTTACAGGGACAAGTGAGCACAGGTCAAACCCAAATACAGGATTCAACTCAAGTGCAATAAAACAATGTCATTCAACACAAGGTCAAATCCAAGCCGGATTCAACTCAGGTGAAAATTAGAAAAATAAACAATGCAAAGGTCAAGTCACCACTCAACTCAGTGCATCAACCAAGTTAAGACGACGTGAAGGCAGCAACACACCACCAAGTGAATGCACAGCAAAAATAAGACCAAACTGCATAAGTGACCACAAAGACAGATATACATAATGAAGCAATACAGTATGTAAAGTCTGCAAGAACTCAAAGTGTACAAACACCAATGAACCAACAAAACCTGGCCAAAAACAAGACAGACCAACATACTACAGTAAATCATCAAAGATTGCAACAGATGGAGCTACAGGAAAGTACAGCAAGCTACAGCATCAAGTTGACCAAGATTCATATGCATTGAAATGAACTTCAATGCAATACACAGTATGAATGAATACAACAAGCCCAGATACAAGCTAGTTCCTGTGCCAACATATTCAACTCAATGTGCAACTGCAAGTGTCGACCAAGTGACAATGCAAGCAAGATCAACACAGCAGCCAACTAAAGAACAAAATTACTCACAACATCGACAAACCCAAATGTCCAGACCAACAACAACATGAATACTGCACCAACCAGAATGGATGCAGAGATACAAGTCATAGCAAACGCATGCAACAATGTGCACAGGCCAGAAACAATATAGTAATGACAGCAAACATGAAGTGAAGAGAATATCAGTCAACAATATCAAGTGACAAGTTGAAGCAATAGTGTCACAATATCAAAGCACAGAACAACCTTGTATCAATAACAATGCAACACAGTGACAAATGCAGACACAACTGAAATGAGACAGGTGCAAGTGAATCAGAATAAAGCAGTGCAACATCTACGACTGCAAGTACATGAATGCAAACTACAAGTACAGGTTCAAGGCCAGAATGACAAAGTGTATGCAACGGCAGGAAGTCAACTAGAGAATTCATGAATGTATACATGAATCAAGCTACATCATGAAAAAGAAATGCATCATGAACACTATAGGTCGAGAACCAGACCAGGCAAGTATCAAGATAAGTGTACAACAACAATAATCATGGCACCAGCAAACTATGGCTATAATCATATCACAAGACCAGGCACCAAGTACAGATGAATTGAAGCATGTTCGAAACAACAAGTCAATCATGTCTGACTACAAGTCAAAGGAAAACAAGCCACCATTCTTTTAGAGCAAACCAGACCGAAGATAATGATATACAGGTTAAAGCAAAACAGTAAGGTTCAGGGACGAACAAGATCAAAATCGTGTGCTACTGAACAAAGTCAGATTAATCACCAATCGTTCAAGTATCAGTATCAAGTTCGTGCCAAAGTAAATGTTGAACAAGTCAGAGACGTAATTGTAAAACAAACAGTTCAGATTCAAAGTCGTGAGAGCCAAGCAACAATTTATACGAAATTGAATTAGTCAGATTTTATCTCAATCATCCAAGTATAATCGAATGGCCAAAGCAAATCAGTAGAAAAATTCAAACACGAAAATACGAATGCAAAAATAGGATTTCGAATCCTATAAATACCCAAAATCATCATCGGCATAAAGCATCCAGTTCGAGAAAGCAAAAATCAGCAGAGCAAAAGGAATAAAACACATACCAGAAAATCACATACGAACTCGATCCAAATCGAAGAGCCGTGAGCTAATAGAAGAAGAAACGAAGCCTACAACTATCTGTATCAAGCGGCGACTTCAATTTGAACAAACCCTAATTTTGAAATCAGGGACGAAGCCTTAAAATCTGAGGAGCGGCCATTTTCTTTCACGAGGAAAAAAATAATAATAAAAGGAACGGGTTGAAGAAGTGAATAAAGGGCCGGCCTAGTTTATGTTAAAAGGGGTTTTTAAAAAATTATGAGAAGGGTTTAAATTTAAATAGGGTTTTGTTATTTTAATTTGTTTTTAATTTGTATTTTCTTTTAAACCGTTTTTAATTTTCTAGTCGTGTGACTAGGGGACAAACTACGGTGTGTAGTTTGGGAATTCGCAACTCGGTGGTTGAGTTGTGGTCAGGGTTTTGAGCGTAGAGTTAGATTAGTCAATAGCGGGTATAACGAGTTTACGTGTGTAAGCGAGGGACTATCTAATTTCTAGCAGAAACCTTGGGGGCAGCACGTAGGCAGGGTTTTGCCGAAGCTGGGTAAATTCTGTGTTGTTCTGTTCTGTTATTTATATTCTGCTATATCTGTGCTGCTATTCTGTGATCTGTGTTAATATTAATTTATTAGCTTCTGCAATTAAGTTTTATAATTTACACTATCACCCTATTCACCCCCCCTCTAGGGTGAAATCGATCCTACAATATTTTGGTCTGTTCCTAGAGAGGATCAGACATTCGCTAATCGAATAGAGTTACCAAATAGTTTAGCAGGAGTCCATTTTGTTTTTTACGTTTCTCATCTTAGAAAGTATGTGCATGATCTATTTAACTACTGTTGCACTGATTGTGCTAGAAGGTTAAATAGTGGAATCAGATATGACTTCTGTTACACAACTTGTTAATGTTGTAGCAAGAGATAAGAAGAAGTTAAGAAATAAGTATGTCAAGTTAGTCAAAGTCCAAAAATTATTGGAAGAAATAATTAATTTTTTGATTTTATGTTCAATATATGTCATTATAACTTTTAGTTAGTAGGATATGCTTGTGTCGTTGTTATGTGTTTACAACACAAATTTGCATGATTTGTATGCTTATTGACTCGTTATCATAATTTCGAGGATGAAATTCTTTAATGAGGGTGTAACACCCTTAATTTATATTGACATTATTCAGGAGATTTAATTAGAATAAAATTAAACATAATAATGTAGATAAGGAGGTTGAGGTTGATTAATAAGTATTCAGTGGCCATGCTTATTTAAATTAAATGAACTTATATATGGTTAAGTGTTGCTAAAATAAACATAAGGGCATTAGGGTAAATAGCCGCGCATATTCCTACCTTATACAATTTCCCATATCTATACTCATTCATTTTTATCACAAACAAAATTTTAACCATAAGAAAGAAAGGAGTCGGCCATTAAGGAGATAGCAAAGAAGAGAAAATTCAAAGTAAAGCTTAGAATTCAAGCTAAGAGAAAACAATCTCAATCAATCTTCAATTTCCTTATCAAATTAAAGGTGAACTATAATTACTGCATCTCTATTTTAGTTTATAATCACATGTTTTTGGATTTAAGGGTAAATTCGTTTTTATGATATTATGGATGGTGATATGCTTGATCTATGATTTTTTTGGTTTATACATGATGGATTAAAAGGAGATATGAACGGTTTTCGTGTAAAACCAAGATTGAATTATTTCTAAATACCATGGAAAAATTATATGTTATGAAAAACATAATTTTGGAGTTGGGTTCATTTTTATAATTTTCCAAGTTGTTGAAAATTAATTATAAATTTTAAAAGGTAAATATGGTTATTTTCTTTTATAAATATATTTTTGAAATATATTGAAAAATTGGATCTGAAATTTTAATACATTAGATTAACATGATTAAAGTGGATTCCTGGAATTTTTGGGGATTTTTACTAAGTGATTTAATATGGAAATTAGATTATTTTGAAAGGAGGACCTAAATGATTTAAATACTTTGTTGAGAGGATGGGCGTATTTGTTAAACATTATTTGGCTTGAGATTTGAGAAAAATGCTACAAACATTATCTAAATTATTCGAACCTTTAAGATAGCCAATCAAATGTTTATAAGAAGGCAGGTTTGTTATAAAAAAATTTACTTTATCTAGTAAAAACAACCATTTGCTCAAAAATGCGTTCCGCCTCCTATAGAGGGACCCTTCGACTCAGATCTTCCGCCGCCAACCCAGTCGAAACCTTCTACCACGAAACAAATACACATGGTATCATCATAATGGTACATAGTGGGTTGGAGGATGAAAGGTAAGGTGTCGAGAGGCAGCTTTCGAAGGGGATGGTTCCTTGGTTTTATTTTATTTCGAAAGAAAAATGCTTGCCTGTTTAAAAAGGGATTTCGGCACATTCAAAATCATGGTTTCGAAAGAGTATTTCAAAGAGTCTTTTGAAAGGGAATTGCCGCCTATGTTTTAATGAAGTAGCTTCTGAAATAGTTACTTAGGTTTTGTTTAGCTTTCAGAAGGCGTAGTTTCAACCAAGTCGAAACCATTCTAAGAATTGGTGACCTTTCGTTAGGGTTGAAGACATCAATGTTGTCGAAAGGTTCAGTTGCTTTTATAAATATAAGCAACTTCCTAATGCTTTCAAAAGGGCTTGGTGTTTTGAAGACAATGTTTTGGAAGGGTTTTCGAACCCAACCTCCAGTTATTATACCCACATGTTTTAATGCTTTCAAAAGGTTGGTCTTGACACCTTCAAGCTTCCCCAATACTTTTTTAAATAAAGAATGGTATAGAAAGAGATGCTTTCGCTTGTGTTCACTTTCACCCAAAATGATGTTTTAAGTATAAACCAAATGTTTTTGAAAGGGTGAATTTTCATTGGCTTCGAAGGGTAACCTTCATTGGTTTCAAAAGAGTACTTTCAAATGGTTTCAAAGCTATGCTTCCATACTCATATAATAATACTTCAGCATGGTCGAAATGTTTCAAAAGAGAAGTTTTAAAGTATTCAAAAGGCATGATCCTAATGTTTTAAAGATGGATTTTTATGCTTTCGAAGGAGTTCATCCAATGGGATCGAAATTAAAGGTTTCGAAGGTGTCAAAAGGTTTTAAAACCCAAACTTAAATTCTTAAATGAAAAACCCATGGCTTAAATTGAATAAGTTTTTAATGGCTTTATGTATGTAAATTTGAAGAAGTATTGCCTTGATAAAAATACGTTAAAGGTATTAACTACGTTTTATATGAAAGGTATTTCAAGAACCATAAACCCATAGGAGTGGTACTGATAAATTGTTATGTTTGCTTTTTAAAATATGAATATATTCACATGATAACCCATAACTATACTATTAGGATAAAGTGGTAGAAACACCAGCTATGTTAACCATTGGTAAATATAAATTGGTTAAACTCCTTTTGAGGACCCATTTCTTTGACTCCTAGAAATCTACATTAATACAATATCGGTATTCACGTGCCGTAAATCCAAGTGCCGAAGGAGCAAATTCTTAAGAGTAAAAAAGAAAATAAGACAGAGCAAAATCTCATATATGTTATTTCAACATAAAATATTAACAGCGGAAATTAAAATACATTTATCAAAGTTAAAAACATGGATAGTTGTAAATCCCATTCTTACAAATACGGAATACTATAGTACCAGAGTGTTGTGGAAATAGACAAAAATCTTTGGTAAAATCCTCTGACTACATGCTTTGAGCTTCATCCAGCTTTCTTCTAAACTAAACTAGGTTGCCCGGGGAAAATTACGGCACCCAGAGTTTAAGGAAAGGGAAAATAAACTCTGGGTCATTAATGAGGTTGGTGTGAGAACTCAAAATACGCGTTTTGAAAACAAAAAGGTATCTCATAAGACCACGTCGCACATTAACATGGAACCGGTTTTAACCTTATAATAACCAAATCATTCTACGTCAAAATACTAGGTATTATTTTTAATGACATATCTTTGAAAACATTTGTTACTAAACTTATTAATCTCAGCCGAAATTGTTAATTACTAATTTCCAACATACTAAACAAAAACGTGGGTTCTACAAAATAAATGGCTGGCACTTATTGGAGAATAAGTTTTCATGCAAATGACCATGTAAAGGGACTACCTTTCGATGGGTACACCTCTAGATGGATGCCTTGAGGACCATAGAACATCTGCCCCTCGCAAACACAAGACTGGCTTACCTCTACACTTAGATCATACCTAGTATGTCATCCCTCGATCTTTACCGACATTTATCCGAGATGTCTTTTAGCATACTTTCCGCATTAATTGATACTTGGGCTCCGTAACTGGTAGAATTATATCTAGAAGGGGATGATCATACCCTAATTATTGTGAACCACTTAGCCTTGCTGGATCTAACCTTGTTTCAGTCATTTCTCGGTTGATGAGGCTTGAGGTAATGATTACCTTTACACATAGCACATCTCTTTCCACTTTGGATGCCACATTGCCATTCCATAGTCACATTACCGATTTCTACGAGCGTATAACTTCCTGAGCTTGAATGTCTCGGGAAAGGGTGTTAAGCTAAGAGTAGGTGTCTTCTCCGCCACCGACTAATATACATTATATAGAGACCAATCATTGTGAAATAGAATGCAAGATTAGACATTCGTCCATACAACTTATATAGGAATATGACAAACTGAAGAAACTCTCCTACCACATTATAAGATTAGTAGCGAATGGTCCTTGTGTTTCTGAGATTTTTCATAACAAAGAGACCACCAGTACTATAAGTATTTTTGGATTATCCCTAATCAAATCAACAAGCTATCCACTGTTGCTATTCGTCTCGATATCTTTAACTTTTGATCTTTTAATTTAAATACATAGATTGGTCCGAAGTGATCTTCAGATTGAAATCACCCAAATCCGACCCCAGTTCTTTTGAACTCATCGATAGAAAGTGGTTTTGTGAATAAGGGAACCATCCTTTAATTGATTTAGTTCTTTTTATCAAAATCTCTTTCGAAGATATATATTACTAAAACATTCTTTCTAATATATGCGGAATCATTGAACCTGACGCAGCGGATTATTCAAAATAAACTTCAATCGATGAAATGTAGCAATCGGTGAGTTGAAGATACCAAAATGCCCAAGTTCGTTGATCCAAAGATACCGAACTCTAGCTATCTCAAACACGTTGATAGCGCACTATACCGTGTTCAAAGATCTACGATTCTTCGCACGTTGATCTAGCGCACTAGATTCCGTGAATCAGCTTCTACGATCCTTGAATCGAGCGCACTCGATTAACCGAAAGAGGAGATAGGAGATTACACTCAACTACCCATTTATATGAAAGCACAAAGCTAACAAAAGAGAATTTTATTAAAAAAAAATCAACCACCACAAAATGTACAACACACGCGTATTTATAGTATTCATAACTCAGTCATAAGTCGTGACCGACTCATGAAACCCCCCCGACTCATCATAACTCGCTACCGACTCATCCAAGTCGCAGCCGACTCAACAGACGCCACATATTTCAATTACAACACCTCATAAGCATTCGACTCAAACAAGACCAACTCATATATATTACATGAACGACTCACGACTCATACTAGGTCGGCAACGACCTACGACTCACGGCACAAAACACACAGTGCAAACGACTCAAGAAACTCACTACATGCCAACTGTACACGACTCATCACAACAAACGACTCAACACGACCGACTCAAGCGCATGCCGACTCAACTCCTTGCCGCCTTAACTCCCTCCGATTCAAAGCCTTCACTAGTTGGGCTGTCCCTTGCTTCATGCTGAGTCGTAGACGACTTACTCGTTGAGTCGTGGACGACTCATAGTTAAACCGGACCGCCTTCTCTAACTTGTTCCCCTTTGCTTTAATAAGTCGCAAACGACTTATGGATAGACCGATGAGTTGTGGACGACTCATCAAGCACGAACTCCTCCAAGCTTCGTTAAATCGGCACCGACTCATGCTTCCACTATCCCGTGACCGACTCATCAAGCCTGCACGTCTTAAGCTCGTGTACGACTTAATATGGTTTAACTTTTGAATTCCCATATGCCTTGCTGCATCATCCTCCCCTGGTTGAGAAAAATTCGACCTCGAATTTGCAAATTCTTTCTCATCAAAATGTTCATCCCCATAATATGGCATCAGGTGCTTAATATTGAATACGTCAGAAGTGTAAATATCCTCCGGCAGCTTCAACTTATAAGCATTGTCATTAATTCGCTTCACAATTTCAACAGGACCAACTTTTCTGGCTTTCAACTTATTGTAAGCACCCACTGGAAAACGATCTTTGGTTAACACGGCATAAACCAAATCACCTTCCTTAAATTCAACATTTCGACGTTTCAAATCTGCCGACTTCTTATACTTCTCATTCGATTTCTCCAATCGTTTCTGAACGACTTTATGACATTCAGTCAGCTCATCAACAAAATCAGCAGCTCGTTTAACTGTTCCCTTCGACTGTGGTACTACTGCCAAATCTAACGGCCCCATGGGTAAATTTGAATAAACAATCTGAAATGGACTGAATCCCGTGCTACGATTCACTGCATGATTATGAGCAAATTCTGCCTGGCATAGCTTTATGTCCCAACTTCTCAAATTATCCTGTACAAGGCATCGCAACAAATTTCCCAATGACCTGTTAACAACTTCCGTCTGTCCATCAGTTTGTGGATGATAAGCACTACTAAATTTCAGCTTCGTTCCCACCGTCTTCCACAAACTCAACCAAAAGTGACTCAGAAAACGAGTATCTCTATCCGACACAATAGACTCTGGTAATCCATGAAGTCGATAGATCTCCTTGAAAAATAACTGTGCCACTCGAACTGCATCCGCTGTCTTCTTGCAAGCAACAAAATGCGCCATCTTCGAAAACCTGTCCACCACAACAAATATCGAATCATTTCCCCTTTGAGTTCTAGGCAAACCCAAAACGAAATCCATGCTAATATCAACCCATGGCTTAGATGGTACAGGTAATGGCATATACAACCCTGCATTCGTCGCTGTTCCCTTTGAAACCTGGCAAATATGACATCGCTCCACAAATCTTTCAACCTCTTTTCTCATCGACGGCCAAAAGTAAGATTGTGAAATCAACTGTAAAGTACGATCACGGCCCAAATGCCCTTCCTCGTGTAACTCTTTGACAATTTTCAACCTCAAGCTACAGTCTGGAATACACAAACGATTCCCTTTAAACAGAAAACCATCAACCAACATAAATTCATCGGTACTCCCATCCTTCACTTTTTCAACATATTTCACAAAGTAAGGATCTTCATTAATCATCTCTGGCAGTAATTCAAACCCCGTCACTTCAACTTTCATTGTCGTTAATAAATGACTCCTCCTACTCAAAGCATCAGCTACCCGATTTGTCGCCCCTGATTTGTGCTTAACGACAAAAGTAAACTGCTGTAAATAAGCAATCCATGATGCATGTCTTGCTGAAATCTTATCCTGCCCCTGTAAATGTTTCAATGCTTCGTGATCGGTGTACAAAACAAACTCCTTCTAAAATAAGTAATGTCTCCAATGTTTAACAGCTTGTACAACAGCATAGAATTCAACGTCATATGTACTGTATCTCATCTTTGCCCCTGACAGTTTCTCACTAAAATAAGCAACTGGCTTCCCATTCTGACTAAGAACTCCTCCAATACCAACCTTCGAAGCATCAGTATGCAATTCAAACAATAACTGAAAATTAGGTAAAACAAGAATTGGTGCAGACGTCAACAATTCCTTGATCTTCTCAAAGGCAACCCCCGCTTCTTCTGACCATACAAACTGTTTACCCTTCATGCAATCAGTAACTGGAGCCATCACGCTACTGAAGTGTGGAATGAATCTTCGGTAGAATGACGCTAGCCCATGAAAACATCTCACTTCTGTAATTGTCTTTGGCTGTGGCCAATTCCTGACTGCTTCAACTTTACTCTGGTCAACTTGAATACCTTCTCCTGAAACAACATACCCAAGAAATAAAACAGTATGCGTCATAAACACACATTTCTTCGTAGCAGCATAAAATTGTTCTTCACGAAGAATAATCAATACTTCCCTCAAATGTAGAACATGCTCCTTCATACTCCTGCTGTAAATTAGAATATCATCGAAATAAACCACGACGAACTTCCCAATGAATGGTCTAAAGATTTGATTCATCGCCCGCATGAATGTACTAGGTGCATTTGACAAACCAAATGGCATAACCAACCATTCGTATAACCCCTCTCTCGTCTTGAAAGCTGTCTTCCATTCATCTCCAGGTCTGATTCGAATTTGATGATAACCACTCTTCAAATCAATCTTTGAAAATATAGTTGCCCCACTCAATTGATCTAACAAATCATCCAACCTCGGCATAGGAAATCTGTAACGAACAGTGATCTTATTCAAAGCTCTACTATCTGTGCACATTCTCCATGTTCCATCCTTCTTTGGCACCAACAATGCTGGCACTGCACAAGGACTCAAGCTTTCCTGAACACGTCCCTGTTCCAACAACTCTTCCACCTGCCTTCGTAACTCCTCATGTTCCTTCGGACTCATTCGGTAATGTGGTCGATGTGGTAACACTGCTCCCGGAACAAGATCAATTTGATGTTGAATGTCTCTAAGTGGCGGTAACTCCTTAGGCAACTCCTCTGGAAAGACATCTTCAAATTCTTTCAAAATTGGCTTTGCTGCTTCTGGAATTTCAACTTCTTCACTACTCTCTCTCCCAATCAACAGAAATACTTCAGGCTCCTCTTCAACTTCCTTAACAAACTCTTTCAAAGTCAACAGAGTTTTCAATTCCTCAATCTCTTCTAGCTTGCTCTCCTTCTGCTGTTGCTTCTTAGGAACCAAAGTGATTTTAGTACCCTCGAACATGAAACTGTAACTGTTGGCACGACCATCATGTTGTACTGCTCTATCAAACTGCCATGGTCTGCCCAACAACAGATGACACACATCCATGTCTACAACGTCACACCAAATTTCATCTTTGTACATCTTCCCAATAGAAAAATTAACACAAGCTCTTCGACACACCTTCACTTCACCACCCTTCCTTAACCATGCTAGCTTGTACGGTTTAGGATGCTTCTCAGTCTTCAAGTTCAATTTCCTCACAGCCTCTGTAGAAATAATATTATCACAACTTCCCGCATCAATAACGAACTTGCAAACCTTTCCCAGAATAGTGCATGTCGACTGAAAAATATTGCTTCTCAACCAACTACAATCCTCCTCCTGCTTTGGTGTAAGACATGACCTCCTCAACATAAGATTACAACCTTCATCTCCGAACAATTCTTCTTCCTCCTCAACATAAGGTGTATTTGAACATTCTGCCTCCTCACCATCATCCTCCTCAACTTCTGCAACCATGGTTCTCTTCTTCGGCTTCGGACATTCATTGCTTTTGTGACCCAACTCCTGACAATTATAACATTTGAAAACACTGCTAGCCTTTGCCTTCTCAACCTCCTTCACCACTGGCTTTGAAACAGGTTTAGGAACATTAGAACTTCCACCAACACCCCTTGCTTGATTATTGGAATTAGTAAACACACCACCTCCACGCCTTCCTTGTTTCTCCCAAGCCAACGCTTTCTGATGTGCCTCTGCAACTGATCTAGGATCAAACATATTAACCATATCCTGGATCTGCATTCTCAATCCCCCAATGAATCTAGCAGTTAGCTGTTCTTCCGTTTCCATAATATCATTCCTGGCAATGAGTTGGTAAAATTCATCAGCATAATCACTAACAGACTTTGTCCCTTGCCTCAGATTCTGCAACCTCTGATACATAAGTGATTGATAGTTGTAAGGTAAGAAAGTAGATCTCATCAACTTTTTCATCTTATCCCATGATTCTATCTTTGACTTCCCCATTCTCTCCCTGGTAAGTTTAGTTTGCTGCCACCACGCCAAAGCTCTCCCCCTCAACCTAGTAGCAACCAACTTCACCCTTCTATTCTCCGGGACCTCCTTGAAATCAAAGATTTCCTCCACATTAGACAACCAATCTAAGAACTCTTCAGCAACCATCCTGCCTTTAAATTCCGGAATCTCCATCTTCATACCCGATTCCCATCGACGATCATCTTCAACATCCCGATAAGAATTTCGAACTTGGTCTCGATCTCGATAATGAACACTAGCTCTATCACCTTCTTCAACAAAATCAAAAGTACGCCTACATCGATCTCGACCATTATCATTCCTTCGCTCATGCATGCTTCTTTGACTATGTCTCTCTTCTTCCCTATATGCTTCATGGTCAAATTCACGTTGACTTCTCCTTTCTTCATGTACATAGTCATGATGATCTCTTTGTGATGAAATTGATGTTTCTCTTCTATCTCTACAAGAATGTGGCGATACCCTCCTCGCTTCCGTAACCGATGGCGAAACTCGGTTTCCTCCATGGTTCGAGTTTGGTGATCTCCTCCTTTGATTCAAATCATTCATCAATTTCTCCAATTTACCAATGCCTTCATCAAACTTTTCATTAATACGTTGTTCCATAAGTTCAGCTTCTTCTCTACGATACAAAGCTTCAACGTTTTGATGACGATTAGCTCTCCTTGGTGGCATGATTGAAAATTTCACAAAACTTCAACAATTCGAACAAAAACTCCAAAGCTTTCACAAACAACAATTTCACAAGGCTCGGCCTTGAACTTAACTCGGCTTGTATGTATACGAATCAAGTAATGTCGGCTCCAACTTCAAGCACAAGGTATAGTTCTACACTTCAAATCTTGGCGCGCAAAATCCCAAGATAGATCCAAACAATTTCCAACTCCTCGATCCAAAATGAAATAGATCAAACACTCCAAACTTGATGCAACTTCAATATGAACACGATGAACAACTTCAAACTTCAAAAGCTTCAAAAACTTGGCTCCAAGAATCAACTTAGCTATGATTGGCTAAGTATGGCTCTGATACCAAAACTGACGCAGCGGATTATTCAAAATAAACTTCAATCGATGAAATGTAGCAATCGGTGAGTTGAAGATACCAAAATGCCCAAGTTCGTTGATCCAAAGATACCGAACTCTAGCTATCTCAAACACGTTGATAGCGCACTATACCGTGTTCAAAGATCTACGATTCTTCGCACGTTGATCTAGCGCACTAGATTCCGTGAATCGGCTTCTACGATCGTTGAATCGAGCGCACTCGATTAACCGAAAGAGGAGATAGGAGATTACACTCAACTACCCATTTATATGAAATCACAAAGCTAACAAAAGAGAATTTTATTAAAAAAAAATCAACCACCACAAAATGTACAACACACGCGTATTTATAGTATTCATAACTCAGTCATAAGTCGTGACCGACTCATGAAACCCCCCCGACTCATCATAACTCGCTACCGACTCATCCAAGTCGCAGCCGACTCAACAGACGCCACATATTTCAATTACAACACCTCATAAGCATTCGACTCAAACAAGACCAACTCATATATATTACATGAACGACTCACGACTCATACTAGGTCGGCAACGACCTACGACTCACGGCACAAAACACACAGTGCAAACGACTCAAGAAACTCACTACATGCCAACTGTACACGACTCATCACAACAAACGACTCAACACGACCGACTCAAGCGCATGCCGACTCAACTCCTTGCCGCCTTAACTCCCTCCGATTCAAAGCCTTCACTAGTTGGGCTGTCCCTTGCTTCATGCTGAGTCGTAGACGACTTACTCGTTGAGTCGTGGACGACTCATAGTTAAACCGGACCGCCTTCTCTAACTTGTTCCCCTTTGCTTTAATAAGTCGCAAACGACTTATGGATAGACCGATGAGTTGTGGACGACTCATCAAGCACGAACTCCTCCAAGCTTCGTTAAATCGGCACCAACTCATGCTTCCACTATCCTGTGACCGACTCATCAAGCCTGCACGTCTTAAGCTCGTGTACGACTTAATATGGTTTAACTTTTGAATTCCCATATGCCTTGCTGCATCAGAACCTCTCTTATTAAATAGTTTGATTACATAAAACCAGTTTTATATTCCAAATCATTTCATCTTTTCTTTGAAAAATATTCCAAATCCTTTATTTAAATCAAACAAAGATCTCCAAATCATAGCTTTTAACATGAATCAAAAAAATGTTATTCAAGACATCGTTTACTATAAATCCAAAGAACGAAATTTTAAGTGTAGCAATTTAAATTAATTCCAAATCATTTTACTTAAATCTCAACAAAGATTTTTTAATTCAAATCGTTTATACCCGCTATCGACTAACCTAACTCTACGCTCAAAACCCTGCCACAACTCAGCCTTTGAATTGCAAACCCTCGAATTACAAAACCGTAGTTCGTAACCTACTCATACAACTAGAAAAACATAATTTAAAAATTTACAAACTGGAAATAAAAAACTAAACAAAACCTTATTTATATAATTTGAAGCCCAAATAAAAGTGACCGGCCCAATTGAAATAAAATATATGTCCTTTTATTTTAATTTGCCGGATCATTTTGATTTTGTTCAGTCCTTCTGTCGTTCGTTCCTCTTTCAAAATGTAGGGCTTTGCAAATTGAAGCCACTGCTTGTTCTTTTGCTTTGATTGAAATATGTGTTTTATTTGGATGGCTTTGGCAATCTATTGCTACTTCGTTCGTCTTTGGCTGCTCTAACTTGTCGAGTTCGATTCGAATAATGCTGGTATGCGATTTCCTTTATTTACTCTGGTTGATATATAAGAACTCGATGCTCTTTTCTGACCATAATGGTATGGTAATTTATAGGGATCAATCCCCTTAATTTTCGTTCGAATATTTCATTTGAATTTGTCTCCTAATCTTGCTCGGCCGCTCGATTTTACTTGAATACATGTGATTTGTTTAGACTGGTTCAATTCGACTATTTTTCTGATGTGCTTTGCTTTATTACCACGGCTTGTACGGTTTTTTGATTTTTCATTCTATTTTTGATATTATTTGATTTTCTCTCAGTTGATTTCAATCTTTTATCCTATGACTCCAGCATCATGAATATACGAATTTTGTTACCCTTTATTCCATTCTATGGCCATGACTTGTTCAATTCACAATATCGGCTTTGACTTTGGCACTATGAATTTCTGTTAACTGTTGTTATATTCTCTTTTGAACCATGACATTGTTTTGACTACTTGCTTGCATCTGTAGTTGTATCGTGACTCAAGAAACTGCTTCATTTTTGAACATTTGTAATATTGCTTGTTGTTTGTTGGGTGTGTCTGGTTTCCACCGCATATATATGCGTGTGTTCATGCATGTATATATGTATGTTGTGATGCCTTTTTTAGCTTGTTTAATGATGAACTTGTGTTGCTGGATTCATGTGTACATTTTTGCACTAAATCCATATGCCTTGAGTCCACTTCATGTAAAATTTTGGTGTAGTTGTGGTTTCATGCACATGTTTCGTTTTCTGCATTTTCATGGGCACTCTTTATATGTTTATATGTTCAAGTTCAAGTTGTAACTGAAACTGATTTTGAAGTCTGGTCTTGTTTCATTTGCATTGGTTGGTGCTGCTGAAATTTGTGTTCATTTGAGTCTGCACTAGTTTGGTTCTAGTTCAATATTTTCATGTGGTCTTCTCTATTGTATTGAGTCTGGTGGAATTTAACTGTTTGATTCATTTTTTGTTGTGCGGCTTTGAGCAGTGCCTTGATTCTGTCGTGCACTTGATGTTGCCTCTCCACTTGCATTGACTTGCACTACATTGTACTTAGGGTGGTGATACACTTGATTGAACATATGCTTGGTTGGAGTTTGTAAATGAACTGCACTGCATGTATATTTATGTATACATGTGTGCAAAAATATGTATATATGTATGTGGTCATGTTGATGTATATGAATGCTCCTGTTTTGTTGCTCTTTATTGTTGAGGCTTTGCTCGGTTGACTTGTACATGGTTGCATATCTGGGTTAACCTGTTTGCCCTGCTTCGAGTTTCATACCAATTTCCTTGTATGTTGCTCTGCTACAACCACTGCTGTATTGTCTCTCTTTTGATCAACTGAATTGTGTTGTTTAAGTGAACTGTGTTCATGCATGTATATATTTCCTTGTTAGTCTAGTTCACTGTTCTTGATAGTTTTACACTTTGAGCTTCTGAGTTAGTCCCGTGGTTGGCCTTGCACTTGAGGTCTGTTGATTTTGATATACACATATTCATGTATATATGTGTGTGTTGTTGTAGTGTTGATGTTGCGCTTGTATTCCTTCTATTGTTATGTAGTATTCTTGTTGTCATTTTGAATGCTAGTCATCTCCATGTAATTAATTTCATGTGGACTAATATGGATAAACTTATGGGTTGTTTGGAGTTATATGTCCAATTTGCTTGAGTCTGTTGCTTCGAGCCAGTTCATGTTGTAACTATACTTGCATATAGTATCATATTGAACTGCTTATTAAGTTATAGTGACCTGCCTCGAGCTAGAATGGTCTGGTTCATGTTGTTATTTCTTGTACGTTGTCATATGAACCATTTGACTATTGAGGTTGTGTTGCTTGATTTCTTTGATCGAGCATTTTCACTTGAGCTGAATCAACCATTTGGTTGGGTTTGACCTTATGCTTACCTGTCCCTACAATTTTATCAAGTGTATATTGGTGTGCATGGCCATGTAGCATGCATAGTGATACACGGTGCATGCCACAAGCTGTTTATGAAAGATGAATTCAAACGAAAATGATGAAGAATAAACCAAATATCCGACGCAAATAATATTTTTAAGAACACACATTTTATTTACACTGCAAAAATATTTCCTTTTCAATTTTACTACGTCAGTGTTTATTTTGTAGATAATTCAGATGCTGGATTCAATTTCTAATAGAGTTGAAGATAAATACGAGTGAATGAGTGATAAGTAGTGAGGTGAAAATGTATGTAAACATTGTATACTAAAAAATTATGCTATAATTTTAAATTTTTTATATATAGTGAGAGCTCAGATTTGTACTACTCAAAATTGCAATAAAATATTTGTTTAAATTAAATATTTGTTTGAATTTAAATTATGTATTATTTATTTTAATCAACAAATATTTATTTAATTATGTGAAAAATAAAATAGTACAATAACAAATACATTTAAATGAATATATATATATGTTTATTATCATCAAAAAAAATATACTAGCATATTCAACATATTGAAGGGAGATTAGTAGTTAAGCATGGGCATGTACAGTGATACACTGTGCATGCCACAAGCTATTCGTGAGAGATGAATTCAAATGAAAATAATGAAGAACAACCCAAATAACCGAGGGAAATAATATTTTCAAAAACACACATTTTATATTACATTGCAAAAATATTTCTTTTTCAATTTTACTGCATCAATGTTTATTCTGTAGATAATTCAAATGCAAGATTCAATCTAAAATAGAGTCGAAGATAAATACGAGTGAATGAGTGATATATACTGCGGTGAAAATGTATGTAAACATTGTATAGTGAAAAATTATGTTGTAATTTGAAATTGTGTATATATAGTGAGAGCTCAAATTTTTACTATTCAAAATTGTAATAAAATATTTGTTTGAATAAAATATTTGCTTGAATTTAAATTCCGTGTTATTTATTTTATTCAACTAATATTTATTTAATTATGTGAAAAATTAAATAGTACAATAATAAATACATTTAAATGAATATATGTGTTTATTATCATAAAAAAAATCATATACTCTCATATTCAACAATCTCCCCCTTTTGGTGATAACAAATATATATTCAAGATTTCGAATTTATTAAATGTATTTGGTCATTGGTGAACTCTATTTTCCCTCCCTATTTGAATGCTCCCCCTACAACCAAGCTTCCCCTTCACATATGCATGAAAATAAGTAAAAAATATGCAAATGAAAATATTTGACCTTTATTTGCCAAAATCTTAACTTTTCTCTCCCCTTTTGTTATCAGCAAAAGAGTAGTAGTGTTAGAAAAATAGAGATAAAGCGATAGACATTGATACAACATTAATACCCGATCGAGTATAAGTATTAAATTTCAATTCAAACAAAAATCATAAATATTCTGTTAGACGCAAATTCCACTTTAGAGTGATAGGGGTGATGTCGGCATATAAAACCATATAGATGTGTCTATTTATGGTATATTCATATAAAGAATTTGAATATCTCATAACCATGCATAACCCTTAGGACTTTTAAATGAGATTAGCAGTATTCCTAATTTTTATAAAAAAATGAATTTTGACATCTTCTAACCACGCATAACCATGAGGACTTTTATATGGGATTAGAATTAACTTGTTTGTTTAATAATCAATTTTGATATGTGTTCCATACATGCATAACCGTGAGGACTTTTAAATGAGCATGAAAGCACATATACGAATATTCCAAGTAATTCACCCATGCATAACCGTGTGGACTTTTGAACGAGAGTGAATACTTTGGATGTTTTTATTAAAAAATAAAATAAAAACGAATGATTTCCTGTTAAAAGTACCACATTTTGACATACTATGTTGGATTTTGATGAGTGATGGTCGTTAGAAATATGATAGAAATAGAGATGGTCATGGAAATTTTTTCAATCAAAAGTTACTATAAATCTTGTTTAAAATTTTAAAGAAATTTACTAAATATATTGTCTCAATCATAATATATGATTAATATCGACACTCATCACTTTTCAATCACTATTTATCTTTCCGATAATTAGCAGGGAGTCAAATTAGTTAATGTGCTCATTTAAGATCAAATCCAAAAATAGTTATAAAATCAAATTTTCTAAAATGACTAATCTAAAACAAGGTCAACAAAAACTATTTTCTGGATGGGGCTTTGTGAGAACAATGTCTGCTATTTGAAAAATTAGTTGAAATGAAAAATATGCAGTTGTTTTCTCTGAAAATGTGATGCAACTAACGAATGTCTCTACATATAACACGTTCCCCTAGTAATTTTTCTATCAACTAGATTACTAATGTAATCTGTATCTGAACTTCCCTCTGGCTCAAGGTAATCATTTGGCAGATATCATAGACCAAATCGTGGAGCGTGCAAGAAATAACTTAAAATCCCTTCTACAACTTTTAAATGAAATTCTTTTGGATTTGAATTGAAACCATGCAAATAAACAAACAGTGAACATAATGACAGGTCTAGAATCGGTAAAATAAACAAATATATCCACGAGTATCTTGAGTAAACATCAATCAACACAAAAAACAACATCTCTTATCACCTAAACTTGCAATATAGTTAGTCATAGCAAATCTATATGAAATAGTTCAAGAATGAAAAGATGATTGGTCAACATTTTTCATAATTCAGAATCAAAATCCACATTTATCTCCTTATCACATAATTGGCTGATTAGATTATGGTGCAGATTTTCACCTTTAATAAATTGTTCAAGATAAATATACCGTTACCTATTTTACCTCCACAATAAGTTTTAGTTGTTACCTATTATGATTCTGTCACCTTTGTACAAGGCTAAGGAACTTTGATTTGTCGCCCATCGTGCGCCTAGAACAGCCAGAATCCAGATAACGCTATTATTGTTTCCTTAGCCTGCCACCACACCTATACGAGAAAAGATTTTTCTGACCTATTTTTTTTTATAGGTCCATGATTGTTAGTGACCAAAGATTTTGAAAAATATGTTTGTGTAGACCCAAAACAGTTTACATTTGTTCCTTTTGGCACCCAGATTTTTGACTTTAAGGGATTTTACATTTATGCCTACTGGAACCCAAATTGGTATGGTTTTCACGTGTTTGGGTCTATACTAGTAATTATTGTGATTGTGTCCAGTTTTTCCACAAATCATGCACTTGGAATTGACTTGATTATACCAAGTCCTTGTCTAACAATATTGATAGTTTGTATCCCTAATAGCATATTTAATGATATTTCTCCTTAGGAAAATTTTTCTAAAGTTATAGACAATTGTTGGACTTGTGTTTTGAGAGATTCAGTTTCATTCTATAATTGAGTATACTTTTTAATAAGAGTTTTCACTCATAGTATTTTCACTTTCTTTCAAAATCAAAATTTCATTTTCAAGCGATTTAATTTTAATTTTTGATTTTTTAATCTCTTCTTCAAATGATGGACACTTATCACACTTAGGGCACTTGTTTTGATAGTTTTTAACAAATTGATCGAGCTGTTTATTTAATTCTATCAAACTATCTCTTTGTGATTCAATTTTAGCATATTTCCCCTAAGTCTTTCAAAAAGCCATTTACTTCATGAAAATATATAAGTTATTCCGAATCAGTAAGTTTTGATACCTCGCTTGGCTCGTCATCATCACTGTCAATTGTTTCTCTTTAAAGACACAAATTTTCCTTTTCGCTCTCACTACCAATGCTTTTATCCGCTTCATCAGTTTCATCCTAATTAGCTGCAAAAATTTTTCTCTTCGGTTTTTTCCTTGGCTGATTCGATTCTGAGGTCAATTTGGCTTGATATGATCGGGTTTATTGCACTTGTGACAAATGATCTCCTACTCTTCTGAAGTGTCTAGTACTTTGACTATTCTACTTTTCAATTATTGATTTAGAGCTAGATTTCCATATTTGCGGTTCCACTTTTTGAATCTCTTTATTAGAAGAGCCAGTTTACCTGCTCCATCATCATCATCATCTTCACTTTCCATTGATCCTTTGAGAGCTATCGATTTCTTTCGAGTATCACCTTCTTCACATTCTTCCTTGAATTTCAATTCTAGCTCATTAGTGGTGAGATTTCCAATAAGTTCTTCGCCTTTAATGTATTTCAAATCCTTCGATTCTTGAATAACAGTGACTTTGGCTTCAAAATTTAATGGTAGAACTCTAAGGATTTATTGAACAATTTCCAATTTTGGGTATGGTTTTCCAAGAGCTTTTGATATACAAGATAAAAAGTCGTCCGTACATCTCTTTGAAAATCTTATCAATGGCCATTGTGAATTTCTCGTATTTGCTACTAAGCATGGCAAGACAAGATTCTTTGACTTGAGATGTTCCTTCACGAGTCACTTCAAATATGTGTCAGATTTCCTGCGCAGTTAGACAATGTAAGACACAATTAAATTCAATTTGATCCAATGAACAAATAATAGAATTCGTGCCTTTAATATTAGCATTTTGTAGTTAATTTTCAAGATCCGTCCATTGATCCATCGGTTTTTCGATTTCCTGATTATCTATCATTGTAGTTGGTGTCCTATAACCAGTTTCAACAATATTCCAAACATCAATTATTTTCAGAAAAATTTTCATTCTATTTTTCTAGTAAGCATATTCAGCATTGAGCATAGGTGGTCTAACTATGGACTGACCTTCTGCAAATGCATTATTAAAAGAAGCCATTTAAAAAGTCAAAATTTTTAAAACAAAAATTTGTTTTTGAAAAATCAAAATTTTAAAACAAAAATTGGTTTATGTTCCTAGCTTTGATACCACTTGTAGGATCAATTTCAACCTAGATTGGGGGTGAATAGGGTGATACTAATAATAATAAAAATTAATGCAGAAATATATAAAATAATTGCAGCACGGATAATAACAGAGTAATAAAAGAACAAATTGAACAACACAGATTTACCCAGCTTCGGCAAAACACTGCCAACGTGCTGCCTCCAAGGTTTCTACTAGAAATTAAGTAGTCAGACGCTTACACATGTTAACTTGCAACACCCGCTGTCGACTAAACTAACTCTATGCTCAAAACCCTGCCACAACTCAACCACTGAATCGTGAATTCTCAAACTACAAAATTGTAGGATGTAACGTAGTCACATGACTAGAAAATCATAATTTAGAAATTTACAACTGAAAATAAAATACTAAACAAAACCCTATTTATATAATTTGAAGCCCAATTAAAAGTGGCCGGCCCAATTGAAATAAAAGTAGATGTCCTTTTTATTTCTTTTTTTATCTGCCGATACCTTTAGCTTTCGTTCTATCCTTCTGTCATTCGTTCCTTTTTCAAAATTTAGGGCTTTTCAAATTGAAGACACCACTTGTTCTTTTGCTTTGATAGAAATATGTGTTTTCTTTGGATGGCATTGTCAATCGATTGCTGCTTCGTTCGTCTTCTGTTGCTCCAATTTGTCGAGTTCGAATCAAATAATAATGATACGAGATTTCCTTTATCTACTCTCGTTGATATGTTTGAATTTGGTGCTCTTTCCTGCCGATAATGATATGGTAATTTATAGGGATCAATCCGCTTAATTTTCATTCGAATATTTCATTTGAATTTGTCTGTTAATTTTGATCGGCCGTTCGATTTTGCTTGAATGCATGTGATTTGTTTAGACTGATTCAATTGGAATATTTTTCTAATGTGCTTTTCTTGATTACCATAATTTGTTTGGTTTTCGATATGTTCATTCTATTTCTGGTATTATTTGATTTTCTCTGTGTTGGTTTCGATCTTTTCTCCTATGACCTCGGCATTATGAATTTACGAATTTTGTTTCCCTCTATTCCATTCGTATGGCTATGACTTCTCCAATTCACATTATCGGATTTGACATTGGCACAATGAATTTTTTGTTAACTACTGTTACATTCTCTTTTGAACCATGACATTGTTCTGCCTGCTTGCTTACATCTATAGTTATATCGTGACTTAAGTAACCGCTTCACTTTTGAACATTTGTAAAACTGCTTGCTGTTTGTAGGTTAAGTCTGGTTTCCACTGCATATATATGTGTGTGTTCATGCTTGTATATATGTATATTGTGATGCCTTGTTCTTCTTGTTTTATGATGAACTTGTGTTGCTGGCTTCATGTATACAATTATGCACTAAATCCATCTGCCTTGAGTCCACTTCATGTTAGAGTCTGGTGTAGTTAGGGTTTCATGCATATGTTTTATTGTCATCATTTTCTTGGGTATTCTGTATATGTCCAAGTTCAAGTTGTAACTGAACTTGATTTTGAGGTCTGGTCTTGTTTCATGTGCACTGCCCAGGTGCCATTAACATTTGTGTTCATTTGAGTTTGCACTGGTTTGGTTCTAGTACCATGTTTTCATGTGGTCTTCTATGTTGTATTTAGTCTGGTGAAATTGAACCGCTTGATTCATTTCTTGTTGTATGGCTTTGAGCATTGCCTTGGTTCTATCATGCACTTGATGTTGCCTGTCCACTTGTATTGACTTCCACTGCTTTGTACTTGGGGTGGTGATACACTTGATTGAACATATGCTAGGTTGGAGTCTGTAACTGAACTGTACCGCATGCATATATATGTATACATGTGTGCAAAATTTATGTATATAATTATGTGGTCATGTTGATGTAAATGCATGCTCCAGTTTTGTTGCTCTGTAGTGTTGAGGCCTTTCTCCATTGACTTGTACATGTATGCATATCTAGGTTACCCTATTTGCATTGCTTCGAGTTTCACATCCATTTCCTTGTATGCTGCTCTACTGTAACTGTTGCTGTGTTGTCTCTCTTTTGTTCAACTGAGTTGTGATGTTTAAGTGAACTGTGTTCATTCATGTATACATATACTTGTTAGTCTGGTTCAGTGTTCTTGATAGTTATACACTTTGAGCTTCTGAGTCAGTTATGTGGTTGGCCTTGCACTTGAGGTCTGTTGATTTTGATATTCACGTATTCATGTATATGTGTGGTGTTGTTGTAATGTCGATTTTGCACTTGTATTCCTTTTACTGTTTTGTAGTATTCTTGTTGTCATTTTGAATGTCGGTCATCTCCATGTAATTGATTTCATGTGGACTAATCTGGATAAACTTGTGGGTTGTTTGGAGTTACATGTCCAGTTTGCTTGAGTTTGTTGCTTCGAGCAGTTCATGTTGTAACTGGACTTGCATATAGTATCATATTGAACTGCTTATCGAGTTATAGTAATGTGCCTCGAGTTAGAATGGTCTGGTTCATGTTGTTATTTCTTTTATGCTGTCATGTGAATCATTTGACTGTTGAAGCTTTGGTGCTAGATTGCTTTGATCGAGCATTTTCACTTGAGTTGAATCAAGCATTTGGTTGGGTTTGACCTTCTACTCACATGTCTCTGCAATTTTATCAAGTGTATATTGGTGTGCACCGCCTTGTAGCATGTACAGTGATACATTATGCACGTCACAAGCTGTTCATGAAAGATGAATTCAAACGAAAATGATGAAGAACAAACTAAATATCCGAGGCAAATAAAATTTTTAAAAGCACACATTTTATATTACACTGCAAAAATATTTCTTTTTCAATATTATCGCGTCAGTGTTTATTTTGCTAATAATTCAGATGCTGGATTCAATTTCTAATAGAGTTGAAGATAAATACGAGTGAACGAGTGATATGTAGTAAGGTGAAAATATATGTAAACATTGTATACTGAAATATTATGTTGTAATTTGAAATTATGTATATATAGTGAGAGCTCAAATTTGTACTATTCAAAGTTCCAATAAAATATTTATTTGAATTAAATATTTGTTTGAATTTAAATTATGTATAATTTATTTTAATCAACAAATATTTATTTAATTATATGAAAAATAAAATAGTACAATAACAAATACATTTAATTGAATATATATATATATATTTATTATCATCAAACAAAAATGATATACTAGCATATTCAACATATTGAAGGGAGATTAGTGGTTAAGCATGTGTAGTTAATTATCTAATTACGTAATTAGATAATAAATTATATTATTTTATTTAAAATCATATCAAACTAATTACTTGGTCATACAAGGTTGGATTCGAGCACGGTGTGTTGTGTCGTACTTGTGGAATCGTTGTCTATGTTATGGAGTTGAAGGAGGTAGGAGCTTGTAGAATTTCAAGCTAAAATCGAATGTCTGTTCTAGTTTAGTTCAAACCAGAACATTTTGCCAATAATTGGAATTTCTGTTAGTTCACTCACCTTTTGGATTAGCTACATAATATTTGTGATGCCATAAATTTATTATCGAATGTTTGGTTGATAGTTTCGATATTGTTGTTGTTGTTTATTTAATTGTTTAGTTGAAAAATCCCATTTCGGAAAATGAAGACTGTTACTCAAGAAATCCACCTTTCGACTAAGTCCTAGGGTCTTTCATTAAACACTAAAGAAAAGGTGTTCAGATCAAACCTTTCTAAGGAATCAAAGGGATGCAGTCAACAGTGTGCATCCCAAACCTTTCGAAGGAGTCGAAAGGTTTCACCTCTACACATTCAAGGAGTTCTTACCTTTCGAAGAAGGTGGAGAAGTTAAAGTAAGTGCAAGCAACCTTATAATGGATTTTTTGAAAGCATAGAAAGCCTTTTGAACCTTCCAGAACACATCCAAGATACCTTTCAACAATGTCGAAAGGTTTATAAAGAAAGTAGCACTCATAAATCAACAATGAATAAAAGACAACCTTTCGACAACGTTGAAGGGAAGCATAACTCTCGACAACAATCAAATGAAGAGAAACCTTCTGTCAAGGTCGAAGGGTTCAAAAAAAATCAAATAAAAGAACAACCTTCCGACAAGGTCGAAAAGTTCATGAAGACATAAAGAAAAAGCAAACCTTTTGACAAAGTCAAAAGGTCCATAATAGCAGATGAAAGGCAAACCTATCAACAACGTCAAAAGGTTCACAACCTCATACAAAATAGAGACCTTTTGGCCCAACCGAGAGCATGGAGTCGAAAGTAAGGTTGTCGGCATCTATAAATAAGAACCAAGGGGTCCTATTTTAGGGATCTGAGTTCTTTCATTCTAATCTTGTATTTTCTTAATCAAGTTATGATAACCCTAATTTGGTGCAGATTTGGGAATTTAATAAAAATAGAGTTTTACATGGATAAAAGGGAAATCATATGTTCTACTTATTTCTTTCCTATTTTTCTTTAACTTTATTGGATTAACTGCTAATTTCAGGTTCAATACCACCGAAAGGTGCTTGCCGACAAAGTCGACAACAATTCGGGTTCAATTAGTCACCGCAATCTTTTGAGGCCTTCAACCTTACAACTTAAACATTTTTGCAAGATCAAAGGCACTTGTGCTGTAAAATATCAGTAACCTTTCGGAGATATAGTCCATGTGGTCCAACCCTTGGACTAGAGCAAAGACTGTCTTTTAAGCACAAATACTCTGGTTTACATGTCTTATGCCATAAGAAACCGTTCCATAATTCCGACAAGGATCAAGATACACCTTATAAGTAATCTAACCTTTCGACAAGGTCGAAAGCTTTTGTACATCTACAAATGGGTTTGATATTCTACCTAAACACAAAGAAGGCAATCATCCTAACCTTTTGATAAGATAAAATCCGACCTCAAAAGGAAAAATTTGAAAAGACAGTGTGGATCATGCTATATAGGATTATATTATACTAGTGTAGAAATAAACTAAGATACTATAGTAATGTAAATAAGTAAAATAAAATAAGCACATCAGAAATTTTTATACTGGTTTGAACTTCCCGTTCTACGTCTAGTCCCAGACTCCTTCTGGAATTTCACTAACAACAATCCTCACTTAACCCGGAGGAACGGGTTTACAGCACCTGAACAACAGAACATGATTTCGATGCCTCAACAGTCGAAGAGGACTTCACTCGCCTAAACAGCAGAATAGGACTTCAACTTATACATAGAGTATTTGACACTGTGTGTTCTTGATAACACAGATTTGTCTCTTGATAGTACAATCTTCCTATAATCTTATCCTTTTGATATATATATATATATATATGTATGTATGTATGTATGTGAAGAATATGGAAGTAAATGAATGATTTGTATGAACTTGAATGCACAAGAGTGTTAAAATCAAAGTAGTATAAGCATAGAAAGAGTTAGATCGATTATGTGAATAAAACTGATGATTCTAACATGTCTATGTATAGTATAAAAAGATGCAATTGTTCGTGAATAGTTATCATGAAAGTACATGAAAATATCTTTTGATAAAAAGTCGTATCTCTTTATGGAAGAGAAATGTCTGTTCAAAAATATAGCCGTTGTAGGATTTCAAACGTCTGAAAATTAGAATTCAGACTTGTGAAATTGGTAACGTGAAAACCAAAAAGAAAATATGTCATTTTTGGCCTGATTTAGACGTTTGAAAAAATTCAGACATCTGAATATTATCTGAAAAATCAAATTTGATTGCAGATTCAGACGTCTAAAATGGTCAATTCAGACGCCTGAAATTGACCTGAAATTCAA
Organism: Allium cepa; assembly: GCA_030765085.1. Classification (NCBI taxonomy): domain Eukaryota; kingdom Viridiplantae; phylum Streptophyta; class Magnoliopsida; order Asparagales; family Amaryllidaceae; genus Allium; species Allium cepa. Next base: position 1,024,740,647 of record CM060928.1, on the reverse strand, counting down.
ATATGCTCTATGCATATGTGTATGTGCACGTGTCAATATATATATCCAAAGGAGAGATTTTAACACCATTTTAATTCTAAACAACGAGTCAATACAACATATATGTATAGTATGAATTTCATGAGAATCCGGTCTTAGCATAGAAAAATCATCGTATGTCGTTGTCGTAGTCAAAATATCGTAAGTATGAGACATCGTAGACGAGGTTTCAACATTCTCCCACTTTTTGACGGCGACAACAATATAATGCGAGAAATATATATATATATATATATGTATGTATGTATGTATGTATGTATATGTATGTATGTATATAAAAGCTTCCCTTGACAAAAAACAAGTTAGAATAAATAGACAATTTTAACACCTTCACCACTTTGACATTGCAAAAAGGAAAATATGAATATATGACAAAGAAAAAGGAGTATTCAAAACATGCTACAATACTAGCAGATGATAAAGGAGTTTATGACAGAAATAGAAATAACGAACAACGAAATAGTTCAAAACAAACTGATTAATATCAAAGAATTTTAAATCTAGGGCTTGAATCACTTCATACATCATCATCACCATCATCTTCATCTTCACCATTGTTGTTCCCCGAGCTTGATGATCATTGAGATGGAGCGGGGTTGAAAACTTCGGTAGATGATGAGGTGGTGGAGCAACCAATACGTTCCCAAATTTTGTTGAGAAAGCCACAAATGGAATTAAAACGTTTTTCAGTTTTCTTTTCGAGATTGACCATTTGGGTTTGAAGATTTGCTTTATTTTGGTAAAGAGTGACCAAAGCATTTATTGAGCTAGAGTCGGGAGAAAGAATCACTATATCATCATTGCCTTCTTCTTCTGTGGGTGGAGCAACAGGTTGAACATGTTGAACATGACGACGAGGTTGGTGTTGGTTTTGATCACCGTTGGCAACCCATTCTTGAAAAGAAATATATGCCAAACTTCTCAGTCGTTTTGTCAAACCTATAAGACCCACTGTCTTTGACCCAAGCTCTTTGAGTGATTTGAATTCGGAATCGGGAAAAGGAATGTTAAAGTTTTGGTGAGTCTTCATTATATAAGCACCATAATGAAAGGTCTTATAGCGCCTTCGACGATTAATATCCATGAATTCTTCCAAAATCACTTGAACCCAATTGATGGATTGGCCGGAGTAGGTAGCATAAAGGGCTTGGAAGTTTCTTTTGTTAACAACTTCATAACTTCCTGCCCGTGGAATAACGGAGCGAATCAAAGCTCTATGGAGAATAGAGCTTGTGGACGGAGTTGAACAGAAGTAAGTCTAGTTATGTCATCATTTAAAAATTGGTGTGAGACCTCGTCTCTATCAATCCAAGTTTAGAGAGACATCAATTTCATCCAAATCAGTTCCCATTGATGGACATTGAAGAATATCACCAAGTCTAGCAAGAGGTAGATAAATTTTAACTCCACAAACTAATATCCAAATACAATCGTTGCGATTGTGAGAAGTATAATGGTCCAAATTCATATTAGCATAGCAAAATTTAACCAAAAGACGATTGATTTTGTTATTATTTGCAACAAAAGAGACAAGAGATTCTAACCCATTTGCTCTTACAACTTGTTGAATCCGATAAGCGTCGAATTCTTCAAATTTTATGAAAGCACCCGGAAAGAAGTTAGATCTACTCATTTGTGCAAAACGTTGTCTTACTTCCTCATTCCATACCCATAGATCGATGATTGGTGTAGATGATGAAGTAGATGGCCTTGATCTTAAGCCATTAGTGAATATAAGGAAGAAAGGTTTGATTTTTAATGGGGAAAGACTGACAAAGAAGATGAAGAATGAAGATAAAAGAAAGGTAGGGGTTGAATAAAGGGGTAGTTACATTGAAAATGTGCAAAATCAATTCAATTTTGAAGAGCCAGAAGATTTTAGATGTCTGAAATATCCAATTCAGATGTCTGAATTGAAGAAAATCAAGTCAGAAAGAAATTAGTTAATTGTAGGCTATATTCAGACGTCTGATTCTGGTGATTCATACGTTTGAATCTGAAGAAAAATTTCTTCTTCTTCAATATTCAGACGTCTGAAATATCCATTTCAGACGTCTGAAACGTGTATCAAAACATATTTCAAACCATTAAAAAAATTGAAGAAAATAAAAAGATTATATTAATATTTGAATGATATATAACATACAATTATGATCATTCAAAAACAAATATAGATAAATGAAATCATTAGTTCGAATCACTTGGAGTCTTCCAATCTTTAGGTTCAATCTTGGTTATCTCCGTGTATGGTTGCAATGGAGACCAATAGGGTTGACATTCCCAAGAGTTTGGAGAAACCAGAGGGCGCTGTGGACTAGGTTCCCATGGTTTCGAAGTTAAAGGTTGAATTACATCTTTCTTTAGCGATGTACCGTAGAATTTTAATGCCACTTGTTCAATGAAACTAAGTTGTTTGGCATTAACTTTCTGTTCGTAATACATTTCTCGTTGCAAATCCAACTGTTCTTTCTGGTAATGATGAATCTCAGCTATTTTTTCTTTAGTTGATGGAGAATTGAAGAAAAGAAATCATCGAGATCTCTTCTTTTCTGGTGTATAACCAGATGGTTCGTATAAAGGCTGAGGTCTAGCTGGTTCACGTGGTGTTGGAGTAGCCAATATTTCTATGGAAGATTGATGCAGCGCAATCTACCAACTCAATGGAATTGAGTCGTTTAGGTCGCTCACGAGCTAGTGAAGGCCGCTCAAAGGCCTTAGGTCACTCACAACCTAGTGAAGGTCGCTCGCAAGGGAACACATCATACACCAAGGCATTCAAGCGACCTAGTGATGCAAAGATAGGTCGCAAACGACCTAGTGAAGCAGCGCATCATCGTTCACAAGTTTTAAGTTGCCAACGACCTAGTGGGTTACAACCTAGTGACCTAAGCCTTCGATCGCGCTTACCAGTAGGTCGCTCAAAGTTAGGTCGCAGGAAGATATCTCTGAAGCTTAAGCCGCTGATTTGTTAGGTCGCTCAGATCTTATACCGTGTTTGTTTAAGTCGCATGGGTTGATAAGTCGTTTGTATGTTGTTAACTCGTTTGTTTTTAAGTCGTTGAGTCGCTTGATATGTTGTATTTGTGTTTCTTAAGTTGTGTGTTGAGTCACGTACTGTTAGGTCGTTAACGACCTAAGTTAGTGTAGCGATCCTGACTCGGCCTTCGAAAATCGACACCCGTACTTCCACCCGTACTAGAATGCCGCAGATTCAAACACCGAATCTGGCTCGTCGGAGCTTATAACACCATCAAGTAAAACAACACAGCGGAAGAAAAAGAATATATCAATATACAACATTGATATATTATCTGATACAATATGATACAACAGATGATATAATGAATATACATCAGAGATATGATACAAGAAAATAGCAGCGGAAATAAAAGATAACATAACATAAGCAGCGGAACAAGATCTCCAATAGAAATAATAGTCTTCAGCAAAGAACTCCAAATAGCAATAGCAACTCCAACCAAATATGTGACGACCCGGAATTTTCGAGCATTTAAAATCGGAATATTTAATTGATTTTAAATATTCAATAGAGCAATCTTAACTTGAAATACAAATATCGCTATTTATTGGATAATTAAATTATTGAATTAAACAATTTGAAGTTGAGTAAAATATTGAATCCAGAATTTTAAGCCTGTTAAAAATAATTTGAAGCGTTATAAACTTTATATTGATAATACTGAAATGAATAGAGGTGACGAAATCAAATTTAACAGTGTTTTGTTGAGTTTCGAAATTTATATCGTTTAAAATTGAATTTAAAAATTGCCTTTCGAGTCACAGTCTCGGAATTCGACGAAACCAGTTCCATTGGGTCCGTAATATGGTATTATTATCGGATTTCAATTTTCGTAGTGAGCGGAGTTGTCGTGTGAGCGTACGGTATATAAACGCATAGAAATTTACTTTAAGGCAAATTGAAATTAAATAAAATATAATTGTTTTCTTTATCCAACAATGAGTATAACCCGCCTCCATCGTGTCTCCTTCGTACCCATCTTCCTTTTCTTCCCGTCTTCTCAAGTTACAATTCGATCAGAAAAATAATGATAATAAGCTTGTTGCGTAAACAACTCAAAAAGGTAATTCACTAAATACAACTGCTTGTTTTCGAAACCAAATGGCCTCCTCCAGAGAACGAATGAAGCAACCTGTTCGTATGTGAAATTCTCGTCCAAATCAAGCCTCCCATTCTCCCTTCATTTCGAATCGAAGTTCGAATTCTTTAAAGAAGTAAAGAAACCCTAAATCTAGTTTGCCCCAGTCCTTCTTTCATTTCGAGTTCGCACGCGATCGATTTGGAGGGGATTCGCGTTTTCGTTTTGGGTTTGGAGGCGTTCGAGAAAGCCGTTCGAACTAGGGATTCGATCGTGGCTGGTGGCCTTCGAGCTCGATTTGGATTTGGTTTTGGGTCGCGATTAGGAGGGCAGGCGGCGGTAGGATCGAAGTCGCGTGGGCGACTGCCTAAACTTGCTTGCGGTGGAGTCGTTCGTCAACGATGGTGGGTTGGAGTGTCTCGTATGGAAGGTAACAGTTTTATATTTTCTGTGATTAATTTAATTTGGAAATATATGTGATTAGAGAAGAAAAAAAATATATACAATTTCACTTACTGGTTAAGTTAAATTAATGTGGCGTGGAGATAAATTTATTAGATTGATTATAAACAGAAACTTTATTTATATATGATTTTGGTAAAGTGTGGGAATTTTAAAATGTGTAGAGTTTATAAAAATAAACAGATAAATATACATATGTAAATATTTTATCCTACTAGTTTATTTTAAAAAGAAGTGGGTTAGATGATAAAACTATTTTAATTAACTTATTAAATAATTGAGTTACTAAAGATACTTAGAAAAATTTTAGCTTAAAATTTATAAGTTAATTTATAAGTTAAAACAAATAAGTAGATATTAGAAAATTATTGGATTTATTCAAGTGTTAATTAACTATATAATGTTATAAAAGGTCTAAAATCGAGAAAACAGGCTGGAATGGGATGAATGGCAATAGACTGCAAATTAAAGCAAAGGTGAGTTAATCTCACTCAGTTAAATTTAAATTTAAATGATTAAATTTAAATAATTGTTTGAATGGCTGAATTGATTGATGTGATATAGTATGATATTTTGGAATTGGAATATTATATTGTGCTAACATTTATGGATGCAGGGAAAATAGGTTGGAGGGATCCAACTGGACCCCTCACATTTATTTAAATTATTAAATATTCTCTGTTGTGATTATTTGATATCCTATGATGAGTTATAGTGGAATATTGAATGTTATGGTTTGATTGGATATTTGGGTATAATGAATTACCAAAATATGTGAATTAGATTGTTGAAAAGAAATTAAAGGAAGTAAATTTGTAAGCGAAATAATTATAGAAAGTTTGAATAACTTAAGAATGAATTGAAAAGAAATAGAAGTAATATGAAAATAATAATAAATACTTCGAGTATGAAGAGAAATGGAATTTTGAATAAAACGAAATTGATGAATTGTAAACTTAAGTTATATCAATTAAAGAAATAAAGAATTATTTGAAAATTCAAAGTTCAAATTTATTTATAAGAATAAAGAATTAATTGAGAAATCTAAAAATTGGAATCAGAAATGGATCTGAAATTAATAGATTCTGAATTTAAAGGGAATAAATTGGAAATCAATTTGGGAAATTGATTTAAGTCATTGAAGTTGGGATTTTTCTCTGGATAACCAAGTAAATTTTTAACGTAAATTCTTAAACAGATTTAGTATGTATTTTTACAAAATATTGAAGTAATTTAACTTAAATGTTTAAAAGTATATTTTCAAAGTAAAGTGTTTTATATTATTTTAAAAATCTAGTTTTGTGCTTGGTGATTTCAGAGGAGATAGAAAATATTTGAGAAAGTTTATTCTGGAAAGAAAGATGGTTTTGAAAATGTTTTCAAGGGTTGAAAATAGAAATATACCCCGTGAAGATATTTTTGAGGTTAATAAATAATTTGGGCAATTATTTATTGTGTGATGGATGCTGTGAATATTAATTGATAGTTAAATAACCAACTATCAATATTGGCCAACTGCGTTGATCGTTTTGAAGAGACCGGGATCGAGATATATTTCTCAAAAACCACTTCGATCCGGTTTGTACGTTTCGTGCGAAAAACGTGTACGGAGTCGAAGATGGAGCGGTGAAGTGCAAGGGCTAGTCGCTACTAATCCTGAGGAAATTTCCAAAATGGATGTAGTAGGAATAGTGCCTTCGGTTCCGTTCGAACCCGGGACGGACTTGTGTGGATGAATGCTTGTGAAACATTGTCAGGTGGGCGATGGGCATTCTAAGTGAAACGTTTTAAAGGTAACGCTTAGCCTCAAGCCTCATCAAATGGGAATGACTTAAAATCAGGGGATATGCAGCAAGGTTAGGTGAGTCATGCCCAAGCAGGACAAGATATTTCCCCTGTCTAGATGTCCCTTATATATCTTTCGGCTTAGTGGGTGGTTGGTCGCGCCAACCACGGGGTTTATCTTGTTCGGGACTGTTCAGTAAGGAATGGTTCCGACCTTGTGTTGCAGGGGATGAAGGGAGTAATCCTCGGTACGGTGATCTAGGCCCCGTACTGTGATAGGTGGTACCCCAGTGCCTAGTCATTAGTTGGAAATCCATTCTCCCTACGAGTCTTGTACGAGTTTTGTTTGTAATACCCACTTTGGTGGCTATTAGCTGGAATTTAATAGATGTAACAATTTCGGCTATTTTATAAGTATTTGTATATAGACCCTATTATAATATCAGAGGATTTCTATAAAAATTGTTTTAGCTATCGTAAGGTAAAAACCTGACATGTTTATTTGTGGCGTGGTCTTACGAGATGCTTTTGTTTTCAAAGGATTTTTGAAACTTTAATAATCAATTGGGTGTGATTTTCTTACGCTGGTAATCCAGACTGACTCGGGTGTTATTTAACTGTAATGCTCGGGTCAAACCGAGTATTATAGGATACAGGATATGATGCTGTGGAGCTCAGGAGACGAGCTGGATGACGATACGTATTCTCGTACTTGTATACATATATTTCCGCTGTGTTGAGTTGTTATGTACCCATTGTATGTTATTGATGTGAGCTGTGACTGATGTACTCTGATGATGTAATATATGTAAACTGATATATTTGATTTTGAGTAAAGATTATTTATTATCTATTATATTTTATCCCGCTGCGATGGTTAGATTCTGATGTCGTTTCCTATTTTCTTCTTCTACCTCTTCTTCTTAAACCCAAATGGTTCGTATTTCTGTGTTGATTTTTGTAAAATAGTGTTGACTCAAGGGGTCCGGATTTGCGGGTCGTTACAGTTGGTATCAGAGCATAGGTTGGTGATAACCTTGGCTCTGGTGGGAATTACTCATTTAAAATAGAGTCCGTAGTACTCTATAATGAGTTTGAGCGTATTTATAGATGTGAGCGCGTATTTGTTACTGAGTATAAATTGTTTTAATATTGTGTTGATTGATTTATTGAGTGGCATATGAACCTTCGTCGGCACAGTCTGCGCAACTGTATTGAAAGGGTTTCTAAACACTTGAATAGAACAATCGACACGGTATTGTTTTAAATGTGGGTGAATGAAATAATTTTGCCCAAAAATATATTTTGATATAAGAAAAAGTTTTCTTAAACTATTTATCTAATATATGGTTGTTTGAATGTTAGAAAGAATAGCATTGCATTATTATCATTGTTGAGTGAAAATTTGACTTAAAATTGAAAATACAACCAAAAAGGTTTAAGTAAATAAATTCATTAGAAAATGAAATGTATAAATATGAATTGTAAATGTGCATTATAAATTAAAGTATAACCAAATAAGAATTTGTATGAGCATAAGCTATGCAAATAAAATTATAGTAAAATTGATTTAAAGCAGGATTTGGAAATTTAAATCCCGAAAATTTGAAAGTGTTTGTCAAAAGTATTGGAAGATGAATAATAACACAATTGTTTTGGAGATACTTCCGAAAGGAAAATTGTTTTAAAATGGATTTTGGAAGTGAAATAGCATTGAAATCACTTGGATTATTGGAAAATAATTCTGATGATGACGGCCGCATCATCAGTATTCATTTTCGAATTTCGAAGTGATGGATTGCTGCCAAATTGTTTTGTTCAGGAAAGCTGGTTGTTTTGAAAATTTCAAAAGTAAATTCGTTGAAAATAAAAGCCAGGATTGGTTTAATTTTTGAGAAGTGTGATTGCGATATTGGAAATTTCAAAATGTTTTGAAACCAAAAGCCGGTATTTTAAAAATCCTGATAAGATGGGTTATAAGCTTAAGTTAGGATGATTTTAAATCAGGAATGGAATATAAACTTTGAAGGTTGGAATTTAAATTTAAAGAGAAAAGGTGAAAAGGAAAATTAACTTGGAGTTGGAAATAAAAAATTTGATTGGATTGAAATTTATTCAATAAGCCGAAAGAATATCCAGTTGTATTCGAATTGAGTTAAATAAATCCGAGTTAAAGTAAAATTGAGTTGGGATGAGAATTCAATTGAATTAATTAATGAAATTAAATTCTTACCTGAATAAATGTGAAATAAGTTGGATAAGAATTGGATTGAAATAAATAAACCAGAATAACTTATAAAAGAATTAAAGATCCATGGAAATAAAATATGCTTGGGCTATAAATAAATAGAATGTTTGAGTTAAAAATAAAAGATGAATATATTCCAGCTTATGTGAATGGAATTGTATAAAATAATAAGTTGTGACTTATTAAATTAAAAATGGAATACAATGCCCAAAATCAATATTTTGATAAATTGAAAAATGAAACGAGGATCCAAACTTGAAGTATAAAATAAATATTGAACTTAAGAAAATTAAATGGAGTGATATTTTGAATAAAATTTCAAGTGTTGGATTATGAATAAGGGGAGAACTAATTAGATAATAAATTAGTTAATGAGATTGAATTTTGAGTTTACGATGAAGTTTGGAAATAAACTTAAGTTATAAATTAAAATTGATTCAAATTGTTGATGAAGTGAAAGTAATTGAGAATGAAGCTGAATTATGAGTAAATAAAATTGGGTGGTAAATTGAAAATGGATAGTGGATTTAAAACTTGAGTATAAATTGAAAATTTAGCTTGAAGTGTTAACAAATTAAATATAATAGAAATGTATCGAATAAAAATGTAAATGGATTAAAATAGCATGTTTGAATGTGCAAATAAAATTCATAAGTGAAGATAACTTGGAAATAGCCAGAGAATAAATTGAATGGGTTACATCTGAAAAGTTAAATTTTATAATAACTAATCAAATAAGTTTGAAATGAGATTGTGTTAACCCTGCTGAAGCTTGAGCCGACTCATCAGACAAAGCAGTTAGCGACTCAGAAGGCTTACGACTTACCATAAGTCGTTGGCAGTTCAAGTGTATAAGCTAACAGTCAACTCGTGTACGACTCAATGACCCAACTGCGCGACTTAAGGGACTCATCGACTCATCAAGGACCGACTCAAAGAATCCCCGACTCAACTATTATGCGACTCATGGGAGTTTCTAAACTCAGCGACTCACGACTTAAGGAGCCTAATAAGTTAAAGCATTAGCGACTCATTGAAAGGACGACTTAGGGAACGTACCGACTCATTTGACCTGGCTCCGACTCATCAAAGACCGACTCATCTGATCACGACTCATCCACTTAAGGTCTTACCGACTCATTGGAGCTACGACTCAGGAAAAGTCCACGACTCAACAGGCTAACGACTCAAGAAACCTACGACCTAAGGAACCTGGCGAGTTAAGGAGATTCTATGAGTTAAGGATGGCACGACTCAGGGGGGTTTACGACTCATGAGATAAGTCGACGCACGACACAAGACTCAGAGGCAAGTTCAGAGTCATGCTGCAAAGGGGTGACTCGTAGATGACTCACGACTCATCATGAGTCGGTCACGACTCATCATGAGTCGGTCACGACTCATGACTTGACAGTTTCAGCCTAACATTTTGCCTATAAATACATGGCCATATTCAACATTTAGAGGACTTTGGGGGGGACTGACTTCCTAGGCGCCATTACTCTGCTATTGTCTCGACTTCAAGCAACACTCAAGCAACACTCCTATCACTCCAATCACCAAAGACATTTCGACAAATCTCAAGAAGAAAAATAACTCATTCATCATGCATTCGAAGGATTCTTCTACATCGGGGTTTGAGATATTTGTCTAAGTGTGTCGTAATCGGAATTGATTGTAAAGAATTGTAACTAAATCATCAATAAAGAGCTTTAAAGTGGACGTAGGCTTGATCCTAAGCCGAACCACTATAAATACTGTGTCTTTTATAGCTTTCCTGTGATTTCTTTGCATATACTTTGTTCCCGTACCAACGGGTGGTGCTTTCACAATTTCCATCTATACACCGGGGTGTTAGCGTTTATTTTTTAGCGTTAACATTTTTGGTGCTTTCACTGAGAATTGAACTCAGGACAGCTGTCATCATTGCTTCGCAGAGATTTGAAGAAAGAATTTCCTTAAAAACCAAAAGTATATCTGAGATTATGGCTCCTGGAAGGAAAAGCAGATCTATCAGATCCGGGAACATTCAAGAGGGAACCTCCGCTTCCCCTGCGCCTAATCTACCCACTCCGTCTGTTGGAGTTACAAAAGCGGAATTGGATGCTGTGATTCTAGGGCTAAACCAGCAGATAAACGCCCAAAATGCGCAACTAGAGGCTCAAAGTGCCCAGAATGCTCTGATTCTGAATAAGTTGAACGACTTGCTTGGGGCAAACAATGAACCGGCTGGTAATGAAAGGAACTATGCTGGCAACATTCATGATGTTAATGAAAGGAATGCTCATGAAAGGCCTACTAGTCCCTTTGAGCAGGCAGTACCTGACGCCGGTGGATCTAGAACTCGGCATGATGAGGAATATCTTTCTGGAATGGTCCGGCAGATCATGAAAGAAAGTATGCAAAGGGTTGAAGATGAGAAGGAATGGGGTTTCGCTCCAAGTAAAACTCCGTTTACTGAAAAAATCTTGAAGGCGGAATTTCCAAGGAAATTTGTCCCTCCAACTATTCCAGCTTACAAAGGGACAAGTGATCCGAATGAGTTCTTGTATAAATATGATTGTCACATGACAGGTGCCAGGGCCTCCGACGAAATAAAGTGCCGACATTTCCCCGTATACCTGGAAGGCGTGGCGTTGCTGTGGTTCACCAAGTTGCCAGTTCGATCTATCGATCAGTTTTCGGACTTGACCAGAAAATTTAAGGAGCAGTTTAGGCTATATGCTTCGAAGGCCAAGGATATCATGTCATTGTCCAGTTTAGAGCAGAATCCTGGTGAGTCTATCAGATCTTTCTTGAACCGTTTCAATATAGCATTGGCTGAAGTGGACAATGCTGAACCACGAATGATATTGACTTATCTGATGAGGGCTATTGATAAGTCAAGCGAATTTGGGAAATGGTTAAATATGAAGGAGCCAACCTCTCTCGAGAAGTTCTACAAAAAAGCGGACGAATTCATTCGCTTGGAAAGTCGTCCTTTGCCAGTAAAGGCAGTGTTGGAAAAAGCTGAAGACAATACTGTCGCTCCACGCAAGAATGAGTCGGTGGGGCAGAAAAGGGAGAATAATAATGGAAAGAAACAGGGTAATCTGAAGAAGCCCCGGTCCTTCAAGCCATCAGAATATACTCCATTATCACATACGCCGGAGCACATCTACCTTGCCACCAAAGATTCCGTCGATTTCCCTAAACCTATCCCTTTGAGAACTGGGAGAAAAGCCATACAAAGTGGGAAATTTTGCCGCTTCCACAATCAACCAGGTCATGAAACTGATGAATGCCGCCAGCTGAAGAATCTGATTGAAGAGTTGCTAAGAGAAAACAAGTTGCAGCAATTTGTGAAAAAGAATAGCAACAATCCTGCATCATCGAGTCAGGGGCAGCGGGCTCCTGTTCATCAGCCTGGGGCAGGTGAGAAAGCTACGGAGCATGAATCTGGAAGGCCCGTTATCAATGTCATTTCCGGAGGGCCTCACCCAGATGGCAAGAGTTGGGGTGAGATGGAGAGATATTCCAGGGCTTTGAAATATGCTCCAGCCGAAGAAAACGTCTTTGTTCTAGAAGACACTACGCCCCTTAAACAACAAAAAACTTTCAGTGATGATATTATTTTCAGAGCCAGAGATTCTACAGGTATTGAAGCTCCTACTTTAGATCCCTTGGTCATCTCGGCTGGTATTGGACCAGCCATTGTCAGAAGAGTCCTCATTGACTGTGGAGCATCATGCAATATTCTCTTCAAGAAGACATTTGACCAGATGAAAATCCCTATGATCGATGTGCAAGCCTCATCACAGAAAATCGTGGGCTTCACAGGGGAGCCAAAGCAACCAGTAGGAACCATCGATTTGTTTGTAGAACTTGGGGAAGGTGAAAGGAAAGTGGTCCGAAAGCAAACATTTGTGATTGTCGATGAGTTTTCTGCCTATAATGCTTTTCTTGGCCGTCCAACACTCACAGCATTCAAAGCTATCCTAGCCCCGTGGTGCCTCACTATTAAATTCTCTACTGACAATGGAGTAGGAGTTATAAAAGGGGATCAAAATGCTGCGCGAGAATGTTATTGGACAGAGCTGCGAGAGTCAAGAAAAAGAGAAATGGGAAAGGATGCGGCAACTCCAGTCCGCATCAAGGAACCAGCTTTGTAGCAATTACAGAGCGGACCCTGCACTGGCGAGCACAGCGGGGCACGGAAAGAAATGGATCCCAGAAAAGCCAGTACAGGGGAGAATAGAGTAGTACCGGTGGAAACGACAATTCCGGTACCTGTTGACCCGAAGGACCCAAATAAGGTGTTGAATGTGGGTTCGCAGCTTAATGTGTCAATTCAGAATGTCTTGATATCTTTCCTGAAAGCAAATCTGGATGTCTTTGCTTGGACTCATGCCGATATGTGTGGGATATCCCCAGAAGTTGCAGTACACGCTCTGAATATTGACCCAAAGTTTACGCCAGTTAAACAGAAAAGAAGAACCCAAGGTCCAGAAAGGTCAGCAGCATTAAAAGAAGAAGTTGATCGACTCATGGAAAATAACTTCATCAAAGAATCTACGTATCCGAATTGGGTTTCAAATCCTGTTCTGGTCAAGAAAGCTAATGGAAAATGGAGAGTATGCATCGACTTTTCTGATCTAAACAAGGCTTGCCCCAAAGATTGCTTCCCATTACCCAGGATCGATCAACTGGTAGACGGAACTGCGGGACATGAATTGTTATCCTTCATGGATGCCTACTCCGGTTATAACCAAATCATGATGCATGAGCCGGATCAAGAGGATACAAGCTTTATCACAGATGTTGGACTTTATTGCTACAGAGTTATGCCCTTCGGATTGAAAAACGCAGGGGCAACCTACCAAAGACTTGTTAATGCTATGTTCAAACCGCAATTGGGCAAAACTATGGAAGTCTACGTCGACGACATGTTAGTGAAGTCCAGGAAAGCAGTGGATCACATTGAACACTTAGCAGAAATGTTCGCAGTCCTCCGGAAATACAGAATGAAACTTAACCCTCTGAAATGTACATTTGGGGTCGAATCCGGAAAGTTCTTAGGTTTTATTGTCAGTGCTAGGGGCATAGAGGCTAGCCCAGCTCAAATTACCGCCTTAAAAGAAGTTAAAGCCCCTAGAACGAAGAAGGAATTGCAAAGTCTCAACGGAAAGGTCGCCGCTTTGAATCGGTTCATTTCCAAAGCGACTGATAAATGCATCCCGTTCTTCGATGCCCTAAAAAAAGGAAAGAAGAACTTTGAATGGACTCCCGAATGTCAAAAAGCTTTTGAAGAGTTGATCCGTCATATGGAAACGCCTCCGATACTTTCTAGGCCAGGCGATGGCGAGGATCTTCTTATATACTTGGCAGTATCATCTCATGCTCTAAGTGCAGCGCTGATACGGGAAGACAAAAGGATTCAACATCCAGTTTACTATATCAGCAAAAGACTCACTGGGGCAGAGCTGAATTACTCCAAGTTGGAAAAACTCGCCTATTGCCTACTAGTTGCATCGAGAAAACTGAGGCAATATTTCCAAGCTCATCCTATCAAAGTACTCACTGATCAGCCTCTAAAGCAAGTCCTATTTCGCCCTGAAACTTCGGGTCGTCTTCTAAAATGGAACATTGAACTTAGTCAATATGACATCACCTATCACCCCCGAAAAGCAATCAACGGACAAGCTTTAGCTGATTTCATTGCAGAATTCACAGAGAAAGATAATGGCGAGGAAAAAGCGATCAAGGATTCTCCAATCCAGTGGAAGATGTATGTTGATGGCGCAAGAAATGACTACTGTTCTGGAGCCGGAGTGGTACTTGAAACTCCTGAAGGTCGATCATTATGTTATGCACTAAGACTGGAATTTCCTTCAACAAACAATGAAGCGGAATATGAAGCTCTTATTGCAGGTCTGAAAATCGCTAAAGAGCTAAACATTCGAGCATTACAAATTTTCAGTGATTCTCAGCTTATCGTATGCCAAGTCAAGAAGGAATTTCAAGCAAAAGGTGGAAATCTGCCTTCCTACTTGTTAAAGGCTTGGGAACTCCTATATGAACTCGATCACTATTCAATAAGCCACATTCCTCGTGAAGAGAATATGAAGGCAGATTCCCTCGCAAAGTATTCAAGTTCTGGTGAAGCTCAACTATTGGGATTGGTCCCTGTAGAAGTCCTTTCAGCGCCAAGTATAGACGAGATGGATATAGACTGGATTATGAATGTATCTCAAGAACAAGAGTCATGGATGACTCCAATACTGGATTACCTACTCAGGGGTTCTCTGCCAGAAAACTCGATAGAAAGACGAAAGCTTCTAAGGAAGGCCTCTCGCTATGTAATTCAGGATGGCCGATTGTACAGACGGGGATTCTCAATGCCATTGCTTCGATGTGTATCCCGGGAAGAGTCCAAAACAATCCTAGCTGAAGTGCATGGAGGAGAATGCGGTGATCTTTCAGGTGGTCAAACATTAGCAAAGAAAATTCTCCGATACGGATATTTTTGGCCAGAAATTAATCGGGATGCCGCAGATTACTCCCGAAAATGTGACAAGTGCCAAAGATATGCCAAAATTCCTAGAGCACCTTCTACCGAACTCACACAGATGGTCAGTCCATGGCCATTTGCAATTTGGGGAATGGATCTCATTGGGCCGCTACCAACTGCTAAATCAGGGATTAAATATGCTATTGTTGCAGTTGATTATTTTACTAAGTGGGCTGAAGCTGAACCATTGGCTACTATCACTTCTAAGAAAATGATAAGCTTTGTGACCAAGAATATCATTTGCAGATACGGTGTGCCTCAGAAAATAATCACAGACAATGGTACTCAGTTTGAAAGTGAGGAATTCCAGGATTTTTGCAAACGATTCAAAATCCAGAAAAGCTTTTCGGCAGTAGCTCATCCGCAGGCAAACGGGCAAGTGGAAGCAGTGAACAAGATCATCAAATCAACCATCAAAAAGCAACTCGAAAGAGCAAAAGGTGGTTCGGTCGATAAACTACCACTTGCACTATGGGCATACAGAACTACTCACAAAACTGCAACTGGGCATACTCCTTTTTCGTTAGCATACGGATCGGAAGCAATGATCCCGGTTGAAACAGAGGTCCCTTCACACAGAAGAATCCATTTCAATCAAGCAGAAAATGAAAAGCTGCAACTTGAAGCGCTGGATCTCCTTGATGAAAAAAGAGATGAAGCTAACCTCAGAGTTGCAGCTCATCAGCAAAGGATAGCCAGACATTTCAATTCCAAAGTTCGTCAACGCAGCTTTGAAATTGGAGATCTAGTCCTGAAAAGAATTATGACCGCGACAGGTGTGTTTGGACCGAATTGGGAAGGACCATATGTAATAGGTCAGAAGCTTCTCGACGGCACATTCAAGCTCACCACTGTTGATGGAGATCAAATTCCAAGGGCATGGAACAGCAACCACTTGCGTCCATACTTTACTTGAAAATTTTGTTGATTGAAACATTGTAAAAAGAATTATGAATGTATGATTCTTGTAATTGAAAGCAATTGTGAAACTGATGCAAGTAAATAATGAAAGAATATAAAGTGGATGTAGGCCCAATTTCATGGCCGAACCACTATAAATCTTGTGTTCCTTATTACCATTATATGTTTGCTTTGTTTTCGATATAAAAATACATAAAATGTATTGCTGAAATGTCAATTTAAATTTTTGCAGACAATGGAAATGAAACTTGCGCATAATAAGACCGAGTGATTCTCACCATCATTCAACAAACAAATTTCAAGTCTCAAAGACCCCGAATTCAAATCCTAGATAGGAAATACTTCAATTGAACGGCTAATGATTTCGATAGAAACGAGCCCTTGCTGATAAATTGAGATTGTTTGAACGAACAAACATCCAATTAGGAAGCTAGTGCCCGTTCTCACGAACTTGCCTGGCAATGAAGTACATTTCCTTGGATTAAACAAGCCACTTGCGAGAAGAGGGGGATGAAAACTTAAAAAAAAAAGGAGGGGATCGCTGAAAAGGCATAAGCAAGTGAACAAAGGAACAACCAAAGCTACCATCAGCAGCACAAGTCCTCTTCAGAGGCGCAACTCTTCGGAGGATAAAAGACCTCTAATGGGTCATACGCCACAAAAAAGAAAGTTCTCTACTCAACAAAAAAGATTGGAGGAGTCATGACCCTCCAACCATGAGAGAGTAACTTCCAGGCGATGAAAACCCTCTCTGAGGCACATTTCACCAGGAGTTGAAGTGTCATAACCGTTCTTCGGGATTTCACTTCACCAGAGTTGAAATGCAAACAAAATAAAAGCCCTCTTCGGAGGCCCATTTCACCAGGAGTTGAAGTGTGACAACCGCTCTTCGGAATTTCACTTCACCAGAGTTGAAATGTAAACAAAATAAAAGCCCTCTTCGGAGGCACATTTCGCCAGGAGTTGAAGTGTAACAACCGCTCTTCGGAATTTCACTTCACCAAAGTTGAAATGCAAAAACAAAGACCTTCTTGAAAGCACACGTTTCACCGAGATTGAAATAAAACTTCCAAGTGTTGAAACGTGAAAAGGCTTTCTTCGAAGGCACAACTCTTTGGGGGTACACGTTTCACCGAGATTGAAATAAAACTTCCAAGTGTTGAAACGTAAAAAAAAAAAATCCCTCCTTAGAGGTACAACCCCCTCCCGGGGACACAATTAAGAAGAAAGACCTCTTCGGAAACCCACGTTTCACCGAGATTGAAATAAAACTTCCAAGTGTTGAAACGTGAAAAGGATTTCTAAGGCATAACTCTTTGGAGGTACACGTTTCACCGAGATTGAAATAAAACTTCCAAGTGTTGAAACGTGAAAAAATCCCTCCTCAGAGGTACAACTTTCTATATAAAAAAAAAAAAAAAAAAAAAATCCTCATCAAAAGCGTACTTTAACTTTCAAAGGAAAAGTAATTTGCCTACTATGGGAAATGATCGTAAAAAGAAAAGAAGTTAAAGTACCCTTCAGAGGTCCGCTTTACCACATAGAGGAATTCACTTGGTGAAATATGCACGTAAGCAAAAGAAAAAAGTGATTTCTTCGAACGACAAAGCGTAAAAACTTATACGAAGGGAGTTGTACTCTATAAAAATTTTCTTTAAAGAATAAAATAATTATTCTTTAGCAAATAAGAGTGCAAGTCCCCTCGAAGTGTAAAATATTGCAGCAAGCTTAAGGTATGGGGGCAATATGGTATAGTAGTATAGATGCATCAGTAGAGTAATACTCAAGCAACATACCATAAGCCCGCTGCAACACTATATAAACAAACTTGTGCAAAAATAAATAGTAAATGCATTCTCAAATTCAAACAGAAATTTGTACAAACGAAGAATCATTTTATTCAACTATAATGCAGATACAGGTTTCAAAATAAAAGCGGGGGCCGGTACCCGCACAACTCTCGGCCAGTTCATACAAAAAAAAAAAAGAAGCTAAAATCTTCACTTCTTCTTCCCTCCTTTGGACCCTTTACTCGGTCGAATAACCAGCTTTTCAGGTCGGCCAGTGGTTATAAGGGAAGTAGGAGAGGCAGGTGTAACCGGTTCAACTTCCGGCTCCTCTTTAGTGGCGGTAATTTTCTTCCCCCTCCTCTTTGATGTCCCACGCTTCTCTCTCCTTTGTGAGGAAGACTCACTCCCCGGAGTGACAAGTTTTGATAGAACAATGTCGTCAGAAGGAGTCCGTTCCGGGGAAATGTCACCTCCCTCAGGTCTCTCATCTTTCTGCTCTTGCGAAGCGATGGGATCATCCAAGCCGTGAAGAGCCTCTATTTGTTCCTCCTGTGATCCAGGTTGCGAGGCAGAAGGAGGCACCACTTGAAGAGATGAAGGAAGGATAACCGGGGGAGAAGAAGCTTGAGTTTGGCTCGGTGCTTTCACTACAAAGGAGAAAAAACTTAAAATATCAGTATCTTTCGAAAAGAGAGGGGATGACGGCTCGTCGAAAGTCGGGAATTCATTGACATTTGAAGAATAATCAAAAGTCGGGAATTCATTGAAATTCGAAAAATAATCAAGAAGATCGTCAAGTTCACAAGGAGCAAACGAGCAGTTCACCACTTGGACTGGTCCGGTGTCAAGTTTACCTGGGGCAGTTGGATCTCTGATGCTGATTTCATATCGCTGCGCTTCGTTGCTTTCACCGCCTTCATCCCCGCCTTGTGCACTTGTAGTTTCAGTTACTATCTTAGTCGCAGGCGGAGTGTAGGAGCTAGAACCCGTAATGTCAACCACGGGAGAAACTGGAGGTTGGACAGAGGGAGTAAGTGGTAATTCCTTTCCAGAATGTTCCTCTTCCGCCATTCCAGCTCTCATCCTGGCAAGTTGTTCTTGCCCCTTCACAAGAGCAGCGCAAGCTTCCTCATCCAGGTAACGCGCCTCAAAATCTTCATCGCCATACCCGGCGTCTTTAAACATGCTAAGAGCAGCTTCCCACACCTCGGCCAGGGTGATTTCATATTTAGGACCAAGAAAAGAGAGGCTGCCGCGTCCCAAGACACAGTGTACATAAAAATCGAATAAAGTCGAATTGATGTCGGTTTCCATGGTCTGAACAGTTTCTTCGGCTGCAATCTTACCAGCCATGGCCTCATCTCGATCTTTTTCGGTCTGAGCAAGTTGGGCTTTTAGCGCTTCAATCTCCATGTCCCGGGCGCTCAGTTTATTCTGCAACTGGGTGACATCAGTGCGGTGGTTCTCTACAGCTTGCTCTAGCCTCTCAGCTTTAGCTTCGGCGTCCCTCTGGCTGGCGTGCGCATCTCGCACTTGTTTTTGCAATACCTCTTCTCTTTGGGTGTAAGTATTAGTAGAAGAGGCAAGATCATCTTTGAGCTGCTTTACTTCGGCTTCGAGTTTTTCATTGTATTCGGCTATCTCCTTCATCTCAACGTTGTGTTGATCAAGAATCTTCTGCCACTCTGATTTATCATTTTCCATGGTCAGCATTGCTTCGATGTTAGCCCGATTAACTCTTTGAAGTTCATCAACAAGCTTTTGCCATCCAGACATTCTGTCAATATCAAGCCTGACAGCATCGAGATTTCTGTACATGGCTTCTTTGTCGATGGGGACCAAATCAAGGTCGAAGCGTACCCCCCTCAAACACCAATTCGGGAATCGGCTCTGCAAAGTCGGGGGGCCCCTTTCAACATGGTATGAAGGCCTGTTGAGGAGTGTTTGAATGGCACTTCCTTCAAGAGCAGGAGATTTGGAAGGGATGTCAGTAGAAACTGAGGCGCCAAGTCTCTCAGATGTCACAGGCGCGTGTTCCTCGCCAAGTTTGGTCCGCTTTCTCGAATCCTCAATATGGCTCTTCCCCCTATCATCATGCGTTTTACGTTTATGGGAATCATCACCCCTTGGGAAGGATTCGTATCGCGTGCCTGCTCCCTCGTGGCGTTCTTCATACTTTCTCCTCTCTTCAGCTTTTCGCGCAGCTCTCTGCTCATTGGTCTCTCTGGAATCGGTATAGTATTGCTTGTAATCATAGCTGCCACGCCCTCCATAGCGTCGAAAGTCTTTGTAATAAGAACCGCTGCCGCTGCGCCCCATAGAGGAATCTGAAAGGCAAAAATAACAAGTCTTAAAAACTTCCAGAGAAAAGAAGTTAAATGTGAACAAATGCCAAAAAAATCCTAAGTGTTGTGTGATGTGCAAGCTACACGCATTAAGCTACAAACCACTCTTTGGTGTAGAGGTGATGATAGCTTGGGTATGAGGAGTTGATGTTTGTGTTGGCGTTTGTCGAAGAAGAGACGTCGCCTCAATTACAGGAGAGATAGTTTTAGATACGTCATCTCTAAAAAGCTCCTGCGAAGTCACTATTATGTCGCTCAACCCCTCATAAACATCGTCACCACCATGCTTGGTGGGACTTGTTTTCTCAATTCCTGCATCAGCTAATCCCCCGAGAGGCTGTGAAGGTTCTTCCTCTTCCTCGATCGGGGCAAGCACCGTCTTACTGGATGACCCCATAATGTCGGTAGAAGTGGAACACTTCACCAATGAAGCTTCAATATTAGACTCTTTTGATGCGAGTTGTTCGACAGTAACCGGGGCGTCAGGAGTTTTCGTCGGGGAATCGGGAACTTCTGTTGGAACTTCATGAGCATGCGTAGAACGAGAAGCATGTAGAAGTCCGTATTGGTGTAAAAATTCATCATTCAGCAGAAATTTTATGCTCCTTTCTTCCGCAGCCACGGCACTCAACCTCTCGAAAACTTGTTTATGAATCGGATCTCTAGTAGGGAGAGGAAGTGCTAAAAATAGGAAAAGAATGAAATTAGCAGCTGAGAGTTCAGATCTCGAGAAAGTTTCAAAACGGAAAAAGTAGAGATAGGAAATCTTACTTCCCACTCTCCAGATGGCATAAAACCCTGGAGGGCAGCGAACGAAGAAAAACTGATTCAAAAATCCGTGAGCGCTTTCGGAGAGATCAGTAATAAGTTTGCGATTTCGAGCGCTTCTTACAACCACGATGGAGGGATGGTCTTTAGTTTTCGTGAATGAGCAAAAATAGCAGATCTCCTCGAAGCTTGGTAACCGATCCAAAACTCTCCTGGATAGAACACATAACCCCATCAGAATGGCGTAGCCATTGGGGTGTAATTGGAATGGAGAGATAGACAACCGAAGCAGGAACTGTTGGAGAAAGTCGTTAAAAGGAGGAATCGCCCCACTTAAGCACATTTGGCGATTGACTGCAACAAAGCCGTAGGGAGGATTGTCAGCAGTGTCATTTGGCCCCGGAAATAAAATGTCGGCATCATCAATGCCATACTGGACGCGCAGTTGGTTAAATGCCCGCTGATTCAAAGTTGTGGGTGTCCTCTCCGGAGGGTTGTCTATAGGGATGGCTACTGGAAAGACATCTTCAGCTTGGTCCATCGGCTCTTCTTGATGAGAGGTCATTCTACACAAGCAACTGGATGTTCAAATGCGAAGGTACACGTTTCCTAAAAAGTGTGAAATGTTGTGCAGAACTAATGAAAATAAACAAGTAAATATAACTGAAGTTAAGCTAGTTGGCAGTTGGTTGACTACCAAATTTCAGGACTTATTAACTTAAAAGTTCAGGTGTGGTGTTAGTGCAAACCGGTTAATTTCAGTTGACTGTTTCAATATTGCATTAGCATTCTACTTGGATTTGTTGATTTAGAGCACTTCTTTCACATAATTTGTTTAAATTGATTATCTGCTATAAGCTAATCTGTCATTTGATGTGGGCAGTCAATGGCAGTATATTCGTCCCAATTTTCTGTAAATATTGTGTTGGACAGATTGTTAGCCTGCAAGTCAAGGTAACCCGTCAATGAACGCAATAAAATTCAACAGTTCAAAGTTAATGCAATGGTCCAGTGTTCAAACAGAGTTCACATAAGTCATAACCCATCAACGGTTCAAAGGTTCTGAGTTGGCAGTGTCCTAAGTCATGAAACATGGAAATAAGGAGATTTTCTCCAAGTTTTGTCTCGGCAACGACTCAGGGCTTAGGCCGTGGAGTATGTTAAAAAAGCTCAGGTTCAATGGTTTCGTCTCGGCCACGACTCAAGAGTTTAGTCCCGGCTACGACTCAAGGGTCTTATCTCGGCCACAACTCAAGGGTTTAGGTCGTGAGGCATGATTGAGTCGAGTCAAACCTATGGCGATATACGAATCAATCTGACCAACTAATCACCTAACTCCTAATCAGGTGGCCTTCTAACCCATAAACCATCTCGCTCCTAACCCCTAACCCGTTGATCTTCCAACATCTAACCCATTAAACCAAGAAACTCTCAACCTACAACCCCAATTTCATGGCATCAGTAGATCGCCTCGGATCACAAATCGTTGGATCAAACAATCCTCAACCCATCAATGATTAAGACGATCAAACTCGCAAAGCTCAGAAGGGTGGATTGAAGATAAAGACGGAGCGCACAGGTTAATAGTGATCGACAATCAGAAAGGAGGCGAAATTGCTTACGTGGTATGAATTCAGAGATGATCGGAGGAGATTTGAGTTGAAATCGCTTTTGGGAGCTTGGAGATGTGTTAATGGCGGAACACGACTCACGAAAATGGTAAAAGAAGTAATGAGAAGAAAACGACTTAAGCCATTTATACCTCGGAGTAGTGGAAGATGAGTCGGCATGCGCGAGTTAAGATAAGTCGAAGCACGCGACCTACGACTTAGGCGTGTGCTTCGAGGGGCAAATGTTAACCCTGCTGAAGCTTGAGCCGACTCATCAGACAAAGCAGTTAGCGACTCAGAAGGCTTACGACTTACCATAAGTCGTTGGCAGTTCAAGTGTATAAGCTAACAGTCAACTCGTGTACGACTCAATGACCCAACTGCGCGACTTAAGGGACTCACCGACTCATCAAGGACCGACTCAAAGAATCCCCGACTCAACTATTATGCGACTCATGGGAGTTTCTAAACTCAGCGACTCACGACTTAAGGAGCCTAATAAGTTAAAGCATTAGCGACTCATTGAAAGGACGACTTAGGGAACGTACCGACTCATTTGACCTGGCTCCGACTCATCAAAGACCGACTCATCTGATCACGACTCATCCACTTAAGGTCTTACCGACTCATTGGAGCTACGACTCAGGAAAAGTCCACGACTCAACAGGCTAACGACTCAAGAAACCTACGACCTAAGGAACCTGGCGAGTTAAGGAGATTCTATGAGTTAAGGATGGCACGACTCAGGGGGGTTTACGACTCATGAGATAAGTCGACGCACGACACAAGACTCAGAGGCAAGTTCAGAGTCATGCTGCAAAGGGGTGACTCGTAGATGACTCACGACTCATCATGAGTCGGTCACGACTCATCATGAGTCGGTCACGACTCATGACTTGACAGTTTCAGCCTAACATTTTGCCTATAAATACATGGCCATATTCAACATTTAGAGGACTTTGGGGGGGACTGACTTCCTAGGCGCCATTACTCTGCTATTGTCTCGACTTCAAGCAACACTCCTATCACTCCAATCACCAAAGACATTTCGACAAATCTCAAGAAGAAAAATAACTCATTCATCATGCATTCGAAGGATTCTTCTACATCGGGGTTTGAGATATTTGTCTAAGTGTGTCGTAATCGGAATTGATTGTAAAGAATTGTAACTAAATCAGCAATAAAGAGCTTTAAAGTGGACGTAGGCTTGATCCTAAGCCGAACCACTATAAATACTGTGTCTTTTATAGCTTTCCTGTGATTTCTTTGCATATACTTTGTTCCCGTACCAACGGGTGGTGCTTTCACAATTTCCATCTATACACCGGGGTGTTAGCGTTTATTTTTTAGCGTTAACAGATTGGATTGAGATAGAATCAAATTGAATTGAAAAGAGAAATTTAATTGTAAAAAGGAAATGAGCTTAAGAATAGAAATAAAGAAAAAAATGGAAATGAGTTGAATTGCATTCAACTTAAAATTAAGTTTAATAATAGTAAATTGGATTTAAATCAAGTAAGAATAAATGTTAATTGAAATAAAATTCGGTGTGATGCCGATGATATTTAATGGAGTGAAAATGCTTAAATAAATAATTGTAAACCATTTAAATTATTAAGGGATTGAAATAACTTGAGGCAATAAGAAAAATAGAATGTTTCAAGTTTATTAGAATGGTTTAAGTGGATGTGGGTAAACTAATTTTATTGAATAAATGAATGGATGAGATAAATAAGAATCAAATGAAGTATGGTTTAAATAAGTTGAGAAGTGGTTATTGAATGATATGGCTTGGTTGTTTTGAGCTAAATAAAATAGTTTGGAATAAACAATTACGGAATGGTTTTAAATGTAAATGAATGGATGTGAATGAATTAAAATTAAAAGGGAATTTAATTGGTAATGAAGATGGATCTAAGTTGTTAATGGTTTTGAATGAACTAGTTTGGTTAATAAAATTGAAGTGCAATGAAACTGAGAATATATGGATTGTGGATAAATTTAAAAAAGGAATAGAATTAAGCGTAAGTTGAGTTGGAGTCAATTTAAATTGATTATTAAACTCAAGTGCCTATTTATTCACATAAATCTCGTCAAATTGCAAAGAATAAATTATCATTTGGTGTAAATAGAAGTAATTAAAAATTCTATGAGTTGATAGTAGTAAAATAAATTGATTTTGGAAGCAATTGAATTAAATATGAGTTCACTCTTCTTAAGAATAAATTAAAAGTAAGAAATTGAGTTCTAAACCATTCAAATTGATGGAGTTGTATACGAATGAATCGAAAACCATCCGAATTGAGTGAAAATGGTTATAAATAAATTGGAACAGTTGAATTAGCATGAAACTATATTAATTGCTTCCAGAAAAATGTTTGGTATGAGATTCTTTTAGAATTCGTATGTTTTAACTATTGTAAATAAGTGAAATGTGTTAATTTCATATATTTGGTACTTACATGTTTAAATTGAGTAAGTACGGGTACCTGGAAGCCGTATGGCTGGATTTGGGTTGGGCTATTTGCTAAAAATAATAAGCCGCTTGCTTAAAATGCTAAATAAGGTACGCCTACGCAATTAAAATAGGAAATATGAACTGTTTTTGGTTTTTCCGACCGTGTGGGTCGATGTATATATATTTATCTCTTTTGTCAAATTGCAAAAGCTCCTCCGTACAAAGGGGACTCTGCCAAAAAATTTCAGAAATTTTGGGTGTTAGAATTTTTTTGAAAATTTTGGAAAATTTAGTAACGACAAAACTATTTAGAATTGGAAACTAAAATAAATTAGTAAATGAAGCTAATTAAAATAATGACTTGAATTAGTTATAAATGGAAAATAAAATTTTAAAATTCAAAGTTGGAAATAAATGAAATACATATGTAATGTGGAAATCGATTTGAATAGAAATAAGTATAAACTAAAAGAGGTAAAGAGAAATAAAGATAAGAAACATATAAAATGTTTATACTAACTTAAGAAAGGAATGGTAAATTCTAGATTGGGAATTTATATTACAAATAAAATCTAAGATAATATTGAAATGAATAGATATTGATATTTTGTAAGGAAGTCGATAAAATATTTTGGGATATTGTGATTGGATATTAGTGCTAAGCAGGATATGCAGGTATTATAAAAGGGAAAAGGAAATTGAATTTTATTTCAAGAGATAAATTTGAATTGCCCGACAAAAGGTACGTATTTAAATTTGGTATGAAATTTGATTGGGATTTGGATTGAGCCACTTGGCTTTTTTTTTTCTTTTTGGATTTGGGAGGCCGTAGAGCCATTTTGTAGTTGTACCCAGTCAGCCGCGCAAAGGAGACGTTGGCAAATTTTTTTTGGAAATTTAGGGAGTTAGAAAAATTTTGAGAAAATTTTGATAATTCAAAATGTGGATTGAAATTAAATTTGAATAGTTGAATAAGTAAAGTTATTTGGGAACTAAGAAAAAGTTGGGAAGTTAGTAAGAAAGATAATGGGTCTTTTATATAAAAGATCATTGGTAAGATGTTGAATTATTGGTTTTGAGGAAAGATAAACGGGTATTGGACCATTCTTCCTAATTAGTAATTTCGAGGACGAAATTCTTTTAAGGAGGGAGGAATGTGACGACCCGGAATTTTCGAGCATTTAAAATCGGAATATTTAATTGATTTTAAATATTCAATAGAGCAATCTTAACTTGAAATACAAATATCGCTATTTATTGGATAATTAAATTATTGAATTAAACAATTTGAAGTTGAGTAAAATATTGAATCCAGAATTTTAAGCCTATTAAAAATAATCTGAAGGGTTATAAACTTTATATTGATAATACTGAAATGAATAGAGGTGATGAAATCAAATTTAACAGTGTTTTGTTGAGTTTCGAAATTTATATCGTTTAAAATTGAATTTAAAAATTGCCTTCCGAGTCACAGCCTCGGAATTCGACGAAACCAGTTCCATTGGGTCCGTAATATGGTGTTATTATCGGATTTCAATTTTCGTAGTGAGCGGAATTGTCGTGTGAGCGTACGGTATATAAACGCATAGAAATTTACTTTAAGGCAAATTGAAAATAAATAAAATATAATTGTTTTCCTTATCCAACAATGAGTATAACCCGCCTCCATCGTGTCTCCTTCGTACCCATCTTCCTTTTCTTCCCGTCTTCTCAAGTCACAATTCGATCAGAAAAATAATGATAATAAGCTTGTTGCGTAAACAACTCAAAAAGGTAATTCACTAAATACAACTGCTTGTTTTCGAAACCAAATGGCCTCCTCCAGAGAACGAATGAAGCAACCAGTTCGTATGTGAAATTCTCTTCCAAATCAAGCCTCCCATTTTCCCTTCATTTCGAATCGAAGTTCGAATTCTTTAAAGAAGTAAAGAAACCCTAAAACTAGTTTGCCCCAGTCCTTCTTTCATTTCGAGTTCGCACGCGATCGATTTGGAGGGGATTCGCGTTTTCGTTTTGGGTTTGGAGGCGTTCGAGAAAGCCGTTCGAACTAGGGATTCGATCGTGGCTGGTGGCCTTCGAGCTCGATTTGGATTTGGTTTTGGGTCGCGATTAGGAGGGCAGGCGGCGGTAGGATCGAAGTCGCGTGGGCGACTGCCTGAACTTGCTTGCGGTGGAGTCGTTCGTCAACGATGGTGGGTTGGAGTGTCTCGTATGGAAGGTAACAGTTTTATATTTTCTGTGATTAATTTAATTTGGAAATATATGTAATTAGAGAAAAAAAAATATACAAGTTCACTTACTGGTTAAGTTAAATTAATGTGGTGTGGAGATAAATTTATTAGATTGAATATAAACAGAAACTTTATTTATATATGATTTTGGGAAAGTATAGGAATTTTAAAATGTGTAGAGTTTATAAAAATAAATAGATAAATATACATATGTAAATATTTTATCCTACTAGTTTATTTTAAAAAGAAGTGGGTTAGATGATAAAACTATTTTAATTAACTTATTAAATAATTGAGTTACTAAAGATACTTAGAAAAATTTTAGTTTAAAATTTTTAAGTTAATTTTTAAGTTAAAATAAATATGTAGATATTAGAAAATTATTGGATTTATTCAAGTGTTAATTAACTATATAATGTTATAAAAGGTCTAAAATCGAGAAAACAGGCTGGAATGGGATGAATGGGAATAGACTGCAAATTAAAGCAAAGGTGAGTTAATCTCACTCAGTTAAATTTAAATTTAAATGATTAAATTTAAATAATTGTTTGAATGGCTGAATTGATTGATGTGATATAGTATGATATTTTGGAATTGGAATATTATATTGTGCTAACATTTATGGATGCAGGGAAAACAGGTTGGAGGGATCTAACTGGACCCCTCACATTTATTTAAATTATTAAATATTCTCTGTTGTGATTATTTGATATCCTATGATGAGTTATATTGGAATATTGAATGTTATGGTTTGATTGGATATTTGGGTATAATGAATTACCAAAATATGTGAATTGGATTGTTGAAAAGAAATTAAAGGAAGTAAATTTGTAAGCGAAATAATTATAGAAAGTTTGAATAACTTAAGAATGAATTGAAAAGAAATAGAAGTAATATGAAAATAATAATAAATACTTCGAGTATGAAGAGAAATGGAATTTTGAATAAAACGAAATTGATGAATTGTAAACTTAAGTTATATCAATTAAAGAAATAAAGAATTATTTGAAAATTCAAAGTTCAAATTTATTTATAAGAATAAAGAAGTAATTGAGAAATCTAAAAATTGGAATCAAGAAATGGGATCTGAAATTAATAGATTCTGAATTTAAAGGGAATAAATTGGAAATCAATTTGGGAAATTGATTTAAGTCATTGAAGTTGGGATTTTTCTCTGGATAACCAAGTACATTTTTAACGTAAATTCTTAAATAGATTTAGTATGTATTTTTACAAAATATTGAAGTAATTTAACTTAAATGTTTAAAAGTATATTTTCAAAGTAAAGTGTTTTAAATTATTTTAAAAATCTAGTTTTGTGCTTGGTGATTTCAGAGGAGATAGAAAATATTTGAGAAAGTTTATTCTGGAAAGAAAGATGGTTTTGAAAATGTTTTCAAGGGTTGAAAATAGAAATATATCTCGTGAAGATATTTTTGAGGTTAATAAATAATTTGGGCAATTATTTATTGTGTGATGGATGTTGTGAATATTAACTGATAGTTAAATAACCGACTATCAATATTGGCCAACTGCGTTGATCGTTTCGAAGAGACCGGGATCGAGATTTATTTCTCGAAAACCACTTCGATCCGGTTTGTTCGTTTCGTGCGAAAAACGTGTACGAAGTCGAAGGTGGAGCGGTGAAGTGCAAGGTTTAGTCGCTACTAATCCTGAGGATATTTCCAAAATGGATGTAGTAGGAATAGTGCCTTCGGTTCCGTTCGAACCCGGGACGGACTTGTATGGATGAATGCTTGCGAAACATTGTCAGGTGGGCGATGGGCATTCTAAGTGAAACGTTCTAAAGGTAACGCTTAGCCTCAAGCCTCATCAAATGGGAATGACTGAAAATCAGGGGATATGCAGCAAGGTTAGGTGGGTCATGCCCAAGCAGGACAAGATATTTCCCCTGTCTAGATGTCCCTTATATATCTTTCGGCTTAGTGGGTGGTTGGTCGCGCCAACCACGGGGTTTATCTTGTTCGGGACTGTTCCGTAAGGAATGGTTCCGGCCTTGTGTTGCAGGGGATGAAGGGAGTAATCCTCGGTACGGTGATCTAGGCCCCGTACAGTGATAGGTGGTACCCCAGTGCCTAGTCATTAGTTGGAAATCCATTCTCCCTACGAGCCTTGTACGAGTTTTGTTTGTATTACCCACTTTGGTGGCTAGTAGCTGGAATTTAATAGATGTAACAATTTCGGCTATTTTATAAGTATTTGTATATAGACCCTATTATAATATCAGAGGATTTCTATAAAAATTGTTTTAGCTATCGTAAGGTAAAAACCCGACATGTTTATTTGTGGCGTGGTCTTACGAGATGCTCTTGTTTTCAAAGGATTTTTGAAACTTTAATAATCAATTGGGTGTGATTTTCTCACGCTGGTAATCCAGACTGACTCGGGTGTTATTTAACTGTAATGCTCGGGTCAGACCGAGTATTATAGGATACAGGATATGATGCTGTGGAGCTCAGGAGACGAGCTGGATGACGATACGTATTCTCGTACTTGTATACATATATTTCCACTGTGTTGAGTTGTTGTGTACCCATTGTATGTTATTGATGTGAGCTGTGACTGATGTACTCTGATAATGTAATATATGTAAACTGATATATTTGATTTTGAGTAAAGATTATTTATAATCTATTATATTTTATCCCGCTGCGATGGTTAGATTCTGATGTCGTTTCCTATTTTCTTCTTCTACCTCTTCTTCTTAAACCCAAATGGTTCGTGCAACTTGAGTTGATTGTTGTAGAATAGTGTTGACTCAAGGGGTACGGATTTGCGGGTCGTTACAGTTGGTATCAGAGCATAGGTTGGTGATAACCTTGGCTCTGGTGGGAATTACTCATTTAAAATAGAGTCCGTAGTACTCTATAATGAGTTTGAGCGTATTAATAGATATGAGCGCGTATTTGTTAGTGAGTATAAATTGTTTTAATATTGCGTTGATTGATTTATTGAGTGGCATATGAACCTTCGTCGGCACAGTCTGCGCAACTGTATTGAAAGGGTTTCTAAACACTTGAATAGAACAATCGACACGGTATTGTTTTAAATTTGGGTGAATGAAATAATTTTGCCCAAAAATATATTTTGATATAAGAAAAAGTTTTCTTAAACTATTTATCTAATATATGGTTGTTTGGATATTAGAAAGAATAGTATTGCATTATTATCATTGTTGAGTGAAAATTTGACTTAAAATTGAAAATACAACCAAAAAGGTTTAAGTAAATAAATTCATTAGAAAATGAAATGTATAAATATGAATTGTAAATGTGCATTATAAATTAAAATATAACCAAATAAGAATTTGTATGAGCATAAGCTATGCAAATAAAATTATAGTAAAATTGATTTAAAGCAGGATTTGGAAATTTAAATCCTGGAAATTTGAAAGTGTTTGTCAAAAGTATTGGAAGATGAATAATACCACAATTGTTTTGGAGATACTTCCGAAAGGAAAATTGTTTTAAAATGGATTTTGGAAGTGAAATAGCATTGAAATCACTTGGATTATTGGAAAATAATTCTGATGATGACGGCCGCATCATCAGTATTCATTTTCGAATTTCGAAGTGATGGATTGCTGCCAAATTGTTTTGTTCAGAAAAGCTGGTTGTTTTGAAAATTTCAAAAGGAAATTTGTTGAAAATAAAAGCCAGGATTGGTTTAATTTTTGAGAAGTGTGATTGCGATATTGGAAATTTCAAAATGTTTTGAAACCAAAAGCCGGTATTTTAAAAATCCTGATAAGATGGGTTATAAGCTTAAGTTAGGATGATTTTAAATCAGGAATGGAATATAAACTTTGAAGGTTGGAATTTAAATTTAAAGAGAAAAGGTGAAAATGAAAATTAACTTGGAGTTGGAAATAAAAAATTTGATTGGATTGAAATTTATTGAATAAGCCGAAAGAATATCCAGTTGTATTCGAATTGAGTTAAATAAATCCAAGTTAAAGTAAAATTGAGTTGGGATGAGAATTCAATTGAATTAATTAATGAAATTAAATTCTTACCTGAATAAATGGGAAATAAGTTGGATAAGAATTGGATTGAAATAAATAAACCAGAATAACTTATAAAAGAATTAAAGATCCATGGAAATAAAATATGCTTGGGCTATAAATAAATAGAATGTTTGAGTTAAAAATAAAAGATGAATATATTCCAGCTTATGTGAATGGAATTGTATAAAATAATAAGTTGTGACTTATTAAATTGAAAATGGAATACAATGCCCAAAATCAATATTTTGATAAATTGAAAAATGAAATGAGGATCCAAACATGAAGTATAAAATAAATATTGAACTTAAGAAAATTAAATGGAGTGATATTTTGAATAAAATTTCAAGTGTTGGATTATGAATAAGGGGAGAACTAATTAGATAATAAATTAGTTAATGAGATTGAATTTTGAGTTTACGATGAAGTTTGGAAATAAACTCAAGTTATAAATTAAAATTGATTCAAATTGTTGATGAAGTGAAAGTAATTGAGAATGAAGCTGAATTATAAGTAAATAAAATTGGGTGGTAAATTGAAAATGGATAGTGGATTTAAAACTTGAGTATAAATTGAAAATTTAGCTTGAAGTGTTAACAAATTAAATATAATTGAAATGTATTGGATAAAAATGTAAATGGATTAAAATAGCATGTTTGAATGTGCAAATAAAATCCATAAGTGAAGATAACTTGGAAATAGCCAGAGAATAAATCGAATGGGTTACATCTGAAAAGTTAAATTTTATAATAACTAATCAAATAAGTTTGAAATGAGATTGGATTGAGATAGAATCAAATTGAATTGAAAAGAGAAATTTAATTGTAAAAAGGAAATGAGCTTAAGAATAGAAATAAAGAAAAAAATGGAAATGAGTTGAATTGCATTCAACTTAAAATTAAGTTTAATAATAGTAAATTGGATTTAAATCAAGTAAGAATAAATGTTAATTGAAATAAAATTCGGTGTGATGCCGATGATATTTAATGGAGTGAAAATGCTTAAATA
Source organism: Allium cepa (assembly GCA_030765085.1). Lineage (NCBI taxonomy): Eukaryota > Viridiplantae > Streptophyta > Magnoliopsida > Asparagales > Amaryllidaceae > Allium > Allium cepa. Next base: position 1,024,708,290 of record CM060928.1, on the reverse strand, counting down.
AATAATTGTAAACCATTTAAATTATTAAGGGATTGAAATAACTTGAGGCAATAAGAAAAATAGAATGTTTCAAGTTTATTAGAATGGTTTAAGTGGATGTGGGTAAACTAATTTTATTGAATAAATGAATGGATGAGATAAATAAGAATCGAATGAAGTATGGTTTAAATAAGTTGAGAAGTGGTTATTGAATGATATGGCTTGGTTGTTTTGAGCTAAATAAAATAGTTTGGAATAAACAATTACAGAATGGTTTAAAATGTAAATGAATGGATGTGAATGAATTAAAATTAAAAGGGAATTTAATTGGTAATGAAGATGGATCTAAGTTGTTAATGGTTTTGAATTAACTAGTTTGGTTAATAAAATTAAAGTGCAATGAAACTGAGAATATATGGATTGTGGATAAATTTAAAAATGGAATAGAATTAAGCGTAAGTTGAGTTGGAGTCAATTTAAATTGATTATTAAACTCAAGTGCTTATTTATTCACATAAATCTCGTCAAATTGCAAAGAATAAATTATCATTAGGTGTAAATAGAAGTAATTAAAAATTCTATGAGTTGATAGTAGTAAAATAAATTGATTTTGGAAGCAATTGAATTAAATATGAGTTCACTCTTCTTAAGAATAAATTAAAAGTAAGCAATTGAGTTCTAAACCATTCAAATTGATGGAGTTGTATACGAATGAATCGAAAACCATCCGAATTGAGTGAAAATGGTTATAAATAAATTGGAACAGTTGAATTAGCATGAAACTATATTAATTGCGTACAGAAAAATGTTTGGTATGAGATTCTTTTAGAATTCGTATGTTTTAACTGTTGTAAATAAGTGAAATGTGTTAATTTCATATATTTGGTACTTACATGTTTAAATTGAGTTAGTACAGGTACCTGGAAGCCGTATGGCTGGATTTGGGTTGGGCTATTTGCTAAAAATAATAAGCCGCTTGCTTAAAATGCTAAATAAGGTACGCCTACGCAATTAAAATAGGAAATATAACTGTTTTTGGTTTTTCCGACCGTGTGGGTCGATGTATATATATTTATCTCTTTTGTCAAATTGCAAAAGCTCCTCCGTACAAAGGGGACTCTGCCAAAAAATTTCAGAAATTTTGGGAGTTAGAAATTTTTTGAAAATTTTGGAAAATTTAGTAACGACAAAACTATTTAGAATTGGAAACTAAAATAAATTAGTAAATGAAGCTAATTAAAATAATGACTTGAATTAGTTATAAATGGAAAATAAAATTTTAAAATTCAAAGTTGGAAATAAATGAAATACATATGTAATGTGGAAATCGATTTGAATAGAAATAAGTATAAACTAAAAGAGGTAAAGAGAAATAAAGATAAGAAACATATAAAATGTTTATACTAACTTAAGGAAGGAATGGTAAATTCTAGATTGGGAATTTATATTACGAATAAAATCTAAGATAATATTGAAATGAATAGATATTGATATTTTGTAAGGAAGTCGATAAAATATTTTGGGATATTGTGATTGGATATTAGTGCTAAGCAGGATATGCAGGTATTATAAAAGGGAAAAGGAAATTGAATTTGATTTCAAGAGATAAATTTGAATTGCCCGACAAAAGGTACGTATTTAAATTTGGTATGAAATTTGATTGGGATTTGGATTGAGCCACTTGGCTTTTTGTTTTCCTTTTGGATTTGGGAGGCCGTAGAGCCATTTTGTAGTTGTACCCAGTCAGCCACGCAAAGAAGACGCTGGCAAATTCTTTTTGGAAATTTAGGGAGTTAGAAAAATTTTGAGAAAATTTTGATAATTCAAAATGTGGATTGAAATTAAATTTGAATAGTTGAATAAGTAAAGTTATTTGGAAACTAAGAAAAAGTTGGGAAGTTAGTAAGAAAGATAATGGGTCTTTTATATAAAAGATCGTTGGTAAGATGTTGAATTATAGGTTTTGAGGAAAGATAAACGGGTGTTGGACCATTCTTCCTAATTAGTAATTTCGGGGACGAAATTCTTTTAAGGAGGGAGGAATGTGACGACCCGGAATTTTCGAGCATTTAAAATCGGAATATTTAATTGATTTTAAATATTCAATAGAGCAATCTTAACTTGAAATACAAATATCGCTATTTATTGGATAATTAAATTATTGAATTAAACAATTTGAAGTTGAGCAAAATATTGAATCCAGAATTTTAAGCCTGTTAAAAATAATTTGAAGGGTTATAAACTTTATATTGATAATACTGAAATGAATAGAGGTGATGAAATCAAATTTAACAATGTTTTGTTGAGTTTCGAAATTTATATCATTTAAAATTGAATTTAAAAATTGCCTTCCGAGTCACAGTCTCGGAATTCGACGAAACCAGTTCCATTGGGTCCGTAATATGGTATTATTATCGGATTTCAATTTTCGTAGTGAGCGGAGTTGTCGTGTGAGCGTACGGTATATAAACGCATAGAAATTTACTTTAAGGAAAATTGAAATTCAATAAAATATAATTGTTTTCTTTATCCAACAATGAGTATAACCCGCCTCCATCGTGTCTCCTTCGTACCCATCTTCCTTTTCTTCCCGTCTTCTCAAGTTACAATTCGATCAGAAAAATAATGATAATAAGCTTGTTGCGTAAAGAACTCAAAAAGGTAATTCACTAAATACAACTGCTTGTTTTCGAAACCAAATAGCCTCCTCCAGAGAACGAATGAAGCAACCAGTTCGTATGTGAAATTCTCGTCCAAATCAAGCCTCCCATTTTCCCTTCATTTCGAATCGAAGTTCGAATTCTTTAAAGAAGTAAAGAAACCCTAAATCTAGTTTGCCCCAGTCCTTCTTTCATTTCGAGTTCGCACGCGATCGATTTGGGGGGGATTCGCGTTTTCGTTTTGGGTTTGGAGGCGTTCGAGAAAGCCGTTCGAACTAGGGATTTGATCGTGGCTGGTGGCCTTCGAGCTCGATTTGGATTTGGTTTTGGGTCGCGATTAGGAGGGCAGGCGGCGGTAGGATCGAAGTCGCGTGGGCGACTGCCTGAACTTACTTGCGGTGGAGTCGTTCGTCAATGATGGTGAGTTGGAGTGTCTCGTATGGAAGGTAACAGTTTTATATTTTCTATGATTAATTTAATTTGGAAATATATGTGATTAGAGAAGAAAAAAATATATATACAAGTTCACTTACTGGTTAAGTTAAATTAATGTGGTGTGGAGATAAATTTATTAGATTGAATATAAACAGAAACTTTATTTATATATGATTTTGGGAAAGTGTGGGAATTTTAAAATGTGTAGAGTTTATAAAAATAAACAGATAAATATACATATGTAAATATTTTATCCTACTAGTTTATTTTAAAAAGAAGCGGGTTAGATGATAAAACTATTTTAATTAACTTATTAAATAATTGAGTTACTAAAGATACTTAGAAATTTTTTAGCTTAAAATTTTTAAGTTAATTTATAAGTTAAAATAAATAAGTAGATATTAGAAAATTATTGGATTTATTCAAGTGTTAATTAACTATATAATGTTATAAAAGGTCTAAAATCGAGAAAACAGGCTGGAATGGGATGAATGGGAATAGACTGCAAATTAAAGCAAAGGTGAGTTAATCTCACTCAGTTAAATTTAAATTTAAATGATTAAATTTAAATAATTGTTTGAATGGCTGAATTGATTGATGTGATATAGTATGATATTTGGGAATTGGAATATTATATTGTGCTAACATTTATGGATGCAGGGAAAACAGGTTGGAGGGAGCCAACTGGACCCCTCACATTTATTTAAATTATTAAATATTCTCTGTTGTGATTATTTGATATCCTATGATGAGTTATATTGGAATATTGAATGTTATGGTTTGATTGGATATTTGGGTATAATGAATTACCAAAATATGTGATTTGGATTGTTGAAAAGAAATTAAAGGAAGTAAATTTGTAAGCGAAATAATTATAGAAAGTTTGAATAACTTAAGAATGAATTGAAAAGTAATAGAAGTAATATGAAAATAATAATAAATACTTCGAGTATGAAGAGAAATGGAATTTTGAATAAAACGAAATTGATGAATTGTAAACTTAAGTTATATCAATTAAAGAAATAAAGAATTATTTGAAAATTCAAAGTTCAAATTTATTTATAAGAATAAAGAAGTAATTGAGAAATCTAAAAATTGGAATCAAGAAATGGGATCTGAAATTAATAGATTCTGAATTTAAAGGGAATAAACTGGAAATCAATTTGGGAAATTGATTTAAGTCATTGAAGTTGGGATTTTTCTCTGGATAACCAAGTACATTTTTAACGTAAATTCTTAAATAGATTTAGTATGTATTTTTAAAAAATATTGAAGTAATTTAACTTAAATGTTTAAAAGTATATTTTCAAAGTAAAGTGTTTTAAATTATTTTAAAAATCTAGTTTTGTGCTTGGTGATTTCAGAGGAGATAGAAAATATTTGAGAAACTTTATTCTGGAAAGAAAGATGGTTTTGAAAATGTTTTCAAGGGTTGAAAATAGAAATATATCTCGTGAAGATATTTTTGAGGTTAATAAATAATTTGGGCAATTATTTATTGTGTGATGGATGTTGTGAATATTAATTGATAGTTAAATAACCGACTATCAATATTGGCCAACTGCGTTGATCGTTTCGAAGAGACCAGGATCGAGATTTATTTCTCGAAAACCACTTCGATCCGGTTTGTACGTTTCGTGCGAAAAACGTGTACGGAGTCGAAGATGGAGCGGTGAAGTGCAAGGGCTAGTCGCTACTAATCCTGAGGATATTTCCAAAATGGATGTAGTAGGAATAGTGCCTTCGGTTCCGTTCGAACCCAGGACGGACTTGAATGGATGAATGCTTGCGAAACATTGTCAGGTGGGCGATGGGCATTCTAAGTGAAATGTTCTAAAGGTAACGCTTAGCCTCAAGCCTCATCAAATGGGAATAACTGAAAATCAGGGGATATGCAGCAAGGTTAGGTGGGTCATGCCCATGCAGGACAAGATATTTCCCCTGTCTAGATGTCCCTTATATATCTTTCGGCTTAGTGGGTGGTTGGTCGCGCCAACCACGGGGTTTATCTTGTTCGGGACTGTTCAGTAAGGAATGGTTCCGGCCTTGTGTTGCAGGGGATGAAGGGAGTAATCCTCGGTACGGTGATCTAGGCCCCGTACTGTGATAGGTGGTACCCCAGTGCCTAGTCATTAGTTGGAAATCCATTCTCCCTACGAGCCTTGTACGAGATTTGTTTGTATTACCCACTTTGGTGGCTAGTAGCTGGAATTTAATAGATGTAACAATTTCGGCTATTTTATAAGTATTTGTATATAGACCCTATTATAATATCAGAGGATTTCTATAAAAATTGTTTTAGCTATCGTAAGGTAAAAACCCGACATGTTTATTTGTGGCGTGGTCTTACAAGATGCTTTTGTTTTCAAAGGATTTTTGAAACTTTAATAATCAATTGGGTGTGATTTTCTCACGCTGGTAATCCAGACTGACTCGGGTGTTATTTAACTGTAATGCTCGGGTCAGACCGAGTATTATAGGATACAGGATATGATGCTGTGGAGCTCAGGAGACGAGCTGGATGACGATACGTATTCTCGTACTTGTATACATATATTTCCGCTGTGTTGAGTTGTTGTGTACCCATTGTATGTTATTGATGTGAGCTGTGACTGATGTACTCTGATGATGTAATATATGTAAACTGATATATTTGATTTTGAGTAAAGATTATTTATTATCTATTATATTTTATCCCGCTGCGATGGTTAGATTCTGATGTCGTTTACTATTTTCTTCTTCTACCTCTTCTTCTTAAACCCAAATGGTTCGTATTTCTGTGCAACTTGAGTTGATTGTTGTAGAATAGTGTTGACTCAAGGGGTACAGATTTGCGGGTCGTTACAAAATATCTCAATCCAGAAGCTCGAACCACCATCAAGTGTTGCACTAAGCTAAGCTAGTCTCGTCCGCAAGCGGTTGCCAAATCCTAGGCTGAAAGCTATCGAATCTATACCTACTATTGATTATCTGGAAAACCCAACTCTAGACTGCCCGTGTGGGAAAATAGTGAGCTCCCAGAGTTTAGGAATGGAACAATAAACTCCAGGTCAGTCATGGGACTAGTATGAGCAAACAAAGGCCTTTGGTCTTTTAAAACAAACAAAGGAATTTAAATTTGAAAATCCGCAATGCTTTTTAGAAAATGAAACTACCATAAGGCCTCCCGGCACACACACAATGCAATCGCACACTTGGGGGAGATTTCCCCTTATGATAGTCAAAGATGCTTAATACGATAAAATTTCTTTGATATTATTACTAGTGCATAGTGGAAAATCTTTCGAAAGTATAATATTAATCCTAGCCAGCATAGGTACCATGATATTATGCCTACTATAGCTGCCATGTTAAATGGCAGATTCTACAACTAAAACCGTACAGGGCACGTATGGTTTGATTGGATTTCCAACAAATGGTCAGGCTAAGGAACTTCCTACTGCCACATGGGATCGCCTCTATCGGGACGTCCCGAGAACCTAACCGGATCTCTGCCAACACAAGGCCGGGTTACCTCTGTAACTAGGTAACTACTACTCGAGCATGCCATCCCCCGGTCCTTTGGGACCTTTATCCAAGGCGCCTACAAACCATAAAGCAATCACAAAGTAATAGATCTGTAGTATCCACACGAGTAAGCATCTGGGCTCCATACCATGATACCACCCTTTAGTAGAAGGGAATGACACACCCTAAAGGGCGCGACCCTCATAACCTTGCCGCATCTTTCCTGTTTTGACCATTTCCGAGGTGTGAGGTCCTGATGCAGTCTCGTCCACAAAGCTATGCTTTATACAAAAGCCATGCTTTGATCACAAGTGATCAACAAATGATCGTCAACACACAGCAGTACTTAGCATGCCACACTACCAAATTGGAAATATATCACTGATAAATATCAACTACATAACCTCTGAGCTCGTACGTCTCAGAGAAGGGTGTTAAGCTAAGAGAATAAATTCTCCGCCACCAAGCAGAAATGTATTTGATAGAGATCAGTTTAATATCTCAAAGTGTAATGTCGGACATACAACCATACAAGTCTGTTCCGGGTTCGAACATAACCGAAGGCACTTCCGAAGAAGCCCTTGCAAATCCGGGTATCCACAATCTCGATCGGACTTCCCATCACTTAGGAAATCTCTATACCGTAGCTACTCGGTGCAGAGACAATCGATAGGCTATCCTAACATTCTCGAAGACACCCGGTCTTCAACACCGGTCTTCAAATGCAGTCCATAACGTCGTATCACTATTCGGAATGGGCTATATGACACAAGGTCCCCTCCCGGCTAAACCGAATAGCGAGCGCAATATTTAAAACATATGGATATGGGATTTCAGTTAAGTCACAACTTGAAAATCCAAAGTTTCTCTTTTAAATGGTTAAACAAATTACCATTTTAAATCTTTAAATAAGAAGATTCATTTCACAAAGTTCACCTAGTTTCACAAAGATCATCCATAGATTTCAAAACAATTTCCATTTCAATTGGATTAACACATTAAATCTTTAAATTAAAGATTTAATTTATAGCTTTCAAAACACGTTTCCAAAGATTTATCTATAACTTGGGAAACTATTTCCATTTTAGACTCGAAATCCTTCTAACACAAATCGGAAGTTCATTTCTTACGTGAGAGCTTTTATTATTTGAAAAACAAATAGTTTTCCGTTTCAGAAAAATCCAATTTATACAAGTTAAAATCTTGGGTTAAATTTAAATTCCAAACATCACTTTTAAAATGGTTTAAAAACCCATATAAGCCCATCTATAGGTTGAATAACCCTTTTTTTAAAACCCTAGTTCCCAAATCATAGAATTCAATTTCAAATATTGAATTCAAATTTAAATCAAATTATTTAAATTTCAAAACTCAATCAAGTTATTTAAAATAACTTTTCCCAAAAGCTTCAATTCTAATTCCAAAACTATTTTGGATTCAAAAATACAATTTTTAAAACTATTTCAAAAATCTGTGACTTAACCCATTTCCGCGTGCAATCCATATTTATGTGTGTATAGGTGTGGTCCAGGGGTTCAACACAATAGTGCACAACATCATCACAGATTCAATAATATCGATAAGTGGTATAACCCATAGCGCTTATCTTTATTCACAAATTCACAGATAAATAAATTATCAATCGCATCACTAATATGATTCGATGTGGGTTTCAGATAACCAACTGGAATCCGACTCCCTGTCGCATCGAATTCAAATGTCGTTCTACAGGTCAAGGGTTGCATATTCATATAACAATATATATACATCACAGATCTAACAGCTTAGCATAAAACATTACATAGCATCACATCACATAAGAAGTATAACAATCCACCACATAGCATCTAATAACAATCGAACATCTATAAGTAAGATCAGTTAATTGTTTGAGTAATTCAAATCAGTTTTAATTACTTACGAATAATTACTAATCCTAGTTAATTAATATTAATAAATTACAAATTATTTTGATTAACTTTTCTTTAATCATTAATTAACCATTTATAATTAATTAACCTTTAATTATCAATAAATTAACCTTTAATTATTTAATTCACCGTTAAATACATTATCTTTAATTAATTAATCAATCCTAAGTAAATTAATTATTGTTAAATTAGTTATCCTTATTTAATTACAACAATTGATAAACCTTATGTTAATCACAAGATTAATTAATGTTTTTGATTAATAACATCCCTTAATTACTTTCACTAATTATTAACCTTTGATAAATTATTTCTCGACCACTTTCATTAATTATCCTTTAATTAATTAATCTTAAATCTTAATTAACTAAATTTAAGCCTTTAATTAGTTATTCAATTAATCCAAATCAATAATTAATTAAATAAATAAATTATCCATTTCAATTAACTTATTAATTTAATGAATTTCAAATCATTAAATCCTCATTAAATTTTAAGAAGAACATCATCCTTATTAATGATTGAATTTACAATTAACAAAGTATGTTAAACCATTTTCTTTCAAATTTATTTTCAAATTTCCATTTTTGCACTTAAGATTTAAAAAGGGTACAATTTAAAGTTAAAATAATTTGAAACCCATTTTGAAACTTATATTAAGGAAGTACTCATTTTCTAAAGGAAGTTTAAAGAAAATTTAAAACCCAAATACAAATCATTTTTGATTTCCAGATTAAAATCTTTGATTTAAATTTGAACAGGCAGGTTTTAAAAGAAAACCTGAACCAATTTTTTTTCCCGAGTTGCCCCTGCTTTACTTCGAGTAAAACACCCCAAAACTTCGAGTCACTCACGCTATTGAATCGAGAAAAACTCGAGTATTTGTCCTCTGCTTCAAACCAAAAACACTGATACGAAACCCACAACCGTGCACATGCACCATCATCGCAGCGAGCTCCGATCATCATCGATGATCTCCTCAGGTAGTCAAGCACCCCCACATCCCATAATGATCAACTAATCAATTGATACTAACTCGAATTCGAATTCGCATGCTAACTTCAAACCTGGAACCAAGATAACAACGCCTCACACCACCTCATCAAAACCTGAAACCGCCTCATCTACGATTCCCCGACCACCATTGCCTCTGAAACTCCGGCCGTACCCTCGTCAACGACCAAATTTCCACCACCCAAAGCCCTTTACACTCGATCAACTGTAGAAGAGGGGATGATCGAAATATCAAACGTAGTTTAAACTAGGGTTCCACACCAGAATCCGCAACTGCTACTTCCCTCATGAATTAAAAATTCATTTGTTAATTTTCTGATGATCACGAGTACTCAAGCTACCCACGGCCCTAATCTCGAGACCAGAAACAAACTCAATCACCAGAATTTAACAAAAGTAAGTTTTCCGTTCAACTCAAATTATCTCGATATCCCAAATCTTAAAAATCATGAATTTGTCACCTAAAATCATCATTTTCCACCCCAAATCAAATTATGAAATCCAATTTTGAATTCTTGATAATTGGTTTTTCCTGTTTTTGCATACATGTTACTGTAACTCCATTTTTTTGAATAAAAAATCTTGGGATTATTCTTTAAAGACCAAAGCATGATATTGATTCTTTCGAGTGGTATGGAATTTTAAACAGATTTACAAAACCGGTTATATAAACAGAGATGTATATTTTAGCTGTAAGTTTAGTTTCCAGTGATAATCTAAAGTTATTTTAACTTAAGTACAACTTTAAACTAAAGTCTGTGATGGAAAAAACTTGTTTGATTTGAATCTTGAGTTAAAACAGTGACAAATTCAAGAGATTTTAAATTTAGATCAAAACTTAAGTTCTAGGAACTATGAATAGAGAGGACTCAGACAAAATAGACATGCATAATATACATCTATATGTACTCTGCAGTATTGCATTTATATGTATATGTATATATACACACACACACACACACACACACACACAATCCACATTCATTCCAGAACTTGCATGCGACCAAACAATTCAAAACTTAAGCTTTTAAATAGGAGTTTGCTCACCTGGAAATTCAAGAAAGACAGAGGAGTGTTTGACAGTTTCAAATTCCTGAATCTTTTTTTTTCTTCTTTAGATCTTGGAGTTTGGATCTGTAAATTGTAAATACAGATTTCTATTTACTCTCTGTTGTACTTAATTTATTAAATACAAACATTTCTAATTACTTACAGTATGAATCGCTGCTATACACAGAGAAGCTTCTTTTTTGTTTTCTTTTTTTTGTTTTTCTGGAGTTGAAACCAGACTTTACTTTAGCCTTTTCTTGATTTGTTTCCTGTAACTTGGATTAATACAATTGCTTAGATTCTTGCTTTGTTATTGATCAACAACATTCAATTCAAACTTTTGAAGAAAATTACTTGCCTTTATTTTATTTTCCAGAAAGCTTTGCATTTGATTTCCAGATTTCTGAAGTTGCTTGATTTCTTTGGTTTCATTGTGAATGAAAATTGTTTTCACTTCTTCTTTGATTGGGAGATCTTGCTTGTTTGATGATACATTTGATTTCCAGTAACCTTGAACTTACATGTTTACTGAGTTGCTTCTTTCTTCTTTTCTTTTTCCTGATTTTTTTTCTTTGGTGTTTGAGTTTCTGTTTTCAGGTTTGTGATTTTTTTAGATTTGCAAGATCTTCTTGGTTGTATTTTAGAGGTTTGAGGCTTATAATTTCGAAATCTTGGGAGCTGAAAGGTTTTTAATTTTTTTTTATTTGAATGTTTTATTTTTTTATAAAGACAATTCATGCCATTTGTAAAAAGCAATGATGAAAGCAAGATTTTGTTCATTTTCCTACTCATGTATATGTATACATACATGTACAGCGTTGATAGTATTTAACTAATATTTATACATATACATGACATCTTAATTCTTTTTAAATGCTACTTAAAATTTTAACATTTATTTTAAATTTAATTTCAAATTCCAATTCACTTGAATAAAAATTCATTTATGTCTATTTTTTTTTACTTATACCAATTTAAAGAAAGAAATGATTTTTAAAAACAAACTTTATTAATAGGTGGTTTTTTTTCTTTTTTCTTTTAAAAGAAGGTATGTATTACATATATATAAATATTGAATTCAAATGATTTTCTTAAAATATTTATCATCTCAATAATTTTAAACTCAAAATCAATTGGAATTTACTTATGTATAGTTTTTCACTCATTTTATTTATTTAAAATTTTTCTTTATGTTTTCAAATTAAATTTCCAAAAGTTTAAAATATATTATTTATTTAAATTGATAACTTTGGGATGTTACTTTTTTTTATAAGATTTTAAATATAGAAATTCAAAACCTCAATTAAATTTTAAAATCAAGACTCAAATAAACAAATATCCCATTTACTTTGAAAAAATTCAAATTAATTTACAATTTTATCCAAAAATTTATTTTCATTATCAATTTTAAATTTAATTAAAAAATTGGGATCGATACAGATTTCCCCCCGTAAAAAAAAATTCGTCCTCGTAATTTGCAAGGAAGACGACAAGGAATAGATGAAAGATAGAGAAATATCTTTCCAAATCAAAATGAATATTAATTCTGGATTTGGCTTACCAAATAAGAATATTAACAATATGAGAACAAACTCATACAATTATTACACAATATATTCGGGTCCATCGGTCTACGAATATGCAAGGGCATTGATTAGTTCGAAGGGATAACTAATCGTTCGTAGAACATATCGGATACCAGAGAATAGATAGATGGATTCAATGTTTTACGATCTCTCAAACACTATGTATGGATTCCAAATTCAGGTCGGAATATTCCAAAATATATATCAATTTGTCCCTCTTCAGACTTTGATACACACAAGAAATTATGATAGAATTTCAAATTTGATTTTATCCGATATCGTTTTATCGATACAATTCAAATTTTATTCTTATATTTGTTAACCGATTTATTCAATTTAAAATTTCCCATTTATTTAAATTTAAATTTTCAAATTCAGTAGAGTTAGATCGAAAAGCTGAGAAGAAATCGATGAAGATACGAAGTAAGGATTTCTACAAAGATTCGTAGGGTCACCATCACACCGAAACTTCTTTCCAGAGCTGACACGAAGCAATCAAAAGAATTTTGGAATCGAATCAAAGGAGTTTGAGAAGAAAGTTGTTTCCACTGTTGCAGAGTATTGACCATTTGTAGTGGTACTTCCCTGTCCCCTATCTCGTCCTCTCCTCACACTCATACTTACTATCAGTGGATAGTAAGAGAATTTACGGAGGCATTCGAACGAATATCTTAGGGATATACTCATTCTAGGGTATACTTCACCCTATCTCTAATGAGCTACTTAATGTGTTATACTCCTGAGCTAAAGTTTTAACCCTCAGCTCTGATACCAAATGTAGCGATCCTGACTCGGCCTTCGAAAATCGACACCCGTACTTCCACCCGTACTTCCACCCGTACTAGAATGCCGCAGATTCAAACGCCGAATCTGGCTCGCCGGAGATTATAACACCATTAAGTAAAACAACACAGCGGAAGAAAAAGAATATATCAATATACAACATTGATATAATATCTGATACAATATGATACAACAGATGATATAATGAATATACATCAGAGATATGATACAAGAAAATAGCAGCGGAAATAAAAGATAACATAACATAAGCAGCGGAACAAGATCTCCAATAGAAACAATAGTCTTCAGAAAAGAACTCCAAATAGCAATAGCAACTCCAACCAAATATCTCAATCCAGAAGCTCGAACCAGCATCAAGTGTTGCACTAAGCTAAGCAAGTCTCGTCCGCAAGCGATTGCCAAATCCTAGGCTGAAAGCTATCGAATCTACACCTACTGTTGATTATCTGAAAAACCCAACTCTAGACTGCCCGTGTGGGAAAATAGTGGGCACCTAGAGTTTAGGAAAGGAACAATAAACTCCAGGTCAGTCATGGGACTGGTATGAGCAAACAAAAGCATTTGGTATTTTAAAACAAACAAAGGAATTCAAATTTGAAAATCCGCAATGCTTTTTAGAAAATGAAACTACCATAAGGCCTCCCGGCACACACACAATGAAATCGCACACTTGGGGGAGATTTCCCCTTATGATAGTCAAAGATGCTTAATACGATAAAATTTCTTTGATATTATTACTAGTACATAGTGGAAAATCTTTCGGAAGTATAATATTAATCCTAGCCAGCATAGGTACCATGATGTTATGCCTACTATAGCTGCCATGTTAAATGGCAGGTTCTACAACTAAAACCGTACAAGGCACGTATGGTTTTGATTGGATTTCCAACAAATGGTCAGGCTAAGGAACTTCCTACTGCCACATGTGATCGCCTCTGGCGGGACGTCCCGAGAACCTAACCGGATCTCTGCCAACACAAGGTCGGGTTACCTCTGTAACTAGGTAACTACTACTCGAGCATGCCATCCCCCGGTCCTTTGGGACCTTTGTCCGAGGCGCCTCAAAACCACAAAGCAATCACAAAGTAATAGATCTGCAGTATCCACATGAGTAAGTATCTGGGCTCCATACCATGATAACACCCTTTACCAGAAGGGAATGACACACCCTAAAGGGCGCGACCCTCATTACCATGCCGCATCTTTCCTGTTTTGACCATTTCCGAGGTGTGAGGTCCTGATGCAGTCTCGTCCACAAAGCTACGCTTTATACAAAAGCCATGCTTTGATCACAAGTGATCAACAAATGATCATCAACACACAGCAGCACTTAGCATGCCACACTACCAAATTGGAAATATATCACTGATAAATATCAACTACATAACCTCTGAGCTCGTACGTCTCAGAGAAGGGTGTTAAGCTAAGAGAATAAATTCTCCGCCACCAAGCAGAAATGTATTTGATAGAGATCAGTTTAATATCTCAAAGTGTAATGTCAGACATACAACCATACAAATCTGTTCCGGGTTCGAACAGAACCGAAGGCACTTCCGAAGAAGCCCTTGCAAATCCGGGTATCCATAATCCCGATCGGACTTCCCATCAGTTAGGAACTCTCTATACCGTAGCTACTCGGTGCAGAGACAATCGATAGGTTATCCTAACATTCTGGAAGACACCCGGTCTTCAACACCGGTCTTCAAATGCAATCCATAACGTCGTATCACTATTCGGAATGGGCTATATGACATAAGGTCCTCTCTCGGCTAAACCGAATAGCGAGCGCAATATTTAAAACATATGGATATGGGATTTCAGTTAAGTCACAACTTGAAAATCCAAAGTTTCTCTTTTAAATGGTTAAACAAATTACCATTTTAAATCTTTTAAGAAGAAAATTCATTTCACAAAGTTCACCTAGTTTCACAAAGATCATCCATAGATTTCAAAACAATTTACATTTCAATTGGATTAACACATTAAATCTTTAAATTAAAGATTTAATTTATAGCTTTCAAAACACGTTTCCAAAGATTTATCTATAACTTGGGAAACTATTTCCATTTTAGACTCGAAATCCTTCTAACACAAATTGGAAGTTCATTTCTTACGTGAGAGCTTTTATTATTTGAAAAACAAACAGTTTTCCGTTTCAGAAAAATCCAATTTATACAAGTTAAAATCTTGGGTTAAATTTAAATTCCAAACATCACTTTTAAAATGGTTTAAAAACTCATATAAGCCCATCTATAGGTTGAATAACCCTTTTTTTAACCCTAGTTCCCAATCATAGAATTCAATTTCAAATATTGAATTCAAATTTAAATCAAATTATTTAAATTTCAAAAATCAATCAAGTTATTTAAAATAACTTTTCCCAAAAGCTTCAATTCTAATTCCAAAACTATTTTGGACTCAAAAATACATTTTTTAAACCTATTTCAAAAATCTATGACTTAACTCATTTCTGCGTGCAATCCATATTTGTGTGTGTATAGGTGTGGTCCAGGGGTTCAACACAATAATGCACAACATCATCACAGATTCAATCATATCGATAAGCGGTATAACCAATAGCGCTTATCTTTATTCACAAATTCACAGATAAATAAATTATCAATCGCAAAGATTCACTAATATGATTCGATGTGGGTTTCAGATAACCAATTGGAATGCGACTCCCTATCGCATCGAATTCAAATGTCGTTCTACAGGTCAAGGGTTGCATATTTATATAATAATATATATACATCACAGATCTAACAGCTTAGCATAAAACATTACATAGCATCACATCACATAACAAGTATAACAATCCACCACATAACATCTAATAACAATCGAACATCTATAAGTAAGATCAGCTAATTGTTTGAGTAATTCAAATCAGTTTTAATTACTTACGAATAATTACTAATCCTGGTTAAGTAATATTAATAAATTACAAATTATTTTGATTAACTTTTCTTTAATCATTAATTAACCATTTATAATTAATTAACCTTTAATTGTAATTTATCAACCTTTAATTATCAAGAAATTAACCTTTAATTATTTAATTCACCGTTAAATACATTATCTTTAATTAATTAATCAATCCTAAATAAATTAATTATCGCTAAATTAGTTATCCTTATTTAATTACAACAATTGATAAACCTTACGTTAATCACAAGATTAATTAATTTTTTTGATTAATAACATCCCTTAATTACTTTCACTAATTATTAACCTTTAATAAATTATTTCTCAATCACTTTCATTAATTATCCTTTAATTAATTAATCTTAAATCTTAATTAACTAAATTTAAGCCTTTAATTACTTATTCAATTAATCCAAATCAATAATTAATTAAATAAATAAATTATCCATTTCAATTAACTTATTAATTTAATGAATTTCAAATCATTAAATCCTCATTAAATTTTAAGAAAAACGTCATCCTTATTAATGATTGAATTTACAATTAACAAAGTATCTTAATCCATTTTCTTTCAAATTTATTTTCAAATTTCCATTTTTACACTTAAGATTTAAAATGGGTACAATTTAAAGTTAAAATAATTTGAAACACATTTTGAAACTTATGTTAAGGAAATACTCATTTTCTAAAGGAAGTTTAAAGAAAATTTAAAACCTAAATACAAATCATTTTTGATTTCCAGATTAAAATCTTTGATTTAAATTTGAACAGGCAGGTTTTAAAAGAAAACCTGAACCAAATTTTTTTCCCGAGTTGCCCCTGCTTTACTTCTAGTAAAACACCACAAAACTTCGAGTCACTCACGCTATTGACTCGAGAAAAACTCGAGTATTTGTCCTCTGCTTTAAACCAAAAACACTGACACGAAACCCACAACCGTGCACATGCACCATCATCGCAGCGAGCTCCGATCATCATCGATGATCACCTCAGGTCGGCAAGCACCCTCGCATCCCATTATGATCAACTAATCAATCGATACTAACTCGAATTCGAATTCGCATGCTAACTTCAAACCTGGAACCAAGATAACAACGCCTGACACCACCTCATCAAAACCTGAAACCGCCTCATCTACGATTCCCCGACCACCATTGCCTCTGAAACTCCGGCCGTACCCTCGTCAACGACCAAACTTCCACCACCCAAAGCCCTTTACACTCGATCAACTGTAGAAGAGGGGATGATCGAAATATCAAACGTAGTTTAAACCAAGGTTCCACACCAGAATCCGCAACTGCTACTTCCCTCATGAATTAAAAATTCATTTGTTAATTTTCTGATGATCACGAGTACTCAAGCTACCCACGGCCCTAATCTCGAGACCAGAAACAAACTCAATCACCAGAATTTAACAAAAGTAAGTTTTCCGTTCAACTCAAATTATCTCGATATCCCAAATCTTAAAAATCATGAATTTGTCACCTAAAATCATCATTTTCTATTCCAAATCAAATTATGAAATCCAATTTTGAATTCTTGATAATTGGTTTTTCCTGTTTTTGCATACATGTTACTGTAACTCCATTTCTTTGAATATTTTTTTAATAAAAAATCTTGGGATTATTTTTAAAATCTGGATTTGGTAAGCACAAACAAGTTTTCTTTAAAGACCAAAGCATGATATTGATTCTTTCGAGTGGTATGGAATTTTGAACAGATTTACAAAACCGGTTATATAAACAGAGATGTATATTTTAGCTCTAAGTTTAGTTTCCAGTGATAATCTAAAGTTATTTTAACTTAAGTATAACTTTAAACTAAAGTCTGTGATGGAACAAACTTGTTTGATTTGAATCTTGAGTTAAAACAACGACAAATTCAAGAGATTTTAAATTTAGATCAAAACTTAAGTTCTAGGAACTATGAACAGAGAGGACTCAGACAAAATAGACATGCATAATATACATCCATATGTACTCAGCAGCATTGCATTTATATGTATATATATATATATATCTATGCACAATCCACATTCGTTCCAGAACTTGCATGCAACCAAACAATTCAAAACTTAAGCTTTTAAATAGGAGTTTGCTCACCTGGAAATTCAAGAAAGACAGAGGAGTGTTTGACAGTTTCAAATGACTGAATCTTTTTTTTTCTTCTTTAGATCTTGGAGTTTGGATCTGTAAATTGTAAATACAGATTTCTATTTAATCTCTGTTGTACTTAATTTATTAAATACAAACATTTCTAATTACTTACAGTATGAATCTCTGCTATACACAGAGAAGCTTCTTTTTTTTTCTTTTTTTTTCTTTTTCTGCAGCTGAAACCAGAGTTTACTTTAGCCTTTTCTTGATTTGTTTCCTTTAACTTGGATTAATACAATTGCTTAGATTCTTGCTTTGTTATTGATCAAAAACATTCAATTCAAACTTTTGAAGAAAATTACTTGCCTTTATTTTATTTTCCAGAAAGCTTTGCATTTGATTTTTAGATTTCTGAAGTTGCTTGATTTCTTTGGTTTCAAACTTGTGAATGAAAATTGTTTTCACTTCTGCTTTGATCGGGAGATCTTGCTAGTTTGATGATACATTTGATTTCCAGTAACCTTGAACTTACATGTTTACTGAGTTGCTTCTTTCTTCTTTTCTTTTTCCTGAATTTTTTTTCTTTGGTGTTTGAGTTTCTGTTATCAGGTTTGTGATTTTTTTAGATTTGCAAGATCTTCTTGGTTGTATTTTAGAGGTTTGAGGCTTATAATTTCGAAATCTTGGGAGCTGAAAGGTTTTCTATTTTTTTATTTGAATGTTTTATTTTTTTATAAAGACAATTCATGCTATTTGTAAAAAGCAATGATGAAAGCAAGATTTTGTTCATTTTCCTACTCATGTATATGTATACATACATGTACAGTGTTGAAAGTATTTAACTAATATTTATACATATACATTACATCTTAATTCTTTTTAAATGCTACTTAAAATTTTAACATTTATTTTAAATTTAATTTCAAATTCCAATTCACTTGAATAAAAATTCATTTGTGTCTATTTTATTTTACTTATACCAATTTAAAGAAAGAAATGATTTTTAAAAACTAACTTTATTAATAGGTGGTTTTTTTCTTTTTTCTTTTAAAAGAAGGTATGTATTACATATATATAAATATTGAATTCAAATGATTTTCTTAAAATATTTATCATCTCAATAATTTTAAACTCAAAATCAATTGGAATTTACTTATGTATAGTTTTTCACTCATTTTATTTATTTAAGATTTTTCTTTATGTTTTCAAATTAAATTTCCAAAAGTTTAAAATATATTATTTATTTAAATTGATAATTTGGGATGTTACTTTTTTTATAAGATTTTAAATATAGAAATTCAAAACCTCAATTGAATTTTAAAATCAAGACTCAAATAAAAAAATATCCCATTTACTTTGAAAAAAATCAAATTAATTTACAATTTTATCCAAAAATTTATTTTCATTATCAATTTTAAATTTAATTAAAATTTGGGATCGTTACAGTTAGGTTGTAGGTCGCAGATATGTTAGGTCGGTGAATAGTATTGTGTTGTAAACCTATAAATAGGGATGTTGGGTCATTTGTAAAGGAGGTTGATTTTGAATAAAACTTTGTTTGAGTGCTTTGTGCCTCTTTGAAATTGGAAGTTGAGTGTGAGCTCCTTTCTCCATTTTTGGTTATTCGAGTGCGCTCGAATCAACGAATTTGAAGCCGATTCACGGAATCTCGTGCGCGAGATCAATGTAGAAGAGTCGTAGATCTTTTAACACGGTATCGTGCGCGATCAACGTGTTGGAGATAGCTAGAATTCGGTATCTCTCGAGATCAACGAATTTGGGCGTTCGGTATTTTCAATCCATCGATTTATCCTGTTTCGTCTAATCGTTTCATCGATTAGTTTGACACGAAATCCACATTTCGTTGTCATCGTGATAATCCACTGCGTCAGTTTGGTATCAGAGCTAGGCTTAGCCAATCATAGCTAAGCCGAGTCCTTGGAGCCAAGGAGAAGAGTTTGAAGAGTCAAGGCCAAGCTAAATCGAGCAAAGCCGAGCTAAGTGAAGTGTTGTTTAAAGCTGAGTCGAACTTGTTCAAGTTTGTGGGAGATTTGTTTAAGTTGAAGCCGTGCGTCATTTTGAAGATCAAGGCCGAGAGTTGCAAGTTAGAAACCAAGCCGAGCTAAGTACAGGTCGAAAGTTCAGTTGTTGAAGTTTAAGCCGAGTTGTTGAAGATTATTTGATTCAATCATGCCGCCGAGGAGAGCTAATCGTCATCAAAATGTTGAAGTGTTGTATAGAAGCGAAGAAGATGAGCAAATGGAACAATGCATCAATGAAAATTTGATGAAGGTATTGGGAAGTTAGAGAAATTGATGATTGACATGAATCAAAGTCAAAGGGGAAGGTCGTTAGTCTCAAACCATGGAGGAAACAGTGTTTCGCCTTCGATTACGGAAGCGAGGAGGGTGTCGCCACAATCTTATCGAGAAAGAAGAGAATCATCAGTTTCATTGAGACGAGAACATCACGAGTATAGAAATGAAGAGAGAAGAACACCACGGGAGTATGATCATGAGCCATATCGTGATGAAGAAAGACATAGTAGAAGAGATATGTATGATCGAAGAGAAGTTGATGGTCGAGATCGATATAGACGTACACTTGATGTTGATGAAGATGGTGATAGAACTAGTATTCATTATCGAGATCGAGACCAAGTTCGAAATTCATACCGGGATGTTGAAGATGATCGTCGATGGGAGTCGGGGATGAAGACTGAAATTCCAGAATTCAAAGGTGGAATGATTGCGGAAGAATTTCTGGATTGGTTATCTAATGTTGAAGAAATTTTTGACTTCAAAGAAGTTCCTGAGCATCAAAGAGTTAAGTTAGTTGCTACAAGATTGAGGGGGAGAGCTATGGCATGGTGGCAGCAAACTAAACTTACACAGGAGAGAATAGGGAAGTCAAAGATTGAATCATGAGAGAAGATGAAGAAGTTGATGAAGGATACGTTCTTGCCTTATAATTATCAATCTCTTATGTATCGGCGATTGCAGAACTTGAGACAGGGAACAAAGTCAGTGAATGATTATGCGGATGAATTTTATCAATTGATTGCCAAGAATGATATCATGGAGACGGAGAAACAGCTGACTGCTAGATTTGTTGGAGGGTTGAGAATACAGATTCAAGATATGGTGAATATGTTTGATCCTAGATCTGTTGCAGAAGCACACCAGAAGGCGTTAGCTTGGGAGAAGCAAGGCAGAAGAGGAGGTGGTGTGTTTACAAATTCCAACAATCATGTGAAAGGGGCTAGTAGCAATGCGAATGTTTCCACTGCTGTTGCGAAACCAGTTGTCAATGAAGTTGCTAAGAACAAGGTCAATAGTGATACAAATGCTTTAATTGTCAGGAGTTTGGTCACAAGAGCAATGAATGTCCGAAGCCAAAGAAGCGAGCGATGAATGCTGAGGTAGAAGATGAGGATGCAGAAGCAGAATGTTTTAATTCACCACAAATTAAGGAGGAAGAATTGTCGGGAGACGAAGGGTGTAATTTAATGATGAGGAGATCATGTTTGACACCAAAGCAAGAGGATGAGGCTAGTTGGTTGAGGAGTAATATCTTTCAGTCGACATGCACTATACTGGGGAAGGTTTGTAAATTTGTGATTGACGCAGGAAGTTGTGACAATATCATTTCTACCGAAGCTGTGAGAAAGTTGAAGTTGAAGACGGAGAAGCATCCAAATCCTTACAAGTTAGCGTGGTTAAGGAAAGGAGGATAGGTGAAGGTGGATAGGTGAGTTCATGTTCCATTTTCTATTGGAAAGAAGTATAAAGACGAGATCTGGTGTGATGTGGTGGAGATGGATGTTTGTCACTTGCTTTTGGGAAGGCCATGGCAGTATGACCGAGCAGTGCAGCATGATGGACGAACCAATAGCTACAGCTTTATGTTTGAGGGTACTAAGATCATTTTAGTTCCGAAGAAGAGACAGTAAGAAGAGAGCAAGTCAGAAGAGACTGAGGAACTGAAGACTTTGTTGACTTTGAAGGAGTTTTTTGGAGAAGTAGAGGAGAGTCCAGAGGTGTTCTTATTGATTGGACATGAAACTACTGAATCTGTTGAAGTTCCAGAGGGAGTAAAGCCAGTGTTGGAAGAATTCAAAGATGCGTTTCCTTAAGAGTTGCCAAAGGAGTTACCACCGTTGAGAGATATTCAGCATCAGATTGATCTTGTGCCGGGGACGGTATTACCCTACATGCCACATTATAGGATGAGTCCTAAGGAGCATGAGGAACTGAGAAGGTAGGTGGAGGAGTTGTTAGAACAAGGGCGTGTTTAGGAGAGCTTGAGTCCTTGTACAGTGCCAGCCTTATTGGTACTGAAGAAGGATGGTTCGTGGAGGATGTGTACGGACAGTCGGGCTCTAAACAAGATCACTGTGAGATACAGGTTTCCTATGCTGAGGTTCGATGATTTGATTGATCAGTTGAGTGGAGCTGTTGTGTTCTCAAAGATTGACTTGAAGAGTGGATACCATCAGATTCGTATTAGACCGGGTGATGAGTGGAAGACTGCTTTTAAAACTAGGGAAGGTCTATATGAATGGCTGGTTATGCCGTTTGACTTGTCAAATGCTCCTAGTACTTTTATGAGAGTGATGAACCAGGTTTTCAAACCATTTATTGGGAAGTTCGCAGTAGTTTACTTCGACGATATTTTGATCTATAGTGGGAGTATGGAAGAGCACATCCAGCATTTGTGAGAAGCGTTGTTTATTCTACGACAGAAGCAATTCTATGCAGCAGCGAAGAAGTGCGTGTTCATGATGCACAACGTTTTGTTTCTGGGATATGTTCTGTCAAAGGAGGGTATTCAAGTAAATGAAAGCAAAGTGGAAGCTATCAGGAGTTGGCCACAACCCAAGACAATTACTGAAGTGAGGAGCTTTTATGGGTTAGTATCTTTTTACCGAAGATTTATTTCACATTTCAGTAGCGTGATGGCACCAGTTACTGATTGTATGTAGGGTAAGGAGTTTTCATGGTCGAAGGAAGAAGGACTTTCTTTTGAGCGAATCAAGGAACTCTTGACGTCAGCACCAATTCTAGTTTTGCCGAATTTTCAGTTGTTGTTTGAGTTACATACTGATGCATCTAAAGTTGGGATTGGAGGGGTGTTGAGTTAGAAGGGACGTCCTATTGCTTATTTAAGTGAGAAGCTTTCGGGAGCAAAGATGAGATATAATACATATGATGTAGAATTTTATGCTATTGTGCAAGCCGTGAGACACTGGAGACATTACTTGTTTCACAAGGAGTTTGTTTTATATACTGATCATGAAGCGTTCAAGCATTTGCAAGGGCAGGACATGATTGCAGCTAGGCATGCATCGTGGATTGCATACTTACAACAGTTTACATTTGTTGTGAAACACAAATCGGAAGTTACGAACCGTGTTGTAGATGCATTGAGTAGAAGGAATCATTTGTTGATTACAATAAAGGTTGAAGTGACGGGTTTTGAAGTACTTCCATAATTGTTTGTTGATGATTCTTACTTTTCCAAGGTTGTGGATAAAGTCGAGAAGGGGAAGACGGATGAGTATGTGTTAGTAGATGGTTTTCTTTTCAAGGGAAATCAATTATGTATACCAAATTGTAGTTTGCGAATGAAGATATCAAAGAATTGCATGAGGAAGGACATGTAGGCAGAGATCGTACATTGCAGTTGATTTCTCAATCTTATTTTTGGCCTTCCATGAGAAAAGAAGTTGAAAGATTTATGGAAAGATGTCATGTCTGTCAAGTTTTGAAGGGAACAGCTACGAATGCGGGGTTATATATGCCATTACCCGTGCCTACTAGACCATGGGTTGATATCAACATGGATTTCGTTTTGGGTTTGCCAAGAACTCAGCGCGGAAATGATTCCATATATGTGGTGGTAGATAGATTTTCGAAAATGGCACATTTCATAGCTTGTAAGAAGATAGCTGATGAAGTCTGTGTTGCTCATTTATTCTTTAAAGAGGTATATCGATTGCATCGGCTACCTGAATCTATTGTTTCTGATCGGGATACTAGATTCTTAAGTCATTTTTGGATGAGTTTGTGGAAGATGTTTGGAACGAAGCTGAATTTTAGTAGCGCCTATCATTCGCAAACAGATGGGCAAACAGAAGTGGTGAATAGATCATTGGGAAACCTGCTGAGATGTCTTGTGAAAGATAATTTGAAGAGCTGGGATATGAAGTTGTGTCAAGCAGAGTTTGCACATAATCACGCTGTTAATCGAAGTACTGGTTTCAGTCCATTTCAGGTTGTCTATTCAACAATTCCAAAGGGACCGTTGGATTTATCGATAATTCCATTTCAGAAAGGGGTTGTTAAACGGGCTAGTGATTTGGTGAATTATTTGCAAGAATGCCACAAAATTGTTCAAGAACGATTGCTTGCATCAAATGAGAAATACAAACAATTGACAGATAAGAAACGAAGGAGTGTGATCTTCAAAGAAGGTGATTTGGTTTACGCCATTTTGATGAAAGATCGTTTTCCATTTGGAACTTACAACAAGTTGAAAGCTCGAAAATTTGGTCCAGTGGAAATCTTGAAGAAAATCAATGAGAATGCGTATCAGTTGAGGTTGCCGGATAATGTTCATACTTCTGATGTTTTCAATGTCAAATACTTGATTCCGTATCATGGGGATGAGCTTGTTGTGGAAGAGGAAGGTGCAAATTTGAGGTCGAATTCGTATCAACCGGGGGAGGATGATGCAGCACAATCTACCAACTCAATGGAATTGAGTCGTTTAGGTCACTCACGAGCTAGTGAAGGTCGCTCAAAGGCCTTAGGTCGCTCACGACCTAGTGAAGGTCGCTCGCAAGGGAACACATCAGACACCAAGGCATTCAAGCGACCTAGTGATGCAAAGATAGGTCGCAAAAGACCTACTGAAACAGCGCATCATGGTTCACAAGTTTTAAGTTGCCAACGACCTAGTGGGTTACGACCTAGCGACCTAAGCCTTGGATCGTTCTTACTACTAGGTCGCTTAAAGTTAGGTCGTAGGAAGATATCTTTGAAGCTTAAGCCGCTGATTTGTTAGGTCGCTCGGATCTTATACCGTGTTTGTTTAAGTCGCATGGGTTGATAAGTCGTTTGTATATTGTTAACTCGTTTGTTTTTAAGTCGTTGAGTCGCTTGATATGTTGTATTTTTTTCTTCTTAAGCTATGTGTTGAGTCGCGTACTGTTAGGTCGTTAACGACCTAAGTTAGGTTGTAGGTCGCAGATATGTTAGGTCGGTGAATAGTGTTGTGTTGTAACCCTATAAATAGGGATGTTGGGTCATTTATAAAGGAGGTTGATTTTGAATAAAACTTTGTTTGAGTGCTTTGTGCCTCTTTGAAATTGAAAGTTGAGTGTGCGCTCCTTTCTCCATTTTCGGTTATTCGAGTGCGCTTGAATCAACAGATTTGAAGCCGATTCATGGAATCTTGTGCGCAAGGTCAATGTAGAAGTGCCATAGATCTTTTAACAAGGTATCGTGCACGATCAACGTGTTGGGGATAGCTAGAATTCGGTATCTCTCAAGATCAACGAATTTGGGGAATTTGGGCATTCGGTATTTTTAATCCATCGATTTATCTTGTTTCATCTAATCGTTTCATCGATTAGTTTGACACGAAATCCACATTTCGTTGCCATCGTGATAATCCGCTACGTCAAAGATGTAGAATATGATGAGGGTGAGTTGACAGAGTTGTTGTTGTTTGAAGCCTTGGTGAGGAGGAGAAAAATCATATTGAAATCCATAGTAATAAGCCTTTGGTGTAAAGAAATGCAGAATTAGTTTATAAAAGAAAGTGAAAAGTTCAAAAATAGAATGTTAGTTTAAAAAAATGGTGGCTGAGATGATATAAACAATAATATACACATATTTAAAAACAAAGAAAACAGGAGGTTGTAAATGAAAATTAGTTTTAGATACTTAAGAGGTAAGAGTTTTTATGTGTAAAGATAAGTAAAGACATCAATATCTCATAAAAAGATATCATAAATTTTTAAGTGAGATGATACCAAGCTCTCGTCTAAGTTCAATAAAAACATTTTCTAAAAGCAGTTTTGTAAAAATATCAGCCAACTGATTTTCAAAAGAAACAAAATCCAAATTTATTATTTCCTTTTCAACATTATCATGAAGAAAATGATGACGAATGTCAATATGTGTTGTTCGTGAGTGATTGATAGGATTTTTAGACAAGTTAATAGCATTAGAATTCTCACAATATATAGTTGAATTTGTTAAGTTTATATTGAAATCTCTATGTGTCTGTTGCATATAGATTACTTGAGCACAAGCCAAAACAGCAGAAATATATTCTGCCTCACATGTAGAGAAAGAAATGTCGTTTTGTTTCTTACTAAACCAAGACATTAGTGATTTTCCTATAAAATGGCACGTACCACTTGTGCTTTTTCGATCTGTTCGAGATCCACAGAAATCACCATCACTATATGAAACTAACTCGAATGGATATTCTATTGGATAGAGTGGACCGAAATCTTTGGTGTTAGTGAGATAATGTAATATATGTTTCACGGCTCTTAAATGTGATTCTTTGGGTCGGTCTGAAATCTAGCACACAAACAGACACTCATCATTATGTCAGGCCGACTAGCCGTTAAATATAGTTATGATCCAATCATACTTTGGTATAATTTTTGGTCAACATTTTTGCCACTTTCATCTTTTTCAAAATGTGTTGTTGTACTCATTGGAGTCGGTTTTGCAGAAGTATTTCCCATTTCGAATCGTTTGATTAAATTATCACAATATTTTTCTTGATTAATGAAAATGCCATTTTGAAGTTGTTTAATTTGTAAACGAAGAAAATATGTTAGTTCTTCCATATGAGACATTTCAATTCCTTAGTCATTATTTCGGAGAAGTCCTTACATAACTTGTTATTGGTAGAACCAAAAAAGATATCATCAACATAAATTTGAACTATTAAAATATCCTTTTTCGAATGTTTAATGAAAAGTGTTTGATCAACTTTCCCAATTTGAAATCACGAAGAAATAAGATATGTCTTTAGTCGATCATACCAAGCATGTGGTACTTGTTTTAAACCATATAGAGCTTTCTTAAGTTTGTAGACATGATCTGGAAATTTCTCGTGAATAAATAAGGGAGGTTGTTTAGCATACACATTTTCTTTATATGACCATTCAAAAAAGCACTTTTAACGTCCATTTGATAAAGTTTGGAATTGTGAAAACCTGCATAGGCCATTAAGCTTCTAGTTTTGCAATCGGAGCAAACGTTTCTTCGTAGTCAATTCTTCTTCTTGATTGTATCCTTATGCAACTAACCTTGCTTTATTTCTGGTAATGTTGCCTTGTTCATCTGCTTTGTTCTTGTAGACCCATTTCGTTCCAATAACAGTTCGGTCACTTGGTCTGGGAACTAATTCCTAAACTCTGTTGCGTTCAAACTGATTTAGCTCTTCTTGCATTGCAAATATCCAGTAGTCGTCTGTGGAAGCTTCATTGGGGTTCTTTGGTTCGATATTGGAAAGGAATGCTACGAGGCCCATTTGATTTAGTTGACTTCTAGTTTGTATGTTTGAATTGATTTCTCCGATAATATTTTGAACGGGATGATCCCGTAATATTTTTGGTGGAGATCTTAATTCATCAATATTATTATAAACATTGTTTTCATCATTTTCTAGATTTGTAGTTTCCGTATTTGTGATGTTATCTGGAAAATCTTCATCATCTTCTATATTTGGTATTTTTTGAAAATTTTCATCGAAAGATACGTGTAAAGTTTCTTCAACAGTATTCGATCTTTTATTTTATACGCAATAAGCTTTGCTACGATCTGAATATCCTAGAAAGTTTCCTTCATCGGATTTCTTATCGAATTTTCCAAGCTGATCTTTGGTATTTAATATAAAACATTTTGAACCAAAAACATTGAAATACGATATCTTTGGTTTTCTTCGAGTAAAAAGTTCATAAGAAGTGTTTTTCGTGACAGGACTAAT
This sequence comes from Allium cepa, assembly GCA_030765085.1. NCBI lineage: Eukaryota > Viridiplantae > Streptophyta > Magnoliopsida > Asparagales > Amaryllidaceae > Allium > Allium cepa. Next base: position 1,024,680,280 of record CM060928.1, on the reverse strand, counting down.
AGACACACGATTCAAAACATAACAAGCAGTTGCAACAGCTTCTGTCCAAAACTGTTTTGGAAGAGTGCTTCCATTTAACAAAGTTCTTGCACATTCTTGTAAAGTTCCATTTTTACGTTCTATAACTCCATTTTGTTGTGGAGTTTTAGGAAACGAAAAATTCTGAAAAATTCCTTTCTTTTTACAAAAATGGTCAAAATCTTCTTTTTCAAATTCTCCTCCATGATCACTTCTTATGTTCTTTATTTTTAAACCTTTTAAATTTTGAATTCGTTTGACAAAAAATATAAAATGCTCAAACGTATCACTTTTAGTTTTCATAAAAATGGTCTAAGTAAATCTAGAAAAATCATCTACTATTACAAACACATATCTGTTGTGTTTTAAGGATTGAACTTGGATTGGCCCAAATAGATCCATGTGTAGTAATTCAAGTAGTTGTAATGTTGAAATAATTTTCTTAGATTTAAAAGATGATTTGGTTAATTTTCCTAATTGACATGCATAACAAACATGATTGATTTTGAAGTTCATTTTTGGTAAACCTCTGACTAAATCATTTTTACAAAGCTTATTTATAGTTTTGAAGTTGTATGATAGAACCTTTTGTGTTATAGCCAAGGATCATTTTCATTAGCTATTAAACACATATCTGAATTGTGATTGATTTTCGTATTCAGAATATAGATATTTCTGTCTTTATTTCCTTTAAATATAAGATTTTGATTTTTATCAAAAATGCTACACTTATCTTCAGAAAAAGAGATTTTGAATCCTTTGTCACATAACTGGCTGATACTTAAAAGATTGTGTTTTAAATTTTTGACAAGTAAAACATTGGAAATAATAGGTAAATTAAATATACCGACATTACTGACATCGCCTTTTCCGATGATATATCCTTTGGAATTGTCACCAAAAGTGACAGAGCCTCCACTTGAGTAAGTAATGTTTGATAGCATATTTTTGTCTCCAGTCATATGTTTGGAGCGTCCGCTGTCGAGTGTCCATTTTCCTCTCTTTTTATGTGGGTCCTACAAAAATAATAATGACATTGGTACCCACTTTGTGATAGGGTCCTAAGAGTTAGGTCTTAGGAAACCAAACCCAAGTGGGTTTAGTATCCCCCTTAAAAATATAATTTTTATTTTTATGAACAGTTTCCAAAAAGGTATTTATATATTTATTCCTAATAAAACTATTATTTGTTTTAGGAACCCATATTTTTATGGTTTTTGAATTATTGTTCCTTTTTGGACGAGTAGTAGCATTGGAAATATTTATCCTAATTTTCTTTTTAGATGGAGCCTTTGATTTCTTAGAATATCCTAGTCCCTTTTTATTAGAAGTGGATTGAGAATTTTCAAGAATATTGGATAGAGTTTTTCGACCTTTATTAAAGTTAGAAACATTTCTAGTAATATCATCTGACTTGGTTTTAACGCAAGTATTATCTAATTCTATCATTTTGATCTTAGTTTTCATCTCATGATTTTCAGAGACAAGAGAATCATTCTTTTATTTTTGAGTTTCAATTTCTTGACTTGATAAAGTAAGTTGAGAGTTATCATTAGAGAAGGTATCTTGAAGTTTTCCAAGTTCTTCTTCTAATATTTTCTTTTCATCATTAAGCATATCTCTCTCGAATTCCACTTTTCTCTTATTTTCTAGAGCCTCTTTATATTTTCTTTTGATACTTTTTAAGGTACCAAGAAGTTTTGAATTAATTTCAACCGTATCATCAAAAGTAAGATCATTTACCTCAGCCTCTGTAGCCATGAAACAAACGTTTGCTTGTTCATTTTACTGTCACTGTTGCTTTCTGAAGAAGAAGAATCCGAGTCATCCCATGTTACTGAAAAAGCTTTTCTTTTAAAACTTGCCCTTTCGATTCTTATTTGATATTTTTCTTTTGTTCTGGATAATCTTTTTACATGTGCCCCTTCTTGTGGCAGTTAAAGCATTCTAGTACAGATGAAGATGGCTTATTTGTATTGTTGTTGAAGTTTCTTTTCCCGTTGTTTCGATTTTCTTATCTGTACTTCAAAAACTTTTTAAATTTTTTAGTAATGAATGCTAAGTCTTCTTCATTCGAGTTTGATTCATCTTTTTCTACATGAAATGCCATATTCTTTTTGTCTTGCGCTTGTACTCTTCTAGCTTGCAAATTCACTTCGTAGGACATTAGATTTCCTGTTAACTCTTCTGGTTTCATGGTAGAAAGATCATTAGCTTCTTCAATAGCTAAGACTTTTCTTTCCCATTCATCAGTTAAAGAATTAAGGATTGTTGAAACAATATCAAAATCGGAGTATATTTCTCCTAGTCCTACTAAAGAATGATGAATATCTTGAAACCTGGAGTACATATCATTTACAGTTTCATCTTGCTTCATCCTAAAATTTTGAAATTGATTCTTAAGTATAGTTATTTTACTTTGTTTAACCTTGTTAGTACCTTCTTGAGTGACTTTTAGTGTTCTCCATATTTCATATGTAGTGTTACATATGCTAACTCGGTTAAATTCATTTTTATCTAATGCACAAAACAACATATTCATTGCTTTAGCATTAGCAGAAGCATCATGGTTTTGTGCAACTGTCCATGTGGTATATTCAGTAGTAGGTGCAGTCTATTCAACTTGTGTAACATTCCATGCATCAAAACTACAGGCTTGCATATAAATACGCATTCTTATTTCCCAATGGTTGTAATTCATGCCATTGAATAGTGGAGGTTGTGCAGTAGATTGACCTTCAATAAAACTAGTGTTAGTGACCGTGTTAGTGGTAGTGCTGGTGTTGTTTTCCATATTAGCAAGATATCAGATAACTGTGTAACGGTTATAAGAAACCTCGCTCTGATACCAAATGAAAAAACAGTGTGGATCGTGCTATATGGGATTCTATTATTCTAGTGTAGAAATAAACTAAGATACTATAGTAATGTAAATAAGTAAAATAAAACAAGCACACCAAAATTTTTTATACTGGTTTCGAACTTCCCGTTCTACGTCTAGTCCTTGACTCCTTTTGTAATTTCACTAACAACAATCCTAACTTAACCCGGTGGAACAGGTTTACAACACCCGAATAATAGAACGGGATTTCGATGCCTCAACAGCCGAAGAGGACTTCACTCACCTGAATAGCAGAACAGGACTTCAACTTATACATAGAGTATTTGACACAGTGCGTTCTTGATAACACGGATTTGCCTCTTGATAGTACTATCCTCCCATAATCTTCTCCTTGATATATATATATATATATATATATATGTATGTATGTATGTGAAGAATATGGAAGTAAATGAATGATTTGTACGAACTTGAATGCACAAGAGTGTTAGAATCAAAGTAGTATAAGAATAGAAAGAGTTAGATCGATTAGGTGAATAAAACGGATGATTCTAACTTGTTTATATATAGTATAAAAAGAAGCAACTGTTTGTGAATAATTATCATGAAAGTATATGAACATATCTTTCGATAAAAAGTCATATCTCTTCATGGAAGAGAAATGACTGTTCAAAAATATAGCCGTTGTAGGAATTCAGACATCTGAAAATTAGAATTTAGTCTTCTGAAATTGGTAACGTGCAAACCAGAAAGCAAATAGGTCATTTTTGACCTGATTCAGACGTCTGAATATTATTTGAAAAATCAAATTTGATTACAGATTTCGACGTCTGAAATGGTCAATGCAGATGTCTGAAATTGACCTGAAAATTCAAATATGCTCTTTGCATGTGTGTATGTGGACGTGTCAACATATATATCCAAAGGAGAGATTTTAACATCATTTTAATTCTTAACAACGACACAATACAACATATAGGTATAGTATGAAGTTCATGAGAATCCGATCTTGTAGATATTCCTGCAAAAATAAGTTAGCATAGAAAATCAACGTATATAGTTGTCGTAGTCAAAATATCGTAAGCATGAAACGTCGTAGACGAGGTTTCAACAAAATTCAATGGAATTCAATCTAAACCAAGAAGGAAACTCTTGAAGAGAATATCACACTAACTCAATAAAGCCAAAAGGTTTCAAAACCAAGCACCAAAACTGTTCGACGACATTGAAAGGTCTGTTTTGAAAGATATTTACAAGTGAAAATACAAAGGCAATACTAAAGGGTATCAAGCCCTTCATTCAAATCAGGCTAATCATGCTACTTGGAATAACTTAGGGTGTTGACGAGAAACCTTGTTACCATTTTTGGCGCTAGAAGGAGAGCTTGAACCTCCGACCTTATTAGATTCCCGACCTACTCTTCTACTTGGATAAGGAATGGATTCAATGTTCAAAACAATAGAAGTTTTTGCAAAGAATAATCGGTTCAAGGGTCCACGGAACCTCTAGAAGTAAACTTTAATCATCAAAAGGATTATAACCCACATTTACTTAAAGAGCAAACACTTCGTCTTCAAGCTCTACAGGTTATTACGAGGAAAAGATGGATTATAGCCTATGACCCTTTAAAATGGAGTATCAACCCATTTCATTTGGGATCAACCCTAACCTTTGCTCTCGGAAAGGAGAATTTGATGAATGAGAACCTATCTCAACAAATGAGAAGGGCCATTCACATATTTCCATGAGACTATCTTTGAAATGGAAAAGATAAAGGATTATGACAGTTTTACACATAAGTGGAGTAAGTTTATAAATGAAGCTCACCATTCAAGGGAAACCCATGAACGCATAGAAAATTCCAAAACCGAAGAACTAAGGATAAAAAGGAATTACTAAGTGGAAGTATAAAGATTACCAAGAAAATTCCAACCGAAACCCTAAAATTGAAAGAAATGCCCTTGAAAGAGGATCAACAAACAATGAAAAGGAAATTTACTCCTCTAGAAGAAGTACTAGAACCACGTAACAAAAGAATTAGACTCTAGTCAAAGACGGCTCAAATATTAAAGACTCCTTAGAGAATATACTCTTACTACCTTGATCGAAGACATCTATATCCGAACCAAAGAAGCACTGAATTATTGGCCTTCTTAGAAAAAGAAGCCATGATTTGAAAGGAAACTTAAGGGAATATATTGCAACTTTCATCTAATAAATGGACATGATACAAATCAATGTAAGGTACATGAAAAGATGGTCCTACACTTTCTAACACAATGAAAACTTAAAACAGTTTGTAAAGGATTATACAAGTTATGGAATCAAAATTCTATTCTCAAAATAAGAGAAGTCTACTTGGTCAGGAGTAAAATTCTTCTTAAAGTTGGACTACTTAAAATGGTAGGTTACCAATAATGGTAGAAAGCCCTCACTGGCGCCAAAATGGCTAGGTCAAGGCACCTCCTAGATGGAGAGCATAAGCCTTTAGCCGTGCCAAAGTCAGAAATAGCCAGGTTAAAGCAGCATAATCCGTTATCCGCGTCATGCTATGCCCAGGATAATGCACCTCCTGGAGGGAGGACGGATAATCCCCTGATCCTTCCATGCTATGGCCTGGCCAAGGTACCGAACAGGCCCTTAGATGTTTTATCCTATGGCCAGGTTAAGGTGTCCCCCGGAGGGAGGTCGAGTGAGTCCTCAGGCCCTGCTTGAAAATAAGATAGCCGAGGGCAACAGAAACCCGGATGAAATGTCTAGCGGAATAAGAAAATCCTTGTCGGAAATGGGCACCTCCAGAAATCGGCACCTTCTAAAATGTCAACGCCAGAAATCGGCACAGTCTAAAATGACGATTTCTCAAAAAGGCATAAGAATTGAACAAAAGAATTCACGCCTGAAATTGGCCGAAACAAATAAATAAAGAAACTCAGGCCCGAGAAAGAAAAATCATGCAAGATATCATCAAAACCTAACGATGGCACATTCGACAAAAGAATCAGAAAAAATTATCTGACTTCTCATCATGAACATCTCCCAGAAATGGTATTCTGGTCTTCTATCATTAATTATTGCGAGAAATAGTATTCTGGTGTTTTATTATTAATTACCGGAGATGGTATGTTGGTCATCTATCATTAATTGTTTCCAAATATGGTATTATGGTCTTCTATTATTGATTACTAGAAATGGCATTCTGGTCCACTATCATTAATTACTGCCAGAAATGGTATTCTGTCTTCTATTATTAATTACCAGAAATGGTATTCTGATCTTCTATCATTAACTGTTTTCATAAATAGTATTCTTGTCTTCTATCATTAATTAGCAAAAATGGTATTCTAGTCTTCTATCATTACGTGTTGCCAGAAATAGTCTTACGATCTTCTATTTTTAATTACCAAAATTGGTATTATGGTCTTCTATCATTAATTATTGCCAAAAACGGTATTATGGTTTTCTATTACTAATTGCTAGAAATGGTATTCTAGTCTTTTAATACTTACTACAAGACTGGATTCCTCGTCTTTTATTAATTATTAATGCTAAATCGGTTAATCTCAAATTCTATTAACTAATTACCAGATATGGTTTTTCGAACTTCTACTATTAGTTCGAAATTGAGAATCCTAGTGTCCTATTAGCAGATATGGATTTCTAACCTTTATTATCCATTACCGGAGAAGGTACTCTTGGCCTCTATTACTTATTACTGTAAAGGGTCTTCTAATATTCTGATATTATTTTGCTGAAATTGGCACTCTAACCTTCCATCACATATTATCAGAGGATTCCGAAAGGTATCAAGAAGAATTGCAGATTTACTTAATCAAGAGCAGTGTCGTAAGCTAAGATGGAAAGCTCAAGGGGTGTATGAGCCTTCAGGAGACACATTCAAATGAAAAGGCAAATAAGGTGCAAACAAGATGACAAAATAGGTAGTATTTAAAAAATTATAAATAATACATTGTATTATTTTACATAAAATTACTAAGTTACGGAAAAATATGTCGTATATGCTGAAATTATGGCGGTTCAATTAACTGCTTTTGCGAATCCATAGATACTTCAAGGTCAGTACCAGAAGCTGGTTTCCTAATTATAAATTCCAAAGATTTACATGATAATGGCTATCCTTAAATTTTACTTCTAATCCATCTATTCTATTAAGCTTGGTCATTTCGAGTTCGATACTAGTATCTCCACCAACAGAATGCTTTAGGAATTTAATATCTCAGCCCATTTCCTTAAGTTTTACTCTAAACTCTCAATTTCTGTGGAGAATACTTGAATAATATAACATTGAAAAAGATAGTTTCTGTTCAACCCATTGTAACGGGATTATTAGAAAGCTTGGAAATATAGGAATCCTTATAAATTTGACTCCATTCAAGCTTTGCTATTAACCTATTAGTATCTTTACAAATATTGAAGCAGGGGCTTCGGAAAGTGAAACCAATCCTGCTTGATTCTCCGATATAGACAAACAAAATGGAAAATCAAAATTCTTTATTTCAACAACAAGAATACATGTTAGAATATGTTTCTCATTATCACTTGATATCATTAACACGATATAATCATTCAATTTTTTTTACATTAAAAGTCTGTTCTATTTTGATGCAGTTTTTGATAAAACTTCTTTAATCTTGCTAAGAGAGTTGGTGGGAAGAGGCAGCTGAGCTTAATTATCTCTCAATTAAGTCTAAATTTTTTATCTATTGGATGAGTTTGGACATCTTTTCATCAAAGATAATCGTAGGATTCGACTTCACTTGCCGCTTAAGTATAATAATCGCTTCATCTTTTCTCTTAGTCTCGGTCTCAAGGTAGGCAACGTGATTCTTAGGATTGCTGGTTATGATATTTTGAATTAGATATCTTTTATGCCACATCACGGCTTCATTATTACCATAGAAATGCTCGATAAGGACTTCGTCATGGGACATTATCTAACCGTTTCTGCTAAATAATCTATCTCTGATAGTGTCAACACGAGAAAGTAAATTTTGAGAGTGATGAATCATAGTAGATTCTGACTCATATTTAAATCAAAATAAATGAAATGATATCAAGATTCAGTTAAAAGACATCTTTATTACTATAATAATGGATTACAACTCAAGTAGCCACAAATTTAAAGGAAAAACAAAACTTTCATCACATCTAAAGTTGAGAAACATTATTCCTAACTTTGCCTAGAGTGTTAGCAGAAAGCATAACTATTGAGTTAAAGGTTATAGTGACTCCTTTAGGGGTAATAACTAGAATGAAATGTTCTGATTTCTCACTCTTAAAATAAATCAGAACATTCCGTTCTAAGTATCTTTTACGAAAACGTTTGAACAAACCCCCATTGGATTCGTCTTAATACGGATAATCTATGGTTAAGTGTCTACAATATATTTTATACAAAAGTTAGTTAAAATATCTCTCATCCAAAGTCATCTAGAATATGTTTGTTAGATCTCTATTTTCCTTCGAGAGGGCGTTGTACCGAAGATGCGCTTTCTTTAGTAAAGGACCAGCCCTATGATATTTAAAAGATAGATGACCCATGAACTCTAAGCATTTCATATAGAAATCTTTTCTTATTCATAAGATAATTTCGATTCATTATTTATTTTTAAATCAAACGAAGACCATAATCATTCGAAATGACAAAACCACTCATTAAATTTTCGAGATATATGAAATAGAATGCCCGAATTTCCCCCTCAAAATATCATCCTAAACCCGTCAGTTTTCTCCCCTCTTTTACAAAAATAATAATAATATTAAATCGTTCATCTCTGCAATAAGAAGAGTGCTAATGGTAGCTTGTAACATTCGTTATGTTCATCCCGGCTTTTTTAACACAGAGGTGCCACATTGGAGCTACTATTGCACACTTGGACTACTAAATCAACCCCAAGAGGCGAAGGAAGTGCAAAGTGCTCAATCCAGCAACGCAATTCATCTGCAACCCAATTTCTTCAATCACCACTTAATAGCTACATGGTCCATATTTTATGAATTAACTACCGCCATGTTCTGGATGGATTTGGCCATCTGGGATAGCTCTGACGAAAAACATACGCTGGTGATGTATTCGCCCTACCAGCCAATATGGGTTGAACCCACCATCATTAACTTAGTCAATTTAGCTCCGGAACTACATCCTCTCCTAAATGAACAATGATTAGGGGGTTATCTTATCCTTTTTCTAATCGTCCCCGATGTTTGATTTTGAAATAGCAATATATTTTTGAATATGTATATGCTAACTGATTATTGACGGTAATTCTAGTGGATTAAATCCTAAAGGATGTAACACATGATAGTATATAAGTTAATGTGTCGAAATTCTAGTTTAGTTAAATTTCTGGAATGATGTTGTGTAACTATAAATTCACTTAAAGGATTAATATTTTTTTGAAAGATGTTTTGTCATGTAGGAAGAAATTAGAGGGTCTGGGTCGCTAACTTTAAAGAAAAATTGTTTTCATCATTATTTAAACCTGTTGATCCCACCTAATAAAATAGCAAACAAGTTTCCTTGAAAACCTTGAGCACAAAAACACACACAAAGCTTAAAAAAATAATGGAAAATGATGATATAGATGGTTAATTCAAAAATCTGATAGTCAACGCTTTTGGTAAAGTCGAAAGGCTCATAGAGAAGGCTTTTGACAAAGTCGAAAGGTTTACAGGAAAGTCTTTTGACAAAGTCGCAAGGTTTATAGGAAAAGCCCCTTCAACCTTGTCGAAAGCTCCATGGAAACCCGAAACTATTACAAGTGTAACGTGAAGATAAATGGACAAACCTTTCTACACGGTCAAACCCAAAACCTCAAAATTCCAAAGTTAGAAAATATTGGTATTATTGATGTTGTTGAAAGGTATGGTCAAAGTTATCAAAGTATGCCATGCCCATTGAAGTCGAAAGGTTTTAGGTTTGACTCATGCGTACTTAAAACGTTTCGACAAAGATGGACAGAAGTGGCTCTAAGGTTTAAAACTCTTTAACCTTGTCAAAAGTTCATTGTTGAAAGGTTAGGCCATTAAATTATCTAATCTTTTGACAACAAAGAAAGTTTGGTGTTACAATATCTTCCAACCCCATGAAAGGTACAAAGAGGGAAAATCCATCATTTCCACCTTAGTCTCCTTCGCAGGGTTAGAAAGTTCATTTTGAGTTACCAAAATTGTACACTAGCGGGGTCTAATCTCCACTATCAATTCTGACCAAACCCGAGTCCAATAATAAATGCAATTTTCAAAGCCTCCTTGAAAACAAGTAAGAGAGAAGGTTAATCTGAAGTTTTAAATCGAATGTGAGAAGATACCTCATTGTTTTAAAGCAAAGTTCAAGAAATTTGGAAGGATTCTATTACTTTTACTCCATAATTTTGTTTGCAGGAAGAAGAGGAGGAAAGGGAAGTAGAATACCATAAAAGAAAAATCACCCAAATTCTCAACCATTGGATTGGATTCAAATAGATGTCCCAGATTGAAGCATGAAGGATAAGAGGTGGGAAATTTTATAACTTACGACAAAGGTGACTTGAAAATTCAAGAGCATCCCTTCAAAGGGGTGGGCCAAATGTAACTCAAGAAATCCAGCTTTCGACCATATCGGAGGGTCTTTCTGCAAAGGCTAAAGAAAAGGAGTTTAGATCAAACCTTTCGAAGGAGTCAAAGGGATGCAATCAATAGTGTGTAGCAGTTCCAGCCTTTCAAAGGAGTTGAAATGATTCACCTCTCCACATTCAAGGAGTTCCTACCTATCAAATAACGTGGAGAAGTCAAATCAAGTGCAAGCAACTCTATAATGACCTTTTCAAAAGCATAGCAAGCCTTTTGAACCAGTTGGAACACATCTAAGATACCATTCGACAATGTCGAAAGGTTTATGAAGAAAGCAACACTCATAAGTGAGCAAATAACAAAAGACAACCTTTTGACAACGTCGAAGGGAAGCATAACTCTCGAAAACAATCAAACGAAGAGCACTCTTCCATCAAGGTCGAAGAGTTCAAAAAAACAAAGAAAAGAGCAACCTTCCAACAAGGTCGAAAAGATCATGAAGTCATAAAGAAAAAGCAACCTTTCAACAAAGTCGAAAGGTTAAAATAACAGATGAAAGGCATGTTAGTTCATGAGATGATGGTTTTGATGACAATGACCTTAGGACTTTTTATAAAATATAAATACTAATATTCTTGTCTATATATGTATGTATGTATATGCAGGATATATATGAAGGTACTGAAGAATGGGGATTGTACAATATTGAGATTCAAGACTGACGAATTCAGATTGAAGAAATGAAGATTGAAGACTCATGAGTATCAAGAGTTCAGGAGTTTAAGATATCAAGATAAGTAATTGAGTCTAGATTTATGTTAAAACTTCATAATAGCACTAAAATTTTTATTCGGATTTTAATAGTAGGATGGAACCCACGAACACTTTAGTGGGATGGAACCCATGACCTTCTCTAGTGGAATGGAATCCACGAAATTTTCAAATGATTTATTTTAAATATTTTTCAAAAACTATTTAAAAGTCATCTCTATCGGTTAAATATTTTAGACTTAAACTATTTTCATCTTTTTTTTATTTCCAAATCATCTCTTGTTTTAAAACTATCTCCTAATTTTAATATTATAAGTTCTAAGATCTCAAAATATATTCTTTACTTAGTATTTAATGTTACTTTATATTATAGATTATATATTTTTAAGATTACTTTTTGAATCTCTTTTATAAGTTTAAACTATATTCACAACGGTTTATAAACTTCAGAAATTGTTTTGACAAGTTTTAGAATAGAAATTATTTTTAAAAGAAAAATCAAATTTCAAAAATCAAAGGGGCATGTCGGCATACCCCATCCCCTCGTGTCAACATGGTGTCCATTAATTTCAAAATTTAAATTTTCAAAAGAAGTGTCTATTCATCATAACTTTTTGTGAATGGACACAATTGTTGTTCTTCTATAAATACCTGATGTTTTGAACGAATTTTTAACAGAATTTTATTCATTTCTTCACTCCTTATATACTCAAATATTCACTTATTCTTAACAAAATTCTACCGAAATCCTAAATAAATCAAACTCGATTTTCTCTTGTTTGATTCTCTGCCACTCTCTCTCTCAAAGATCTCAATGCTATTCAGAGCTATAGGATTATTTGTAATCAAATAAGCGTATCGAGCCTCTCTATCTATCAGAGTGATATTGGAAAAGGTGTGATTGTAGCCTATAAATCAATTGGGTGTGATTGTATACCGTTAATCAATTAGGTGATCTTGTAGCCTGATTAAATCAAGAGACCCTAGACTCAAAGACAGGAGGGTTTATCTCGTAGCCTTGAAGTTGGGATTGTAATATCTACATTATATTTGAAAAGAAATCTGCACAAGCAATTGTGCGGGTCTGGATGTAGGGTAACTCCGAACCAGTATAAAATTCCGGTATGTTCTTTTCTTTTACTGCTTTTTATTTACTATTTGCATCTGTGTCGGATTCTGTGATTGTGTCTGTGTTTGTGAATTGCATCTTTCTGTGTTTAATTTCAAAAGATTTCAAAAATTCCATAAAATCCATTAAACAATATTCAACCCCTCCCTCTAGTGTTAATCTAGCCTTAAGATCCGTAATCCGCATTCCCTACAAAGAAAATATATCGACATATTCGAAAGGTTTACAACCTCATATAAAAGAGAGACCTTTCGGCCCAGTCGAGAGCAAGGAGTCGAAAGGAAGGTCGCCGGCATCTATAAATAAGATCCAAGGGGTCCTGTTTTAGGGATCGAATTCTCTCATTCTAGTCTTTTATTTTCTTAATCAAGTCATGGTAACCCTAATTGGGTGCAGATTTTGGAATTTAATAAAAATACAGTTTTACATGGATAAAAGGGAAGTCTTGTGTTCTACTGATTACTTTACCGTTTTGCTTATACTTTGTTGGATTAACTGCTAATTTCAGGTTCAATACTACCGAAAGGTTTTTGCATACAAGGTCGACAACACTTTTAGTTCAATTAGTCATCGCAACCATTTGAGGCCTTCAACCTTATAGCTTAAACCTTTCTAGCAAGATCACAAGCACTTGTGTTGTAAAATATCAGTAACCTTTCAGCGATATAGTCCATATGGTCCAACCCTTCGACTAGACCAAAGACTATTCTTTAAGTATAAATACTCCGGTTTACAAAGCTTATTCCAAAAGAAATCATTCAATACCTTATGAAAAGGATCAAGATACACCTCAGAAGTAATCTAACCTTTCGACAAGGTCGAAAGCATCTGTATATGTACAAAGGGGTTTAATATTCTACATAAACCCAAAGAAGGCGGTCGTCCTAACCTTTCGATAAGATAGAATCCGACCTCCTGAGAGCAAATTCAGGGGAATTCAATCTAAAACAAGAAGGAAACTCTTGAAGAGAATCTCACACTAACTCAATAAAGCCGGACAGTTTCATAACCAAGCACCTAAACCTTTAGACGATGTTGAAAGGTATGATTTGAAAGATATTTACAATTAAAATACAATGGCAGTCCTTAACGGTATCACACCCTTCATTCAAATCAAACTAATCATGCTACTTTGAATAACTTTAGGGTATTCACAAAAAATATCATTAACAAAGATAGATTAACTTAATTGCTGTAAATCTATATGACTATATATATTGTACGTAACCATTGTTTTGTAGGGAATATTTATAGAGTGACCCTAAGGGATTTCTCTCCAGTAACAATTATTTATTTCTTTATGCGGCTTATATTGTTGTTTAGTATTAATTAATACCGATTATCTATTTAAATTATTCAAGTATCGTTATAGTAATTTTCATTATATCGATAGTTATTGAATATCATCACCTAAACCCTTCGTATGTGTTGTTTGAGCTTGTATTTTCACAAATTAATTATTTAAATTCATTAATCATTTTGATTAATGATATTTCAATTAATTATTCATTTTAATAAATGAATTTTAAATTTAATCAAATTATTTTCACTAATGATGTTTGAATTTAGTTTGCCCACCTAGTTTATGATATTTGGATTTAATTAATCATTCTAATTAATGATATTTTAATTAATCATTTTAATAATTGATTATTTGAATTTAATAAATTGTTTTAAGCAATGATGTTTTAAGTTAATAAATCATTTTAACCAAAAATGTATAAATTTAGTTAATTGTTTGATTAATGATATTTAAATGAACTAATCATTTCAGTTAATGATATCTGAGTTTAATTAATCATTTTAATTAATGATGCCTTTAATTTAGATAATCATTTTAATTATTGATGATTGAATCCAATTTATCATTTTAATTGATGACATATGGAATTAATTACAGATTTTAATTAATGATGTTTGAATGTAATTAATCTATTTAGTTAATAAAATTTAGATTTAATTAATGGTTTTAATTAATGATGTTTTTAAAAATTAATTAACTAATTTAATAAAAGGGTTTAACATAAATCAAATGATTTAGTAAATGTGTTTTAAAGTTATTTAATCGATTTAATAAAAAAAATTAAAGTTAATTAATTAATTTGACCAAAATGTTTAAATATATTAGATTACTTTATAAAAAAGGTTCTAAAGTTGTATATAAGTTATCATTTGGAACAAATTAACATTTTTTAAAATTTTAAAGGTATTTAAATTGATTTATTATCCTTTGGGGATAATAGTGTTGTTTTAAATTCGTAAATGCTAGTTTATAAATGAGAAGATATTTAAATAGAAATAGTTTAGAAATAAAGCTAAGTGTAAATTGTTTTGGACTTACCAAAAGCAATGTTTAATAGCATTTTTTTAATCCTTGTTTTAATACTCTTAGTTTTATATTATTTTTTTCAAAAGAATTTTTCAAAGAGTGTTTTTAATGTGTTGTACAAGTATTTGAAAGGTGAAAATCAAGCCCAAGTGTAAATCAAATGTTGTACTGTTTGATTAATTTATTGGTGGAAAGCCTATGGGATTTAATTCCAATACACAAATTGTTATTTCTGATAGTTGATTTAATGATTATCGCATCGATTTTGCTATATTTTTTGTATTTCGTCACTCTAAGATGATGTGTTGCTTTATTTGATCTTTATTGTCCATTGTTGAAAATGACTAGAAAAAAGAGCGGTTAAGGGGCGCACCCTCGTAGTCATTGTTGTATTTCACCATTCTAAGAAGATTTATAGCTCATTATGGATAATTTCATACATCATAGTGGAAAACTAAAACCAAATAGTGAATGAGAGCCCGGCCAGGTGGATCGCATCCATTAGGGTATATTCACATTCATCTAGAGAAGTCAATCATGCATGGTTTGATGTGAGTATAATCAAATGCCTATGGATTTAACGGGATCCCACTTGGAAGTTCTCGAGAGTGTTACATGTTTGGCATGGACCCTCAAGTACATTTTATGTAGAGGTATACTTTCCCTATAGAGCGGAGCACCCACCAAGTTATGCTGGATAAATCCATTTTCCTTATTTCTATCATGAATCTTGGAATTGATCTTTTCACCTTTTGTGTCACGTCAATCCAAGACAGTTTGTACTCATTCGGGTGTTGCTATTATTTCCAACAATGATGAAAACTAAAGAGGGGTAAGGGGTGCATCCTTCTAGTCATTTGTTGAAAATTTTCCCTTTCCTTATTTAACTCAATTCGTTTAATTGTTTCCTCAGTTGCATGGAGAATTGCCTTGTGTTCTCCTTTATGTTTAACTATTTATGACCATTCTTTATAATCTGAAATTTGTTATTGTTTATTCCCATTCATTCAGTATAGGATTTGTACTTACTAGTAACCCCTTTTTATTTGGATCGTTTCTATGGTTTGTTTTCATTCTTTCTTGATTGGATTGTTGTTCTGATTTTTTTTCCATTTCTTCACTTATGGATGTTATCTGTATGAGGATAAATCCCATTTTGCATCAGCGATGTGGTCTTAGAGAATTTTCATACTTTCGCCATATTATTTGAGTTTTCTCACATCAGTTTTCCAGACTGGCCCGAGTGCAAATTCATTATAATGCTTAGATCATGATGAGTTTTTCCCAGGCTGGCTTTGGGTATATAGAGTTATTGGAGAAGAGCTGGAGGCATACCTATCATAGTGTTTTATTTTTTATTGTATTATTTGTATACCCATTGCAATTGTAAGGTTGGAACTTTATAATTGTCCGACAAATATGGTTCACTTTTAACTCCGATGTACTCTGTATTTTGGAGTAACAGTTTTTTTACTGTCTTTGTTATATTTATGTTGTCGATTCAATTATGAGATTTTGATTTCCCTTTTCTTTGTTCATTCTTTATTATTTCACCCTAATAATATTCCATTTTGGCAATTAGACGTTCGGCATTGGAATACCTTGTATGTATTCATTGTCTAATTTCGATGGTCAAAAAGGTGAGTCATTTCATATGTTTCCCTTATATTATTAAATCTTGCATAATAGTAACCCAACCTAATGATTGGAGATCCCAAGAACAGGGTTCAATGGGTAATAACAAGTTGAAAAGTGTTATGAGTTGAATATGCTATTTTATATATTTAGAAGCATGTATTCTTGTGTGATTAGAAGATATGTTAGTAGAGACCTTTAATGGGATCTATACTCTAAATGGAGTGGAGTACCTACATTCAGGAAACTCCTGATAGACTCACCTTTGTGGATGTGGAAATTTGACCGTTTCCTATGGAATTTTGGTCAAGATTTCTGCATCATTCATTAAACTAGGATAGACATGCATGGCCACAAATACACGGGCTTAGTTGATGGCACTTTAGGAAGGTTGTGTCTGGATTAATGTCAAGAATAGAGTTCAGGACAAATGAGTCACTCTAGCAAATTGAATCTTACTCAC
Organism: Allium cepa; assembly: GCA_030765085.1. NCBI lineage: Eukaryota > Viridiplantae > Streptophyta > Magnoliopsida > Asparagales > Amaryllidaceae > Allium > Allium cepa. Next base: position 1,024,663,524 of record CM060928.1, on the reverse strand, counting down.
TATGAAAAGGTTAAAACCGAACGATACCTTTTGTTATGCACAATCCAATATTTTTAGAAATTGGTTAGAATTTTTTTAATAATCCAAGTGTGTCCGATCAGAGGAGCTACCCCACTTGACCTGTCAATTGCTCCTGTTTTAGCCGCCTTAAGCTAACTCACGGGAGTCAAGTCCATGTATATAACTCATATAGAATCGTCACCAACCATCCTACTTCATTCTGGAATCTCCACCATGTACACAGTTGTTAAAGTTGTTTTGGTATTGGCAGAGAGTATGACAATAACCAATTCTGTAACGACCCGTCTTTCACTCCACAGAAAGAAGAATCATTAATAAGAAAGAAAGGAATGGAAAAGAGAAAGATAGAGAAGAAAGAAAGAAACAACATCAGAATCTCAACAGCGGAACGAATAAATTATATAATTGACATAAGATATTACGTAGTATACAATATCTATCAGAGTTACACAACTTTATATCACAAATTAGATAGTTATAAACACTTGTCTAACATATAACTCAAGATACAACACAATATTAACATAGAAATCATCACAGCGGAATCATTATATATCTACACACTGAAGCCTCCTGCTCCATATCTCCTCCAGAATTCATCAAAGCCAAAACGTGAATTCATTGACTACTCATAAAAATTTGAGTACCCAAGAGTTTAAGAAAAACAGAAATAAACTCTGGGTCAGACACAGGTCTGGTGTGAGTAAACGGGTTAAAGTTGTTTAACTTTGAAAACCTTTGAAAGAAAAGGTATCTCGTTAGACTTCCCACACATAAACATGGAAAAGATTTTACCTTACAATAACCAAACATTTGATAGGAAATCTGGTTAAATTATAATAGGGTCTAGGGTTTTCAAATAAATATTCACATAACCGAAATTGTTACATTTATTAAATTCCATCATACTAGCCACAAAGTGGGTTATACAATCAAGTCCGATGGCACGTATTAGAGATTGGATTTCCATACAACGGCAGGGCTACTGGGGTACCGGCCGTCACAATACGGGGCCTAGATCACCATACCGAGGATCCCTTTCGATCCCCTGCAACACAAAGCCGGAACCATCCCTTACCGTTTAGTTCCGAACAAGAAAGCCCCGCTGTATTTTCAAACCATCTGCTCACACAGCCGAATAAAAATGGACTTCTAAACAGGGGAGGACCTTGTCCTACTTGAGCGCGACTCACTTAGCTTTGCTGCACCTCCCCTATTTTAGCCATTCTCGGTTGATGAGGCTTGAGGCTGTGGTTACCTTTAATAGAAGACATCTATCTCCTATTGCTCATCGTCCTCCTGATGATGTTCTGAAAGCATTCAATCCATATAAGTTCGTTCCAGGTTCGAACAAATCCGAAGGCATTATCTCGTTACACTCGTTTTGGAATCACCTTCAGGGTTAACGGCGATAACCCTTGCACTTTAAACCTCCATCTTGATCTTCACTTTGAGATGCCACGACCTATCTTTTAACTTGGATCGATGTGGTTTTTGGATAATAAAATCTGATACCCGGTCCCGATCTCATCGAAATCCAAACGTATCTTAAAGGTCAAGTTTTTAAAAAGTTTGACAATTCAATTCAATTCAATACTTGAATACACATAGAATTCACCATAGATAAATATCACACATTAATGATAGATATATCAAATATCACATTTGTTGAATATCACAGAATATCATCCAATAGATATCAACCAAATCCAGATATTCTACTCAAAACAATCATCCATAAGCAAGAATTATGAATCCATATTACAATTAATTTAATTAACTTAAATTAAATCAATTACTTAAGAATTAATCATCTAACTCTGCTTAATAAACCATTAATTAATTACAAGTCTTTTAATTAATTAATCATCCTTTAAATATCCATCTTAATTAATCACCCTCTATTAATTATTCTCTAATTACTTTAAGTAAATAGCCTTAATTAATTTACACAAATTAATTACCCACAAACAATTACAGTAATTAAACTTTAATTACTTCATTAATTATTAATTACATGAATACTTAATTAAGTACATTAATTAATTATCCTAAAATCACTCATATAGATTAATTATTCTTCAATGAATCCACCCTTAATTACTTTTTATTAATTATAATAATTAATGATCCATAATTACTTTCTTAAATTAATTACTAATCATATTTAATAACTAATTTTAAATTAATTACATTCATTAATCAATTTGATTAAATAATATCTAGTAACTAACTACCCTTAACTAATTACATTTCCTAATTAATTTCTAAATAAATTTTATTAATTAATTTTTAAATTAATTACACAAAGTAATTAATTCCTAATTACTTCCATTAAGTAATTATTCTTGTTATTAATTACACAAAGTAATTAAACCAAAACTACTACAATTCTTCAATTAATTACATCTAGTAATTACCCCTTAATTACTCCACTGAGTAATTATGCTTATCAGTTTCATTAAGTATTTATACTTAATCAATCCTCAAATGATTATCTTAAATTAATTCACAAATTAATTAAAATAAATTAATCACGTTCATTGTATTAATTTAAATTGGGTAATTCATTCCTTAATTACCCTATATCCAATTAATTAATTACTAATTACAGATTAATTATTCTTTAACTGTTAATCAATAAACCTTAATTATTAATTAATATCCCTTAATAACAAATTAATCAATAATTAATTACCAGTTAATCAATTCTTAATAATAGTTAATTAACCTTTAATTAATCTTTAATTATGGATTAATTTTCTCTTAATTATTAATTGATAAAACTAGATTATTAATTAATAAAACTTAATGTAGTACTTTTTAATTACAAATTAATCAATCTCTAGTTGCTTAATTAAGTAATTTCTAATTACAAATTAATTAATCTCTAATCATTAATTAATAAATCAAAATCATTAATTAATTAAATTGTAACGACCCAGAATTTTAGTTAAGTAAAATTTGAATATTTAATTGAATTTTAATATTAATGAGTGAAATTTATAAGTCGACTAAATTTTATTTCGAATAATTGGATTTAATTGAATAATTAAATCGATAATTTAATATGTGAGAATACAGAAATAATTGAAAATTGGGTTTAATATGATTGAAAATGATTTGTAAAATTTTATTTTATCATGTTGGAGTTAGAACAATGTTATAGAACTTTTAAAATCGAATTTAGAGTTAATCTGTGAAAATTGAATATTTTAATATTTAATTATCGACTGTAAAATAGTCAATTTTTGAACAGTCTCAGAATTCGACGAAACCAGTTCCATTGGATCCGTAATAGCTTGTTATTATCGGATTTCAATTTTCGTAGCAATTGGAATTATCGTTTGACCATGGCAGCTCGAAACGCATCGATAGCGTTTTAATTTTAATTCGGCGAGTTAAAATAGTCATTTTTCAAACAGTCTCGGATTTCAATGACACTCGTTTCATCGGATCCGTAATGTGATATTATTGTATGGTTTCAAATTTCATGTCAATCGGATTTATCGTTTGTCCGGTGCAAGCTAAAACGCCTAGAAAATCGTTTAATCGGTTTAATTTTAAATTGAACGTTTATTGCCATAACTCGCACAGACCGAATTAGCTACCGAAACACGTTCCATTGTGTTCGGAACGTGGGGTGAATCTTAGAAACGCCAACCGGCACGCTTCGTTTGGAGTTCGGAAAATCCGGGATGAATAGTGTCGCGCGAATTTTCTATATAAGCCCCTCTCTTCATAAATTTGCAAACCAAAATAAACTAGGGTTTCAAAACCCTTCAGCCGCTACTAATGGAACCTAAGGCCAAAATTTTCTGTTCTTCTTCCTCGTTTATCTATTCATCCATCGACTTTTACCAAAAACTTCCAACATGAAACTTGTAGAGCATGAAGAGATCTTGAAGATGAACGGCTATGATCGTGTTTGGAGCGACAGGGTGGGAGCTACGAGGCCGTGTATGGCTGCAGTTCGGCCTCGTTTTGTGTGCACAGATGGAGGCCGAACTTCATGCTCTTTAGGCCGAGAGTAGAGCAAGCTATGGGCTTCGATGTGGACATGTTTGATCGTGGTGGATGTCGACGAGGAGGTTGCAAAAATTAAACCCTAATTGGAGCTTGTTGGGTTTGTGCGTGTGTGTGTTTCTGTAGAATGAACGTGAATGGGAGAGGAGATGGGAAAGTTACGGCCTGGATGGAAAAAGGGGGGGTGATGGACGGCTCTGATGTGAGGAAGTTTGAAAATGAAATTTATGTTGTAATTTAGTTTATAAAAAATTCGTGTAACTTTAAAAATTCATATCTCTTTCATACCAGGTCGGAATTCGACGAAACTTTTTGCGTTGGAATCGTTTCGACGAGCTCTACGCGACGCAATTGGATTGGAGTTGATTGGAGCAAGAAATTTTTTTGGATAAAATTAAACGCGCGTTTAATTTTATTCGAAATAAAAGCTGAAAACGAAATTGAAATCAAGGTGAGAACTTCTCACTCAATCGAATCGATTTCGATTTTTATTTTAAATAGTTAGATTTAAAATTCTTGAATGTATGTTTAATGATGATTGTTATCTATTGATTGTTAAAATAGACAATATGCGCCGTTAGTAAGTGGATGTTATTTATTAATAACATATACCGCGAATATTTCATAAACAGTGAAATTGGTATTATTTATGTACTTGGATTTGATTTCGCACAGTATATAGCGGATGAGACCCTATTACACCGCCTATTAAGCGGATAATATTTTAAATCCCATATACCGCGATAATTCCGTACTGGAGCGGAATTGGTATTGTGCTAATGTTTTTGGATGCAGGGAAGCAGGTTGGAGGGATCCAACTGGATTCCTCAACTGTATTGATTTATTTACAGATATTTTGATATTTGTTGATTATCATATCGATATATGATATTTGGATGTCGTAATTGACTATTTGGTGATGTTGCATCATCAGATCCATTTTTGAAGTTTTAAAATAATGATTTTGGTTTTTAAAAGAATTTTTAAAGTGATTTTTGAAAGTATACATTTTTTTTAATTTTGAATTGTTAAAATAAATAAACATTTTAAATTTTATGGTTATAAAAGTTATATTTTTGGGAAAATAATACTTAATTGTAACTTTGGAGTTATATAAGTTTTAAATAACGTTTTGTAAATTAATAAAGAGATTGGTTTATTTAAATTGAGATTTTTGAATTATTATAAACGGTTTATATAAAAGATTTATAAAATTTATATTTTATAAGTTAAAGATATTGGAATTATAAAACGAGCTTTTATAAATGTTAAAATAAAGTTGTACTTAGTTTTATGAGTAAATAAGAATTTTAGATTTATAAACAAATAATGATATAAAAGAATGGATTTGTGAATAAATGGATTATAAGTAATTTACTTATAAGTTAGATTCGGCATATAAACGAATTATAAATTGGATTAATAAAGGAGATTTATGAATCGAAGCTTATAAATAGAAATGGAATATATAGACGTTGTTTATAAATTCGAAATCAATGGAATTTGATTAATTGAAAGTTGAAATTGGCTAAGGAAGTACATTCACGATTTTGGACAGTGAATATATTATCAAATAAAATGGATATGCTTGGGAAAATGAATATTATAAAATGAAGTTAATCGTTTTAACGATATTTTAAAATGTATTATAAATCGAAACCATAGATTTCAACATTTATTGTTGAAATAGACGTTTTCGAGAAATAGAAGGAAATGATGGACTATAACACGGTTGTTATAGTAAATGGTTTCCGAAAGGAAATTTTTTGAATAGTATTGGGATTTATATATCTATTTAAACTTTGAATCCTTATACTAGTGATGTTAGGTCGTCGTAACGATGTTTTACACAACATTCGTTTTTGACCCAAATAAATGTGTTAAGAGAATGATTTCCTTAAGGAATGAAATATATACTAAATTTTGATTTAAGTATATCGAATATTTTCAAATGTTGAAAATAAATAGATTTGTGATGTACTTATTATTTAATAAGTATGGAAATATTTTTCCAATGTGAAATGAACGCTTTAGAATTTATCTTTGTAAGATAAATTGAAAGTGAATATTGAAAATCGATTGAAAATCGTACATCATAGATATTTTGGGATTATAAATTTACTATGGAATTTATAAATGAAAAGGGAAATTTGTTTAAAAATAAGCGTTGATTTATTTATGAACTGGGGGAATAAATTTACGGATTTGGAAAGTAAATATAAAATAAATTGGTAAGGATTTATTTGATTTATTTAAATGAACCATTTTAAATTTAAATGAATAAATATTTGGAAGTGTTTCCGTTTAAGGAAATTGATTTGAAAATTTGTTTTCAAATGGTTGAAGTGTGGAAAATATATATCTAGTAAAGATATTTTGGAAAGTAAATAATTTGGAAAATTATTTGGAATTTGGTGATGTTGAGCATGCCTATTGATAGTTAAATAATCCGACTATCAATATTTACCTTTAAATAGGTATTTTTTGTGATTTGTTTGAATTTGAATGCCACACTTATTTTTGAATAAGCGCTCACTATTCGGGTTAGCCGGGAAAGGACCTTGGGGTCGTATAACCCATTCGGGCATTTGATGACCGGTGTTGAAGACCGGATATTTGTGAAAACGGAAGGATTACCTTCGAGTTACTCTACATTGGCTGATCTCCGATATAGAGGTTTTATCACCCTTAGTGACGGGAAGTCCGGTCGTTATTAGTGAATATCCGGATTGCAAGGACTTCTTTGGAAGTGCCTTCGGTTCTGTTCGATCCTCGAACAGACTTGTATGGATTGTATGTCTGACATTACAAATTGAGATATAAAGCTGATTTCTTTCAAATATATTTCTATTGGTGGCGGAGAATTTATTCTCTTAGCTTAACACCCTTCTCTGAGACGTACGAGCTCAGAGGTTATATAGTTGAAGGTTATTAGTGATATACTCCCAATTTGGTAGTGTGGCATGCTGAGTGTTGCTGTGAAATGATCATTGTTTGATCATTTGTGATAGGATCATTTATTTGATCATTTATCTTGGTGATCATTTCTATGATCATTTGCTAACCCAAAGCACGGCTTTTGTATAAAGCGTGGCTTTGTGGACGAGATTTCATCGGACCTCACACCCCGGAAATGGTCAAGACAGGAAGGATGCAGCAAGGTTATTAGGGGGTAGCACCCCTTTAGTGTATGTCATTCCTTCTGGATAGAGGTGGTATCATGGTTTGGAGCCCAGATACTTAATCTATGTTGTTGCTGCAAATTTTGTGGTTGTTGGAAATCGAGGATCCTCGGATAGATCGGTTACGATCGGGGGATGACATATTCGTGTCAATAGTTACCCAGTTAGGGGTAACCCGGCCTTGTGTTGGCAGAGATCTGGTTTGGTTCTCGGGACATCATTCCAGAGGCATTTCCATGTGGCAATGGGAAGTTCCTTGGCCTGACCATTTGTTGGAAATCCAAAGAAACAACACGATCTGGTACGGTTTTAGTTGTAGAACCTATCATTCATTTATGGTGGCGCCCCACTGTTTGGATGGTAGCTATAGTAGGCATAAGTGCGGAATGCCTATGCTGGCTAAGATTTATATCTTTATTTTCGAAATGATTTTTCCTACACTATGCACCAGTAATAATATCAAATGTCTTTTTAATGCGTATCAAGCATCTTTGACTATCATAAGGAGAAATCTCCTCCGATTCTGCGTTTGCATTGTGTGTGTGTGCGGGAGGCCTTATGGTAGTCTCATTTTTAAAAACCATTGCGAATTGACTTTAAAAATATTCCTCTATTTTGTTTTAAAGATAAAACTGTTTTGAGTTCTCACACCAGTCACATGACTGACTCGGAGTTTATTGTTTTCCTTCCTAAACTCTGGGTGCCCACCAATTTCCACACGGGCAGTCAAGAGTAAGGTTTATCAGGATATTCTGGAATTCAGGAGTTGCTAGAGGCAAGCTGGATGGCGTGGCATATTTACTAGTATATAGTATTTCTTTTCCGCTGTTGATGTTGTACACTCTGATGATGTAATGTAATGTAATATGATGTAATGTAATAACTGATATAGTTCTTTGTTTAAAGATTATTCATTTATTTATTATATGTTGTTCCGCTGCGAATTGTGAGATTCTGTTGTTGTTCAGTTGTTTTCTGTTCTGTTCCGTTCTATCTTTTCTCTCTCCTTCTACCTTCTTCTTCTATCTTTTTCTTCTTCTTCAACCCTAAGGGTTCGTATTTCCGTTCATCTTGAGTTAATCACTGGAGATTAGTGTCTATTCAAGGAGTACGGATTTACGGGTCTTTACATTTGGTATCAGAGCATATGGTTAAGCGACAACCATGGCTCTGTTGGGTATTACTCATTAGAGATAGAGTCAGTAGTACTATAGAATGAGTTTGAGTGTAATAATAGATATGAGCGCGTATTTGCTAGTGAATATAAATTGTTTTATATTGTGATGATTGGTTTGTTGAGTGGTATATGGATTTTGGTCAACACGAGTAATTAACGTTGTTGATAGGGATCTCTAAACACTTGAATAGAACAATTCGACACAGTATTGTTTTAAATTGGGTAAATGAAATAATTTTACCTTGATTATATTTTATATATAAAGGAAATAATTTTTCAGAATTATTAAAGTGTATACGAATTGATTGTTTGGTTGTTGAATAAAAATAACAATTTTTAAAAGAATAATTGTATAAGCAATTGAATTATAAGTATGGAGTTATAATTAAAATGATTTACACTTGTGAAATAATCTTATATATAAGAAGTGAAATTATATAAGTAAAAGACTTATAAATGTGATTTATATTCTGAAAAAAAATTCCAGAGAAGTGTTTTGAAAAGATTAGATATTTTGGAAAATTGTTTTGGAGAAATTAAAGCTCTAAACTCTTTTCGGTCGCTGGAAAATAATTCCGATGATGATCATGACATCATCGGTGTTCATTTTCGGGTTTCCAAAAGAGGTATTGCTTCCAGATTACATTAAATGAAGTTGTTTGGAAAATTTTGAGTTTGGTTTTGGGAATTCAAAAGATAATTTGAATTGATTTCAAAAAAAAATGGTTTTGAAAGTTTGAAAGGACTCTGGAATCCTATTTAAAATATTTATGGGAATGATAAATGAGTTGATAACTTATACAGTTTGAGTTTTGATGGAATAAATTTAACTTAAAGGATAGAGTTAAATTAAAGGAAGTATAAGTAAATCAATAAAATCCAAGTTGAAATAAATTTGAGTTATCATCAAAGACATGTGATTTGAAATTTAATAAAAGGAAAGTTAAATAAATTGATTTGGATTTGATAAGATGTTTGAAAAGGAATATAACTTAAGTGATGTTGAATAAAGTTGATTTTGGTATCGAAGTAAATTAACAAGTGAATTAATGAAGTGAAGTCATTAAGAATTTGAACTTGAGTTATATGAATGAAATTCAACTTTATATTGTTAAAGGAATTAGCAACAGAATTGAACTAATGAATTGAATTAATGAATTGAATGAAAGTCAATTGAATGTTGAACCAATTGGAATTAAAAGTGTTGAACCAAATTGAATGTAAAATTAATGATTTGGTTGTGTTGGATGTGCATTGGTTGTTATATGAATGTTGGATGATTGTATATAATTCATTAAGTGTTAAATGAAAATGAATTAGCGAAATTAAAAGCTATGTAATTGAATTCAAATGGATAATATATAAATTTGAATAGAATTGAATGTGAATTGGATTTAATTAGTGAATGCAAACTAATTAAAATTGAATATGAATGAATGTTAGTAAATCCAATGTAAATAAATCAAATGTGATTTAAATTGAAAACCAATTCATTGAATATTAATGAGAATATGAATGAATATTGATTTGGTTATGGATGATAGTTGGTTGATGTTTGCATTTGTTGTTTTGTTGCATTTGCTATGTTGGCATATGTAGTTGTTATGTTGCTATATGTTGTATATTGATATTATTTTCATATATGCATGATTCTCATGTTGTTGTTAAGTGTTTAGTAGGTGCGGATGGCGTTGCTTCGCTTTTGGAGCTCGCTTTCGCGCTATATTAGCCGTATATGCTCGCTAATAAAATATAAGGTACATATCTCGGATTAAATATCGTACTTTTACACTTTTTTCCCTACGGGATGCCTCATCACTTGATGAGATGTATATTTGTGATATATGCACTGTCATTTTTTTTTTGGATCGAGCCGCGCGAAGGAGACTCTGGCGAATTTTTCCGAAAATTTAAGGCGTTAGAAAAATTTGAAAAAATTTGGAAAATTTTGAAAACTATATTTTGATTTGGAATGGAAAGTTAAACAATAGTAGTTGTTTTTGAAAATATAACAAAATATGATTTGGAAAACTTAGTAAAGATTTTGTAAGAAGTTTAACTATGAATTTTGGGAAAGTTAAACACTTAAGAGATTTGAAAAATCTAAATTGAACGGTTTGTTTTAGAAAGTTAATGGATTCTGTAAATTTTTCTTACTTGGTAATTTCGAGGACGAAATTCTTTTAAGGGGGGAAATCTGTAACGACCCAGAATTTTAGTTAATTAAAATTTGAATATTTAATTGAATTTTAATATTAATAAGTGAAATTTATAAGTCGAATAAATTTTATTTCGAATAATTGGATTTAATTGAATAATTAAATCGATAATTTAATATGTGAGAATACAGAAATAATTGAAAATTGGGTTAAATATGATTGAAAATGATTTGTAAAATTTTATTTTATCATGTTGGAGTTAGAACGATGTTATAGAACTTTTAAAATCGAATTTAGAGTTAATCTGTGAAAGTTGAATATTTTAATATTTAATTATCGACTGTAAAATAGCCAATTTTTGAACAGTCTCATAATTCGACGAAACTAGTTCCATTGGATCCGTAATAGTTTTTTATTATCGGATTTCAATTTTTGTAGCAATTGGAGTTATCGTTTGACCGTGGCAGCTCGAAAAGCATCGATATCGTTTTAATTTTAATTCGGCGAGTTAAAATAGTCATTTTTCAAACAGTCTCGGATTTCGATGAAACTAGTTTCATCGGATCCGTAATGTGATATTATTGTATTGTTTCAAATTTCATGTCAATCGAATTTATCGTTTGTCCGGTGCAAGCTAAAACGCCTAGAAAATCGTTTAATCGGTTTAATTTTAAATTGAACGTTTATTGCCATAACTCGCACAGATGACCGAATTAGCTCCCGAAACACATTCCTTTGTGTTCGGAACGCGGGGTAAACCTTAAAAACGCCAACCGACACGCTTCGTTTGGAGTTCGGAAAAGCCGGGATGAATAGTGTAGCGCGAATTTTCTATATAAGCCCCTCTCTTCATAAATTTGCAAACCAAAATAAACTAGGGTTTCAAAACCCTTCAGCCGCCACTAATGGAACCTAAGGCCGAAATTTTCTGTTCTTCTTCCTCATTTATCTCTTCATCCACCGACTTTTACCAAAAACTTCCAACATGAAACTTGTAGAGCATGAAGAGATCTTGAAGATGAACGGCTATGATCGTGTTTGGAGCGACAGGATGGGAGCTACGGGGACGTGTATGGCTGTAGTTCAGCCTCGTTTTGTGTGCACAGATGGAGGCCGAGCTTCATGCTCTTTAGGCCGAGAGTGGAGCAAGCTATGTGCTTCGATGTGGACATGTTTGATCGTGGTGGATGTCGACGAGGAGGTTGCAAAAATTAAACCCTAATTGGAGCTTGTTGGGTTTGTGCGTGTGTGTGTTTCTGTAGAATGAACATGAATGGGAGAGGAGATGGGAAAGTTATGGCCTGGATGGAAAAAGGGGGGTGATGGACGGCTCTGATGTGAGGAAGTTTAAAAATGAAATTTATGTTGTAATTTAGTTTATAAAAAATTCGTGTAACTTTAAAAATTCATATCTCTTTCACACGAGGTCGGAATTCGACGAAACTTTTTGCGTTGGAATCGTTTCGACGAGCTCTACGCGATGCAATTGGATTGGAGTTGATTGGAGGAAGAGAAAATTTTGGATAAAATTAAACGCGCGTTTAATTTTATTCGAAATAAAAGCTGAAGAACTTCTCACTCAATCGAATCGGTTTTGATTTTTATTTTAAATAGTTAGATTTAAAATTCTTGAATGTATGTTGAATGATGATTGTTATCTATTGATTGTTAAAATAGACATTATGCGTCGTTAGTAAGAGGATGTTATTTATTAAAAACATATACCGCGAATATCTCATAAACAGTGAAACTGGTATTATTTATGTACTTGGATTTGATTTCCCACAGTATATAGCGGATGAGACCCTATTGCGCCGCCTATTAAGCGGATAATATTTTAAATCCCATATATCGCGATAATTCCGTACTGGAGCGGAATTGGTATTATGTTAATGTTTTTGGATGCAGGGAAGCAGGTTGGAGGGATCCAACTGGATTCCTCAACTGTATTGATTTATTTACAGATATTTTGATATTTGTTGATTATCATATCGATATATGATATTTGGATGTCGTGATTGACTATTTGGTGATGTTGCATCATCGGATCCATTTTTGAAGTTTTAAAATAATGATTTTGGTTTTTAAAAGAATTTTTAAAGTGATTTTTGAAAGTATACGTTTTATTTAATTTTGAGTTGTTAAAATAAATAAACATTCTAAATTTTATGGTTATAAAAGTTATATTTTTGGGAAAATAATAGTTAAGTGTAACTTTGGAGTTATATAAGTTTTAAATAACGTTTTGTAAATTAATAAAGCGATTGGTTTATTTAAATTGAGATTTTTGAATTATTATAAACGGTTTATATAAAAGATTTATAAAATTTATATTTTATGAGTTAAAGATATTAGAATTATAAAACGAGCTTTTATAAATGTTAAAATAAAGTTGTACTTAGTTTTATGAGTAAATAAGAATTTTAGATTTATAAACAAACGATGATATAAAAGAATGGATTTGTGAATAAATGGATTATAAGTAATTTACTTATAAGTTAGATTCGGCATATAAACGAAATATAAATTGGATTAATAAAGGAGATTTATGAATCGAAGCTTATAAATAGAAATGGAATTTATAGACATTGTTTATAAATTCGAAATCAATGGAATTTGATAAATTGAAAGTTTAAATTGGCTAAGGAAGTACATTCACGATTTTGGACAGTGAATATATTATCAAATAAAATGGATATGCTTGGGAAAATGAATATTATAAAATGAAGTTAATCGTTTTATCGATATTTTAAAATGTATTATGAATCGAAACCATAGATTTCAACATTTATTGTTGAAATAGACGTTTTCGAGAAATAGAAGGAAATGATGGACTATAACACTATTGTTATAGTAAATGGTTTCCGAAAGGAATTGTTTTGTATAGTATTGGGATTTATATATCTATTTAAACTTTGAATCCTTATACTAGTGATGTTAGGTCGTCGTAACGATGTTTTACACAACATTCGTTTTTGACCCAAATAAATGTGTTAAGAGAATGATTTCCTTAAGGAATGAAATATATACTAAATTTTGATTTAAGTATATCGAATATTTTCAAATGTTAAAAATAAATAGATTTGTGATGTACTTATTATTTAATAAGTATGGAAATATTTTTCCAATGTGAAATGAACGTTTTAGAATTTATCCTTGTAAGATAAATTGAAAGTGAATATTGAAAATCGATTGAAAGTCGTACATCATAGATATTTTGGGATTATAAATTCACTATGGAATTTATAAATGAAAAGGGAAATTTGTTTAAAAATAAACGTTGATTTATTTTTGAACTGGGGGAATAAATTTACAGATTTGGAACGTAAATATAAAATAAATCGGTAAGGATTTATTTGATTTATTTAAATGAACCATTTTAAATTTAAATGGATAAATAATTGGAAGTGTTTCCGTTTAAGGAAATTGATTTGAAAATTTATTTTCAAATGGTTGAAGTGTGGAAAATATATATCTAGTAAAGATATTTTGGAAAGTAAATAATTTGGAAAATTATTTGGAATTTGGTGATGTTGAGCATGCCTATTGATAGTTAAATAATCCGACTATCAATATTTACCTTTAAATAGGTATTTGTTGTGATTTGTTTGAATTTGAATGCCACACTTATTTTTGAATAAGCGCTCACTATTCGGGTTAGCCCGGAAAGGACCTTGGGGTCGTATAACCCATTCCGAATATGTGATACGTCGTAATGGATTGCATTTGATGACCGGTGTTGAAGACCGGATATTTGTGAAAACGGAAGGATTACCGTCGAGTTACTCTACATCGGCTGATCTCCGATATAGAGGTTTTATCACCCTTAGTGACGGGAAGTCCGGTCATGATTAGTGAATATCCGGATTGCAAGGACTTCTTTGGAAGTGCCTTCGGTTCTGTTCGATCCCGGAACAGACTTGTATGGGTTGTATGTCTGACATTACAAATTGAAATATAAAGCTGATTTCTTTCAAATATATTTCTGTTAGTGGCGGAGAATTTATTCTCTTAGCTTAACACCATTCTCTGAGACGTACGAGCTCAGAGTTATATAGTTGAAGGTTATTAGTGATATACTCCCAATTTGGTAGTGTGGCATGCTGAGTGTTGCTGTGAAATGATCATTGTTTGATCATTTGTGATAGGATCGTTTATTTGATCATTTATCTTGATGATCATTTCTATGATCATTTGCTGACCCAAAGCACGGCTTTTGTATAAAGCGTGGCTTTGTGGATGAGACTTCGTCGGACCTCACACCCCGAAAATGGTCAAAACAGGAAGGATGCAGCAAGATTATTAGGGGGTAGCACCCCTTTAGTGTATGTCATTCCTTCTGGATAGAGGTGGTATCATGGTACGGAGCCCAGATACTCAACCTATGTTGTTGCTGCAAATTTTGTGGTTGTTGGAAATCGAGGATCCTCGGATAGATCGGTTACGATCGGGGGATGACATATTCGTGTCAGTAATTACCCAGTTAGGGGTAACCGGGCCTTGTGTTGGCAGAGATCCGGTTTGGTTCTCGGGACGTCATTCCAGAGGCGTTTCCATGTGGCAATGGGAAGTTCCTTGGCCTGACCATTTGTTGGAAATCCAAAGAAACAATACGATTTTGTACGGTTTTAGTTGTAGAACCTATCATTCACTTATGGTGGCGCCCCACTGTTTGGATGGTAGCTATAGTAGGCATAAGTACGGAATGCCTATGCTGGCTAAGATTTATATCTTTATTTTCGAAATGATTTTTCCTACACTATGCACTCGTAATAATATCAAATGTCTCTTTTAATGCATATCAAGCATCTTTGGCTATCATAAGGAGAAATCTCCTCCGATTCTGCGTTTGCATTGTGTGTGTGTGCGGGAGGCCTTATGGTAGTCTCATTTTTAAAAAGCATTGCGAATTGACTTTAAAAATACTCCTCTATTTTGTTTTAAAGATAAAACTGCTTTGAGTTCTCTGACCAGTCACATAACTGACTCGGAGTTTATTGTTTTCCTTCCTAAACTCTGGGTGCCCACCAATTTCCACACGGGCAGTCAAGAGTAAGGTTTATCAGGATATTCTGGAATTCAGGAGTTGCTAGAGGCAAGCTGGATGGCGTGGCATATTTACTAGTATATAGTATTTCTTTTCCGCTGTTGATGTTGTTTGTTGTTGTACACTCTGATGATGTAATGTAATGTAATATGATGTAATGTAATAACTGATATAGTTCTTTGTTTAAAGATTATTCATTTATTTATTATATGTTGTTCCGCTGCGAATTATGAGATTATGTTGTTGTTCTGTTGTTTTCTGTTCTGTTCTGTTCTATCTTTTCTCTCTCCTTCAACCTCTTCTTCTATCTTTTTCTTCTTCTTCAACCCTAAGGGTTCGTATTTCCGTTCATCTTGAGTTAATCACTGGAGATTAGTGTCTATTCAAGGAGTACGGATTTGCGGGTCTTTAAATAAATTAATTATTATTCTTAATTAATTACTTAGCTAGTCCTTTATCCTTAATTAATTAAATTAATTAAGTAAAATAAATTATTAATAATTAATTAATTTCAAATCATTAAAACTTTAATTATCTTAAGATAAAACATCATCTTATTTAATGTTTTAATTATCATTAACACCTTAAACCTTTAGCTTTAAAGATTATCTTCCTTTGTTAAATCTTTTAATTAAGATTTTAAAATAAGTTAAAAATTTACTTAACAACTTCAAATTAAACACATTACAAAATTTTCTAAAATCAAATACTTAAAAATATTTAGTTTTAAAAAGAATAGATTTTAAAAACAAGATTCATTTCAAAATTTAAAACTTACTTTATTTAAATTTGAAAACTTGTTTTTACAGAAATTTTAAAACTTTTGAAAACTGTTTTTAATCTTAATTGGGGTCTACCCGAACATCACTCGAGAGCCACTCTGAGTTCTCTCCGTTCCCTTTTTTTTAAAAAACTTATTTAAATTTTATGTTTAAAACCTGGACTCGAATTACTCGAGTATAAACCCGAGTCGCATACCTCAATCACTCGAGCCTTACTTCGAGTTAGTACCAACCTAAAACCCAGACACACCAAAATCACCGTGCGCCATGAACCATCCACGGCGAGGCTCGGACAACCGGCTACACTTACCATACATCCACGGTCGCCTGCATCATCGATCCAAACTCTCAAATCTCAAGCACAAGCATGAAATCAAGATCGAGCCATTCAGTAGAAACTGGAATCAGAAACATCACCAGAAAACGTCTTGAACCTCACGTCTCCGATCACTGGACATCGCGACATTGCATCCCTAGCTTCGTAAGACAACCACGCCACCATGCCCAGAGTTTCGTGCCACTCGATGCACCATAGATGATGTCGTCCTCCAAAATCCGACCACAAACCAATATAGGGTTTAAAACATAATCGATCAAACCCCAACGCCACGGTGGTTTAACCACCTTCTAGATAATTTTTTTGAACACTCCTACACCACGACCTCCTCTAGTCGAAGCCCCGCTCACCAAATATGCTCCAGCTACCAAAAAATCCAAGAAATCCAAATTCTGGTTAACCCAGAATAACACGTTGAATCCAAGACTAAAAATTATGATTTATCTCTTAAAATTCATAATTTAAGACAAGGATTCATGTTATAAAAGAAAAACAAAAGATTGTAGAGTTTGAATTTTAACATATATCAAAAATTCTTACTGTCATTTTCTTTTCCAGGTGATACTCTAGCTTTTCTTACTCAATTATAATTTCAAAGCTTAGACTAGTTTTAAACAAACAATTATTGTTTAAATTCCAAAATCTGACAAAGAGAAGAGGACAAGATTTTGAATTTTGATCAATCTTTAAACTCTTGACTATAAATAGAGATATACTCAGGCAACCAAACATGCACACTTCAATCTGATGCATATGCACAGAGATTATACTTATATATATGCATATGCAAAGCACTCTCCAACACAGAAATTCACATGCAACAACTTTCATTTACATAAGCTTTTTATGTAAATGCTTACTCACCTTTTTGAATGTTGAACAAAGAGTTGAAAAGGCTTTGATTTGAAACAGAGAAGCTTTGATCACTTGAAAACAGGGAAGCTTGCTTTAAAAACTAAAATGCTTTGAAAACTTGAAATTTTCGAAACTGGAAATTCTTATTAACTTTGATCTTGCTTCAGATTTCCTTGCTTGAATCCCTTGAAAATGTTATAGGCTTGAAGATAAATGGTTACAGACTTGATCTTGAAACAGAAAAATGTTTGCAGGATATTTGAACTTGAGTTTGAGCTTTTGAAAATGATTACAGGTTTGAGGATAAATGGTTACAGGTTTTATTTACAAGGCTTGATATGTTTGAGGGATGTTTACAGGATTTGGTGTAAAAATGGTTATAGGGTTTCTGAAGAAGAAAAAACATTGTTGATTTGGGTTTTGAACTTGTAAAATGTTTTGCAGGGCTTGATATGTTTTGAGGAGTGTTTACAGGCTGAAGATAATAGGATCTACAAGTTTTGAACTTGAATTTGAGAAGGGTTACAGGTTTTGATTCATGGATTTGAGAATTGGGTTTACAAGTTTAACCTCTCTTGTTTATAAATTTGTTAATAAAGTTTTTGATTTGAGGATTTGCTGCTTTGAAAAAATGTTACAGGGTTTGTGTCTGAGTTTTCTTGATTGAAAATGAGAAGATAAGGAAAGAAAAAGAAGAGAGTGGAGACGAATGTTTATATAGAGTAAATTAGTATTTTCTTAAAATTAAAGAAAATGAAAAATAAATTATGACACTTGTTATCACAACTTACATTTGTCATCTACAATTATTAATCACCTAACACATGTATTTAACATGCTTAAAAATTTAACACTTGTCATTATTTATTTTCATTTGTTTTAAAATTATTTAAATGCCTTTATAATTAATTTCCTACTTAATTAGTACATTTATTAATTTATAAACGCTTTTTCTTAATTTATATACATAAAAACTTAAAAGAAATAGAATAAAAAAACCAATTAGATTCTAAATAAAGTCACATAAAAATATATTTAATTCATTTTTAAATGTTAATGTAAACCTACTATTTATTTTATATTAAATAAACACTTCCTAAATTTATATAAATAAATTTCTTTTAAAGAAAATATTATAAAACAAATCTTATTTTAAATAAAAACCTTATTCATATATTCTATATCAAAATATTTTTTTTAAAATAATTACCTTTAACAATTCAAATTTAAATTGAAACTCAAATTCAATTTAAAATTCAACTTAAAAATCAATTGAAATAAATATATATTAATTTAAACAAACACATTGTTAAATTTGTGAATAATTATTCTATTTAAAATCAACTTAAATAAATAAATATATACACACATACACATTTAAACAACACTTATTATATTTGAAAATAATAAGTCAATTTGAAATCTATTTATATTTAAAAACATCACATTATTATTTATTGTTTGAAAATATCAATTTTTACCAATTTTAAATAATTTAATAAGGAGATTATTACATTTAAATTCCTTGAAATTCCGGGATATAACATTCCCCCCCCCCTTAAAAGAATTTCGTCCCCGAAATTTAAAACAAAAGATAATCCAAAAAGTTTTCATTTTATATTCAACAATCCAAGCATACATATCAACCATACACTATCAACCAATCGAACAATTCCATCCAAACAAACAATTTCATTCAAACAAACATTACTAGCTATCCGGACACAATTCCGGATAAGCTTCCTAAAACTGTCTAGATTTTCCCAGGTACAAATCCTGTAATACTCGCCCTACTCAATCCAAACCGGCTACACTCCTAAGCTTCTGAGCTCCTACTCATCTAGATCTACAATCTACACAAGATATCTGACCTCAGTCAAGTCTGACTCGAGTACCAAATCCTCCTGAACTGCTGGTTCCAAAACCAGTGATGGATCATACACGTACTCCCTCAGAGTTACGTGAAATACCTTGAATCTTAGTCTTCCAAACTGACAATTCAATCCTGAAAGACAAAACACTTATCCAAAAAAAACACAGAAAAATCCAATATACTACGGGGCTAGCTTCCTAGTTTACCAAATCTGATTTCTCCCTTTACCGAAGAAAACCTCATCCAAAATCCAAATCTCCAACTTCGAATTCCAAATTTTCGTTTCTTAACCACAAAACTCTACTGACGATCCTGCGCTGCCTACATCCTTCCTTGATCAGCTCAACCTTCGCAGATGCTTCTTGAAACAAACTAGACCAAAATAACTCATCAAAAAGATCCTCTCACGATCTACCAAATTCAAGAACAGAAACTCTACTCCACAATTATCAGTAGACTTCAAACTTACTTCTCCTATCCGGAAAAGACAAAACAGATGCACTTGCCAATCTGGCCTACATGTCTTGAAAAACTTCCCATAGAAACCCTCTAAACCAAAACCCTGCAACTTCCGGTTGCTACCACTCTAAAATAGCTGCCACCCTACTTCTGCTACTCAACTCTAATCTGGAGTAGATAAGAATGATGACGATGAACATGATCACAAACTTGTCCAACACTTCTCAGAAGATATGGTTCATTAGTTCCATAAAGAGAAAACACAGAAGTTCCACCAAATTCAGAGTTATTCCACCAAATTCTCTCTCTAGGAGACATCCTTCTGCCTAGCTGAATCACCGGTATCATTCCTAGAATCCTAGTCGATATGAAAACTCAATCTTCAGATGTTATGGCGAACCTAGACTTCTACAAAGACATTCGGAAAATCTTTGACAACTCTATAACTTCTATATCCTCAAGAGATGCCTCAATCCATGCAAAAGACGACCCAAGAGAATCGCTCAAACTATCGCATTTGCGATCCTATCCAGTACGGTTCCAAAGATACGGTTCTCTTTTTACCAAACAGAACAGCTTATGCTTAATCAATCCACCGAAGAAACAGGTCCACTCTGCTGCTTCTGAACTTTATCTCTAGGACACTACTAAGACAAAAGATCTTCCTACTGGCACACAAAACACCCTTCAGCTGTACCACTACTACAGATGCCAATAGTTTCTTATCCAAAGCTTCCCGATCCTCAAAACCATCAATCAATCCCACACATAGCCTTGAGATGGTCAAACATCTCCTCAAGAAACTCGGGCCTCAAACCAATCACAAACACCTTGGTGAACTTAGTCTCATCACCGATGTAGACATACATTCTTAAACTTGTTCCAAAATAAATATATTTAGAAACATCCATAGTCACTGCATCTCACCACGTAGCTACTCCTCCGTAAAGTTGCCAAGATACTATCACTTGCTTTTGCTCATCCAAACTTGCACTTCAATGCTGGACTCTGAACCCTTAAAAAGGTTTCCTTATGAGATTGGGTGAAATCCTTACACCATGCTGCAAAGCTTACTCGAGACTGTGTAGGGTCTACAGTCTCGACAGATACTCTTCTAACCTCATCACTTGGACCTCTTCCATTGGTAGTCGTGCTACACATAGCACTACTCTTCCTACCTCTAGCACTTATATTGGGAAAACCCAAACAAGTAACCCAACAAATCAGGTAGAAATATATATGTATATATATATATACATTTCAAAATTACATGTACGCTCTCTCAAGAAAGAAATCACTACAAAGCCTAGGTATTCACTCAACCTAGCACTCTGATACCAACTGTAACGACCCATCTTTCACTCCATGGAAAGACGAATCATTAATAAGAAAGAAAGGGATAGAAAGGAGAAAGATAGAGAAGAAAGAAAGAAACAACATCAGAATCCCAACAGCAGAACGAATAAATTATATAAATCACATAAGATATTACATAGTATACAATATCTATCATAGTTACACAACTTTATGTCACAAATTAGATAGTTATAAACACTTGTCTAACATACAACTCAAGGTACAACACAATATTAACACAGAGATCATCACATCGGAATCATTATATATCTACACACTGAAGCCTCCTGCTCCATATCTCCTTCAGAATTTGTCAAAGCCAAAACCTGAATCCCTTGACTACTTGTAAAAATTTGAATACCCAAAAGTTTAAGAAAAACAGAAATAAACTCTGGGCCAGACATGGGTTTGGTATGAGTAAACGGGTTAAAGTTGTTTAACTTTGAAAACCTTTGAAAGAAAAGGTATCTCATAAGACTTCCTACGCATGAACATAGAAAATTTTGTACCTTACGATAACCAAACATTTGATAGGAAATCTGGTTATATTATAATAGGGTCTAGGGTTTTCAAATAAATATTCACATAACCGAAATTGTTACATTTATTAAATCCCAGCATACTAGCCACAAAGTGGGTTATACAATCAAGTCCGATGGCACTACTAGAGATTGGATTTCCATACAATGGCAAGGCTACTGGGGTACTGCCCATCGCAGTATGGGGCCTAGATCACCGTACAGAGGATCCCTCCCGATCCCCTGCAAGACAAAGCCGAAACCATCCTTTATTGGATAGTTCCGAACAAGACAGCCCCGCAGTTGTTTCGAACCAACTTCTCACACAGCCGAATAAAAATGGACTTCTAGACGGGGAAGACCTTGTCCTACTTGAGCGCGACTCACTTAACTTTGCTGCGCCTCCCCTTTTTTAGCCATTCTCGGTTGATGAGACTTGAGGCTACGATTACCTTTAATAGAACACATCTATCTTAGAATGCTCATCGTCCTCTTGACGATGTTTTGAAAGTATTCAATCCATACAAGTTCGTTCCGGGTTCCAAACGAATCCTAAGGCATTATTTCATTACACTCGTTTTGGAAGCATCCTTAGAGTTAACGACGATAACCCTTGCATTTTAAACCTCCATCTCGATCTTACTTTGAGATGCTACGACCTATCGCTTAACTTGGATCGATGTGGTTGTCGCATAATCAAATCTGATACCCGATCCCGGTCTCATCGAAATCCAAACATATCTTAAATGTAAAGTTGTTAAAAAATTTAATAATTTAATTCAGTTCAATTCAATACTTGAATTCAAACAACATTCATCATAGATAAATATCACACATTTATGGCAAATATATATAATATCACATTTACAGAACATCACAGAATATCGTCCAATAGATATCAACCAAATCCAGACATTCTACTCAAAACAATCATCCATAAGCAAGAATTATTAATCCATATTATGATTAATTTAATTAAGTTAAATTAAATCAATTACTTAAGAATTAATCATCTAACTCTACTTAATCAACCATTAATTAATTACAAGTCTTTTAATTAATTAATCATCCTTTAAATATACATCTTAATTAATTATTCTTTAATTACTTTAAGTAATTAGCCTTAATTAATTTACACAAATTAATTATCCACAAACAATTACAGTAATTAACCGTTAATTACTTCATTGTTAATTAACTATAATTAATTACATGAGTACTTAATTAATTACATTAATTAATTATCCTAAAATCACTTATATGGATTAATTATTCTTTAATTAATCCACCCTTAATTACTTTTATTATTATATTAATTAATGATCCCTAATTACTTTCTTAAATTCATTATTAATCGTATTTAATAATTAATTTTAAATTAATTGCATTCTTTAATCAGTTTGATTAAATCATATTTAGTAGCTAACTACCCTTAATTAATTACATTTCTTAATTAATTTCTAAGTAAAACTTATTAATTCTTAAATTGATTAAGTAAAGTAATTAATTCCTAATTAGTTCCACTAATAATTATTCTTCTTATTAATTACACAAAGTAATTAAACCGAAACTACTACCATTCTTCAATTAATTACATCCAGTAATCACCCCTTAATTACTTCACTAAGTAATTACACTTATCAATTTCATTAAGTATTTATACTTAATCAATCCTCAAATGGCTGTCTTAAATTAATTAACAAAATAATTAACTTAAATTAATCACATTCATTGTATTAATTACAATTGGGTAATTCATTCCTTGATTACCCTATATCCAATTAATTAATCTTTAATTACAGATTAAATATTCTTTAACAATTAATTAAACCTTAATTATTAATTAATATCCCTTAATAATAAATTATCCAATCATTAATTACCAGTTAATCAATTCTTAATAATAGTTAATTAACCTTTAATTAATCTTTAATTATGGATTAATTATCTCTTAATTATCAATTAATAAAACAAGATTATTAATTAATAAAACTTAATTTAGTACTTCTTAATTACAAATTAATCAACCTCTAAATGCTTAATTACGTAATTTCTAGTTACAAATTAATTAATCTCTAATCATTAATTAATAAATCAAAATCATTAATTAATTAAATTGTCTATTATTCTTAATTAATTACTTAATTAATCCTTTATCCTTAATTAATTAATTAAATTAAACTTAAATTTCTTAATTAACTTAATTGATCTCAAATCATTAAAAATTTAATTATCCTAAGATAAAACAACATCTTATTTAATGTGTTAATGATAATTAACACCTTATACCTTTGGCTTTAAAGATTATCTTCCTTTATTAAATCTTTTAATTATGATTTTAAAATAAGTTAAAAATTTACTCAACAACTTTAAATTAAACATTTTACAAAATTTTCTCAAATCAAATACTTAAAAACATTTATTTTTAAAAAGAATTGATTTTAAAAACAAGATTCATTTAAAAACTTAAAACTTACTTTATTTAAATTTAAAAAGTTGTTTTTATAGAAATTTTTAAAAATTTTGAAAACTATTTTAATCTTACTTCGTGTCTAACCCGAACATCACTTGAGTGCCACTCCAGGTTCTTTCCTTTCCCTTTTTTTGAAAACTTAGTCAAATTTTAATTTTAAAACCTGGACTCGAAACTCACTCGAATTACATGAGTATAAACTCGAGTCACATACCTCAATCACTCGAGCCTTACTTCGAGTCAGTACCAGCCCAAAACCCAGACACACCCAAATCATCGTGCACCGTGCACCATCCACGGCGAGGCTTCGACCACCGCCTACACTTCCCACACATCCACAATCGCCTGCATCATCGATCCAATCTCCCAAATCTCAAGAACAAGCACAAAATCGAGATTGTGCCATTCAGTAGAAATTGGAATCAGAAACATCACCAAAAAGTGCCTCAAACCTCATGTCTCCAATCACTGGACATCGCTCCACTACATCACTAGCTTCTTAAGATAATCGTGCCACCATTCCCAGAGTTTCGTGCCACTCGATACACCATAGACGATGCCGTCCTCCAAAATCCGACCACAACCCAATTTAGGGTTTAAAACATAATCGATCAATCCCCAGCGCCACGGTGCTTTAACCACCTTCCATACATTTTTGCCGAACATTCCTACACCCCTATCTCCTCCAGTCGAAGCCCCAACAACCAGAGATGCTCCGGCTACCAGAAAATCTAAGAAATCCAAATTCTAGTTAACCCGTAGTACCACATTCAATCCAAGACTAAAAATTATATTTTATCTCTTAAAATTCATAATTTAAGACAAGGATTCATGTTATAAAAGAAAAGCAAAAGATTGTAGAGTTTGAATTTTAACATATATCAAAAATTCTTATTGTCATTTTCTTTTCCAGGTGGTACTCTAGCTTTTCTTACTTAATCATAATTTCAGAGCTTAGATTAGTTTTAAACAGATAATTCTTGTTTAAATTCCAAAATCTGACAAAGAGCAAAGGACAAGATTTTGAATTTTGATCAATCTTTAAACTCTGAACTATAAACAGAGATATACTCTGGCAACCAAACATGCACACTTTAATCCGATGCATATGCACAGAGATTATACTTATATATATATATATGTGTGTGTGTGTGTGTGTGTGTGTGTGTGTGTGTGTGTATAGACACATATGCAAAGCACTCTCCAAAAAAGAAATTCACATGCAACAACTTTCATTTACTTAAGCTTTTTATGTAAATGTTTACTCACCTTTTTGAATGTTGAATAAAGAGTTGAAAAGGCTTTGATTTGAAACAAAGAAGCTTTGATATCTTGAAAACATGGAAGATTGCTTTAAAAGCTGAAATGCTTAGAAAACTTGAAAGTTTTGAAACTGGAAATCCTTATTAACTTTGATCTTGCTTCAGATTTCCTTGCTTGATTCCCTTGAAAATATTACAGGCTTGAAGATAAAAGGTTACAAACTTGATCTTGAAACAGAAAAATGTTTGCACGATATTTGAACTTGAGTTTGAGCTTTTGAAAATGATTACAGGTTTGAGGATAAATGGTTACAGGTTTTTTTTTACCGGGCTTGATATGTTTGACAGATGTTTACAGGCTTTGGTGTAAAAATAGTTACAAGGTTTTTGAAAAAAAGCATGGCGGATTTGGGTTTGAACTTGTAAAATGTTTTACAGGGCTTGATATGTTTTGAGGAGTGTTTGCAGGCTGAAGATAAAAGGATTTACAAGTTTTGAACTTGAAATTGAGAAGGGTTACAGGTTTTAATTCTCCGATTTGAGAATTGGGTTTACTAGTTTAAGCTCTCTGGTTTATAAATTTGTTAACAAAGTTTTTAGTTTAAGCATTTGCTGGTTTGAAAAAATGTTATAGGGTTTGAGTTTTCTTGATTGAAAATGAGAAGATAAGGAAAGAAAAAGAAGAGAGGCGAGATGAATGTTCATATAGAGTAAATTAGAATTTTCTTAAAATTAAAGAAAATGAAAAATAAATTATGACACTTATTATCACAACTTACATTTGTCATCTACAATTATTAATCACCTAACACATGTATTTAACATGCTTAAAAATTCAACACGTCATTATTTATTTTCGTTTGTTTCAAAATTATTTAAATGCCTTTATAATTAATTTCCTACTTAATTAGTACATTTATTAATTTATAAATGCTTTTTCTTAATTTATATACATAAAACTTTTAAAAAAATAGAATAACAAAAACCAATTAGATTCTAAATAAAATCACATAAAAATATATTTAATTGATTTTTAAATGTTAATGTAAAACTATTGTATTTATTTAATATTAGATAAAAGCTTACTAAATTTATATAAATAAATTTCTTTTAAATAAAATATTATAAAACAAATCTTATTTAAATAAAAACCTTGTTCATATATTCTATATCCAAATATATTTTTTAAAATAATTATCTTTAACAATTCAAATTTAAATTCAAACTCAAATTCAACTTAAAAATAAATTCCAATAAATATATAGTAATTTAAACAAACACATTATTAAATTTGTAAATAATTATTATATTTAAAATCAATTTAAATAAATAAATATACATATACACACATATATATATATATATATATATATATATATATATATATATATGCACGCATTTAAACAACACTTATTATTGAAAATAATAAGTCTATTTAAAATCTATCTATATCTATATTTAAAAAATCACATTATTATTTATTGTTTGAAAATATCAATTTTTACCAATTTTAGATAATTTGATAAGGAGATTATCACATTTTAAATTTCTTGGAATTCTGGGATATCATAGATCCTGGTCTCTTTAAAAACCAAACGTTATTATAACACCGTGGTCTTTTAGTTTCAAATGATTTATACTTTAGATCAAACACCATATCATTCAAAACCATATCAATACGAGATCATAACTCGCTTTAAATAATATACATTCAGAAAAACATAACATTTTCCAAAATTATAACACTTTCAAATCATAATACTTTGTAATCATAATACTTGGAAATCATAACACATTGAAATCATAACTTTGGAAATCAGAACACTTTGAAATCATAACACTTCCCACTTAAATAGTTTAGATATAGAAAATAGCATGAAATAAAATAATTAGTATATTTAAAACAGTTATAAATAAAAAATAGTTTATATATTAAAATAACTTATAAAATAAAATATCTTTATATATATATATATATATTAAAATTGTTTATATAATAAAAACAGTTCATATAATAAAATAATTAGTATATTTAAAATAGTTATAACTTAAAAATAGTTCATATATTAAAATAATTTATAAATAAAATACCTTCATATATATTAGAATGCATTATATAATAAAAATAGTTCCTCAAATTTCACAAATCGATTAAGATCAACTCAAATTCCAAAATTCAATTTTAATCAAATCTCAATTCATAAAATTTCAATTTAGTTCAACATCTCAATAAATCGTTTCCAACATATCGATTTCAAATATGAATTTGATTTACAAATTAGACGATTTCAACTTTAATACATTTTAAAGTTTAATATTCAATCTTTACAATAACTAAAAATGATAATTTCATGTGTATTTCAAATTCAACTTTAACATTATTTAATATTGAAATATTCACTTAGTCAATTCAATATCATTTAAATAAAACCTTAAATTACAATTTAAAAAAAAAATTCCTTCATTTTAGTTAACTTGAAATATTCATTTAATCACTTTTAATCAAAATCAAGTTATAAAATCATATTTTCAAAATCTCAAATTAAATCAAATTTCAAATCAATATTGTTTAAGTAAATTTTCTTAAAAAAATAAAATTTCAAATCAATTTAAATTAAATTTTCCAACTTTTATTTATTAAAATTATTATAAAATCTATTTTAAAATATAATATTAAATAAATACTTAAAACATACCATACACTAATTACACTAAACTTTATTAAATTAAAGCTTATTATTAAATCTATTTTATATTAAACTAATTTATACATATTTTAAAATAGTAAAATTAAAGTAAATTCTTGAAGTTTATAATTTCAAAACTAACTTATAATATTAAAATCAAAACATATAATTTTAAAAATCAAGAATTTAAACATGTATAAAGTAACGTATATATATACATAATATTTAAAAAACAATATTTATATAAAACCATATATATTTCTCTTCAAACCTTGGAAATCATTTCCTATGTATATATCTATATATATATATAGAATAAAATTAAATTGCGTTATTAAAAATGGCGACTCAAAGGCGAAATGGAGACAACGATTATGGCGATTCAAAGGCGAATGAATCAAAGGCGAACGAATCAAAGGCGAACGAAGAAAGAACTGCAGAGATCTCAACAAATCAGCCTATCACCGAAGAAATAGACGACACGGGGTGGATAGAGGTAAGAAGTAAAAATAAAAACAAAAGTAACAATCCTATCAGAGATCAACAGCAGTTCAATAAGGCAAAGGAAAATCTGGGAGAATCCAGTAAATATGCAGATCTGGTGGGACATAAAGCACATAACAGCAAAAAGGTTCTAGATCTGATGGGACCTACAACATATAATTCCAAAAAAGGTTCAGATCTGGTGGAATCTAAGAGATTGGAGATCAGGAAAGGTATTAGAACATGGGCAGATGCAATTGCGGGTAATACGTGTATAAATGGTGGGGTCAACAAATTTGAATTCTTGGAGGACGAGGATGGAGCGTATGCGGATCTGGATGAAGAAGTATTTAACACAGCGAAAAACATATGGGGCACTGCTATATATATGTACGTCGCAGGTAAAAAACCATACTATGTTCATCTTAATGCTTATATCAAAAGGGAGTGGAAACCAACAGGAAAGTGGGATATTTTCCCTAGAGAAAATGGCTTTTATCTAATTAAATTCAGTAATGAAACAGACTGTAAAAAAGTAATGGATGGGGGACCATGGTTCATCGATAGCAAACTTATTTTCACAAAAAAATGGGAACCTAATTTACGACTTGAAAGAGATATGTTAGAATCACATCCAGTTTGGGTGAGATTGAGAAACTTAGATCTGTCTTTGTGGAATGCTAGGGGAATTAGCAAAATAGCAAGTTTAATTGGAAATCCAGTAGATATGGATGATTACACAAGACATGTTAAAAGATTAAATTACGCTAGAGTGCTTGTTGAGATAAAAGCAACAGATAGCATTAAAAAACAAGTAAGAGCCAAAGACAGACAAGGCAATATATACATACAGGAAATAGAATACGAATACATTCCACCGATATGCAGTAACTGCAAATGTTTCGGCCACACAACTACACAATGTGAAACAGTGATCTGCCCCATCAAACAAGTGTGGAAACAAAAAACCATAACTGAGCAAAATGAGGTACCACAACAAAATAAGACTCAGTCGAGTCCTGCCACTACAGTTTCAAATATTTACAAAGAGAAAGAGAATATTACAATCTAGGAGGAAGATATGGATATGCCAGAGAAGGTAGACCAAAATGTGGATCAGGTGCCATATAATGAGGAGGGGGGAAACAACCAAATCCGTAGTCTGGAAAAAAGCCCATCATCTGTAACCATAGAAGAAGAGAAGGAAATAAATAAAGTAAATCTTGAAAATATGGAAACTGAATCTGAAACAGAAGAAGAGAACATAAACAAATATACAAAGGTAAATCAAGAATATATAACACAGTTCAGGAAACCAATGAATAAAGATAAGGCGAACTCAAGTCGCGAGGTGTCTACTAGAAAACTGAGGAGTCGACCTCCAATAAATAAATGTCCATAATTAGCTGGAATGTAAGAGGTCTAAACAATGATACAAGGCGTTTAGACCTCTCCAAACTCAGAAGGAATTACTCTCCTTCTATACTAAGTATTTTGGAGAATAAATTTAATAAAGAAAATCTTAAATACTTCAGTCAAACACTAGAAGAAGATTGGGAAATGATGCATAACAATGTTGTAGGTGGTAAAGGTCGTATTCTCCTGTTATGGAATAAAAGAATATGGAATATTAAATTGCTAAATAAAGATGATCAACAAATAACAGTAAATGCAATTAATTCAGGTGGTATGAAACTTATTCTTAGCTCTGTATATGCTAGCAATCTAACTTCGCATCGCAACAATTTATGGAAAACTATAATAGATATGAGCAGCAAGATAAAAGAACCATGGATTGTTATGGGGGATTTTAATGCTGTACTCAAAGCAGAAGAAAAAAAAGGAGGGCTCACTGTAAAAGTATCCCAATTAGAAGAATTTAATAACTGCATCATAAGGGCAGGATTATTGGAGCCAGTCCATTGTGGCCTGAAATTCACATGGAGAAGTGGAGAATGTAAGAAAATATCCTGTAGATTAGACAGAGCATTGGTAAATGTAGCATGCATAAATAAACTGTCTAACACTAGAGTAAATATCCTACCCCCATCAACAAGTGATCACTGTCCCATACTTATTAACTTAAAAGAAGAAAAATTGGTCATAAAAGGGAAACCTTTCAGGTACTCTAATCAATGGCATGAATTAGAAGGCTACTCAGAAGCCATCCACATCAATGACATTCCTAGAGAAGAAGGAACAGAATGCTACAAGCTTGTGCAAATTCTTAAAACAGTCAAGAAGCAACTGAAAGAATGGAACAGAACAAGAACAAAAAACGAGGATCAGATCACCAAACTGCAAAAAATGTGTGAAGAAACACTGATAACTATTGATAATGGAGGATCTACTGAAGAAACATGGAAGCTATACTATCAATATCAGAACAACTTAAAAGAAGCAATCAGAATAAAAGCCATTGAACTCAAACAGAAAGCTAAAGAAAAATGGTTAACTGAAGGGGATGAATGCACAAAATTTTTCTACACTAAAATGGCAGTCAGGAAGAATTTCAACTATAACTATCATCTGATTAATCAAGAGGGGAACACAAGTGTAAACAGTGCCGAATTTGAAGAACAAGCTTTAAAATATTATAATGCCATGTTTAATGGAGAAATTGACAATTCCTTACCAACTATACATAGCAGGAGAATGAAAACACCAGTGGTAGAAGGATGCTAGACAAAAGAATCACCATGGAAGAGGTTTGGGAAGCTGTGAGAAGCATCCATAAGGACTCCAGCACTGGTCTAGATGGACTTGGCTCCAAGTTCTTCATGATCCATTGGGATTCCCTAAAAGATGAAAAATTATCAGCAATGCAGGATATATTCCTAAATGGAAAATTTGTCAAAGAAATTAATCATACATTCATATGTCTCATACCAAAAAAGGATAACCCATCAAGAATTGAAGACTATCGACCTATATCTTGCTGTAATGTGATTTACAAAATTCTAAGCAAGATACTTTGCAACAGATTGAAACTCGTATTACCTGACCTTATCTCAGAAAGTCAAAGTGCATTCATCAAAGGGAGAAGCATTTCTGAAAACTCATTGATGGCACATGAACTGGTTAGAAACTTCAACAAACCAGGTACGGATAAATTCTGTCTTAAAGTGGATCTTCACAAAGCATATGATAAAATAAATAGGAATTTTATAATTCACATGTTAAAAAATATGGGTTTTCCCTCAAGATTTGTGAACATAATAAAAGAATGCATATCAACTCCAACCTTTTCTATCCTGATAAATGGTGTACCGAAAGGGTTTATAGGCTCCAATAGAGGAATCAGACAGGTTGATCCTCTATCCCCTTACTTGTTTGCTATTGCCATGGAATACTTCTCATTACAAATGGAGCTGGCGACTTATAACAGGAAAACCCAGCCTATATATAACATTCAGCCTAAAGTGACCCACCTACTCTATGCAGATGATTTGCTCATATGTATAAAAGCCACCAACACATCAGCTAGAGCAATCAAGGACATTTTCTGCAATCTAGAGAGATACACAGGACTTAAAATGAATGAACAAAAAACAAAGTGTTATTTCAACAAAACATGTACCAAGAAAAATGAGATACTAGATATCTTAAAAGTGGAAGAAGATGTTCTCCCTGTGAAATATCTAGGGGTCCCCTTATCATCAAATAAAATAACTGACAGAGAATGTGCAATCTTAATCTCTTCAATAAGGAACAAATTACAAGGATGGAGCTCACAACTGCTATCACTAGCAGGAAGAATTGAACTAGTCCACACAGTAATCCACTCTAAAATAAATTTCTGGCTCCAAACCTTCCAATTACCAGATATTTCAATCCAGAAGATAGAAAAAGTGTGTGCATATTTCATTTGGAAAGGAGGCATGCATAAAATTAAATATGATAAGTTATGTAGACCCAAAGAAGAAGGAGGAGTGGGTTTGAGAAGGGTTAAAGAAATGAGGCTGGTTTACACTCTAAAACAAGCTTGGAAAATTATCACAGGAAAAGGACTATAGGGGAATTGGATGAGGAACAGATACATTAAAGGAAATTTCTGGTGCATGCAAATAGATAACAATGCTTCGACGAATTGGAAAGCTATCATGAGAATAAGAGAAACTCTAGCCTCTTGTATTACAAAAGAAATAGCCATGGGAAGAGAAACTGACTTATGGAAGGACCCCTGGATAACAGGAAAATCGTTGATCAATATATTGGGAGTACATACTTACTCAGATTATGGATGCCCCAATAGAAAAGTCTCAGATATAATAATCCACAATGAATGGAACTGCACACAACTGCCAATAAACCAGGAGATTAAAAAGGAAATACAATATATGCCAATATATATAGGCAGAGAAAATGACATCTGGACATGGAAACCTACAGGAAGAGAATTCACTACAAAATCAGCTTGGGAAGAGATAAGGAAGCAAGACAATAAGGTTGAATGGAGCAAAATCATATGGAACAATGCAAATAACCCAAAAATGGCGTTCACAACTTACAAAGCAATTCTGAAAAGACTGCCTACAAAGGATAGACTTATAAAATGGGGAATCTTAAATGAAAATAAGTTTGAATTATGCAACCTAGAAGAGGAATCGCATGAGCATTTATTATTTTCCTGCAAATTTTCGAAAGAAGTATGGAATCGATGCAAAACACAAACTAACACAACAGTGGCTGCTAATACTTTAGAGGAAGAGATAAATCACCTGTTGCAACGGAGAGGCGTAGACGTCAAATCCAAGATGGCCAGCATTGCTATCACAACAACAGTTTGGGGAATTTGGAAGGAAAGGAATCGTCGCGTATTCCAGAAAAAACAAAGAAATTACATAGAGATTAGCAATCTGGTGAAAAATGACATGCAACTGATACGAAGAAGAATTAAAGAGTGCGAAAATACCTTGCTGGAATTAAATGGAGCTCGAACTACAGGAGAGGATCAAAATCGAACATTGGGAGGAAACCCAAGTACAAGCTATCTGATGCGGCCGCCATGAAGAGAAAGAAGAAGTTGTAAATTAATTTTGGTAATTTTTTAGTTGTAAGTACTCCTGTCGGATGTGCTATGTATAGCTCGTAGCGGGCTGAAATTTGGGCTGAAATGCCTTAATAAAGTCTTACCAATTTACAAAAAATATATATATATATATATAGACCAACTGTGTCTGTATATGATTTTTTATCATATGGTCAAGTGATACGGATGTTATATATCAATCCACAATTTAAATATACACGGGTATATATCTTTTCAACTCGCAATCCCTAATTTAATTCAATGAAAATCGCTTGGGTTTATTATTTCAACCCATAACGATTTCCTACTATTCTACAAGATCATTCAGGTATGTATCATTTCGACCCATAGGGAATTCTATACTAACAGGGAACTTGCAGAGTGAGAACAGTGATGATAATAATATAATATATCAATAACATGCATATATCATCAATAACAAATAAAATATAAATAACAGATCATGGTGTCAAATGTCACAGCTGAATAGTTACAAGTACTGGCGCACACACACACACACACACACACATATATATATTAAAACTAAATAACTAGCAACAACATATTTCAATTGTCGTTTCAATTGAAATCAAATCTAACAAATATAAGAATGTTAATTGTGAGTGATTGCTCAACTTTCGAGGCTAGATAGATTTGACAAAGAAATGAGCTATGAATTTCAAAGGAACGCTAGATGAACAAGATTTGACGAACTAAGCTGATAAATAAGAATTGACGAAATCAAATCAGAACTAGATTGATGAAGATAAATGGTATAAGTGAACTTATATATAGCTACATATAACTATTTATATAAAATCATATTCTGAATTTCAAACACATATTAAATATATATATATATATATATATATTTCTATAATCATTGTTTTAAATTGAAACATATATATTAAAATCATACTTAAAATTAAAATTATATATATATATATATTTCAAATCAATATTATTATAAACTTATATACACAGATACTTTTAAATTAACAATATATATAACAAATATAAGTTAATATATATAGCAACTTACTTATATATATATACACTAAATATATTTATCTATAATTTTAAAAATAAATGTATATACATGCAGACTGATATGTTAAAAACAGCAACCATATATATAATAACTAACATATAGTTTTAAATCTATTTAAAATATTAAGTAAGTAAGGAGCCTAGGAAAAATCAGATTCTTTGATACACCTTTGTACATAAACTATGTATTGCAAATAATGTATTAAAACAAATCAGCAATTGTCAAATGCAAAAATGCTTCCAGGAGCATATACATAAAACTAGTATACAAAACAACAGATCCTAGTTATTGTACTATATACATCTGAGAATCAAATTCCTATATATTATATATAATCTAATATGCAACTACACGTATAACCGTACATACATATTTATATAGATCGAAAATTAATACTTTAAGGTAATTGTTAATTAAATCATATATTTATACATTTCAACTATCAACTTTATTAATCGTATAATACATAACGTATATATATATATATATAATATAATGCATAATAGATATATACTTAAGTAATATACAAAAGCAAGGTAGATGGGATGACGTGCTCACTCTAATATATAATAACACCGTATATATATAATTTATAATAAGAGGAAAGAACTACTGTGCTTGGCAATGAGAACGAGGCGGGCTGTGGGGTTTCTCGGTTAGAGGAGATTGTGTTTGGTTCAAAGCTGTTGCATGGGTTCAGCAAGCTACTAAGGGCACGAAAATAAAGGGGAGGGTGGAGCTATCGGAGGCTGAAGTGAGGTAATGGCGTAGAGGCTGTCGGGTGTCCGTTCTGTGGAGTGATTTGCATGCGGTTCATGGAGGCGGAAGACGGATGACTAAAGAAAGTCGAGAGGTTTTGGATTGTGGAAGATGAGTCGTGTCAGGTGGATTCAAGGGTGAAGGAGCACGAACGAAAATAAGATTGAAGGAGGAAGGCCACCGTTCTCAGGCAAAAAAATAATAATGCCAATATTCTTTTGTAAAGAATATTATTATCAATATATATTTCTTCTTGAATGGCCGAATTAAAGAGCAGGGGTAAAGAAATGAAAATGAAGGATGATAGCAATATGTTGAATATTTTGGGAATAGAGAAAATTAACAGTTGGATTAATAAAAGTCAGGAATGAATTTCTAAAAATATTTATGGCAAATGTCTGATAGTATTCAATCGGGTGGAATAATAAAAGTCCACAGCAAAATTCTAGAAAACATTTAATGGATAATGACTATTGGACTAAAAGGTAGGAAAAAGAACAGTTACAGGAAACAAAAATGGTTCCAAACGGTACCGACATGGTGAGCCATTTTGTATATTTCACCGTGCATCGGACTCCGAAACATACAAACGAATATTGTGATGGCTTGGGATTTTGGAAATATTATTTTAATAAGTATTTAATCTAATTAAATAAAATACAAGCTTATCATTTTAAAAAAAATAAGACTTTGGACATTTACCAGTTATTTATATATATGTGTGTATTGTGAAGGAAACTCTGATTTAGAAATTAAAAATAAAGCCTTTCAAAAATATTTACAATAAAATTAATCTTATCAATATTAAATATAAGTATAAAATAAAATATATGATTTTAAATTAATAAAATATATGATTTTAAATTAAGTGTTTGATTGTAAGCATAAAATAGAAATAAAAATAATAAGGATTTATGTCAAAAATAAGTATATTTAAATGGGTTTGTGTGTATGAAACATAAGTTAAAAACTACAAAAAATAAATATAACAATTTTATATTAAGCATAGATTTAAAATAAAACCAGGCAAGAAATGTATGCTTGCTGTGAATTTAGATATGCAAGGCAAGAAAGAAAATAATAATAATATAATATCTATGTACAAACAAAATAAATGGGATAAATATGTTAAATTGTAAGGAGACATGCATTAAATGCTATCTATTCTAGCATAGAATATGGTGATTTTGAAATATTCGCATATCATTTCAGTTTCTGAAAGAAAATCTGGTTAAATCAAAGAAAAAATTCTCTGAACAAATACAAAACAAAAGAAGAAAATTCTTGTGCAACAAGATACCTACCTCAGTAAAACCTTTCTTATACACACACACACACACACACATCCTTTTAGTTAGTTCGTTCACAACTTAGCAAACCAGAAAGAAAAAAATAAGCATCACTATTTTTTACAACCTCAAATACAATTCAACAACAAAACAGGAAGATTTAAAGCAGATCAAACAATAGCTTTTCAAAACAGATATTGG
The DNA here is from genome assembly GCA_030765085.1 of Allium cepa. Lineage (NCBI taxonomy): Eukaryota > Viridiplantae > Streptophyta > Magnoliopsida > Asparagales > Amaryllidaceae > Allium > Allium cepa. The sequence goes on along the minus strand of CM060928.1, from coordinate 1,024,626,495 downwards.
TTCTCTGTTCAACAACATTAGGTGAGTACACAAATTATTTTAAAGACTTAAGTATAATTAAATCTGTGTATATGATTCATGGATAATATTGTGCTTGCATATGTATTTTGTTTATCTAGCTCTGTGTTTATATATGAATGTTCTGTGTAAATTTAGTTTACTTGGTCTTCTCTGTTTGTTGTTACAGAGTTGAATATTTAATCAAAATTCAAAATATTATCATCCAACCTTTGTTAGGCTTAAAGTATCAATGAAAACAAGTTTGTTTAAGCTTAAATTATGAAATTTGTTTAAGCTTGATAATGAAGAATTGACTTTGTAAATTCAGTTTTACAGTAAAAAGACAATCATAGGATAAGTTCGAATATTTTAAAATATTAATGCGATTATATAACTTTAATCAACATTCAAAGATTAGATTTTCAAAACTAAAATCGTAATTTTTAGTTAAGTATGTTAAGAGCAGTTCTTAGTTGAACAGAAAATGCTTTTTAACCAATTTCTGGCGATCGACCAAATTTTGGATGTTGAATTTTTGCTTGAAGCTAGCTTGGCCATCGATGAAGTTAGGAAAACTGTTAAATAGTTTTTCTATTGTAAGAGATGATAGAACGAGGCAAGATTAAGGTTTAATGCTTGAGTTTGTCATGGTTTGGAAACAAGATGATTGTGTCTCCTCTGGTCGATCGAGTTGCTCGAAATTCTGGGGGAATGTAGTATATGGGATTGACGTGGTGAGGCCGGAGTTGTATCGCCTCCGATGGTCGGCGTGAGTGAGGTGAAGCGTTTTTATAGGGTGAGTTGAGTTCTAGGTTTCGAATGGAGTACTTAATTTCGATCTGGAAATTTTGGCATCGAGTTGATCTTTGTTTTCGATTGTAGCGTTAGTTTGCGATTCGCTTGAGGTAGCGTAGTTTGCCAGAGGGTCAGCATGGCGCCATGCACGTGCACGACATTGATATGGTGTCAGGAGGTTTTGTTAGTGAACGATACGAGTAGATGCTCGAGAAAATGAAGAGCTTGATTCAGGTTGGGACCCGAGTACGTGAGCATGCTTACTTGATCTTGTAGTTTAAACTTAAACTTAACTGGAAAAAAGTATACGAGGAAGGAAGAAGGAGGACTCGAGGAAGTAAGAAGAAAACTCAAGTTTTAACTCGAGTGAAGATGGGGGATTTCTCGGGTTGGGTTATCTAAGTGCATAGCTTGATAAAGTTTAAGTTATATCATCTTAACAAAGTTTAAATATTAGTGACTTAATTAATGTTTGACAACTTAAGTAAAGAATTTATTTTTAGTTTTAATTATTTAAGTAAATACTTAAGGTTGGTTTTTTTTTAAGTTCAATTAATACTTTAATTATGTAGTTAATGTAAGATAAGTTTTAGATTTAATTAATATTAAAACTTTTAAAGTTAGTAACTAGTTTACTTAAAGTTATTAAGGAAGATTCTTAAGATGTAAGATAAATGATTCTAATTTAATTAATTATATTGTAAGGTAATTAAGAATGTTAATTCTTTGGTAATGGCAATTAACTAAGTAAATTTAGATTTATAAATGTGTTATTAAAGATTGATTAACAAATGATTAAGTGTTTAATTAATTTGAAATTAAGAATTTTAATTAAATACTTCAAGTTAATTATTATATGATTAGTAGTTAACTAATTAAGTAATTCAATTAAGAATTAAGAATTGAATAATTAAGTAATTAGTAATTAATGATTAATTAATTAAGTAACGGGAAGTTAAGGAGTAATGAATTAAGTAACTAAGGTTTAATAAATTGATTAAGAAGTGATTAATTAATTAAATGGTATGAAATGGAATAGTTAATTAATTTATGATTTATCAAGCAGAATTAAAGGTGCTTGCTTATGGATAATTATAAGTAGCATATCTGGATTTGTGATATCTACGTAGTGATATTCTGTGATACTCTATGATATGCCTTAATATATCTGTGATGTTTGAGTATGATTTATATGTGATAAATGCTATGTGAATCCCAAAGTGTTGAATTAAATTGTTTAAACTATTAAACAACTTTACCTTTAAAATGACGTTTGGATTTCGATGACACCGGGATCGGGTATCATTTATGATTATCTGAAAACCACATCGATCCAAATTAAACGATAGGTCATGGCATCTTAAGTGAAGATCGAGATGGTGTTTTAGAGTGCAAGGGTTATCGTCGTTAACTCTAAGGGTGATTCCAAAATGAGTGTAATGAGATAATGCCTACGGTTTCGTTCGAACCCGGAACGAACTTGTATGGATTGAATGCTTTTAGAACATCGTCAAGCGAACGATGAGCATTCTAAGAGATGTGTTCTCTAAAGGTAATTGTAGCGTCAAGCCTCGTCAAATAGGAATAGCTAGAACATGGGAGGTGCAGCAGGGCTAAGTGGGTCATGCCCAAGTAGGACGAGATTTAGCCCTGTCTAGATGTCCCTTTTTTATTCGGCTATGTGGGCAGTTGCTAGCTACAACTGTGGGGTTGTCTTATTCGGAACTATTCAGCAAGAAATGGTTCTGGCCTTGTGTTGTAGGGGGTCGGGAGTGATCCTCGGTACGATGATCTAGGCCCCGTACTGTGACGGGCGGTACCCCAGTAGCCCTGCCATTGTATGGAATCCAATCTCCAATAAGCGCCGTACGTTTTGATTGTGCCCAACTATGTTGGAATGTGAGATGTAAGCATTTCAGCTATTTTTGTATTTTATTTTGAAAACCCTAGTCACTATTATAATATCACAGAATTTCCTATAAAATGTTCTGGTTAGCGTAAGGTAAAAACATACCCGTGTTTATGTGTGGGTAGTCTTACATGATACCTTTATTTTCAAATGGTTTTCAAAATTAAGCAAATTTAACCCGTTTACTCACATTAGACCCATGTCTAACCCCGGAGTTTATTTTTGTTTTTTCTTAAACTCATGGGTACTCAAATTTTTTTGAGTGGCCAAGTGTTAGGTTTTGGATTGTTGAGTTCCGGAGGAGCTTGGAGCAGGAGTCCAGACATATATATCTATCTAGTTCCGTTGTGTTAGTTGATGTATGTTGTATTTTGGCATGTATGTAATGGTAGATATATATATATATATATATATATATATATGACTATCTTATTTGAATGATGTTGTGTAACTCTGAAATATCTAAAACTATGTAATAGTTATGTGATGTATTATATTTTGTTCCGTTTCCACTGTGAGATTCTGATGTTGTTATTTTTTCTTTCTGTCTTTTCGATTTCTATCTCTTTCTTTTCTTATTGATGATGCATCTTTTTGTGGATAGAAAGGCGGGTCGTCACAGTTGGTATCAGAGCATAAGTTGAGATAATACCTAGGCTCTGGAATGATATCTATCTTGAGAGTGCGTATTTGTATTTTTATATAACTATATACCTATCTAAATTTTTTGAGTTACCTGTCCAGGTGGCCAACATGAGTTTTTGGAGGAGAGGCAGAGGTAGGGGCAGTACCTCGATAGATAATGGACGAAGTCAAACTGCTAGTGAGGCTATAGATCAAGTACCGCCTCAGGTTAGTTTTGCCGCTTTATGCAAGGACTTCACCAACCTTGGAGGTGAACTATTTAAAGGGTCAGATACTATAATTGAGTTACAAGCTTGGCTACCATCATGTGAGCGCATCTTTAAGAGTATGAAGTTATCTGATGAGCGGAAGAGGGAAATGGCTTCATGGAAATTACAAGAAGGTCCTGCAGCCTGGTGGGATGCAGCGGTAGCAAATATCTCTAAGAAGACATTTCTTGGGAAACCTTTAAAGAGTTATTTAAGGAAAAATTCATGCCAACAGCAGGGAAAACTCGTCTGTACCGGGATTTTCTGAATTTGAAGCAGGGAAGCATGACTATAGCAGAGTATGAGACCAAATTTAATGAACTTTCTTTCTATGGACTTGGGCATATTGATACTCCTCTCAGAAAGAACGAAATGTTTGTGCAAGGATTGAGGCCAGAATTTCATGAAAATATGACGGCGCATTTGAAAGGATATTTTATTGAGTTAATTGGTATGGCACTAAGATACGAGGATTTGGTGAACAAGAAACTAGCGGCACGAGTAGCAGCATCGGGAGGGAATTTTGCTAATCCAAATAAGAGGAAGTTCAATCCCAATCGGAGGAAGCAGAACAAGAAGAAGCCTGGAAGTAATAACGGACCTCACAAATGCTATATATGTCAACAAGAAGGTCACTTGGCGAATAAGTGTCCCAGGAAAGGATCTTAGCAGCGGCGGCGGCAGTCGTATCAAAGTGGATCGGGTTTGGCTTTGGTTCAGAAATCTCTATGCTTTACTTGTCACCAACCAGGTCATGTGATCAAGAATTGCCCGCTACTTCATAAGGCTCGGTAGAATAAGGTATTTGCTTTGGAAGGTGCACCATCAACTTCATCTAAAGGCAAGGGAGCATTGGAAGGTACATTACTTTTAGATGGAAAGTGTATTAAAGTTTTGTTTGATTCGGGTGCTTCTTTGAGTTTTATTTCTCTGGAATCTGTAGACAAGTTCTTTCTTACCCCTAGTACAGTAGACTGTCCCATCTTTGTATCTAATCCTATAGGAGGGTTAACCAAATTACTTATGATCTATAAGGATTTAAAGATTTCCTATCTGTTCCATAGTTTTTCTTGTGAACCCAATGTGTTGGATTTTAAGGCATTTGACCTTATATTGGGGATGGATTGGCTTGATAAGTATAAGGCTGTCCTGAATTGTGACGAGAGAATAGTTTCATTGGAAACCGATCTTGATAGGATTGCCAGAGTGATGTGTGATGATTTTGAAATTCACTTGAGTAGTCTTTTACATGGAGTTGAGACTTCTCAAGAGAAGGTTGAAGATATCGGTGTGGTCCAAGATTTCCCAGATGTAATCGAGGAAGTCAAATGTTCACCTCCGCATCGAGAGATAGAGTTTTGCATTGATTTGGTTCCAGTAGCAGTAATAGTGATTCAACCTAGTAGGAGGATGGCTCCTAGGGAAAGGGAGGAGTTAGTTAAGCAAACTCAGGAACTTTTGGAGAAGGGATTGATTACGCCCAGTTTTTCTTATTGGGGTTCTGCTGCGGTGTTTGTCACCAAATCGGATGGATCATTACGGTTCTGTGTTGACTATCGAGAGCTAAACAAAATGACCATTCGAAATAAGTATCCTCTTCCTCGTATTGATGATCTCTTTGACCAGTTGCATGGAGCTTCTGTCTTTTCTCAACTGGGTTTAGCTTCAGGTTTCCATCAGTTAAGGGTAGCTGAGGATAGTATCCCCTTAATTGCATTTCGGAGACCAAATTGTTTTTATGAGTGGTTGGTTATGCCTTTCGGGTTAACCAACGCTCATGCTTACTTTGTCGATCTGATGTACCGAGTATTTCGAGATGTATTGAATAAGTTTGTTCTGGTGTTCATCGATGATATCTTGGTCTACTCTAAGTCTGAAGAAGAGCACGAGCAACATTTGGGAATAGTGTTGGAGACACTGAGGAGGCATGTTTTGAAGGCGAAATTCTCTAAGTGCCATTTTTGGAAATCGAAAGTCAAATTTTTAGGGCACATTGTTTCTAGAGAAGGTATCTCTGTAGATCCAGCAAAGGTTGAGACTATTCTAGAGTGGAAGCAACCGAAGACAACGACTAAAGTTCGTAGTTTTCTGGGATTAGCTGGCTACTATAGGAAGTTTATTAAGGACTATTCCAAGATTTATTCACATCTGACCAAGTTGACAAGGAAAGGGACAAAGTTTAAATGGACACCCCATTGTGAAGAAGCTTTCCAAGAGTTGAAGACGAGGCTAATAAGCGCACCTATGCTAGCTATTCCAGATGGAAGGAGAAAATTTGAGGTTTATACAGATGCTTTTATAGTTGGACTGGGAGCAGTTTTGATGTAGAATGGTAGAGTTATTGCGTATGCGAGTTGGTAATTGAAGCCACATGAAAGGAACTACGCTACGCACGATCTTGAGTTGTTAACCATTTTTTTCTTTAAAGATATGGAGACACGATCTCTTGGGAGAGAAGTTCTAGTTATTCACAGATCACAAACCGTTGAAATATCTTTTATCTCAAAAGGATCTTAATCTGAGGCGGCAGCGATGGGTCGAGTTTCTGGCATCATATGATTTGGATATTCTGTATACCCTAGGAATGGCGAATGTTATGGCTGATGCTCTTAGCAGGAATACAGTACTGTCTCTTTTGGAAGTTATTCCGTCTCTCCAGGAAAGAATCATAAGCGAGCAAATGGAGGATAGATCTTTTGAAGAACTGATTCTTGGAACCATGGGTGGTCGATACTCGGATTTCAAGGTGAACGATCAAGGTGCTTTGAGGATTAATAGTCATTTATGTGTACCTAATATAGATGGATTAAGGCAAGAAGTCTTATTTGAGTGTCATCGCTCCAAACTGAATATTCACCCAGGAATATCTAAGATGTATAAGGATATGAGAAGGGTTTTTTGGTGGCCGAGCATGAATAGGGATGTAGTTGCTTTGTCAATAGTTGCGCCATCTGCCAGCAAGTTAAAGGAGATCAACAGAAGTCGGCCGGTTTGTTGCAACCATTGGAAATCCCAATGTGGAAGCGGGAGATGACTTCGATGGATTTCATTGACGGTTTGCCTAGACCCAAGAAATAAAACAAGGAATATGGGTTATAGTGGAACGGTTAACTAAAAGCGCCCATTTTATAACCGTTAAGACAACTCGTACTGCAGTTTCTATGGCAGAGATTTTCTTGAGAGAGATAGTCAGATTGCATGGTATTCCAGTTAGTATAGTAAGTGACCGTGATCCTATCTTCACCAACAAATTCTGGGAGGCTCTGCAATTAGCTATGGGAACGAGTTTGAGATTGAGTATAGTATATCATCCCTAGACAGACGGATAGACGGAGAGGCTTAACCGAATTCTAGAAGATATGTTGCGACCCTGTGTTTTGGATTTTGGTGGATCGTGGGAAGACCATTTCCATCTAGTGGAATTCTCATATAATAACAGTTACCAAGCAAGTATTAAGATGGCTCCCTACGAAGCTTTATATGGAAGACCGTGTAAATCCCCATCCTGTTGGATAGAATCGAGAGATCGTCTTGTACTTGGAACAGATTTGATTCGTGAAGCATCTGCGAAAGTTGTGCTTTCAAGAAGAGAATGAAAGCTGCTCAGGACCATCATAAGAAATATGCAGATAAAAGGCGAAGACGATTGGAATTTAAGGTCGGAGATTTAGTCTTTGTCAAAGTTTCCCCGATCAAAGGAGCTATTAGATTTGCGAAGACGGGAAAACTTGCCTCAAGCTATATAGGACCATTCCAGGTGCTAGAAAGAATTGGAGCTGTAGCTTACAGAATTGAATTGCCAGAATGGATGTCTAGAGTTCATAATGTATTTCATTTATCCCATCTAAGGAAGTTTGTCCATGATCCATCACTTGTTATAAAACCAGTAGTTCAGGAAGATTTGGAGGTCGAGCCAAATTTGACTATGGTTAGGAACCCTCTTCAGATTGTTGATCAAGATGAGAGGCAACTCAGGAGCAAAATTATGAAGCTCATCAAAGTGCAGTGGAGTGATGATCCCAGAGATTGTACCTAGGAAACTCTAGATAGTTTTAGGAAAGCCTATCCAAATTTGTGTCCGGATGGCTAGTAATGTTTCTTAGGATAAATTGTTTGATTGTTTGCTAATGTATGGATGATATGTATGTTTGGATTGTTGATAAAAAAGCTTTTGAATTATCTTTTTCTTTAAATTTCAGGGACGAAATTCTTTTAAGGTGGAGGAATGTGACGGCCTGGGATTTTGGCAATATAATTTTAATAAGTATTTAATCTAATTAAATAAAATACAAGCTTATCATTTTAAAAGTAAATAAGACTTTGGACATTTACCAATTATTTATATATATATATATATATGTGTGTGTGTGTGTGTGTGTGTGTGCGCGTGTGTGTGTACTGTGAAGGAAACTCAGATTTAGAAATTTAAAATAAAGCCTTTCAAAAATATTTACAATAAAATTAATCTTATCAATATTAAATATAAGTATAAAATAAAACATATGATTTTAGATTAAGTGTTTGATAGTAAGCTTAAAATAGAAATAAAATAATAAGGATTTATGTTAAAAATAAGTATATAAGTGGGTTTGTGTGTATGCAACATAAGTTAAAAACTATAAAAATATAACTATAACAACTTTATATTAAGCATAGGTATAAAATAAAATCAGGCAAGAAATGTATGCTTGCTGTGAACTTAGATATGCAAAGCAAGAAAGAAAATAATAATAATATAATATCTATGTACAAACAAAATAAATGGGACAAACATGTTAACTTGTAAGGAGACATGCATTAAATGCTATCTATTCTAGCACAAAATATGGTCATTTCGAAATATTCACATATCATTTCAGTTTCTGAAAGCAAATCTGGTTTAGTCAAAGAAAAAAAATCTCTAAACAAATACAAAACAAAAGAAGAAAATACTTGTACAGCAAGATACCTACCTCAGTAAAACCTTTCTTATATATATACATCCTTTTAGTTAGTTCATTCACAACATAGCGAACCGGAAAGAAAAAAATAAGCATCATTATTTTTTACAAACTTAAATACAATTCAACAATAAAACAGGAAGATTTAAAGGTAGATCAAATTGCAGCTTTTCAAAATAGATATTGGTTCTCAGCTCAACAACATTAGGTGAGTAAACAAATTATTTTAAAGATTTAAGTATAATTAAATCTGTGTATATGATTCATGGATAATATTGTGCTTGCATATGTATTTTTTTATCTAGCTCTGTGTTTATATATGAATGTTCTGTGTAAATTTATTTTACCTGGTCTTCTCTGTTTGTTGTTACAGAGTGGAATATTTGATCAAAATTCAAAATATTATCATCCCACCTTTGTTAGGCTTAAAGTATCAAACAAAACAAGTTTGTTTAAACTTAAATTATGACTTAGAATTTGTTTAAGCTTGATAATGAAGAATTGACTCTGTAAATTCAGTTTTACAGTAAAAAGACAATCATAGCATAAATTCGAATATTTTAAAATATTAATTCGATTATATAACTTGAATCAACATTCAATGATAGGATTTTTAAAACTAAAATTGATTTTTTAGTTAAGTATGTTAAGATCAGTTCTTAGTTGAACAGAAAATGCTTTTTAACCAATTTCTGGTGATCGAACAAATTTTGGATGTTGAATTTTTGCTTGAAGCTAGCTTGGCCATCGATGAAGTTAGGAAAACTGTTAAATAGTTTTTCTATTGTAAGAGATGATAGAACGAGGAAAGATTAGGGTTTAATGCTCGAGTTTGTCATGGTCTGGAAACAAGGTGATTGCGTCTCCTCTGGTCGATCGAGTTGCTCGAAATTCTGGAGGAGTGTAGTATAGGGGAATAACGTGGTGAGGCCGAAGTTGTATCGCCTCCGATGGTCGGCGTGAGTGAGGCGAAGCGTTTTTATAGGGTGAGTTCGAGTTCCAGGTTTCGAATGGAATACTTAATTTCGATCTAGAAATTTTAGCATCGAGTTGATCTTTGTTTTCGATTGTAGCATTAGTTTGCGACTCGCTGGAGATCGCGTAGTTCGCCAGAGGTTTGGCGAGGCGTTGTACACGTGCACGTCATTGATATGGTGTCAGGAGATTTTGGGGGTGAATGACACGAGTAGATGCTCGGGAAATTGAAGAGCTTGCTTCGGGTTGGGACCCGGGTACGAGTGTGCTTACCTGTCTTGTAGTTCAAACTTAAACTTAACTAAAAAAAAGTATACGAGGAAGGAAGGAGGACTCGAGGAAAGTAAGAAGAAAACTCGAGGTTTAACTCGAGTGGACCTGGGGGATTTCTCGGGTTGGGTTTTCTAAGTGCATAGCTTGATAAAGTTTAAGTTATATCATCTTAACAAAGTTCAAATATTAATGACTTAGTTAATGTTTGACAATTTGAGTAAAGAATTTATTTTAAGCTTTAATTATTTAACTAAATAGTTAAGAATGGTTTTTTTTAAAATACAATTAATACTTTAATTAAGTAGTTAATGTAAGATAAGTTTTAGATTTAATTAGTATTAAAGCTTTTAAAGTTAGTAACTAGTTTAGTTAAAGTTATTAAGGAAGATTTTTAAGATGTAAGATAAATGATTCTAATTTAATTAATTATATTGTAAGGTAATTAAGAATGTTAATTCATTGGTAATGGTAATTAACTAAGTAAACTGAGATTTATAAATTTGTTATTGAAGATTGATTAACAAATGATTAAGTGTTTAATTACTTTTAAAATAAGAATTTTAATTAACTACTTGAAGGTAATTAATATATGATTAGTAGTTAACTATTTAAGTAATTCAATTAAGAATTAAGAATAGATTAACTAAGTAATTAGTAATTAATGATTAATTAATTAAGTAATGGGAAATTAAGGAGTAATGAATTAAGTAATTAAGGCTTAATAAATTGATTAAGAAGTGATTAATTAATTAAATGGTATCAAATGGAATAGTTAATTAACTTATGATTTATCAAGCAGAATTAAAGATGCTTGCTTATGGATAATTATAAGTAGAATATCTGGATTTGTGATATCTATGTGGTGATATTCTGTGATACTCTGCGATATGCCATAATATATCTGAGATGTTTGAGTACGATTTATATGTGATAAATGCTATGTGAATCCTAAAGTGTTGAATTAAATTGTTAAAACTATTAAATAACTTGAACTTTAAAATGGCGTCTGGATTTCGATGAGACCGAGATCGGGTATCAGTTGTGATTATCCGAAAACCACATCGATCAAAATTAAACGATAGGTTGTGGCATCTCAAGTAAAGATAGAGATGGTGTTTTAGAGTGAAAGGGTTATAATCGTTAACTTTGAGGGTGATTCCAAAATGAGTGTAACGAGATAATGCCTTCGGTTTCGTTCGAACCCGGAACGAACTTGTATGGATTGAAAGCTTTCAGAACACCGTCAGGCGAACGATGAGCATTCTAAGAGATGTGTTCTCTAAAGGCAATCGCAGCCTCAAGCCTCATCAACCGAGAATGGATAAAACAAGGGAGGTGCAGCAAGGCTAAGTGGGTCATGCCCAAGTAGGACAAGATTTACCCCTATCTAGATGCCCCTTTTTTGTTCGTCTGTGTGGGAGGTTGCTAGCTACAACCGCGGGGTTGTCTTGTTCGAAACTGTTCAGTAAGGATTGGTTCCGGCCTTGTGTTGTAGGGGGTCGGGAGTGATCCTCGGTACGGTGATCTAGACCCCGTACTGTGATGGGCGGTACCCCAATAGCCCTGCCATTGTATGGAATCCAATCTCCAATAGGAGCCACACGTTTTTGATTGTGCCCAACTATGTTGGAATGTGAGATTTAAGCATTTCAGCTATTTCCGTATTTTATTTTGAAAACTGTAGTCACTATTATAATATCACCAGATTTCCTATAAATGTTTTGGTTAGCGTAAGGTAAAAACTTACTCGTGTTTATGTGTGGGAAGTCTACGTTATACCTTTATTTTCGAATGGTTTTCAAAATTAAGCAAATTTAACCCGTTTACTCACACCAAACCCATGTTTGACCTCGGAGTTTATTTCTGTTTTTTCTTAAACTCTTGGGTACTCAAATTTTTATGAGTAGCCAAGTGTTAGGTTTTGGATTGTTATGTTCTGGAGGAGCTTGGAGCAGGAGTCCAGACATATCTATCTATCTAGTTCGGTTGTGTTAGTTGATGTATGTTGTATTTTGGGACGTATGTAATGGCAGATATATATGAGTGTCTTATTTGAATGATGTGTGACTCTGATATATGTAAAACTATGTAATAGTTATGTGATGTATTATATTTTGTTCCGTTTCCGCTATGAGATTCTGATGTTGTTATTTTTTCTTTCTATCTTTTCTATTTCTATCTCTTTCTTTTCTTATTGATGATACATCTTTCTGTGGATAGAAAGGCGGGTCGTCATAAATATACTATAGAGATTTGTACGACGAGGTGAATGAAATGGTACATAGATATCAGTGATACTACTATTCTATCAAAAGTTGATATTCGGTACCGAAAAATGCTGCTAAAACACCAGATATAAGTTAAACGGAGCAATAACAGTCCAAATTTGGAAGAAAAAAACTTACTCAGAAGATGATTTACAAATTTATTATACAAAATTATTCAGGATTGGAAAATACTATATTATCATCTAATATTAACTGATTTAAATTAAATAAAACTACACAATAAAATAAACTTCAATATTATTTATGAAAATTTATCATTTGCTATGTTTAAATAGACGTATTCCAAATATCAAATCTATAATTCAATTATTAAAATTTCACAAAAATTCAGTTAATTACATTACTAAAAATCATTAAAATTTACGGGTCATTATACTCTCCCCCATTCAAAAATTTTTGTCCCCGAAAAGGAAGGAGGTAGGAGAATAGAAATAACCAGAAAGAAAAATAGAATGAAATACAATAAAACAATTAATTTAAAACCATATGAATTTATTTTTAAATTGGTTTATATTCAACTATTTGATTTAAATCCATTGTATTCAATTAATAAATAGGCATCATATTCACCTTTTATTGATTTTATTTCAGTATATTTTCATTCAATTGATTTGGTTCCAATTATTAACCTTTATTACAAAATTTCTTTTAAAAAAGAATTTACTTTATTTAACTTATTTACTTTATCCTTTTGATTTCACTTAAGTAAATTTCACTTAAAATTCATTTGTACACTTAAATTTATTTATAAATTCCCTTAACACCATTTTATATTGTATACAATTCACTACATATTCAACTTCTGAATAAATTAGGTAAGTTATACATATTGGAATGCAATTGAGTATTATAAAAGTAAAATTTTCCAATTCAATTATTTGAAGTTTAAATATTTATTGAAAATTTAAGAGTTAAATTTCCAATTTCACTTCAAAACATTTAGAGAAAATGTATACATATATAAATCCAATATATCAAGTCAAATCTACAAACATATACTTATATATTTAATGCAACAAGTCATTCTTAATAAATTCAAATCAAAATTTTATTTCCAAAACAAAAATGTAGCAAAGCTACTAATGGTCTCTCCACTTTAAAACTCGAAAACGAATGTCAATGATGTTGTAGTCATCATCGTTTTCCAACAACAACGAAGGAGAGTACTGATTTAAAACTTTACAATTCTTTGGAAACTATTTATATTCGAAAATACTTTTAAATAATATACCCTAAAATTTTAAAAGCCAAATTTTCTAAATTAACAGAAATTTAATTCTTAAATCTTTAATTAAAGTTATTTAAATTCCAAATCAATTTATAAACCATGTTATAATTCCATTTAGTCATTGGCTTACAAAAGCATTAATGAAAATCAAATATTATATTTCAATCATCCAATTCATTTAACTATTTAATTCCAGAAAATTTTACTTATATATATATATATATAATATAATCATGCAGAATTGTTTCATTTGCCAAATTTTGAAAATAATATTGTGTCAGTTTGTTCTGTTCATGTTTTTAGAATTCCAATTAATAGGGTTGATCAGACGAATCGATCCCCAAACTCAAACAACACAATATAAAATATTTTATATTTAATTACAAACACACTCCCTCACTCGATGATTCCAGAATGGATTTCAAAGCAAGGATAGAAATTCAAATTATAGGAATCCAAATCAAGAGAATTGTAGCTAAGAAAATAGGCTTGAATGGGAGATAAAATAATTAAATTTCAAATTGGAAGATGGATATACTGATCACGAGCAACCTTAACCGAGTCAACCTTGACTTAAAGAATACAATCGATGTAGAATTCAGAGGAAAATCGACATCTGATCACAAGAGAATAGAATTCGGGCATAACAAGCGATTGCAACATCTAAACCGATGATACAGAAATCTTCGGTGAACCATGCCTGTTGTAAAGGAGTTTCATCCCTTTACAAATCATACTAAGATTGGCGAGACCACCGATTCATTATAGAAATCAACCGAAGTGGAGTTAGAGGATACTCCAGAATTTAGAAAAAACGAATAGGGAGAGACAAGAATCGATTTCAGAACAAGGAATGCTCTAAAATTCAAAGGAAATTCGAATCAAAGAGGAAGAACTCAAGCTGAAATGAAGGTGATTCCATAATTAAATTTACTATATATGCTAAGTTTTGCTTAAAACCAAAGCTTTGATACTACATGTAACATCTCGATATTTCGTGCCATTCTCATCTGCACATGTCGGACTTGAATTGCTCAAAATATCATATTGCTAATTTATATTTTGCAAAACTCAGTATATATAGTAAACAAATAAATTACAAAATCACAGACACAGAGTAATATAACAATAAGCAGCGGAAACAAATGAATAATAGTTCATGAAACTACTATATATATAACAGCGTTAAAACAAGATATAACAGAAGTCTCGAATACGTAGAAGTCTCAATACAATAGTCAAACAATAAAATCTGAACATATCACTGGACTTAATAGAATAAGTGAAAGCTGAATAGATAGATGGATCTCCAAGTGAAGCTCCAACTCCAAAGGTGTGTCTCCAATCATGTGACACTTAGTCTGACCCGAGCATAAAATAAAACATAGAATACTCGAGTCAGGATTAACATTCTTATATCAATATATCCAACTCAAGTGAAATATCAACTAAAATACAAGTAACTCAAAGGATGTTTGGGATACCCCTCCTCTAAAGGTACATGGAACTATCTACTATGTAGTACAATAAGCTACTATAATATGTCTATAGTAAAGTAAAGGTATTAAAATAGAATTAAGGCATTACTCATATCCCACTTAACACATTTTTATATATTCCCATAGTCTATACAGCACCGTAATCTCTTCCATAACGGGCATCGTCAAAGGGCACTCCGTAGATGTGATACAAAACAAACTCGTAGTGGTCTCGATAAGGTAGGTGACATGGCATAACTAGGCAATGATAGGGAAGATATACCAATTACACTTTCGGGCTGGTGGTAACGCATAGTTACAGCTACCGCCCACCTCGATCCACACTCCCAAAAATCTGAGGTTGCACCCAATCAATCACAAAGTAATAGAATGGTATCGAAGAAGTTTGTCCGATCGGAGGAGCTACCACACTTGGCCTGTTAATTGCTCCTATTTTAGCCACCTTAAGCTAAATCACGGGAGTCAGGTCCACATATATATCTCATATAGAATCGTCACCAACCATCCTACTTCATTCTGGAATCTCCACCGCGTACACAGTTGTTAAAGTGGTTTTCGGTATTGGCAGAGAGTATGACAATAACCAATCCCGGTCTCTTTAATAACCAAAAATTATTATAACACTGTGGTCTTTTCATTTCAAATAATTTATACTTCAGATCAAACATCATATCATTTCAAAACCATATCAATACGAGATCATCATTCACTTTAAAATAATATACATTTCAAAAAAAAAATAACACCGTCCAAAATTATAACACTTTCAAATCATAATACTTTGTAATCATAATAAATGGAAATCATAACACATTAAAATCATAACTTCGGAAATTATAACACTTTGAAATCATAACACTTCCCACTTAAATATTTTAGATATAGAAAATAATTTATATAATAAAATAGTTAATACATTAAAATAGTTATAAACTAAAAATAGTTTACATATTAAAATAACTTATAAAATAAAATATCTTTATATATATTAAAATACTTTGTATAATAAAAACAGTTTATATGATAAAATAATTATTATATTTAAAATAGTTATAAATTAAAAATAGTTTACGTATTAAAATAACTTACAAAATAAAATATCTTTATATATATTAAAATGCTTTATATAATAAAAATAGTTCCTCAAATTTTACAAATCGATTCAAATCAACTCAAATTTCAAAATTCAATTTAAATCAAACCTCCATTCATAAAATTTCAATTTAGTTCAACATCTCAATAAACCGTTTTCAATTTATATCAATTTCAAATTCGATTTTGAATCACAAATTAAACCGTTTCAACTTCAATAGATTTCAAAGTCTAATATTCAACCATTACAATAACTAAATTTGATAATTTTATATATATTTCAAATTCAACTTTACCATTATTTAATATTGAAATATTCACTTAGTTAATTCAATATCATTTAAATAAAATATTAAATTACAATTTAAATAAACTAAATATCCCCTTCAATTTAGTTAACTTGAAATATTCATTTAATCACTTTAAATCAAAATCAAGTTATAAAATCATATTTTTAAATTCTCAAATTAAATCAAATTTCAAATCAATTTTTTTAATTAAATTTTCTTAAACAAATACAATATCAAATCAATTTAAATTAATTTTTCCAACTTCAATTTATAAAAATTATTATAAAATCTATTTTAAAATATAATTTTAAATAAATACTTAAAACATATCATATACTAATTAAACTAAACTTTATTAAATGAAGGCTTATTATTAAATCTATTTCATACTAAGACTAATTTATAAGTATTTTAAAATAGTAAAATTATAAGTAAATTCTTGAAGTTTATAATTTCAAAACTAACTTATAATTTTAAAATTTTCAAAACATATAATTTTAAAAATCAAGAATTCAAAGTAACATTTATATATAATATTTAAAAATCAATATTTATATAAAACCATATTAATTTCTTTTTAAACCTTGGAAATCGTTTCCAATATATATATATATATATAAATTAATGGTGTTTGTATATAATTTTCTATCCTATGGTCAAGTGATACGAATATTTATCATTTCAATCCGCAATTTAAATATATACGGGTATATATCTTTTCAACATGCAATCCCAAATTAAATTCAATGAAAATCGCTTGCGTTTATCATTTCAACCAATAACGATTTCCTCATATTATACAAGATCTTTCGAGTATGCATCATTTCAACCCAAAGGGAATTCCAAACTAACAGGGAACTTGTAGAATGAAAACAGTGATGATGATAATAATATCATATCAATAACAGGCATATATCATCAATAACAGATAAAATATAAATAACAGGTCATGGTGTCAAATGTCACAGGTGAACATTTACAAATACTGGTATATATATATTGCAATTAAATAACCAGCAACAGCATATTTCAATTGTCGTTTCAATTGAAATCAAATTTAATAAATATAAGAAGGTTAATTGTGAGTGATTGATCACCTTTTTAGGCTAGATAGATCTGACAAAGAAATAAGCTACCAATTCTAAAACAACGTGTTAACTCCTCTTTTAAAAGCGACCCAACGACCTATGGGGAGAAGCAACCTAACGACCTGTGGGATGCAGCGACCTAACTATCTGTGGGATACAGCGACCTAACTATCTGTGGGATGCAGCGACCTAACTATCTGTGGGATGCAACCTAGTAGCTAAGTGGATTTACAGACCTAACGGATTAAAGAGCCTAACGACCTAATGAGCTAACGAGTTAATGACCTAAAATATCTAACGACCTAGCGACCTAAGGACTTAACGACATAGCGAGCTATACAAAACCGAGGTAACTTGTCTTCCTTATGTCGTTCCTTCCCTAGGTCGCCCATGACCTATGACTTGTTCAGGTGATCAAGGGCGTTCCTGTTAGGCCGTAAACCGTGTCTACTAAGTCGCTCACGACCTACGACCTATTCTTAAGTCGTCTACGACCTACGACCTAACTCTCCTATAAATACCCCACTTAATCCAACAGGAAGAGGATCTTTTTGGCTCATTTCTGGAATGCCGATACTCTGCTGAATTCTCGACTCACTCAACACATCAAACACGAAAGACATCTCAGCAAACTTCAAGAGGAAATCTAACACAATTGACATGGATTCAAAGAATTCTTCTACATCGGAGTTCTAGCTATTTGTCCTATCAGTGTTGTAATTAAAGATTGTTGTAAAGTTGTAATTGATTCAGCAATAAAGAAGATTAAAGTAGACATAGGCTTAACCTGAAGCCGGACCACTATAAAATTGTTGTCTTTTACTGCTTTCTCTGTGACTTTCTACTTACTTTTAAATCCCGTGTAGACGGGTGGTGCTTTCACTTTGCTTTCACTTAATCTCTACTTACACCGGGGTGTTAGCGTTCAATTTTAAGCGTTAACATTTTTGGTGCTTTCACTGAGAACCCAACTCAGGCTATCTTCGTCATTGCATCGCAAAAGTTTGTTGAAAAAAATCTCTCTCAAAACCAGTAGTCTATCGGAGATAATGGCTCCTGGAAGAAAATGTGGATCTACTAGACCAAATGATGTACATGAGAATACTGCCACTTCTCCTTCGTCAAGTCAAGCAGTACCAAGTGCAGGAATTACATGAGCGGAGTTAGATGCTGTAGTATCTGTGTTATACCAGCAGATGGAAACCCAGAACGCTTTGATGCTTGAAAAGTTAAATGCATTGCTCGGAGCTAATCGTCAACCGATGAGTAATGAAGAAAACCTTGCAGATGATGTTCATAATCCTGAAGAGAGGAATATTCCTCAAAGAACAGCTAGCCCCGCCAAAGAAACACCTCCAAAAGCTGGAGGATCGAGACCATAGCCAACTCTCCGTGAACGTTTGTCCAGACAAACTTCCGAGAAAATGGCCGAAGTCTGTCATGCAGATCCTTTAAATGATGAGGAATATCTTTCGGGCATGGTGCGATAAATCATGAAAGAAAGCATGTAGAGAGAAGAAGATGAGAAGGAATGGAGATTCGCTCCGAGCAAAACTCCGTTCACGGAAAGGATTCTAAAGACGGAATTCCCAAGGAAGTTTGTTCCTTTTACCATCCCGACTTATAAGGAAACAAGAGACCCTAATCAATTCCTATATAAGTATGATTGGCACATGACTGGTGCTAGGGCATCTGATGAGGTTAAATGCTGGTACTTTCCGGTATACTTGGAAGGGGTGGCTCTACTCTGGTTCACAAAGCTTCCGGTCCGATCCATAGACCAGTTTGCTGATTTGACTCGGAGGTTTAAAGAGCAATTCAGGTTGTACGCTTCAAAGGCAAAGGATATTATGTCACTGTCAAGCCTAGAACAGAATCATGGGGAATTTATTAGATCTTTCTTGAACCGCTTCAACATAGCTTTGACTGAAGTGGACAATGCAGAGCCACGGATGGTCTTGACATACTTGATGAGGGCAATTGACAAATCAAGCGACTTTATAAGTGGCTGAAGATGAAAGAACCGAATTCGTTTGAGAAATTCTATAAGAAAGCTGATGAATTCATGCACTTGGAAAGCCTTCAAGCACAGGTTAAAGTGGCATTGACAGAGGTTAAGGATAATACTGCTGCTCCTACCAAAAAGGAATCTGGAAATCAAAAAAGGAGAATAATGGTGGGAAGAAACAGAAAGATATGAAGAAACCCCGCTTCTCAAAACCTTCATATTTCACTCCTTTGACTGACACCCCGGAGAATATCTTTTTTGCTACTAAAGATGCGGTAGAATATCCTAAACCGCCTGAGATGAGAGTTGGGAGAAAAGATGCTCAAAGTGGGAGATTATGTCGGTTTCATAATCAACCCAGTCATGATACCAACGAATGTCGCCGTCTGAAAAGTTTGATTGAAGAACTGCTGAGAGAGAACAAGTTGCAGAAATATGTTAAAAGAAGTAGAAATGACCCAAATTCATCTACTAATGGCCAGCAACTTCCTGCTCATCCATCTGGCTCGGGTGAGAGGAATACTATGCGTGAATCAGAAAGGCCTATTATTAATGTGATTATAGGAGGTCCTCACCCAACAGGCAGAAGCTGGGGCGAGATGGAAAGATATGCCTGTGCCTTGAAGTATACACCAACAAAAGAGAGTGTTTTTGTGCTAGAAGATGCTGCACCTTTGAAGCAGCAGAAAACTTTTAATGATGATATTGTGTTCAGAGCCAGGGACTCTATGGGCATTGAAGCTCCAACCATGGATCCCTTGGTCATCTCTGCAGGCATTGGGCCGGCTATTGTGAGAAGTGTGCTTGTAGATTGCGGTGCTTCTTGCAATATTCTCTTCAAAAAGTCGTTCGACCAAATGAAAATTCCGATGGCTGATGTTCGACCTTCATCGCAAAAAATTGTTAGGTTTACTGGGGAACCGAAGCAGCCGATTAGAACTATCGACTTGTTCATGGAGCTTGGAGAGGGGCAGAAAAAGGTGGTTTGGAAACAAACTTTTGGAATTGTTGATGAATTTTCTGCCTACAACGCCTTCCTAGGCCGACCAACTTTTGCGGCTTTTAAGGCAATTCTCGCTCTGTGGTTCCTCACTATGAAATTCCCTACGGATAATGGAGTTGGAGTTATTAAAGGGGATCAGAATGCTGGGTGAGAATGTTATCTAATAGAGTTGCGTGAAGCGAGGAAGAGAGAGATGGGAAAAATGCGGCAGCCCCAGTCCGCATCAAAGAACCAACCTAGTAGCAATTACAGGGTGGACCCTGCACTGGCGAGCATAGCGGGGCACGAAGAGAAATGGATCCCAGAAAAACTAGTGGAGGGGAGAGTAGAGTGGTGCCAGTGGAAGTAACGGTGCCAGTACCTATTGACCCAAAAGATCCGAACAAAGTGGTGAATGTGGGTTCGCAACTTAGTGTGACGGTTCAAAATTCCTTAATATCATTCTTAAAAGCAAATCTGGACGTATTCGCTTGGACTCATGCTGATATGTGTGGAATATCCCCAGAAATTGCAGTACATACTCTGAATATTGATCCGAAGTTTACACCGATAAAGCAGAAGAGAAGAACCCAGGGTCCTGAAAGGTCAGTAGCGTTGAAAGAAGAGGTAGACCGGCTCATGGAGAATGGTTTCATCAGGGAGTCTACTTATCCGAATTGGGTTTCAAATCCTGTACTGGTTAAGAAAGCTAAAGGGAAGTGGAGAGTATGCATCGACTTCTCAGATTTAAACAAAGCCTGCCCCAAAGACTGCTTCCCGTTAAGCAGTATAGATCAGTTGGTAGATGGAACAGCGGAGCAAGAATTGTTATCTTTTATGGATGCTTACTCCGGATACAACCAGATCATGATGCATGAGCCGGACCAGGAGGACACGAGCTTCATCACCGACGTTGGTCTCTGCTGCTATAGAGTCATGCCCTTCGGACTTAAGAATGCAGGGGCAACTTACCAAAGACTCGTCAATGCTATGCTCAAACCGCAGATTGGCAAAACTATGGAAGTTTATGTTGACGATATGTTAGTGAAATCAAAGAAAGCGGTAGACCATATGGATCACTTGGCAGAAATGTTTGCAATCCTCTGAAAGTACGGAATGAAACTTAATCCTTTAAAATGTTCGTTTGGGGTGGAGTCCGAAAAGTTCTTGTGTTTCATTGTGAGTGCTAGGGGCATTGAAGCTAATCCTACTCAAATTGCAGCCTTAAGAAAAGTCAAAGCCCCTAGAACGAACAAGGAACTGCAAAGTCTTAATGGAAAAGTCGCTGCCTTGAGTCGATTCATTTCCAAAGCTACTGATAAATGCATTCCATTCTTTGATGCTCTGAAGAAAGGAAGGAAAATTTTTGACTGGACGCCTGAATGCCAGAAAGCTTTCGATGAGTTGATTCGTCATATGGAAACGCCTCCAATACTTTCTAAGCCGGACAATGGTGAAGATCTTTTTGTATATTTGGCAATCTCATCTCATGCTCTCAGTGCAGCGTTGGTACGGGAAGACGCAAAAATTCAGCGCCCGATCTATTATATCAGCAAAAGATTCACTGAGGCAGAGATGAATTATTCAAAGTTGGAAAAGCTCGCATATTGTCTACTGATTACATCAAGAAAATTGAGGCCATATTTCCAAGCTCATCTTATCAAAGTCCTCACTGATCAACCTCTGAAGCAAGTCCTGTTTCGCCCTGAGACTTCGGGTCGCCTTTTGAAGTTGAATATTGAACTCGGCCAACACAACCTCACATATCATCCTCGGAGAGCAATTAATGGACAAGCTTTAGCAGATTTCATCGCAGAATGTACAGATAAAGGTGATAGTGAGGAAGAAGTGACTGATAATATCCCAATTCGATGGAAATTATATGTTGATGGTGCAAGAAACGATTACTGTTCCGGAGCTGGGGATGTGCTTGAAACCCCTGAAAGGCGTTCATTGTGCTATGCATTGTGATTGGAATTCCCTTCGACAAACAATGAAGTAGAATATGAAGCTCTTATTGCCGGCTTGAAAATTGCTAAAGAATTGAATGTCAAAGTGCTGCAGATCTCAGTGATTCACAGCTTATTGTATGTCAAGTTAAGAAAGTGTTTCAAACTAAAGAAGGAAATCTGCCCGCTTACTTGTCAAGAGCCTGGAAACTTCTTGATGATCTTGACCATTATACGATAAATCATATACCCCAAGAAGAGAACATGAAGGTAGATTCTCTCGCAAAGTACGCAAGCACTGGTGAAGCTCAATTATTAGGATTAGTTCCTGTGGAAGCCCTGTCAGCTCCAAGCACTAATGAGATGGATATTGACTGGATCATGACTATATCTCAAGAGAAAGAATCATGGATGACTCCGATAATGGAATATCTTCTCAATGGTTCTCTACCAGAAATTCAAAAGAACGACAGAAGTTGCTAAGAAAAGGCTCCAGATATATAATTCAAGATGGCCGATTGTATAGGCGGGGATTCTCAATGCCATTACTCCGATGTGTGACCAAGGAAGAAGCTAAGACAATTCTAGCTGAAGTACACAGAGAAGAGTGTGGAGACCATTCAGTTGGTCAAACTCCAGCAAAGAAAATTCTCCGTTATGGGTATTTTTGGCCAGATATTAATCGTGATGCTGCAAGCTATGCCTGAAAATGTGACCGATGCCAGAGATTTGCAAAAATCTCAAGAGCACCTTCCACCGAGATAACACAGATGGTCAGTTCGTGGGCATTTGCTATTTGGGGAATAGATCTCATTGGGCCTTTGCCAACCGCCAAATCCGGAATTAGATATGCTATTGTTGCTGTTGATTATTTTACTAAATGGGCTGAATCTGAACCATTAGCTACTATTACCTCTAAAAAGATGATAAACTTTGTGACTAATAATATCATTTGCAGGTATGGTGTGCCTCAAAAGATAATCACAGATAATGGAACCCAATTCTAAAGTGAAGAATTCTAAGATTTTTACAAGCGATTCAAGATCCGAAAAAGCTTCATAGCTGTGGCTCATCCGCAGGCAAACGGGGAAGTGGAAGAAGTAAACAAAATTATCAAATCAACCATTAAAAAACAGCTGGAAAAAGCGAAAGGTGTTGGGTCGATAAGCTACCACTAGCACTATGGGCATATAGAACTACACATAAAACTGCGACTGGGCACACTCCATTTTCATTGGCATATGGATCAGAGGCAATGATTCTGGTGGAAATAGAAGTCCCTTCACATAGAATAATTCATTTCAACCAAGCCAAAAACGAAGAGTTGCAACTTGAAGCACTTGACTTCCTTGATGAAAAAAGGAAAGAGGCTCAGCTCAGAATTGCAGCCCATCGACAAAGAATTGTCAGGCACTTCAATTCCAAAGTTCGCCAAAGCAGCTTTGAGATTGGAGATCTAGTCTTGAAGAGGGTCATGACAGCAACATGAGTGTTTGCGCCAAACTGGGAAGGGCCATATGTCATAGGCAAAAAACATCTTGATGGCACTTTCAAACTGACAACTGTCGAAGGAGATCCAATTCCAAGAGCTTGGAACAGCAATCACTTGCACCCATATTTTACTTAAAAGCTTTACTGAAATATTGTAAAAGAATTATGAATGTATGATTCTTGTATTGAAAGCCATTGTAAAGCCAGTGCAAGTGAATAATAAGAACTATAAAGTGGATGTAGGCCCCGTTCTTGGCCGAACCACTATAAATCTTGTGTTCTCTACTATTATAAACTGCCTGTTTTATTTCGATATATAAAGTACTTCAATTATATTGCTAAAATGTCGATTTAATATTGCATGCCATTAAAACAAAGCTTACCCATCACAAGACCAAGCGATCCCTGACTTCACTCAACAAATGAATGTTAAGCCACAAAAATTCCAGACTCAAATCCTATATAAGAAGTGCTTCAAGCAAACAGTTAGTGGTTCCGCCGGAAGTGGACCCTTCCTAACTAATTATGATCGTTTGTGCAAACGAACATCTGATTAATTAGCTTGTGTCTGCCCCTGAGAACTCATTTAACAATGAAGTACACTTCTTTGGAAAAATAAGCTACTTGCAAAAGAAAGGAACGTGTGCTTGAAAATGATAACAGGGAACCGCTAATATGAGCAAATGGCGAAAAGACATGGGCGAGCAGGCAGCAAACAACAAAAGACCTCTTCGGAGGCACAAGCCCTCTTCGGAGGCACAACTCTTCGGAGGATAAAGACCTCTAATGGGACTCGCCAGAAAAAGAAAGTTCCCTTTTTCAACAAAAAAGATTGGTGGAATGACTGGTGGCACATGACACTCGTTAACTAGCTAAGAACGTTTGCGCAAACAAAAAATCTAAGTAACTTGTGTCCGCCCCATGAATCCATCCAACCATGAGAAAGAAACTTCTAGGCAAAAGCCCTACTTGGAGGCACACATTTCACCGTGATCTGAAGTAAAACTTCACACAAGTTGAAAGGTGAAAAGACCTCTTCGTAGGCATGCATTCCACCGAGATCTGAAATAAAACTTCACAAGTGTTGGAATGTGAAAAGCCCTCTTCGGAGGCCCATTTCACCAGAGTTGAAATGCTAAAGGACCTCTTCCGAGGCACATATTTCACCGCGATCTGAAATAAAACTTCACACGAGTCGAAATGTGAAAAGCCCTCTTCGGAGGCCTGCTTCCCAGCGAACAGGGAAAAAATAAAAGCCTCTCCCCAGGGGAAGAAACAAAAAGCCCTCCTCGGAGGCCCGCTTCCCCGCGTACAGGGAAAAAACAAAAGCCCTCTCCCAAGAGGCACACACAAAAAAGCCCTCTTCCCGGAGGCATAATCACACAAAAAAGCCCTCTTCCTAGGGGCACAATCAAACAAAAGCCCTCTTCGAAGGCACAAATAGGTCGAAGCCCTTTTTCGGAGGCCCACTTTACCGTGTAGGAAAATTCACTTGCCAAAAATAAAAGTGGCTTTCTCCGAAAGTGAAGTGTAAAAAATTCTCCATAAAAAAAAGAGAGAAAGAAAGAAAGAGAAACTTCTCCAATACGAGGCGATTCTACTAAATCAGAAAAACATTTCCTTAAAATGGAAAAATTATTCTATAAAGTACAGATGCAAACCTCCTTCGAATGGAAAAGTTGTTCTCTAAAGAAAGAGTGCAAGTCTTCTTGAAATAGAAGAGTTGTTCTCCAAAAAATTTCCAATGTGAAAGAGGTTGCAATAAACCATGGTATGGGGACAATATAATATAGTTACAAAAATAAAAACAATGCTCAAGCGACATACCATTGGTTTACTGCAACATCAAACAGAGAAAATAAAGAAACTTATATGAAAAAGAAGAATAAATGCATTCTCAAATACAGACAGAAGTTTGTACAAGTAAAAGAATCATTTTATTCTATACTATAAAAATTTTATACATGTGCAGGTCTCAAAACAAAAGAAGGCGGGGACCGGTACCCGCACAATCTCCGGTCAACAAAGTCTTTATATATACAAGCAAAAAAGCAAAAAAGCGAGACGAAAAGCATAAGTCCCAAACCCATCACTTCTTCTTCCTGCCAACTTTCGAGCCTTCGCCTGGCCGGATGATTAACTTTTTGGTCCGGCTTGTGAGAGCAGGGGAAGAAAGAGGAAGGGGTGCAATTGGACTTTCTTCTACTTTATCTTCGCCGGCAGAAGCTTCTCTTCTTTTCTTTGAGACTCCGCGCTTCCCCTTCTTCCTTGAAGAAGACTCACTGCCCGGGGTGAAAATGCAGACAACTTTATGTCATCAGAAATAGATTGCTCCGGGGTTCTTTCGCCTTCTTCAGGTTCCTCGGCCTTCTATTCTTGAGAAGTGACCAGGTCATCCAAGCTTTGAAGAGCTTCTATCTGCTCCTCTTGTGACCCCAGTTGAGAAACGGAAGGGGGAGTAATCTGAAGAGGTGGAGAGGAAATAGCTGGAAGAGGGGAAGGTTGGACAACACTTGGCACTTTCACTACAGGAGAAGAGAAGTTAAAGTCAGTATCTCTCATAAAAAAAGGAGAAAGTGGTGCGTCAAGATCTAAGTAATAATCAAAAAGTTCATCAAGCTCATGGGAAGTAAACAAGTAGTCCACTTGAGCAAGATCAACATTGAGGTTACTTGGAGAGGTAGGCTTTACTATGTCAACTTCAAAGTCCTGCGCCTCAGTGCTTTCTTGACCCTCATCTCCGTTGCCGGCGGTTGCACTTTCAATAGCAGCTTGAGCAGGAGGTGGAGAATGGGAACTGGAGCCAACAATATCGATGTCGGCCGAAACTGAAGGTTGAACTGGGTCGGTTGAAGTTACCTTCCCTAAATGTTCTCCTTCTTCCATTTCGGCTCTCTCTTTGGCGAGTTGCTCCATTCCCCTGGCAAGAGCGGCACATGCATCATCATCTAGATAGTGTGCCATTAAATCTACTTTAGCATATCCAGCTCCTCCAAGCATATCAAGTGCGGCTTCCCACACTTTGGCCAAAGTGATTTCATACTCTGGTCCCAAAAATTTAAGACCACCGCGCCCTAGAACATTATGAATGTAAAACTCGAATAGAGTGGAGCTGACTTCGGCTTTAGTTGCCGTATGAGATTCTTCGGCTGCTACTTTGCCGGCAATAGCTACATCACGCTCCTTTTCAGCTTTAGAAAGTCAAGCTTTTAGCAGTTCAATTTCCAAGTTCTGGGAGTTGGTTTTTTCTCGCAGCTGAGAGCGTCAGCTCGGTAGCTTTCCACAACTTACGGCTGTGCTTCAAGTTTAGCTTCAGCATCTCTCTATGCAGCGTGAGCATCTCACACCTGTTTTTGAAGCACTTCTTCTCTTTGAGAATGGGAAGTGGAAGAAGAGACGAGTTCTTCTTTAAGTTTTTCAACTTCCGCTTCAAGCTTCTCATTATAAGCGGCAATACTCTTCATCTTCGCATCATCCTGATTGAGTGTTTTCTATCACTCGGATTTGTCATTTTCCATAGTCTGCATGGCTTCGAGGTTTGTGCGATTCACTCTTTGAAGCTCGTCAACAAGTTTCTGCCAGCCAGACATTCTCTCGATATCGAGTTTGACGGCACCAAGATTTCTCAACATGGCTTGCTTATCGATTGTGACCAAGTCAAGGTCGAAACGCACTCCCTTTAAGCACCAGTGCGGAAACCGACTTTGAAGTGTAGCCGGACCCTGCCCAACTTGATTCAGGGGCCTACTTATGGTTGTTTGAATATCGACTCTTTGAAGGGCAGGAGAGCCAGAAGGAATTTCCAAAGAGACGGGAGCAGCGGGCCTTTCGGAAACTTCATATGTTGTTTTCTCACCAAGTTTGGCCCGTTTGCTTGGATCCACAACAACATGACTTTTCCCTTTATCATCACGGGATTTTCGCTTGTGGGAATCATCCTCTCTCCGAGGAGAATCATGTCGTTCTTCCTTTCTCCCGTAGCATCCTTCGTAAGCACGCTTCTCACGAGCTTTCCTCGCAGCTCTTTCTTCGTCGGTTTCCCAAGAAGCAGGAAGATACCTCTTGGGGTCATAAGAGCCGCGTCTCCCATAACGCTGAAAATCATCATAGTAAGAGCCACTTCGTGCCATTGGAGAATCTAAAAATAAAGTAAAGATACATTCAGAAATCTTCAAAGCAAGGAAGTTGAATGCATATAAGTGCTGAAAAGTCCTAAGTGTGTGTAATGTGCAAACTACGCGCGTCAAACTACGAACCACTCCTTGGTTGGGGGGTGATGGCGGATTTTACAGTAAGTGTTAATTCTTGGGCTGACGGAGTTTGTTGCAAGATGGATGTTGCTTCAACTACTGGAGAAGTAACAGTGATAGGATCACCTTTAAAAAGCTCCTGTGAAGTAATCATCAGGTCGCTCAACCCCTCAAAAGTATCATCACCGCTGTGCCTGGCGGGACTTGTTCTCTCAGTTCCTTCGTCGCTAGATTTCCCGGGTTGTTGGGGAGGTTCTTCTTCTTCGATGACCGGGGCAAGTGCACATTTGTCGGATGACCCCGCAACATCAATTAAAGTAGAACACTTTACCAATGAAGCCTCAACAGGATGTTCTTTCAGTGTAAGTTCTCCGACGGAAGGGTGTAGAAGCCCGTATTGGTGAAGAAGTTCATCTTTCAGCAAAAACTTAATACTTCTTTCCTCAACTGGCACGACACTTAATCTTTCAAAAGTCGTGTTGTGACTGGGATCTCTAGAGGGAGGAGGAAGCGCTGTAAAAGAAAAGAATGAAGTTAACGCTTAGCAATTCGGATCTCGAAAAGCTCAAATGGAAAAAGTGGGAGTGAGCAATCTTACTTCCTACTCTTCAGATGGCGTAAAATCCTGGAGGGCGACGAACGAAGAAGGATTGATTTAAGAACCCGTGGGCGCTTTCCGGAAGATCAACAATCAATCTACGGTTTCTGGCGCTTTTCACGAGTGTGATAGAGGGATGGTCTTTGTTCTTTGCGAATGTGCACAAGTAACAAATTTCTTCAAAACTCGGAAGACGATCAAGTGTCCTCCTGAACAGCACACAAAGTCCCATTAGGATAGCATGGCCATGGGATGTAGTTGGAAAGGAAAGATATTTAATCGAAGAAGGAGTCGTTGAAGAAAGTCATTGAAAGGAGGAATGGCACCGCATAGGCACATCTGACGATTGACAGCAATGAAACCGAGAGGTGGCCTGTCAGCACTATCGTTTGGCCCAGGAAGCAAAGCATCTTCTTCAGCAATACCAAATTGAATACGTAATTGGTTGAATGCCCACTGACTCAGGGTAGTTGGAGTTCTTTCCGGAGGATTATCCAATGGGTTGGCTATTGGGAAGACTTCTTCAGATTTCTCTATTATCTCTTCCTGAGAAGACATTCTACACAAGGAACTAGATATTCAAGTATGAAGGTGCACGTTTCCTAAATGTGTGAAGTGTTGTATAAAAATAACAAAACAACAAGCAAATATAACTGAAATTAAACTAACATGCATTTGCCAATTTTAGAGTCTCAGGGCATGTTGTTTTAAGTCTAAATACAAGCGCAGTGTTGATGCAGACAAATCAGTCTTAATTGATTAATATGGCTTTGCTTTAATACTTCACTTGAATTTGTCGATTCACAGCATTTCATATAATTTCTTTAAGTTGATTATTCTTTATCGACTAATCTGCATTCGGTATGGGCAATCAATGATAGTATATTCGCCCGAGTTTTCTGCAAATGTTGTGTTTAATAGGTTATTAGCATTAAAGTCAATATAATCTGTAAGGAAATACAACAAGTTTGCGCAAGTTATCTCGACAGTTCACGTTGAGGGTTCAAGTTGAATGCCGTCATATTTTTGCAAGTAAACAAATTCAAGCAACTTGTCATAAGTCAAGCTTCATCAGTCAAGTCCAGCGACCTAGCAAAAGTCGAATTATCTTAAGTCTCATTGTCCAAGTAAGAATTCAAGGCATGAGGCTTCAGGTCAAAATAAAGCAAATTCGTCCAAGTGCTAGCTCGGCCGCGACCTAAAACCTATGCCGCAAAAAGTTAGGACGTTGGTCTCTTAGGTTGTTCTGCTTTAAACTTTGTATTGTTCCACTAAGTTAAGTCGCAAGTGTAATGACCCAACTTCCAAACACCAGGAAGTCGCATTGCTAATAAGAAAGAAAGGGATAGAAAAGAGAAAGAAAGAGAAGAAGAAGAAACAACACGTCAGAATCTAAACAGCGGAACGAATAAATTATATTAATAACATAAAATATTACATAGTTTACAACCTCTATACGAGTACACAGACAATACAACACATACTAGACAGTTATAAACACCTGTCTAGCATAATACAACTCAGAGACAACATAGAACACACAGCGGAATAGTATATATCTAAGCAGAAGCCTCCAGCTCCATTGCTCCTCCAATATTCGTCAAACCTAACCTGAATCCCTTGGCTACTCGTAAAAATTTGAGTACCCAAGAGTTTATGAAAAATAAAAATAAACTTCGGGTCAAACATGGGTCTGGTGTGAGTAACAGGTTAAGGTTGCTTAACTTTTGAAAAAACTTTGAAAAGAAAGGTGTCACGTAAGACTTCCCACACATAAACACGGAAAAGTTTTTACCTTACGCTAACCAAAACATTTTATAGGAAATCCAGTGATATTATAATAGTGTCTATGGTTCTCAAGTAAATATGAAATAGCCGAAATTGTTACATGATTAAATTCCAGCTACTAGCCACAAAAGTGGTTAATACAATCAAAACCGTTGGCACTTATTGGATTTTGGATTCCATACAATGGCTGGGCTACTGGGATACCACCCGTCACAGTACGTGGTCTAGATCAACGTACCGAGGAGTACGCCCGCTCCCCTGCAACACGAGGCCGGACCCATTCCTTACTGAACAGTTCCGAACAAGACAACCCCGTAGTTGGCGCGCGATTCCAACTGCCCACACAGCCGAATAAAACGGGACCTCTAGACCGGGGAAAATCTTGCTCTCCAGTGGGAGCTACCCACGAAGCCTTGCTGCACCTCCCCTGTTTTAGCCATTCCCGGTTGATGAGGCTTGAGGCTACGATTACCTTTAGAGAACACATCTCTTAGAATGCTCATCGTCCACCTGACGATGTGCTCAAAGCATTCAATCCATACAAGTTCGTTCCGGTTTCGAACGAGACCGAAGGCATTATCTCGTTACGCTCATTTTGGAATCATCCTTAGAGTTAATGACGACAACCCTTGCACTCTGAATCTCAATCTCGAGCCTATAAGTACTATTTCTGTCAACTCATCACGGAATCACCTCCAGAGTTATACTGACTAATAGTCCTTACACCTCGAGTCTTCACTCTTCACATAAGATTCACGACCTATCATTAATTTGGATCGATGTGGTTTTCCGATATCCAAATATGTAAACCCGATCCCGGTCTCATCAAAATCCAAAGCGTGTCTTTTAGGTCCAAGTTGTTTTAGAGTTTTAAAACAATTTAATTACATTATCAATATACACACAATTAGATAATTCACAGATTTACAACAGATAATTATCATTATCATAACCACAGATAATCAATATCATCATCACAATGCAACCAACGCATCCATATCAAACAACATTACTAATCTCATAGCTGAGATTCAAACCTTTCAAGGCAACCAATATCACCCATTTTTAAGCAATGACTTATAATCGTACTATCTATAATTAATTTAAAATGAATTAAATTAATTACATCATCTCTAATCAATTTAAAGTGAATTAAATTAATTATTTACATCAATATAAATCTTGCTTACATCGCCATTAATTAATTACAATTTAATTAATTAATTATCCTCTAATTAATCACCTTAATTAATCACCCTTGATTAATTATTCTTTAATTACATTCATGTAATTATCCTTTAATTAATTTTACAAATTAATTATACTTAACCAAATATAGTAATTAGCCTTAATTACTTCATTAATTAATTAAGCACAATTAATTACATTAAACCTTAATTAATTACAATTAATTAATTACCTTTAATCACTTATTAATGGTTAATTAATCTTAATTAATCAGTCTTAATTACATGATTAATTATTTTAAATAATGATTATATTTAATTAATTTATCTTATTTAAATTAATTACATTAAGTAATTAATCCCAATTAAACCATAACTATTAATCACCTTTGATTAATCACACTTAGTAATTATCTCTCTTAATTACTTCATCAAATTAATTGCTCCTTAATAAATTATTTTTAATTAATCCCTTGATTAATTATACAAAGTAATTCAATCCAAAATACTTCCACAATTCCATCATTATCCACTAATTACATCAAGTAATTATCATTAATTACTTCACTGAGTAATTGTATTTCATTAATTACATCAAGTAATTATTTACCAAATCATCAAGTGATTAAAACTAATTAAACTTAATTAATTAATTCAAACCAATCACATTAAACTCCATTATTACATTAATTACTTCTATTAAGTAATTAACTTAAATAAATTTCACAATTGATTATCATTTAATTGATTAATCTAATTAATTATTTAAAATTAATCATATTAATTAATTGTTAAATAATCCTTAGTTAATGACCTTCATTCAAACTTTAATTACTTCTCTTAAGTAATTAACTTCCATTAATCATTATTAATTTTAAATTAATTAAACTTTAATATCCAATTAATTAACCTTTAATTATTTAGTTAATTAAGTGTTAAATGTAACTTAATTAATTTATAATTACTTGATTAATTAATTACTAATCATTAATTTAATTTAATTAATGATTCTTAATTATGGATTAATTACCCTTAATTAATTAATCATCTTAAACTTTAATTAATAAATTAAAAGGCTTTAATTACTTATTTAATCCAAATCATTACTTAATTTAAATAAATAATCCATTTTAATTAACTTAACAATTCAAATCATTAAATCCTTGCTTGTTTTAAGGATAAAAATATTTTCATATTAATGATCACATTATCTTTAACAAAGCATTAAAAACAAATTACTTTAAATTTACCTCCAAATATCATTTTAAATTTAAGATTTAAAATGAATTCAAATTATTTTTAACAAAGTTTTAAAACACATTTCTAAACCTTTTGTTTCACAAGTTAAAGATATACTCATTTAATAAAGAAGCTTAAAAGAGTTTAAAACCAAATTCATAATTAAATTATACCCTTAACATTCAAAATTATTTAAATCCTTATAAATTTAAAACTTTCCTTCAATTCAAAACTGGAATACATAATTAAATTTGAATTCTGATTAATCTCTAGATTTTTAAGACTCTACTTACAATTAAAACTTCATTTTTAAAATTATAACTACTTAATTATTTCTAAAGTAATTAAATCAAATCAAATAAAAAAAACTTCATCTTATTTGAAAATTAAGATTCAAACTTAAACTTGAAATTCCAGATTTCATAAACTAGGTTTAAAACTTATTTAAATCTTGCGTTACATTTAAATTTTTAGTTTTAAAAATTACAGAGCAAATTGATATAGGTTTCAGTTGAAAATTTGCTTCTGTAATTACACCGGAGCCAACTAAATTTTCTTCGAGTCAACAAGCCCATTACTTCGAACCAACCCTTCAACTTCTCGAGTGATTCTCGAGTTTCCCCTCTACTTAAATCCAGGCAATCATCAGAAATTAAAATTGCACGGTGCACATGCACCGTGCCTACGATCATCACCATCCATCTCCGGTGGTCTCACCCCATCGACGACCAATCCCACGTCCAACCACAACCATCAGATCAACCATTCATAGCTCGAAAACGAATTCGAGTCATATTCTAAAAACCTAGAATAGAAAAACAGTATCACCCCCAAACCTGGAACATGCCTCATCCTCAACCTTCTGACCACCGGAATAGCAGCGACTCCAGCCACATGTTCATCAATCATCATGCTATAGTCCCCCACAAACTCATTCAACTCGATCACCTCAACAAGCCAAGCCGACCAAAACAAATTACCTGGTTAAAACTAGGGTTCCGAACAAAAAATCGTCACCACAGCCACCACGATGAATTGCATCGCCATCCAATATTTTTCCAAGCTCCACTTAACACACCTCTTCCTATTGGAAGAAACTCAACCTTCCCAATCACTAGAATCACCCGTGATTCCCAAAAACCCAAAAACTGTGCAGTGCAAAACCGCCCCCACAATCCTACCTTAAAAATTTTGATTTCAGTGTTGTAAATCATGATTTGGTTTATGTTTTCACTTTATAATACTGAATTCATAATTTACAAAGTTTGATTTTTTCACTTTGTATAACATTCACTGTTGTTTGTATACTTCCAGTGAGATTTTCAAATTCAATTTAACTTACACCAAATTTTAAAACCTGCTCTATGACATAACAACAAGTTTTACTTAAATTCTAAGTACTAACATCAAAGAGTTCAAGAGAATATGAATTTTGATCCAAGTTTTAAGCTTGGCAACTGGTAACGGATATGACAATGGAACACACACACATATCTACACATTCATATAGATACAGAAAATCAACACATAAAAATATTTATCCAACACACATTCATCCAGATCTCAGCATGCAACCATAATTAATTTAAGATATTGAAATGTGATGTTACTCACCAGATATAAAATGAAGGCAGAGCTTTCCAGATTTGAAAAACAGGTTGATGAAAAGCTTTTGAAAACTTTGAATCTCTAAAAACTGAAATCCTTTTGCTTGAATTAAAAATTTGTACTTGAAAAATGAAGTTGCTTGCTTTAATTAGAAACTGGAATGTTTTGTTTAGATCCTAGGTTTCCTTTGCATGCAGCTTGGTTCCAGATTGCAGAAAAATGAACTACTGGTTGGTCACTTAATTTATAAACTGCGTGTATGCTCTTTTTTGAAAAGATTTAGATATTTGTTCATCCCAGGTTGAAGAAATTTGATTTTTCTGGTTTGAAGAGAGGGCGATCATTGATTTGGACGAATTTCTAGATTTTGAAAGTGATACCGGTTGATGATTTTGAAAAAGAATGGTTTTACAGACTTGAACATAGATTTGTTTTCAGGTTTTTGAAAGTGTTTTCTACAGATTTTATTTGAGTACAAGCTTTCAAATTTTCTTAACTTTGATTTGAAAAGAAAAGGAAATTGAAAGGAAGAGGCATTGTTTATATAAGCTAAGAATACGATTTAACAAAAATAAGAGAAGAAAAAATCATAATTCAAGATGACACTTGTTTAAAATTTTACATTTGTCAATTTCCTGAGTTTATTTACTAACATGTGTTATGATGTGTCTTAATATTCTTACAATTGTCCCTTAAGCGTAATTAGTATTTATAATTAAAAGTTAATTAGTATTTAGTTAGATGTTAATACAAGATTAATGTAAATCTTTGTTTAATTAATTAGTTAATATGTATTTATTCACATGTAGATAATTTTAAAATAAATAAATCCAATTTTATTTATGAAATAAAGCTTATACAATTATTTCAAAATCAAAACAAATTAAAAATATTTATACCTTAAATTTTTAAAGCTTTGAGTTCAAATTCAAATCAAGTTATATATATTCATATAACTACACAATTAAAATTTGAAAAACAATTATTTTTATTAAAATCTATTTGTTAAAATAATGTATTATTATATTTTGAAAATAACAATTTTTATAACTCTAAATAATTTATAAAAGAAATTGTTTCTTCATTAATAAATTATTTATTTTACCATACTATATTTAAAAAGAAAATCAAAATAAACCTTATTGTTATTTATTTAAATTTAAACTTGAGTTAAACATATTTTAAATCATTTAAACATTTTCCTTATGTATTTAAAATCATATTTATTTATTAAATTAAAATAAGATCTATTCTCAATATATGCATATTCTATATACGTTGTAAATATAAAAAAAATATTAACTTTTAAAAGATAAAATCTATCAATTACATATTTATTTTAATTGGATTATTAAATTAATTCAAATCTTGTTAACAACGATTATCAAATCAATTAAATTTTTAATTCAGATTATTAAATTGATATTGCCAAAATTCCGGGTCATCACATTCCTCCCCACTTAAAAGAATTTCGTCCCGAAAATTTAAAACAAAGGTAATTTAATAATCTATTTAAAGGATTAAATTTTAAAACACAAGCATATACCAGTGATATGCTAACAAACATAACATTCAATTCACTCAATCAATCAAATCTAAATATCCATAAAAATTCGGGATAAAATTTTCACGAGTTTCCCCGGTAAAAATTTCAGGATACTCGCTCTATAGATTCCAAACAATCAATACTATTAAACCACAGAGCTCTTACTCATCTATATTTACAAAACTAGACAGCATATCAGACTACAGACGAGTCTGACTCAACAACCAACCTCTAAAACTACCGGTTCTAAAACCAGAGATAGGCCATATACGTACTTCCTCAGAGATACGTGAAACATCTCGAAATCCCAGTTATCCAAACCGACAATTCGATCCTGAAAACCAAACACTGATCCAACCAAAACACAGAGAAAAGATCTAAACATCACTGGGCTAACTTTCTAGAATTATTCAAAACTTATAGCTCTTTAATCAGAGAAAACTCCAACAATAACAAAGTCCCCAACTTCGAATTCCAAATTTCTCCGTCCCTTATCCACAAAAGTCTTCGGACAAATTCTGGGCTGCCAACATCCAAACTGATCAGCTCAACCCTTGCTGATTACTCTAGAACAATCAGAACCAAAAATAACCCAACATAATGATCTCCTCAAGATCAATCCAAAACCAAAACACAATTCTACTCCATAACCAGCAAAAAACTACAAACTTCTGCTAATCCGGAAAAGACAATCAAAAACACTTCCAAATTGCTTCCGCTGCACAACTCTGATCCGAAGTAGATAAGAAAATGCTGATGATGAACACGAGCACAAAATGGGCATCACTTCCCACAAATATGGTTCTACAGATCCATAAAGAAAACTCAGAAGTTCTTCCAAAAATTATGAGCCGCTTCATCAAACTCTATCTTTAGGAATCATCCTCCAACTAAACAGAACCACTGGCTCCCATCCAGGAATACTAATCGATAAGAAAACTCAATTCCAGATGCTGACGAACTTCTGTCTTCCCTAGAAGACATCCAGAAAAATTTATGACAATCTAAGAGAACACTCAAATAATCGCAAGTCACTTTTGCGATTAACCAAGATAAATTTCCAAATAAAAACTGTTCTCTCTTTATAAAACAGAACAGCTTACACTGGTCTAGTCAATCCATTGAAGAAACGGATTCACTCAGCAGCTTCTGAACTCCATCTCTAGAAAAACTACTCAGCTAAGACCTCCCTGTCGGCTCACAGAACATTCTAGCTGCACTGCTGACACCAATGCCAAACTTCCTAATCCAAAGTTCTCCAAGGAACTCGGACTTCAAAGCAAACAGAAACACCACAACATCCTGTTGAATCCAGCCACAATATCGAAGCAGACTCACTTCCCAAACTTGTTCCAAAGAAAACATCTTTGTAAATCCATAGTCACTGCATCTCATCACCCAGTTACAACTTCCTAAGGTATCAAA
Organism: Allium cepa; assembly: GCA_030765085.1. Lineage (NCBI taxonomy): Eukaryota > Viridiplantae > Streptophyta > Magnoliopsida > Asparagales > Amaryllidaceae > Allium > Allium cepa. The sequence goes on along the minus strand of CM060928.1, from coordinate 1,024,589,154 downwards.
ATACCATCACTTGCTTCAGCTCAACCGACAGATCCAAACTCTACTCACCAAACTCTGTACTTCAAAGATGACTCTGAACCTTAACAAGTTTCCTCAGAGATCAATGAAATACTTCAACACAACAAAGCTTACTCGAGACGGTATTAAGTCTACAGTCTCGACAAAAACACTTCCAACCTTAAACATACAAACTTCAACCAATGGTAGTAATCGTGTTACACACACACCACTACCTTATCTACCTTTATAACCTATATTGGAAAACCTGAACAGGTAACCCAACAGATAGGTAGAAAGAGATAAATATATAAAAATATATATAAAATTACAAATACGTTCTCTCAAGATAGACACCACTCCAGAGCCAAGGTATTCACTCAACCTAATACTCTGATACCACCTGTAACGACCCAACTTCCAAACCCCAGGAAGTCGCATCGCTAATAAGAAAGAAAGGGATAGAAAAGAGAAAGAAAGAGAAGAAGAAGAAACAACACGTCAGAATCTAAACAGCGGAACGAATAAATTATATTAATAACATAAAATATTACATAGTTTACGACCTCTATCAGAGTACATAGACAATAAAACACATACTAGACAGTTATAAACACCTGTCTAACATAATACAACTCAGAGACAACACAGAACACACGGCGGATTAGTAGATATCTAAGCAGAAGCCTCCTTCTCCATTGCTCCTCCAATATTCGTCAAACCTAACCTGAATCCCTTGGCTACTCGTAAAAATTTGAGTACCCAAGAGTTTATGAAAAACAAAAATAAACTCCGGGTTAGACATGGGTCTGGTGTGAGTAACAGGTTAAGGTTGCTTATCTTTTGAAAAACCTTTGAAAAGAAAGGTATCACGTAAGACTTCCCACACATAAACACGGAAAAGTTTTTACATTAGCTAACCAAAACATTTGATAGGAAATCCAGTGATATTATAATAGTGTCTAAGGTTTTCAAGTAAATATGAAATAGCCGAAATCGTTACATGATTAAATTCCAGCTACTAGCCACAAAAGTGGGTAATACAATTAAAAACTGTTGGCACTTATTGAATTTTTGATTCCATGCAATGGCTGGGCTACTGGGGTACCACTCGTCAGAGTACGTGGTCTAGATCAACGTACCGAGGAGTACGCCCGCTCCCCTGCAACACGAGGCCGGACCCATTCCTAACTGAGCAGTTCCGAACAAGACAACCCCGCAGTTGGCTCGCGATTCCAACTGCACACACAGCCGAATAAAAAGGGACCTCTAGAAAGGGGAAAATCTTGCTCTCCAGTGGGAGCTACCCACGAAGCCTTGCCGCACCTCCCCTCTTTTAGCCATTGCCGGTTGATGAGGCTTGAGGCTACGATTACCTTTAGAGAACACATCTCTTAGAATGCTCATCGTCCACCTGACGATGTGCTGAAAGCATTCATTCCATACAAGTTCGTTCCGGGTTCGAACGAAACCGAAGGCATTATCTCGTTACGCTCATTTTGGAATCACCCTTAGAGTTAACGACGATAACCCTTGCACTCTGAATCTCAATCTCGGGCCTATAAGTACTATTTCTGTCAACTCATCACGGAATCACCCCCAGAGTTATACGGACTAATAGTCCTTACACCTCGAGTCTTCACTCTTCACATAAGATTCACGACCTATCGTTAATTTGGATCGATGTGGTTTTCGGATATCCAAATATGTAAACCCGATCCCGGTCTCATCAAAATCCAAAGCGTGTCTTTTAGGTCCAAGTTGTTTTAGAGTTTTAAAACAATTTAATTACATTATCTATATACACACAGATAGATAATTCACAGATTTACAACAGATAATTATCATTATCATAACCACAGATAATCAATATCATCATCACAATGCAACCAACGCATCCATATCAAACAACATTACTAATCTCATAGCTGAGATTCAAACCTTTCAAGGCAACCAATATCATCCATTTTTAAGCAATGACTTATAATCGTACTATCTATAATTAATTTAAAATGAATTAAATTAATTACATCATCTCTAATCAATTTAAAGTGAATTAAATTAATTATTTACATCAATATAAATCTTGCTTACATCGCCATTAATTAATTACAATTTAATTAATTAATTATCCTCTAATTAATCACCTTAATTAATCACCCTTGATTAATTATTCTTTAATTACATTCATGTAATTATCCTTTAATTAATTTTACAAATTAATTATACTTAACCAAATATAGTAATTAGCCTTAATTACTTCATTAATTAATTAAGCACAATTAATTACATTAAACCTTAATTAATTACAATTAATTAATTACCTTTAATCACTTATTAATGGTTAATTAATCTTAATTAATCAGTCTTAATTACATCATTAATTATTTTAAATAATGATTATATTTAATTAATTTATCTTATTTAAATTAATTACATTAAGTAATTAATCCCAATTAAACCATAACTATTAATCACCTTTGATTAATCACACTTAGTAATTATCTCTCTTAATTACTTCATCAAATTAATTGCTCCTTAATAAATTATTTTTAATTAATCCCTTGATTAATTATACAAAGTAATTCAATCCAAAATACTTCCACAATTCCATCATTATCCACTAATTACATCAAGTAATTATCATTAATTACTTCACTGAGTAATTGTATTTCATTAATTACATCAAGTAATTATTTACCAAATCATCAAGTGATTAAAACTAATTAAACTTAATTAATTAATTCAAACCAATCATATTAAACTCCATTATTACATTAATTACTTCTATTAAGTAATTAACTTAAATAAATTTCACAACTGATTATCATTTAATTAATTAATCTAATTAATTATTTAAAATTAATCATATTAATTAATTGTTAAATAATCCTTAGTTAATGACCTTCATTCAAACTTTAATTACTTCTCTTAAGTAATTAACTTCCATTAATTATTATTAATTTTAAATTAATTAAACTTTAATATCCAATTAATTAACCTTTAACTATTTAGTTAATTAAGTGTTAAATGTAACTTAATTAATTTACAATTATTTGATTAATTAATTACTAATCATTAATTTAATTTAATTAATGATTCTTAATTATGGATTAATTACCCTTAATTAATTAATCATCTTAAACTTTAATTAATAAATTAAAAGGCTTTAATTACTTATTTAATCCAAATCATTACTTAATTTAAATAAATAATCCATTTTAATTAACTTAATAATTCAAATCATTAAATCCTTGCTTGTTTTAAGGATAAAAATATTTTCATATTAATGATCACATTATCTTTAACAAAGCATTAAAAACAAATTACTTTAAATTTACCTCCAAATATCATTTTAAATTTAAGATTTAAAATGAATTCAAATTATTTTTAACAAAGTTTTAAAACACATTTCTAAACCTTTTGTTTCACAAGTTAAAGATATACTCATTTAATAAAGAAGCTTAAAAGAGTTTAAAACCAAATTCATAATTAAATTACACCCTTAACATTCAAAATTATTTAAATCATTATAAATTTAAAACTTTCCTTCAATTCAAAACTGGAATACATAATTAAATTTGAATTCTGATTAATCTTTAGATTTTTAAGACTCTACTTACAATTAAAACTTCATTTTTAAAATTATAACTACTTAATCATTTCTAAAGTAATTAAATCAAATCAAATAAAAAAAAACTTCATCTTATTTGAAAATTAAGATTCAAACTTAAACTCGAAATTCCAGATTTTATAAACTAGGTTTAAAACTTATTTAAATCTTGCGTTACATTTAAATTTTTAGTTTTAAAAATTACAGAGCAAATTGATATAGGTTTCAGTTGAAAATTTGCTTCTGTAATTACACCGGAGCCAACTAAATTTTCTTCGAGTCAACAAGCCCATTACTTCGAGCCATACCCTACAACTTCTCGAGTGATTCTCGAGTTTCCCCTCTACTTAAATCCAGGCAATCATCAGAAATTAAAATTGCACGGTGCACATGTACCGTGCCTACGATCATCACCAGCCATCTCCGGTGGCCTCACCCCATCGACGACCAATCCCACGTCCAACCACAACCATCAGATCAACCATTCATAGCTCGAAAACGAATTCGAGTCATATTCTAAAAACCTGGAATAGAAAAACAGTATCACCCCCAAACCTGGAACATGTCTCGTCCTCAACCTTCTGACCACCGGAATAGCAGCGACTCCAGCCACATGTTCATCAACCATCATGCTATAATCCCCCACAAACTCATTCAACTCGATCACCTCAACAAGCCAAGCCGACCAAAACAAATTACCTGGTTAAAACTAGGGTTCCGAACAAAAACTCGTCACCACAGCCACCACGATGAATTGCATCGCCATCCAATATTTTTCCAAGCTCCACTTAACACACCTCTTCCTATTGGAAGAAACTCAACCTTCCCAATCACTAGAATCACCCTTGATTCCCAAAAACCCAAAAACTGTGCAGTGCAAAACCGCCCCCACAATCCTACCTTAAAAATTTTGATTTCAGTGTTGTAAATCATGATTTGGTTTATGTTTTCACTTTATAATACTGAATTCATAATTTACAAAGTTTGATTTTTTCACTTTGTACAACATTCACTGTTGTTTCTATACTTCCAGTGAGATTTTCAAATTCAATTTAACTTACACCAAATTTTAAAACCTGCTCTATGACATAACAACAAGTTTTACTTAAATTCTAAGTACTAACATCAAAGAGTTCAAGAGAATATGAATTTTGATCCAAGTTTTAAGCTTGACAACTGGTAACGGATATGACAATGGAACACATACACATATCTACACATTCATATAGATACAGAAAATCAACACATAAAAATATTTATCCAACACACATTCATCCAGATCTCAGCATGCAACCATAATTAATTTAAGATATTGAAAATGTGATGTTACTCACCAGATTTAAAATGAAGGCAGAGCTTTCCAGATTTGAAAAACAGGTTGATGAAAAGCTTTCGAAAAATTTGAATCTCTAAAAACTGAAATCCTTTTGCTTGAATTAAAAATTTGTACTTGAAAAATGAAGTTGCTTGCTTTAATTAGAAACTGGAATGTTTTGTTTAGATCCTAGGTTTCCTTTGCATGCAGCTTGGTTCCAGATTGCAGAAAAATGAACTACTGGTTGGTCACTTAATTTATAAACTGCGTGTATGCTCTTTTTTGAAAAGATTTAGATATTTGTTCATCCCAGGTTGAAGAAATTTGATTTTTCTGGTTTGAAGAGAGGGCGATCACTGATTTGGACGAATTTCTAGTTTTTGAAAGTGATACAGGTTGATGATTTTGAAAAAGAATGGTTTTACAGACTTGAACATAGATTTGTTTTCAGGTTTTTGAAAGTGTTTTCTACAGATTTTATTTGAGTACAAGCTTTCAAATTTTCTTAACTTTGATTTGAAAAGAAAAAGAAATTGAAAGGAAGAGGCATTGTTTATATAAGCTAAGAATACGATTTAACAAAAATAAGAGAAAAAAAAATCATAATTCAAGATGACACTTGTTTAAAATTTTACATTTGTCAATATCCTTAGTTTATTTACTAACATGTGTTATGATGTGTCTTAATATTCTTACAATTGTCCCTTAAGTGTAATTAGTATTTATGTGACGACCCAGAATTTTTAGTAATTTAAATTTGAATATTTAATTAATTTTAAATATTAATAAGTGAATTTATAAGTCGAATAAATTTTATTTTGAATAATTGGATTTAATTGGATAATTAAATCGATAATTTAATATGTCAAATTATGGAAATAATTGAAAATTGAGTTAAATATGATTGAAAATGATTTGTAAAATTTTATTTTATCATATTGAAGTTAGAACGATGTTTTAGAACTTTTAAAATCGAATTAAAAGTTAATTTGTGAAAATTGAATATTTTAATATTTAAATCGACTAGTGAAAATAGTCAATTTTTGAACAGTCTCAGAATTGGACGAAACCAGTTCCATTGGATCTGTAATAGTTAGTTATTACCGAATTTCAATTTTTGTGTCAATCGGAGTTATCGTTTGATCGTAGCAGCTCGAAACGCATCGAATTGTTTTTAATATTAATTTGGCGAGTTAAAATAGCCATTTTTCAAAAAGTCTCGGATTTCGACGAAACTAGTTTCATCGGATCCGTAATGTGATATTATTGTAAGGTTTCAAATTTCGTGTCAATTGGATTTACCGTTTGTCCGGTACAAATTAAAACGCCTACAAAATCGTTTAAATCGGTTTAATTCAAATCGATCGTTTGTTGCCATAACTCGCACAGATGTCCGAATTAGCTTCTGAAACCTATTCCATTGTGTCCGGAACGCGGGGTAAACCGTAGAAACGCTAGTTACGGTGCGTGAATCGGAGTTCGGAATTTCCGGATTGAATAGTGTTTGAGAATTCTCTATAAATAGACCAATAACCCTCACAAAATAAAAAAAATAAAAAAAGAAAATCAAAACCCTAGCCGCCACCCCTCAAACGAATGGCCAGAATTGTCAACTCTTCTCTCTCAAATCTCTTCAAATCCGTGAAGTATTGCAACAAACTTTCAACTAGATAATTGTAGACGGCAGTGAGAGCTTTATGATGACCGGTGGTGATCGAGTTTCGAGCAGTGTGGTGGTTGTGAAGTCGAGCCCTAGTTCGGCTATGATATGGGTTGCGTGCATGTTTTGATATCTGGGTGGAGAAGTTCGCATGAAGATGGAGTTTGGGGGAGATGCTAGTGCACGGTGATGATGGAAGGATGTTTGATCCTACGGCCTGGTGTTAGTGTAGGTGATAAAAAGAAATTTATGTTTAAATTATTATATAAAAATTTGTGTAATGTTCAAATATTCATAACTTTTTCATACGAGGTCGAAAACGCGCGAAACCAGTTGCGTTGGAATCGTATCGACGAGCACTACGCGATGGAGTTAGATTGGAGTCGTTTGGAGTTAGTGAGAATTTCGGGTAAAATTAAACGTCCGTTTAATTTTATTCGAAATAAATCGCTAAAACGGAAATTAAAAATCAAGGTGAGAACTTCTCACTCAATCGAATCAGTTCCGATTTTATTTTAAATAGTTAGATTTAAAATATCTGAATTTATGTTTGAATGATGATTGTTATCTATTGATTGTTAAAATAGACATTATGCGCCGTTAGTAAGCGGATGTTATTTATTAAAAACATATACCGCGAATATTTCATAAACAGTGAAATTGGTATTATATATAATAGCAATATATATATTGGCATATGTATATATTGAAGTTATTGATTTCCCGCATTTGTTTAGCGGATGAGATCCTATTGCGCCGTCTATTAAGCGAATAATATTATTAATCCCATATACCGCGATAATTTCGTACTGGAGCGAAATTGGTATTGTGCTAATGTTTGTGGATGCAGGAAAACAGGTTGGAGGGATCCAACTGGATTCCTCAACAGTATTTATTTGATTTCAGATATTTTGATATTTGATGGACTATCATATACGATATATGATGTCGTTGTTGTCGTGATTGACTATTTGGTGTGTAGCATCATTGAACCAAATTTTGGGATTTTAAAATGATTTTAAAGTAATTTTTGAAAGTATATGTTTATGAAATATTTTTGGAATTGATTTATTTTAAATAAATAAACATGATAATTTTAATGTTATAAAAATTATGATTTTTGAGAAATATAGTTAAAGGTTGATTTTTGAAAATATGGGTTAATAACTTTATAAAAAGTGTTTAATCGGGATTTTTGAAATTATTATAAAGAGTTGAAAATATAGGATTTATAAAATTTGACTATTTTATAAATCAAAGAAAATGGTGAAATTATTTAGGAGTTTAAAGACATTTTAAATATTAATATAAATTGATTTATATTAAGAGATTTATAAATGGATATTTATAAATTGAAATATTGACATTATAAAACGAGTTTTTATAAGTGTTTGAATGAAGTGAAAATGAATTTTGTAAGTGAATGAAATTTATAGGATTATAAACAGTGAAGTTGTAAATGGAATTTTATAAACAGTAGATTTATAAAATTTATAAAGTTATTGAAAGAATGGATTTTTGATAAATAAACAAATCTTATGAGTTATAAGATTTATGAATTGGAAAGTTCAAAGGAACGTTTTTGCAAACAAATAAATTATAAGTATTTAACTTATAATGTGAACCTTTGGTATATAATTGAGTTATAAATTGAATAGGTTAATAAAAGGAATTTATAAACGTTGTTTTATAAATTCGCAAACGACTTATTTTGATAAGTAAATTGTTGAAACTTATTAATGGAGTTATATTCACGTTTTTGAACTGTGAATAATCCTTTAAAATAAAATGAATAGAAATGATGAAATTGATTAACGTAGTATATTCACGTTTTTGAATAGTGAATAATATGTTAAAGAAATTGTTTTGAATGTGATATTTGAAATAGAATTAAAACGATCTAACGATGTTTTAAAATGTGTTGAGATTCGAAACCATAGATTTCAACATTTATTGTTGAAATAGACGTTTTCGAGAAATAAAAGGAAATGGTGGACTATAACACTGTTGTTATAGTAAATGATTTCCGAAAGGAAATGTTTTGTATAGTATTGGGATTTATATATCTATTTTAATTTCGAATCCCTATACTAGTTATTTTGGGACGTCGTAACGATGTTTTACGCAACATTCGTTTTGGCCCAAATAAATATGTTTAAGAGAATGATTTCCTTAAAGAATGAAATATATACTTAATCTCGATTTAAGTATATTGAATATTTTCTAAGTGTTGAAAATAAATAAAATTTGTGAATTACTTATGAATAAATAAGTATGGAAATGTTTTCCAATATAAAGTGAATATTAGAGAATTTATCTTTTTGAAGATAAATTGAAATGAATAATTGAAATCGTATATGCATGGATATTTTGAAAATATAAATTCACTATGGAATTTATGAATAGAAAGGAAATTTGTTTAAAGATAAACATTGATTTATTTTTGAAGTGTGAAAATTATATATCTAGTAAAGATATTTTGGAAAATAAATAATTTGGAAAATTATTTGGAATCTGGTGATGTTGTGCATATCCATTGATAGTTCAATAACCGACTATCAATATTTCCCTTTGAATGGGTAATTGATGTGATTTGTTTGAATTTGAATGCCACACTTATTTTAAATAAGCGCTCACTATTCGGGTTAACCGGGAAAGGACCATGGGGTCGTATAACCCATTCCGAATATGTGATACGTCGTTATGAATTGCATTTGAAGATCGGTGTTGAAGACCCGGTATTTGCGAAAGCGATAGGATGACCTATCGATTGTCTCTGCACTGGGTAGCTCCTGGTATAGAGATTCCCTAAGTGATGGGAAATTCGATTGGGATTGTGAATACTCGGATTGCAAGGGCTTCGTGAGAAGTGCCTTCGGTTCTGTTCGAGCCCAGAACAGACTTGTATGGATTGTATGTCTGACATTACAAATTGAGATATAAAGCAGATTTCTTTCAAATATATTTCTGTTGGTGGCGAAAAATTTATTCTTTTAGCTTAACACCCTTCTCTGAGACGTACGAGCTCAGAGGTTATGTAGTTGAATGTTATCAGCGATATATTCCCAATTTGGTAATGTGACATGCTGAGTGTTGCTGTGAAATGATCATTGTGTTGATTATTTGTGATAGGATCATTTATTTGATCGTTTATCTTGGTGATCATTTCTATGATCATTTGTTGACCCAAAGCATGGCTTTTGTATAAAGTATGTTTTTGTGGATGTGACTTCGTCGAGCCTCACACCTCGGGAATGGTCAAAACAGGAAAGATGCAGCAAGGTTATGAGGGGTAGCGCCCTTTAGGATGTGTGCATTTCCTTCTAGAAAAGGGTGGTATCATGGTATGGAGCCCAGATACTTACTCATGTTGAAAACACTTTATGATTGTGTGAATTGATTACGAGCGCTCGGTTGAAAGGTCCCAAAGGACCGGGGGATGGCATATTCGGTCAGTTGTTACTCAGTTAGGGGTAACCCGGCCTTGTGTTGGTAGAGATCCGGTTTGGTTCTCGGGGATGTCCATCCAGAGGCATTCTCATGTGGCAATGGGAAGTTCCTTGGCCTGATCATTCGTTGGAAATCCAATTCCCAATACGAAACCCTGTACGGTATTAGTTGTAGAACCTGCCATTCACTTATGGTGGTCACCACTGTTTGGATGGTAGCTATAGTAGGCATAGTTCGAAATGTCTATGTTGGCTAAGATTTATATTCTACTTTCGAAGTGAATTTTTCCTACACTATGCACTAATAATAATATCAAATGCTCTTTTTAATGCGTATCAAGCATCTTTGACTATCATAAGGAGAAATCTCCTCCGATTCTGCGTTTGCATTGTGTGTGTGTGCGGGAGGCCTTATGGTAGTCTCATTTTTAAAAGCATTGCGAATTAACTTTAAAAATATTCTTCTATTTTGATTTTAAAGATAAATAAACTGTTTTGAGTTCTCACACCAGTCACATGACTGACTCGGAGTTTATTGTTTTCCTTCCTAAACTCTGGGTGCCCACCAAATTCCACACGGGCAGTCAAGAGTTAAGGTTTATCAGGATATTCTGGAGTTGCTGGAGGCAAGATGGATGGCATGGCGTATTACTAGTATATAGTATTTCTTTTTCCGCTGCACTGTTTGATGTTGTTTGATGTTGTACACTCTGATGATATGATGTGATGTGATGAAATAAAATGTAATGTAATAACTGATATAGTTCTTTGTTTAAAGATTATTCATTTATTATTATATGTTGTTCCGCTGCGAATTGTGAGATTCTGATATTGTTCTGTTGTTTTCTGTTCCGTTCTATTTTCTATTTTCTTTTCCTCCCCATCTTCTTATCTTTTCTCTCTTTTTCTGTCTTTTTCTTTTTCTTAAACATTGAGAATTCGTATTTCTATTCATCTTGAATTAATCTATGGAGATTAGCGTATATTCAAGGAGTATGGATTTGCGGGTTATCACAATTTATAATTAAAAGTTAATTAGTATTTAGTTAGATGTTAATACAAGATTAATGTAAATCTTTGTTTAATTAATTAGTTAATATGTATTTATTCACATGTAGATAATTTTAAAATAAATAAATCCAATTTTATTTATGAAATAAAGCTTATACAATTATTTCAAAATCAAAACAAATTAAAAATATTTATACCTTAAATTTTTAAAGCTTTGAGTTCAAATTCAAATCAAGTTATATATATTCATATAACTACACAATTAAAATTTGAAAAACAATTATTTTTATTAAAATCTATTTGTTAAAATAATGTATTATTATATTTTGAAAATAACAATTTTGATAACTCTAAATAATTTATAAAAGAAATTGTTTCTTCATTAATAAATTATTTATTTTACCACACTATATTTAAAAAGAAAATCAAAATAAACCTTATTGTTATTTATTTAAATTTAAACTTGAGTTAAACATATTTTAAATCATTTAAACATTTTCCTTATGTATTTAAAATCATATTTATTTATTAAATTAAAATAAGATCTATTCTCAATATATGCATATTCTATATACGTTGTAAATATAAAACAATTATTAACTTTTAAAAGATAAAATCTATCAATTACATATTTATTTTAATTGGATTATTAAATTAATTCAAATCTTGTTAACAACGATTATCAAATCAATTAAATTTTTAATTCAGATTATTAAATTGATATTGCCAAAATTCCGGGTCATCACATTCCTCCCCACTTAAAAGAATTTTGTCCCTGAAATTTAAAACAAAGGTAATTTAATAATCTATTTAAAGGATTAAATTTTAAAACACAAGCATATACCAGTGATATGCTAACAAACATAACATTCAATTCACCCAATCAATCAAATCTAAATATCCAGAAAAATTCGGGATAAAATTTTCACGAGTTTCCCCGGTAAAAATATCGGGATACTCGCTCTATAGATTCCAAACAATCAATACTATTAAACCACAGAGCTCTTACTCATCTATATTTACAGAACTAGACAGCATATCAGACTACAGACGAGTCTGACTCAACAACCAACCTCTAAAACTACCGGTTCTAAAACCAGAGATAGGCCATATACGTACTTCCTCAGAGATACGTGAAACATCTCGAAATCCCAGTTATCCAAACCGACAATTCGATCCTGAAAACCAAACACTGATCCAACCAAAACACAGAGAAAAGATCTAAACATCACTGGGCTAACTTTCTAGACTTATTCAAAACTTATAGCTCTTTAATCAGAGGAAACTCCAATAATAACGAAGTCCCCAACTTCGAATTCCAAATTTCTCCGTCCCTTATCCACAAAAGTCTTCGGACAAATTCTGGGCTGCCAACATCCAAACCGATCAGCTCAACCCTTGCTGATTACTCTAGAACAATCAGAACCAAAAATAACCCAACATAATGATCTCCTCAAGATCAATCCAAAACCAAAACCAAAACCAAAACACAATTCTACTCCATAACCAGCAGAAAACTACAAACTTCTCCTAATCCGGAAAAGACAATCAAAAGCACTTACAAATTGCTTCCGCTGCACAACTCTGATCCGAAGTAGATAAGAAAATGCTGATGATGAACACGAGCACAAAATGGACATCACTTCCCACAAATATGGTTCTACAGATCCATAAAGAAAACTCAGAATTCTTCCAAAAATTATGAGCCGCTTCATCAAACTCTCTCTCTAGGAATCATCCTCCAACTAAACAGAACCACTGGCTCCCTTCCAGGAATACTAATCGATAAGAAAACTCAATTCCAGATGCTGACGAACTTCTGTCTTCCCTAGAAGACATCTAGAAAAATTTATGACAATCTAAGAGAACACTCAAATAATCGCAAGTCACTTTTGCGATTAACCAAGATAAATTTCCAAATAAAAACTGTTCTCTCTTTATAAAACAGAACAGCTTACACTGGTCTAGTCAATCCATTGAAGAAACGGATTCACTCAGCAGCTTCTGAACTCCATCTCTAGAAAAACTACTCAGCTAAGACCTCCCTGTCGGCTCACAGAACATTCTAGCTGCACTGCTGACACCAATGCCAAACTTCCTAATCCAAAGTTCTCCAAGGAACTCGGACTTCAAAGCAAACAGAAACACCACAACATCCTGTTGAATCCAGCCACAATATCGAAGCAGACTCACTTCCCAAACTTGTTCCAAAGAAAACATCTTTGGAAATCCATAGTCACTGCATCTCATCACACAGTTACAACTTCCTAAGGTATCAAAATACCATCACTTGCTTCAGCTCAACCGACAGATCCAAACTCTACTCACCAAACTCTGTACTTCAAAGATGACTCTGAACCTTAACAGGTTTCCTCAGAGATCAATGAAATACTTCAACACAACAAAGCTTACTCGAGACGGTATTAAGTCTACAGTCTCGACAAAAACACTTCCAACCTTAAACATACAAACTTCAACCAATGGTAGTAATCGTGTTACACACACACCACTACCTTATCTACCTTTATAACCTATATTGGAAAACCTGAACAGGTAACCCAACAGATAGGTAGAAAGAGATAAATATATAAAAATATATATAAAATTACAAATACGTTCTCTCAAGATAGACACCACTCCAGAGCCAAGGTATTCACTCAACCTAATACTCTGATACCACCTGTAACGACCCAACTTCCAAACCCCAGGAAGTCGCATCGCTAATAAGAAAGAAAGGGATAGAAAAGAGAAAGAAAGAGAAGAAGAAGAAACAACACGTCAGAATCTAAACAGCGGAACGAATAAATTATATTAATAACATAAAATATTACATAGTTTACAACCTCTATCAGAGTACATAGACAATAAAACACATACTTGACAGTTATAAACACCTGTCTAACATAATACAACTCAGAGACAACACAGAACACACGGCGGAATAGTAGATATCTAAGCAGAAGCCTCCTGCTCCATTGCTCCTCCAATATTCGTCAAACCTAACCTGAATCCCTTGGCTACTCGTAAAAATTTGAGTACCCAAGAGTTTATGAAAAACAAAAATAAACTCCGGGTCAGACATGGGTCTGGTGTGAGTAACAGGTTAAGGTTGCTTAACTTTTGAAAAACCTTTGAAAAGAAAGGTATCACGTAAGACTTCCCACACATAAACACGGAAAAGTTTTTACCTTAGCTAACCAAAACATTTGATAGGAAATCTAGTGATATTATAATAGTGTCTAAGGTTTTCAAGTAAATATGAAATAGCCGAAATCGTTACATGATTAAATTCCAGCTACTAGCCACAAAAGTGGGTAATACAATTAAAAACCGTTGGCACTTATTGGATTTTTGATTCCATACAATGGCTGGGCTACTGGGGTACCACTCGTCAGAGTACGTGGTCTAGATCAACGTATCGAGGAGTACGCCCGCTCCCCTGCAACACAAGGCCGGACCCATTCCTTACTGAGCAGTTCCGAACAAGACAACCCCGCAGTTGGCTTGCGATTCCAACTGCACACACAGCCGAATAAAAAGGGACCTCTAGAAAGGGGAAAATCTTGCTCTCCAGTGGGAGCTACCCACGAAGCCTTGCTGCACCTCCCCTGTTTTAGCCATTCCCGGTTGATGAGGCTTGAGGCTATGATTACCTTTAGAGAACACATCTCTTAGAATGCTCATTGTCCACCTGACGATGTGCTGAAAGCATTCAATCCATATAAGTTCGTTACGGGTTCGAACGAAACCGAAGGCATTATCTCGTTACACTCATTTTGGAATCACCCTCAGAGTTAACGACGATAACCCTTGCACTCCGAATCTCCATCTCGAGCCTATAAGTACTATTTCTGTCAAACTCATCACGGAATCACCCCAGAGTTATACTGACTAATAGTCCTTACACCTCGAGTCTTCACTCTTCACATAAGATTCACGACCTATCATTAATTTGGATCGATGTGGTTTTCGGATATCCAAATATGGAAACCCGATCCCGGTCCCATAGAAATCCAAAGCGTGTCTTTTAGGTCCAAGTTGTTTTAGAGTTTTAAAACAATTTAATTACATTATCTATATACACACAGATAAATAATTCACAGATTTACAACAGATAAATATCATTATCATAACCATAGATAATCAATATCATCATCACAGTGAAACCAACGCATCCATATCAAACAACATTACTAATCTCATAGCTGAGAAACCTTTCAAGGCAACCAATATCACCCATTTATAAGTAATGACTTATAATCATACTATCTATAATTAATTTCAAATGAATTAAATTAATTACATCATCACTAATTAATTTAAAGAGAATTAAATTAATTACTTACATCAATATAAATTTTGCTTACATCACCATTAATTATTTACAATTTGATTAATTAATTATCCTCTAATTAATCACGTTATTTAATCACCCTTGATTAATTATTCTTTAATTACATTCAAGTAATTATCCTTTAATTAATTTTACAAATTAATTATACTTAACCAAATACAGTAATTAAGCTTAATTACTTCATTAATTAATTAACCACAATTAATTACATTAAACCTTAATTGATTACAATTAATTAGTTACCCTTAATCACTTATTAATAGTTAATTAATCTTAATTAATCAATCTTAATTACATCATTAATTATTTTAATTAATGATTATATTTAATTAATTTATCTTATTTAAATTAATTACACTAAGTAATTAATCCCAATTAAACCATAATTATTAATCACCTTTGATTAATCACACTTAGTAATTATCTCTCTTAATTACTTCTACAAATTAATTACTCCTTAATAAATTATTTTTAATTAATCCCTTGATTAATTATACAAAGTAATTCAATCCAAAATACTTCCACAATTCCATCATTATCCACTAATTACATCAAGTAATTATCATTAATTACTTTACTGAGTAATTGTATTTCATTTATTACATCAAATAATTATTTACCAAATCATCAAGTGATTAAAATTAATTAAACTTAATTAATTAATTCAAACCAATCACATTAAACTCCATTATTACATTAATTACTTCTATTAAATAATTAACTTAAATAAATTTCATAATTGATTATCATTTAATTAATTAATCTAATTAATTATTTAAAATTAATCATATTAATTAATTTTTAAATAATCCTTAGTTAAAGACCTTCATTAACTATTAATCAAACTTTAATTACTTCTCTTAATTAATTAACTTCCATTAATCATTATTAATTTTAAATTAATTAATCTTTAATATCCAATTAATTAACCTTTAATTATTTAGTTAATTAAGTGTTAAATGCAACTTAATTAATTATAATTACTTGATTAATTAATTACTAATCATTAATTTAATTAATGATTCTTAATTATGATTAATTACCGTTAATTAATTAATCATCTTAAACTTTGATTAATAAATTAAAAGGTTTTAATTACTTATTTAATCCAAATCATTACTTAATTTAAATAAATAATCCATTTTAATTAACTTAATAATTCAAATCATTAAATCCTTGCTTGTTTTAAAGATAAAAATATTTTCTTATTAATGATCACAGTATCTTTAACAAAGCATTAAAAACAAATTACTTCAAATTTATCTCTAAATATCATTTTAAATTTAAGATTTGAAATGAATTCAAATTATTTTTAACAAAATTTTAAAACACATTACTAAACCTTTTGTTTCATAAGTTAAAGATATACTCATTTAATAAAGAAGCTTAAAAGAGTTTAAAACCAAATTCATAATTAAATTACACCCTTAACATTCAAAATTATTTAAATCATCATAAATTTAAAACTTTCCTTCAATTCAAAACTGGAATACATAATTAAATTTGAATTCTGATTAATCTTTAGATTTTTAAGACTCTACTTACATTTAAAACTTCATTTTTAAAATTATAACTACTTAAACATTTCTAAAGTAATTAAATCAAATCAAATAAAAAAAACTTCGTCTTATTTGAAAATTAAGATTCAAACTTAAACTTGAAATTCCAAATTTTATAAACTAGGTTTAAAACTTATTTAAATCTTGCTTTACATTTAAATTTTCAGTTTTAAAAATTACAGAGCAAATTGATACAGGTTTCAGTTAAAAATTTGCTTCTGTAAATACACCCGAGCCAACTAAATTTTCATCGAGTCAACAAGTCCACTGCTTCGAGCCATACCCTACAACTTCTCGAGTGATTCTCGAGTTTCCCCTCTACTTAAGCCCAGGCAATAATCAGAAATTAAAATTGCACGGTGCACATGCACCGTGCCTATGATCATTACCAGCCACCTCTGGTGGTCTCACCCTATCGACGACCAATCCCACGTCCAACCACAACCATCAGATCACCCATTCATAGCTCGAAAACGAATTTGAGTCATATTCTAAAAACCTGGAACAGAAAAACAGTATCACCACCAAATCTGGAACATGCCTCGTCCTCAACCTTTTGACCATCGGAATAGCAGCGACTCCGGCCACATGTTCATCAACCATCATGCTATAATCCCCCACAAACTCATTCAACTCGATCACCTCAACAAGCCAAGCCGACAAAAACAAATTACCTGGTTAAAACTAGGGTTCCAGACAAAAACTCGTCACGACAGCCACCACGATGAATTGCATCGCCATCCAATATTTTTCCAAGCTCCACTTAACACTCCTCTTCCCACTGGAAGAAACCTAACCTTCCCAATCACTGGAATCACCCGTGATTCCCAAAAACCCAAAAATAGTGCAGTGCAAAACTGCACCCACAATCCTACCTTAAAATTTTTGATTTCTGTTAACTCCGCCCCGGTTTTGACTTAGTGACTCAAAGAGATGCCGACCTAATACTTCAACAAGTATGCCGACTTAAGGCCTAAGGGGTATGCCCACCTAATACTTCAACAAGTATGCCGACTTAAGGCCTAAGGGGTATGCCCACCTAATACTTCAACAAGGTTACCGACCTAACAGGCTTAACAAGGATACCGACCTAAGGCCTAAGAGGGATACCGACTTAAGGCTGAACAGTTACCGACCTAATGCTTTAACAAGAACGTCGACTCAACTACCTAAGATAGCTACCGATCTAAGATAGCTACCGACCTAAGTCACAACCGACCTTTGATCTACGTTAAGTCGTTCACGACCCAAGCAAATGAAGACAAGTTAAATGCAGCTACTTGGCACAGTGGCCTCTTAACTCGTACACGATCCAGGACTTATCAGTTAAGCCGTGACTTGTGACTTTCCAGTTAACTCGTTCACGACTCACGACCTAGCTTGAGTCGTCCACGACCTAAAGCTACTAAATTAAGCCCGATGTCGTATTACTGATACAAGGTTGTGTTGATTCGGAGGCGACCTAGGACTTATGCAAGGGAACCTTTGTGAAACCGTGAGAGGGCCAGATGAATCGGCTACGACCCACCTTAGACCGGCCACAACTTACCTTAGACCGGTCACGACCTACGACCTAAGGGGGGATTTCCCCTATAAATACCAACCTACCTCAAGCATGAAAGGGACTTGGGGCCAATCTCTTTAAGCGCCGATACTCTGCTGAATTCTCGACTCACTCGACACTTCAAGTACGAAAGGCATTTCAACTAACTTCGGGAGAAAAATCTAACGCAATCTACATGGATTCAAAGAATTCTTCTACATCAAAGTTCTAGTTGTTTGTCTCATCAGAATTGTAATTGAAGATTGTTGTAAAGTTGTAATCGATTCAGTAATAAAGAGAATTAAAGTGGACGTAGGCTTACCCTAAGCCGAACCACTATAAAAACTGTTGTTTTTTCTGCTTTCTCTGTGATTTCTCTACTTGTTTTTTAGTTCCCGTGTTCACGGGTGGTGCTTTCGCTCAACTTCAATCTACAGCGGGGTGTTAGCGTCTGATTTTTACGTTAACATTTTTGGTGCTTTCACTGAGAACCCAACTCAGGAAACTTCCACTATTGCTTCGCGAAGGATTGTTGAAAGGATTTCTTTTAAAACCAGAAGTTTATTGGAAATAATGGCTCCTGGGAGAAAACGAAGTTCTGTGAGATCCGACAATGTTCAAGAGAATACCGCTACCTCTCCTCCTTCAAGTCAAGCAGCTCCAACTGTTGGAGTTACACGAGCAGAATTGGACGCCGTAGTTTTGGGATTGAATCAGCAATTGAATATTCAGAATGCGCAGTTGGAAGCCCAGAATGCCCAGAATGCCTGATCATGAGTAAGTTGAATGATCTACTAGGGGCAAATCATCAACCGATTAATAATGATGGGAACCATACTGCGGGAGTTCAGGATGTTGAAGGGAACATTTCTCAAAGAGCCGCAGACCCTGTAGAAAGGACTCCTCCTCAAGCTGGAGGATCAGGACCGCAGCCGACCCTCCGTGAACGACTGTCAAGGTAGAATTCAGAGAGAGTGGCTGATGTGTGCCCTCCAGAGCCTGTAAATGATGAAGAGTATTTTTCGGGTATGGTTCGTCAAATCATGAAGGAAAGTATGCGAAGAGACGAAGATGAGAAAGAGTGGGGATTTGCTCCAAGCAAAACTCCATTTACTGAAAAGATCTTGAAGGCAGAGTTCCCAAGGAAATTTGTTCCCCCTACTATTCCAGCTTACAAGGGGACGAGTGATCCAAACGAGTTTCTGTATAAGTACGACTGGCATATGACTGGTGCCAGGGCGTCAGATGAAATTAAATGTCGATATTTCCTGGTATATCTCGAAGGTGTGGCTCTATTGTGGTTTACAAAGCTGCCAGTCAGGTCCATTGATCAATTCTCCGATTTGACCAGGAAATTCAAGGAGCAATTTCGATTGTATGCTTCTAAAGCAAAGGATATAATGTCACTGTCAAGTCTAGAGCAAAATCCGGGAGAATTCATCAGATCATTTTTGAATCGCTTTAACATAGCATTGGCTGAGGTAGATAATGCTGAGCCACGTATGGTCCTGACATACTTGATGAGGGCGATTGACAAATCGAGTGAATTTGGAAAACGGTTGAAAATGAAAGAACCAAACTCACTTGACAAATTCTACAAGAAAGCGGATGAATTCATGCGCTTGGAGAGCCTCCAAACACCGGCTAAGATGGTATCAGCGGAAGCCGGGAACAATGGTGCTGCTTCGAATAAGAAAGAACCCTAACACTCAGAAAAGGGGAAATGATG
The DNA here is from genome assembly GCA_030765085.1 of Allium cepa. Classification (NCBI taxonomy): domain Eukaryota; kingdom Viridiplantae; phylum Streptophyta; class Magnoliopsida; order Asparagales; family Amaryllidaceae; genus Allium; species Allium cepa. The sequence goes on along the minus strand of CM060928.1, from coordinate 1,024,568,924 downwards.
GTGGAAAGAAACAGGGAGACACTAAGAAAGGTCGTTCTTTCAATTTCACACCCTTGACCGATACCCCTGAAAACATCTTCTTTGCAACCAAAGATGATGTCAATTATCCGACACCACCTAAGATGAGAGTTGCGATTAAGATGGAAAAAAGTGGAAGGTTCTGCCGGTTCCACAACCAGCCCGGCCATGACACCAACGAATGCCATCAGTTGAAAGAGGTAATTGAACAACTTTTGAAAGAGAACAAGCTCCAGCAGTATGTGAAAAGGAACAAAAATGCCCCAGCTTCGTCAACTCAAGGACAACAAGTTCCCGCTCACCGTCCTGCCTCAAGTGAGAAGCCCGTAGAGCATGAATCGGAAAGACCTGTTATCAATATAATAACCGGAGGACCTCACCCAGCAGGACAAAGCTAGGGCGAGATAGAAAGGTATGCACGGGCCTTGAGGCATGTACTAGCTGAAGAGAATGTTTTTGTTTTAGAGAATGATGCGCCTTTAAAGCAACAAAAGACTTCCACAGATGATATTGTGTTCAGTGCCAGGGATTCTTCGGGTATCGAGGCTCCGACCATAGATCCTTTGGTCATATCCGCTGGTATTGCGCCGGCAACTGTGAGAAGAGTTCTAGTTGATTGTGGAGCTTCATGCAACATCCTCTTCAAGAAGACCTTCGATCAAATGAAAATTCCAATGGCTGACGTTTAAGCTTCATCACTTAAGATTGCTGGGTTTGCTGGAGAACCCAAACAGCCGATTGGGACCATAGATTTGTTTGTAGAACTTGGAAAGGGACTGAGGAAGGTGGCTCGAAAGCAAACCTTTATAATTGTTGAAGAATTCTCTGCCTACAATGCCTTTTTAGGCCGACCGACTCTTGCTACGTTCAAAGCTGTTCTTGCCCCATGGTGTTTGACTCTAAAATTCCCCACGGATAATGGAGTTGGTGTGATTAAGGGAGACCAAGATGCGGGGCGAGAATGTTACTTTGCAGAGTTGCGAGAATCAAGGAAAAGAGGAATGGGAAAAGGTGCGGCGGCTCCGGTCCGCATCAAAGAACCAACCTTGTAGCAATTACAGGGTGGACCCTGCACTGGCGAATGTAGTGGTGCACGAAGAGAGATGGATCCAAGGAAAGCCAGTGCAGGGGAGAATAGGGTAGTACCGGTAGAGGTAACAGTGCCGGTGCCCGTTGACCCAAAGGACCCAAACAAAGTGCTTAATGTGGGTTCAAAAATCAACATAACAGTTCAGAATGTTCTGATTTCATTTTTGAAGGCTAATTTGGATGTATTCGCTTGGACTCATGCTGACATGTGCAGAATATCCCCAGAGATTGCAGTACATAATCTGAACATTGATCCAAAGTTTACACCTGTGAAACAGAAAAGAAGAACCCAGGGTCCTGAGAGGACAGCAACGTTAAAAGAAGAAGTGGATTGGCTCATGGAGAACGGTTTCATCAGAGAATCTACTTATCCAAATTGGGTATCAAATCCAGTGCTGGTGAAAAAGGCTAACGGAAAGTGGAGAGTATGCATTGACTTTTCAGATTTGAATAAAGCCTGCCCCAAAGACTGTTTCCCGCTGCCCAGGATCGATCAGTTGGTGGATGGGACGGCAGGACACGAATTGTTATCTTTTATGGATGCATACTCCGGATATAACCAGATTATGATGCATGAGCCAGATCAAGAGGATACGAGCTTCATCACAGACGTTGGTCTCTACTGCTACAAGGTTATGCCTTTCGGACTCAAGAATGCATGGGCAACTTACCAAAGGCTTGTTAATGCCATGTTTAAACCACAGATTGGCAAGACAATGGAAGTTTATGTTGATGATATGCTAGTAAAGTCTAAGAAAGCGATGGCCCATATGGATCACTTGGCAGAGATGTTTGCAGTACTCTACAAGTACAGAATGAAGCTTAATCCCCTGAAATGTTCATTTAGAGTGGAGTCCGGAAAGTTTTTGGGTTTCATTGTGAGCGCTAGGGGCATTGAAGCCAATCCAGCTCAGATCACTGCCCTGAGAGAAGTCAAGGCTCCTAGAACGAAGAAGGAATTGCAAAGTCTCAATGGAAAGGTTGCTGCCTTGAGTCGGTTCATTTCCAAAGCTACTGACAAACGCATTCCATTCTTTGATGCTCTGAAGAAAGGAAGAAAAAATTTTGAGTGGACTCCTGAATGTCAGAAATCATTTGATGAGTTGGTTCGTCATATGGAAGTGCCTCCGATACTTTCAAAGTGTGACAGTGGTGAAAATCTCTTGACGCAGCGGATTAACAGAAAATTAATAACACGATGAAAGTAGAAAACGGTGGATTGATGAATACTGAAATGCCCAAATTCGTTGATCCGAAGATACCGAATTCTAGCTATCCTCGTCACGTTGATCGCGCACGATACCGTGAAAGAAGATCTTCAATTCTTCAAGCGTTGATCAAGCACACTTGATTCCGCGAATCGGCTTCAACAATCGTTGATTCGAGTGCACTCGAATAACCGAAAGTGGAGATAGGAGATTACACTCAACTGCCAATTTAGGATGAAAGCACACAGCAATCAAACAAGAATTTTATTCAAAAATCAACCACCTCAAATGTACAACTCACTCCCTATTTATAGTGTTTTCGACCCAGACCTTAAGTCATATACGACTTACGACTTAACTAAGTCGGTACCGACTTATTACAATGGCGACCCAATCTGTTTACAACACAGCACAATGCAGACGACTCAACAAATGACAATACATGGCCGACCTAACTAGGTACGACCTAACACACAACCGACTTAAGAAACTTTCCGACTTAAGAACAACACAACCGACTCATATATACACATGACCAACATACGACTCAACTTGAGTCGGCAGCGACTTAACTCACACGGTCTTTACAACACAATGTATAGCGACTTAAAGAAATTACAACACAACCCAACACTACACTCCCGACTTAAGATAGGTCGTATGCGACTTATCTTCCAGCTGCTTAACATTGGGTGTTAAGTCGTACGCGACTTATATTAGGTCGTGAACTCCCTTCTTCCCTTCCTCTGCATATTCGTTAGGTCATAGATGACCTAAGTTACTTTCCTTAGGTCGTATCCGACCTAATTCCTCTTCCTTAAGTCGTGACCAACCTAAACCCAGCAAACCTTCCTTAGGTCGTGCCTTCCCTGGTTGACTCGTGAACGACTTAAGGCTTAAACCCGAAGCTTCCTTAACTCGTGTACGATTTATTCCCTGAGCTGCATCATCCTCCCCTGGTTGAGAAAAATTCGTCCTCGAATTTGTAAATTCTTCAACATCAGATTGTCCTTCTCCATAATATGGCACAAGATGCTTAATATTGAATACGTCAGAAATGTACACATCCTCCGGCAGCTTCAACTTATGAGCATTTTCATTAATCTGTTTCACAACTTCTACATGATCAATTTTCCTGGCTTTCAACTTGTTATAAGCGCCCACTGGAAAACGATCCTTTGTTAACACAGCATACACTAAATCACCTTCGTTAAATTCAACATTTCGTCGCCCCAAATCTGCAGTTCGCTTATACTTCTCATTTGCTTTCACCAATCGTTCCAGAACGATTTTATGACATTTAGTCAACTCATCAACAAAATCTACAGCTCGTTTAACCGTCCCCTTCGGTTGTGGTACTACTGCTAAATCCAACGGTCCCCTTGGCAAACTTGAATATACGATCTGGAATGGGCTGAATTCCATACTACGATTCACTGCATGATTATGAGAAAACTCTGCTTGGCATAACTTCATATCCCAACTTTTCAGATTATCTTTCACCAAACATCTCAATAAATTTCCCAATGATCTGTTAACAACTTCTGTTTGTCCATCTGTTTGTGGATGGTAAGCACTACTAAATTTCAGCTTCGTTCCAACCATCTTCCATAAACTTAACCAAAAGTGACTCAAAAACGAGTATCTCTATCTGACACAATAGATTCTGGCAATCCATGAAGTCGATAGATTTCTTTGAAAAATAACTGAGCAACATGAACAGCATCCGCCGTCTTCTTACAAGCAAGAAAATGTGCCATTTTTGAAAATCTGTCCACCACAACAAATATAGAATCATTTCCCCTTTGAGTTCTAGGCAAACCCAAAACGAAATCCACGCTGATATCAACCCACGGTTTAGTCGGTACAGGTAACGGCATATACAATCCTGCATTTGTCACTGTTCCCTTTGAAATCTGACAGATATGACATCTCTCTACAAACCTTTCCACCTCTTTCCTCATTGACGGCCAAAAGTAAGATTGAGAAATCAAATGCAATGTACGATCACGGCCCACATGTCCTTCCTCGTGCAATTCCTTGATAATCTTCATTCTCAAACTGCTCTCTGGTATACATAATTGATTCCCTTTAAATAAGAAACCATCAACCAACGCAAATTCATCAGTATCTCCATCCTTAACTTTCTCAACGAACTTTGCAAAGTAAGGATCCTCCTCAAACAATTCTGGCAATAATTCAAATCCTGTCACCTCAATTTTCATTGTCGTTAATAAATGACTCCTCCTACTCAAAGCATCAGCTACCCGATTCGTCACCCCAGACTTGTGTTTGATAACAAAAGTAAATTGCTGTAAATAGGCAATCCACGATGCATGCCTTGCTGAAATCTTGTCTGGCCCTTGCATGTGCTTCAACGCCTCATGATCAGTGTACAGAAAAAATTCTTTCTTAAACAGATAGTGTCTCCAATGCTTAACAGCCTGAACAATTGCGTAAAACTCCACATCGTACGTGATATACCTCATCTTTGCCCCTGATAACTTCTCACTGAAATAAGAAACGGGTTTCCCACTCTGACTCAAGACTCCACCAATTCCCACCCTCGACGCATCAGTATGCAATTAAACAACAACTGAAAATCTAGTAAAACAAGAATCGGTGATGTCGTCAATAGTTCCTTGATCTTCTCAAAAGCAACCCCTGCTTCCTCTGACCATTCAAACTTCTTTTCTTTCATGCAATCGGTTATAGGTGCCATCACACTACTAAAATGTGGAATGAATCTTCGATAGAAAGATACCAATCCATGAAAACTTCGTACTTCAGTAATTGTCTTTGGCTGTGGCCAACTCCTGACGGCTTCTACTTTACTTTCATCCACTTGAATTCCTTCTTTCGACAGAACGTATCCCAGAAACAAAACACTGTCCGCCATAAACACGCACTTCTTTGCTGCTGCATAGAACTGCTCTTGACGTAGAATCAACAGTACTTCACGCAAATGCTGGACATGCTTTTCCATACTCCCACTGTAGATCAAAATATCATCAAAGTAAACTACCACAAACTTTCCAATGTATGGTCTGAAAATCTGGTTCATCACTCTCATAAAAGTACTTGGTGTATTTGATAAACCAAATGGCATAACCAACCATTTGTATAAACCTTCCCTGGTTTTGAAAGCAGTCTTCCATTCATCACCTGGTCTAATACGAATCTGATAATATCCACTCTTCAAGTCAATCTTTGAGAACACAACAGCTCCACTCAACTGGTCGATCAAGTCATCATACCTCGGCATAGGAAATCTATATCTCACAGTGATCTTGTTTAGAGCCCGACTATCCGTACACATCCTCCACGAACCATCCTTCTTGGGCACCAATAAAGCAGGCACTGCACAAGGACTCAAGCTCTCCTGAACACGCCCTTGTTCTAACAGCTCCTCCACCTGCCTTCTCAGTTCCTCATGCTCCTTAGGACTCATCCTATAATGTGGCCTGCGTGGTAATACTGCCCCTGGTACAAGATCGATTTGATGTTGAATGTCTCTCAGTGGCGGTAACTCCTTAGGCAACTCTTCAGGAAATACATCACTGAATTCTTCCAATACTGGCTTTACTTCCCCTGGAACTTCTACAGATTCAGTGGCTTCATGTCCAATCAACAAAAATACCTCTGGACTCTCTTCTACTTCTTCAATAAATTCCTTCAAAGTCAATAAAGTCTTCAGCTCCTCAATCTCTTCAGATTTACTCTCTTCCTGTTGTCTCTTCTTTGGAACTAAAATAATCTTAACACCTTCAAATATAAAACTGTAGTTATTGGTCCGACCGTCATGCTGCACTGCTTTATCATACTGCCATGGTCTTCCCAAAAGCAAGTGACAAACATCCATCTCAACCACATCACACCAGATCTCGTCTTTATATTTCTTCCCAATAGAAAATGAAACTCGAACTCGCCTGTCCACCTTCACCTCTCCTCCTTTTCTCAGCCACGCTAACTTGTAAGGATTAGGATGCTTCTCCGTTTTCAGCTTTAACTTTCTCATAGCTTCGGTAGAAATAATATTGTCACAACTTCCCGCGTCAATCACAAAATTACAAACCTTTCCCAGAATAGTGCATGTTGACTGAAATATGTTACTCCTCAACCAACTAGCTTCTTCTTCTTGCTTCGGCATCAAACAAGATCTCCTCATCATCAGATTACATCCTTCATCTCCTGACGCGACATCCTGTTCTTTCTCCTCAACTGGACTAGGATAACCTTCATCAACATCCTCTCCTTCAACTTCAACAATCATAGTTCGTTTTTTCGGCTTCGGACATTCATTACTCTTGTGACCCACTTCCTAGCAATTGTAACACTTGAAACTGTTGTTGACCTTCGTCTTCGCAACTTCCACTGGCACCCTTCACTGGATTATTAGAATTAGTAAACACACCACCTCCACGCCTTCCCTGCTTTTCCCAAACCAACGCTTTCTGATGTGCCTCTGCCACAGATCTCGGATCAAACATATTAACCATATCCTGGATCTGCATTCGCAACCCTCCAACAAACCTAACAGTCAACTGTTCCTCTGTCTCCATAATGTCATTTCGAGCAATCAGTTGATAAAACTCGTCAGCATAATCATTTAACAGTCTTTGTTCCTTGCCTCAAGTTCTGCAACCTCTGGTACATAAGTGATTGATAGTTGTAAGGTAAAAATGTAGCTCTCATCAACTTCTTCATCTTCTTCCATGATTCAACCTTTGACTTTCCCATTCTTTCCCTTGTAAGTTTAGTTTGCTGCCACCACGCCAAAGCTCTCCCCCTCAACCTAGTAGCAACCAACTTCATTTGACGATTCTCCCGGACTTCCTTGAAATCAAAGATCTCTTCAACATTGGACAACCAATCCAAGAATTCTTCAGCTACCATTCCTCCCTTAAATTCTGGAATTTCCATCTTCATACCCGATTCCCATCGACGATCATCATCTACATCCCGAATACATTTCGAACTTGGTCTCGATCTCGATAATGAATGCTAGCTCTATCACCCTCTTCATCAAAATCAAATGTACATCTACATCGATCTCGACCATTATCATCCCTTCGATCACGCATGTCCCTTCTACTATGTCTCTCTTCATCTCTATATGGCTCTTCTTCAAACTCACGTGGAGTTCTTCTCTCTTCATGTCCATAGTCATGGTGATCTCTCCTTGATGAAATTGATGTTTCTCTTCTCTCTCTAAAAGATTGCGGTGATACCCTTCTCGCTTCTGTAACCGATGGCGAAACTCGGTTTCCTCCATGGTTCGAGATTGGTGATCTTCTCCTTTGATTTTGATGCAAATCATTCATCAATTTCTCTAACTTTCCAATGCCTTCATCAAATTTCTCATTAATGCGTTGTTCCATTTGCTCGGCTTCTTCTCTTCTATACAACACTTCAACATTTTGATGACGATTAGCTCTCCTTGGCGGCATGATTGATTCAACACAACCTTCAACTAATACTTCAAAAATCTTCAACACAAGCAAGTCATGGCTCAACCACTAACTTGGCTCGGCCTCAACACTTCAAACTCTTCAAACTTTGGCGCGCAAAAATCTCATGGCCAAATTCAAACAACTTTCCGTATTTTGATCCAAAATGAAATGGATCGAAAGCTTCTAACTTGTTGCAACTTCAAAATGAATACGATGAACTTCAACTTCAAATTCCTTGGCTACAAGACTCGTCTTAGCTATGATTGGCTAAGTCAAGCTCCGATACCAAACCGACGCAGCGGATTAACAGAAAATTAATAACACGATGAAAGTAGCAATAGGTGGATTGATGAATACTGAAATGCCCAAATTCGTTGATCCGAAGATACCGAATTCTAGTTATCCTCGTCACGTTGATCGCGCACGATACCGTGAAAGAAGATCTTCAATTCTTCAAGCGTTGATCAAGCGCACTTGATTCCGCGAATCGGCTTCAACAATCGTTGATTCGAGCGCACTCGAATAACCGAAAGTGGAGATAGGAGATTACACTCAACTACAAATTTAGGATGAAAGCACACAGCAATCAAACAAGAATTTTATTCAAAAATCAACCACCTCAAATGTACAACTCACTTCCTATTTATAGTGTTTTCGACCCAGACCTTAAGTCGTATACGACTTACGACTTAACTAAGTCGGTACCGACTTATTAGAATGGCGACCCAATCTCTTTACAACACAGCACAATGCAGACGACTCAACAAATGACAATACATGGCCGACCTAACTAGGTACGACCTAACACACAACCGACTTAAGAAACTTTCCGACTTAATAACAACACAACCGACTCATATATACGCATGACCAACATACGACTCAACTTGAGTCGGCAGCGACTTAACTCACACGGTCTTTACAACACAATGTATAGCGACTTAAAGAAATTACAACACAACCCAACACTACACTCCCGACTCACGACTTAAGATAGGTCGTATGCGACTTATCTTCCAGCTGCTTAACATTGGGTGTTAAGTCGTACGCGACTTATATTAGGTCGTGAACTCCCTTCTTCCCTTCCTCTGCATATTCGTTAGGTCACAGATGACCTAAGTTACTTTCCTTAGGTCGTATCCGACCTAATTCCTCTTCCTTAAGTCGTGACCAACCTAAACCCAGCAAACCTTCCTTAGGTCGTGCCTTCCCTGGTTGACTCGTGAACGACTTAAGGCTTAAACCCGAAGCTTCCTTAACTCGTGTACGATTTACTCCCTGAGCTGCATCATCTCTTCATATATTTGACAATTTCGTCTCATGCTCTCAGTGCAGTGTTGGTACGAGAAGACGCAAGGATTCAATGCCCAGTCTACTATATCAGCAAAAGATTCACTGGGGCAGAGATGAACTATTCAAGATTAGAAAAGCTCGCCTATTGTTTGTTGATCGCATCAAGAAAATTGAGGCCGTATTTCCAAGTTCATCCCATCAAAGTCCTCACTGATCAACCTCTAAAGCAAGTCCTATTCCGTCCTGAGACTTCGGGCCGTCTTCTGAAATGGAATATTGAACTCATCCAATATGACATCACTTACCATCCCCAAAAAGCAATCAATGGACAAGCTTTGGCAGATTTCATCGCAGTGTACGGATAAGGGTGATAGTGAGGAAGAAGTCACTGATAGCATCCCAATCCAATGGAAATTGTATGTCGATGGCGTGAGGAATGATTACTATTCCGGAGCAGGGGTTGTCCTTGAAACCCCAGAAGGGCGATCGCTATGTTATGCGCTGAGACTAGAATTCCCTTCGACGAACAATGAAGCTGAATATGAAGCTCTCATCGCTGGTTTAAGGATCGCTAAAGAACTAAACATCAAGGCATTACAGATCTTCAGTGATTCTCAACTTATTGTTTGCCAAGTCAGGAAGGAATTTCAAGCTAAAGGAGGGAATCTACCCGTCTATTTATCAATAGCCTGGGAGCTCCTTCAAGATTTTGACCGTTATTCAATAAACCATATACCCCGTGAAGAGAACATGAAGGCGGATTCTCTCGTAAAATATTCAAGAACCAGTGAAGCTCAACTATTGGGATTAGTTCCCGTCGATGTCTTGACAGCTCCAAGCACAGATGACATGGATGTTGATTGGATTATGAATGTATCCCAAGAACAAGAATCATGGATGACTCCGATACTTGAATATCTACTCAATGGTTCTTTGCCAGAAAGTTCAAAAGAACGATAGAAGCTGATGAGAAAAGCCTCCAGATATATAGTTCTAGATGGTCGTTTGTACAGGCGAGGGTTTTCAATGCCATTACTCCGATGTGTGACAATGGAAGAAGCTAAGACAATTCTAACTGAAGTACACGGAGGGGAATGTGGGGATCATACAGGTAGTCAAACTTTAGCAAAGAAAATCCTCCGTTATGGATACTTTTGGCCGGAAATTAATCAGGATGCTGCTGACTATTCCCGAAAGTGTGATAAATGCCAGAGATTCGCTAAAATTCCTAGAGCACCTTCCACTGAGCTAACACAAATGGTCAGTCCATGGCCGTTTGCTATTTGGGGAATAGATCTCATTGGGCCCTTGCCGACTGCCAAATCGGAGATTAAATATGCTATCGCTGCTGTTGATTACTTCACTAAATGGGCTGAAGCCGAACCGTTGGCTAATATTACCTCTAAGAAAAGGATAAGTTTTGTGACTAAAAATATCATTTGCAGGTATGGTGTGCCTCAGAAGATAATCACAGACAATGGTACTCAGTTTGAAAGTGAGGAATTCCAAGATTTCTGCAAATGATTCAAGATCCGAAAAAGCTTCTCAGCAGTGGCTCATCCGCAGGAAAACGGTCAAGTGGAAGCAGTAAACAAAATCATCAAATCAACCATCAAAAAGCAGCTGGAAAAAGTAAAAGGTGGTTGGGTCGATAAGTTAACGCTTGCACTATGGGCATACAGGACCACTCACAAAACTGCGACTGGGCATACTTCATTTTCATTGGCATACAGATCAGAAGCGATGATTCCAGTGGAAACTGAAGTCCCCTCACACAAGAGGATCCATTTTGATCAAAATGAGAATGAAAAATTGCAATTGGAAGCACTTGACCTCCTCGATGAAAGAAGAGAAGAGGCTAGACTTAGAAGTGCAGCTCACCAGCGAAGAATAGCCAGGCACTTCAATTCCAAAGTTCGTCAGCGCAGCTTTGAAGTTGGAGACTTAGTCCTGAAGAGGATTATGACAGCCATAGGTGTGTTTTGACCAAACTGGGAAGGGCCATATGTTATTGGTGCAAAACTTCTTGATGGCACATTCAAACTCACAACTGTCGAAGGAGAACCAATCCCAAGAGCTTGGAACAACAATCATTTGCGTCCTTATTTTACTTGAAAGCATTGCTGAAATGTTGTAAAAGTATTACGAATATATGTTTTTTGTATTAAAAGAAATTGTAAAGCAAGTGAATAATGAAAAGCTATAAAGTGGATATAGGCCCAGCTTTTGCCGAACCACTATAAATCTTGTGTTCTCTACTATTATAAACTGCTTTGTTTTATTTAGACATATAAAATACATTAAGCGTGTCACTAAAATGTCGATTTAATAATGCAGGCCATAAAAGCAAAGCTTACCCATCGCAAGACCAAGCGATCTCCGACATCACTCAGCAAGCAAACACTAAGCCATTCAAAATTTCCATACTCAAATCCTACAAAAGAAGTGCTTCGAACAAAAGTTAGCAATATGGATGGAAGTGGACCATTTCTAACTAACTGCAAATGTTTGAACAAACAAACAACCAGTTAAATAGCCTGTGTCCACCACCAGCTCGCTTAACTATGAAGTATATTTCTTTGGATAAGGGAAATTATTGGCAACTAAAAAGGGATGACACTTGCAAAAGACAACGAGGATCGCCAACATGAATAGATGGCAAAGAGACATGGGCGAGCGAGCATCAAACAGCAAAAGACCTCTTCGGAGGCACAAGCCCTCTTCGGAGGCACAACTCTTCGGAGGATAGAGACCTCGAGCGGGCCTAGCCAGAAAAAGAGAGATCTTTCTCAATACAAAGTTGTGGACTGATCGGTCGATACACTCCCGTGAATCCGTCCAACCGAGAGAAAGAAACTCCAAACTTCCAGGCAAAAGCCCTACTCAGACGCACACGTTTCACCGAGATTGAAATAAAACTTCCAAGTGTTGAAACGTGAAAAGCCCTCTTCGGAGGCCCATTTCAGCGCAGTTGAAATGCTAAAAGACCTCGAGCGGGCCAAACCAGAAAAAGAGAGATCTTTCTCGATACAAAGTTGCGGACTGATCGGTCGATACACTCCCGTGAATCCGTCCGACCGAGAGAAAGAAACTCCAAACTTCCAGGCAGTAACCCTACTCAGAGGCACACATTTCACCATGATCGGTGATACACTCCCGTGAGACGAAATGTGAAAAGCCCTCTTCGGAGGCCCTCTTCCCAACGAATAGGGAAAAATAAAAGCCTCTCCCAAGGGGCAGAAACAAAAAAGACCTCTTCCCAGAGGCACAACCAAACAAAAAGACCTCTTCCCAGAGGCAGAAACAAAAAGACCTCTTCCCAGAGGCACAATCGAACAGAAAGACCTCTTCGGAGGCACACGTTTCACCGAGATTGAAATAAAATTTTCAGGTGTTGAAACGTGGAAAGCCCTCCTCGGAGGCACAACTCTTCGGAGGCACACGTTTCACCGAGATTGAAATAAAACTTCCAAGTGTTGAAACGTGAAAAAGCCCTCCTCAGAGGTACAACTTTTCAAAGAAGCACTTCGTCAGAAACGTAAAGCAAAGATCAGAAAGCCCTCCATTGAGGCGCAATATAAAAAATATATATATAAAAAGAAGCCCTCTTCAAAGGCACACTTTAACTCTCCAAGGAAGAATGATTCACCTATTCTGGAAAATACTCTTCCTCAAAGAGAAGTTAAAGTGCCCTTCAGAGGCCCGCTTTACCACATAGAAGAATTCACTTGGTAAAAATGTGTGCATGCACAAAAGGAAAAGTGATATCTTCGAAGGATGAAGCGTAAAAACTCATATGGAGGGAGCTGTACTCTATTTTTAACGAAATAATATTCCTCCAAGTATGGAATAATTATTCTCCAGAAAATAAGAGTACAAGTCCCCTCAAAGTATAAAATATTGCAACGAGCTTATGGTATAGGGGCAACGTGGTATAACTACATTGGTAAAAATTACGCTCAAACAACATACCACAAGCTCACTGCAATATCATATAAAGAAACTTGTACAAAAATGAATAGTAAATGCATTTTCAAATACAGATAGAAGTTTGTACAAACAAAAAGAATCATTTTATTCAATACTGTCAAAATTTTGTACAGGTACAGGTTTCAAAATAAAAAGAAAAAAGAAAAGCGTAGGCCGGTACCCGCACAATCTCCGGCCAGTACATGCAAAAAGCAAAAAGTGAAGATAAATCGAAGCAGGACCCCTTACTTCTTCTTCCCACCACCCTTAGAGCCTTCACCTGACCTAATAGGCAGCTTTTCAGGATGGCTTGGGAGAGTCGGGGATGAAGGAGAAAGGGTTACTGCCGGATCAACTTTCGTTTCCTCTTTAGAAACAAGAATGCCTTTCCTTCTCTTCTTGGAAGTGGCACGCTTCCTCCTTCTCCTTGAAGAAGACTCACTTCCCGGAGTAACAAGAGCAGATAATTTTATGTTATCAGAAGTGGTTCGCTCCGGAGACTCATTGCCTTCTCCAAGCCCTTATCCCCCATGTTCTTGAGAAGCAATAGGATCATCTAAGCCATGAAGAGCTTCTATTTGCTCCTCTTGCGACCCGGGTTGAGAGGCGGAAGGAGGAGTGACCTGGAGAACCGAAGGAGGAATAATTGGAGGATGGGAAGTTTGAACAATGCTCGATGCTTTCTCTACAGAAGAAAAGAAGTTAAAGTCAGTAAAGAGAGGAGATAAAGGCTCATTGAGGTTCAGGAAATAGTCGGGAAGCTCATCGAACTCATAAGAAGCAAATGAGCAGTCTACTGGGGCAAGATTAACAGTAGAGTTACCTGGAGAAGTCGGCTTCCTGATATCAACCTCATAAGCCTGTGCTTCGGTGCTCTCTTCACCTTCATCTCCACCCTGTGTACTTGTAATCTCAGTTGTAACTTTGACCAGGGATGGAGAATGAGAACTGGAGCCAATAATGTCGATTTCGGCCGAAGGAGAAGGCTGGACTGGAAAAGTTGAAGTAGTTTTTCCTAACTGTTCCCCTTCTACCATTTCAGCTCTTAATTTTGCAAGTTGTTCTTTTCCCTTGGCGAGAGCAGCGCGAGCATCTTCATCCAAGTAATGCTCCTCAAGAGCTGATTCGGCATAGCCAGCGCCTTTACCGCCAAGCATGTCAATTGCAGCCTCCCATACTTCAGCCAGTGTAATTTCATACTTAGGGCCTAGAAAGGCGAGACTACCGCGCCCCAAGACGCTGTGCAGGTAGAAGTCAAATAGTGTCGAGCTGATGCTGGTCTTCGTTGCCTCATGAGATTCTTCAGCTGCAATTTTACCGGCAACGGCCTCATCACGCTCTCTTTCATCTTTGGAGAGTTGAAACTTTAGCATTTGAATCTCCGCCTCTTGGGAGCTGGTTTTCTTCCGAAGCCCTGCAATATCAGCAATATAGCCCTCACTGATTCTTTTTTGCACTTCGAGCCTGTCTTCGGCGTCTCTTTGGCCAGCATGAGCATCTCTCACTTGTTTCTGAAGCACTTCTTCTTTTTGAGTGTAGGAAGTAGAGGAAGTGGCGAGTTCTTCTTTAAGCTTCTCGATTTTCGCTTCAAGCTCTTCATTGTAAGTAGTGATGCTCCTCATTTCGGTATCATGCTGCTCAAGAACCTTCTGCCATTCGGCCTTATCATTCTCCATGGTCAGCATGGCCTCTATATTCGCACGGTTGACCCTTTAAAGCTCGTCAACAAGCTTTTGCCAGTTCGACATCCTTTCAATATCAAGCTTGACGGCATCGAGATTTCGCAGCATGGCAGGCTTGTCAATAGGGACCAAGTCAAGATCGAACCGCACGCCCTTTAGGCACCAGTGCGGGAACCAGCTTTGCAGAGTAGCCGGGCCTGGTCCAACTTGGAATTTAGGCCTGCTGATTACTGTCTGAATGTCCGTCTTCCCGAGGGCAGGAGAGTCAGAAGGAATGTCAAGTGAGATAGGGGCAGTGACCTTTTTAGGAGTAGTAGTTGCATGCTTCTCACCGAGCCAGACACGCTTGCTTAGGTCCTCGACTGTATGACCTTTTCCCCGGTCATCATGGGATTTTATTTTGTGAGAGTCGTCACCTCTCTGGGAAGAATCATGGTGTTCCTCCCTTTCTTTTCTCTCATAACGCTCTTCTTGAGCCCTTCTTTCCTCAGCCTTTCGGGCGGCTCTCTCTTCATCGGTTTCTCTGTGAATGGGAAGGTAGCGCCTATAGTCATATTGACTACGCCTCCCGTAGCGCTGAAAGTATCATAGTAAGAGCCGCTGCGTCGCATCGGAGAATCTGAAATAAAAAAAGAGACAAGTCTTAAAAGTCTTCAGAAAAAAGAAGTGTAACTTTAGAATCTTCAAAGTATAAAGAGTTAGGTGCATGAAAGTGCCAAGAGATTCTAAGTGTGTGTGATGTGCAAACTACGCGTATCGAACTACGAACCACTCTTTGATTGCAGAGTAATCGTAGGGGTAGTAGTCAACGTCAACTCTTGGGTCGACGGAGCTTGTTGCAAAGAAGAAGTCGCTTCCACTACTGAAGAAGAAACCCTAGTAGTCACAGGGTCGTCTTTAAAAAGCTCTTGTGAGGTGACAAAGAGATCGCTCAACCCTTTGAAAGTGTCGTCCCCGCTCTGCTTGACAGGGCTTGTTTTCCCGGCTTCTTCGCCGGACTTCTGTGAACGTTGGGGAGATCCCTGAGGCTCTTCTTCCTCAATGACTGGGGCAAGTGCGGATTTACCAGACGACCCCGCAGCATCGACAGTGGTAGAGCACTTCACTAGAGAAGCTTCGGAGGCAGTTTCTTTTGGTAAAGGTTCGTCAGCGGAAACAGGGGCATCTAATGCTTTAGGCGGAGAGTCTGGAACCTCATGAGGACGTGTAGAGCGAGAAGGTGCAAAAGTCCATACTGATGTAAAAATTCATCCCTCAACAAAATTTTTATACTTCTCTCTTCTGCGGCCACAGCACTTAATCTTTCAAAAACTTGCTTATGGCTTGGATTTCTAGAAGGGAGAGGAAGTGCTGAAAAGAGAAAAGAATGAAATTAGCAGTTGGTAGTTCGGATCTTGAAAAAGTTTGGAAATGGAGAAAATAGAAACAGGTAATCTTACTTCCTACTCTCCAGATGGCATAAAACTCTGGGGGCAGCGAGCAAAGAAAAACTGGTTCAAAAATCCATGAACGCTTTCTGTAAGATCAGAAATAAGCTTGCGATTTCTAGCACTTCTCACAATAACGAGGGAAGGATGGTCTTTACTCTTTGCAAACGAGCATAAGTAGTGAATTTCTTCAAAACTCGGCAAGCGATCAAGAGTTCTCCTAAACAAAACACACAACCCCATCAAAATGGCGTAGCCATTAGGATGAAGTTGGAATGGAGAGATTGTCAACCGAAGGAGAAGGGTTCGGAGGAAGTCGTTAAAAGCCCGCTTACGCACATTTGACGATTGACTGCGACAAAACCATGAGGAGGACTGTCGGCAGTATCATTTGGTCTAGGTAGTAGAGCATCATTTTCAGCAAAGCCAAACCGAGTGCGTAGCTGAATAAACGCTCTCGGAGTTAAGATAGTCGAAGTTCTCTCTGGAGGGTTCTCTACGGGAATAGCTATCGGAAAGTCTCTTCAGCTTGAGCTACCCCTTCTTCTTCTTGATGGGAAGTCATTCTACACAAACAACAGGATATTCAAACATGAAGGTGCACGTTTCCTAAAGTGTGTGGAGTGTTGTGTAAAATCGATCAAGCAATGGGCAAATGTAACTGGAATAAAAACTAGCGAGTATTTGTCAGTTATAAAGTCCAGGGTATGTTGCTTTAATATGCAAGTGTAATGTTGATGCAAACAAATCAGTTCAAGTTAGCGATGCTTTGCATTAATACTTCACTTTAGTTGGTCGGTTCACAGCATTTCATATAGTGTATTTAAGTTGATTATTTTATGTCGACTAATCTGTCATTTGATATGGGCAGTCAATGGCAGTATATTCGCCTTGGGTCTTTGCGATTGTTGTTTTCAGCAGGTTGTTAGCCTATAAGTTAATGTGGTCTGTGAAATAAAGCAACAAAGTTAAAGCAATCCAGGATTTAAGCAGTTCAGTACAGTAGTAAGGAGGAAGGCTCTGGCTCAAAAGTGGTGTGAAATTCCCCAAGGGTTAACTCGGCCACGGTTTAAGGGTTAACTTGGCCACGGTTTAAGGGTTAACTCGGCCACGGTTTAAGGGTTAGCTCAACCACAGTTTATGGGTTAGATCGGCAGAAGAATAGGTCGGCAGATGTGCTAGCTCGGCCACGGTTTAAGGGTCAGGTTGGTAGAGGATTAGGTCGGACAGAGGTTAAGCCACCCAAATTCATTGGGTCGCATCCAAATCAAAATCTCACTCCACTCAACCCGTTAACCCGATAGCTGCTTCATCAGCAACAGCCTTCATCTTCATCCCTGATATCGGATCATCCAATAAGATAATTCGAAACCACTATAAATTCAACACCTTGCAATCCTAACGCAATTCGAAAATCGATTAGCTTGAAGCATTGAAGCCCACCAATCAAACGTTTAAACCTAAATCAAACTAACTAAAGTTCGCCAGCTATGAAAAATTCACGATGGCGCGATGCGTGGAGAGGTGGGTTAGGATGGAGAAATGAAATTCACGAATCAGAGATGATAAAGGATCAGGAGAAGAAAACAAGATCACTTACGCAATGTAATCTCAAGATTAATCGGTGATTGGTTGAATCGAAATCGCCTTTGGAAGCTTGGGAAAGAGTTAACAGCAAAAATAAATGAAGAGGTAAGTAACGAGAAGAAAGGGGAGGATATACGACTTATAGCAGAGAGACTTGGAGCGGCGCGTGTGGCCTAACTGCTAGGTCGTACACGACCTACCGACCTATAAAGTAGACGGGTTAGAGAATGTCGAAGCATACGACCTAACCAGTAGGCGTATACTTCGAGGGGCAATTGTTAACTCCGCCCCGGTTTTGACTCAGCGACTCAAAGAGATGCCGACCTAATACTTCAACAAGTATGCCGACCTAATACTTCAACAAGTATGCCGACCTAATACTTCAACAAGTATGCCGACTTAAGGCCTAAGGGGTATGCCGACCTAATACTTCAACAAGGTTACCGACCTAACAGGCTTAACAAGGATACCGACCTAAGGCCTAAGAGGGATACCGACTTAAGGCTGAACAGTTACCGACCTAATGCTTTAACAAGAACGCCGACTCAACTACCTAAGATAGCTACCGATCTAAGACAGCTACCGACCTAAGTCACAACCGACCTATGATCTACGTTAAGTCGTTCACGACCCAAGCAAATGAAGACAAGTTCAATGCAGCTACTTGGCACAGTGGCCTCTTAACTCGTACACGATCCAGGACTTATCAGTTAAGCCGTGACTTGTGACTTGCCAGTTAACTCGTTCATGACTCACGACCTAGCTTGAGTCGTCCACGACCTAAAGCTACTAAATGAAATCCCGATGCCGTATTACTGATACAAGGTTGTGTTGATTCGGAGGCGACCTAGGACTTATGCAAGGGAACCTTTGTGAAACCGTGAGAGGGCCAGATGAATCGGCTACGACCCACCTTAGACCGGCCACAACTTACCTTAGACCGGTCACGACTTACGACCTAAGGGGGGATTTCCCCTATAAATACCAACCTACCTCAAGCATGAAAGGGACTTGGGGCCCATCTCTTTAAGCGCCGATACTCTGCTGAATTCTCGACTCACTCGACACTTCAAGTACGAAAGGCATTTCAACCAACTTCGGGAGAAAAATCTAACGCAATCTACATGGATTCAAAGAATTCTTCTGCATCAAAGTTCTAGTTGTTTGTCTCATCAGAATTGTAATTGAAGATTGTTGTAAAGTTGTGATCGATTCAGTAATAAAGAGAATTAAAGTGGACGTAGGCTTACGCTAAGCCGAACCACTATAAAAACTGTTGTTTTTTCTGCTTTCTCTGTGATTTCTCTACTTGTTTTTTAGTTCCCGTGTTCACGGGTGGTGCTTTCGCTTAACTTCAATCTACAGCGGGGTGTTAGTGTCTGATTTTTACGTTAACAATTTCAGTGTTGTAAATCATGATTTGGTTTGTGTTTTCACTTTATAATGCTGAATTCATAATTTACAAAGTTTGAGTTTTTCACTTTGTATAACATTCACTGTTGTTTGTATACTTTCAGTGAGATTTTCAAATTCAATTTAACTTACACCAAATTTTGAAACCTGCTCTATGACATAACAACAAGTTTTACTTAAATTCTAAGTGCTAACATCAAAGAGATCAAGAGAATATGAATTTTGATCCAAGTTTTAAGCTTGACAACTGGTAACAGATATGACAATGGAACATATACACATATCTAAACATTCATATAGATATACAGAAAATCAACACATAAAAATATTTATCCAACACACATTCACCCACATCTCAGCATGCAACCTTAATTAATTTAATATATTGAAAATGTGATGTTACTCACCAGATTTAAAATGAAGGTAGAGCTTTCCAGATTTGAAAAAAAGGTTGATGAAAAGCTTTTGAAAACTTTGAATCTCTAAAAACTGAAATCCTTTTGCATGAATTAAAATTTTGTACTTGAAATATGAAGTTGCTTGCTTTGATTAGAAACTGGAATGTTTTGTTTAGATCCCAGGTTTGCTTTGCATGCAGCTTGGTTCCAGATTGCAGAAAAATGAACTATTGGTTGGTCATTGAATTTATAAACTACATGCATGCTCTTGTTTGAAAAGATTCAGATATTTGTTCATCCCAGGTTGAAGAAATTTGATTTTTCTGGTTTGAAGAGAGGGCGATCACTGATTTGGACGAATTTTTAGTTTTTGAAAGTGATACATGTTGATGATTTTGAAAAAGAATGGTTTTACAGACTTGAACATTGATTTGTTTTCAGGTTTTTGAAAGTGTTTTCTATAGATTTTATTTGACTACAAGCTTTCAAATTTTCTTAACTTTGACTTGAAAAGAAAAAGAAATTGAAAGGAAGAGGCATTGTTTATATAAGCTAAGAATATGAATTAATAAAAATAAGAGGAAAAAAATCATAATTCAAGATGACACTTGTTTAAAATTTTACATTTGTCAATTTCCTTAGTTATTTACTAACATGTGTTACGATGTGTCTTAATATTCTTACAGTTGTCCCTTAAGTGTAATTAGTATTTATAATTAAAAGTTAATTAGCATTTAGTTAGATGTTAATACAAGATAAATGTAAATCTTTGTTTAATTAATTAGTTAACATGTATTTATTCACATGTAGATAATTTTAAAATGAATAAATCCAATTTTATTTATAAAATAAAGCTTATACAATTATTTCAAAATTAAAAATATTTATACTTTAAATTTTTAAAGCTTTGAATTCAAATTCAAATCAAGTTACATATATTCATATAATTACACAATCGAAATTTGAAAAAAAAATATTTTTATTAAAATCTATTTGTTAAAAATAATGTATTATTATATTTTGAAAATAACAATTTCGATAACTCTAAATAGTTTATAAAAGAATTTGTTTCTTTATTAATAAATTATTTATTTTAGCACACTATATTTAAAAAGAAAATCAAAGTAAACCTTATTATTATTTATTTAAATTTAAACTTGAGTTAAACATATTTTAAATCATTTAAACAGTTTCTTTATGTATTTAAAATCATATTTATTAAATTAAAATAAGATCTATTCTCAATATATGCATATTCTATATACATTGTAAATATAAAACAATTATTAACTTTTAAAAGATAAAATCTATCAATTACATATTTATTTTAATTGGATTATTAAATTAATTCAAATCTTGTTAACAAAGATTATCAAATCAATTTAATTTTTAATTCAGATTTTTAAATTGATATTGCCAAAATTCCGGGTCATCACAGCAAGAATGTTAGGTCGTAAGCATGTTAGGTCGTAAGCATGTTAAGTCGCAAGAATGTTAGGTCGTAAGCATGTTAGGTCGTAAGCATGTTGGGTCGCAAGCAAGTTAGGTCGTATGATTCACATTCAAGTGCTGCCACACGTCCGTCACCTCACAATCACCAGGAGCTCAACAGTTCGACCTGGAATCCACTAACCCGTTAACTAAAGGCCTTCTCAATGCACCAATTCGCCTAACTGCTAACCCGATAACCCGCTAGCTTCTACACAAACAAATACACTCATCTCCCCATAACGTTGAATCACCTCAGAATCGCCACAAATCCAATGCACTGCCATTTTATCGCAAATTACAACGACAACATGATCGATGGCAGCCGCGAGTCGATCGATACATGGTTCGCAGTGAAGCACGGCACAAAACGTGAATTGGAAACAAAAAAAATGTGAGGTTAGCAATTCGACGATGGATATAGTTGAACAACGACCAGATTCACTGACGTAATGTGATGGAAAGGTGATCGATGGTCGGTTGTTTGGAATTTGTCTTTGAAAGCTCAGAAATTTGCCAATGGTGGTTCGGACAAAAGAATAAGTAAAGAGGAAGAAACGAGCTAGCAGTTATATAAGGCAAAAGCAAATGGGCATACGGGTTAAGTTAACTCTTGGGTCGCTCACGACCTAGCGGGATTAGATCGAAGCACACAACCTACGACCTAGGTGTGTACTTCG
The DNA here is from genome assembly GCA_030765085.1 of Allium cepa. Lineage (NCBI taxonomy): Eukaryota > Viridiplantae > Streptophyta > Magnoliopsida > Asparagales > Amaryllidaceae > Allium > Allium cepa. Next base: position 1,024,547,219 of record CM060928.1, on the reverse strand, counting down.
AGGGGCAAGTGTTAACTCCTCTTTTAAAAGCGACCTAACGACCTATGGGGAGAAGCGACCTAACGACTTGTGGGATGCAGCGACCTAACTATCTGTGGGATGCAGCGACCTAACTATCTGTGGGATGCAGCAACCTAAAGTGTGAAGTGACCTGGTAGCTAAGTGGATTTACCGACCTAACGGATTAAAGAGCCTAACGACCTAATGAGCTAACGAGTTAACGACCTAAAGTATCTAACGACTTAGCGACCTAAGGACTTAACGACATAGTGAGCTATACAAAACTGAGGTAACTTGTCTTCCTTATGTCGTTCCTTCCCTAGGTCGCCCACGACCTACAACTTGTTCAGGTGATCAAGGGCGTTCCTGTTAGGCCGTAAACCGTGTCTACTAAGTCGCTCACGACCTACGACCTATTCCTAAGTCGTCTACGACCTACGACCTAACTCCGAACTCTCCTATAAATAACCCACTTACTCCAACAGGAAGAGGATATTTTTGGCTCATTTCTGGAACGCCGATACTCTGCTGAATTCCCGACTCACTCGACAATTCAAACGCGAAAGACATCTCAACAAACTTCAAGAGGAAATCTAACACAATCGACATGGATTCAAAGAATTCTTCTACATCGAAGTTCTATCTATTTGTCCTATCAGTGTTGTAATCGAAGATTGTTGTAAAGTTGTAATTGATTCAGCAATAAAGAAGATTAAAGTGGACGTAGGCTTAACCTGAAGCCGAACCACTATAAAACTGTTGTCTTTTACTGCTTTCTCTGTGACTTTTCTACTTACTTTTAATTCCCGAATAGACAGGTGGTGCTTTTACTTAATCTCTACTTACACCGGGGTGTTAGCGTTCAATTTTAAGCGTTAACACAATGCTAGATGGACACGATTCGAAGAACAAAGCTGATAAATAAGAATTGACGAAATCAAATCAAAACTGGATTGATGAAGATAAATGGTATGAGTGAACTTATATATATATATATATAACTATATATAACCATTTATATAAAATCATATTCTAAATTTCAAACACATATTAAATTAAACATATATATTTCAAAAATAATTGTTTTAAATTCAAACATATATATATTAAAGTCAAACATAAAATTAAAATAATATATATATATATTTCAAAATCAATATTATTATAAACTTATATTTACAGATACTTTGAAATCAACAAAATATATATAACAAATATAAGCTGATATATATATATCAACTTACTTATATATATACTAAATATATTTATCTACAATTTTAGAAATAGATGTATATACATGCAGACTGATATGTTAAAACAGCAAACATATATATATATATATATGTGTGTGTGTGTGTGTGTTAACACTGTTGTGATTCACGACTTAAGAGTTATGCGACTTAGTGGGCCAAGAGACCAAGCGACTCATCAACTTAAAGTTCCTAACGACTCAAGAAACCTCGCGACTTAAGGAATGGACCGACTCAACTGGTTACGACTCAATTAGCTCGCGAGTTAAGGTTAGAGGCGACTTAGAGGAATGGAACGACTCAACGACTCGGGGTTTGTAACAACTTGGTGGATCAACGACTTAACGGGTTAAGGCACTTAGCAAGTTAGTAAGCCAGCTAGCTAACGAGTTAGTGAGTTAGTAAGCAAGCTAACGAGTTAGCGAGTTAACGAGTTAGTGAGTTAGTAAGCAAGCTAACGAGTTAGCGAGTTAGCGAGTTAGCGAGTTAGTAAGCAAGCGGGCGGGTTAGCGAGTTAACAGGCTCACGTGTTAGGAAATGAACGACTTAACTAATGAGAGGTCCGAGCGGCTTAAATCAATCCGAAACAATCACCAAATGACTTACTGTTTTTAAGTCGTTCACGACCTGTTAAGTCGTAACCCGTGTCCCTATAACACGTTAACTCGCGAATGCTTACCCTAAGTTGCAAACGAGTCAAGCTAACCCGTGAGATCCTCTACCTCGTGAAGACTTACCTTAAGTCGCAGTCGAGTTATGCTAACCCGTGAAGTTCTATAAGTCGCACACGGCTTAGTCCAGGAAACTCTATAAATATGGCATGTGTTCCAACATACAGGGGACCTTTTGGCCAATCATTTCAAGCGTCAATACTCTGCTGAATTCTCAACTCACCCGACACTTCAAGTTCGAAAGACATTTCAACTAACTTCAAGGGAAAATCTAACGCAATCTACATGGATTCGAAGAATTCTTCTCTACCAAAGTTCTAGTTGTTTGTCTCATCATAATTGTAATTGAGGATTGTTGTAAAGTTGTAATCGGTTTAGCAATAAAGAGAATTAAAGTGGACGTAGGCTTGCCTTGAGCCGAACCACTATAAAATCGTTGTTATTCACTGCTTTTTCTGTGATTTTCTGCTTATACTCTGCTCCCGAATCATCGGGTGGTGCTTTTACAACTACACTTCATACACCGGGGTGTTAGCGTTCAAATTTTAGCGTTAACATTTTTGGTGCTTTCACTGAGAATTGAACTCAGGACCTCCCGCTTACCAAACGGGTGCTATCTTCACTTTTGCTCCACGAATCTTCGTAAAAAGAATTTTCCTCCAAATCAAAAGTCCAACAGAAGTCATGGCTCCTGGAAGGAAATGTAAGTCTTTTAGATCTGAAAATACTAGTGACAACGCCACCATTTTTCCCATGCCAAGTGAAGCGGCTTCTAGTATTGGAGTCACAAGAGCTGAATTAAATGCTGTGGTGTATGGATTATATCAACACATGGGAGCCCAAAGTGCTATGGTATTGGACAAGATGAATGCATTGCTTGGAAATAACCAACGACCAGAAAGTAGTATAGGAATTCCCGCCGAAGATGCTCATGATTTGGAAGGATGGAATATTCCTGAAGGAGCAGTTGGCATTACTGCAGGGGCATCTCTCCAAACAAGAGGTTCACAACCACGGCCAACTCTTCATGAACGATTGTCAAAGCAAACTTTCGAAAGAGTAGCTGAAGTTTATCCCTTGAAACCTTTCAATGACGAAGAGTACTTTCCGGAGATGGTTCAACAAGGGCAAGAAAACAATGATGAGGAAAAACAGAGAGGCTTGAAGAAAGCCCGGCACTTCAAATCCACAGGCTTCACTCCCTTAACAGATACACCGGAAAGAATCTTCTTGGCAACAAAGGATGTTGTCAAATATTCCAAACCACCGCCAATGAGGAGAGGTGCGACCTATAATGGGAAATTCCGTCAATTTCATGATCAGCCTGGCCATGATACTAACCAGTGTCGCAAGTTAAAGAAGGAGATTGAAGGGTTGCTGAGACGAAATAAACTTCAACAATATGTTGAAGGGAACCAGAATGACCCATCCTCATCCATTCGGGGGCAACCAGTTCCTGTTCGTCAATACGGCTCATATGAAAGAACTGTAACACAAGGGGATGATGGGCCCATTATCAGGGTCAATACAGTGGACTCTAATCCGACAGGTGAAAATTGGATGAGACAGAAAAACCTGCTCATGCTTCAAGGGAAGCCTCAGAGCAAGAGAAAGTTTCCGTTCTGAAAGATGCCGTCGTCTGATTCCCCCAAGCTGAAAGATCAATTACTAAAGCCTACGACAATAATTGATTGCATATTTTACTTAAATGCCTTGTTTCAAATTTGTAAAAGAATCTTTGATATATCATCCTTGTGTTAAAGGCTATTATGAAAACAGGGCAAATAAATGATAGAAACTATGAATTTTGTGTTCTTTACTGTTTGCCCATTATATTTCGATATCTAAAGTACTTCAAGTATATTGCTAAAATGTCGATTTAAATTTGCAGGCAATTGAAATCAAGTTCACCAATCACAATACCGAATAATCCTTGGCATCACTCAAAAGCAAGTTTTAAGCAACAAAAATTCTAGGGTCAAATCCTATAAAGAATTATTTTAAGCAAGCAACCGGTGATCGCGCTGGAGTATATCCTTTTGGATAAACCAACCCGCTAGCAAAAGAAAATGCTGCGTGCTTAGAGATGGAACCAAGGGATTGCTAGTACAGAAAACCAGCAAGAAGATATGGGCAAGCAGACCAACAGCAGCAGAAGACCTCCTCAGAGGCCCACGTTTCACCGAGATTGAAATGAAACTTCCAAGTGTGGAAACGTGGAAAACTCCTCTTCGGAGGCACAACTCTTCGGAGGATAAAGACCTCTTCAGAGGCCCACGTTTCACCGAGATCGAAACGAAACTTCCAAGTGTGGAAACGTGGAAAAGTCCTCTTCGGAGGCACAACTCTTCGGAGGATAAAGACCTCTTCAGAGGCCCACGTTTCGCCGAGATCGAAATGAAACTTCCAAGTGTGGAAACGTGGAAAAGTCCTCTTCGGAGGCACAACTCTTCGGAGGATAAAGACCTCTTCAGAGGCCCACGTTTCACTGAGATCGAAATGAAACTTCCAAGTGTGGAAACGTGGAAAAGTCCTCTTTGGAGGCACAACTCTTCGGAGGATAAAGAACTCTTCAGAGGCCCACGTTTCACCGAGATCGAAATGAAACTTCCAAGTGTGGAAACGTGGAAAAGTCCTCTTCGGAGGCACAACTCTTCGGAGGATAAAGACCTCTTCAGAGGCCCACGTTTCACCGAGATTGAAATCAAACTTCCAAGTGTTGAAACGTGGAAAGGTCCTCTTAAGGGGCACAACTCTTCGGAGGATAAAGACTTCTAAGGAGGCATATGCCGCAAAAAAGAAAGTTCTCTACTCAACAAAAAAGATTGGAGGAATCATGACCCTCCAACCATGAGAGAGTAACTTCCAGGCAATCAAAAGACCTCTTCAGAGGCCCACGTTTCACCGAGATTGAAATAAAACTTCCAAGTGTTGAAACGTGAAAAGCCCTCTTCGGAGGCCCATTTCACCAGGAGTTGAAGTGTTACAACCGCTCTTCGGAATTTCACTTCACCAGAGTTGAAATGTAAAACAAAATAAAAGCCCTCTTCGGAGGCCCATTTCACCAGGAGTTGAAGTGTTACAACCGCTCTTCGGAATTTCACTTCACCAGAGTTGAAATGTAAAACAAAATAAAAGCCTTCTTCGGAGGCCCATTTCGCCAGGAGTTGAAGTGTAACAACCGCTCTTCGGAGTTTCACTTCACCGGAGATGAAATGCAAAAAAAAAAGAGAGCCTCTCCCAAGGGGCAGAAACAGAAAGACCTCTTCCCAGAGGCACAATAAGACAGAAAGACCTCTTCCCAGAGGCAGAAATGAAAAGACCTCCTCCCGGAGGCACAATCAAGCAGACAAGACCTCTTCGGAGGCACACGTTTCACCAAGATTGAAGTAAAACTTCCAAGCGTTGAAACGTGAAAAAGTCTTCCTCAGAGGTGCAACTTTTCAAAGAAACAAAAATAAGAAGCCCTTTACTGTGACAAGTAAAAAAAAAATCCCCATTAAGAGCACACTTTAACTTTCAAAGAAAGAGTGAATTACTTGTTCTAGAAAATTCTCTTCCTCAAAAAGAAGTTGAAGTGCTTTACAAATACCCGCTTTACCACATAGAAGATTTCATTCAATAAAATGTGTATATGCACAAAATAAAGAGTGATATCTTCGAAAGTTGAAGCATAGAAACTTATTTGTGCTCTATTTTTTAATGAAATCATATTCCTCCAAATGTGGAATAATTATTCTCTAAAAAATAAAAGCACAAGTTCCTCATAAAATAAAATATTACAATGGGCTTATGGTATAGGGGCAGCATGGCGTAACTACATCGGTAAAATTGCGCTCGAACAATATATACCACAAGCTCACTGCAATATCGTACAAAGAAACTTGTACAAAAATGAATAGTAAATGCATTCTCAGATATAGACAGAAATTTATACAAAGAAAAAGAATCATTTTATTCAACACTATTCTATATACAGGTACAGGTTCCAACAAAAGAAAAGCGGGGGGCCGGTACCCGCATAATATCCGGTCATTACAAGCTTCAATACATGCAAAAGTCAAAAACTAAACAAGGAAGGAAAAGCAAGGTTCATCACTTCTTCTTTCTCCCACCACCTTTTGAGCCTTCGCGTGGTTTAATTGGTAGCTTCTCGCGCCGGTTTAAAAGAGTTGGGGAAGAAGGAGAAAGAGGAGCCTCCGGAGTAACTTCCAAATCTGTTTCTGTGATCAAAATACTCTTCCTCTTCTTCTTCGAAGATGTGCGCTTCGCTCTCCTCTTTGAAGTCTCACTTTCCGGAGTAATGAATGCGGACAGTTTTTTATCGTCAGAAGTAGTTCGATCCGGAGAGACTTCGCCTGCCTCGAGTTCGTCTCCTTTTTGAGAAATAGCAGGATCGTCCAGACATAAATAACTTAAAATTATTTAAAATTTTATTGTTCTAAATATAATTAGAGATATTGAGTTGTAAGAACTTATTTATCTGTTATTTTGAAATAAATTGAGATTTAAACCGGAATTTAATTCTAAAATCTCCCATTAATAAATTGTTAGTGAAATAAAAGTTAAGTAATAAATGAATTGAAACCTCTAATTGAAATAAGAGAATAACTGCAAAGCTATAAAGAGGAATTTGCATACATATGAGACAAAGGGTAATATGAATAAACATTAAATTTAATTAAAAGAATGGAGATTAAACTTGTATAAGTTCAATCGCAATTTCCTGAACATAAATAACTTACCCAAATATAAAAGTTGAAGTGTTAAATGAGAAACTGGAATTGAATATTATACAAGTAGAAATTTAGGAAAAATGAAGTATTCAATAAATTACTGTTATAATAAGAATTCAATGGTATAAACTTAAGTTATAATTGAAATTTTGCTGAAAATAAGTTAAGAATTATTAATAGGTGAGATGAACTTAAAGCAAATAAAATGAAATTCTAAATAAGAATTGATTGTAGGATTATTAGTTTAAGATGTCTTAAGTCTCCCCTATTCCAATATAATGGAAAGTAGGAAAAATTGAAATGACTACAATTAATAGTTGATGAATAAATAAAAACTTCCACTTATAAGAATGAATGTTAGCAGATTGAGAATTTAAGGGAAATCTTACAAGTGAAGAGTAAGGAAATGAAGATATTCAAAATATTTGTTGTTATTAATGAGAATTTATTTTATAAACTTAAGTAATAAAAAGGAAATGCAAATATAATGAATTTTGTGATAGTTGGAAAATAAAACTTGTAAGAAACAAAGAAATTCCTCCATAAATGAAGGAAAGAAAATCAAACCACTGAATTATGAAATAAATGTAAATAAACTATTTTGGTGTTGGTTTGAATTGTTTGGTTGATGTATGTTTGTTGGGTAAGGAATTGTGGAGTTGTTGGATGAACAAATAATCTACCTTTGTTCCATCTAAGGCTGTTGAGCAACGGATGTACTTGATAGTTATTCTTCATTCGTACAACTTCAGAATTTGAACCCGAACAACTGATTGTTTGTTGAGTGAATGATTGTTGTTTGCGGTGTGTGTTGTTTGTTAAAATGTATGGTTGTTGCATTTGATTGGATATGAATGATTGAATCTACCCAAACATTTCACTGTAAAATAAATATTTAACTTTTAGATTATATAAGTGAATACAGGGGTTGGAAGCAACTGCTACTGCTTTTGGTTCCAAAATAATAAGCATATTGCCCGACAAATAGGTACGTTTTTGGATTACGATTAAAGCGCTATTTATATATTTTCCCGTGTGGGATATTTTATTTTGGATATATATGTAATATATTTGTATATTTGGATATTATATTTTCTCCAGAGTCCCTCCGTACAAAGGAGACTCTGCCAAAAATTTTCGTAAATTTTGGACTTAGAATTTTGTTAAAGATATTTTTCCAACTTTAATAATTCAAGTATTAAAAGACATAATGATTATAAAACAAGTGTAATTCATTAAAGGAAATTAATTTAGTAAATTATTGTTATAAGTTAATATTTGAAACTAGATATACTGTTTTATTCTTCCTTCTCCCTTCCTTTTCCTTTTCGGGGACGAAAAGTTTTGAGTGGGGGAGAGTGTAACGACCCGTTAAGTTCGACCATTTAAAATTGTTTGTTTAATAGGATTTTGTAATTTATTTTAGTTGAAAGAATAAAGGTGGTAGATAAGTATTAAAATGAAGGCTAGAATAAATTATATAGAAGTGACTTAGAAACCTATTTAAAGACATTTGAATAAAATTCAAATGAATTAAATAGAGAAAGAAAGAAAAATTCTTACCTGGACATAAAATTTAATATGGGAATATTAAACCAATTTAATGCAATAAAAGATTGTGAACGATAAATTGAATAGATTAAGAAACCCTGTTATTGCAAGTCAATTAATTTGTAAACCCTAATGAACATCTCAAAATTTATAAATTTATTGAAATTTAAGACATAGCATAAGCGTAGAACTATAGGTATGATGACAAACTTTTATAAATTGTCTAATTAAGGGTCAGCAAATTTATTTGGAAATCAAACTCAATTAAGGGTAAGTAATTATGATGGATTGATGGCATAAACGTTACTAATTTTTATCATAGTAACGGAAGTGCAGATGGAAGGCAACTGTAGAAATTTAAGTACGTATTAACAATTGAAAGGGACTGTCGATTGAATGGAGTACTTTAGGTTGTCTTACTAAATTTAGAATTTAACATAAGACAAATAGAAATAAATCAATAAACGTATAGATTTTAAGTTTATTATGATGAATTATTTTAGTGATATGACTTAGAATAAATGAAATAATTTGGGTTAATTGGTATTTAATGGGATTAAAGGTTGCAATATTCATAGGTAAGGTTTTAGATGAAATAGATTGATGTATGAAATTGAATTGGATAAATGGCAATTAATTCCTTTAATTTGTGCAATTAATGTATGTTTAATTGATAACGATAAAAAGTTGATTTTTTTCAGTGTAACCAACGTAAAATATTATCATAGCATGATACTTGGTTTGAATAGAAGGATTTGATTTAATGTGAAAATTTTGTTCTAAGTATTGAAAAAATTGGGAATCAATTTTTTTTTTATGATAATAACGTTAGTATTGGTTAATAAATAGATTTCAATGCAGTAACCAAATAAATGGAATAAGATGAGTATATATTGCATAGAAATGAAATGTAAAATTGTCACATTTGGTTGGAGCTAATTTTTAGAAACATATAAATGTTGAATCAGTAAATATTAAATTCCATTTAATATAAGAATTCAAAGGTGGAAGATTTACATTTGGATTGGAAATTGGATAGTTATTAATTAAAAGCGACCATTGAATAAATTTATGCAAACGTGATATAATGTTAATAGATGGGGATCAACTTTTATTTATGTGGTTAAGGGAATTTAATTTCTATAGTATGATAATCGAAATTTATGGAAGTTGGAATAGCTAATTTATATGTTAGTTGAAATTTAGCTAGAATGTGTAGATATTGAATGATAGTAAAAATTTAAGGGATATAAAAGTTTCAATTATACATGGAAATTCATACTCGCCATAAAAGGTTAATGGAGACCAAAGAAGTAGTATAGGAATCTAACCTTCTTTATTAATTTGGATTTATTGCAATAGTTAATTTCATAAAATAAAGGTAAAGCTAATTCAAATTTAACTGGACCATTGTTGGTATAACTTTAGAAGCAAGATTTATTTATGATTTGAGTATTTAATTCAACAAGTGGTATTTACGACAAATGAAATAGAATTGAACGTAAAATATTACGTTATTAAATGGAAATGGAATTTGTAAACATTGAGTGAAATCTTAAACTAATGTTAGTATTCGTCGTATTTACAACAAATACTTTGAATAATAGAAAGGAAGTGAATATAATAAATTAATCAAATTTATAGTGTTGAATTCAATTGGATTGGAATTAATAAATAGTTAAGAAAAATAAGGGTTATTAATAATTTGGAATTTAATTATGGTAAAAAGGCTAATTGCAATCAAGATAATGAGTTGAAATGGAAATCCAATTATTTATTTAGTTAGATTTTGTTGAGAGTATAAGGGTATAAGTTTTAATAATTGGGTTTTAGAATAAAATTTTAAATTTCCTAATAATAAGAAAGTGCGGATATTAACGCTGCAAATTAATATACTTATATATTTTAATTCAAATCCAAGCGTGTTAAATCAATTGGAACTAATTGAATTATCTTAGTAATGAAATTTGGCCAATATTTAAAGTTGAAAGAAAATTTGGATTTTATGATTTATTTTAATTTATTTAATAAATATTAAAAATAGCCATTTTTGTCACGGACTCGGATTTCGACGAAACCAGTTTCATCGGATCCGTAACGGTGAATTATAATAACGTTTCAAGTTTCGTAGCGATCGGACTTGTCGTTTGATCGTACGGACTCGAAACGCCTTGAAATTTACGCATTTTGAAATCAATGTGAAATTTTTGTTTTTTTGGCATAACTTCTTCATACGATCGAATTTGGTCGCGAAACTTTTTCCATTGCGTTCAGAATATTTTAAAACACCTATTTGGATATATAGTTTTAACAAATCCGACTCCGGAGGCATAGCGGCTTTTTGGACCATGGTTTGTCACGCACGTTCGCGTATCCAGTCTAGCTACCCTACCTCTAGCCTATCTATAAATATACATCTATAAACCCTAGCTCCTTTCTTTTTCATTTGCTGTACGTTCATTTCTTCACTCTTTTCTCTTCCCCAAATGTATACATCTCAGATTCAATTCCAGATCCATCCACAGTTCAAAATCAAAAGTCAAAACTCAAAAATTTCAGAAAATTCCAGAAAAAATATATGTTGAAGTATTCGATACGCGTAATATACTGGTGAAATTCGTTTTTCAATTGGAGCTGTCGTTCATCCAGAATAAATTCAAACAGCCCCAAAACCGTTCATCATCGTCGCGCAAAACTTCGTCGGATCGGAAAACGGTTTCTGGGTTTTGTAGAGTGGACGATGGGGATCGCATCTATGTGGTTAGTTTGGCGTTTCAACGGTTGGATTGGCGGGAATTTTTGATTGGGTTTCGAAAATTTAGAGGCGGCTGTTGCGTGTTGATGCGTGCGTGAATTTTTCCCTGTAGATGCATGAAGAATGAAGGGTGATGACGTGTGTCTGTTTGTTTTGTGTTTTAATTAAATTTTGTTTTCAGTCGCATTTTTCGCCATAACTTTCTCATACGAATTCGGATTCACACGAATTTTTTTTTGTTAGGATCGTAATTTAATTTCGGATCTGATGACGCTGGTTTGGACGAATTCTGAGACGGGCGAATTTTTGGGTTTAAATTGGGTTTAAATTCGATTTAAATTCAAAAGGTGAGTGTTTTGACCCACTTACAATTACTAGAAGATTTTATGTTTGTTAAATAAATTTTAGAAATGAATAGAAATTTATTTATGAGCTTTTGGCATGTTATTTCATTCATATCTGTAGAATTGCATTTTTTTGAATTTAACTGTTAATTTAATTGATTTATTGCGTGTTAATTGGCTGTTAGAAATTATTGTTTGCATATGAACTGCTAGTTAACAGTTATGTCAATTATCACTGAATATAAATTGTTAGATTAATAGTTGATAAATATAATTTGAAATAAAACTGCCAATTATTACCTGTTGTATATTACCAAACATATATTGTTATTGATTGATATTGCTTGATGGTTGTGATTGGATGATGGATGTGTTATTGAATGGATGTTTTATTTGATATCATTAAACTGCAAGTTAGTATGCATTTTTCATTTCATTCGGGATTGCGGTTTGAAATGATATACAACCGCAGTTTTATTTTTTAAATTGCGGATTGAAATGATAAATATCCGTATCACTTGACCATAGGATGGAAAACTATATACAGGCACCGTGGTCTATATATAACTATTTTTAATGTGATTTCTATGGTTTGGATGGAATACGGTTTATAAAAATCTTAAATTTTATACTGAATAAATGTTTTCTTCCATATTTATATGCATATGAAGTTGAAATTTTGAAATTAAAAGGTGAATAAATTTCTTTATTAAAAATGGAAGAAAACTAAGAAAATGGAGTTTGATGATTTATATCCTATGTTTAAATATTAAGTTGGAAATTTTAAAGATATGATATTTATAATTGGATTTTTTCCCAAAATATTTTGAAATGAATATTCTAGTAAAAATTGAATTTGGAAATATATATATATATATATATATATATATATATATATTACTAGAAATTGAAGTCTTATTGATTACGGATTTTATGTGAATGGTCAAGATTAATTAATAGAATATTGATTTTGAAGGATAAAAATCCAACTTTAGTTGAAATATTAATGCTCAAAAATGGATATAAATATATATAAAATTGAAATGGTTTTGGGACTTGAAGTAATATTTTGGATTTTGGTTTAACTTTAAAAGAAGAAATATTTGGAAAGCCATGTAATTTATTTCTTTATAAAGCAACAGTAAAGTTAAACTTTTTTTAATTCGCATACCGTTGAATATCCAAACCATTTAGTTTTGAAAATAATGGTTTTAAAATACTATGAATTTTCGAAGAATTATGTTGAAAGTTACAAACAGAATATTGGTTACATGGGATATTAAATAATAAAAAGTGACATAATTTTTGGAAAGGAATATTTTATTTGGGAAATGATGTCATTGATTTGGGTTTAAAAAAAATAATAATATCAAAATGAATCTTTTTGGGTTTTAAAGAAGAAATGATATCGTAATATTATGGTTTTGAAATGGATTATATTCTGGTTTTAAAGTACAAACTATTTTTAAATGACCGCGGTGTTATAATAACGATGGGTTGGCAAAGAGACCGGGATCGGATATGGACATACTCTCTGTCGATACCGAAAACCACTTTGACTAACCGTGTACGCGGTGGAGATTCCAGAATGAAGTAGGTGGTGGCGACGTTTCCTGTAAGGTAAATACGTGGACCCAACTCCCGTGAGTTGGCATAAGGTGGCTAAAACAGGAGCGATTCTCAGGCCAATGAGGTCATTCCTCTGATCGGACGCTCCTCTTCGATATTATACTTTGACTTGGATTTGATTCAGTGGCCACTTCTGTATTTTGCTTTTGGGGAGTTAGTCCGAGGTGGGCGGTAACTGCGGCTACGCGTTTCCACCAGCCTGGATAGCAATTGGTATATCTACCCTGGCATTGCCTAGTTGTGCCGTGTCACCTACCATACCGAGCCTTTACTACGAGTTTCTATTTGTGTCGTACCTATGGAGTATCCTCTGGTAGCTTCCCGATCAGGAGGTATTACGGTACTGTATAGACTATTGGCATTTTACGTGTTAAGGTGGAAAATGTAAAGCCTTAACGCTATTTAAAAGTAAGTTTATTTTACAATTAGACACTATTATAATAGCGCAATATACTACATAGTAAATAGTTTAACGGATCCTTAGGAGATGTAAATCCCGAACATCTCTTGAGTTACTGTACTCATATTTATTTCTGTTTATTTAACTCATAAGATATTCTAGTCTGACTCGAGTGTTTTTTTGTCTTTTCAAATTCGCTCGGGTCAGTCCAAGCGTTTCAGGATAGCAGATTTTAGCTTTGGAGGACGAAGACGAAGAATCAGTATTATTTTATATATAGTATTGCACCACACTCTTTCTGTTCCGCTGCATTGATTGTATTGGTATGTGTAACTCTGATATTTATTTTGTAAAGAAGAATCAAGTGTTTTGTAAACCGTTTATGAACTGTATATTTATTATTATATTTATCCTTCCGCTGTGAGATTCTATTTTATTTTATTTCTTCTCTGTTTTTCTTATTTACCCCATAACAATCCGCCCTTCCGTATGGTTTGAATTGGCACGTGTGTCGGTTTAAAGTGTGCGAAAAGGCGGGATGTTACAGTTGGTATCAGAGCTTTGGTTTAGCGATAAACCTTGGCTTTGTGGGGTTTGACTCTTTGTTAATAGGGTAGAAATATCCTATGGGAGTCGCTGAGTGTATATATATGAGAGAGCGTATTTGTTAGTGTTAATAAAAGATTTTGATATTGTGTTAATCTGTTCCGCTTTGTATTTATAAATTCTGGTTGATGCATGGGACGCTATGCCATCAATAGGGATTTCTAAACACTTAATAGGACAGACCGACATAATATTTGTTTTTAATATAGGTGAATGAAATAATTTTGCCTATTATATTTTCTATACATAAAAATATTTTTATAAAGATATATATTTGGTTGCTATAGATTGGATGTTAGGTAATAAAAATGTTCATAATAATTGGAGCTAAGTTGAAATTACAATGAATCAAATTGGAAATTTTAGAACTTGAGTCCGGGATTTTTGAAAATCTGTTTTCAAAGGATTTATAAAATATAATGATTTGGTTTATAAGTATTTTCTTATACAAATATTTAGATAATTCGGAAGAATCGTTTAAAAGAAGATTTTGGAGAAAATAAATTCTGTACTTTCCTCTCTGTCGCTGGAAAATAAATTCAGTGATGACGGCCGCATCATCGACTTTCATTTTCGAGTTTCGAAGGGGAAAGGCCACTGTAGTAAATTCTACTGCATATTTGTTTTGAAATTATTTAAAATTTTATTGTTCTAAATATAATTAGAGATATTGAGTTGTAAGAACTTATTTATCTGTTATTTTGAAATAAATTGAGATTTAAACCGGAATTTAATTCTAAAATCTCCCATTAATAAATTGTTAGTGAAATAAAAGTTAAGTAATAAATGAATTGAAACCTCTAATTGAAATAAGAGAATAACTGCAAAGCTATAAAGAGGAATTTGCATACATATGAGACAAAGGGTAATATGAATAAACATTAAATTTAATTAAAAGAATGGAGATTAAACTTGTATAAGTTCAATCGCAATTTCCTTAACATAAATAACTTACCCAAATATAAAAGTTGAAGTGTTAAATGAGAAACTGGAATTGAATATTATACAAGTAGAAATTTAGGAAAAATGAAGTATTCAATAAATTACTGTTATAATAAGAATTCAATGGTATAAACTTAAGTTATAATTGAAATTTTGCTGAAAATAAGTTAAGAATTATTAATAGGTGAGATGAACTTAAAGCAAATAAAATGAAATTCTAAATAAGAATTGATTGTAGGATTATTAGTTTAAGATGTCTTAAGTCTCCCCTATTCCAATATAATGGAAAGTAGGAAAAATTGAAATGACTACAATTAATAGTTGATGAATAAATAAAAACTTCCACTTATAAGAATGAATGTTAGCAGATTGAGAATTTAAGGGAAATCTTACAAGTGAAGAGTAAGGAAATGAAGATATTCAAAATATTTGTTGTTATTAATGAGAATTTATTTTATAAACTTAAGTAATAAAAAGGAAATGCAAATATAATGAATTTTGTGATAGTTGGAAAATAAAACTTGTAAGAAACAAAGAAATTCCTCCATAAATGAAGGAAAGAAAATCAAACCACTGAATTATGAAATAAATGTAAATAAACTATTTTGGTGTTGGTTTGAATTGTTTGGTTGATGTATGTTTGTTGGGTAAGGAATTGTGGAGTTGTTGGATGAACAAATAATCTACCTTTGTTCCATCTAAGGCTGTTGAGCAACGGATGTACTTGATAGTTATTCTTCATTCGTACAACTTCAGAATTTGAACCCGAACAACTGATTGTTTGTTGAGTGAATGATTGTTGTTTGCGGTGTGTGTTGTTTGTTAAAATGTATGGTTGTTGCATTTGATTGGATATGAATGATTGAATCTACCCAAACATTTCACTGTAAAATAAATATTTAACTTTTAGATTATATAAGTGAATACAGGGGTTGGAAGCAACTGCTACTGCTTTTGGTTCCAAAATAATAAGCATATTGCCCGACAAATAGGTACGTTTTTGGATTACGATTAAAGCGCTATTTATATATTTTCCCGTGTGGGATATTTTATTTTGGATATATATGTAATATATTTGTATATTTGGATATTATATTTTCTCCAGAGTCCCTCCGTACAAAGGAGACTCTGCCAAAAATTTTCGTAAATTTTGGACTTAGAATTTTGTTAAAGATATTTTTCCAACTTTAATAATTCAAGTATTAAAAGACATAATGATTATAAAACAAGTGTAATTCATTAAAGGAAATTAATTTAGTAAATTATTGTTATAAGTTAATATTTGAAACTAGATATACTGTTTTATTCTTCCTTCTCCCTTCCTTTTCCTTTTCGGGGACGAAAAGTTTTGAGTGGGGGAGAGTGTAACGACCCGTTAAGTTCGACCATTTAAAATTGTTTGTTTAATAGGATTTTGTAATTTATTTTAGTTGAAAGAATAAAGGTGGTAGATAAGTATTAAAATGAAGGCTAGAATAAATTATATAGAAGTGACTTAGAAACCTATTTAAAGACATTTGAATAAAATTCAAATGAATTAAATAGAGAAAGAAAGAAAAATTCTTACCTGGACATAAAATTTAATATGGGAATATTAAACCAATTTAATGCAATAAAAGATTGTGAACGATAAATTGAATAGATTAAGAAACCCTGTTATTGCAAGTCAATTAATTTGTAAACCCTAATGAACATCTCAAAATTTATAAATTTATTGAAATTTAAGACATAGCATAAGCGTAGAACTATAGGTATGATGACAAACTTTTATAAATTGTCTAATTAAGGGTCAGCAAATTTATTTGGAAATCAAACTCAATTAAGGGTAAGTAATTATGATGGATTGATGGCATAAACGTTACTAATTTTTATCATAGTAACGGAAGTGCAGATGGAAGGCAACTGTAGAAATTTAAGTACGTATTAACAATTGAAAGGGACTGTCGATTGAATGGAGTACTTTAGGTTGTCTTACTAAATTTAGAATTTAACATAAGACAAATAGAAATAAATCAATAAACGTATAGATTTTAAGTTTATTATGATGAATTATTTTAGTGATATGACTTAGAATAAATGAAATAATTTGGGTTAATTGGTATTTAATGGGATTAAAGGTTGCAATATTCATAGGTAAGGTTTTAGATGAAATAGATTGATGTATGAAATTGAATTGGATAAATGGCAATTAATTCCTTTAATTTGTGCAATTAATGTATGTTTAATTGATAACGATAAAAAGTTGATTTTTTTCAGTGTAACCAACGTAAAATATTATCATAGCATGATACTTGGTTTGAATAGAAGGATTTGATTTAATGTGAAAATTTTGTTCTAAGTATTGAAAAAATTGGGAATCAATTTTTTTTTTATGATAATAACGTTAGTATTGGTTAATAAATAGATTTCAATGCAGTAACCAAATAAATGGAATAAGATGAGTATATATTGCATAGAAATGAAATGTAAAATTGTCACATTTGGTTGGAGCTAATTTTTAGAAACATATAAATGTTGAATCAGTAAATATTAAATTCCATTTAATATAAGAATTCAAAGGTGGAAGATTTACATTTGGATTGGAAATTGGATAGTTATTAATTAAAAGCGACCATTGAATAAATTTATGCAAACGTGATATAATGTTAATAGATGGGGATCAACTTTTATTTATGTGGTTAAGGGAATTTAATTTCTATAGTATGATAATCGAAATTTATGGAAGTTGGAATAGCTAATTTATATGTTAGTTGAAATTTAGCTAGAATGTGTAGATATTGAATGATAGTAAAAATTTAAGGGATATAAAAGTTTCAATTATACATGAAAATTCATACTCGCCATAAAAGGTTAATGGAGACCAAAGAAGTAGTATAGGAATCTAACCTTCTTTATTAATTTGGATTTATTGCAATAGTTAATTTCATAAAATAAAGGTAAAGCTAATTCAAATTTAACTGGACCATTGTTGGTATAACTTTAGAAGCAAGATTTATTTATGATTTGAGTATTTAATTCAACAAGTGGTATTTACAACAAATGAAATAGAATTGAACGTAAAATATTACGTTATTAAATGGAAATGGAATTTGTAAACATTGAGTGAAATCTTAAACTAATGTTAGTATTCGTCGTATTTACAACAAATACTTTGAATAATAGAAAGGAAGTGAATATAATAAATTAATCAAATTTATAGTGTTGAATTCAATTGGATTGGAATTAATAAATAGTTAAGAAAAATAAGGGTTATTAATAATTTGGAATTTAATTATGGTAAAAAGGCTAATTGCAATCAAGATAATGAGTTGAAATGGAAATCCAATTATTTATTTAGTTAGATTTTGTTGAGAGTATAAGGGTATAAGTTTTAATAATTGGGTTTTAGAATAAAATTTTAAATTTCCTAATAATAAGAAAGTGCGGATATTAACGCTGCAAATTAATATACTTATACATTTTAATTCAAATCCAAGCGTGTTAAATCAATTGGAACTGATTGAATTATCTTAGTAATGAAATTTGGCCAATATTTAAAGTTGAAAGAAAATTTGGATTTTATGATTTATTTTAATTTATTTAATAAATATTAAAAATAGCCATTTTTGTCACGGACTCGGATTTCGACGAAACCAGTTTCATCGGATCCGTAACGGTGAATTATAATAACGTTTCAAGTTTCGTAGCGATCGGACTTGTCGTTTGATCGTACGGACTCGAAACGCCTTGAAATTTACGCATTTTGAAATCAATGTGAAATTTTTGTTTTTTTGGCATAACTTCTTCATACGATCGAATTTGGTCGCGAAACTTTTTCCATTGCGTTCAGAATATTTTAAAACACCTATTTGGATATATAGTTTTAACAAATCCGACTCCGGAGGCATAGCGGGCTTTTTGGACCATGGTTTGTCACGCACGTTCGCGTATCCAGTCTAGCTACCCTACCTCTAGCCTATCTATAAATATACATCTATAAACCCTAGCTCCTTTCTTTTTCATTTGCTGTACGTTCATTTCTTCACTCTTTTCTCTTCCCCAAATGTATACATCTCAGATTCAATTCCAGATCCATCCACAGTTCAAAATCAAAAGTCAAAACTCAAAAATTTCAGAAAATTCCAGAAAAAATATATGTTGAAGTATTCGATACGCGTAATATACTGGTGAAATTCGTTTTTCAATTGGAGCTGTCGTTCATCCAGAATAAATTCAAACAGCCCCAAAACCGTTCATCATCGTCGCGCAAAACTTCGTCGGATCGGAAAACGGTTTCTGGGTTTTGTAGAGTGGACGATGGGGATCGCATCTATGTGGTTAGTTTGGCGTTTCAACGGTTGGATTGGCGGGAATTTTTGATTGGGTTTCGAAAATTTAGAGGCGGCTGTTGCGTGTTGATGCGTGCGTGAATTTTTCCCTGTAGATGCATAGAGAATGAAGGGTGATGACGTGTGTCAACGTGTGGGTGAGTTTTGTTTGTTTTGTGTTTTAATTAAATTTTGTTTTCAGTCGCATTTTTCGCCATAACTTTCTCATACGAATTCGGATTCACACGAATTTTTTTTTGTTAGGATCGTAATTTAATTTCGGATCAGATGACGCTAGTTTGGACGAATTCTGAGACGGGCGAATTTTTGGGTTTAAATTGGGTTTAAATTCGATTTAAATTCAAAAGGTGAGTGTTTTGACCCACTCACAATTACTAGAAGCTTTTATGTTTGTTAAATAAATTTTAGAAATGAATAGAAATTTATTTATGAGCTTTTGGCATGTTATTTCATTCATATCTGTAGAATTGCATTTTTTTGAATTTAACTGTTAATTTAATTGATTTATTGCGTGTTAATTGGCTGTTAGAAATTATTGTTTGCATATGAACTGCTAGTTAACAGTTATGTCAATTATCACTGAATATAAATTGTTAGATTAATAGTTGATAAATATAATTTGAAATAAAACTGCCAATTATTACCTGCTGTATATTACCAAACATATATTGTTATTGATTGATATTGCTTGATGGTTGTGATTGGATGATGGATGTGTTATTGAATGGATGTTTTATTTGATATCATTAAACTGCAAGTTAGTATGCATTTTTCATTTCATTCGGGATTGCGGTTTGAAATGATATACAACCGCAGTTTTATTTTTTAAATTGCGGATTGAAATGATAAATATCCGTATCACTTGACCATAGGATAGAAAACTATATACAGGCACCGTGGTCTATATATAACTATTTTTAATGTGATTTCTATGGTTTGGATGGAATACGGTTTATAAAAATCTTAAATTTTATACTGAATAAATGTTTTCTTCCATATTTATATGCATATGAAGTTGAAATTTTGAAATTAAAAGGTGAATAAATTTCTTTATTAAAAATGGAAGAAAACTAAGAAAATGGAGTTTGATGATTTATATCCTATGTTTAAATATTAAGTTGGAAATTTTAAAGATATGATATTTATAATTGGATTTTTTCCCAAAATATTTTGAAATGAATATTCTAGTAAAAATTGAATTTGGAAATATATATATATATATATATATATATTTTACTAGAAATTGAAGTCTTATTGATTATGGATTTTATGTGAATGGTCAAGATTAATTAATAGAATATTGATTTTGAAGGATAAAAATCCAACTTTAGTTGAAATATTAATGCTCAAAAATGGATATAAATATATATAAAATTGAAATGGTTTTGGGACTTGAAGTAATATTTTAGATTTTGGTTTAACTTTAAAAGAAAAAATATTTGGAAAGCCATGTAATTTATTTCTTTATAAAGCAACAGTAAAGTTAAACTTTTTTTAATTCGCATACCGTTGAATATCCAAACCATTTAGTTTTGAAAATAATGGTTTTAAAATACTATGAATTTTCGAAGAATTATGTTGAAAGTTACAAACAGAATATTGGTTACATGGGATATTAAATAATAAAAAGTGACATAATTTTTGGAAAGGAATATTTTATTTGGGAAATGATATCATTGATTTGGGTTTAAAAATAATAATAATATCAAAATGAATCTTTTTGGGTTTTAAAGAAGAAATGATATCGTAATATTATGGTTTTGAAATGGATTATATTCTGGTTTTAAAGTACAAACTATTTTTAAATGACCGCGGTGTTATAATAACGATGGGTTGGCAAAGAGACCGGGATCGGATATGGACATACTCTTTGTCGATACCGAAAACCACTTTGACTAACCGTGTACGCGGTGGAGATTCCAGAATGAAGTAGGTGGTGGCGACGTTTCCTGTAAGGTAAATACGTGGACCCAACTCCCGTGAGTTGGCATAAGGTGGCTAAAACAGGAGCGATTCTCAGGCCAATGAGGTCATTCCTCTGATCGGACGCTCCTCTTCGATATTATACTTTGACTTGGATTTGATTCAGTGGCCACTTCTATATTTTGATTTTGGGGAGTTAGTCCGAGGTGGGCGGTAACTGCGACTACGCGTTTCCACCAGCCTGGATAGCAATTGGTATATCTACCCTGGCATTGCCTAGTTGTGCCGTGTCACCTACCATACCGAGCCTTTACTACGAGTTTCTATTTGTGTCGTACCTATGGAGTATCCTCTGGTAGCTTCCCGATCAGGAGGTGTTACGGTACTGTATAGACTATTGGCATTTTACGTGTTAAGGTGGAAAATGTAAAGCCTTAACGCTATTTAAAAGTAAGTTTATTTTACAATTAGACACTATTATAATAGCGCAATATACTACATAGTAAATAGTTTAACGGATCCTTAGGAGATGTAAATCCCGAACATCTCTTGAGTTACTGTACTCATATTTATTTCTGTTTATTTAACTCATAAGATATTCTAGTCTGACTCGAGTGTTTTTTTGTCTTTTCAAATTCGCTCGGGTCAGTCCAAGCGTTTCAGGATAGCAGATTTTAGCTTTGGAGGACGAAGACGAAGAATCAGTATTATTTTATATATAGTATTGCACCACACTCTTTCTGTTCCGCTGCATTGATTGTATTGGTATGTGTAACTTTGATATTTATTTTGTAAAGAAGAATCAAGTGTTTTGTAAACCGTTTATGAACTGTATATTTATTATTATATTTTATCCTTCCGCTGTGAGATTCTATTTTGTTTTATTTCTTCTCTGTTTTTCTTATTTACCCCATAACAATCCGCCCTTCCGTATGGTTTGAATTGGCACGTGTGTCGGTTTAAAGTGTGCGAAAAGGCGGGATGTTACATCTCCCGAAAAGAAGGGAGATATGGGTTCGTCAAGATTCAAGAAGTAATCGAGAAGCTCATCAAACTTTTGAGGAGCAAGAAGGCAATCCACCTGAATCGGACCAATGTCAAAGTTACCTGAAGATATTTGCTTCGCTAGTTCAATTTCATAATTTTGAGCTCCAATATCCTCCAAAGCCTCATCATCAGTAGGGGTAATTACCCCGGTTCTTGTAGGAGGCGGGGAATGAGCACTGGAACCTGTGATGTCAACCCCAGGAGAAACTAAAGGACGAACAGAGGTAGTAGGTGGTAATTCTTTTCCAGAACGTTCCTCTTCCGTCATCCCAGTCCGCACTCTGGCAAGTTGCTCTTTTCCCATCGCAAGAGCAGCACGAGTTTCCTCATCTAGATAGCGCGCATCAAGCTCTTCCTCGGTATACCCAGCGCCTCTGAACATGTCGAGAGCGGCTTCCCACACTTTAGCCAAGGTGATTTCGTATTTAGGACCGAGAAAAGAGAGACTGCCGTGCCCCAAGACGCTGTGCAAGTAAAAGTCGAGTAGATTTGAACTGACGTTGGCTTCCATGGCTTGAATAGATTCTTCAGCTGCGATTTTACCAGCCATGGCCTCATCTCGTTCTTTTCCAGTTTTAGCAAGTTGAGCTTTTAACGCTTCAATCTCCATGTCTTGGGCGCTCATTTTACTCCGCAACTGAGCGACATCAGTGCGGTAATTCTCTAGGACCTCTTCTAGCCTCTCAACTTTAGCTTCGGCATCTCTTTGGCCAGCATGTGCATCCCGCACTTGTTTTTGTAGCACCTCTTCTCTTTGAGTGTAAGTGTTAGAAGAGGTGGTAAGATCGTCTTTAAGCTGCTTGACTTCAGCTTCAAGTTTCTCGTTATACTCGGTTATGTTTTTCATCTCGATGCTGTGCTGGTCAAGAATCTTCGGCCATTCGGACTTATCGTTCTCCATAGTTAGCATCGCCTCGATATTGGCCCGATTGACCCTTTGGAGTTCATCAACAAGCTTTTGCCATCCAGACAATCTTTCAATATCAAGTCTGACGGCATTAATATTTTGGTGCATGGCTTCTTTATCAATGGGGACTAAATCAAGATCGAAGTGCACCCCCTTCAAGCACCAATTCAGGAATCGGCTCTGTAGGGTCGGTGGGCCCCTTTCAACACGATATGAAGGCCTATTAAGAAGTGTTTGAATAGCGCTTCCTTCAAGAGCAGGGGATTTGGAAGGAATGTCGATAGAGATGGGAGCGTCAAACTTTTCAGATATTGCAGATGCGTGACTCTCACTAGGTTTGGCCCGCTTGCTCGGGTCCTCAACAATGTGGCTCTTCCCCCGACCATCATGTGTTTTACGTTTGTGAGAGTCATCGCCTCTTGAAGGAGACTCATGTCGCACATCTATCCTCTCATGATGTTCTTCATATTCTCTCCTCTCTCTAGCTTTTCGAGCAACTCTTTGCTCATCGGTTTCTCTGGGACCAGTAAGGTAGCGTCTATAATCATAGTTGCCACGCCCTCCATAGCGCTGAAAGTCTTTATAATAGGATCCGCTGCGTCCCATCGGAGAATCTGAAATAAAAAGATAAGCTTTAGAAATCTTTAAAGTATAAGAAGATAAGTGCATAGAAGTGCTAAAAAATCCTAAGGTGTGCGTGACGTGCAAACTATACGCGCCGAACGACGAACCGCTCGACGGTCGGGGGGTAGTGACAGGCTTTGTAACTAATGGCAGTTCTTGTGCTAAAGGAGTTTGCTTAAGAGCAAAGGTCGTTTCGGCCGCCGAAGATATAATTTTAGCAGTGGTAGAGTCATCCTTAAAGAGTTCTTGAGAGGTGATTATTATGTCACTTAAATTCCCAAAGATGTCTTCACCATCACGCCCGGCAAGGCTCCTTCCATCAGCTCCTTCTTCGATGGTCTTTTCTGCCCGATGCGGAAGCTCTCCTTCTTCAATGACTGGGGCAAGTACAGACTTGTCAGACGGCCCCGCAGCATCCTTCGGAGTTGAACACTTCACTAGTGAAGCCTCGATAGCAGTTTCACTCCGCACAGGCTCTTCAATGGGAGCTGGGGCATCTAATGCTTCAGCCGGAGAATCAGGGACTTCGCGAGGATGGATAGATCGGGAAGGGTGTAGAAGCCCGAGTTGGTGCAAATACTCATCCCTCAGTAAGAACCTAGCGCTCCTCTCTTCCACTGGCACAGCACTCAATCTTTCAAAAGTCGCCTTATGTCTTGAAGCTCTTTAAAGAGGAGGAAATGCTGCAAAGGTAAAGGGCAAAAGTTAGCACTCGACAACTGGAATTTCGGAAAAGCCCAAATGGAAAGAACAAAACTTACTTCCAACTCTCCAGACGCTATAAAACCCAGGGGGGCAACGAACAAAGAAATACTGATTCAGAAACCCATGAGCACTTTCAGAGAGACCTATAATCAATTTACGGCCTCTCACGCTTCTCACGAGTGTAATAGAGGGATGGTCCTTAGATTTTATGAATGAGCATAAATAGCAAATCTCCTCAAAGCTGGGAAAGCGATTAAATGTCCTCATGAACAGTGCACATAGCCCTATTAAAATGGCATAACCATTTGGGTGTAATTGAAATGGAGAGATAGTTAAGCGAAGAAGAAGCTGTCGTAAGAAGTCATTGAAAGGAGGAATGGCTCCACTCAAGCACATTTGGCGATTAACGGCGATAAAGCCGAGAGGGGGCCTATCTGCAGTGTCATTTGGTCCCGGGAGTAAGGCGTCAGCTTCAGCAATACCAAACTGGATGCGCAGTTGGTTGAACACCCGCCGATTCAGGGTAGTAGGAGTTCTCTCCGGAGGGTCAACCAATGGGTTAGCCATTGGGAAGACATCTTCAGCCTGGCCCATCGACTCTTCTTGTTGAGAAGACATTCTACATAAGCAACTGGATGTTCAAGTATGAAGGTGCACGTTTCCTAAAAGTGTGTGTGAAGTGTTGTGCAAAATTGATAAGAATGACAAGCAAAGATAATTGAAATCAAATTAGTCGATACTTATCGATTATTAAATTTCAGAGCTTGTTGTTTCAAAGTTTGAATGCAGTATTAATGCAAACCAATCAGCTTTAGTTGATTGTTTTAATTTTGCCCTAATACGCCATTTAAAGTTTGAATGATTAATAACACTCCATTCACATAATTCATTTGAAATAATTATTCTTTATCGGCTAATCTGTCATTTGATGTAGGCAGTCAATGGCAGTATATTCGCCTTTGTTTTCTGCAGAAATTGTGTTTAGCAGGTTGTTAGTTGGTGCAATTTATAAACGAATTCAAGCTGTTCAGTTTGGAAACTCGTTCAAGTTTCGTCAAAATCTTGAAGTTGCCAAGCCTAGTGCAAGTCCTAAAGTCGCATTATGAGTTAGGGGGTCAAAGTTCAATGCTTCAAACCAAAGCAAAGCAAGATTGTTTAAGTTTTAGGATGTAAGAAACAGGGCCGTGCAGCAGCGAAAAATCTGGTCAAGTCCTAAGTCGAACGCGACTTAGCTCACTAAGTCGTTAGAAGGTTCTAAGCTGCTGAGTCGTTAGGAGGTTCTAAGCTGCTAAGTCGTTGGAAGGACCCAAACTATTCAAAGATCCTAACTCCTAAGTTGAGCACGGCATAACATGCTAAGTCGCTCAAGACTCCAAAACTGCTCAGATTTGCTAAGTCGTTCAGGTCTGCTCACTCATGAGTTTCTCCTCCATGTAACATTTCGCTATCTCAAACCATAACCCAATAACCCGTTAACAGCCGCATAAGGAAATTCACCATCCTCTCCATGAAATTCATCACTCCTGCACGCCACCGAATCATCTAGAAGTCAAGTCACCACTAATTTATCATAAGCCTAGTACGATCTCACGAATCACAGTAGCAACGCGTCTACCAACAATTGAAAGCTATAATTCACAGCGAAAGGAAGCGGCGAGGTAAATAGAAGCCGCGGAGGTCATGGTTCAGTGGAATCGAGGTAGGAACAGATATTAGAAGATTTACAATTCAACCGAGATCGTGATTCGATAATGATTGAAATCACTTACGTTGTGATAATGATTGGTGGATCGGAGCTGATTGATTCGAATTCTTCTTCAGGGAGCTTGGGGATCTGCTAAGTGAGTTAAGATATGAATGTGAGTAAAAGGGAAGGAGAAGGCATCTCACCAGCTTATATACACGAACAGGGGGACTTGAATCGACACGAACGACTCAAGCCTCTTATAAGTCGCTAACGACTCAACGACTCAGGGTAGCATGAGTTAAGATGAGTCGAAGCACACGACCTACGACGTAGGCGCGTACTTCGAGGGGCAAATGTTAACCCTGTTGTGATTCACGACTTAAGAGTTATGCGACTTAGTGGGCCAAGAGACCAAGCGACTCATCAACTTAAAGTTCCTAACGACTCAAGAAACCTCGCGACTTAAGGAATGGACCGACTCAACTGGTTACGACTCAATTAGCTCGCGAGTTAAGGTTAGAGGCGACTTAGAGGAATGGAACGACTCAACGACTCGGGGTTTGTAACAACTTGGTGGATCAACGACTTAACGGGTTAAGGCACTTAGCGAGTTAGTAAGCCAGCTAGCTAACGAGTTAGCGAGTTAACGAGTTAGTGAGTTAGTAAGCAAGCTAACGAGTTAGCGAGTTAGCGAGTTAGTAAGCAAGCGGGCGGGTTAGCGAGTTAACAGGCTCACGTGTTAGGAAATGAACGACTTAACTAATGAGAGGTCCGAGCGGCTTAAATCAATCCGAAACAATCACCAAATGACTTACTGTTTTTAAGTCGTTCACGACCTGTTAAGTCGTAACTCGTGTCCCTATAACACGTTAACTCGCGAATGCTTACCCTAAGTTGCAAACGAGTCAAGCTAACCCGTGAGATCCTCTACCTCGTGAAGACTTACCTTAAGTCGCAGCCGAGTTATGCTAACCCGTGAAGTTCTATAAGTCGCACACGGCTTAGTCCAGGAAACTCTATAAATATGGCATGTGCTCCAACATACAGGGGACCTTTTGGCCAATCATTTCAAGCGTCAATACTCTGCTGAATTCTCAACTCACCCGACACTTCAAGTTCGAAAGACATTTCAACTAACTTCAAGGGAAAATCTAACGCAATCTACATGGATTCGAAAAATTCTTCTCTACCAAAGTTCTAGTTGTTTGTCTCGTCATAATTGTAATTGAGGATTGTTGTAAAGTTGTAATCGGTTTAGCAATAAAGAGAATTAAAGTGGACGTAGGCTTGCCTTGAGCCGAACCACTATAAAATCGTTGTTATTCACTGCTTTTTCTGTGATTTTCTGCTTATACTCTGCTCCCGAATCATCCGGTGGTGCTTTCACAACTACACTTCATACACCGGGGTGTTAGCGTTCAAATTTTAGCGTTAACAATATATATATATATATATATATATATATATATAACTAACAGACAGTTTTAAATCTATTTAAGGTATTAATGTAAATAAGGAGCCTGGGAAAAATCAGATTCTTTGATGCATCTTTGTACGTAAACTGTGTATTATAAATATATATATTAAAACAAATCAGCAATTGTCAAATGCACAAATGCTTCCAAAAGTATATACATAAAACTAGTATATAAAACAACAGATCTTAGTTAGTACACTATATACAGCTAAGAATCAAATTCCTACATACTATATATAATCTAATATGCAACTACACATGTAATCGTACATAAATATTTTTATAGATCGAAAATTAATACTTAAAGGTAGCTGTTTATTAAATCATATATTTATACATTTCAAATATAAACTTTATTAATCATATAATACATAACATATATATTTTCATAACAGATATATACTTAAGTAATATACAAAAACAAGGTAGATGGGAAGACGTGCTCCCTCCAAAATATAATAACACCGTATATATATAATGTATATTAAGAGGAAAGAACTACCGTGCTTGGCAAAGAGAACGAGGCTGGCTGTGGGGTTTTTCGGTTAGAGGGGAGGAGATTGGGTTCGGTTCAAAGCTGTTGAGTGGTTTCGGTGAGCTGCTAAGGGCACGGCAGCAAAGGTGAGGGTGGAGCTGTTAGAGGCTGAAGATAGTTGATGGCGCAGAGGATGTCGAGTCCGTTGAGTTATTTGCATGTGGTTCGCGGAGGCAGAGGGTAGATGAGAAAAGACAGGCAAGGATTTCAGGCTATGGAAGATGAGCTGTGGCAGGTGGCTTCGAGGGTGAAGGAGCACGAGCAAAAATAAGATTCAAGGAGGAAGGCCACCGTTCTCAGGAAAAAAATGATATATGCCATAATATATACTTTCGTAAAGAATATTGTTATTAATATATTTCTTCTTGAACGGCCGAATAAAAGAGCAAGGGTAAAGAAACGAAAATGAAGGACGATAGCAATATATTGAATATTTTGGGAATAGAGAATATTAACAGTTGCATTAATAAAAGTCAGGAATGAAGTTTTAAAAATATTTATGGCAAATGACTGTTAGTATTAAATTGGTTGGAGTAGTAAAAGTCTAAAACAAAATTCTAGAAAATATTTAATAGCTAACGTCGTCTATTGGACTAGACGGTGGGAAAAAGAACAGTCACAGTAAACCAAAATGGTTCCAAACGGGTATCGACATGGTGAACCATTTCGTATATTTCGTCGTGTACCGGACTACGAAACACACAAACGAATATACTGCATAGGTTAGTATGACGAGACGAATGAAATGGTACACAGATATCAGCGATACGACTATTCTATTAAAAGTCGATGTTCGGTACCGAAAATGCTGCTAAAACGCTAGAAATAAGATGAACGGAGCAATAGCGGTCCAAATTTGAAAAACCAAAATATGACCTCTCACTCAGAAGATGATTTTCAAATTTATTGTATAAAAATATTTAGGTTTGAAAAATATTATATTTTCATCTAATATTAACCGTTTTAAATTTAAATAAAACTACACAATAAAATAAACTTCAACATTATCAGATGAAAATTTACTGTTTGCTATGTTTAAATTGACGTATTCCAAATATAAAATTTTTAATTCAAAATTCAGTTATTAAAATTTCATAAAAATACAGTTAATTACATTTCTAAAAATCGTTAAAACTTACGGGTCGTTACATTCTCTATTTAAGAAACTTGACAAGCAATTAAATTAGAAAGTGCTATATTCAAAACAACTTGCTATAGCGCAAACATCAAATTGACCAAATTTTAGTGGTTGTTTTATCCTAGAGACGTAGTGGTGGATAAATAGTTTTGCACCTTGAAGCTAAGCCACAAATCATCTTAAAGAGAATGACATAGTCCACGAATTAGCAAATAAAAAGATACTGCAGATAAAGATTGAGGTACATCAGTTGGTATCTGAGCCTACGACACAAATTTTTTGAAGAGAGTTCGGTAATGAAGAAGATAAGCATTGACAAACATGAAAGGAGAAAAAAGGAGTTAGTTGTATTTGGATTTTAGGGATTGAATGTTCATTTTAAATTCAAGACTTTCTCTTGTAACCTTTTTATTGAAAGTAATAAAGGTTGTTTAGAGGAATTTCTTTATCAATTATTTTTCAACTCTACTTATCTCTTCTAAAATCTATGTGTGGGGATCCTTAAACGCCCTAAAATTTGGTATTCACATTCTTCTTTTGGGAGGTCACGTTGATAAAGTAGGCAGTTTCTTTTTAGAACATGCTCGGTTCATCAATAATAATTATTTCTTCCTTTATGCTGCTTATTGATGTTTAGTTGTAGTTAATCATGATTATATATTTAAAATATTCAAGTATCGTTATATCAATTTTCGTTATATCGACAATTATTGAATATTATCTCCTAAACCCTTTGTATGTGTTGTCTTGAGCTTGTATTATCAAAAAATATATATTTAAATTCATAAATCTCTATTAATGATATTTAAATTAATTAATCATTTTATTAATGAAGTTTAAAGTTAATCAAATTATTTTGAGTAATGATGTTTGAATTCAATTAATCCATCTAGTTAATGATATTTGGATTTAATTAATCATCGTTATTAATAATATTTTAATTAATGATTATTTGAATTTAATAAATTATTTTATGTAATGATGTTTTAAGTTAAAAAATCAATTTAACTAAAGATGTGTAAATTTTGTTAATCGTTTGATTAAGGATATTTAAATGAATTAATCATTTTAATTAATGTTATTTTGAGTGTAATTAATCATATTAATTAATGATGCCTAAAATTTAGTTAATCCTTTTAATTATTGATGATTGAATCTAATTTATCATTTTAGTTGATGATATTTGGATTTAATTACTAATTTTAATTAATGATGTTTGAATGTAATTAATCAATTTAGTTAACGATATTTGGATTTAATTAATGATTTTAATTAACGATGTTTTTAAAATTTAATTAACTAATTTAATAAAAGATTTTAACATAAATCAACTGATTTAAAAAAAGAGTTTTAAAGTTAGTTGATTTACTAAAAATGTTTTAAATTTAGTTAATTAATTTGACCAAAAGTGTTTAAAGATAATCGATTACTTTATTAAAAAGAATATAGAGGTGTATATAAATTATCATTTAGGGCCAATTAACATTGTTTAATTTATAAATGTATTTAAATTGATTCATTATCCTTTGGTGATGATAAGTGTTGTTTCAAATTTATAAATGCTAGTTTATAAATGAGAAAATCTTTTGATAGAAATTGTTTAGAAATAAAGCTAAGTGTAAATTTTTTTGGATTTGCCGTAAACAATGTTCTAATAACTTTTTTTAATCCTTGTTTTAATACACTTAGTATTACAATTTATTTTTTAAACAGAATATTCTAAAGAGTTATTAATGTGTTTTACAGCTATTTGAAAAGTGAAAATCAAGCCCAAGTGTAGATCAAATTCTGTAAAAGTTTGATTCATTTATTAATGGAAAGCATATGGGATTTCATTCCCATACACAAATCACATCGTTATTTTCGATAGTTTAATTTTCAACTATCGGTTTCAATCCCGCTATATTATTTTTCGTAACTCTAAGATGATGTGTTGCTTTATCTGAGCTTTATTTTTCTTTTTTTAAAACAGCTAAAATCAAAGAGCGGGTAAGGGGGTGCACCCTCCTAGTCATTGTTGTTCTTCGTCATTCTAAGAGGATTTATCGCTCATTTTGAGCATTGTCATTCAAAACCATGGAAAACTAAAACCAAATAGCGAGTGGCAGCCCAGCCATGTGGATCGCATCCATTAGGGTATACTCACATTCATCTAGATAAGTCGATACCTGTTTGCACAAAAAATGGACAAACACCTCCAAGTCGTATTATTTAGTTGATTATATGTGATTTTTAATGGTTTAGATGAGTTATGTAAATATGAAAAAAGTAGGGGCTGAAATGTAAAAGACACACAGATTTATAGTGGTTCGGCCAGAATGTGCCTACGTCCACTTTATATGTTATTATCTTCTTTCTTTCGGATTACAAGTACAATGCTTCGTATACGAGTATATGAAAGTAGTTTGAAAGTTCCTTCCTTGCTTGAGCTCTCAAACTTGTCCGCCATTGTTGTACCCCTGCCCCTCTATTTATAGAATGAGGTAGGGGGCAGGGGTCTTGGAAGTATATAACTGCTGGTGGGCCCGGGCTGAAGCAATTTGGACTGGCAATCATCTGGTTCGGCGGAGGTCCATTCGGTGGTGAGGTATGGTTTGGCTCGGAGGTGTTGGTCCGGCCAGGCATGATTCGGTGTTGGTGGTCCGGCCGTGGAGTTGGTTCGGTGGTGAGCTTGAAGGTCGGTTCGGTCGTATGTGGTCCGGTCATGTAGGAAAGGGGTTGGACCGGTGGTATTGGAGAGGACGTTGATCCGGTATGGCTTGGTTGTGACTTTGAAGCTGGTTCGGCAGGAACTTGGACCGGCATTGGGTAGGTGAAGCGTTGGTTCGGTGGAGCGGAGGGAAGGAGGCTGGCTATGCCGAATGGACACGTGCTTGCATCGCCGAATGAGAAGGGGGCTGG
Source organism: Allium cepa (assembly GCA_030765085.1). Classification (NCBI taxonomy): domain Eukaryota; kingdom Viridiplantae; phylum Streptophyta; class Magnoliopsida; order Asparagales; family Amaryllidaceae; genus Allium; species Allium cepa. Next base: position 1,024,515,063 of record CM060928.1, on the reverse strand, counting down.
CCATGCCGGATGGACTTGGGCTTGCACTGCCGAATGAAGCTTCATGTGTGAATGCCGAGTGTACCTTTCCGAATGAATTGGAGGTTGCGAACCCGAGCGAAACTGACGCTTCTTGGTCTCAAGATCCCCTGGGTGAGAATTCGCCCAACATTTGCCCCCCAAAGTGGGGCACGTGCTTGCATGTGTCGCGCTTTGTTTTTTTTTTTTTTTTTTTTTGGTAGGAAGTCTAGCTTTGTAACGCCATGGGTTGGATGTTCATATTCTGTTGATGTCCTGCAAAGGAATTTACAGTTTTAGAGTGATTTCAAACAACAACCGTTCGTGATCGAAATATTCGAGTTGAATTGAACTGTGCCGTTTGGGACGAGAGAGTGAGCCCCGAGGGGGCTTAGCATCATTGATGCCAGGTTCATGTCAGAGTGGATCCTTGGATCGTTTGTCAAGATGGTTTATCGCCAGCTCAGAGCATGCCTAGGGATCGTTCGTGACCCCGTACATGTGTAAGTAGCTTAGCCATTTCATAATTATCAGAATCAAATGTCCGTTTAACCTACGAGTTTAAAAAGGCGTGTCAAAGTGTAAATTCCCACGACAATAGGGTTAATAACCATTCAGAGCGTGCCTATGGACCGTTCGTGGTCGCGTACACGTGTAAACGATTAATCCATGTTAGTGAGAGATTTACAACTTATACATCATTGTCATAATCCTCATTTTATTAGTTAGTTCTGGAGTTCGGTACTTATCTGCGTGAGGCGCTCTGCACGCCCCTAGTTCCAGGTTGTTGTTGGTAGAGAGAGAGTTCATTCGGTTTTGTGTTGGTCCGGTCGTGCTCATCCGGTTTTGGTTTCATTCGGTATCTTGTTGGTTCGGTATGTTTGTTATTGGTCCGGTGTTCCTATCCGGTGGGCCGAACCAGTTGGTTCGGCGGCCCTGAGCTCGCCTATATATAGAGGCTACACCCCCTTGGTTTCTTCTTACCGAACCAGAGAGCCGAACCAATTCTTGACCGAACCATCCTTCTGCCGAACCAGTTTATACCGAATCAGGTATATATATTTTTTGCCGAATGATCTCTTATCACCGGATGGACCTGTTTGCCGAACGTATACGAAGTGTATTGGATTGCCGAATGAGACTCAGGCCTTAGGGCCGAATGATATGTATGCCGAATGAACTTGTCTTGCACCGCCGAATGAGACTTCATACTTGAACCTTGAGCGGAATCTTAGACTTTTTTACACGCTTGCCTTATATACTTGCTTGTTTATGTTTCTATACTTCTTATTCTAATATCAAGTTTTTCTTGTGCTGTAGAAAATGTCTCGCAAAGCGGAAACACGATCGGATAGAAAGAAGTCTAAAGGTACAGGAGAGTCTTCTTCTGTGCCCCCAGCCCAACCAGGATCCGGGCAACATAGACCTGTTCCGAGGTCGTTAGTGGACGGATATGGTCCACAGGAACTTCTAGTCTCCCCTCCCGATTGCTTTCCTAGCTCCCTAAAGGAGGAGCAACTTGACGTCATATCCCGTTCCTTCGGGATAGACAGGGCTCTTATGCTGCTGCCGGGAGATGGAGTGATGCCATATAATCCTCCCGAAGGCTATTTTGCTTATAGCAGATACCATTGTATGTGCGGTGCTATCCCTCCTATCAACGCTTGGATAGTAAGTTTCACCACATATTTGAAGGTGGCTCATTTCCAACTTCAGCCTAACTCTTATGCCATCCTGGTGAGCCTCTTTGTTATCTTCCAGAGGAGGTACGGGCGTCCTCCTTCTAACCGGGAAATTCGATACTTGTACAACCTGAGAGGCTATAAGAAGGGGTCTCCGTATATCAGTCTGGAAGCGGCCGTGCCCTTCAAACCAGTCCTGGACTTATATTCCAAGTTTACCATGTTCAAGAAAGAGTGGTTCTTCATCAAGGACGATGTTGTTTCTTTCCGCCTTTTCACTTCCGGATGTAAGATGGATTTCATTTATATTTTCCATGTTTTGACTGTAGTGTTTTTTCTGACATGCTTCTATTTCTGGCTAGCGACAGGTGGTATTGCAGTCGTGGAGGATGATTCCTTGGTGCGAATGGCTGCTGAACTAAAGGCTATTCCGGCACGGGACCGGTCGGCCTCCTTCTTGATCAGGAATGCAACCCTCTTGGAGTATAATTTGATCTTACCGCACCAGTCCGTGGTTAAGCAAAGAGACACGGCTGAGGAGAAGGCTGCCAAAGCTAAGGAGGGAGCTATGGTGAAGAGCGGTAAGAGGGAGCCTTTTACAGAGCGTCCCGTTGTCGGGGGGAAGAAACTGAAGAAGTCTGATGGCCCTTCTCCAAGTACTTTTCCGACTGTCCCGGAGGAGGAAGGCGTAGAAGAGGAGGAAGGAGGCGAGGTTGGAGAAGGGTCGGAGGGTGGAGGAGATGGCGACGGTCAAGGTGGTAGTGGCGTCGGTGCCCTAACCTCTGAGCAAGACCTTGAACTGGATGAGGCTCTCCGTCGGGCCTTCGGGGAGTCGGAGGGAGAGTCGGAAATGGAGAAGGCAAAGGAAACCGACAAAGCTGTGGCTGGCACTGACCTATCCTCTAAGGGTTTCTCAGCTAAGGCGACTCCGGCGATGCAAGGTGAACTTTTGTCCTCTGCCGATTCCATTTTCGATAGGGACTTAGAAACTTTTTACGGTTCACTTCCGTCCTGGAATGAGATCCAGGACTTATTGCAGTATCCCACTCCTCCGCCGGGTTTGTATAATAGATGTGTCTTCTCACTTTTCTTTCCTTTTAACTTAACACATTTTTCGAACTGTGGATTATTGTATGTTCGTAACACTTGTTCTTTATTCCAGGGGCAGGCCAGGTGGTTAAAACGTCGGACGTTCGACACCGCCTTGAGCAGTTTAAGTCGAGGAGAGCTTCTGCGAAACCCTCTACTGGTCGCACTGGGGATGTAGTCAGTTATCGCCCTCTTCTTGGGGTCATTGAAGAGGGCATTCGGAAAAAGAAGCGGAGCCGTTCCTTATTTGAGTCTTCCCCTGGTTCGCAGCTTCCTACTCAGCCTCCTCGTGACACTACGGAGGAGAGCACGGAACCCGGCCCCCCTCATCCTCCTTTCAAGAGCCCAACTGTTATTCGTATAAGGCGTCCTGATGTGCCTCGCCCCGTGCCTCGTGACCCTTTTGTCGGTCATCCTGATTTAGATCCGAGCTTTCAGGATATCTCATTTGATGAGGCCACGGGCGAGCACCTCCTTCCCCGCAACCCCATGGTAAGAGTGCTGGACGAGGCCAAGTCTTTAGATCTTGATTTACTTACTACACGGGTAGTCACCATGGGGGACGAAGCCAAGGCTAACATCGATCGGGTGGCCGCAGAGACTAAGAAGTTAATGGAGCATCATGCTAGATTGGCCAAGGCCGGGGAAGAGATCGGGAGTGCTAATATTCGGTTGAGGTTAAAAGTTGCCGATCAGGCCAAGCAGCTCGCCGATCAAGCCATCCAGATTTCTCAGCATGAGGAAGCCTCCAAGCGGCTGAAAGAGACGATGGAGAAGGCCAGTAGGGCGGAATTACGGAAGATGGAGGTCGCCTGCAGGGAACGGATTAACATGGCCATTACGACGGTGGACGAGGTTCGAAATGCGGATCTTGAGCGGGTAGAGGAGTTGTCTGGGAGGCTCGAGGCTGCGGAGATGGCTCAGGCCGAGTTGAAGGAGGAGATGGAGGAGATGAGGAGGTCCCTCAAGTTAAAGGAGGAGGAAATGAGGAGGTCTCTTCAGGCGGACTGCTTGAGATACCAATCAGAGAGGGACATTGCCGTCGCCAAGTTGCAAGCTTCCGAGGCCCGGGTGAGGGAGTTTGAGGAGAATGAGGGGATGATGGATGAGATGCTGCAGGACATGTACTTCCACACTTGAAAGGAGGGCGGCTTGTCTTGGATGGACGATTACCCTCGGGTGATGGCCAAGGTGTATCTCCAGGCTTTAGAGGAGGCCAGGGTGAACGCGGGTAAGGATGGCGGAGAGGCTTTCAATTTGGATGCGGTTACTGCCCAGTTCTCGAAGGAGGAGCAAGCGGCGGTGAAGGAGGGGATGCGGCTGCTTGCTGCAGAGGAAGCGGGCGTGCAGTTGGATGATGAGGATCGAGCGGCGGATGCTGGTGAGTTATTCTTTTCCCTTTCTTTCCTTTCCGTGTTTTCATAACTTGATTGTTCGTTTAATGAATTCCTCTTCTGAACTGGATAGGTGGGACTCCTGATCCACATGCTGGGGGCTCTGACCCTGCGGCTAAGTAGACTGGGGAAGTTGGCGATGGAGTGTGGACGCGGCTGCCACCTTTTTATTTCTTTTTATCACTGTTTACGTTAGTCATCGACATGTAACTATAATAATATTATTTGCAAAGAATAACTTCGTGTGATTTTATAATATAAGCTGATGTTGTTATGTTTAAATGTTGTTGTCATCTTGATGTGCTGCGTGAGAAATATAACTATGTATATGCTTGTGATTCTAGTTGTGTTTGATGCTAAGTTTTTTGCTAGAAATATAATTTCATGTGTTGCAATGTTATTGTACGAACAAGCTATAGTTACGTATTTGTGTACAAGAAAAGAGAGTACCGCCCTTTATGTTTCATTCGTAGGCGGTAGCTTAGAGTGTCTTATGTAACTGTTCACGGATATAGCTGAGTACCCTGCCACCCAGTATGCAGACTTAGTTTCTTATGAGCGAATGCTTCCTATTTGGTTTCCTGTACTTTAGAGTTTGTTATACAGGATAGGAGAAAAGTATTTAAATGAAATGGAAATATAGTAAAAGTAAAACTTCCAGTCACGGAAGGCCGTCGATGTGCTTAAGTTCGTGGCAAACGGGTTTTGTAGTCACTTTCCCTAGCTGTGGGTCTTGGAGACATTTGTCACCCATCTTACGCCTCCGCGGGGAGTTTTCTTTTTTACCACAGCCGCACTTAAGACACATCGGAGCCGAGATCGCGCACGGTAACTACCCGAACCATTATGGTCCGTAATCGTGGGTATTATTCGATTTACCGTGGCCGGCTAGCGTGGGTGCCGTTGGCCGTGAACTACCCCTGGCTGGCCACACCTTATGTTGGGGCTTAAAGTAGGTTCACAGTTGCCGGCGAGCCGAACGCCGTAATGAGCTGCCATCGGCTATAGTCGGCCTTTATGATGACTTATAATCGGCTCATTACAGTTGGCTTTGAGGGCAGGCGCGCAATGAGTTAACCCGCAGCAGAGGGATGCTGGAGCAAAAGTGTCTCATTGGCGAGTGCATAGAATCGTAGCGTACCTGTTAGGCCTAGTCCAGATGAGGCCGCGGTGCGTCTTGAGTGGAGATGCCATAGGATTTTGTTCAACAGAAAGGGATAAATCTTAACAAGTAGCCAAGACATAAAGGAACAAGCTAAAAAGAGACAAGATTTTTTAAAGTGGTTCGGCACGAAAGTGCCTACGTCCACTGATTCTCTTTGTTAATTCACTTCATATGGGCAGTACAAGTTAAGAAAAGTATCGACGGAGGTGTCGGATGTTCCATGCCCTCTGGAACACCTCTCCATCCACCGTTGACAAAATATAAGCTCCGTTGTGGAGATCTTTATGAATTACATATGGTCCGTCCCAGATGGGGTCTAGTGCCCCGGGGCGCGGAAAGATTCGCCTGAGGACAAGATCTCCTTCTTGTAAGCTGCGATGCTTGACTTTGGAATTGTATAGCGCTGCCACCTTTTGTTTGTGAGCTGCTGCTTTAAGTGATGCATCGTTTCTCCTTTCCTCAATCAGATCCAAAGACATGAGGAGGAGTTCTTCGTTTTCTTCTGGGTTGTAGTGGATCCTACGGTGGGAAGGCACAATAGTCTCAACTGGGAGCATTGCCTCCGATCCATATGCCAAGGAGAAAGGAGTATGTCCCGTTGATGTTCTGAAAGACGTGCGGTATGCCCATAGTGCCGTAGGAAGTTCGTCCACCCAAGCGCCTTTTGACTTTTCAAGTTTCTTCTTGATTAGGGTTTTGAGAATTTTGTTGACAGCTTCAACTTGTCCGTTTGCCTGAGGATAAGCTACTGATGAGAAGCTTTTATGAATTCCATGCTGTTGGCACCAGTCGGCAAATTCTTCGCTGTCAAACTGGAGTCCGTTGTCTGATATGATCTTGAGTGGGACTCCGTACCTGCAAAGAATATTTTTGATCAAGAAGTTTATAACTTTTGCTGAAGATATTTTATTTAGAGGTTCCGCTTCCACCCATTTGGTGAAATAATCGACTGCCACTATAGCATATTTGGCTCCGCCTCGGCCCGTTGGCAGTTCGCTAATTAAGTCAATTCCCCATATAGCAAAGGGCCAAGGGCTGGTCATTTGAGTAATTTCATTTGGGGGCAGTCGAGGAATCTTGGCAAATTTCTGGCATCTGTCGCATTTCTTGACGAAGTCTAAGGCGTCTTTGTTTAGCGTGGGCCAGTAATATCCATATCGGAGTATCTTTTTTGGCAGAGTCTGCCCTCCAGTGTGATCTCCGCATCCTCCCTGATGGATGTTTGATAAGATTTCCTTGGCTTCCCTTCCGGCGACGCATCTTAATAAGGGGCTAGAGAAGCCACGCCGATAGAGGATGCCTTCTTGTATTGTGTAGTGGGGAACTTTCCTCAAGATCTTCTTGGCTTCATTACGCCTGTCGGGCAGTGTGCCATCTTGCAAATATTTCCGGATAGGAGTCATCCAGGTTCCTTCTTCGATTGCAGTTACCAGATTTACTTGTTCGAAACTTGGGGCTAGCTGCCTTGAGATGGCTAGTGTTCCGAAAATGGTGCTATTCTTCATACTAGCTTGCTTTGCAAGTTCATCTGCCTCTTGGTTCTCTTCTCGAGGAATATGTTTGATTAGATAGTGGTCCAATTGATCGAGCAGCAGTTTGGTTTTCCTTAGGTATGTTGTGAGTCGTTCTCCTCGAGTCTGGAATTCTCCTAGTACCTGGTTTACGATAAGCTGAGAATCACTATGAAGACATAAGGAATTGATTCCAATTTCTAGGGCAAGCTCCAATCCCGCTATTACTGCCTCATATTCAGCATCGTTGTTGGTGGCCGTGAACTCCAACCTTAATGCGTAGTACAACTTTCTTCCCCTGGGAGTGATGATCACAATTCCTGCCCCCGAGCCTTGTTCGTTCGATGCTCCATCTACAAAGAGGTTCCACTTGATATTTTTTGCCACTTCGGATTGTTCCTTGCCTTCGTTGGTAGTGAATTCGGCGATGAAATCGGCCATGGCTTGCCCTTTGATAGCGGTGCGAGGATGGTAGGTGATATCATACTGACTTAGTTCGATGCACCATTTGAGGAGTCGCCCAGAAGTGTCAGGACGATGGAGCACTTGTCTTAGCGGTTGATCGGTTAGAACCCTGATGGAGTGAGACTGGAAGTAGTGTCGCAGTTTTCGTGACGCGATTAATAAACAATATGCTAATCTCTCTAGTTTAGGATATCTGGCCTCTGCCCCTGTAAATCTCTTACTTACAAAGTAAACCGGGCGTTGTGTGCGGTCTTCTTCTCTTACCAAGGCGGCGCTTAGAGCATGAGATGATACAGCGAGGTATAGGTATAACACTTCACCTTCATTTGGAGTTGAGAGTACTGGTGGTCTCTGAAGGTGTTCGATTAGGTTGAGGAAGGCTTTTAAGCATTCGTCGGTCCACTCGAATCTCCCTTTGTCTTTCTTGAGAGCTTCGAAAAAAGGGACACACTTGTCAGTTGCCTTGGAAATGAATCTGCTTAGGGCGGCCACCTTTCCGTTTAGGCTCTGCATTTCTTTTCGAGTGGAGGGTATCCTTATTTCTTTTAGAGCCCGGATTTGTTCAGGGTTTGCTTCGATTCCTCTGGCGTGGACGATAAATCCTAAGAATTTTCCCGAAGATACTCCGAAGGAGCACTTTAGAGGATTCAGCTTCATTCCATATCGGCGAAGTACTTGAAACATCTCGCCCAGGTGGCTTACATGGTCGTCGGCTTTCCTGGACTTTACCAACATGTCATCCACATACACTTCCATAGTCCGTCCTATTAGTTCCGCGAACATCTTGTTGACGAGGCGCTGATAGGTAGCTCCAGCATTTTTGAGTCCAAAAGGCATGACTTTGTAACAATATAGTCCGCGGTCGGTGATGAAGCTAGTGTGGCCTTGATCAGGAGCGTGCATGGGAATCTGGTTATATCCGGAGTATGCATCCATAAAAGATAGGAGTTCGTGTCCGGCTGTGCTGTCCACAAGTTGGTCAATTCGGGGAAGTGGGAAGCAATCTTTTGGGCAAGCGTCATTCAGATTGGAGAAGTCAATACATGTTCGCCACTTTCCATTGGCCTTTTTTACTAGCACTGGGTTAGCGATCCATTCTGGGTAGATGGCTTCCCGTATGAAGCCATTAGCAAGTAGATTCTTTACTTCCTCATCAAGGGCTGCTGATCGCTCTGCCCCCATGCTCCTCTTTTTCTGCTTTACTGGTACCTTGGTGGGATCGATGTTCAGCATGTGGCATGCTATGTCGGGGGAGATTCCTGTCATATCGGCATGGGTCCACGCAAATACATCTAAGTTGTGGCGGAGAAAGTCAATGAGTTGATCTTTCAACTTCGTTTTTAGCTGAGATCCGACTTTTAATAGTTTACTTGAATCGTGCTTGTCTACAGATACGAATTCCATAGCCTCTGCAGGCTCGGCGGTAGCCTCCTCCTCTTTATCCCTGGGGTCTAGTTCATTGAAGGGATCGCTTGTGTATCGAAGAGGAGGGGCTTTCTTTAGTTGCTATGCCTCCAAGCTTTTCATGCAGAGAGTAGTCTCTGCATCTTTTCCTTTATTCTTTCTGCGGTTATTGCGAAGTTCAGTTACGTAGCAGTCTCGGGCAGCATCTTGATCTCCTTCTACTTCTCCTACTCCGTTGTCTGTTGGAAATTTCATTTTCAGGCACCAGGGGGCTAATACAATCTGGAAGTCAGACAAGGCTGGTCTTCCCAAGAAGGCGTTGTAAGCCGAGTGGTTTTCTATTATCACGAATGTTTGTTTTCGCACAACGGAGCGGGGATGACTTCCTATTTCGACGAAGAGGTCAAGTTGTCCGAGGGGCATTTTTGCATCTCCAGTGAAACCGTGCAGTGGTTTGTCACAGGGGGATACATCCTTCATTGATAACTTCATTTTGTCGAAAGCATGTTTGAATAGGATATTTACGGAGCTTCCTGTGTCTATTAGAATCCGAAAAACTTTAGCTGGACCGAACCGGGCGGAGATGACCATAGGATCCATATGTGGGTACTGTCTTCCTTCCAAATCACGCCTACTGAATATGATGTCGTCGCTCTCTTTTCGTTTCGGGTGGCGTTCATCCGTGATGGAGTTAACATAGCCTTCTGCATTTCTAAGCGACTTGCCGTACCTTTCCATCTCTGCCCAACTTCTGTCGGTGATGTGTGGTCCTCCTGAGATGGTAAGGACCACTATCTTCTCTTGACTAGAGCCACTGGTGTTGTGATTGTTGCGATTCCCTCCGCCTACCTCTGGGAGGGGTTGCTTCGAGTTCTCATTGGCTGGAGTTGGGGTCCTGTTCTGACCCTTCACATAGCGTTCCAGTCTTCTTCTTCTAATGTGTTCTTCGATCAAGTCCCGAAGATGGTGGCATTCATTGGTGTCATGTCCGTGGGATTCGTGGAAGCGACAGAACTTTCCGGACTTGAGTGCGTTATCTGACTCTTTCTTGTGCGGGGGGCGCTTGTATCCTAGTTCGCCCTGAGTGGCTAGGAAGATATTTTCGATTGTGTCGTTCAAAGGAGTGTAGGAGTCAAATCTCGGCCCTGGTCGATATTGGCGCTTTTCGACCTTTCTGCCCCCAGTATTGTCTCTAGATTCATTTCTTCGAGCGTCCTTAGCTGCAGTGGGAACCTTGTCCTGAACTGTCTTACCTTGTTGTCCTGATTGCCTCTCTGTAGCAGCGTCTTCAAGTCTCATATACTTTCCAGCTTCATGGAAGAAATCAGGCAAGGTAGCTGGTTTTTCCTTAGTTAATCTTCTGGCAAACTTGGTGTCTGGATGTACACCACTACAGAGGGCCATTAGAGTGAGTTTTTCATCGGCATCTTGAACTGCTGCCGCTGCGGCGTTGAACCGCGTTAGATATTGTTGCAGCGTCTCTCCGGTTTTCTGTTTGACATTGGATAGAGAATAAGCATCCTTGGGTTGTTCCACATGGATGCGGAACTGGCTGATAAACCTTTCTTTCAACATCTCCCATGAGCTGATGGATCCTTAGGGTAGATGGCAGAACCAGGAGGTAGCTAGATCAGCTAGGAATAGCGGAAAGCATTTACATAACACTCCTTCTGTTGCTCCACTCATGAGCATATGCTGGGTGTATCTCTGCAAGTGTACGATGGGGTCGGAAGTTCCTTTGTAAGGTTCCATGGTTGGCATTTTCCATTCCCGGGGAGTGATGGCGGTTTCGATATTTCGAGTAAAGGGACTGGTGACCCTAGCGCCTATTCCCCGGTCCCTTTGCTCCCGTTGGACACATTCTCTGAATAATCGTGCCATTCGTTCGTCAGAACTTGGAGTGGACAAAAATGAGCTTGGTTCTTCCCTGCGGGATCTATCTCGTCCAGATGACCAGTAGGGATGGTACAGTCTATCACTTCTAGCATTATCCAGTGGTTGTCTTTGGCTGCTCGGATGCACGCTAGGACCAGCTACAGTTGCCCCCTGCCTTGATTTTCCCCTGTGGGGTTCTGTTTCGAGCACATCCATGGGGTCAACTTCGGGCTGGGTTCTAGCTCGGCTCCGTTCAGCGGGGTTTCTATGATTAGGTGGTATGACTGGCTCAGCTACATCCGACCCTCGCCTGGTGCCTCCCCCGCTGGGTTCGGTTCCAAGGGCTTCCTCGAGTCGGAATTCGGGCTGAGTCCGGGCGCGGCCCCTATCATTGTTATTCCTGTTGATAGCTTCTTCGAAGAGGGAAGACCTTTGTTGCCTCCGAGATCCTTCGGATTGGGACTCACCCCATGATTCAGTGTTGTGGTTGGACTCTTCAACATTCCTTAAGCGTGACATGAGTTGGTCCACCAAAGCTTCTTGTTGGGATGTGAAGCGGTTAGTTACTTCAGCCACAACCCTATCCAGATCTGCCCTAGTGATTGGTTGTTCCGTTGCGGGACCGGTTGGATTTTCCTGATTTTCATCTGGTACTGCTGTTGAAGTGGGCTGATCTGCGATTGCTGGATCTGGAAGGCTGCTAGTTGCGATGTTCTTTCCTTTGTTAACATCCCTTCTCTGTTTGGAAGGCATGATTTCTAAGCAACGAGCGATGTTGTTAGGAAGAAGGTTGAGTGGGAGAAGATGAAGCCCTGAGTTCAATTCTCAGTGAAAGCACCAAAAATGTTTGCACAAAAAATGGACAAACACCTCCAAGTCGTATTATTTAGTTGATTATATGTGATTTTTAATGGTTTAGATGAGTTATGTAAATATGAAAAAAGTAGGGGCTGAAATGTAAAAGACACACAGATTTATAGTGGTTCGGCCAGAATGTGCCTACGTCCACTTTATATGTTATTATCTTCTTTCTTTCGGATTACAAGTACAATGCTTCGTATACGAGTATATGAAAGTAGTTTGAAAGTTCCTTCCTTGCTTGAGCTCTCAAACTTGTCCGCCATTGTTGTACCCCTGCCCCTCTATTTATAGAATGAGGTAGGGGGCAGGGGTCTTGGAAGTATATAACTGCTGGTGGGCCCGGGCTGAAGCAATTTGGACTGGCAATCATCTGGTTCGGCGGAGGTCCATTCGGTGGTGAGGTATGGTTTGGCTCGGAGGTGTTGGTCCGGCCAGGCATGATTCGGTGTTGGTGGTCCGGCCGTGGAGTTGGTTCGGTGGTGAGCTTGAAGGTCGGTTCGGTCGTATGTGGTCCGGTCATGTAGGAAAGGGGTTGGACCGGTGGTATTGGAGAGGACGTTGATCCGGTATGGCTTGGTTGTGACTTTGAAGCTGGTTCGGCAGGAACTTGGACCGGTATTGGGTAGGTGAGGCGTTGGTTCGGTGGAGCGGAGGGAAGGAGGCTGGCTATGCCAAATGGACACGTGCTTGCATCGCCGAATGAGAAGGGGGCTGGCCATGCCGGATGGACTTGGGCTTGCACTGCCGAATGAAGCTTCATGTGTGAATGCCGAGTGTACTTTGCCGAATGAATTGGAGGTTGCGAACCCGGGCGAAACTGACGCTTCTTGGTCTCAAGATCCCCTGGGTGAGAATTCGCCCAACAATACCATACATGCGTTGATGTGAGCATACTCGGATGCATGTGGATTTAACGGGGTCCGAATTGAAATTTCTCAAGAGTGGTGCATGTTTGGCATGGACCATCAAGTACATTTTATCTAGATGTATACTCTCCGTGTAGTAGTTCTGTTGGATAAATCCATTTTACTAGTTTTTATCTTGAACCTTGGAATTGATCTTTCTTCTTTCGTGTCACATCAATCCAAGACGATTTGTACTCATTCGAATATTTAACTCCGGTGTACTCTGTATTTTGGAGTAATAGTCTTTTAACTGTCTTTTTTATATTATATGTTGTCAATTCCAATTTTTATTTCTATGTTATCTATTCTTTCTTTTTTATTTCACCCTAACAATCTGCCTTTCCAATGTTAGGTGTTCGGCATTGAAATACCGTGTATGTATTCAATGTTGACTTTTGATGGTCGAAAAGGTGGGTTGTTACATATCTTGCCCGAGTTATGCATAATGGTAACCTGACCCAATGATTGGAGATCCCAAGAACTAGGTTCAATGGGTAATAACAAGTTGTAAAGTGATATGAGTTGAACATGCTATTTTAAATATTTAGAAGCATGTATTCCAGAACTGATTAGAAGATGAGTTAGTAGAAACTCTTAATGGGATCTAAAATCTAAATGGAGTGGAGTACCTACCTTTAGGGGTACTGTTGATAGACTCATCATTGTGGATGTGGAAATGTGGCCGTTTACTATGGAATTTTAGGCAAGATTTCTACATCGTTCACTAAATTGGGTGGACGTGCATGGCCATAAATGCACGGGCTTAGTTGAATGCACTTTAGAAAGTTTATTTGTTGTTTGTTGTCAAGAATAGAGTCAAGACTATGAGTCACTGTAGTAAACTGAATCTTACTCACTATGCAAAGGTCCAAATCAAATGATACCTTTTATTGTGCACAATCCTATATTTTTAGAAATTGGTTGGAATTTTTTAACAATTCAAATGGGTGATTGTTGGAACTTTAAGTGAAATAATTAAAAAGTAAATAAAAAGAGATTAACAGTTATATATTTATGAGCCTTTATTATAATTGAGCCATTGCAAAAGTATAATGGTAATATATATTTAAGAGCCATTATTATAATTAAGCCATTGAAAATGTATAATGGTCATATATTTATGAGTCATTATTATAATTGAGCTATTGCGAATTTATTACTGTAATAAATATACATCCATGAGCCATTATTATTGAGCCATTGCAAAAGTTAATGGTATAAATAATTCATTTTAAAAGTGTTAACGTTAAAATGTGAACGCTAACACCCCGGTGTGTGAAGTGTAGTTGTGAAAGCACCACCCGATAGATCGGGAAAGAATTACAAGCAAATAATAGCGAAAAAGCAGTAAACAACAACAATTTTATAGTGGTTCGGCTTAAGGGTATAGCCTACGTCCACTCTAAGTACTTTTATTAATAATCCCGTTACAAGCTGATACAATTCTTCTCAAGTACAATATACTTCAGGTTACAAGTGATTTGAAACAAGTCTTAAGCTTCAATGTCGATTAAAGTCCTTAAATTCATGTTGAAGATGTGTGGTTTCTTCGTGAAGTTCTTTGATGTATTCCTCTAATCTTGAAAGCTCTAAGTATTGATGAAGTTCTCAATGCAGCAAGGTAACGGTGTATGAAGAGAATGTGCCCCAAGTCCTTTGAATGTTGGAGGTGGTTGCCTATTTATAGAGAGTTCTGGTCTGAAATTTTTGCCAAGTCCTAAACCATGGCCGACTCAAGTTAAGCCGTAGCCGACTTAAGGTGAGTCGTGACCGGTCTAAGGTTACCTCCGAGTCAACACCACCTCTTCTCAGTGACATGGCATCGGGCTTATATTAGGTCGTGGACGAGTTAACTTGGTAAGTCGCAAGTCACGGTCCAAATGATAAGTCCTGGATCGTAATCGAGATAACTGGGGAGCTGGATCGGTTGTGACTTGGGTCGGCAACTATTCTAGGTCGCCAGCTTGGTAAGGCGTTAGATCGGTAACTCGGTCAAGTCACTGAGTCGGTATCTTTTTTAGACCTTAGGTCAGCCTTCTTATTAAGTCGGCATCCTCTGAGTCTTAGGCCAGTACCCACGTTAGGTCGGCAACTGTTTTAGCCTTAACTCGGTATTTCTTAAGTCGGTATACCTCTCAATCCTACTAGGTCGGTAACCCTTTGAATCTTAAGTCGGTCTCCCTGATAAGGCAGTTAGGTCGGCGTAACCATTAGGCGTTAGGTCGGCACCCCTGTTGAGCCTTAGGTCGGCATCTCCTTGAGTCGTAGAGTCTAAACCGAGGCGGAGTTAACAATTGCCCCTCGAAGTATACGCCTACTGGTTAGGTCGTGTGCTTCGATAGTCCTTAACCCGTCCCCTCTTAGGTCGGTAGGTCGTACGCGAGCTAATAGTTAAGTCGCATGCGCCGCTCCAGATCCCTTCATTGCAAGATATAAATCACAACCCCTTCTTCTCTCTCATTACTTGCTCTCTCGATCCCGCCATTAAAATTTCTCCAAGCTTAAAAAAGGCGATTTTGCTCCATCAACCACCGATAATTATTACGTAAGTGAATTTTCCTCAATCATAGGTTATTGTTGGTCCACGAACTCCATTATTCACACCTAAACCACTACCTCGCATAATGCTTCACCATGAATTCCATTGCACCCATGGCCGATGGAGTTTATGTTGTTTGGTTCGATTTTAACTGACCGATGATGAAGATGATTCAAGCTAGTTGAATTTGATTCGTGCTAGGGTTGTAAGGTGTTGAACTCGCGGCAGTTTCGAACTACTTGGTGGGATGATCCGATAGCTTGAATGAAACGAAGATTGTGGTTGATGGAACAGTTATTGGGTTATCGGGTCGATGGCCGTGGGATGTTGATTCGGGAACGAGTCAGTGAAATTGGATGAACTAGTCTTCGGCCGACCTAGCCCTTAAGTGAAGTGGTCTAAACTCTAAGTCGCGGCCGAGTTGACCCTTGGGGGAAATCTGCCGATTTAACCTTCTACTGATTTAACCTTGAACCGCGGCCGAATTAACCCCTAAGTCACAGCCGAGTTAATCCCTTAAACCGTGACCGAGTTGGCTCTTAAACCGCTGCCGAGTTAACACTTAAGCTTTGGGCATGCTGACTTTTTGAGAGCATAGATCCACTTTGAGTTTCTGACTTGAACTGTCAAACTAAGTTGCCTAAATTTTGAACTGCCCCAACTTTTAAATTTTCTTGAATCTCATTGTATTATTTCACAGATCGCATTAACTTATAAGCTGCTAACCTGTTGAAAATAACAAAGAAAGAAAACCAAGGCGAAAATACTGCCATTGACTGCCCACGTCAGATGACAGATTAGTCAAAACAAGACAAGCAACTTAATTATATCGTATGAAATGTTTGTGAATCAATCAATTAGAGTTAAACATTAATGCAAAGTATCAATAATCTGAACTGATTTATCTGCATCAACATCTTACTTGCATATTTAGGCTTAAAACAATAGTCCCTGAATTTCATAACTAACAAATTCTTGCTAGTTTTCATTCCAGTTATATTCGTTTACTGCTTGATTGATTTTACACAACACTTCACACACTTTAGGAAACGTGCACCTTCATGTTTGAATACCCAGTTGTTTATGTAGAATGACTTCCCACCGAGAAGAAGAAGTGGTAACTCAAGAGGAAGAAACTTTTCCGACGACTGTTCCCATAGAGAATCCTCCGGAGAGAACCTCGACTATTCTAACTTCGAGAGCGTTTATCCAGCTGCGCACTCAATTTGGCTTTGCTGAAAGTGATGTTCTACTCCCTGGGCCAAGTGATACCGCCGACAATCCTCCCCATGGTTTTGTTGCAGTCAACCGCCAAATGTGCTTAAGTGGGGCGATTCCTCCTTTTAACGACTTCCTTCGAACTCTTCTCCTTCGGTTGACAATCTCTCCGTTTCAACTTCATCCTAATGGCTATGCCATCTTGACGGGGTTGTGTGTTTTGTTCCGAAGAACTCTTGATCGCCTACCAAATTTTGAAGAAATTCGTTATCTGTGCTCGTTTGCAAAGAGTAAAGATCATCCTTCCCTCATTATTGTGAGAAGTGCCAGAAACCGCAAGCTCATTTCCGATCTTACTGAAAGTGTTCATGGATTTTTGAATCAGTTTTTCTTTGCTCGCTGTCCCCCAGGGTTTTATGCCATCTGGAGAGTAGGAAGTAAGATTAGTGTTTCTATTTTTTCCGTTTTGAAACCTTTTCGAGATCCGAACTTTCAGTTGCTAATTTCATTCTTTGTTCCTTTCAGCACTTCCTCTCCCTTCTAGAGATCCAATTCATAAGCAAGTTTTTGAGAGGTTGAGTGCCATGGCCGCAGAAGAGATGAGCATAAAATTTCTATTGAGGGATGAATTTTTACATCAACATGGGCTTCTACACGCTTCTCGCTCTATGCATGCTCATGAAGTTCCAACGGAAGTCCCTGATTCTCCGATAAAGACTCCTGAGTCTTCGCTAGTGAAGTGCTCCACTTCTGTTGATGTTGCGGGGCCATCTGATAAACTTGCCCCGGTTATCGAAGAAGAAGAGCCTCTGGGATCTTCCCATCATTCACAAGATTCTGGTGAAAAGGCTAAGAAATCCAGTCCTGTCAAGCAAAGCAGGGACGATACCTTCGAAGGATTGAGCGACCTCTTCGCTACTTCACAAGAGATCTTCAAAGATGACCCTACTACTGCCGGGATTTCTTCTTCAGTAGTTGAAGCTACTTCTATTTTGCAACAGTCGCCGTCGACTCAAGAGTTGACGTTAACTATTACACCCACAACCACTCCCCAAATAAAGAGTGGTTCGTAGATTAATGCGCGTAGTTTGCACATCACACACACATAGAATTTCTCACACTTCTATGCACTTACCTTCTTGTACTTTAAAGATTTCTAAAGCTTATTATTTTAATTCCAGATTCTCCTATGGGGCACAGCGGCTCGTACTATGATGATTTCCAGCGCTACGGGAGGCGTAGCCAGTATGATTACAGGCGTTACCTTCCTTCTTACAGAGAGTCGGATGAAGAGAGGGCCATCAGGAAAGCCGACGAGAGACGAGCATATGAAGAACGTCGCCGAAGGGAACAAGAAAGACATGATCTTCCCCACAGAGATGATGATACCCAAAAGAGAAAAGCTCATGATGAGAGAGGAAAGAGTCACATAGACGATTCTTCTAGCAAGCGGGCTAGACTTACTGAAGAAACAACTCCTTCAGCTTCTGAACATGTCCCTGCTCAATCTCCTGCTCCCGCTCGCTCCGACATTCAAGCAATCATCAACCGGCCCGCATACCAAGTCGGGCAAGGTCCTCCCACTCTTCAAAGTCGATTTCCTCAGTGGTGCCTGAGAGGGGTTCGATTTGATCTCGACTTGGTTCCCCTCGACAAACCGGCTATGCTGCGAAATCTTGATGCTGTCAGGACCGATATCGAAAGAATGTCGAACTGGCAAAAACTCGTTGACGAACTTCAGAGGGTTAACCGAGCCAATCTCGAGGCCATGCTAACAATGGAGAATGATAAGGCTGAGTGGCAGAAGACTCTTGAACAGCATGACGCCGAAATGAGAAGTATTGCTTCCTACAATGAAAAGCTGGAAGCGGAAGTAGAAAAACTTAAGGAAGAATTAGCTACTTCGTCTACTTTCCATTCACAAAAGGAGAGCATGCTTCAGCAACAAGTGCGAGATGCGCATGCCAGTCAAAGAGCAGTCGAAGATAAGCTTGCATACAAGGAAAAGGTCATAGAAGAATATCGTGCTGAAACTGTACAACTGCGAGAACAGACCGGCTCTCAAAGCTTGGAGATAGAGTTGTTAAAAACTCGACTTGCTATGGCCGAAAAGGAGCGCGACGAGGATGTTGCTGGTAAACTTGCGGCCGAAGAGGCTCATCAAGCAACCAAAGATGACATTAGCTCCACATTATTCGATTTTTATCTGCACAGCATTTTGGGACGTGGCAGCCTTGCCTTTCTAGGCCCCAAGTATGAAATCACACTGGCTGAAGTTTGGGAGGCAGCACTTGATATGCTCGGTGGTAAAGGTGCTGGATATGCTGAGTCAGCCCTTGAAGAGCATTATCTTGATGATGATGCCCGTGCCGCTCTTGCCAAGGGAAAGGAGCATCTTGCCAGAGTGCGGGCCGGGATGGCGGAAGAGGAGCGTTCTGAAAAAGAAGTACCGCCTACTACCTTTGAACGTCCTCTAGTTTCTCCCGAGGTGGACATTACAGGCTCTAGTGCTCATTCGCCGCCTCCTACAAAAACCGGGGTAATTACCCCTACTGATGAAGAGGCTTTGGAGGACATTGGGGCTCAGAATTATGAGATTGAACTGACGAAGCCAATATCTTCAGGTAATTTCGACATTGGTCCGATTCAGGTGGATTACCTGCTTATTCCTCAAAAATTTGATGAGCTTCTCGATTACCTCTTGAATCTCGATGAACCCATATCTCCCTTCTTTCGGGAAGATACTAACATTTTCAAATTTTCTTCTTCTGCAGTTGAAACAACAAGTGCCGTGCAGACTTCGCCTTCTCTGGTTATTCCTCCTCCATCTCTTCAGGTGACTCTTCCTTCTGCTTCACAACCTGGGTCACAAGAGGAGAAAATTGAGGCTCTTCATGGTTTGGATGACCCTATTGCTTCGCAGGAGCAAAAAGATGAGGGACTCGAAGGAGGCGAGATCTCTCCGGAGCGGACTCCTTCTGACGACGTAGTTTTGTCCGCTCTCGTTACTCCGGGGAGTGAGTCTTCTTCGAAGAAAAGGAAGAAGCATGGGACATCGAAGAGGAGGGGGAGGAAAATTATCACCACAGAAGAGGAACCGGAAATTGCACCAGTTGCACCTCCCTCCCCTTCTTCCCTTATGCCTTCAGACCAACCTGAAAGACCTGAAAAGCTAACCACTCGGCCAGGTAAAGGGTCTAAAGGCGGCAAGAAGAAATGAAGAGTTGAGCTTTTTGATTCCTTTTTTGTGTAATGGTCGGATGTTGTGCAGGCACCGGCCCCTGCTTTTTATTTTGAAACCTGTATCTGCAATATCTGCAATTGAATAAAATGATTCTTTATTTGTACAGACTTTTGTTTGAATTTGAGAATGCATTTATTATTCATTTTTGCACAAGTTTATTTATACGATGTTGCGGTGAGCTTGTGGTATGTTGTTTGAGCGTACTTTACCGACATAGTTATACCGCTTTGTATGTAACTATACCATGTTGCCCCTATACCATGAGCTTACTGCAATATCGTATACTTTGAGGGGACTTGCACTCTCGTTTTCTAAAGAATAATTACTTCATTCTCGAAGAGAATTTTCGTAGAGTGCAATTTCCTTTATATAAGTTTTTACGCTTTGTCCTTCGAAGAAATCACTCTTTCCTTTTGCGTATGTATATATTTTGCCAAGTGAATTCTTCTACGTGGTAAAGCGGACCTCTGAATGTACTTTAACTTTCTTCCCCCCTTCTCTTTTTTTTTTTTTTTTTTTTTTTTAGAATAGGTAAATCGCTCTTCCTTTGAAAGTTAAAGTACGCTCTTGATGAGGATTTTTCTTTCTTCCTTTTAATAAAAATTTGTGCCTCTGAGGAGAGATTTTTTTTTACGTTTCAACACTTGGAAGTTTTATTTCAATCTTGGTGAAACGTGTTCCTCCAAAGAGTTGTGCCTTTGAAGAAAGCCTTTTCACATTTCAGCACTTGGAAGTTTTATTTCAATCTCGGTGAAACGCGGGCTTCTGAAGAGGTCTTTCTTTTTAATTGTGTCCCCGGGAGGGGGTTGTACCTCTGAGGAGGGATTTCTCACGTTTCAACACTTGGAAGTTTTATTTCAATCTTGGTGAAACGTGTACCTCCAAAGAGTTGTGCCTTCGAAGAAAGCCTTTTCACGTTTCAACACTTGGAAGTTTTATTTCAATCTCGGTGAAACGTGGGCTTCCAGTAAGGTCTTTATCTTGTTTTGCATTTCAACTTTGGTGAAGTGAAATTCCGAAGAGCGGTTACGACACTTCAACTCCTGGTGAAATGGGCCTCCGAAGAGGGCTTTTATTTTGTTTGCATTTCAACTCTGGTGAAGTGTAATTCCGAAGAGCGGTCATAACACTTCAACTCCTGGTGAAATGGGCCTCCGAAGAGGGCTTTTATTTTGTTTGCATTTCAACTCTGGTGAAGTGAAATTCCGAAGAGCGGTCATAACTCTTTTCAGGACTAGATCTCCAATTTCAAAGCTGCGTTGACGAACTTTGGAATTGAAATGTCTGGCTATCCTTTGCTGATGAGCTGCAACTCTGAGGTTAGCTTCATCTCTTTTTTCATCAAGGAGATCCAGCGCTTCAAGTTGTAGCTTTTCATTTTCTGCTTGATTGAAATGGATTCTTCTGTGTGAAGGGTCCTCTGTTTCAACCGGGATCATTGCTTCCGATCCGTATGCTAACGAAAAAGGAGTATGCCCAGTCGCAGTTTTGTGAGTAGTTCTGTATGCCCATAGTGCAAGTGGTAGTTTATCGACCCAACCACCTTTTGCTCTTTCGAGTTGCTTTTTGATGGTTGATTTGATGATCTTGTTCACTGCTTCCACTTGCCCGTTTGCCTGCGGATGAGCTACTGCCGAAAAGCTTTTCTGGATTTTGAATCGTTTGCAAAAATCCTGGAATTCCTCGCTTTCAAACTGAGTACCATTGTCTGTGATTATTTTCTGAGGCACACCGTATCTGCAAATGATATTCTTGGTCACAAAGCTTATCATTTTCTTAGAAGTGATAGTAGCCAATGGTTCAGCTTCAGCCCATTTAGTAAAGTAATCAACTGCAACAATAGCATATTTAATCCCTGATTTGGCAGTTGGTAGCGGCCCAATGAGATCCATTCCCCAAATCGCAAATGGCCATGGACTGACCATCTGTGTGAGTTCGGTAGAAGGTGCTCTAGGAATTTTGGCAAATCTTTGGCATCTGTCACATTTTCGGGAGTAATCTGCAGCATCTCGATTAATTTCTGGCCAAAAATATCCGTATCGGAGAATTTTCTTTGCTAATGTTTGGCCACCTGAATGATCACCACATTCGCCTCCATGTACCTCAGCTAGGATTGTTTTGGACTCTTCCCTGGATACACACCGAAGTAAAGGCATTAAGAATCCCCGTCTGTACAATCGGCCATCCTGAATTACATAGCGAGAGGTTTTCCTTAGTAGCTTTTGTCTCTCTCTCGCATTTTCTGGCAGAGAGCCGTTGAGTAGGTAATCTAATATTGGAGTCATCCACGATTCTTGTTCTTGAGATACATTCATAATCCAGTCTATATCCATCTCGTCTATACTTGGTGCTGAGAGGACTTCTACGGGAACCAATCCCAATAGTTGAGCTTCACCAGAACTTGAATACTTTGCGAGGGAATCTGCCTTCGTATTCTCTTCCCGGGGAATATGGCTTATTGAATAATGATCGAGTTCACATAGAAGTTCCCAAGCTTTTGACAAGTAGGAAGGCAAGTTTCCACCTTTTGTTTGAAATTCCTTCTTGACTTGGCATACAATAAGCTGAGAATCACTGAAGATCTGTAATGCTCGAATGTTTAGCTCTTTAGCGATTTTCGGACCTGCAATAAGAGCTTCATATTCTGCTTCATTGTTTGTTGAAGGAAATTCCAATCTTAGTGCATAACATAATGATCGACCTTCAGGAGTTTCAAGTACCACTCCGGCTCCAGAACAGTAGTCATTTCTTGCGCCATCAACATACATCTTCCACTGGATTGGGGAATCATTGATCGTTTCTTCCTCACCATTATCTTTCTCTGTGAATTCTGCAATGAAATCAGCTAAAGCTTGTCCGTTGATTGCTTTTCGGGGGTGATAAGTGATGTCATATTGACTGAGTTCAATGTTCCATTTTAGAAGGCGACCCGAAGTTTCAGGGCGAAATAGGACTTGCTTTAGAGGTTGATCAGTGAGTACTCTGATAGGATGAGCTTGGAAATATTGCCTCAGTTTCCTTGATGCAACTAGTAGACAATAGGCGAGTTTTTCCAACTTGGAGTAATTCAGCTCTGCCCCAGTGAGTCTTTTGCTGATATAGTAAACCGGATGTTGAATCCTTTTGTCTTCCCGTATCAGCGCTGCACTTAGAGCATGAGATGATACTGCCAAGTATATAAGAAGATCCTCACCTTTGCCTGGCCTAGAAAGTATTGGAGGCGTTTCCATATGACGGATCAACTCATCGAAGGCTTTTTGGCATTCGGAAGTCCATTCAAAATTCTTCTTTCCTTTCTTCAGGGCGTCAAAGAATGGGATGCATTTATCAGTGGCTTTGGAAATGAACCGACTCAGGGCGGCGACCTTTCCGTTGAGACTCTGCAATTCCTTCTTCGTTCTAGGAGCTTTAACTTCTTTTAAGGCAGTAATTTGAGCTGGACTAGCCTCAATGCCCCTAACACTAACAATGAAACCTAAGAACTTCCCGGACTCGACCCCAAATGTACATTTCAGAGGGTTAAGCTTCATTCTGTATTTCCGGAGGACTGCGAACATTTCTGCTAAGTGTTCAATGTGATCCGCTGCTTTCTTAGACTTCACTAACATGTCGTCGACGTAGACTTCCATAGTTTTGCCCAGTTGCGGTTTGAACATAGCATTAACAAGTCTTTGGTAGGTTGCCCCTGCATTTTTCAATCCGAAGGGCATAACTCTGTAGCAATAAAGACCAACATCGGTGATAAAGCTCGTGTCCTCCTGATCAGGTTCATGCATCATGATCTGGTTGTATCCGGAGTAGGCATCCATGAAAGACAACAACTCATGCCCCGCTGTTCCATCTACCAGTTGGTCGATCCTGGGTAAAGGGAAGCAATCTTTGGGGCAAGCCTTGTTTAGATCAGAAAAATCGATACACACTCTCCATTTTCCATTAGCTTTCTTGACCAGCACAGGATTTGAAACCCAATTCGGATATGTAGATTCTTTGATGAAGTTATTTTCCATGAGTCGATCAACTTCTTCTTTTAATGCTGATGACCTTTCTGGACCTTGGGTTCTTCTTTTCTGTTTAACTGGCGTAAACTTTGGGTCAATATTTAGAGCGTGTACTGCAACTTCTGGAGATATTCCACACATATCGGCATGAGTCCAAGCAAAGACATCCAGATTTGCTTTCAGGAAAGATATCAAGATATTCTGAATTGACACATTAAGCTGTGAACCCACATTCAACACCTTATTTGGGTCCTTCGGGTCAACAGGTACCGGAACTGTCGTTTCCACCGGTACCACTCTATTCTCCCCTGCACTGGCTTTTCTGGGATCTATTTCTTTCCGTGCCCTGCTGTGCTCGCCAGTGCAGGGTCCGCCCCGTAATTGCTACAAGGCTGGTTCCTTGATGCGGACTGGGGTTGCCGCATCCTTTCCCATTTCTCTTTTTCTTGACTCTCGCAGTTCTGTCAAATAGCACTCTAGCGCAGCATTTTGATCCCCTTTTATAACTCCTACTCCATTGTCAGTAGGGAATTTAATAGTGAGGCACCACGGGGCTAGGATAGCTTTGAATGCTGCGAGTGTTGGACGGCCAAGAAAAGCATTATAAGCAGAAAACTCATCGACAATCACAAATGTTTGCTTGCGGACCACTTTCCTTTCTGCTTCCCCAAGTTCTACAAGCAGATCGATGGTCCCAATTGGTTGCTTTGGCTCCCCAGTGAAGCCAGCGATCTTCTGTGATGAGGCTTGTACATCGATCATAGGGATTTTCATCTGGTCAAATGTCTTCTTGAAGAGGATATTACATGATGCTCCGCAGTCAATGAGGACTCTTCTGACAATGGCCGGTCCAATACCAGCCGAGATGACCAAGGGATCTAGGGTAGGAGCTTCTATACCTGTGGAATCTCTGGCTCTGAAAACAATATCATCGCTGAAAGTTTTCTGTTGTTTCAGGGGCGTAGTGTCTTCTAAAACAAAGACGTCTTCTTCGGCTGGAGCATATTTCAAAGCCCTGGAATACCTCTCCATCTCACCCCAGCTCTTGCCAGCTGGGTGAGGCCCTCCTGTAATGACATTGATAACGGGCCTTCCAGATTCATGTCCCGTAGCTTTCTCACCTGTCCTAGGCTGATGAACAGGAACCTGTTGCCCCTGACTTGACGATGCAGGGTTGTTGCTATTCTTCTTCACAAATTGCTGCAGTTTGTTTTCTCTTAGCAACTCTTCAATCAGATTTTTCAACTGGCGGCATTCATCAGTCTCATGACCGGGTTGATTGTGGAAGCGGCAGAATTTCCCACTCTGTATGGCTTTTTTCCCGGTTCTCAAAGGGATAGGTTTAGGGAAATCGACGGAATCTTTAGTGGCAAGGTAGATGTGCTCCGGCGTATGTGATAATGGAGTATATTCTGATGGCTTGAAGGATCGGGGCTTCTTCAGATTACCCTGTTTCTTCCCATTATTATTCTCCCTTTTTTGCCCCATCGATTCATTCTTGTATGGAGTGACAGTGTTGTCTTCTGCTTTCTCCAACACTGTCTTTACTGGTAAAGGACGACTTTCCAAGCGAATGAATTCATCTGCTTTTTTGTAGAACTTTTCGAGAGAGGTTGGCTCCTTCATATTTAACCATTTCCCAAATTCGCTTGACTTATCAATAGCCCTCATCAGATAAGTCAATATCATTCGTAGTTCAGCATTGTCCACCTCAGCCAGCGCTATATTAAAGCGGTTCAAGAAAGATCTGATAGACTCACCAGGATTCTACTCTAAACTCGACAGTGACATGATGTCCTTGGCCTTCGAAGCATATAGTCTAAACTGCTCCTTGAATTTTCTGGTCAAGTCTGAAAACTGATCGATAGATCGGACTGGCAACTTGGTGAACCATAGTAGAGCCACACCTTCCAGGTATACGGGGAAATATCGACACTTTATTTCGTCAGAGGCTCTGGCACCTGTCATGTGCCAATCATATTTATACAAGAATTCATTCGGATCACTTGTCCCTTTGTAAGCTGGGATAGTTGGAGGGACAAACTTCCTTGGAAACTCCACCTTTAAGATTTTCTCAGTAAATGGAGTTTTACTTGGGGCGAAACCCCATTCTTTCTCATCTTCAACCCTTTGCATACTTTCTCTCATGATTTGCCGGACCATTCCAGAAAGATACTCCTCATCATGTCGAGTTCCAGATCCACCAACCTCAGGAAGCGTTTGCTCAAAGGGACTAGCAGCCCTTTCAGGAACATTCCTTTCGTTAGCATTATGAATGTTTCCAGCATAATTCCTTTCATTACCAGCCGGTTGATTGTTTGCCCCGAGCAAATCATTCAACTTATTCAGAATTAGAGCATTTTGGGCACTCTGAGCCTCTAATTGTGCATTTTGGGCGTTTATCTGCTGGTTTAGCCCTAGAATCACAGCATCCAACTCCGCTTTCGTAACTCCAACTGACGGAGTGGGTTGATTAGGTACAGGGGAAGCGGAGGTTCCCTCTTGAATGTTTCCAGATCTGACAGATCTACTTTTCCTTCCAGGAGCCATAATCTCAGATAGACTTCTGGTTTTTAAGGAAATTCTTTCTACAAATCCCTGTGAAGCAATGATGATAGTTTTCCTGAGTTCAATTCTCAGTGAAAGCACCAAAAATGTTAACGTTAAAATGTGAACGCTAACACCCCGGTGTGTGAAGTGTAGTTGTGAAAGCACCACCCGATAGATCGGGAAAGAATTACAAGCAAGTAATAGCGGAAAAGCAGTAAACAACAACAATTTTATAGTGGTTCGGCTTAAGGGTATAGCCTACGTACACTCTAAGTACTTTTATTAATAATCCCGTTACAAGCTGATACAATTCTTCTCAAGTACAATATACTTTAGGTTACAAGTGATTTGAAACAAGTCTTAAGCTTCAATGTCGATTAAAGTCCTTAAATTCATGTTGAAGATGTGTGGTTTCTTCGTGAAGTTCTTTGATGTATTCCTCTAATCTTGAAAGCTCTAAGTGTTGATGAAGTTCTCAATGCAGCAAGGTAACGGTGTATGAAGAGAATGTGCCCCAAGTCCTTTGAATGTTGGAGGTGGTTGCCTATTTATAGAGAGTTCTGGTCTGAAATTTTTGCCAAGTCCTAAACCGTGGCCGACTCAAGTTAAGCCGTAGCCGACTTAAGGTGAGTCGTGACCGGTCTAAGGTTACCTCCGAGTCAACACCACCTCTTCTCAGTGACATGGCATCGGGCTTATATTAGGTCGTGGACGAGTTAACTTGGTAAGTCGCAAGTCACGGTCCAAATGATAAGTCCTGGATCGTAATCGAGATAACTGGGGAGCTGGATCGGTTGTGACTTGGGTCGGCAACTATTCTAGGTCGCCAGCTTGGTAAGGCGTTAGATCGGTAACTCGGTCAAGTCACTGAGTCGGTATCTTTTTTAGACCTTAGGTCGGCCTTCTTATTAAGTCGGCATCCTCTGAGTCTTAGGCCAGTACCCACGTTAGGTCGGCAACTGTTTTAGCCTTAACTCGGTATTTCTTAAGTCGGTATGCCTCTCAATCCTACTAGGTCGGTAACCCTTTGAATCTTAAGTCGGTCTCCCTGATAAGGCAGTTAGGTCGGCGTAACCATTAGGCGTTAGGTCGGCACCCCTGTTGAGCCTTAGGTCGGCATCTCCTTGAGTCGTAGAGTCTAAACCGAGGCGGAGTTAACAAAAAGACAAAAAATTCGAATCGATCAACATTCTCTCACTTCAGTAATGCATACAATTTCCATTCTGCCTATTTAAACAGTAACTAGACAAAAGAAAAAATGTAAATAACAAACAATTCTTCTTAAGAAAGAAGTGCAATTTTGACTACTTTAACTGCAAAATTACATAAAGGTCAAAAAAAAAAACTTATACCAAAAAGCCTAATCTTTTTAGAACGTAAAAAATAATCGAATCTGGCTAGCGAATGTAAAAGATATTTCCAAATTCATTTCATGTTCAATCACAGAATTGTTTTCATCACCCAATAAAAGCAACATATAATCGACATGCAAACTTATTTAAGTTAGAAATGTGAGTTTATAACCCACCTTAGCAAAAAATTGAAGCAAATAATGAGCAAGATGGCAGCTTTAGCATTGAGTAAGAGTTAGGAACCTGAAAATAAAACGAAGTACAGACATGCAAAGCAGGAAAAGCAAGTTACAGATAGTCTCTATTTCTAAATTAAGAAAGGAGATGAAATACTTATTGGTTTGAGTTGATTACCTATTAGTCTCCTAAATTCACTAACTTTCTTCTGATATTTATTTTATTTGGAGAGGGATTTAACAATTAAAGTGAACAGCCATTTTCATTTTCTTAAGAATGAGATAGAAATGAGGTATAAAGAAAAAGAAATAAACGATCATACCACTAATTTTCTTTAGCCCCTTTCTAGAACTTGGGCATTGGGTTTGGACTTTGCTCTAAACCCTACCTGATAAGACAAGATATTTATATTTATGTTATTTTAACACAAATAAACATAATTTAATGTTTTGTACACTATTATTATTACGTGATTCACATTATTTTTCACACTTTTACATGTTTTAACTTTTATAAAATGCAACTAACATATTTGAAACTATTTTAACCATTTAAACATATATTCCTAAATAAAACACAATTTTTTTTTAAATTTTCCACTTTTAATTAACTGCATTAATTTTCCTTTTTATTTAAATAAATCAATATACTTAACATAAAATTGTATAAACTCCATTTTCTTATCTCGACCAACATATTAACCATGTTAAAAATATTCTAATACATAAATATTGACTTTCAATCAATATTTACTATTATACATTTCAGTATTCACCAAACTAAATTTTTAACATGTCCTAAAAATAAGAAAAAACATTATTTAAATTAACTTCCAACCCAACAACATAACTCCATTTTATTTTACTGAAAACTCATTATTTATTTAAATAAACAAATTCCCACAAATTTCATCTTCAAATTTATTTTATTTTCTCCATTTTAAATTATAGCCATCATTATAATTTATTTTCATAGGTAATCACAAAAACAGGGTTGTTACAACTAAATAGTAAAGTTCAACTCAACACTACCAGGTCTAATCCAACTTCAGGATTCATTCGAGTTAGTATATGTTATTGCTAAGTTTAATTTTCCACTTTAATGTTATTAGTTGATAATATATATTTGATTTGTTGTTATAAAAATAATTAACCTCACTGAAATATCTTATTAAATAAATAAACTTAAATGTAAAATAAAATCAATTGGTTATGAAATTATGACAGGTTTATGATGGAAGCAATAATACAAGCTTCAAAATATAAGGTGATGTCAAATTTCAAAATTTACATTCCCTATCCGCTTCCTAAATATTTATAATAACTCCATAATTTAGGGTGTTTCTAATAACACCCAATTATCTACTTTATTCGATTTTTTAGGTTGTTTTATTTTTGTTTGGTTGAGAACAGGATCGGAAGTGATTTTTTTCAAATTGTTCTAAGCTAATACAACATATTTGTGGGACCATGCATATTTTCATGTAACATTCATCAATTTTATGAGGCCTCCATAATTTTAGCCGTTAAGCACTTGCATAATATGCATATTTATTAGGATGGCATTGATTGGGTTATTTTGTAGTTGAAAACAAAAAAATTGACTACCTAATAAAATTTGCTTCATTTTGCTTTCAAGTGTATGACGGGAAGGAAGTTCAAATGAAGTAAGAGATGGAGAATTTTCTCTAACTCAATAGCCTATAAAGTATCAGCTGTTGAACAAGGAAAGCTCCATGTAATGAGTATTCATCTTTAATTCCTCATGCAACATACAAATACTGAGTAGGCAATGTTAGTATATATGATTTCATAAGAGTCGGGTCCTTAATATAATTTAATTTTTTCTTTTCACGAAGATTTTATTGCAACCACCCTTATTTATTTAATTGAGCTAACAAAAGGTGATTAGTAGCAATGCCTTTACTAATTATTTTTCATTATTATTTTGTTTTTAGTGTGCAATATTATACTAAAATAGTTGTGTGCTTTTAAATATTTGTTCAAATCTTTATTCAAGTTATTGCAAATCATATTCGATTCTTCTTTTAATAAAAGGAAAACATAGGATCGAAAAGTACCGAGTGAGTGAGTTTAAATGGTGGTGGTTTGTTTGTACGCTTAAAAAGTTTATATTCTTGATGATTCCATATATTCACACTTATACATCGTTGAGGTTTATTACCAATTTGTAAAGGAATCACGCTATGCCAAGATGGCATCCATGATATTTAAAGTTGTGATCTATAGAATTGCACAAATACTAATATTCAAACATTGATGTTAAAATAATATCCAGTATAATTATTTGATTTAAAATATTGATACTTTTGGAACTTCTTAAATGTACCAATTAATTTTTTTATTTTTTGAATAATGATTCATTTTTACCTCCGCTCGCTATCAATTAAACTTTATATCGAAGTTCTCGTTTGTATATTACATATCGATATAATTTCGAATTAACTTATTTTATTTTGACCTAAAGATGTACTGAATATAACCTTAACATTTCTTAGCATTTATATACCCATAAAAGTAATGGGATACCTACTTATATCCCTAAAATTATATCCCTAACAGACAATATTCTTCTTTTATGAAATTATCATTTTAGATTTGTACTCTTAATTTTCAACCATAGATCAAGAATCACATAATTTTAATTATTGTTATTATTTAATTTGCGGATCAGTTGTCAAGTAATATAGCTAGCCAAAATTTTGCAAGTGTAACATTTATTGTTCAACTTTCAAAATTAGTCTTATGCTTTACAATAAATTGTACTCACATGCAGTTCCATATTTTTTTTATCATGTCATTTGAATTCTATTGTCTCCCAATGATTGTTGTCTATTGATGTCTTAGTTTATTGCTTATGTATCCATGATTTGTAAAGGATTTTAGTTGTTTCGAATTTTACCTTTTTATAAATATGTGGTTAAAACATACAAAAAAAGAAGGTTGCATGAATAATTTTGTTCGACTTTCTATTACTTTTGACTGTGCATATACTTGGTCAATTTTAAACTTAAAATAGAAACTACTTTGATGATTATGATCATCATGTTATATTGTTTAACTAGTGAGTTTAAAGATTAATAAGTTGGTTATAGTGTTTTCAACAAAAATCAATTTGCATCAAATGGTCAAAGTTTTATTCATTTTTATATTTGCATGTTGCTCAAATTATATATAATTACTAAAAAAATTACGTGTTGGTCAATTTTTTAGTTTTATGTTGCTTATACAAAGCATATAACATAAATAGTACACTTAATATCAATTTTAGAGAATATACCAATCATCATTTTATTTTTAGGGCAATGTAAAATATTGCATTTACTATTGATAGCATTATTCAATAGAGTATATTTTAATTTTTTGTCAATCAGTCTTTTTTGGTTGTGTACAATATTATTCTCTTAAGCTCTGATCAAAAATAAAGAAAAGAATTTAATTTTTGCTGAGTTGCGACCTGTAACTGCTGAGAATTTAATTTTTGCTCAATGCACTTCGGGTGTTTGTCAAAATGGTACTAAGAATAATTTTCCCAATTCCCCTGTATTGAAAACTGCTGATAATTTCCATGCAAACTCCTCGCCTACTAGTGCTATCTTTCCAGGCTCTGTTAGTGTCCCCAAGGTGGTGGTGTATCCACCTGCTGCCCCATCCCAGGCTGTTCCCAAAACATGGTCATCGCTCTTTTCATCTTTTCCCCGTAACGCGGGTGTATACGAACCAGTGAATTTGAAATCGTTGAGGATAATGGCGTGATGATCCCTCCGCCGAATGTTATGCAAGCCGGAATTGATTATTGGTCAGAGTATTTGGTTGGGTTCTTTTTGGACCCAAAGCATCGCCTTCTTGATGCGGCTTCTGTTTGTCATAGGGCTTGGAAGCTTCGCGGGAATATTCGTGTTAAGCTGGTTGACTCTATGTATTTCCTGTTGTTCTCTTCCTCTGAGGATCGCTGTCGTGTTCTTGGGGCTGAGCCATCTTTCTTTGATGGGAAACCGTTTATTATAACTCCTTGGTCTCCTACGGTTGCTCGTGCACGTGAACAGGTGCATTCTATCCCTGTGTGGGTTTATTTTTCTCAAATTCCTTCTGCACTACAGCCACTGCTCGGCTTGAATTGGCTTGCATGTAATGTTGGAAAATTGAAATGTTTTGATGCTAATACTGTTGCGCGTGATAAGATGGTATACGCCAAAGTGCTGATTGAGATTTACCCCTGTAAGCCTCTCCCTACCTCTATTCCTGTTCAGTTAGCAATTGGCCATGTGGTGGATGTCCGTGTTCGTTATGGTTAGGTCCAGGACATTTGTTCCTCCTGTCTCTCCTTTGGTCACTTGGTTTCTGATTGCACGCATTCTGCTGTTTCTGCTGCTGCGCCTAAGATACCACTCCCAAGGCCTCCGCTCAGGAAATGGGTTCCCAAAGTTCCTCATGTTCCTCCGTATTCTCTTGCTCGGCCTTCATCCCCTCCTCCTCCCATTGTCCCTATTATTGATTCTGCGGACTCCTCTCCTGCTCTGGATCTTGTTACGTCTGTGTTGCCTATCGTTTGGGATGAATCTGAGAGATGTTGGATTGATCGACAGTCTGCTACGCGATTTAACCCCATTGATGGTTCCTATTTTAGATTTGTTTCCGGTGATTTTTCGGACCAGCGACGCCTTTATTATCACCCTTCGGGTGATTCCTTGGTTCTTGATTTGGATGGATCGTATGCTGAGTTAAATTCTATTATGCTTGCTGATTTTACTTAGGATCGATCTTTTATTTACTCTTCTGATGCTGAGATTTATGATCATTCTCTTGCTCTCCTGTTTCGCCTCTATTATGGTATTATTGGGAACGCCTCTTTGGTTTCTTCCCAGGTGGAAGATGATGTATGACTTACTATCTCTACGGAGGAGTCTTAGGTTGATAGTAGTTAGTTGTAGTTATGATATGTCTGTCACACTCCTGTGCTGTATTTTCTTAATTTCTTTGTAGTTAAGGTGCCTCTGCCTTACTCCTTTACTTCATGTTTTTATTTCGTTCGAAATAAAAAGTGGACGGTCCACTATAAAACCGGCTAGCCTTGCCAAAAAAATAAATAAAGAAACGAAAAATCTAAAGACTATAGACCCTTATATATAGTGTCACACCGAATAAATAAGATAATTCTAACATTTTAAGTTTTCAAACATTTGACAATATGACTTAGGATCCTTTCACTTATTCAATCGAGAAGAACTAAGAAATCATAAAAAAAATAGTAATAGAACTAGAAAGATAGAAGTAGGAAACAATAGTCCACTTCAAATGCATAACCTTGTATGCATGCAAATACCCCGTGCTATACATGAAAAGTAGAATGGGCTAGACAATATTCTTGTATACATGAAAAGTGGCGAACCGAGCTTGTTATAAAAGGAAACTGCCCACTTTATCGACCTGACATCCCAAAAGAAGAATGTTCAAATGTTTGGGCTTTTAAGGATCCCTACACAACTCAATTTTAGAAGAGATAAGAAGTGCAGAAAAATAATAGATAGAGAAATTCCTCTAAATGACCTTTATTACTTTCAGTAAAAAGACTACAAGAGGAATCTTTAAATTAAAATGAAAACTCAATCCCCAAAGCCCAAAGACAAATGACTCCTTTTTTCTCCTTTGAGTTTTTCAACCCTTATCTTCTTCATAACTAAACTTTCTTCAAAAACTTTATGTAGTAGGCTTAGATACTAACTTTTGTACCTAAATCTGAATCTGCAGTGTCATTTTCTTGCTTGAAAGTGGATTAGTTCGCACTCTTTAAGATGATTCGCAACTTAGCCTCATGGTGCAAAAGCTATCAATCAACCACTCCGTCTCTATGATAAAACAGCCTTTGTCCTGAATATAGAACTTTCTAAATTAATTTCTTGTGAAGTTCCTTAAAGTGAGAAAAAACAGAGGGCAAAGAAGAAACCGTTCGAAGAGCAAAATGACAGCGACGGTAATTTTAGACCTGAGAATTGAAATTGCTATAACTTTTGACTTGAAGGTCCGAATTAGGTGGTTCTTCTTTTGACTTTGAGCTATTGCAATCCTCTTTATCCTTCTAGTTTAATGTTTTCTGAATTTTTGGGTTCTGAAGGGTCTAACCAGTTCTTTAAGCTGCAGCTCTATCGTTATTTTAATTGTTCAGAGTTTTTTAATTTTAGGCCTGAGAATTCAAATTGCCATATCTTTTGATTCGTGCGCCCAAATTATGTGGTTCTTTTTCTAACTTTGTGCTAAGGCAATTCTCATCGACTTTTATGTTTTGATTTTTTATCATATTTTATGGTTTAAATGGACTAATTGGCTTTATAAGCCTCGGCCCTATCGATTTTCAATGTTTTGTAATTGTATATCCTAATAATGAAATTGCCATAACTTTTGATTCCTAAGTCCAAATTAGATGGTTCTTTTTCTGAATTTGAGCTATGGAAATCATCTTCAAATTTTATGTTTTATTAGATATAGGGATTTATAAGGGGAAAATTTTCTAAATAAGCCGCAGTCTTGAGTTCTATTACTAAGTTTTGTGCGAATTTAATTGCTGTTTCTTGACTATTTATTTATTAACATAGAAACTAAGTAGTACTGAATTCATGGATTTTCATGAGTATTTTGTGTAAACTTTTTGGATTGAATTGATCTTGAATTCAATGTTTTCGTGCACGTGATTTGAAAATGATTCTCTTAAGTAAATTTTAGATTAAAAGCTAGTTATGAATTAATAGTTTTCTTAATCGATTTATATTAGAAATAATATATTTCTAAAGCATATTTTATGTATTTATAAATATAGATTTCTCAATAATAAAGAGATTTTGATGAAAAGAATTTTTATAATGTTTTGAAAAATCATTTCAGAAGTAGTTTTCCTCAAAGTAAAATATTTTCTTAAAATCGCACTTTTTTCGCTCATCAAGCGAATGAGAAAGAGAATTAAACGATTTATGAAAACATGTGGTTTGGGACACATGCATTTACTATTTCAGTTAATTCCATACTTTTTAGACTGAGGCCATACGCAAGAGTGAAATTATCAACCTTATAGTAAATAATTAATTCTGAACGTGTGGTATAGGATGCACCGTTATCACCAGTTTAGTTATTATCTGGAAGTTTGTGACACTTTATGCTGGGCCTTCGGGAATGTTGATGTTGCCGGTACTAGGCCAGGGGGGTCATTAGCACTAGGGGGGCACATATATACATCAGGCCGTGGTGGCCAACATTGTTAAGCGCACTATTATAGTACATGGCAAGGGCAACGGTGAATGTAACTGTGCTTTGATACCAAATTAAAATGCTCTGATACCAAATGAAAGTGACTAGTGTGTGGCTAGTTATCACTTAGGATCGTGTAATATGAAATATATTATTATCTAAATACATAAACATATAATAATAGTAAAGTAAATAAGAATAAGCACACCAAGAGTTTTTATACTAGTTCGAACTTCTCGTTCTACGTCCAATCCTAACCTTCGCTCTGGAATTTCACTCAACATCCCCTCAATTAACCCGGAGGAATACGTAAGCAATACCTAAACAGCCAAACAGGATTTTTTGCCTCAACAGCGGAAGAGGACTTTCCGCCTGATACAAACTAACAGGACTTCTACAATTTCGAAAAAGTTGTTTAACACTTTGTGTTGTTGATAACACTGATTTGTCTTTGATAGTACACCCTTACTATAATCTTTTCCTCAAGTATATATTGTGTGTGTGAGATTAGAAAGGAAGATATTACTTAGAATCAAAGAATAAGTTAATTAATTTAGACATTCAAGCAATATGTAGATTGTGATTGCCTGAAGATTATAGAGATAGATAGATAGAGAATCCAGCAAGAAATAAAAATAAAAATTGGTGAATTGAGAAGTGATTCTAATGTGTTTATATAGTGAAAAAATAGTTACAACTATTCATGAAGAGTTTCAACCAAAAGATGCAGCCATATCTCTTCAATTTGAATCGTAACTCTTCGTAGATAGAAGTGCCTCTTTAGGAAAAATGACTGTTAGAGTCGGTCAGTCGACTGAGAGAAAACGATTAGTTTGCTGAATATTCAAAAATTGTGAAAAAAAGTGCATATCTGTGTATTGAGTATGGTTAGTCGACTTGCTGTTTTAGGTCAGTCGATTGAATTTGAAAATATAAACATGTATACATATGTGCACAAGTTCAATAGGCTGTTTATAGATATTCAGTCGACTGATGTAACAACCAGGTATTTTCAACCATTCGCATCCATTATAAGTGTATGGGTAGACACTCATGCCGTAATTGAATTGCTCTAAATACCACGTTGTAAATAAAAATTTGCCAAATCTCAGAATATACAGTAAATAATAATCATGGATCACAGACACAGAGCATTTAATAATGCAGCGGAAGTAAAAGAAATAGTAGTTCATGAAGCTACTATGTAAATATAGCAGAGTTAAATAAGATACAACAGAAGAAATAAAGTACAATAGAAGTCTCAATATGATAACTAAGTAAAAGCTGAATACAACAACAGAACTGAAATAAATAAGATTAGATAAGCAGATAATCTCCAGCAATTCCAATCTTCAGAAAGTGGAATCCTATCTGTGAATAACTCAGGCTGACCCAAGCGTAAATAAAAATACAAACACTCGAGTTAGGACATACATACTTATACAATGCAAACCAACTCCATTGAACTGTAGTAAAGGTACAAGTTACTTAAAGGATGCTTGGGACCGCCCATCCTCTGAGGATCCGTTAAACTATTTACCATGTAGTATATTGCGCTATTATAATAATGTCTAATAGTTAAATAAACTTACTTTTAAATACCGTTAAGGAGTGATCCAATATTCCCCTTAACATAAATAATGCTAATAGTCTATACAGTACCTTCATATCTCCTGATCGGGAGACTACGAGAAGATACTGCATAGGTACGACACAAAAAGAAACTCGTAGTAAAGGCTCGATATGGTAGGTGACACGACACACAAGGCAATGCCAAGGTAGATATACCAATTACGACACTCGGGCTGGTGATAATGCAGCAGCCAAGTACGCCCACCGCGGAACACATTCCCACAAAATCGGAGGGGCGTCCAAACAATCACAAGTAATAGTATGGTATCGAAGAAAGCGTCCGCCACGAGGTGCGACCTCCACTGGCCCGAGACCGCTCCTATTTTAGCCACCTTATGCCAACTCACGGGAGTTAGGTCCACGTAACATACCACAAGAACGTCGCCACCATCATACTTCATTCTGGAATCTCCACCGCGTACACGGTTAGTCAAAGTGGTTTTCGGTATCGACAGAGAGTATGCCCATATCCGATCCCGGTCTCTTTACCAACCAATCGTTATTATAACCCGTGGTTATAACTTAAAAATAATATTTTATACTTCAAAACAAAATATCATTTCAATCCAAATCTTTATCAAAATAAAGATTAAATCATTTCCAAACCATTTCTATATATCAAGATACTATATCTTTCAAATTCAAATATTTACCAAAATAAATATCTAGTCATTTCAAATCATTTCAATATATATCCTTTCAAAACTTCCTTTCAAATCATTTTTAATACATAAATATCATATCTTTCAAACTTCATTTTTCAAATCATTTTAATATCAAAATATCATATCTTTCAATCTTCATTTTTAAATTATTTTAATATCAAAATATCATATCTTCTAAAACTTCATTTCAAAACATTTAATATATATATAAAATATCATATCTTTCAAAACTTCATTTCAAAACATTTAATATATATCAAATATCATATCTTTCAAAACTTCATTTCAAAACATTTAATATTATCAAAATATCATATCTTTCCAAACTTCATTTCAAAACATTTTTAATATCAAAATATCATATCTTTAAAAAAAATTCATTTCAAAACATTCAATATATATCATATCATATCTTTCCAAAGCTTCAATTTCAAATCATCTTATAAGTTCAAATCCAAATATTCAACGTTAAATACCTTTTAAATTCAAAGATATCATTCATTTATTTTCATTCCAAATCACCTTTTAAATAGCTTATATTTTAATCAAAATAATTCATTTAATCCATTTAAAATTTAAGTCTATATACTTTCAAATCAAATATTCAATTTCCAAAGTTTTGAACCATTCTGAGTTCATTTACTAAGTTAAAACCATAAACATTGAAAATTTCAGCCTTTCACAGCATTAAGAAAAAGCTGCTGTAAGTTATACTTGAAAACATTTCAATTTAAACTATTTAAATATTATAGAAATCATATTTTAACATTCAATGATGTTCATTAAAATACTCTTTCAATTAATGATTTTTATAAAGCAACATTTTATAACTAAATCAAATTTCACAAATTACCTTAATAAATTCAAGTGTAAACTTTCCCATTTTTTCATTTAAACTTTATTAAAATCTACATTTTCAAATTACCATTTCACAAATTAAACTAAATTTCCGATTTATTTAATTAACTTAAACCCTTAATTAAAACAAATTCACATTTCCAAGTCAAGTTCATTTTAAGATTACACTTTTAAGCATTC
Organism: Allium cepa; assembly: GCA_030765085.1. Lineage (NCBI taxonomy): Eukaryota > Viridiplantae > Streptophyta > Magnoliopsida > Asparagales > Amaryllidaceae > Allium > Allium cepa. The sequence goes on along the minus strand of CM060928.1, from coordinate 1,024,477,046 downwards.
ATTCATTTAACCATTTCAATACATAGAAAAATCAAAAATACTTTATTAATTCATTTAAACTCAAATTTAATCAAATCATCATATTTACCATTTTCCAAATATAACTAAATTTCCATTTTATTTATATAACTTAAAATTCCCTTTTTAAACCAAAACCCAAATTTCCAGACTTTAAGTTATATTTCAATAATTCAACTTAACCATTTATTTATTTAAAATTTTCCACTTATACAAAAATCATAAATCCTTTATTTAAAACATTTTAAAATCTATATAAATAAAATTATCATAAATTTACATTTAAACTCCTTAAAATTTTATTTATATAACTTAAATGTCATTTTAAAAGCCAAAGTCTAAATTTCCAAATTTAAGTTATATTTCAAAAATTCACTTTTTACCATTCCTTTGAATTACATTTTAACTTCTAGAAAAATCCAAAATTTCTTTATTTAAACATTAAAAATCCAATTTAAATCAAATTTAATAATTTTTCACTTTTAAAAAATATTTAAAATATTCAAAATACTTTATAAAATATTACCACGGGCCTGTATGTAGTTTTCTAACCTAGGTTAAGTTATATGGATATATATCATTTCAATCCGCAGTTTAAAAAGAATAATCTGGGTTCTATCATTTCAAACCTGCAATCCCAAGTAAAAATAAAATAAATAAAAACCGTTCAGGCCTATCATTTCAGCCCATAACGATTTTTCCCTATTCTAAAGTCCGTTCGGGTATGTATCATTTCAACCCATAGTGAATCTAATCTACAGGGAACTTGCAGTGTGATAAACAGGTATAAATGAACAGTTAACAACATATCACAGTAATAGATGAGATGACATGTAATTTAAAAGGTTTAACATCATATGTAATAATCACATGGCAGTTATAACATCATATTTTTTTTCCTACAAATTCAGTTGTTGTTGTTTCACTACTGCATAAGTATAAATGTCGTGTGAGCTTTACTCACCTCTAAATGCTGGAGAATGCAAACCAATAACACACGGAATCAAAAGAAAACAGACAAGACTACGGAGTTTTAATAGAGAGCGAGATCCAAGCTATAGGTCTTGTGTTACAACCCAAAACAAAATTGAATAAAATTACAAATTTAATACAACATTGAATTTAAACAACTTTGAAATGAAAAACAATTTGAACGCACAACTTTTTTCCTTGTTTTCTACGTATGTTTGCATGGCCCAAGGGATGTTTTGGCTTAGGTTTGGCATGACTTTGGCTCGGGTTTGAACATAGGATGCATGGCATAAAGGATAGAACATATGGAGGAAGTTACATGGTAGGAATGTGAAGGGGTTTAGGCTAAAACATGGTTTTGGTTCAACAAAAGGGCTCGGCCTTGGGGTGTTTGGGCATGGCCAGTGGAGTGTGGGTCAGGTCAGTGGCTGGAGTGGTGAGGGGAGGTCTGGACAGAGGTGGTGGTGGTAGCCTAAGGTGATGGTGGCGGTGGAAATGGAAGTGGTGGTCAAACTAGCATGGTTCACAGACATTTTTGCATTTTTGTGGAGTTTTATCCCCATAGGGGGCTCGGCCTTGGTCAAGGCCAGAGGAGAAGCTGGTGATGATGGCAGGGAAGATGTGTAGGAGGTAGTGGCCATGGCTATGGAGGAGAGGCCGATCAAAACTATGGAGAGAACAAGGCAAAAATATGAAAAAATGAGAAGAAAAGTGACAAAAAAAGAAGCCAATACCAAGGAAATTTCTCTAGCCGTGAAGAAGAATGAAATAGGAACTTTTGTATGTGAAAATGGAACAAATTCACGGGTAAGATAGTATATTGCATGGCCAAAGTAAGTAAATGAGGGGTTATGGCAAATGAAGGAACAAGGGAGATGAATGGACTTAAGTTTCTAAGCTTTTTAAAACTCTTCAAATTTCTTTTTTCTTAAATTCAATTAAAACAAAGTAAAAATTCAGAAAATACTTCTAAAAGCCGAAACAAAGTGAAATAAAATGAAAATAAATAATAAAATTTAAAGAAAATCGAAAAAGAATAAAAGAAATTGCTTAAAAATCCAAAACACTGTTCAAAAATTACAACGAAGACATCACTGGCTTTGGAAAGATATCTACTTCATTTTAGAAATATTCTAAAGAATTTTTAAATATAATACTTCATTTATCATTTATAAAATGAATTAAAAAAGTTAAATTAGAGAAAATAGAAGAAGAACAAAAGAAATTGTATAAAATTGCAAACAGGGCATGAAAATCTCAAATAAATATCACTAGCCTTAGAAAATTTCTATTTCATACAAATAAAATAAATGATGAAAAAAATGAAGTGGAGATGAGAATAAAATAAATTCTTAATAAAAATATAAAGATAAATAAAGAATTACTTTAATTATTTAAAACTAGGAATTAAAACTTACAAACAAAATACAATTAACATTTGAAAATGTCAATTATACTTTTAAAAATGTTTTAAAACCAAAATATATACATAGCATGTTATTTTACACATAAGAACATAAATTAGAACATTAAATGACCAAATAAAATATTATTTATAAAGTTTAAAATAAATAATTTTTGTTAAATACAACAAATTTCACACAATAGTTAAAAAGGCATAACTTTCACATTATAAATAAGATTTCAACGAAACGAAAAGCAGTGATCTTTAAATTTTATTTACATTCATAATAAAAGATAAAATTCAAAGTTTTCAAACATTTAAATTTTAAATTTAAAAGTCAAAATTTGACCATATTGACCAAAATTCACTTTTTGGAAAATATTCTTTTTTTAGTCATGTTTTGGAATGATAATCATATCAAAATCAAAGTTTATATTTTAAAATAACAAAATTATCTAAATTAAATACGATAAAGTTAAATCAAAATTCGACTAAAATAATTACAAAATACAGGGTTGTTACAACTGAATACTGAATGACTTTGTTCAGTTGATCGAATTCTATTGATAATCAAAAATCACCACAGCTCGTTTAGTTAGAGCACTTGCCTTCTAAGCTAGTGACTTGGGTTCGAGCCTTGCTTCGTGCATTTTTTGAAAACTTGATTTTGATTAAAATATGCGTGCAAGTTTATTTGAATGTGAATGATCATTCTTTAGGAAAGATTTTAACAAAGTACTAAACTAGGCACTATATACAATTTGATGACTCATGTTAAAATATATAAATATATGAACCATACTTTTACTCGTTGAGCCTGGATGTTGTCGTAGTCGTAGATACGTGAATTGTTGTTTCATGTCAGCAATCAAAACCTATGATCCAACATTCTCCCCCTTTTTGATGATGATAACTCCTTTTGCTACAGATGAATCTTCGACAAGCTTTGTTGACTTATCTCTCTCTCGGATATATTCCTGTAATTGTGCTATAGATTTCTCCCCCTGAATCTGTGCTATATATTCCAGTAAATAATTAGTCTTTTCTCCCCCTTAATCTGTGCTTGCATTGTTTATTCCTACATATAGTGTTAGAGCAATATCTTCTCCCTCTTTGTCATCGACAAAAAGAAGAGTTTCTATGATGACATAAATTATATTCTACGTAAGTGTTAACATAGACCAATATAAAACAAAATAACTACTACTTATAATGTAAGTTATCAAAAAAAATTAACATTTAAAGCATGCGATACCAAGGTTCTTATAATTTCCTAATTTTTAGGCAAACATACCCATTTGGGTGTGGTTGAACCTTTAAAAATATAATTTTTATTATTAACTACCATATCAAAATAATCATCAGCGTATTTTTCTCTATTTTTCCAATTAACAGGAACCCAAACACTTAGGTAATTTTTATCCATATTTCCCCTTAATGATTTTGTACTTCTAGAGAAATTTTAAACATTATTGGTCATAAAAGCGTTTGAATCTCTATAAAAATTGGATTTAGAATTGACTCGAAATTTAGTACTAGCACTAACATTTTTACTATACATAAAAACATATCCAGTGCTATTTCTACGATTAGTTTCATTATATCCTAAACCACATTTATCATGTAAAGATCTAAAACTGGATAAAATCATGTTTAAATCGTTTTGACCTTTATTAAATTTTGTGACTTCGGTGTTAAGCTTATCAAATTTAGCTTTAAAGTCACAATTATTATTTTCAAAAGAGATATTACTGTTATTCAAAATATCAGTTTTCTCTTAATTTAGAATTCTTGTTTTTTAACGTACAGTTCTCATTTTCAAGAAGAAAATTTTGAGATTTTGAATTATCTAAAGAGGATTGTAATAAACCATTTTGTCTTTTCAAATCAAAAATTTCTTTTGAAAATTTTCTCTCTCTTTTTCTAATACGGTGTTTTGTTCATCTAGAAAATCTTTAACAGTTATAAAATTATTCTTTAAAACACCAAGTTGATTTTTTAAATTCAACTTCTCGTTTTTCAATTTCTCATTTTCAAGTTCAACAGATTTCACCTTTTCTAAAATAAAAAAATTAAGCTTTGAAATCTTATTTCTTATGCTAACTAATTCATTATTATCTTTTACTGAGATTTGTAAATCAGAAATTATCTTTTTATAGTCCTCACTGGTGGCTTTGACATGGATTTTGCTTGTTGTATTTCGACTGTATCGTTTTCTGGCCATTATTCTATTATGTTGTGATGATCGATAGAATTCCAGGCTTTGATGCCAAATAAAAGTAACTGTGCTTTGGTACCGAATGAAAATGATCTGATACCAAATGAAAGTGACTACTGTGTGGCTAGTTATCACTTAGGATCGTGTAATATGGAATATATTATAATCTAAATGCAGAAACAGACAATAATGGTAAAGTAAATAAGAATAAGCACACCAAGAGTTTTTATACTGGTTCGAACTTTCCGTTCTATGTCCAATCCCAGACTTCCCTTTGAAATTTCACTCAACAACCCCTCACTTAACTCGGAGGAATAGGTAAACAACACCTGAACAGCCGAACATGATTTCTCCACCTCTGCGGCGGAAGAGGACTTTTCCCCTGATACAAACTAACAGGACTTCTACAATTTCGATAAAGTTGTTTGACACTTTTTGTTGTTGATAACACTAATTTGTCTATGATAGTACAACCTTGCTATAATCTTTTCCTCAAGTATATATTGTGCGTGTAAAGATTAGAAAGGAAGATATTGCTTAGAATTGAAGAATATGTTAATTAATTTAGAGATTCAAGCAATATATAGATTGTGATTGCTTGTAGATTACATAGATAGATAGGTAGAGAATATAGCAAGAAATCAAAATAAAATTGGTGATTTGAGAAGTGATTCTAATGTGTTTATATAGTGAACAGATAGTTACAATTATTCATGAAGAGTTTCAATCAAAAGATGCAGCCATATCTCTTCAATTTTAATCGTAACTCTTCGTATATAGAAGTGTCTCTTCAGGAAAAATGACTATTAGAGTCGGTTAGTCGACTAAGAGAAAATGATCAGTCTGCTGAATATTCAAAAATAGGGAAAAATAGTGCATATCTTTGTACTGAGTATGGTCAGTCGACTGGCTGTTTTCGGTCAGTCGACTGATTTTGAAAATATAAACGTGTATACATATGTGCACAAGTTCAATAGGCTGTTTATAGATATTCAGTCAACTGAATGACTTTATTCAGCCGACTGAATTCCATTGATAATCAAAAATAACCATAGCTCATTTGATTAGAGCATTTGCCTTCTAACTAGTGACCGGGATTCAAGCTCCGCTCTGAGCATTTTTTGAAAACTTTATTTTGATTAAAATATGCATGCAGGTTTATTTGAATGTAATAATGACTCTTGAGGAAAGATTTTAACAAAGCACTAAACTAGACTCTATGTACATATTTGCCGACTCTTGTTAAAATATATAACTATATGAACCATACTTTGAGTCATTGAGTCCGGATGTTGTCGTAGTCGTAGATTCGTGAATAGTTGTTTCACGTCAACAATCAAAACCTATGATCCAACAGGCGGGCAACTTATTATATGCACGTACAGTTGTTGTTGTTATCGATCCATGCCATTGTTGTTGCTATTTTTAGGTTTCATTCTTATTGATTTCTAGATTTTGATGTTTTTATAAGTTTCACCATATTGTTGTTATTGGAGTTATATATATAGGCTATATGCTATTTTCGAAGATTTTTATACGGTGAATACGTTATGTTGTTGTTTGGACCTTTCGAGTCCTATTTGATGTTATGATGTGGTTTCCATCTTGTTATTTTGTTGTTGATTGAGTTTATATATACACACAATATATATATATATATATATATATATATATATGGCTTAGCTATGGAAGCTAGCTCCCAGTTGTTGATGGAAGAGTTTTACTATGTTCATGTTGATGTCGATGATATGAGACATTTATACTTGATTTAATCGATGTTCTTGTTGATGTTGCCCTTTACATGGGACATTCTTATGGTGATTGAGTTGTTACCAACTTACGCATTATTAGTCGACATTGATGTTGTTGCTTCTTCCCTATTTGGAAGAATTATCACCTTCCAACTGTCCTAAAGCTCCAATCCTTCCAACTAAACCTAGAAATATGCTCGGTCTGACCTAAGCATGTAGGAAAAACTACGCCCGAGTTAGTCTTGTAAAACCAATGTAAGAATTTAAATCACAAGGAATTTTATTCTTTATAACTTTCAAAATCCTTTTAGACTCAAAGGTATCTCGTAAGACCACGCACACATAAGCAGTACGGGTTTTTCCCTTACGATAACCAAAACCTTTTATAGAAAATTCAATGATACTATAATAGTGTAAGTATAAATAATTATTAATAGCCAAAATCGTTACATTAATTAAATTCCAGCATATTAGGCTCTACCACTAAAACCATAAAGATTCTAATGGAGAATGGATCCCATATAGTTACTGGGCACTGGAGAACCAACTATCACAGTACTTGTCTAGAAAAATGTACCGAGGACCATGCCTGGATCCCCTACAACACAAGACCGAACTAACCCTAACCTGGATAATATAGAATATGCCATCACCCCGGGTGTTCCCACCCTTTTCTAGTTCCTTCCATGCACCGTAGTAATAATATCCGAGAGTATCTAGAAATGTGATAAACATTACCTAGTTGGGGGCCACCGACTTAGCCTTGCTGCATCTCTGCTGATTTTCAGTCATTCCCAGTTGATGAGGCTCGAAGCCACGATTACCTTTTTAAGAAATTTATGCTTGGAATGCTCATTGTCCTCCAATGATAAAGTACTAATAGCATTCATCCATGCAAGTCTATTCTGGGTCTGAATGAAACCGAAGATACTATTCCTATTATATCCATTTTTGAATCATCCTCTGGATTAGTAGCGACTAGCCCTTGCACTTAAATGCTCTTCGATTCCATGCTCTTGTCTTTAATTCGAAAACGTATTTGTTGGATCGAAGTGGTGTTCGAATAACTTATCCGATCCCGGTCTCTTCGAAACAACATTCGATATTTTTGGTTAACTTAACCTCGATTCTTCAAGAAATAAATAGACGAAAATAAGATCGAAGGTCATCTCCTAACCATTAGTGGATGGATTTCCTTATAATCGTCCTAGAAGAACGAAACAAGTTTATATGTATAGCACCTGGGACGGTAACAATACCATATAATCCACGTGTTTCTACTAGATATTTCCAAAGTTACGTTTTGGTCCATATTTGATAGTCAGTTATTTAACTGTCAAATAAACAATCATTCAATCAAAGATCCCATTTTCCCATTGAGAACACTAAGCCTTATTTAATTTAAAATTAATTAAATTAAATCTCTTTATCAAAAGTTATGTACTTATTCCACCGGAATAAGTATATTCACAAACCATTTTATTTAATAATATCGAAAACCCTTTTAAATAAACAAGGATAGTACTCTGGGTATTAACCATGGATTCGTAGCTCGATGATTACGTCTCTTTCCCAGAGAAATCCAGACTTAACTACAGGAGTCTCTGCTTCTCGATTACGCCATAAAAGTATACCATCACTTCCCGAAACTATATTTAATAACATCTCAAAATATTACTTATAAAGTTTCAATATAAATTTTCCAACCATAATTTAGGAAGTTTCTCTTTTATAAAGGTTTCCTATATAATATATTATTTTTTAAACGTCATCAATATTTAAAAAAAATTATCTTTGGAATAAATATAATATCTTAGTATTAATAAATCCTTAAGTAATAATTATCCTTAATCAAATCATTATAAATAACTTTTATCAAAAATTTATAAACAGTTTAAATAATTAAATAGCATTGAAACAATAATTAACTACTTTTTAAATAATTTTTAAGAATAATAAAATAATTAACCTCAAATCATTATCAAATAATTATTAATTAACTTTAAAGTATCATTAATAAATAATAATTATCCTTAAAATATTTTTTGTTCAAAAGTCACTTCCAAATCGAAAAAGGCTTATTAATTTCAGTGGTACTTAACCAAGATGCCATTCATTCCATAACAGCCTAGAATAACAGATACTGGCATTCACAACAATCTATTTTTAACAATTAATTCAACAACATATTGCCCAATATAATTATCAAGAAAATAAGTAGATGCCCGTACAAATATAGTAGTAGAAAAGGGATTTATTTCTGCCAGTAAATGTCCAAAACACATAAATTCAGTAATAATGGCAGAATTGCGATTTATTCCCCCAACAGAGATTGAATAAATATAATTAGCGGAACGGGTTTTATTCCGCTAAAATAAATGTCAAAAACATCGTAAATGCTTTAAGTTAACTCATCGTTATTTTTATTTGGACAAATAATTTCAACATACGGGTCATATAAATTTAAACGACGATATATATTTTAAATTGTTTGCTTAAATTTCAGTCCGTTTAAAGATACCATAAATTTTCACTTATTCAAACTCGACAAAAATTCATATGATGATGTAGTGTTCGTCGATACGAACACATTGCACTGAATTTTGCTTCAATGGAAATCAGTATGCATCAGGTGACATTTTAAATTTTACAATATATATATATATATCTATAATTTAAAATTTTATATTTAAAACTGGACCATTTTAAAATACCATAAATTACCGCTTAGTCAAATCTAACAATAAACTTCGTGGCATCGAAGTATTCAACAGTACGAACCCATCGCAAAAGAATCATGATAATCGGGTTCGTATGGGCAGGTTATAGTATTTCAAAATTTACAAATGTAAATACATTTTTACATAAAAAGAGCAAAACTTCCTACAAAATACTTTTGGGATGAAACCTATTTTAGTTTAATTAATTTTTTTTATTTCCTGGGCCGAAGTGGTTCCTATTCCTCTAAAAGAAAGCACGCTCACCCTTTCTTCATTCCTTTCCCTTTCTTCCTTCCTTCCAGTTCAAACTAAGAACCCTAAAATTAATCCCGAGATCTTTGGATCAACCTCTGTTTCACCCAACACATAACTAAACTCCACTCGCATATGACAAAGACCCAACACTTAAACTACACACACCACCATCTACGATCCACCATGGTTACACGTAAAATGTGCACATCAATGCACGTTCGCCCGGTCACCCCTTGCCGCATCCAAAACCAACCAACAAACTCGCCTATCCACCGTCATCACGATGAACCTGCTCCCTCTTGTTCTTACCACCTGGAGTAGAATTCGACTATCCATCCAAAAAAACACGCTTGGAACTTCACTTGACCATGGAAATTCGAGTAGGACACACATGCCCTGTGGCGGTTGCACTCACCACCACCTCTAACCACTATGCCTAGGTCCCTGCTGCCTCCACCTCAAAGCTCGAAGCCTCCAGTCCAGCCGCATTCTCCAGATGAAGTCACTTCCATTTCCCTCCTTCCCATTTGCTTAAAATCTAAAAAAACTTCGCTACCCCAAATCAAAAAAAAATCGAAAATTGGCCACGTGAGACCCTCGGCCACGTCACCACGCTCCCCCTCGACCAAACCGCACCGCATATCATCACCTAGATAGCCAAAAATAAGTTTTTAATTGAATTTTGATCATCTAGAATTTTCTCGCAACCTAAGCTATTAAAAATTATGATTTCTTCACTAAAATTCCTATCTTCGTATGACTATCACAAGTATATGCATGAATTGATAGTTTGAGCATGTTGAAAATTGACAAAACTTGGGTTACTTACTGTATTTTTGCACATTCACGCAATGTACAAAATAACAAGCTTCAAATTATTTTAAATGAAATCTACACTCAAAGTCAAACATTTCACTAGTTTACATCATTTACAATTTCAAATTGAGGAGAGAGATATTGATTTTTGAAGTTAAGCATATATATGATTTTAAAAGCTCTGTTAACATTTTACAGAGTACAAGAAAACACCTCCGGGCATCTAAATAAATATTCTCACCTTGACTATTCTTTGATTCTTGAAATCTTCCACTCGGATCTTTTGTTTAATGATTTGAACTTGAAAATTATTGCTTTGGATTTGAACAAAGAAAGTTTCCCTTTTTTCTTTTCTACTATGTCTATTTTACAGATTGTATTTTTGTTTATAGCTTTAAACAAGTGAAGCTATACACAAGCTCATGCATATATATACACGTTTATGCAAAGGAATGATGATGTACTTGCACCTGATTTTTGGCACAAGAAGATTCGATATGTTGTATAAGGATTTATTGTGTTGGGCAGAAAAGGTGTTGAGTTGATATATTGTTTGAGTTTTAAAAGAGGTTAAACAATTGTTTTGGTCTTTACTGTATTAAACCATACACTTATGTTTATATATATGTTTATTACTTTCCTTTTTTATTTTTTTTACTCCTTCGGTTTTACTTTTGTTATTTACTCTTTTCCTTTCATCAGGCAATTTGGTGTGTATCTATATATACCCACTTTCACAATGCAATATTTACATTTTTGACTTGTAACCTTGTTTTATACTTTCACTTGTAATTTTTGTTTTTTTACCTTTTACTTCTTCTAAATTTTTAAAACATACTATCCATTTAATTTGAGAATAACTTTAAAGTGGTTTTGAAACAAACAATTTTAGTCTTCATACCCATATCTATTTTTATATTTAAAAATATATTTATCAAAGCGATGAAAATTTTAATAATTTTATTTATGCATAAAAATAACATTTTTGCTAGAATATTTCTTATTAAAATGATTTGATAAATTTTCTCATTTCTATTATCATCATTGTAAAGGCCCTCAAATCCGTACCCCTTTGAACTGGCCAAATTCCATCACAGTTCTGTCCAAAGTGGCACAAATATATGAGTCTTCGGGTAAAAGAAGAAAGAGGTAGAAGTAGAAGAAAAGAAAACAACATCAGAATCTCACATTGTAGTGGAATAAAATATAGTATATAGAATTCAATTTTAAATACAAGAAATCTATACAGTATACATATACATACATACCATCATCAGAGTACATCAATCAATCATACATGTCCATACACAGTGGTAATAATAGACAAATACGAAAATACGCTCTGTCACCAGCTCGTCTCCTGAGCTCCATCATATAACCTGAATCCTGTTTAACTCGGTCTGACCCGAGTATCATATAAAACAACACCCGAGTCAGTCTGGAAAACCAACGTGAGAAAATCACACTCAATTGGATTATTAAAGTTTCAAAAATCCTTTGAAAAACAAAGCATCTCGTAAGACCACGTCACAAATAAACATGTCGGGTTTTTACCTTACGATAGCTAAAACACTTTTTATAGAAATCCTCTGATATTATAATAGGGTCTATATACAAATACTTATAAAATAGCCGAAATTGTTACATCTATTAAATTCCAGCTACTAGCCACATAGTGGGTAATACAAACAAAACTCGTACAAGGCTCGTAGGGAGAATGGATTTCCATCAATGGCTGGGCTACTGGGGTACCGCCCGTCACAGTACCTGGCCTAGATCAGAGTACCAAGGAGTATGCCCGCTCCTCTGCAACACAAGGTCGGAATCCATTCCTTACTGAACAGTCCCGAACAAGATAACCCCATGGTTGGCGCGACCAACCACCCACTAAGCCGAATAAAAAGGGACATCTAGACAGGGGAAAATCTTGTCCTGCTTGGGCATGACCCACCTAACCTTGCTGCACCTTCCCTGTTTTAGCCATTCCCGGTTGATGAGGCTTGAGGTTAAGCGTTACCTTTCAACAACGCATCACTTAGAATGCTCATCGTCCACCTGACGATGTTTTGAAAGCATTCAATCCATACAAGTTGCCCTGGGTCTGGACAAACCGAATCACCGTCTTCAACTCTTCACGGTCTTCATTCGTAATCGTACAAACTGAATGAAGTGGTTTTCGATAATTAAATCCGATCCCGGACTCTTCGAAACGATCAGCGCATTGTCCAATATTGATAGTCGGTGATTTAACTATCAATTAATCTTTCATAAGCAACCGTCAAATAATTTTCACAAATTATTTATCTCGAATATCATTCAGATATTATATCCATTTTAACCCATTTGAAATAAATTTCACAGTCCTTTATTTTCATGAAATCACTTAACTGATTTCTCATACACACTCAATTTAATTTAACCCTTGAAAATATTTCTTATTTTCTCATTCCCTTCTCAAAATCAATTTATACTTTGCTTATAAATTTTCAAAACTCAATTCCTTCACTTAATAAGATTTCTCCTAAATCTTATCTCATTTAATACTCACTTATCATCACAAGAGGATTATTAATTGGATTTTAAAAGCATTTGAAAACATTTAGATTTATAAAATAAGAAGTATAGTTTTATACGATTTACGGTTTAAAAGAAATATTTAACATAAAAAAAATAGAGTTCATATCCAGTTAATGATAAATTGTAAAACTGGATTTAGAAAATTAAAGTTTATTATAAATATTTACCTAACCTTTAAAATAACTCATTCGAAACATTTTAAATTTAAGTAATAGTTTATAACAAATTTATATAGTGTAGTAATTTCAAATACTCCTTTATAAAATAAGTTTATAATTTTAGAAAACCCAATATCCATCTATAATGCCTCTTGTCCCAATTCACACTTCTTACTTTCGAAAATATTCTACTATTTCCGTTTCAAACAAAATTTATAACTCAATATAAGTTCATGACTTATTCTTTTTCGTATCCACTGATATCTTCCTTTCCCATTTATAAACTCCGTTTATAAATTTATAACTCCCTGAGTTTTCTTTTTCATTTATTTATGAAACAATTTATTCAAAAATCCTATTTTATAATTTTATTCTTCAATTCAATTCCATATTGTACCTTATTAAAATTTCATTTCACTTCTTAATAAAATTCCTTTATTTTATTTCTTAATATAGTTCTCTTATTTTATTTTCTTAATATAGTTCTCCTTTACTTCAAATCTATTCATCGATTACAATATTTTCTTTAAGTCTTTGTACATAATTTAACTTTTCCCAAACTCAACTTTAACTAATTTTAAGTTTAACTAAAGTAATAAATATTCTTTTAATTTTAGTTTAATCTCAATAGAAGTGAATTCAAATCCTAAAGAAATATCCTTATAATTTAATTTCATTTAACATCCTTCAATTAAATTATTTATGATATATTTAAAAATTTCCAAATTTCAACTTCCATGTTATTCAACACTTAATAATTCAATTCTCATGCAATTCCATATTAATTCACCCAACCTGTCATATGAAACACAAATACAATAAATATCTTTGAGGAATCCTGTTGGATCCCTCCAACCTGTTTTCCCTGCATCCACAAATATTAGCACAGAATAAAATATCAATTCCACTTCAAATGGATATTGCAGTATATGGGTTATGATATTAACCAGTGAATAAATTATTATCAAACAACCAAACACATCCAATAATTTAAATTTAACATTTAAATTTAATCTAGGGCATCCAAATGAGTGAGAAAATCTCACCTTTGCTTTTAAGTTGCAATCCATTCCAATATTGCCTTGGTTTTCTCGATTTTTTGACCTTGAATAACAATTTGATGATTAGTTAATATTTGAACTGATCCATGATAAATTTACCGGTGAATATTTTAATTGACTTACAATTAATTTAAGATATTTATTCCCTGACTTTAAACCTTATATAACAATTATATGAATTTTATAAATATTCGAAATAATCGATCGATAAATTTCAATTTTATAATTTACTGAACTGGTAATTCAAAATTGAATTTCATAAGTATTTGGAACAAATTTAGCAATTAATTTCTTTTAATAAATTAAATTTACTAATTACTTAGTTTTAAACAGAAAACATTTTCTTCTAAAAATCTTTTTATAAGCTGAAATAATTAAAATAAGTTAACCAAACAATTTTTTTCACCAGACCATTATTATTAAAAATAGACCTAACAATTTTTAAAATATGTATATTTATTTATAAACTAAAAATAACTTAAGATTTTAAAACTGCTTAACAGTAAATTTTAAACTTTATTATTATTATTTTCAAACCCTACCAATAAGAAAATAATTTCTGTTTTAAATAGTTTAACAAAATTGTTTCCCTTTTTAATCCATACATATATATTATCAAAATCCTAAAAAAAAGGAATCTTACCTCACTGGCCACCTCGTGAGCACACTTCGTCGACGCTACCTCGAACCAAACTCACACGACCGACTAGGCCATCTCGCGATGACACCACGAACACCCATGCGACCAGACCCAGATGCCGCCACCAACTCAACAACCACGGCCAAACTGTGCTCACCACCCACGCGCATGCTTCGGCCTCCCCACGTTGCTACCGTCGCGACCGACCCCCTTCCTGCTTGCGACCACGTCGCCATAACCTTCGCGGCTTCGTCGCCTCCTCCAATCGCGTGCGCGAGCTTCGAGAACAAGCGCGCCCCTCCTTCCCTTGTCGATCGAATCGCCAATCTCTCATTTTTTTAATATATATAAATGCCGTGAATCGGCTTTGAGCTTTGGGAATAAAAAGAACTGTAGAGAGTTCGACAATTTAATAAAGAAGGAAGGGTTTTTGTTTCGCAATTAAAAGAAAGATAAGCGGCCATTGATAAATTTCCTTTTCGATTTTGATTTCTGAGCGAAAGAGAAGTGTCGTGATTCATAAAGAAGATAGATTTGATTATAGCTTCGAAGGGAAGACACGGGGTATGATTATGTCGAGGGAAGTAGGTCAGCTGAGATAAAATAGGTCGGCTATCGAAAAGATAAAAGATATTTAAATTTTAAAAACGATTAATTATTTCCGAAATGTTTTCCTCTCGTACGATCACACGATCACTCCAAAAATTACGAAATTTGAAATCCAGCAATAATTCAATATTACAGATCCAACGGGACTGGTTTCGTCGAATTCCGAGACAGTGACTCGGAAAGCAATTTTAAAATGTCAATTTAAACTATGCAAATTTAAAATTAAACAAACGACAGTTAAATTCAATTTCAATCCATCTATTACTTCCAGTACTATCAATATAAATTTTATAAGCCGTTAAAATATTTTCAACAAACTTATAATTCCAAATTCTTTATATTTTACCCAATATCTAAGTATCACTTTAATAATTAATTAATTCAATAGTTCGTTATATTTGAATTCTGAATTCTTTTTATTAAATAAAACAGCTTTCCATATTCAAAATCAAATTATAATTCAAATTAACTATTTAAATTCATTTTAAATATCGCAAATTAACTGTTGAAAAAGCCAGGTCGTTACATTCCTCTCCCCTTAAAAGAATTTCGTCCCCGAAATTACTAACTCATAAGAATGTCCTAACCCACTAACTATTTTCAAAACCAACAATTCGACATCATATTATTATTATTTTTTAATAAAAGACGCATTACCCTTCTTATTAACTTTTCAAACTTTTCCCTAGTTTCAAACTATACTATTTATTTAACCATTCAAGTTTCAATTTACAACCAAATTTTGACTTATCAAAATTTTCTTAAATTTTTTCTAACACCCTAAATTCCCGAAATTTTTTGCCAGCGTCGCCTTTGCACGGCTAGCTCGGTACAACTACAAAATGGCTCTACGGCCTCTCAAAAACTCAAAAGAAAACAAAAAGCCAAGCGGTTCGATCAAAATCCCAATCAATTTTCATATAGAAATTTAAATACATACCTTTTTGTCGAGCATTTCAAATTTATCTTCTGAAATCAAAATCAGTGCTCTTTACCTTTATACTACCTGCATATCTTACACAGCAATATATCCAATCACAATATTTAAAGACATTTTATCGACTTCCCTACAAATGTCAATATCTATTCATTCAAATATTATCTTAGATTATATTTGAAATATCAATTCCCAATTGAGTATGCATCATTCCTTACTTAAGTTAGTATAAACATTTATGTGTTTCTTATTATTTATTTTCATCTTACCACTTTAGTTTGTGTTCATTCTTATTCAATTGATTCTTCCATTTTCATATGAATTCAATTTCTCTTTAATTCCGAATATTTAAATTCTATTTTTCATTTATAACAAATTCATGTCATTAATTTAAATAAGTTTCATTCACTAATTTATTTCCATTTTCAATTTGAAAACGTTTGTCGTTAACAAAATTTTCAAAAACTTTCACAAATTTTCTAACTCCCAAAATTTCTGAAATTTTTTGGCAGAGTCCCCTTTGTACGGAGGAGCTTTTGCAATTTGACAATAGATATAAATATATATACATTGACCCACACGGTCGGGAAAACCAAAAACAGTTCATATTTCCTAGTTTGTATTGCGTAGGCGAACCTTATCTAGCATTTTAAGCAAGCGGCTTATTTAATTTAGCATATGCACGTCCAAAATCTCGCTATAGAGTCTTCTGGTACCTCTACTTACTCAATTTAAACATATTAGTATCATATTTATGAAATTTACAACATTTCATCCATTTAAGCAACTACAACGCATCAATAACATATGCAATACAACATAAATAACTTCATAACAAATTTATATAGTTTCCAAACTAGTTCCATTTGTTTATAACTGACACAAATACCGTTTGCATTCAACTTTAAGTGAGTTACTACACATCTATTTAACTCCAATTCATAGTTATGCCCAAACAAACCCATTTGCAATTTAATCGATTTCAAACATCAATTCCTGCTTCTTATCAATTCAAAACCATATTTTATAACCAATTATACACGAATCAAGTTGTAATAAGGTTTCCAGATTAATTCTATTGCTTTTACTTGATTTATATCATTCTATCCAATTTGGAATGATTTTTAATATCATCCTTCTATTCAACTCATTCTTAATCCGAACTATTTTGTATTCATGGCAATTTTATTCAAAAATCAAGTTTATTTACTTCTATTATTCCATAGAACTTTATTTAATCATGTTTACGACAACAATAATTATTTCATGCAAATTTGACAATATTCATTCAAACAAACAATTTCTTTAGTTTTACAACTGTTTTAAAATTGATTCCAACTTAAGTTATATGAAATTTCATTCCATTCTACCATATCTTTGCATTGATTTTATTCAACACCATTTTTATTAAGCTCGACAACTTCAATGCTTAAAATTTAACAATCATGTCCCAAATTTATTAAAGTCATGCTTCATTGAATTTTAGACTTAAGTTAATTTACATCAAATTATTTAATTTTCATAACTTAAGTTTATTTCATTTGCCCATGCATTCTTTTCCAAATTTAATTTGATTTTATTTAAATAAAATCTCTTTCATTTACTTCTTAGATCAACTAATTATTTCATTTAAAAATTACAATTCCCATGTTCGATTCATTCTCGAACTTATTTAACATATTACAAGACCATTTTCACTTGATTTATACACAATTGGATTTTTGTTTGCACTTCTAACCATTTATATTTAATCCAATTTCATTATTTGCTAACCAATCCAAGTTGAATTTTATATTTATAATTCAGTGTCTCTTCCTCCTATTTATTTTAATTCACTTTCCACTTTTATTAATTTACCATTCAACTTTTATTTAACCAATTCAAAGTTTATCCACGTATTCAAGTTACTAATTTATCCCAAAGTAGCCTTCAAAAATCTCTTCATTTAAATTTCTTTGGTTCAATTCTATTTTATAATTCAGGTTTGGATTTCTATTTATTTTCCAAATTCAAACAATTCTATTTGACTTATTTATTCCATCTTAATTTTATAAGTCCCACTTCTTATTTATCTTCACACTTTCATTTATTTACAGTTAACCACATTCCCATTTTATTTTAATTCGGGTTTATACATTTTTACTTAGCCAAGTGAGAGTTGTATTCATCTTCATCCAAATTCAAACATTAACTTAGCTTAGGATAATCCCAATTCAATCAAAGTTTTCAATCCGATTAAATTTACTATTCACTATCAAATCACATCCAAAGTTTAAGGTACTTTACCAATCTATTTTATTCAATGAACTTCCACTTTCTTCCAAATCACCCTTTCATAAATTTTAAGTTAACTTAATTATTGCAACTTCTTTCTTAAATTCATTGCAATTGACTTGATACTCATCTAGATCAAATCCCATGTAATTTAATTAGCCATTCTAAATTTATTAAGATAATATCCAAGGCCAATTTATCCCATCCAAACTTGATTTGGATTTTATTTGTAAACTCAAACTATCTTTACTTTAGTCCAATTCATAATAATTGAGATTCATATTTAATTTTACTTCAATTCCATTTATCAATTCACAATATTCCTTCGAGTTGTCAATATATAAGTTAACCCTAACTTCAACCAATTAAAATATAAATAACTTTTATTTTTTTCTTAATTCAAGTATAAGTAAATCAAAAATTTTTAATTAAATATTTCTCTTCAAGTTCCATTTAACTACCTCTAATTAAATTAATTATAGCATTTTATCCAAATTTTAACTTCCAATGTAATTTACAGTTAGTAATTCAATTTATATATAAATCCATATCAAACCATCCTAATTTTAATTCAAATACAACTGAATTTTATTTTCAGTTTAATTCAATTTACTTCCATTCACATAACTTAAATTAATTTCAATCCACTTTAAGTTTTATTTCTCATTTCACCTTCATCTAAAATCTACTAATTTATCCCTTCCAAATCATTAATTAAATTCAAGTTTTAAATTTTAATCCAAGTTAAATTTTCATCATTAACTTTCACTTTAAACTTTTGTTCCAAAATTCAACATTTAAATGTTCTCCTTGATTAGATGACTATTTTAAATTTAATCATCTCATTTGTAAAGATATTATCATCCAAACATCCATGTTATAATAATTTTAGAAAATATTTCTTTTATATCAAAATATACTTTGGATGAAATTATTTCATTCACCCACTTTGGAAAATCAATATTGTGTCGAATTGCTCTATTTAAGTGTTTAGAAACCCCTTCGATACAGTTTTCGAGGCTGTGCCGACGAAGGTTCATATACCACTCAATAAATCAATCAACACAATATAAAACCATTTTATATTCACTAACAAATACGCACTCATATATATTAATACGCTCAAACTCATTTTAGAGAACCATTGACTCTATTTTCTAATGAGTAATTCCCCACCAGAGCGAAGGTTCTCGCTTAACCTTTCAGCTCTGATACCAAGTGTAAAGGCCCGCAAATCCATAACCCTTTGAACTGACCAAATTCCATCACAGTTCTGTCCAAAGTGGCACAAATATACCAGTCCTCGGGTAAAAGAAGAAAGAGGTATAAGTAGAAGAAAAGAAAACAACATCAGAATCTCACATCGCAGCGAAATAAAATATAGTATATAGAATACAATTTTAAATGCAAGAAATCTGTACTGTATACATATACATACATACCATCATCAGAGTACATCAATCAATCATACATGTCCATACACAGTAGTAATAATAGACAAATATGGAAATACGCTCTGTCACCAGCTCGTGTCCTCAGCTCCATCATATAACCTGAATCCTGTTTAAGTCGGTCTGACCCGAGTATCATATAAAACAACACCCGAGTCAGTCTGGAAAACCAGCGTGAGAAAATCACACTCAATTGGATTATTAAAGTTTCAAAAATCCTTTGAAAAACAAAGCATCTCGTAAGACCACGTCACAAATAAACATGTCGGGTTTTTACCTCACGATAGCTAAAACACTTTTTATAGAAATCCTCTGATATTATAATAGGGTCTATATACAAATACTTATAAAATAGCCGAAATTGTTACATCTATTAAATTCCAGCTACTAGCCACAGAGTGGGTAATACAAACAAAACTCGTACAAGGCTCGTAGGGAGAATGGATTTCCATCAATGGCTGGGCTACTGGGGTACTGCCCGTCACAGTACCTGGCCTAGATCAGAGTATCGAGGAGTACGCCCACTCCCCTGCAACACAAGGCCAGAACCATTCCTTACTGAACAGTCACGAACAAGATAACCCCGTGGTTGGCGCGACCAATCACCCACTAAGCCAAATAAAAAGGGACATCTAGATAGGGGAAAATCTTGTCCTGCTTGGGCATGACCCACCTAACCTTGCTGCACCTCCCCTGTTTTAGCCATTCCCGGTTGATGAGGCTTGAGGTTAAGTGTTACCTTTCAAGATCGCATCACTTAGAATGCTCATCGTCCACCTTACGATGTTTTGAATGCATTCAATCCATACAAGTTGCCCTGGGTCTGGACAAACCGAATCACCGTCTTCAACTCTTCACGGTCTTCATTCGTAATCGTACAAACCGAATCGAAATGGTTTTCGGATAATAAAATCCGATCCCGGACTCTTCGAAACGATCAGCGCATTATCCAATATTGATAGTCGGTGATTTAACTATCAATTAATCATTCACAAGCAACCATCAAATAATTTTCACAAATTATTTATCTCGAATATCATTTAGATATTATTTCCATTTTAACCCATTTGAAATAAATTTCACAGTCCTTTATTTTCATGAAATCACTTAACTGATTTCTCATACACACTCAATTTAATTTAACCCTTGAAATATTTCTTATTTTCTCATTCCCTTCTCAAAATCAATTTATACTTTGCTTATAAATTTTTAAAACTCAATTCCTTCACTTAATAAGATTTCTCCTAAATCTTATCTCATTTAATACTCACTCATCATCACAAGAGGATTATTAATTGGATTTCAAAAGCATTTGAAAACGTTTAGATTTATAAAATAAGAAGTATAGTTTTATACAATTTACGGTTTAAAAGAATATTTAACATAAAAAATATAGAGTTCATATCCAGTTAATGATAAATTATAAAAATGGTTTTAGAAAATTAAAGTATATTACAAATATTTGCCTAACCTTTAACAATAACTAATTCGAAACATTTTAAATTTAAGTAATAGTTTATAACAAATTTATATAGTGTAGTAATTTCAAATACTCCTTTATAAAATAAGTTTATAATTTTAGAAAACCCAATATCCATCTATAATGCCTCTTGTCCAAATTCACACTTCTTACTTTCGAAAATATTCTACTATTTCCGTTTCAAACAAATTTATAACTCAATATAAGTTCATGACTTATTCCTTTTCGTATCCACTGATATCTTCCTTTTCCATTTATAAACTCCGTTTATAAATTTATAACTCCCTGAGTTTTCTTTTTCATTTATTTATGAAACAATTTATTCAAAAATCCTATTTTATAATTTTATTCTTCAATTCAATTCCATATTGTACGTTATTAAAATTTCATTTCACTTCTTAATAAAATTCCCTTATTTTATTTCTTAATATAGTTCTCTTATTTTATTTTCTTAATATAGTTCTCCTTTACTTCAAATATATTCATCGATTACAATATTTTCTTTAAGTCTTTCTACATAATTTAATTTTCCCCAAACTCGACTTTAACTAATTTTAGGTTTAACTAAAGTAATAAATATTCTTTTAATTTTACTTTAATCTCAATAGAAGTGAATTCAAATCCTAAAGAAATATCCATATAATTCAAATTTCATTTAACGTCCTTCAATTAAATTATTTATGATACATTTAAAAATTTCCAAATTTCAACTTCCATGTTATTCAACATTTAATAATTAATTCTCATGCAATTCCATATTAATTCATGCAACCTGTCATATGAAACATAAATATAATAAATATCTTTGAGGAATCCTGTTGGATCCCTCCAACCTGTTTTCTCTGCATGCACAAATGTTAGCACAGAATAAAATATCAATTCCACTTCAAATGGATATTGCAGTATATGGGTTATGATATTAACAAGTGAATAAATTATTATCAAACAACCAAACACATCCAATAATTTAAATTTAACATTTAAATTTAATCTAGCGCATCCAAATGAGTGAGAAAATCTCACCTTTGCTTTTAAGTTGCAATCCATTCCAATATTGCCTTGTTTTTCTCGATTTTTTGACCTTGAATAACAATTTGATTAATTAATATTTGAACTGATCCATGATAAATTTACCGGTGAATAATTTAATTGACTTAAAATTTACTTAAGCTATTTATTCCTCGACTTTAAACCTTGTATAACAATTATATGAATTTTATAAATATTCGAAATAATCGATCGATAAATTTCCATTTTATAATTTATTGAACTGATAATTCAAAATTGAATTTCATAAGTATTTGGAACAAATTTAACAATTAATTTCTTTCAATAAATTTAATTTACGAATTACTTAGTTTTAAACAGAAAATATTTTCTTCTAAAAATCTTTTTATAAGCTGACATAATTAAAATAAGTTAACTAAACAATTTTTTTTCACCAGACCATTATTATTGAAAATAGACCTAACAATTTTTAAAATATGTATATTTATTTAAGTTAAACTTGAAATAACTTAAGATTTTAAAACTGCTTAACAATAAATTTTAAAATTTATTATTATTATTATTTTCAAACCCTACCAATAAGAAAATAATTTCTATTTTAAATAGTTTAACAAAATTGTTTCCCTTTTTAATCCATACATATATATTATCAAAATCCTATAAAAAAACAGGAATCGTACCTCACTGGCCACCTCGTGAGCACACTTCGTCGACGCTGCCTCGAACCAAACTCACACGACCGACTAGGCCATCTCGTGATGCCACCACGAACACCCACGCGACCAGATCCAGATGCCTCCACCACCTCAACAACCACGGCCAAACTGTGCTCACCACCCACGCGCGTGCTTCGGCCTCCCCACGTTGCTACCGTCGCGACCGACCCCCTTCCCGCTTGCGACCACGTTGCCCTAACCTTCGCGGCTTCGTCGCCTCCTCCAATCGCGTGCGCGAACTTCGAGAACAAGCGCGCCCCTCCTTCCCTTGTCGATCGAATCGCCGATCTCTCTCTTTTTTTATATAAATGCCGTGAATCGGATTTGAGCTTTAGGAATAAAAAGAACCGTAGAGAGTTTGGCAATTTAATAAAGGAGGAAGGGTTTTTGTTTCGCGATTAAAAGAAAGATAAGCGGCCATTGATAAATTTTCTTTTCGATTTTGATCTCTGAGCGAAAGAGAAGTGTCGCGATTCATAAAGAAGATATATTTGATTATAGCTTCGAAGGGAAGACACGGGGTATGATTATGTCGAGGGAAGTAGGTCAGCTGAGATAAAATAGGTCGGCTATGGAAAAGATAAAAGATATTTAAATTTTAAAAACGATTAATTATTTTCGAAACATTTTCCTCTCGTACGATCACACGATCACTCCAAAAATTACGTAATTTGAAATCCAGCAATAATTCAATATTACGGATCCAACGGGACTGGTTTCGTCGAATTCTGAGACTGTGACTCGGAAGGCTATTTTTAAATGTCAATTTAAACTATGCAAATTTAAAATTAAACAAACGACTGTTAAATTCAATTTCAATCCATCTATTTCTTCCAGTATTATCAATATAAATTTTATAAGCCGTTAAAATATTTTCAACAAACTTATAATTCCAAATTCTTTATATTTTACCCAATATCTAAGTATCACTTTAATAATTAATTAATTCAATAGTTCGTTATATTTGAATTCTGAATCCTTTTTATTAAATAAAACAGCTTTCCATATTCAAAATCAAATTATAATTCAAATTAACTATTAAATTCATTTTAAATATCGCAAATTAACTGTTGAAAAAGCCGGGTCGTTACATCTATTTTCATATATATCTCTTTTTTAATTTTTTTAATTTATATAAATATATATTATTTTTAATAAACTATATCAATCTAGTTTATATATATATATTTTATTAACATTACATGTATTATTTTCAACATATTATTTTTATTTAGCTTATACATATTTCACATTTCCTCTTAACTAGTATGTGTATGTATACGTGTGTGTGTAAGAAAATCCAATTTAAACTCTTTCCAATTATAATACACTATATTGTTCATAAGCCATAATCATTTCTATTTATAATATTTTCTTATTCATCAACATTTATTTGCTACGAATTTGTTTCCAAATTATATATGTATAGATTCCGTTGTTCTTATTCATGAACATTTATTTGCTACGAATTTGCTACGAATTTGTTTCGAAAATATATATATATATATATATATATATATATATATTATATATATATATACATATATATATAGGAAATTCCAATTTAAATAAATTTTCAATTTATAGATAAAATCTAGAGATTCAAATTATTTTCTTGGTTTAAAACTATACATTATTTCCAATTATTATTTATCGAGGATTTTATTTTAATTAAAATACCATATTATTGAATATTAAAAATTAATAATCAAAACTCAAGATGATAAAAATTCTTGGTCGTTACATTCCTCCCTCCTTACAAGAATTTCGTCCGTGAAATTGCGGCGCTCAGGTTAGTAAACATAACTAACTGAATTTAAATTTATTAACGAATTAATAAACAACCATATCACACAAGTTCAACATATATATATATATATATATATATATATATATATATATATATATATATCCCAGAATATCAGTCATATAGCATCAACTAAGATACTTTAAAAATACAGTCACCACATACATGTACATATCCAGGAGATATCTATAACCACTAGCCAGTTATACATATATACCCATACTAAAACTCTACTAAGATACTTCACTACTTTACAACCCAAACGCACATCAATGACGTCCACTAATTTATACTAATATTGCCTAATAGGGTACACATCCTAGGAGAACTATCCCAAACCAAGCTAACTCTCACCGCGGACTCTCTCCATCAGAGTCCTCTACTTCCGGTCCTTCCATCTCCCTAGATTCAACATCATTGTTCGAAATCCATGCAAACTCCGGGCTCGGTTCCATCCAAAGGTTATCCCCGTTTGCAAGTGTCTCATTATCAATCTCGCCCATTTCCCAAACGATAGCATCATCATTTTTTGATCCGTGCTCTTCTTCTGCTTCAAATTCCTCTTCTTCCTCCTCGAATTACACTTCTTCCTCCTCGAATTCCTCTTCTTCATCCTCGAATTCCTCTTCTTCATCCTTGAATTTCTCTTCAACTCCTATCTCGGGCTCCTCTTTATGAAGCGATGGCCGCTCATAGGTTCCATTTTCTCTTCTATTTCCTCCTCATATATCAATAGCTGAACAAGATCCTTCAAAATCCAGTTAACTAAGTTCTGATCACCAACCCTTTTAGCCTTCATAAGTGCTCCTCTAACCACGATGGGAATTCTCTACAATCAATTAACAAAACCAAAGAATAAGATCCTAAGGTTTCAGGAATTTACATAAGCTAAAAAGTATATATAGGTACACACTTCAAATAACTCTTCATTTAAAATACTATCATTTAAAACTTACCTAATTAATACCAAATAATTTTTCTTCAAAAATTTGTTTTAAAAAATTCTTCTAAAATCATTGGAGTTTTTAATCCTTAAATATCTCTTTTAATAAATTAGTTATTATAACATTAGCTTTATCTATGAAAATCTTCCTAGAATATTTACTTTAAAATATTCCAAATTTATTTAATAAATAAAATTTACTTAAAATTTCAAATTTTCCGAGGCTTTTATCTACAAGACCCAAATTCTAAGGAAATACCCAGGTCAGAAGGTCAGGCAATAGAGGATACTCAAAACTAGATGGTATGACCACTCAAATCCTAGATGATAAAAATATTATCATCACTTATCAACACATCTTAAAATATTATATATTTTGGAAATCATTTCCTTTTATATATAAAATATATTTTGGGTAAAATTATCTCACTTGCCATTTTAAAATATTATTTTGTCTGTTGGCTTTGTTCAAGTATTTAGTAATACTTATCAATAATGTTAGCTACTCGTATTGCCCAGAATCCATATGCCGCTCGACAGATCCATTAACATAATAAAACATTTTATATCACTAACAAATACACTCTCATATATATATAGACTCATTCTATAACAAACCAAAATTTAAGCTATAATAATTAATTAATGAACTAATTAAATTATAAAATAACTTTGTGAAATTAATATAACTAAGCCATGAGAGTTGCACCATTGTGTCCGTGGTGATTTTCTTTTCAATTTCCATATATAGAATGTTAGAATCCGAGCTAGCGTGGAGGAGAAATGAATAACAAATAATAACAATAATTATAATAATAATAATAATAATAAATATATGGGGAGGTCGACACCTACGTCGACCATCCCACTGCCTAGGTCGACTGGTCGGTCGACTTAGCAAAGGGCGGTCGATAGCAAT
The DNA here is from genome assembly GCA_030765085.1 of Allium cepa. NCBI lineage: Eukaryota > Viridiplantae > Streptophyta > Magnoliopsida > Asparagales > Amaryllidaceae > Allium > Allium cepa. The sequence continues at coordinate 1,024,450,311 of CM060928.1, read as the reverse complement.
ATCGACCCGCTAAGTTACTGTGGGAAAGAATTTAATTCTTTCATTTCAAACGGTTCAAACACCTTGTTTGCATTCTTTTCCCGCATCTAGTCCATCCGTTCTTCCATCTGACGGCTCCTATTCAGCCTATGACGTGATCGCACCATATTTAATTTCCAAACCCAATGGGTTGAGATCCACTTCTACCTCGATAAATAAGACCCTAGGCCTGTATGTTTTTCCCATTTTAGATTTCCACCATTTGGGTTCACCTTTTCGGGAAGGAGCCTAAAAGGAATAATTTTCTTACGAGAAAATTGTTTCAAATTAAATTATTTAATAACTCCAAGTGGATCATGGAAGACCAAGGGAAGAGCCTAGGACCACAAGTGAGTGTTTGTAATTATTTTATATTTTTAGGAAATTTAAAACAATAGGGTCTCCAAGGACTACGGGAAAGATAAGATGAAGGGACAGTGCTACATGGGTAACTTGGTCACATGAGTAGGAATTATCCCTAGAAGATAGGGCAGGGAGCGAGTGCACCGACAGTGCAGATTCGGGCATTAGATGCAGCACCGTCTAGTAGCATTATAGAGAGAGGTAGGGAAGTCACCGTGGAAGATTTGATTTCTATTTCTGATTTTCCCATTTCGACTCTTTTCGGTTCTGGAGCATCACACTCTTTCATCTCTAGTTCTTTGGCAGATTGTTTAGACATCTCTTTAGCAATAGACCCCATTGTTGTTTCAAACCCCATAGAAGGGTATGGGATGATTTTGGGGATGGATTGGCTATCCGCATATGGAGATATATTAAACTATGAGAGGAGAGTCGTTAGACTAGAGATATGCAGCGATAGGGCTCTCGAGGTTTTTTGCAACCCGCAAGGGTCAGTTATGTTGAGCTTCCTTTATTCCCTCGATTCATCATCAGTAGAGTTAGATTTAGTTCCTATTGTCAGAGATTTTCCAAACGTCTTTAAGGATGTTAGAGGACTATCCCCTAAGAGAGAGATTGAGTTCAGGATTTATTTGAATGATAATGTTAAGTCGGTAGCATTACCCATGAGGCACATTGCACCTAGGGAGAGGAAGGAATTGGGCAAGCATGTACATGAGCTTTTGGAGAAAGGTTTATAAGAAGAACCATATCGGAGTGGGGAGTGCCAGTCATCTTCACTACTAAGGTAGATGGTTCCCTTCGACTTTGCGTAAACTATAGAGAACTAAATAAGCTCACGAAGAAGAACCATTATCCACTTCTTAGGATGGTTAATCTTTTTGACCAGTTGGTTGGCTCTTCGGTATCCTCTCATCTTGATTTAGCCATTGGATTTCATCAGCATAGGGTCGCTAGTGATAGCATTGATAAGACCGCATTTAGGGCATCCGACGGATTCTTTGAGTGGTTAGTCATGCCTTTTGGGCTAACCAATGCTCTAGCTTATTTTGTAGATTTGATGAGCCGTGTTTTTAGAGATGTCCTAAATAAGTTTATGGTGGTATTTGTGGATGACATTTTGGTATTTTACAAGAGTATGGAGGAGCATGCTATTCATTTAAAGGAAATTCTTCACACACTTTGTAATCATCAGGTGAGGGAAAAGTTTTTGAAGTATCACTTTTGGCGAGAGGAGGTACGTTTCGTGGAGCATGTGTCTTGAGAGAAGGTTTGGATATTGACCCCACTAAGGTGATGGCAATGCAAGATTGGAAGGCCCCTATGAATGTTATCAAAATTAGAAGCTTCCTAGGTTTGGCTAGCTAGTATAGGAAGTTCATCAGAGATTTCGGCAAGATTTCAGCACCACTTACTAGCCTCACTAAGAAGAACAAAGCATTCGTGTGGGACATGGATTGTGAGAATTCCTTTACGAAGCTTAAGAGATCTCTCACTAGTGCACCAGTGTTAGTTTTACCCAATGGAGCTAAGCCTTTTACAGTATACACTGATGCATGTGGGATAGGTCTAGGAGTGGTGTTTACGCAAGAAGGGAGAGTAGTATGTTATGGGAGTAGGCAGATGAGGACGCATGAGAAGAACTACCCTACCTATGATTTGGAGTTAGCTGCTATAGTTTTTGTGCTCAAGTCTTGGAGGTATTACTTTCTTGGAGAGAAATTCGAGCTTTTCACCGACCATAAGTCACTGAAGTACCTATTCCCACAGAAGGATTTGAAATTGAGGCAGTAGAGATGGATGGAGTTTTTTGGGTTGTACGATTTTGAGATAGCTTATACCCTGGCAAGGGAAATATGGTTGCGGATGCATTGAGTAGGAGGAAAGAAACCCTTAGTCCTTTGTTCATAGAGTGGAGGAGCCTAGAGTTTATTTTCACTTTTGATTTTAAGCCCTCTACGGATGTTACCCCTGGATTGTTGATAGTTCTTGAGGTGAGGCCTACACTTATAGATCAGAATGGCTCGAGGCAGCGAGAGGATTTAGAGCTTATGGATATTATGGATAGGATTAGCCGAGGAGAGGCCTCTAGACATCTGCAACGTTATTCCATTAATTGAAAAGGGTGGCTTAGGAGAGATGGAAGGCTTTGTATTCCCCGCTTAGTGATCTGTTGAGAGTGGTTCTAAAGGAAGCACACCATTCGCGTATGACTATTCATCTGGATGGTGATAAGATGTATAGGGACATGAAGAGGATGTTTTATTGGAGTGACATGAAGAAGGATGTAGCAGAGTTTGTAGCTAAGTGTCTTGTGTGCCAAAGGGTTAAGGCGGAGCAGTAAAAGCCCAACCTGGTGGACTACTTCAGCAATTGGATATACCCGAATGGAAGTGGGACAACATTTCAATGGACTTCATAGATGGTTTACCCCGATCTAGGAAGGGGAATACTAGCATTTGGGTGATTTTTGTTATTTGACCAAAAGCGCCCACTTCATTTCGGTTAAAAATAAAAGGATGACATCTTATTTGGCATCTTTATATGTTAGTCCGATTTCATGGAATTCACTCTAGCATAGTGAGCAATAGAAACCCTATTTTTAGTAGTGAATTTTGGAGAAGCTTGTAAGAGGCTTTAGGGATGCAGCTTAGATTGAGTACGGCCTATCACCCCCAGACGGATGGCCAAACGGAGAGAGTTAATAGAGTGCTTGAGGATTTGTTGCGGATGTGCATTTTAGACATTGGAGGAACTTGGAGGAGCAGTTTCCTTTGGTGGAATTCTCATATAACAATAGTTTTCAAGCAAGCATTAGAATGGCACCATTTGAAGCTCTATATGGGAGACCTTGCAAATCACCCTTGTATTGGGTAGAGTCTACGGAAAATTACTACTAAGTTCTGACTTGGCTAGGAAAACCTCAGATAAGGTGGATTTGATTCGAAGGAGAATGAAGACAACCCAAGATAGGCAGAATTCTTATGCAGATAAGTGGAGAAGAGACATTGAGTTTGAGGTTGGAGACTTAGTTTTTATTAAGGTATCCTCGCTAAGGAAAGTGGTGAGGTTTGGATCGAGTGGGAAGTGAGCCCTCAGATTTGTAGGACCATTTCCTATCATATGGAAAGTAGGAAATAGGGCGTATCGAGTGAATCTCCTAGAGAGGCTCGCAGGAGTGCACGACCTTTTCTATGTTTTGCACATGAGAAATTGCTTGCATGATTCAACGGAGGTTGTAGAGCCTAGTCAGTTGGAGGAGGTGGAAGTAGGAAAGGAAGCATCGGTTCGTCATATTCCTACGAAGATCATTGGATGAGAAACCAACCAACTAATGAATAAATAAGTTCCGTTAGTAAAGGTGTAGTGGGGAGATGATGTTCAGACGCTACATACGAGGATGAAAAGAAGATCTGTACTTCCTATCCTCATCTTTTTGATAGTAAGTTTTAGAATTTTCTATTTCCATCTTTAGTTTTAAATATGTTTTTTCCTTTATTATCCTTTGGGAGGGTAGAACTTAGGATCTAACCTATGGATGGTATGATTTAGGGTAAACATGTCATTAGAACATGTTATGTATGATGGATGCTAGTGATAGCAAGTGTTTGATAATGGATGCTAATGGACACATATACTTACACTAGGCAGTATTATCCTCTAGGGGACAGCCTAATTAAGACACTAGAGCATATGCATATGGATATGTGCGCAATTGCATTTTTATTTTATTTTCATGGTTTGTATAAACGGATGATTATCACATGATTGTTGCATTTTTATTAGAGAATTTGCATTCATTTGGGTACATGGCACGGACATAACTGCATAAAAGAAGGTCGACTGAATCAGTGGACCACCTAGTCTTTTGCATTAGTCAAGGACATTGACACTACACTAATTGCATAAGTATCATAAATCACATTAGAAAGACTTAAGGACAATGGATGTAATGGATGATGATTGAGTGGTTGGTTGTAGAGCTTGGATGAAAACATTTAGTTCATACTTCTATCCTTAGAGATTTTGGGGACAAAATCCCTTAAGAGGGAGAATGTAAGAACCTAAAATTTAAGCTATAATAAATAATTGATGAATTAATTAAATGATAAAATAACTTTGTGAAATTATCAGAATTGAGCCACGGAGTTGCACCATTGTGTTCGTGGTAATTTTCTGGTCAATATCCATATATAGAACTTCAGAATCTGAGCTAGTATGGAGGGGATACAAATTAAACAATAAAAAATGAACAATAAATATATAGGGAGGTCGACACCTAGGTCGACCATCCCACTGCCTAGGTCGACCGACCGGTCGACCTAATAAGGGGGCAGTCAATAGTAATGTTGACCTGCCTACGTTCTTGAGCGAAAGAATTTAATTCTTTCGTTTCATACGATTAGAACACCACATTTGCATTCTTTTCACTCTTCTGGTCCATCCGTGCTTCCATCCGCTGCTATTCAGCCTATGACGTGGTTGCACTATATTCAATCTCTAAATCCAATTGTCTGAGATCCACTTCTACCTCTGTTAATTAGACCCTTGGCTTAGCTATTTTATCAATTTAGATTTTCTCCAATTGGATTCACCTTTTCAGGACGAACCCTAAAAGGAATAATTTTCCAAGGGGATAATTATTTTAAATAAAATATTTAATAACTCCAAGTGGATCTGGGAAGACCAAGGGAAGAGCTTAGGGCCGTAGGTGAGTGAATGTAATTATTTTAGATTTTTAAGCAACTTAAAATAATAGGGTTTCCAATAGTTGTAGTATTACTATGATTTTGGAATAACCTTTTTAGCACTTATTTACAGTTTTAGATTTATTTTTAGTCTATTTCTTTTTAGCTATTCTTTTCAGTTAATTCTTTTTTATTACTGTTAATTATAGGTTATCCATTTTATTTACAGTTTATTTACAGTATTTTAGTTTTTTCTTTATTTACATCTTTATCTACGCTTTGGATTTTCCTCTGTAATTGTCAGTTTTCTTCTATTTCTCCTTTCTCTTCACGAATGGATTAGAATAGATTAAATGCGAATATGGATTAAATTATAAGAATAATGAAATTACGGAAAATAAGATATAAATTATGAAGATTGTAATTAAAATGGAATTGGACAAATAAAAGAGATTGACCTAGTTATAACATATAATTATAACTAAAAAGAATAAACGGTGAAAGTGGCTTATTTTCATACTTAGAGCTTGGGTTTAGTTTAAAAGCATAATTATAATGTAGGTTATAATGAGAAACAGAGTAGAGAAAGGCTTATTTTGAGACTTAGACTAAATTAATAAGCAAAGATAGCAAGTATAACCATAAAGGTTTATTTAAACAATTCATACTAAGTTAATAACCAAAGATGAAAGTAGGACCTGTACCAACTGCATTCCATATTATTTCTATGGACACAGTGTCTCACATTAGCCTGAAGTGAGATAAGGGCACACCTATGTTGTAGAAGTGGTAATTAAATGGTCAATAAATAGAAGTTCAAATCATGGAGATTTGGGCAAGGGGCCTAACTAGATATTGTTTGGATGACGGGCCTGTACAACAACATTCCCTATTATTTCTATGGACACGATGTCTCACATTAGCTTAATGTCAGATGAGGACACGCTTATGCTGGAGTAGTGGTGAATAAATTGTCCAATAGGTGGAGCAACAGGTAACATGAGTATAGTGGTGGTCACGCATGCGGCTTCCAGTTGGTGCTCAGTAATCATTATGAGTTCCATGCGCTTAGTAGGTGCCTTTCGTAGGCACTGGTGTCCAAACTTCGGTAGACACATAGTAGAAGGCCGATCAAAAGGGTAGAATTAGGACTTCGACATAATTAAAGTAGGATTAGGAAGTTAGCCTGATCAAGCAGCTATCATGGATAAGTGTAAACAATCAAAGTAATCCAACTGTATTAATTTAGCAGTAGTTAAATCGTATTTATTTCCAGCTCTTTCTTTCTTTCTATTTCCTTTACTTCCTTTTATAACTAGAACTATTGCAAAGTCTATTATCTTTACTTTGCTCAAATATGCTAGCTATTACTATCATTCATCAGACTTTTAGTCTGACCCACTCCTCTATTTTCCTCTTTTCCTTCCATAGGCAATCAGGGGCAAGGGCGGTAGACTGCACATTCTTGGAGACTCCATTGCCAGAGATTCTAGCATGTATTCCTTTTCTTCATTTCCAGTTTTTAGTTCTTTTGTTGTACTGGAACTATTTGAGGGATGTTTGGTATATCTGATTTTATTGAGACTACTGTTTTTAATTTCGCAAGACACGTATGGGTATTTTGACATATGACGTATTTGGTATTTGGTGACTTATTTGGTTTTTAAAGTAATTATGAAGTTTTGTCCTAAGTAAGATATTGTTTTAATTTTTTCCGCTGTTTTTATCTATTTTTTTCATGTGAATCTTAGTCTCTGCTGGCTTTAGTTATACCTACAACATCACACCTCTTAGTGTATCGTTTTGGGTATACTAAAGTGTGTATGGTGTTTCACATTCTAGGATTCTACTGGCCCTATATCTAATGAGTAACCTCACCCAAGCCTAGGCATTCGCTCAACCTAAGCTCCAATAGCAAGATGCCACTAACCACTTTTCCACACAGTATGAACTGACACTTTACCACACTTGTCCAGTCCAAATTGAATAGAAAGGCGGGTAGTAAAAAAAAGAAGGTAGAAAGAAGATAGAAAGAAGACATAATGAAAACCAAACAACATAGAATCTTACAGCGGAAATGAATAATCTACAATATAGAAAAAATCTTTACATAAAATAAAGTTGTAACTAATATATATACAGATATCAATCAGAGTACACTAACCAATTCATTATGGATCTTCATAATACTTCTCCTTACAATTGCTGATAAATACAACTAAAATGCAATGGAAAATATGTCATCGACCTGAATAAGTCTCTAGGGCTCCAGCTCCTCTCCTGAAGCTCCAATCCTTCCATCTAAACCTGGAAATACACTCGATTTGACCCGACCATATGGGAAAAACTATTGTGAGAATTTAAATCATAAGGAATTTTATTCGTTATAACTTTCAAAAATCTATTAAAATCAAAGGTATCTCGTAAGACCACGCCACACATAAACATGACGGGTTTTTCCTTTATGATAACCAAAACCTTCTATAGAAAATCCAATGATATTATAATAGCGTTTAGGTACAAATACTTATTCAAATAGCCAAAATTGTTACATTAATTTAATTCCAGCATACTAGGCTCTACAACTAAAGCCGTAAAGGTTCGTATTGGAGAATGGACCTCATATAATGACTAGGAACTAGGGTACCACCTATCACAGTACACATCTAGAAAAAGTACCGAGGACCATGCCAGGATCCCCTGCAACACAAGACTGTACTACTCCTAACCTGGATAGTACCGAATATGCTATCACCCCGGGTGTTCCCACCCTTTCCAAGTTCCTTCCATGCACTGTAGTAATAATATTCGAGGGTATCTAGAAAGGTGATAAACATACCCTAATGGGAGCGACCCGCTTACCCTTGCTACATCTCCTTTGATTTTCAATTATTCCTGATTAATGAGGCTTGAGGCTATGATTACCTTTTTAAGGAATTTATGCTTGAAATTCTCATTGTCCTCCAATGACAATGTACTAATAGCATTCATCCATGCAAGTTCGTTTTGTGTCTAAACGAAACCGAAGGCACTATTCCTACTACATCCATTTTGGAATCATCCTCAGGATTAGTAGAGACTAGCCCTTGCACTTCCATGCTCCCTCTTCGATTCGATGCTCTTGTCCTCATTTGAGAAATGTATTTTTTTGACCGAAGTGGTGTTCGGATAACTTATCCGATCCCGGTTTCCTCAAAACAACATTCGATATTTTTGGTGAACTCAACCTGGGTTCTCTAGGAAATAAACGGACGAAAATAAGACCGGAGGTCATCTCCTAACCGTTAATGGACGGATTTCCCTATAATCGTCTTAGAAAAGAAGCGAGTTTATACATACAGTATAACACCTCAAACGTTAACAGTACCATATAATTCACGTGTTTCTACTAGATATTTCCAAAGTTGCGTTTTGGTCCAGATTTGATAGTCGGTTATTTAACAATCAAATAAACAATCATTCAATCAAAGATTCCATTTTCTCAATAAGAACACTGAGGCTTATTTAATTTAAAATTTAATTAAATTAAGTATCTTTATCAAAGGTATATACTTATTCCACCGAAATAAGTATATTCACAAACCCTTTTCTTTAATAATATTGAAAACCCTTTTAAATGAACATGGAAAGGACTCTGCGGTATCAACCATGGATTCGCAGCTCGGTCACTATGGCTCTATCCTAGAGAAATCCAAACTTAACCCAAGGTAGTCTCTGCCTCTCGATTACGCCATGAAAGTATACCATTACTTCCCAAAACTATATTTAATAATTATCTCAAAATATTACTTATAAAGTTTCAACATAAATTTTCCAAGTAAAATTTAGGAAGATTACTCTTTTATAAAGGTTTACTATATAATATATTATTTTTAAAACATCATCAATATTTAAACAAATTATCTCTGGAATTAATGTAATATCTTAATATTAGTAAATCCTTAAGTATAAATTAACCTTAACCAAATCATTATAAATAACTTTTATCAATAATTTATGTACTTTAAACAATTTAAATAATTAAATAGCTTTGGAATAGTAATTAAATAATTTTTAAATAATTTTTAAGAATAATAAAATAATTAACTTCAAATCATTATCAAAAAATTATTATTTAACTTTAAAATATCATTAATATATAATAATTATCCTTAAAACAATTTTTGTTTAAAAGTCACTTCCAAATCGGAACGAGGCTTATTAATTTCAGTGGTACTTAATCAAGTTACCATTCATTCCATAACAATCAAGAATAACAGATACTGGTATTCACAACAATCTATTGATAATAATTAATTCAACATCATATTGCCTAATAGAATTATCAGGATAATAGATAGATGCCCGTACAAATATAATATTAGAACATGGATTTATTTCTAGTAGTAAATGTACAAAATACATATATTTAGTAATAATGACAGAATGTGATTTATTCTGCCAACAGGAATCAAATAAATATAATTTGCAAAATGGTGTTTTATTCTGCTAAAACAGTTGTCAAAAAAATCATAATTAATTTAAATTAATTCATCGTTTTATTTATCTGGACAAATAACTTTAATATACAGGTCATATAAATTTAAACGACGATATATATTTTATATCGATTGCTTAAAATTCTTTCCGTTTAAAAAAACCATAATTTTTCACTTACTCAAACTCGACAACAATTCATATGATGACATAGTGTTCGTCAATACGAACCCATCGCAACGAATTTTACTTCAGTCGGAATTTTGTGCATTAGTTTTGACGTTTTAAAATTTACAATATATATATATATATATATATATATATATATATATATATATTAACATTTTATATTCAAAACTTGGCAGTTTTAAAATACCGTAAATTACCACTTAGTCAAATCTAAAAACAAACTTCGTGGCATCGAAATACTCGACGATACGAACCCATCGCAAAATGAATCGCGATAATCGAGTTTTGTATGGGCGAGTTAAAGTATTTAAAAATTTACAAATATAAATAAATTTTAACATAAAAACAAAACTTCCTCCACAATTCTTTTGGGTCGAAGCCCATTTTAATTTAATTAATTTTTTTATTGCCTGGCCCGAAGCCGTTCCTATCCCTCCAAAAGAAAACATGCTCCCTCTTTCTCCTTCCTTCCCCTTCCTTCCTTCCTTTCTTCCTTTCTTCCAGTTTAAACCAAGAACCTCGGAATCAATCTCGAGATCTTTAGATCAACCTCTGTGTCACCCATCACATAACCAAAATCCACTCGCGTACAACTGGAGACCTAACACTTAAGCTAACCGCGCACGCACCATCTACAATCCACCATCGGTACAAGTAAAATGTGCACATCCGTGCACGTCACGTGCACGTTCGCCCGGTCACCCCTTACTGTGTCAAAAACCAACCCACAAACTCGCTTATTCACCATATCGCGATGAACCTACTCCTCCTTGTTCCGACCACCTAGAGCAGAATTCGACTATCCTTTCCGAGAAAAACGCGCTTGGGACTCCTCTTGACCGTGGAAAATTGAGCAGCACACACATCCCCTATGGCAATTGCACTCACCACCACCTCTAACCACAGCGCCTAGGTCCCTGCAACCTCTACCTCGATGCTCGAAGCCTCCGATCATGCCATGTTCTCCTTATGAAGTCGCGTTCATCATCCTCCTTCCCATTTCCTTAAACCATAAAAACACTCCACTACCCCAAATCAAACAAATTTCGAAAATTGGCCACGGTGAAACCCTTGGCCTCGTCACCACGCTCCTTCTCGACCAAACTGCACCGCCTGCCGTTTCCTAGATCGTCGAAAATAAATTTTTAACTGGATTTTGATCATCTAAAATTTTCTCGCAACCTAGGCTATTAAAAATTATGATTTCTTCACTAAAATTCCTATCTTCGTATGACGATCACAAGTATATACATGAATTGATAGTTTGAGCATGTTGAAAATTGATAAAACTTGGGTTACCTACTGTATTTTTGCAAATTCACGCAATATACAAAACAAACAAGCTTAAAATTATTTTTATTGAAATCTGCACTCGAAGTCAAACATTTCACTAGTTTACATCATTCATAATTTCAAAGCGAGGAAAGATGTCGATTTTTGAAGTTAAGCATATATATGATTTTTAAAAGCATTGTTAACATTTTACTGAGTACATCAAAACACCTCCAGGCATTCTAAATGAAAATTCTCACCTTGACCATTGTTTGATTCTTGAAATCTTCCGCTCGGATCTTTTGTCTATTGATCTGAACTTGAAAATTATTGCTTTTGATTTAAAAAAGAATGCTTCCTTTTTTTTCTTTTCTACTGTGTCTATTTTCCAGAATTCATTTTTGTTTATAGGTTTAAATAACAGAAGCCACACACAAAAGCTTATGTGCATATATACACGTTTATGCAAAGGAATGATGTATTTGCACCAGATTTTTGGCTTAAGAAGATTTGATATGCTATATAAGGATTTGTTGTGATGGGTTGAAAAGGTGATGAGTTATTATATTTTTCGAGTTTGAAAAGAGGTTAAACAATTGTTTTGGTCTTTACTGCATTAGACCAGACGCTATATATGTTTATATATGTGTGTGCGTGCGTGTTTACGTCTTTCCTTTTTTAACTGTTTACTATTTTTGTTTTACGTTTGTTATTTAGTCTTTTTCTTTGATCAGGCAATTTTTTGTATGTGTGTGTGTATATATATTGATAATGAAATATTTACATTTTTGACTCTTGTAACCTTGTTTTTACTTTCACTTGTAATTTTTGTTGTTTATCCTTTTACTTCTTCTAAACTTTTAAAACATGCTATCCATTTAATTTATGAATAACTTGTGTAGTGGTTTTGAAACACACGATTTAAGTCTTCATATCCATATCTATTTTTGTATTTAAAAATATATTACTCAAAGCGATGAAAATTTTGCTAATTGTATTTTATGCATAAAAATAACATCTTTGCTAAAATATTTCTTAGTAAAATGATTTAATAAATTTTCTCATTTCTATCATCATCTATTTTCATATATATATATATATATTACTTTTACCAAACTACATTTATCTTGTTTACATATATATATATATATATATATATTAATTACCATTACGTATATTGTTTTCAACATACTAATTTTATTTAGCTTCTACATATTTTACATTTCTTCTTAACTACTATGTATGTGTATATATGTATAAGAAAATCCAAATTAAACTCTTTCCAATTATAATACACTATATTGTCCATAAGCCATAATCATTTCTATTTATAATATTTTATTATTCTCTACATTTATTTGCTATGAATTTGTTTCCAAATTATATATATACATTCTGTTGTTCTGAATATATACATACATATAAATAGGAAATTCCAATTTAAATAAATTTGATTATTATTGATGTTTTGGAAAGCATAGGCTTAAATTTCATGTTTTGATCTTTATGGAATTTGAAGATAAATTAGTCAAAAGTGCACTTCTTTCCTACTGTCCCTAGAGCAAAACGACAGCGACAATAATTTTAGACTTGAGAATTGAAATTTCTATAACTTTTGACGTGAATGTGCGAATCAGGTGATTCTTTTTCCGACTTTGAGATATGGTAATCCTATTCAACATTCATGTTTTATGTTTTATAAAATTCAGAGTTCTAAAGGATTTTACCGGCTTGTTAAGCCACAACCCTGTCATTATTTTAATTGTTCAGAGTTTTTCAATTTTAGACCTGAGAATTGAAATTTCCATAACTTTTGGCCCGTAAGTCCAAATTAAATGATTGTTTTTGAATTTGAGCTAAGGCAATTCTCTTCAACTTTTATGTTTTGATTTTTATCAGATTTTATGTTTTAAATGGTCTAATTGGTTTTTTAAGCCTCAGCCCAGTTGATTTTCTAAGTTTCATAATTGTATGTTCTAATAATATAATTACCATAACTTTTGGCTCGTAAGTCTTAATTAGGCGATGCTTTTTCTGAAATTGAGCTAAGGAAATCTTTTTCAAATTTTATGTTTTGAGTTATATCAAATTTTATGGTTTAAATGGACTAATTGGCTTTTTAAGCCTCAACCCTGTGATTTTCAGAGTTTTGTAATTGTATGTCCTGATAATGAAATTGCCATAACTTTTGATTCGTAAGTCCGAATTAGCTGATCCTTTTTCTGACTTTAAGATATGGGAATCATATTCAACTTTTATGTTCTCTATTTTATCAAATTTATGGTTTTGAAAAGGGCAAACTTTCTAAATAAGCCATTATCCTAAGTTCTATTACTATGTTTTGTGCGATTTTAATTGTTGTTTCTTAACCATTTCTTTATGGATTCAGAAATTAAGTATTATTGAATTTATGGATTTTCATGAGTATTTGGTGTAAGATTTTTGGATTGAATTTCTCTTGAAGTCAATGTTTTCGTGCATGTGATTTGGGAAAGATTCTCTTAACTAAATTTTCGATTACAAGCTAGTTTAGAATTAATATTTTGCTAAATCGATTTCTATTAGAAATAATATCTTTCTAAAGCATATTTTATTTATTCATAAATATAGATTTCTAATAATAATGAAGAGATTTTGAAGAAAAGTATTTTTATAACGTTTGAAAAATCATTTTAGAACTAGTTTTCCTCAAAGTAAAACATTTTCTTAAAATCACACGTTTCTGCACTCTTTAAGCGAATGAGGAAGAGAATTAAATGATTTAGTAAAATATGTTTTATGGGACGCATGCGTTTACTTTTTTGATTAATTTCATACTTGTTCAATTGAGGTCATACACGAGAGTGAAATTAACTACCTTATAATAAATGGTTAAGTAAGAACGTGTGATATGGGAAGCACTGTTGTTACCGATTCGGTTACTATCTGGAAGTTGGTGGCACTTTATGCTGGGCCTTTGGGAATGTTTGATGTTGCCAGTACTAGGCCGTGAGCAGGGGGCACTAGCGCTAGGTCGGGGGCCACATATATGCATCAGGCCGGGGGGCAATCGTTGTTAAGCACACTTATTATATGCACACGCAATTGTTGTTGCTATGGATCCATGTCGTTGTTCTTTCTGTTTCTAGATTTAATTCTTATTGATTTCTAGATTGTTGTTTTCTATACATTTCACCATATTGATTTTGTTGGAGTTATATATCTATCCTATATGTTATTCGAAGATTTTTATATGGTGAATACGTTATGTTGTTGTTTGGACCTTTCGAGTCCTATTTGGTGTTATGTTATGGTTTCCATGTTATTGGTTTGTATTGATTGAGATTATATATATATATATATATATATATATATATATATATATGGATTAGCAATGGAGCCCTGCTCCCAGTTGTTGATGGAAGACTTTTATTATTTTGATGATGATGCCGATGAGGCATTTATACATGATTTAATCGATGTTGTTGTTGATGTTGTCCTTTACATGGGGCCTACTTATGGTGATTGAGTTGTTACCAACTAATATATTATGAGTCGACATTGATGTTGTTGCTTCTTCTCTATCGAGAAGAATTATCATCTAATATCCTTATACTTCACCTATTATATTCTAAACAGTTTATTTAAGCTAAACTAACCCATGAATTTTATATACTCGGGTTCAGACCGAGTTATTTCATGTTAGCTACCTGCTGTAGATTCCCACTTAGCTTCTTCCGCCGTGGTCCACCAATCGACTTATGATATCCAGTCTTGTTTTATGTACTGTTGTGTTCTTTTGCATACTTTGATATTTATATATTCCTTTGGGCTCGTTGTATGTATGTGACCTATGTAATCATGACTTGTGTATCATTGTGTATTGTACCAATGATGTATTTGTATATGTATGTACATGTGTCAATTGTTATGTGATATATTAAATATTTGTTGTTGTTGTATTTTTTTTGAATAGATCCAATAGCCACCATATTTTTGTGTTAAACATTTATTGAGTATGTCGATCCATGTGAAAATGGTAAAAGAAAAAAACAGTGTGACGTATTCAATACTTATTTAAGACAAAGCTTACGGATGGTCGCTCCTAACCAGCCATATTCCTTGCACTAGCAGGCAATGTTACTCTGTAATACCTTTGTTAGTGTGAGTTTCGGGGTGGGGCGTCACATTAGTAAATGCTGATTAATTTACGAACAACCAATTTGTGAATAAAAGTGTGAGTTTACAAATTATAACCATACATTAATGAGTACGAGAGAATGTCAGACTATGTGGAGGTAAACCAGTGTGTTGCACGCTTACAATTTATAGTATGCATCACTATTTGCTCAACTTCAAAATTGAAGTGCATGTATGTGCTCGTCTATAATACTCTCAAACTCATTCTAGGGCGTTGCTAACTCCATCTCTAATGAATTACTCATCCTAGGGCATGGCTATCCCTATCCACGATGAGTCTTTTGCCTAAATCATGCTTAGATGTTTGCTCAACCTAAGCTATGATACCATGTTGTAAGAATCTAGGCTTTTCAACTATCGATAGGAACAACCGTTACGCTTTTCAACCATCCTAGTACCACCATGGCCCCATATTTGTACCTCAAATCTGATTTTACAATCTGCTTCGCGATTAACAACCAACTCTTTTCCATTTAGGGACATGTAGGGGTAAGAGTCTCTTGCTCGCCACCAAATAGAAATCGGGAACCCCTATCATGCTACACACTCAAACAGTTGAAGCATGCCCCAACACATGGGGTAAATTCTAAATCATATCCAATCCTGATTCCTTCGAAATTAATCATCGACAGAAAGTGGTTTTGTGAATAAGGAATAATTCTTTAATTGATTAAGTTAATTTTATCAAAATCTCTCCCGGAGATATATATTTCTAAAACATTATTTCTAGTATATACAGAATCATTAAACCTCTCTTATTAAATCCTTTCAGTACATAAATCCATTTTTACATTCCAAACCATTTCATCTTTTCTTTGGAAATATTCCAAATCGTTTTTTTTACATCTTAACAAAGATTTCTAACTCACAACTTTTAACATGGATAAAAAACAATGTTTTTAAAGACATTGTTTACTGTAAATCCAAACCAATAAGTTTTAAGTGTAGGAATTTAAATTAAATCCAAATCATTTCACTTAATTCTTAACAAAGTTTTCTTAATTCAAAACTCCCAATTTCGATTGTTTAAAACATATCGTCTAGGATATTATTCCAAAACCAGTAAATATTAAGTGAGAAAAATCTATAGAAATCATCTAATTCTATTCATTATCTATCCTTTTATTCAAAAAATACTATGGGTGGAATAATGGCGAAATCACCTTTTAAATTCCATAAACTGTAGGAGTTCCCTCTTTGGACTTTACATCGAGTAAAAGAAGATCATCTCCATATAATCCAAGTTATCTAAGTCTTGAAAAACCTTATTCTTTATTCTTTATTCACTATACCATCCATCGAGCTGGTCCAGATAGCCTGTGACAGCAGAAAACTGGTTTTCCAAATTCAAGCCAGACATTATCTCTCTTACACCCATACGGCGGTCAAGTCATTTGATCGACTCTAAATCATTAAAATATTTTAACCATTTCATAAAACTTTAAAATTAACTTTAAAGCATTTTATTAATCATTCAAAAACATTTATAAAAGATCTGGACAAGAATCGATAAGTTTAAAACTATATTTCAAAAGATATAGAAAAGTGCTACGCAAAAGTGCTGCGGAAAATGCATTTTAGGCTATATTGATCAAAATGACTTTTTATTATTTGAAAATCCATTTTTATTATTAATATCATGTTTAAAACATTTTAAAGGATGTATAAGATTTATTTCATATTTTTAAACAATTTAAACATCATATTCAAAGAAATCCAGTTTTGGATTCCAAACATCAAATTCAGGAATTTTCCAAAACTTGTTTTACTCATATTTCAAAATCTACTTATCTAAATTTTGATTATATTTCTTGTTTGGAATAATGTGGATATAATAGTTTGAAAAATTCTCATCTCGAAGAATTTTGAGCTAGTTTCTAACTTTTACACTTGTTTGACCTTTATAGCTCGAAATAGCGAACTACCGTTATGTAATGCACTTATTTTCAACCAAATTTTCTATTTCTTTACAAATTTTGCCAAAAAACTTTTAAATATTTGCAAAAAAATTCAAATACATTTTAAACCATTTTTAATAGGTTTAACAATTCCATAGACACAATTTCATTAATTTAAGGAAAGTGATTTCTTGTTTTGTTCATTGACTTGTATATTCGTGACTTGCTTATATTTTCAACATTCATATGATAACAACCAAATTTGATGATCAAAGCATATTAAATATCCATTTGAAAAATATCATATCATCATTCAAAATAAAATATGGTAACTTAGGAGGTCTCAGCAAAATCTAACCAAACTTCATACAAGCATTCTTACTAACAACACTTCATTTAAACTTCAACTAATCAACTTCTACTCCATTCCTTTTGCTTTATTCTATCGTCCTCTTCTTTCGAACTCTCGAAAATCCGGTAGAACTTCCACGTTACTTTAAAATTTCTCCTATTTCCATGGAATGAAACCGGCGGCACTTCCTTCCCTTTTTCTTACACCGGAGCTTTCTTACTTGCTCCTCCCTCCTCAATAGGTTTGCCCTCTCCCTATTCCACCTATTCCTCCAACATTTCTTCACTTCTTAGATGGTATACCATGTTTTAATGATGATATAAGAAATTTGAAAAAGTTTGGTGGAGTTTAGAGTTGGTTTGATATGATTTTAGGAAAAGTTAGTAAGGAAAAGAAGAGAAGAAGATGCCATTAACATAACTTGAAGGAAGAAGAAGAAAAGAATGATTTGTGCGAGAAAATTAGAAGGATCAACGTGTATTTATAGAACAAATGAAGTGGTAAGTTACTAAAATATCCCATTACCAAATTACCAAAATAACCTTACTTAATTTTAAAGTAACCTTACTTTTTCAACACTTACCATCACTTATCACTTCTTACTTCATGTCGTAATCATTCAAGGGCTAAGAAAATGTATTTGAATGGAAAAGTGGCTAAAGAGAAGATTTGGTTTGATTTTGATGTGATGTTTACTTTTTGACTTTTCTTTTTTACTTACATTTTTTAATTATATTCTAGAAGTATCCTAATCATAATTAATAAAGTATACATATTTAGCTATTGAAAAATGTAATATATAATTTAAAAAGTTAACAAAGGTGCAACAATGCTGCGACAATTTTATTGGACAAAACATTGTTTTTCGACAAAAATTTTACAGTCACATTTTGATGATTTAGTTAAATATTTATTTACGTAAGCCAAATTTAAAAATAAATTTGTATAGTGATATTTAAAAATATAAACACTTACAAATTAATTAAAATAATTTATTTAACCATTAAAAGTTACTTTTCTAAAATCAGCATTTTGTCACTTTTGTTGATATACGGAAATGTTCCGACTTTTATATATATTTCTATTACCAAATCCTATATAATATTATTCAAATTATAAAATCTTATATATTTTATATTTAAAATCACTTTAAATGTTATATTTGGAGGTGGTCAAATTCTACGTTGTTACACTCCTGAATGAATAGATTTGCATCCTGGAGACCAAAATATAGGATGCTTAAACCTTGAAGTTGTCCGAGAGATATTTCATAGTAAACCCATGAAAACTATGATTAATTAGTTATTGGAGGTAACCAAAAGATTCATAGTAAACCCACTAGAACTATGTATTAAGGACGGTTGGCAGGGGCTAATTGGTTTGTAGTGAACCCATGAAAACTATATTCGGATTAAGAATTGACAACAATCAATAGGTTCCTAGTAAATCCATAAAAAAAAAGATAAGAAAGTAGTTAATGGAAGCATTAGTAGGTTCCTAGTCAACCCATATAAAGTTTGATGAGAGGTTAGTTATTGGATAAATCCATAGGTTCCTAGCCAGCCTATGAAAACTAGGATAGGGTGATTAGTTATTGGAATGGCCAATAGGTTCATGGGACCTAAGAATTGATTAAGTTAACTGGCAGATGCCTATAGGTTCTTAATGATCGCATGCAAACTATGAATAGGATAGGGTGGCCATGAATTAGAAAAGATATTAGTAAACCCATGAAAACTAATAGGTTAGTAATGACCCTAGAAACTATAATTATGACACGGTGTCAAATTAAATTAGTGATGGGAAATCCAAAATGTTTACATGTATGCATATCATCATAATATTTTAAAAAGTATTTTTTAACCATTATGGATGCAGGACCACAGCATATGGTTTTATAAAAGTTTTGGGATACTAGTGAGGGGAAAACCCGTTCTGCTAAATGACGTGGTCTCATTAGATATCTAAATGGATTGAGAAGTTAGATTATTATTCATACCAGGCTTAATTTCTGACTCGAGTTTTTGTTTTCCCCTTAAACTCTTAAGTACTTAATTGATTTTGAGTAGATTCAGATTTAAAGTTTTTAGGTCATCTTCTTAGATGAATAAAGCTTCCGGAGGCATTCAGGAGGCAGTTGGTTATTTAGGGTTATCATTTCCGTTGTGAATTTGTTTGTAAAGGCAGATTTATTAGCCGTATTATATACTCTAATCAACATAGGGAGATCTTCATATGTTGCTCTTGGCGTATGTGTAATAATTATATTTTTTGAACATGGTTAGCGTATTTGGGACTATGTAACGAACATGGAATGGTTTGAATGGAATATGGAAATATGTTTTTGAATTGTTAATTTTTTTCCATATTTCTACGATCTATGTATCAATGTATCGAGTAAGCCGTTAGTTTGCGCCTCCAAGTAAGGAATGTTACAGAGGGGAGCTAGTAACATCTCCAATTTTTATTTAACATATTTAGGAAATTCAATTAGATAAGTTAAATAGAATAATGTGAAGTAATAAGGGAATGAAATTTGCTAGCTAAATAGGGTCAGGCCTTAACTAATCAATTAACAAGATTGGTTTTAAAGATAGAATAGAAAGGACAAATGAGAGGGGAATAATGCGAATAATCTCTTACTTGATTCTCTAAACTCTTCCTCTCTCGTTCATTCTCATTCTCATTTTTTTAGAATCATACAAGAATAAACAAGTCTTACTTTTAACAAGAAAGAAGCGAAAGAGCTTAGAAATTTAAAGGGAAAAGCTTAGAGGAAACTAATCTACATCAAATCTCAATCTCTCTTATCCAATCTAAGGTAAATAATAGTATCCATCTCATTTATTTATGTTTGTTTTCAAATCTATAAACGCTTTTCGGTTTGGATTGATTATATGTTGTGCTTGGATTGATTATATCATTATTTTGTTGAATGACGATTTAATGTATTCTTTATGGAATAGTCATAATGGCTTATAATGGAAAAACCTAAATTGATCTATAATTGAGTTCAAAGATGAGTATGTTGTGTAGAACATTATTTTGAAGATAGGACTTTAATTTCATAATTTTCTAAATTCATATGAACGTTTTTTGAATTTCCTAAAAGGATAAGGATGCATATTTTAGGTCTAAAATATTAATAATAATTAAAGTAATATTTTGGTCCCGAAATTATTGCACAGAGACACTTGGACTAATCTGCCTACGAAATAAGGATCAGGGATGTTCCTTTATTTTTGTTGATTTATGGGGTGTTATCCCTATGGTAGGCCCTTATGCTGTAATATATTTACTCTGCAAGTTTCATGTCAATTAGACCTTTAGATATTAAGTTGTTGATCAACCTGTTTTTCAACATGTTGCGAAAGCCGATTCCGGCTGATCGCTATGAAGGGAAGAGGACCGATCCCCTCAACTTGCTCTATGTTAACCATAAAATCTACATGAAGGCAGAAGTATGAAAGAAGGATAATAAAATTGAAGTTTTGATGAAGAGACAGTCCAAGTCATCATGAAAGACTTAAAAAGCATGTTCAGAAAGGCCAATTACTCATACAGTGCAAAAGCCTTTGACCCAGATGAAAATATTAAAACCTCCTGCCACGATTAATCATTCGACACAGATGAACAAGAAATCATGAATTTAGAACTCCTTTCGATAGAAATCAATAGTAATCTCTCAACTACAAACCAAACCTTTCGAAACCAAAGGTTTCACCCTAAAGTGACTTTTTCGAAAGCATAGCAAGCCTTTTGAACTGTCGAAAGGTTCTATGAAGAAAGCAACACTTAGAAGTCAATAAAGTGTGAATAGCAACCTCTTGACAACATTGAAGAGAAGCACAGCTCTTGACAACATCCAAGTGAAGTCAAACCTTTCGATAAGGTAGAAAAGTTAATAAAAGATGTAAAAGGCAAACCTTTCGATGAAATTGAAAGGTTAATGAAAGCATGAGAGTGGCAAACCTTTCCACAAAGGCGGAAGGTTCTTGATGGCGTATGAAGGACAAATCTTTGGACAAGGATGAAGGATTCATAACAAGGCAGATCCTTCGATCAGGTCGGAGGGTTCATAACAGCATAAGGGAGGCAAACCTTTTGATGAGGTTATAGGGTTCATAATAGCATGAGGGAGGCAGACCTTTCGACAAGGTCGAAAGGTCACACAGCATGCAAAGAAGAGACCTTTCGACCAGGTGGAAAACAAGGAAGTAAAAGAAATAGACCATGAAGCATAAGAGACTCCTAACCTTTCGACAAAGTCGAAGGGTTCATAACCTTTCGATGAAGTCAGAAGGTTTAAGACAACATATAAAAAAGGGACCTTTCGACTCGGTCAAAAGCACGAAGTCAAAAGGTGGGCCATCAACATCTATAAATAGGACCTAAGGGGTCTAGTTTTAGGGGCTGAATTCTGGAAACAAAATTGTTCTTCTTTTCTCTACTCTTATATTGATAATTGTACTTAGAAACCCTAAATTGAATTTTGAAGATAGCTCAATTTCTTGTAACTCATTTGGTTATGAATAAAAGGGTGATGGCTCATTCATGATGGATATTGGAAATGAGGAGAATCATTAAGATCATTAGCTAGACTAATGATCGATTGTACAAGATTTCAACCTTTTTCTCATAATCTATTTTAATCTATATTATGTATAAGATTGACTTAGTAATTCCCTATTGAAAAACATCATCATTGAAGTCCATATTTAAAGTAGGTAGTTAAAGTGATGACGATGTGTCTCATAAGTTAAATGCACAGATATAGGCATTACAAAATTGATCTTATATAAGACAAGGAAAGGGGTTAAGATATAAACCAACCGGGACTGCTACAAAAGAAGGAAAACCTTTCGACTTCGTCGAAAGGTTTACTTCCTAATGGAATCCTTGAATATATATATATATATATATATATATATATATATCTTATAACCACTCTTTATACACTTCATTCCAAGGGAATCAACTTCCTTAAGCATTAGCAAACCCTTCGAATTGTTTCCATAGAGTGAAAACGGACAAAAAAAGGGGCTAAAAGCAGTTAGGGTTAGCGAATGAATCATGCATCTCCTTACAACAATGTAGAGAGGTTTCACACGCTACCTTTTGGTATGATCCAAAAGGAAGTGATACTCATCTACCATAACTGCTTTTGATTCCAAGAGGAAAGAGAACTTAACAAGTTACTGAATTTTTTAAGCCAAATGGTTAAGAATTGATCAACCTAATAGAAAGGTTCAAAAAGCCTTTGTCGAAATGTTTGATGATTTGCTTCTATTCCAACCTAGTCGAAAGGTTGGAGTAATTTATTTAACAACCTTTCGACAAGGTCTAAAAGTCGAGTTATTTCCTTAAATACCAAATTAGATGAATGGTTGTGGTGGTTAAGTTAATAACCTTTTGACAAGGTCGAAAGGTATGAAAATCTAATACTTTATAAACCTGTAGAAGATTTGAATTAGCCTCAATAACCTTTCGACAAGGTCGAAAGGTATGGCAATCCAATACTTTATCAACCTAGTCGAAGGGTTGAATTAGCCTCAATAACCATTCGACAAGACGAAAGGTATGAGAATCCAAAAATACAATTTTAGAGGCAAGAATCACTTCTACCATATAGTTATTTTCAAAACAAAATTATATTATCAAGGCATTGGGGATGTTGACAAGCTTTCTTGTTGACATTTTTGGCACTAGAAGGAGGTCCCGAACCTCCAACCCTATCACTATGTATAGACTAATTGTGGTTCATTTTGAAAAATGAGATCAAAACGCTCAAGTGGCCTTAATGAGGGAGTGATGGACACTTCCAATCTTGAGGAGAATGTTGCACCAAATTTAAATCTAGATGGGGTCATCCCAGGTTGAACTTCATCACTAGCGCAGCACGATGAGAATACAGAGAAAATCAAGTGCTTGGAGCAACAATTACAAGAGATGCAATATCTGTTAAAGATGGCTTTATCTCAAAGATCATCAAAAACTCTATGGCAAACTCATGGAGAGGAAATAGTTTCTCCTAGAAGAAATCTGAAAACCAATTCGAAGGAATGCAAAGATAAGATAGACTTGAATTCCTTAAAAAAGAAAGAACTCGCGTAAGTAAAAGCTAATTATCAAGCGAGAATTCTTGACAAATCAGTAGAGCAGTCTGCCTGCTTAACTTCTAATGAATATCACCTGAATCAGAAAAATTATGGTAAAGTTGAAGCTTTCCTTAAGAACGCTACTAAGAAGGCGATCAAGGACGCCATTCAAAAGGTAAAAGAACCATGGATACAAATTTAAATGACAACGGGAGGGTGCCACCATTTACTGATGAGATCATGGCGATAATAATTCCTTATGTCAAGATCCCGCCTACGAAATTCCATGAGAATACGGATCCTGATGACCACCTTATTGAATTTGATAGGTAGATGGACTATACAATGATAGGGCAATCAGGTGCCGACAATTCCCCGTTACCCTTCAGGAGGCGGTAGCCAAGTGGTACAGACAGTATAGAGAGAAAACCAACGACTCTTGGAAACAGTTTTCTTATGAATTATCAGCACAATTATGTACTTGCAAGAATCCAACAATTGATTATATAGTCTTGGCCAACATAAAGCAAAGGCAGGGTGAATATTTGGGTGATTATCAAAGGAGATTCAACGTAGAAGCCTTAAAGGCTAAGAACATGAATGACCGAGACAAACTCATAGCCATTCGTTTTGGTTTAATCGAGAACACTCCATTCTGGAAGTAGATTTTTGTCAATAGTTGCAAAGATCTCCAAGACTTCCACTTTCAGGCAGATAAATTCGTCCGAATGGATGAGCTTTACTATTCTAAGAGAAAGATACTACCCAGAAAGGAGATGGAAATTTTGGCTTGGACCTTACCGATAAAAGGGTCAGGTGGGAAGAGCCAATCGCCAATGCAATGTTTTAAACATGCCACTGTCTTACGTATATGCCACAGCAAAGGAAAGAGTCAACTTTTCGACCTCCTACAAAGCTAAGAATAATCTGGAGCACAAGAAGGGTGCTGACTACTGTGCATATCATGAAGCAAACAACCATAAAACAGATGAATGCAAAGTGCTGGTCGGCATAATTCAAAAGCTGATCCAAGAAGGCTATCTCAAATAATTTATCCAAGATTTGCACAAAGCCCAAAGAACCAAAAGTGCTCCCCAAAAGCATCCAAGCAATGGCGTAAATGTTTTGAAAGATGAAGATCCCCTCAGCTTAAGCTCGCCAATTAACAGTATTGATGTGATCAACAATGGGCCACATCCGATAGGGAATAGTAAAGGTTCTTGAAGTAGATGTATAAAGGAAGCTAAGGAAGGAATTTATTCTATTCATGAAGAGCCTCCAAGGAAGAGCCTCCAAGGAAGAGCCATCAACTTAATATTCAAATGCCAAATTTGGTGGTCACTCCGTAGGAGCTGCGCAATGGAGTCAATCATCCACATAATAAACCCCTTATGATCACTACACAAATGGGCTATCAATTATCTTCAAAATTCTGGTTAATACAGGGAGTGCATTCAATGTCATCTTCAAGCATGCTTTTGATCAAATGAATATCCCAAAGCACAAGCTAGATCCAAGCTCCGAACCGATATTTGGATTCAACAATAAGGGATTAACTCCAATGGGGAAAAAAAGCATCTAGTACAAATAGGGTGCCTCCTACATGCCAAAACTTTGAAACCATCTTCGTGATAATTGATCAACCCTCCTACTCAATGCTTTCTTTGGTAGGCCAGGCCTGGATGAAATTGATGCTTTCGTCTCACCAAATTAACTCGTGATGAAGTTCTTAACAAAGTAAGGATTAGGGACTATATGGAAAGAACAATTCAGCACCCGTGAATGTACTTTGCCATCGTCGATCGGTATAAAAAGGAGTATTCTACTTATTTTAATTCATCTGTTGCTTTATGACCTTTGGATGAAGATCTTTACATCCAATATTCAAAGCAAAGATTAATGACAAGAAGTGTAATAAGCGTATGGATCAAAAGTATATTTCTGTAGGAAAGAGGACAAAGAGGTTTGATACTAATTCAGTAGAAGAAGGTCTAATAGTGACAGAGTTTGATTTTCTTGGTGAGATAGAAAGTATAAGGCCTATAGAGGACCTTGAGGAAACCCGCATAGATTCTGATGATGTTTCTAAAGTGGTCAAAGTAGGAAAAGATCTTGATGGCGAGTTAAAAAAAAGATCTGATTCAGTTCCTTAAAAACAACAAGGATGTATTTGTTTGGTCAATTCGGATATGTTTGGGATTGATTCGGTGTTATGTATCACGACCTTAACGTAAACCCTGGAGAAACCCCTGTAAGGCAAAGAAAGAAGCAATTTGGTAAAGTATGAACAGATGCTCTAAAAGAGGAAGTTGATAGACTCCTTAAAATGGTTTAATCCATGAAGTATATTACCCTAAATGGTTAGCCAACCTAGTTCCAGTGAAAAAGTTAGATAGAAAGTGGAGAACATGTGTCGATAACAGACATTTAAACAAAGCATACCCAAAAGACTGTTTCTCATTGCCTCGAACAGATCAGTTGGTAGATGCAATGATTGGACATAAATTGTTATCTCTATGGATGATTATTCAGGGTAAATTCAGATGCCGATGTTTAAGCCAGATGAAGATCATACAAGAATCATAATAGAGTGGGGAATTTATTATTAAAGAGTCATGACATTTGTTCTAAAGAATGCTGTGGCCACTTATCAGAGATTGGTTACTCGTATGTTCAAAGAACATACCGGCAGAAATATGGAGGTTTATGCCGACGACATGCTGGTAAATCAAACGAGCTTGAAACATCTTAAAGATCTAGCAGAAATGTTTGAGACATCGTGAGAGTATAAAATGAAGTTATATCCACAAAAGTGCTCCTTTCGGGTCCATTTTGGAAATTTCCTAAGCTACTTGGTAAGTGCTTAAGGAATAGAGGCAAGTCCCGGCCAAATTCAAGCTATATGGGATATAGTCAAACCAAAAACTAGTAAGGAAGTGAGAAGCTTAAATGGCAGAGTAGCTGCCCTGAGCAGGTTTATTTTTATAGCTACTGATAAATGCATACCATTCTTCGATATGATTAAGAAAAGAAGGAACTATTAATGAGAGAAGATTGCAGAAAAGCTTCCTTGGAATTGAAAGGTCATTTGGAGAACCACTGATACTCTACCGAGTGGGGAAACTTTGTATCTATATATGGTAGTATCGTAACATGTGATCAGTTCAGTACTCATTTGAGAAAACAAAAGAATGCACTCCCTGTATATTAAGCAAGAAGGCAGTTAAAAGATGTAGATGTCTAATACCCGGTTATAGAGAAATTATCTTATTGGTTGATTCTTACAGCTCGAAAACTCAGAGCATATTTCGAAGCACATTCGATCAAAGTATTGACAAATTTTCCTCTTAAACAAATTTTCAATAAGCCTGAGACTTCGGGGGGATTGGAAAAATGGGGAATTGAAATCAGCCAATAGGAAATAGAGTTTCAACCAAGGGTTGCAATCAAAGGCCAAGCACTAGCAGTCTTCGTAAATGAATGCACCAACTTAATAAAGGAATAATCGAAAAAGGAGAAAGAAAAGAAGCCCATACAAAAACTGTTTATGGATTGGGCATCAAATGAGTAAGGTGCTAGAGCTTGATATGTAATTATAATACCAAAGGGACATCGATTGCATTATGCCATGAAATTGGGATTTCCTGCAACCAACAATGTGGCAGATTATGAGTTAGGCAGCGGAACTAATTTAGCACTAGAATTGAAAATTCCCCGAATATAGATTTTTGGTGACTCACAGCTAATGGTCAACCAAGTGAAAAGGATATATCAAACAAAGGATCTCAGGCTATCCTTTTATGTAAAGAAGACAATGCAAATGCTTGCCTTGTTTGAAGATTTTTCAATAAATCAAGTACCGAGGACAGGTTATGCATAGGTAGACCCTTTAGCGAAAATTGCCAGCTCAAGGTGAGCCCCAAAAACATGAATTGTTCCCATTGGATACCAGAAAAGGCCAAGCATTGAAAAAAGACATTCGAACAAGGAAAAGAGTTGCTTCCGATGACAAGATCTCAGGCCAAATCTCAAAGGGGAGATGACATAGAAAATGATCAAGAATTAAAAAACGAAAGGATGGATGAGCCAGTTCAAAAGGCACATATGATGGTACATGGATGACACCCATTGTTGAGTATTTAATTATAGGATCATTGCCATCAGATAAAGGAGAAGCAAGAAAAACTAGGTGGTCGGCTCTAACCTTTGTTATGGTAAATGAAATCCTTTATAAGAAGGGATATGCTCTTACAATATCTTCGGTGTGTAAGCATGAATGATGGGATGCGATTAATGGCTAAAGCACACGAGGGGTTGTGTGGGGTTCATTCAAATGGAACGAAGCTTGCAGATAAAGTAATGAGGCAAGGATTTTATTAGCCACACATGGTGAGCCAAGCTAGACTATGTAAAAATGTGAGAAATGCCAATAGTTTTCAAAGATACCTAGGTTGCCTCCAATTTAATTAACTCCAATCACAAGTCCATAGCCCTTTGATGTTTGGGGAATGGATTTGATTAGCCTACTGCCAATTTCAAAAGGAGGAGCTAAATACACTGTAGTGGCTATCGATTATTTTACCAAATGGGTTGAAGCTGAACCACTTGCAAAAATCACTTCAGGAAAAGTATTGAGATTTTTTATTAAGAATTTAATAACCAGGTTTGGAATTCCCCAAAAGATAATCTCTAACAATGTGACACAATTTAAAAGTGAAGAATTCTCTCAATTTTGTCACAAAAATGGAATTATTAAAAAATTTCATTTGTCGCACATCCAAAAGCAAATGGAGCAGTGAAAGCTGCAAATAAGACCATAAAAACCATTTTGAAAAAGGGACTAAATAAGGTAAAAGGAAATTGGGTAGAAGAACTACCCTAGTTTTATGGGCCTACCGAACATCTACTAAGACGGCAACAGAACATACCTCATATTCTTTGACATATAGGTGTGAAGCGATGCTTCCAATCGATTGAAATATCCTAACAACGAAGGATTTCCTATGCATTTGACAAGAATCAAGAATTGAAGAAAGAATCACTAGACTTGATACATGAGCAAGCGATAAAGCAGCAGTAAGAACCGCCGAATATCAGAGGAGAATCTCTAAATATTACAACTTAAGAGCAAGAGCTTGGTCATTTCAAGAGGGGGATTTGGCACTCCGCAGAATAATGGCCAATACTAAGAATCCCATAGATGGACCACTCGGACTAAACTAGGAGGGGCTATTAATCATATCCAAAGTAATCCCACCAAGAGCTTATAAGCTATGTCACCCAGACTATAGTATGGTTCCTAGAACATGGAATGCCGAGCATCTAAGGCCATATTTTCTAAAGATGGATTAATAAAGATCTTATTTTTAAAGAGAAAATCTACACGGTTGGGTGAAATTCTCCTCAAATTTGGATATTACCTAAGATGGTAGTCTGCCTAACATGGTAGAAAAGCCTCTGTCCATGCCAAAATGACTATGGCAGAGCGCATACTTGAGGGAGGATGGAGTAAGCCTCTATAGGCACCTAAGATGGCCATGGTTGAGCACCAAACAAGCCTTAATCTGCACCATAATATGGCCAGGTTAAGGCACCCCCCGGAGGGAGGATGAAGTAAGCCTTTATATGCCTAAGATGGCTAGGGTAGAGCACTGAGCAAGCCCCTATCCATGCCGAAAAAGGGCTAGGGCAGGGTGTCTCTAAGATAGAGGTTGGGTAAGTCCTTGGTTCCAACATCTAAGATGAGCTTACCAAGAGCAAAGGACAATTGACTAAGATGTCTAGGCCTAAGAAGAGGCCCAACAAAAAAGGTCTAAGATTCCCAAGCCCAACTGATGCTTATTTAGTATCAGACTAAGATGTCCAAGCCCATAAGAGACCCATTCAATTCATAACAAAGATGTCCATGCCTAAGAGGAGGCTCATCAAATCATGAACTAAGATGTTCAAGCTTGGGGAAAAGTATATGCGATCATCGACTAAGACGTCCTAGCTCAAGTGGCATCCAATTAAATTATTTCTATACACATTCAAAACCTAGAAGGTTCGTACACGTCAAAGAAGATGAAAGCAAAGAAGTAGATGAACTCCACTTACTATTACCCGAATCAGGGTTTCGGGCCATTATCAATTACTAACATATATACTCGAATCTGTTTATCAAGACTGTTGTTTATTCAAACCCTAATCAGAGTATAAGATCATGGGATTACTATCCATCTCAAATGCTTGAATCTGAATTTTAGAATTCTCATATTTGAGTTTCAACTTCTAATACTCGAATATGGGTTTCGAGATTTTATCAATCGCTATTATTACTAAGCCTAAATCAGGGTATATTGTTGGTTATTACAGTTCTTAATAATGAAACTTTAGTTCTGGAATTACTATAAATTTCACCTAACAACCTTAATCTGAGTACAAAATATTAATTATGAAGATAATCCCCATGAATTTATGGTTATTTAAAATATGCCCCAATACGAGCAAGAGATTTCTATTCTAACAACTATTTGCTTACACAAACATGTGCCTTAATATGGACAAGAAGATTCTTTCTGCAAAGCGGATTAATTTAAATATGCCTTGATATAGACTCAAAACTTAATGTGAGAATCATTCTACTAATTCCCATTCAATCGGCCATAAAAGCCTGAATATGGGTTTATGAAAGCCAAATATATAGAGCTATTTTGAGTATATTGTCATCAGGGTTTTGAACATCATGTTATCCATCTCTAAACTTCACAGGTTAAGGCCCTAATCTAGGTTAGATTTCATGGATGATATAATGTGATTGAATCTATCAAAGGCAACCAAATCATAAACAGTTATTTCTAGTGTCAAAATTAAAAGTTGATATTCATGAATTTCAATGATGCTTATTAGGCGAATAAGGGTGTTAATATGTCGATTAACTACTGAACGTGTACGTAAATATTATACCAATGATAGTATTTTAAATTTTGAATTTTGCAGGAAAGACAAAATTATGAAGAACAGGAAAGCTATGAAAACTTTGTCCTAAAGAACATAAGCTTCTTTTATACAAGGAGGGGGCAAAATGTTAACCATAAAATCTACATGAAGGCAGAAGTATGAAAGAAGGATAACCAAATTGAGGTTTTGATGAATAGATAGTCCAAGTCATCATGAAAGACTTAAAAAGGATGTTCAGAATGTCCAATTACTCATATAGTGCAAAAGTCTTTGATCCAGATGAAAACATACAAAACCTCCCGCAACAATCAACCTTTCGACATAGATGAACAAGTAATCATTAACTTAGAACTTCTTTCAAAAGCAATCAATGGCGATCTCTCAACTTCACATCAAACCTTTCAAAGCCAAAGGTTTCATCCCAGAGCGGCCTTTTTGAAAGCATAGCAAGCCATTTGAATTGGTAAAGACACATCCAGGATACCTTTCGATAACGTCGAAAGGTTCTATGAAGAAAGCAACACTCAGATGTCAACAAACAGTGAAAAGCATCCCCTCGACAACATTGAAGAGAAGTACAACTCTCGATAACATTCAAGTGAAGACAAACCCTTCGACCAGGTCGATAGGTTCACAAAAGATGTAAAAGGCGAACCTTTTGATGAAGTCGAAAGGTTAGTGAAAGCATAAGAGTGGCTAACCTTTCAACAAAGGTGAAGGTTCATGATTGCATATGAAGGACAAACCTTTCGACAAAGACGAAGGGTTCATAACAAGGCAAACCTTTCGATGAGGTCAGAGGGTTCATAACAACATGAGGGAGGCAAACCTTTCCATAAGGTCGAAGGGTTCGTAACAGCATGAAGGAGGCAGACTTTTCGACAAGGTCGAATTGTTCACACAGTTTGTGTAAAGAAGAAACCTTTTGACAAGGTGGAAAACATGGAAGCAAAAGAAATAGACCAAGAAGCATAGGGGATTCCTAAGATTTTGACACAATTGAAGGGTTCATAACCTTTCAAAGAAGTCAAAAGATTTAAGACGGCATTTAAAAGGGGGACCTTTCGACTCGGTCGAAAGCAAGATGTTAAAAGGTTGGTTGCTTGCATCTATAAATAAGACCCAAGCGGTCCAGTTTTAGGGGCCAAACTCTAGAATTTGAATTTATCTTGTTTTCTCTACTCTCATAGTGATAATTTTACTTATAAACCCTAAATTAAATTGGGAAGAGAGCTTAATTACTTGTAACTCATTTCATTATGAATAAAAGGGAAATGGCTCGTTCATGATGGATATGGCAACGAGGAGAATCACTAAGATCGTCAACTAGACAAATGATCAATTGCACATGATTTCAACCTCTTTATCATAATCTCTTTTGATCTATACTATGTATAAGATCGACTTATTCATTCCCCATTGAAACACATCATCACTGAAATCCATTGTTAACGTGGGAATTTAAAGTGGTGATGACGTGTCGCATATGTTAAATGGACAGCCGTGGGCAAAAAAAATTGATCTTATATAAGAAGAGTATAGGAGTTAAAGATATTAACCGGGACCGATTCGAAAAGAGGAAAACATTTTGACTTAGTCGAAAGGTTTACTTCCTAAAGGAATCCTTAGATATATATATATCCCTTCTTTATGGAATTCATTTCTAGGGAATCTACTTTCTTAAGCATTAAAAAACCCTTCTAATTGATTTCATAGAGTGAAAACGGACATAAAAGAGGCTGAAAGCTGTTAGGGTTAGTAAATGAATCATGCATCTCCTTACATCAATTTTGAGAGGTTTCACACACTACCTTTCGGCGTGATCTAAAAGGAAGTGATAGTCATCTACCATAACTACTTTCGACTCCAAGAGAAGGCAGAACTTAACAAGTTACTGATTTCTGGAAGCCAAATTGTTAAGAATTACATCAGCCTAATCGAAAGGTTTGGAAAGCCTTGTCACACCTTTCGACATAGTCGAAAGGTTTGGTAATTCGCTTCTATTCTAACCTAGTCGAAAGGTTGGAGTTATCTTTTTAGCAACCTTTCGACCAGGTAAAAGGTTGAGTTATTTCCTTCTACACTGAATTAAATTGAAGGTTGGGGTGGTTATGCTAATAATCTTTCGACAAGGTGGAAATGTATAACAATCCAATACTTTTCAACCTGGTCGAAGGGTTAAATTAGCCTCAATAACCTTTCAACAAGGTCGAAAAGTATGACCATCCGATATTTATCAACCTAGTCGAAGGGTTGAATTATCCTTAATAACCTTTCAAAAAGATCAAAAGGTATGAAAATCCAACGATACACTTTAAGAGGCAAGAATCATTTAGCATTGGGGATGTTGACAATTCTTGTTATTTGATGCGCGATCCATAAGGTCGACTCCTTATGGTCCCTTCTTCGTGTTCCCAAAGTTTTGCTTCAATTTGCCTTCTGATTGTTGGGTTATGGAGCGATTATCAGTAGGTCATGTTGCATGCATCCTGTTCGATTCAATTCCCCTACTCAGATGCCTTTATTTTAATCCCATATATGGTGAATATTCTGGTTCAATTCGTCTGCTAGTGCGAGTCCTAGTTCGGTACTTAGAAATTTTTTGAGTGTTTCCCATACAACACATTCAACAAATCCATAGTTTCAAATGTAATCAATCTCTAATCCTGATGACCATCTCTTTGAGCCTTTTGCCTTAATGATCATGAAGTTCGTTAGGTTAAATCTGCATGTGTACTGCCTTGCCAAAAGGCGAGTTAACTCTTTGGTCCCTAAAACATGCCTTGTAAAGGAAGGTGTGTTTAGAGTTTCCATAAATCAAAAATACGAAGTCCATAATCCATCGATAACCATATTATTCAATCTAAATCCAATCCATTGCCGATCCAAATCTATGATATCTCTGGATCGTTAGTGAAATCCATGACAATTTTGAGTCGATATCTAATTCCTTATCCATTGAAAATCCATGATCTCTCCGAATCGTTTTGTCTAAATCCTCGATCTCACTGGGCCATTAGCCAAATTCGAACCACTCTGGATCCATATCCAAATCCATGACTACACCGAGTCCAAATACATAACTGTTTGAAGCTGATGTCCAAACCCGCGACCTCTTCTGGTCCTTGCCAAGCACTATCCATACTCATGTCCAACTAAGATGATCTTACCACTCTGCGTTGAAGCAACGTTATTTCCTGTACTCTGGTTCAGTGTCCTAAATATTAAGTGGTGTCTCGGACTATGCCCTAGGCCGATAGTGGTCTCTCAGAACTCTTGTCGAGCATAATCTATATCGATGATCAGAGTAGGTCGATCCTGCTGCTTTTTGATGGAGCGACCTACTCCCTGCCCGACATAATCCATACCTAACGCCATGTTGGGTTTTATTCTTTGGCCTTGACTTTTTGGTTGAGTACTTAATCCATGTACGAGTTCACTCTATCGCTCTCTAACAAAGGGGCTCGCACCTTGCATTATCACCTATGGTCAAGACAATAACCGCATCCTATTTTATTTATCGCACCAATGCAGATCATAATTAACCTAATAAATAAGGGTTCTTGCATCCAAAAATCCAAAAAACTAAAAAAAACCAAAGGATGCCACTTCAGGCACGATGGTTCATTATCATCTTAGAGCGTGCCTAAGGACCATCCTCAATGTCGTACATGTGTAAGTAACTTAGCCTCCTTATTATAGAGTTTATTATTATTGTTGTTATTCTTATTATCATCATCATTATTATGATATCGGAGTCCAAGTCATGAACTTGGCCCTTATAATCACGACTAATTGATGATGATCCATGACCCAATCTAGGGCCATTCCTATTTCCATTTGATGCGGACGATGGCTGCTCCTATTTTGCCGTCATTGTCTGATTCCTCACATACTACGGTAGTTTGCTATTTCAAATGTGCTCCTTAATCATATCCTTTAATTGTCTACATTCATTTGTGGTATGTCCATTCAATTCATGGAATAGGCGGTACTTTCTAGATAGACGCGCCCGTTTCATAGGACCCCTCCTTGTTGGTTTTCGATAGGGGAGTTTCCCTATAGTGTCTAGATAAATCCGTTCTAGGCTTTCCCTCAAATATGCGTAAGAGGAGAACTTCAAGTCCCACTCTTCCCACCGCCTTTTCATCCCATCATATCCATCATCCATTTGCCTTTATCATTCTTGTTTTCATCTTCTAATGATCCTTCGCTTTGCATAGTAATCACCTCCGGTTTACCGGATCATGCTCTTCCTGCAACAAGAACCTTTTTGCTTCATGATAAAACTTCTTGAGATTCATAGGTGCATCCTGCACTAATGAATCCTTGAAATCTATGCCATTGGAAATTCCTGATACAACTGCCATAAAAATCTTGGATGGATCTAGTTGATCCACCAATATGGTTGTGGCAATAAATAATGTCAGAGAACTCCATAGGGTCCCTTCAGTTTTCCACTTCATTGTTGCCAAGCTCATCACATTTTTAGGTCCTGAAAAGCGAACCTTCAACTGCCTTATATATCTTTTGACCAATTCCATCCATGTGCTAGTAGAACCGCTTCCCAACTGCCTGAACCACATTATGGTCATATCCGCTAGACACACTGGAAAGGTTTGAGCCATGACTTCCTATGACGACCCCAGTAATTCTATGTGTCATATATATCTCATCATATGCATAGCTGGGTCTGAATTTCAATCGTATACTTCTAGCGTTGGTAGTTTAAACTCTGTCGGATTACTAACATTCCAAATATTAGGAGCGAATGGATTTCTATTTACATCCTTCAAATCCCTGTTCACCAATCCTCTATGCATAGCTCGCCCGATGATCTCCACAAACCTGTCATTGTCATCCAGCGATAGTCTTCTATCATCATTTTCAAATTGCCTTATGAGTCCACAAGGGAATTCCGAAACGTACTTCACTGGACAAGCACCCAAATTTCGATTTGCGCCAAACTTCATAGACCAACCAATGTAACTTGGCACTGGGACCGACCAAACCGGGGGCCATGCCTCTAAGTCTTTGGGGATCAGGGCCAACCACTCTATGATGGCCGAGGACTTCCCCTGGCTACTCTATTACATTCCCACTCTTCCCACCACCTTTTCATCCCATCATATCCATCATCCCTTTGCCTTTATCATTCTTGTTTGCGTCTTCTGATGATCCTTCGCTTTGCATAGTAATCACCTCCGGTTTACCGCATCGTGCTCTTCCTGCCGCAAGAACCTTTTTGCTTCATGATAAAACTTCTCGAGATTCATAGTTGCATCCTGCACCAATGAATCCTTGAAATCTATGCCATTGGAAATTCTTGATGCAACTACCATAAAAATCTTGGATGGATCTAATTGATCCACCAATATGGTTGTGGCGTTAAATAATGTCAAAGAACTTCTTAGGGTCCCTTTAGTTTTCCACTTCAGTGTTGCCAAACTCATCACATTTTTAGGTCCTGAAAAGTGAACCTTCAACTGCCTTATATATCTTTTGACCAATTCCATCCATGTGCTAGTAGAACCGCTTCCCAACTGCCTGAACCACATTATGGTCATATCCGCTAGACACACTGGAAAGGTTTGAGCCATGACTTCCTCTGATGGCCCCAGTAATTCTGTGTGTCATATATATCTCATCATATGCATAGTTGGGTCTGAATTTCAATCATATACTTCTAGCGTTGGTAGATTAAACTCTATCGGATTACTAACATTCCAAATATTAGGAGCGAATGGATTTCTATTTACATCCTTCAAATCCCTATTCATCAATCCTCTATGCATAGCTCGCCCGATGATCTCCACAAACCTATCGTTGTCATCCAGCGATAGTCTTCTATCATCATTTTCAAATTGCCTTATGAGTCCACAAGGGAATTCCGAAACGTACTTTACCGGACGAGCACCCAAATTTCAATTTGCACCAAACTTCATAGATCAACCAAGGTAAATCAGCATTGGGACCGACCAAACCGGGGGCCATGCCTCTAAGTCTTTGGGGATCAGGGACAATCACTCTACGATGGCCGAGGACTTCCCCCAGCTACTCTATCACATTCCTTTTAGCAATAGCCCAGTCCCTATGGTCTCGGTTTTGATTTCCAGCGACTCCTGCTACATCTACTCCTTGATCCAAGTTTCCACTACCTTCTGTTACTCTATTCCCTTGGTTCTGTGCTCCAGCTTGTCCAATCTGTCAAAATAGATTCTACATAATCTCCTCCTATCTCTTCAGCATCCTTTCCTGCACAATATCCATCATTATTTCCATTTCATCCTTGGTGATGCAGGTAGATGCTTGATTAGCTCTAGCTCCTGAGGAAGCCTCGTGACTCTCTCCCTGGTGGCTCCTTTCCGATAGCACTCTCCTTATTAATTGTCTCACCTTTGCCCCCCAAATCTAAGCTCTAGGTCTTTTCCAAACTCTAAATCTGAATTCCAAATCTGTAGGGTCAAGCACTCTCAAAGAAAGCAGCAAAAGGTTGGGCCAATTATACCCAATTATGCGAAAGCACCAACATACAATAACAAATCTCAAATAATATAATATAGAGAGTATAAATTAAACAAAAATAAAAATAAAACAGAAAGAAAGTAAAAAGAGACACGGGTTTATAATGGTTTAGCTAACTCCATCCTGCATCAACTCCAAAGGTTTACCTTTTATTCGTTTATGTTGTAGTTATAGTTACAAATCCATGAAATCCCAGAACAAAAATGGCAGAGTATAGCCTAGGTTGAAGATAGAATGAGCGGAAAGAAGAAGTTCCCTTTGTTTATGTCACGTTTGATGTATTTACAGGAGAATACGTGTACAGGTCGGATTGAAATTTCGCTGAAAGAACCTCCAGGCTCATACGACCCAAACCGAAGATACTTGGACTGATCACACTCTAAAATAGGGATTGTGGCCTATCCCTATTTATGTTGATTTATGTGGTACGGTCTGTATGGAAAATCCATCATTCCATAGTTTACATGTCCTTTAAGTTTCATATTAATTGGATCTGTAGATGTTTAGTTATCGATTGATCATTATTGCAATATGTTGCGAAAGCTGATTATAGCTGGTCCCTATAAACGAAGAGGGCCAATCCCTCTAACTTGCTCTATTTAATGCACGATCCCTAGGGTAGACTCCTTAAGGCCGCTTCTTCTTAATCCCAAAGTTTCACTTCAATCCGCCTTGTGGTTGTTGAGTTATGGAGCGATCATTATTGAGTTGTGTTATGTGCATCGTGTTCAATCTGATCCCTCTACTCCGGTCCCTCTATTCCAATCCATTTTCGTAGAGTGAATATTCTGATCTGATCCCTCTCTTGAGGAGGAGTGCTACTTCCATACTTAGTCATTTTTTGAGTGTTGCCCATCCGAATCCATTCAACTATAGTCCATAGCTTCAAACATAATTGATCTTCAATCCTGCTAGCCATCTCTCCGGGCTTTCTGCCTTGTAATCATGAAGTCCGTTGGTTTCAATCCACCCGTGCACTGCCTTGCCAAAAGGTGGGTTAATATTATGATTTTCTATGAATTTATTATTTTGAAAAGTGTTTAATCAATATAATAAAATATATTAGTTATAACGATTTGTAACTTATTTTGAGCAGCTAGAACAAAATCTACCAACAATTTCTCAAAGGAAAAATGTAAAGTAATTTGTTATCCAATAATAATTGGACATAGGGCAAGAATTCTTAAAATCTTTAGCTTAAAAAGCAAATAAATCGGTTTTCAAAGTAGTTAGATAAATGTCATTGGCTTAGTAGCCTAGAGAATCGATTCCCCCAACGTCATAGATATACAATAACTATAAACATCAATGCTTGGGATAGCTACATGAT
This sequence comes from Allium cepa, assembly GCA_030765085.1. NCBI lineage: Eukaryota > Viridiplantae > Streptophyta > Magnoliopsida > Asparagales > Amaryllidaceae > Allium > Allium cepa. Next base: position 1,024,411,984 of record CM060928.1, on the reverse strand, counting down.
AGCTATGTGACGAATTCGAGACCTTGTGTTTTAAAGGATTCGATACCTCATATTTGGTTAAGTGTTTTAAAGGCTCGACGCCTCTTTTTTGCTTATGTGTTTTAGAAGTTTGACATCTTCAATGTTTTATGGGCTCGACACCCTTAAGTAAAGCGGCAGATATCCCCAAGTTTATTCGAGGTTCGACACCTCATGTTTTTGAGAAATTGGACACCCTATATTTCATAGGAACCCAATATCTTCAGTATAGATACTTAGCGGTCTGACGACCATTTTTTTTACAAACTTGATAACCATGTTTTAAAGGCTCGATAGCATTAGTTGTAACAAATTAGAAATCTATGGTTTAGAGGCTCGATAAACTTAGGTTTACAAACTCGACATCTATGTTTTACTGGCTCAATAGCCTAATTTTTTGTATGTCAAATAGCTATATTTATAAGCACGACAACCTTATGTTTTGAAAATTAAACAGCTATGTTTATAGGCTCGATAGCCACGTTTTCTAAAGGGACGATAGCCTTATGTTTTGTAAAGCAATGTTTAAAGGCTCGGAAGCCCGTGTTTTCTAAAGGTTCGACATCCATTTTTTGATAGCAAACGATTTAAGTGTTATGTAAAGAAGACAGTGCTTTGGCATAAGATTTTTACCAAGTGCTAGGCTATGTTTTCTTTGATTTAAATAATGATTTCAAGTAGTTTATCATTTCTAAAGATAAATTTTTTCAAGTGGATGAAATGATGTTTTGGCTCGATTTTTATATGGATTTGCCAAAGGAAGATATTACTTACACTTAAGTAATTTTGCTATCGATGTGACTATCGATTAAACATATTGATGAATGATGTTATATGTTCTTTTTTTCATTTGATTGGTTAACTTTGCAAATTTTACCACTGTCATACTCACATCTACGTTAATAATAACAACTGCATCTTGGGATTGAGGAACATGATTGTAACAACTCACAGCTCTGTACCCCATTGAGTCGACAATATTCTCCCTTAGTTCAACTCAAATTGGATGGAAATACGAATCATTAGGGTTAAAGAAGAAAGAGGTAGAAGAAGAAAATTGAAAACAACATCGGAATCTCACAGTCACAGCAGAACAATGTATAATAGAGAACTATTGATCTTTATACCAAAAGAACTAAAACTATTTTTATACAGCACATCACCAGAGTACGTACAAATAATAGCCAAATATTGGACAGTTGTAACAACTTGTCCTTACAAAAGCTGACTATACAGCTTACCATACACATCGGAATATACATCAAGTACGTATGATACGTCTCGCCATCCAGCTCATCTCCTGAGCTCCACGGCATCCTATCCTATATCTGTATTGCTCGGTCAAATCCGAGCATTATAATAAAATAACACCAGAGTCGGTCTTGAAAACCAGCGTGAGAAACACACTCAATTGAATTACTAAAGTTTTCAAAATCCTTTGAAATCAAAGGTATCTCGCAAGACCACGCCACAAATAAACATATCGGATTTTTACCTTAGGATAACCAAACCATTTTTCTCAAATCCGTCTAATACTATAATAGTGTCTATAGAAAGTAAAATAGAATCTAGCTGAAATGCTTGCATCTCATGTTCCAGCAATAGTTGAGCATAATCAAAAACGTACGGGCGCTTATTGGAGAATGGATTCCATACAATGGCAGGGCTATAGGGGTACTACCCGTCGCAATACCTGGCCAAGATAAGAGTACAGAGGACCACTCCTGATCCCCTGCAACATAAGACCGGAGCTACCCCTTACTGGATAGTCTGAATAAGATCACCCTGCGATTGGGATCACCAACTGCCCACAAAGCCGAGATCAAAAGGGACTCTAGATAGGGATGAACTTACCCAAATTGGGTGCTACCCAATTAGCATTGCTGCACCTTCCCTGATTTACCCAGTCTCGGTTGATGAGGCTTGAGGCTACGCATTACCTTTTTAGAACACATTCACTTAGAATGCTCATTATCCTCCAATGACGATGGTCTGATAACATTCGTCCATACAAGTTGCCATGGATCTGGACAAACCAAATCACCGTCTTCATCATCTTCAAGGTCTTCATTCGCTAGGTTCAAACCGGATCGAAGTGGTTTCAGATAATTAAATCTGATACCAGCATCTTCGAAACGATCAGCGGATTGGCCAATATTGATAGTTCATTATTTAACTATCAAATAACAATCACAAGCCAAATATTTTATTTCCACTGAAAAACTCCCAGTCCTACCAAATCACTTATCCAAAAATATACACTTAATTATTTAAAATAAAGCCACTTATTTCTTTACTCAAAAATAATACTTACAAAATTCTATATTAATTTTCCAAGTAAAACCTTAGCCAAAAACCACTTTTTAAAACAAAATTGTTATATAAGGTATAAATATTTCAAAGTTATCCTTTAACACATAATACCAATTTACCCTTTAATAATAATTAACTACCATGATTGACCTAAATAAATATTTATTTAACAATTTTTAAACAACTAAATAATAATTTTTCTAAAACATTCTTTCAAAACCACTTTTATAACTTCTATACACTTAAAAATCTTTCTTTAAAATATACTAAGCTTTTCAGGAAAATACACTTTATAATCCGTCTAATCATTTATGAATCCTTCTGGATTTATCTCCAATTTAATTTATGTCCCAATCCCATAAATTTCCATTCCCACACTTTTAAAAATAAAATCTCTTTTTGTTTTTAAAACGAATTACCCTTTCGTTATAAATTCCCACCGTGAATTTTAAATCCAAATTATCCACTGATAAATATTTAATTTATTTATAAATCCGGTTTGTAACTCCCAAAATCTCATTCCCCTTTTAAAACATTCCAATTTATTTTTTCAAATTCCATTTCAAAGTTTTATTTCTTAATTTACTCAAGTTTATTCCAAAATCCATAAATCCCAAATTCACTCCTTTATTACGATTTAAAACCTTATTTAAATCTAAAGCATTAATTTTATATTTTATACTTTTTCCTAAATTTCCACTTTATTGTTCTCATATCCGTTTAAACTTCAGGTTTTAAAAATAAATACTTTTATACTTAACCAAATCACTTAAGTCCCATTATTAAATCCTTTTATTCAATTATTTCAAAATCTCTACCTTTTCATATTTAGAAATTATCAAGTACAAAATTTAAAATCAAACTATTCATTTTTCCAAGATTCATTACTTTTTAATTTATCCATCTTTACTATAAATTTCTTACTTTAAATTTTCCCGTTTTATTTCCCTTTAAAAATTCAATATTTATATTTTTAAAATGCCATAATATATCCAGCAATATATTAACATCAATTAAATTAATTTTCCCAACATAATATACCACATTTCATATATCACTGAAATAAAAATAAATTCAACATTTATGAGGAATCCAGTTAGATCCCTCCAACCTGTTTCTCTGCATCCACAGATGTTAGCAAAATATAAAAATACCAATCCGGGATATCGCGGTATAAAGGGTCATCCGCTATTATGTGGGGCGCATAGGGTCTCGTCAACAATATAATGCGGGAATATCAATACTCCAATATATATACTACTATATGTATAATATCACATCCAGACTGATAATAAATTATCAATTTCAATCAATCATCCAATAATTTAATTTTAATGAATTAAATTGACCAGTAATCCAATTGAGTGAGATTAACTCACCTTTGACTTTTAATTTGTAATCCGATCCGAACCGGCTTGTCTCTCCTTAATTTTAGACCTTGTATAAACATTTTAAATAATCGGATAATTAATTACAATTTAGTAATTTAATTAGCTTAAAAATTTAATTTAAACTAATAATTTTTCCAATAAAAATCCTTTAGGAACTAAAATAATTAAAATAAGTTAATTACACTAATCAATCTCCTTAATACATTATTTTAAAATAAACTAGTTAAGTGAAAATATGTATATTTGTTTTTATTTTGAAACTACATATATACTTATAAAAATAAATTATATGTTTCAAAAATCTAACTTTTATAAATTCTTCAAACGCTTTAAAATTCCTATTTTGTCCCATAAATCTTAACTGTATACATAATTTCTGTTTTATCTATATATATTTAATTATGCATGTTTATATATATATATATATATATATTTATATTTATATTTATATTTATATATTTTTCTGTAAATAATAAAAAACATTGAGTTCTTTACTGTAAAAACTTTTCACCTTTTTTTACATATATATATTTGTAAAAATACAATTCTGATTTTAAAATACCTTTTTCCTTTCTCTGTATATATAAATATGTATATTATTAATTTTAAACTGAATAAAAGTATTGTATACCTCAATGCTCGGAGATCAACGCGGCTTCCATGCTTTCGGTTTGAACCACCACTCGCTGCCCGAAAATAGTGGCCTTCACTTGAGTACCGCCCCATCCTTCCCACGCGGCACTCCCCCACCGACCCACTCCTACCATCGCAAAGCCCTAGCTCAATTGTCGAGTATAGCCGTGCTTAGGAACAAAAATCGCGATATGGTCGCGAATTCCACCTCGACTATTGGGACACGAGCTTGGCCACCACTCCCCGAGATGCCACCTCAACTCGAGAACGGCGAACCCCAGAATAGATCGAGATGACTCATGCCTATGCGAGCTCGAGCCGAGATGCGATGCTATTCGGTGGGGATGCTTCTCCTATTTCGAATGGTTGAACTGCAAATAAAGGAAGGAAAAAAATTTGCGATTCAATTTGAATTGGAGGAGTGATACAAGACATTTATTTCGTTCGGCCATTCTATTTCCAGAGTTCGATTCTGTTTTTTTTCTGAAATGATCTGTTGCATGCAAAATTTAAAAAGAAGATGAGGGAGACAAGAAGCAATGTTGGCATGGAGTTGAAGGCTGCAGTATTCTAAAATGAAGGGGAAAAGCACTGATGTGAAATGATAAAGATCTGAAGTTCTGATGTGAAATTATTTTAGCTGAAGTTGACTAGTGTGTGTATATATATATATATATTATTAAATTCAAATTGTCTCGATAAATGAAACTTAAACCATGATCTCCTATCGAGGCATGCCGCTAGGCATTTTTAATGTTATACCCATATTTCGAACGCAACGGGAGATGTTTTGGGTCCTAATTCGATCGTATGGAGAAGATAGCTTTTGGACCCAGCTATTTTGTTGAGTTTTTGATATAAATTTCAGTGAGTTTACATACCGTACGGCCACACGACAACTCCAAATGCTACGAAATTTAAAATCCAATAATAGTGCATTATTATGGATCCAATGTAATTGGTTTCGTCGAATTTCGAGACTGTGCCCCAGAAGGTTATTTGTAATAACCTTGTATTTTGTGATTATGTTAATTATTTTAAATTGAATTTTGATTTAAAATCTTTATTTTCTTTTTTTATATATAATTTTATTATTTTAAATATAAATTTTGATTTTGATATGAATTAGAATTCCAAACATGAATAAATAGAATATTTTCCAAAAAGGTGAATTTTGGTCAATATGGTCAAACTTTGACTTCAATTTAAAAAAAATTAAAATTCGAAATTTATCTTTATCTTATGAAAGTAACTGAAATTCTAGGGATACTTCTTTTCATTTCGTTGAAATCTGATTAATATTGTGAAAGTTATGCTTTTTAAACTATTGGGTGTAATTTGTTGTATTTAACAAAATTGTTTATTTTATTTTTATATAAATAATATTTTTGTTTTTCATGTCATGTTCTAATTTATTTTTACATGTGTAACATGACATATGATGTATATATTTAAGTTTTAAAACCATTTTTAAAAGTGTAATTGAAAATTTCCAATGTCGGTCGTATTTTGTTTACAATTTTTAATTTCTAGTTTCAATTAATTAAAGTAATTCTGTATTTGTTTTTCTATTTTCTGAAGACCTTATTTTATTTTCATTTACACTTTATTTTGTTTATCATTTATTTTATTTACTTGACTTTTATTTGTTTAGAAGTGTTGTTGAAATTTTCCAAAGTCAATTGAATTTTATTTACAATTTTTAATTCTAGTTTCCATTATAGAATATTTTATTTATTTATTTCCTACTTTTCCTAAAACTATAATATCTATCTCTACCTTATTTTTCTATTTAGACATTCATTTATTAATTAAATGGTCAAGTGTTTAGATTCCTTATTTATTTCTTGGAAACAAATTACAAATAGATATACGTTATTGCCTTAAAGGGCATATCTTTTAAAATGTATTTTTCAAATGTTATTGTATTTATTTGTTTAGTGAAGTTTTTTGTATACATCTTTCTTTAATATATAGGAAACGCATCAATTAAGATATTTTACCTATTTTAATTATAGGCATACGTTACGTTTGATTTCTTGCCTATTTTAATTATATCGATAATACGAAGTGGCTTCCTCTCGACAGTATGGTTCGACTCCGCATCCAAACTTTCGAGCACAGATGGCTGGACAATCAAAGATGGATCATGAAGATACTGAGGAGATGCGAAACATGGAACACATTATGTACTCCAGAAAGTTTATTTGTAACGACCCGTATTTTTCGTGTCGACAAATCGTAAAATAGTTGCCATTAGGTCGTTTGCATTGTTTGAGTCAACCATAGTTATGTCGTGTGAGCGAATTAGGGAAGCAAGCGACCTAAGGGGTGGACCGAGTTAAGGAGGTAGGGCGACTTAGGAAGTGGCCGAGTTAAGAAATTGGAGCGACCTAGTAGTTAGCCGGTTTAAGATAGTAACCGACCTAGGGATTCGACCGACCTAAGTATAGTGGACGACTTAGGAGTTAACGACTCATAGATGAGACCGACCTATAGTGGTAGCCGACTTAGTAGTTGGCCGACTTAAGAGTTAATGGCTTAGGGAGATAGCGACTTACAAGGGTTAACGACCTAAGTATTGGACCGACTCATAGGAAGGGACGACCTAAAGGATGGAACGATCTAAGGGTTAGTGGCTTAGGTCGTAAGACTCTGTGTGTTTAGATAGGTCGTAAACGAGTTAAGGATAGGTCGGCCATATGGTTAAGTCGTTAGGTCGGCTATGCCGTGTTGTGGTTAAGTCACGTATGTGTTCATGTGTGTGTGGTCTTAGGTCGGCTATGCGTTGGGTTGGCTGTGTGTGTTAAGTAGTTGGGTCGGCAGCTGTGTTGAGTCGTGAGTCGGTAGGTTGTTAAGTCGTCTAGACGACTTAGGAAAGAAAGCGGCTTGCATGTTAGGTCGCGTGTGTGTTGAGCCGTGTGTCGTGTTAGGTCGGTAGGTCGTGGGGTTCTTGAGTCGTAGGTCGATTAGGTCGGCGACGACTCAAGGGGACGGCCGACTTAAGAGATTTCTGCCTATAAATAAACGGCTTTGGTTTACTTTTTGGGATCCGGATTTTGAAGCGACGAAGTGCTGCTATTTTGAGAGCTCAACTTCAACACTTCTTCACTTCTTTTCTCCACTTTAATCTTGTGCTTCCATCCATCCAAATTGAAGATCAAGATCGAAGATCTAAGAGCCAAAGTTGAAGATCTCCATCCATTGAAGAGAGATTTCATCGTTTGAAGGGAAATCTTGTCGGATCAAGTTAGATCCTTTGCTGTCCAGATCTGGAGTTGGTAGCTTTTGAAGTGTTTAGGTGATTTGGTGAGTGGTGGTTATCTCTCACACGGACCCAAAGGAGTATATTGGATCGATGGCTTGTTTGTGTGTTAAAGATAGTGATTTCATGCATTTTCCTTAAGTCTGCATGTAGATCCATTGTCCATCAAGTTTTGATATCCGTTTTACTACATGTTAACCTATGCTAGTTCATTCATCAAGATATTACTTAGAATTCATGCTTGTTAGATTTGGACTCTTGATTTACAAAATTTTCATTATGGTTATAAATGTTTATTTATATCATATTTGAATGATTGATTACTTGGATTAATGATTGATTTGATTGATTGCTATAAATTGGTCAATTGATGATTTGATTTGGACAAGTTGGTCGAAAATGATTCAAAACCTAAGTGGAAAGGCTGTTGAATAAGGAAAGCTGCTTGTGGCATATGAAGCGGATGAGGAAGCTCATATGGATAGATTTGATGATGATGTTGAGATGGGACTTTGCTATGATATGAAGAAGCAAAGCATGATGTGAGATAGCCTTGGTTTAATCCAGACGTGATCATCCCAAGCATGTTGATAACTCGGTGGTATGGTTCGAGTTCGTTGATAATGGTTGTCTCGAGAGGTAGCTTGGGCAAGTTTGAGAATAGTCGTCGAGGAGGATGACTAGAAGGCTTGGATTTCATCGTTATTGAAGGTTCTAGAAAACTCAAAGCAAGAGTACATGGGGCGCCCAAACGACTACAGGTAGGTGGTCGGGACACCCGGAAGACTACAGGTAGGTGGTCAAGTACTCTGGGCAGATTCGATAGTCCTAGGCACGGGCTGCGACGACGTGCGGAGTTATGTCTAGAACCGGGGTTACCATTAGTCCTTGACTTACGGCTGAAAGAATGTGTCGGTCATTCAATTAACGGTGATATTGAAGCAATGATAATCAGTGATAGCCAGAGTCATGGATGTTTGGATGTTTTGGTTGTATCGTCGCTTGGGCCGAGAGCGATGTTTTCAGGGTGCTTACCTGATCTTGGTTTAGGCCTTCGGGGTCTGTACTCGGAAAACACCGACCTTGACTCGGGTGATAATAGCTTTACTTTAAATGTCTGATTTATTATGTTTGTTTCTGCTTTGTGTGTCTGGGGGCTATCACTGTAGAAAGAGGTGGGGTGGGATGGTTGGGTTCCTATTTCTTTTTACCTTTATGCTCTTTTGGTATGTTTGATAGTTGATTTACTGCTCACTAAGACTTTTGTCTGACTCAAGGTTTTATGTTTAACTCTTATTACCTTGGGTTGTTCATCCATGTTGGGATGGGCAGACTAGGTAGCAGGTGACAGGTGCTGTTCTTAGTGACCAACGCCGTTGATGACGAAGACGAGCTGGAGGCTTTTGCATATTGTTTTCCTACTTTATGTACTGGATGTTCCGCTGTTTGCATGATTCTCTGAGTGTTATGTAGTGAGGCTTGATTTATTGACTATTCAGATTGTTGTACCAAAATATTATGAGTTTATATGATGAGATTCTGTTCTATAGAGCTTCACTATGTATACTTTCTATTGTATTTTATCCATGCGATGTGAGTAACACGATAAACTATTCTGTGTTTACCTTACCCTGATGATCGTCCATGGCGGCCTGGCACATTTTACAGCGCACTATTTCCTTGTTTAGTGTAGGAGTCATGGGCGGTCGTCACATTTGGTACCAGAACTTTGGTTAATCGATTTTAGCCAACGCTCGCTGACGTAACTACGTATGAGAGACGTAATTGTATTTTTATGGATGATTACTATATATAATATAGTAGCTTAGAAGGATTTGAACTCCTTATGTAGTTGTTTCTCAGGGTATATTAATCATTTCTTTGATATATTAGGAATGAGTCGAAGAGGGAGACCAGCTGCTAGGGGAGGCCGTGCTGTTGAGGGGGCTGCTGATTATGCTTCTATGTTCGAGGCTATGATGACTTCGATCATGAGAAGGATGCCAGCTCCGGGGCCATCAGTAGATGTTCGAGTTCAGGTTCAAGCCCCAAGACCAGTGGATTTTGCTAAGTTGTGTAAGGACTATACTGCTCTTGGAGGAAAGGTTTTCTTGGGAACTGAATCAACCATTGAAGTTCAGAGATGGATAAATGCTTGTAGAAGGATCTTTGGTGATTTGGGAATTGAAGATGCAACCAAAAGGAAGCTTGCATCAAGACAGCTTCAAGGAAGAGCTTTTGATTGGTGGAATTCCATCACCATTGATACTCCAGAGGAAGAGATTACTTGGAAGCAATTCCAAGTCAGATTTGAAGCTAAGTTCATTTCTACAGCTCAGAAGTCTGTTTTGTTCAAGAAGTTTGTAGAGCTCAAGCATGGTGGGAGACCAGTTCTTGAGTATGTTTCTGAGTTCGAAGCCTTGTCCATGTATGCTTGGTCGTATATTGAATCTCCATATCAGAAGAATGAGAAGTTTGTGACAGGCTTAGACACTTATCTTGGGAGGCAGATAGTGGATCATCTGGACGATCCATTTGAGAAGCTTGTGGAGAAAGCTCTCAGGCACGAGAGTTTGTTTCCTAAAGGAGAATCTGTTGTTGCTGTAACAAAGGAAGAGTCTAAACCACAGCAAGGTGGAAACAAGAAGAGGAAACAACAATAGGGTAAGGATGGTCGGAAAAAGAAGCTGAAGGGTGAACTAACCTGCTACAGTTGTCAGCAGAAGGGTCATCTCTCCAAAGATTGCAAGAATTCTAAGGTCTCAGGGAAGTGCTACAACTGTGATAAGCCGGGGCATATCAAGAAGAATTGTCCAGAACCGAGGAAGGACAAGCAGATTGTGCAAGCTTATGCTTTGGAGGCTGTGCCATCGTCTTTGAGAGCTCCTACCGCCGAAGAGAAAGGAAAGAGTGTGGTGGTTCAAGGTACTCTTTCCATTTGTGGTGTTCCAGTTAGAGTGTTATTTGATACTGGGGCGTCGCACTCCTTTGTTTGTAGTGAACTTGTAGGCCGGTTGGGTTTGGAACAGGGTATTGTTGATATACCATTGGTTGTGACTAATCCATTTGGGGGTTCGTCTTGTTTGTGTATGCTATGCCGTGGTCTGGTTGTATCGAGTCATGATTGCTCTTTTGTTTGTGATTGTTTTGTTCTGAACTTTGCGGGGTTCGGAATTATTTTGGGAATGGACTGGCTTAGGAAGTATGCAGCAAGGGTTGATTGTAAGAGGCTGGAGGTGACAGTCGAGAATGTGGAGGGGTGAAGGGTTGTGATACGATGTAAGCATGAAGAAGGCGACTTCATGAGCTTCATGTATTCGCTAGTTGTTCCACGGGATGGACTGTCATCGGTGCCTATTGTGAATGGATTTGAGGATGTCTTTGACGAGGTCAAAGGGTTACCGCCGTATAGAGAGATCGAGTTTCGTATCGATCTAGTTGAAGAAGCCAGACCTGTTGTGATGCCTCTTAGGCGGATGGCGCCTAGGGAACAGCAAGAGTTGAAGGTGCAAGTTGATGACCTTTTTCGGAAAGGATTCATTCGGCGTAGTGTGTCCGAATCGGGTGCACCAGTTGTGTTTGCAACCAAAGCGGATGGATCGTTGAGGTTGTGTGTGGATTATCATGAGCTGAATAAAGTGACTAAGAAGAACAAGTACCCATTGCCGAGAATAGATGACTTGTTTGATCAGCTTCACCAAGCTAAGGTGTTTTCTCAAATGGCTTTGGCAACGGGATTTTACCAGTTGAGAGTGGCAAAGGATAGTGTTCCAAAGACTGCTTTAAGGACACCATCCGGTTTCTATGAATGGCTGGTAATGCCATTTGGATTGACAAATGCACCAGCATATTTTGTGGATCTTATGAATAGAGTGTTCAAAGATCAGTTGAACAAGTTCGTACTTGTGTTCGTGGATGATATTATGATTTATTCCAGAACTGAAGAAGAGCACAAGACGCACTTGCGTATTGTTTTGGAGATCTTGCGGAAACAACAGCTGAGGGCTAAGTTTTCGAAGTGTCACTTCTGGAAGAGTGAAGTGAGGTTCTTAGGCCATGTTATCTCTAGAAGTGGAATAGCGGTTGATCCCGCCAAGGTGGTAGCAATCCAGGATTGGGTTAGACCTAAGAATGCATCTGATGTGAGAAGTTTTCTTGGATTAGCAGGATACTATCGTCGGTTTATCAAAGACTTTTCCAAGATAGCTGCACCGTTAAAAGGATTGACGAAAAAGAATCAAGTATTTAGATGGGAAGCTAAGTGTGAGCAAGCTTTCAGAATCCTGAAAGAGCGACTAACAAGTGCTCCTGTTTTGACTATTCCAAGTGGGAATGATTAGATGGTGGTTTACACCGATGCATGTGGTACTGGACTTGGAGCAGTGCAAATGCAAAAGGATAAAGTTGTTGCATATGTAAGTCGACAACCGAAGCCGCATGAAAGGAATTATCCGACTCATGATTTGGAGTTAGCGGCGATTGTATTTGCTCTGAAGATGTGGAGACATTATCTATTGGGAGTTCGATTTGAGTTGTTTACAGATCATAAGTCGTTGAAGTATCTCTTCTCCCAAAAGGATTTGAATCTTCAACAGCAATGATGGCTAGAGTTTTTAGCATCATATGATTTTGGTATAGTCTATACTCCGGGAAAAGGTAACGCAGTGGCAGATGCGTTAAGTCGAAGACATGCAGGATTGGGAGCCATGTTTTCAGAATGGAAGAGTCTCGAGTTTTTGGATGGATTTGATTTCAGGCCCAGATATGAATTGGAACCTGAAATGTTGGCAAATTTATCGATAAGACCTACTCTGGTGGAAAGAATTGGCGAGGGCCAAAAGCGAGACGATAAGCTTGTCAAGATTATCCGTGATTTGGAATCTGAATTGGATCCAGAGAAGGATAAAGGATTCGAGGTCGATCGAGAGGGTTGGCTTCGGAAACAGGGACGACTAGTTATTCCCAATATAGATGAATTGAGAGATGAAGTTCTGAAGGAAAGTCATCACTCGAAGCTGACAATTCATCCAGGTGGAAATAAGATGTACCGGGATATAAAGAGAACCTATTATTGGGAAGGTATGAAGAAGGATGTTGGAAATTTTATTTCCAAATGTATGAACTGCCAGTTGGTAAAAGCCGAACAGAAGAAGCCAAGTGGATTGCTTCAGCCATTAGAAGTTCCTACATGGAAGTGGGAGCAAATATCGATGGATTTTATCGATGGACTACCGAGAACCAAAGCAGGAAATGAAGGGATTTGGGTCATCGTAGATCGTTGGACTAAGAGTGCAAGATTCATTCCTGTTCGATCAACTAGGACTGCATCGAAATTGGCTGAGTTGTATGTTAAGTGGATAGTTCGATTCCATGGTATTCCGAAGAGTATAGTAAGCGATCGAGACCCATTGTTCACTAGTGGATTTTGGAAGAGCTTCCAGTAAGTTTTGGGAACCGAGTTGTGTTTGAGTACAGCTTATCACCCTCAAACAGATGGTCAGACTGAGAGAGTCAACAGAGTTTTGGAAGATCTCCTTAGAGCTTGTGTTTTAGATTTCGGAGGATCATGGGAAGATCATCTTCGTTTGGTGGAATTTGCATATAATAACAGTTACCAGTCAAGTATTGGTATGGCACCATATGAGGCACTGTATGGAAGACCGTGTAACTCTCCGACATGTTGGTTAGAAACTGGAGAAAAGTTGATACTTGGGCCAGAAATGATTCGACAGACTTCGGATTGCATAGAAATCATTCGGCGACGAATGAAGGTAGCCCAAGACCATCAGAAAAGTTATGCCGATAAGCGTCGTAAGGATTTGGAATTCGACGTAGGAGATATGGTTTTTGTGAAGATTTCTCCACTGAAGAATGTTATTCGATTCGGGAAGAAAGGGAAACTAACTCCGAGATTTGTTGGACCATTCCCGATTATCGAGCGAATTGGAAAGCTTGCCTATAAATTGGAATTACCAGAAAAGATGTCGGGTGTGCACAATGTTTTTCATATATCGTATCTATGGAAATATGTGCACGACTCGAATACAGTGGTTTCTGCTGATAGCTATGAAGACTTAGAGGTTGATCCAGTTGTTACGAGACCTCGTAAGCCGCTTCGTGTTGTGGAAACTGACACGAAACAGCTTAGGAGGAAGGTAGTCAAGTTGCTCAAGGTACAATGGAGTGATGATGTTAACGACTGTACATGGGAGGAGGAAGAGAGGATGAAGGCAGCTCATCCTGAACTCTTCAGGGTATGACCCTAAGGTGTCGTGGCATCTCATGAATATGTAACTTATTCTAGTCTTAGAATTCTGCATGCTAGGTTAGTAATTGGATGCATGGTTTGTTGATTGCTATGGATGGTAGGCATGCAGAATAGTTTTTGATTGCTCTTGTTTGATTGGAATTTCGGGGGCAAAATTTCCTAAGGGGGAGAGAATGTAACGACCCGTAATTTTCGTGCCGACAAATCGTAAAATAGTTGCCATTAGGTCGTTTGCATTGTTTGAGTCAACCATAGTTAGGTCGTGTGAGCGAATTAGGGAAGCAAGCGACCTAAGGGGTGGACCGAGTTAAGGAGGTAGGGCGACTTAGGCAGTGGCCGAGTGAAGAAATTGGAGCGACCTAGTAGTTAGCCGGTTTAAGATAGTAACCGACCTAGGGATTCGACCGACCTAAGTATAGTGGACGACCTAGGAGTTAAGGACTCATAGATGAGACCGACCTATAGTGGTAGCTGACTTAGTAGTTGGCCGACTAAAGAGTTAACGGCTTAGGGAGATAGCGACTTATAGGGGTTAACGACCTAAGTATTGGACCAACTCATAGGAAGGGACGACCTAAAGGATGGAACGATCTAAGGGTTAGTGGCTTAGGTCGTAAGACTCTGTGTGTTTAGATAGGTCGTAAACGAGTTAAGGATAGGTCAGCCATATGGTTAAGTCGTTAGGTCGGCTATGCCGTGTTGTGGTTAAGTCGCGTATGTGTTCATGTGTGTGTGGTCTTAGGTAGGCTATGTGTTGGGTTGGCTGTGTGTCTTAAGTAGTTGGGTCGGCAGCTGTGTTGAGTCGTGAGTCGGTAGGTTGTTAAGTCGTCTAGACGACTTAGGAAAGAACGCGGCTTGCATGTTAGGTCGCGTGTGTGTTGAGCCGTGTGTGTGTTGAGCCATGTGTTGTGTTAGGTCGGTAGGTCGTGGGGTTCTTGAGTCGTAGGTCGATTAGGTCGGCGACGACTCAAGGGGACGACCGACTTAAGAGATTTCTGCCTATAAATACACGGCTTTTGTTCACTTTTTGGGATCCGGATTTTGAAGCGACGAAGTGCTGCTATTTTGAGAGCTCAACTTCAACACTTCTTCACTTCTTTTCTCCAATTTAATCTGGTGCTTCCATCCATCTAAATTGAAGATCAAGATCGAAGATCTAAGAGCCAAAGTTGAAGATCTCCATCCATTGAAGAGAGATTTCATCATTTGAAGGGAAATCTTGTCGGATCAAGTTAGATCCTTTGCTGTCCAAATCTGGAGTTGGTAGCTTTTGAAGTGTTTAGGTGATTCGGTGAGTGGTGGTTATCTCTCACATGGATCCAAAGGAGTATATTGGATCGGTGGCTTGTTTGTGTGTTAAAGATAGTGATTTCATGCATTTTCCGTAAGTCTGCATGTAGATCCATTGTCCATCAAGTTTTGATATCCGTTTTACTACATGTTAACCTATGCTAGTTCATTCATCAAGATATTACTTAGAATTCATGCTTGTTAGATTTGGACTCTTGAATTACGAAATTTCCATTATGGTTATAAATGTTTATTTAGATCATATTTGAGTGATGATTACTTGGATTAATGATTGATTTGATTGATTGCTATAAATTAGTCAATTGATGATTTGATTTGGACAAGTTGGTCGAA
This sequence comes from Allium cepa, assembly GCA_030765085.1. Classification (NCBI taxonomy): domain Eukaryota; kingdom Viridiplantae; phylum Streptophyta; class Magnoliopsida; order Asparagales; family Amaryllidaceae; genus Allium; species Allium cepa. The sequence continues at coordinate 1,024,396,452 of CM060928.1, read as the reverse complement.
GATGATTCAAAAGCTAAGTGGCAAGGCTGTTGAATAAGGAAAGCTGCTTGTGGCATATGAAGCGGATGAGGAAGCTCATATGGATAGATTTGATGATGATGTTGAGATGGGACTTTGCTATGATATGAAGAAGCAAAGCATGATGTGAGATAGCCTTGGTTTAATCCAGACGGGACCATCCCAAGCATGTTGATAACTCGGTGGTATGGTTCGAGTTCGTTGATAATGGTTGGCTCGAGAGGTAGCTTGGGCAAGTTTGAGAATAGTCGTCGAGGAGGATGACTAGAAGGCTTGGATTTCATCGTTGTTGAAGGTTCTAGCAAACTCAATGCAAGAGTACATGGGGCGCCCAAACGACTACAGGTAGGTGGTCGGGACACCCGCAAGACTACAGGTAGGTGGTCAAGTGCTCTGGGCAGATTCGATAGTCCTAGGAACGGGCTGCGACGACGTGCGGAGTTATGTCTAGAACCAGGGTTACCATTAGTCCTTGACTTACGGCTGAAAGAATGTGTCGGTCATTCAATTAACGGTGATATTGAAGCAATGATAATCAGTGATAGCCAGAGTCATGGATGTTTGGATGTTTTGGTTGTATCGTCGCTTGGGCCAAGAGCGATGTTTTCAGGGTGCTTACCTGATCTTGGTTTAGGCCTTGGGGGTCTGTACTCGGAAAACACCGACCTTGACTCGGATGATAATAGCTTTACTTTAAATGTCTGATTTATTATGTTTGTTTCTGCTTTGTGTGTCTAGGGGCTATCACTGTAGAAAGAGGTGGAGTGGGATGGTTGGGTTCCTATTCCTTTTTACCCTTTATGCTCTTTTGGTATGTTTGATAGTTGATTTACTGCTCACTAAGACTTTTGTCTGACTCAAGGTTTTATGTTTAACTCTTATTACCTTGGGCTGTTCATCCATGTTGGGATGGGCAGACTAGGTAGCAGGTGACAGGTGCTCTTCTTACTGACCAACGCTGTTGATGATGAAGACGAGCTGGAGGCTTTTGCATATTGTTTTCTTACTTTATGTACTGGATGTTCCACTGTTTGTATGATTCTCTAAGTGTTATGTAGTGAGGCTTGATGTATTGACTATTCAGATTGTTGCACCAAACTATTATGAGTTTATATGATGAGATTCTGTTCTATAGAGCTTCACTATGTATACCTTCTATTGTATTTTATCCATGCGCTGTGAGTAATACGATAGACTATTCTGTGTTTACCTTACCCTGATGATCGTCCATGGCGGCCTGACACATTTTACAGCGCACTATTTCCTTGTTTAGTGTAGGAGTCATGGGCGGTCGTCACATTATTAGCCAAATCCAAGCGATAAGCTAAGGAACCAACTCTCTCTAAGATGCGAAAAGGACCAATAACCCTAGGAGCGAGCTTCCCTCTCCAACCAAAACGAATCACATTTCTTAATGGAGAGACCTTAAGGAAAACCAGATCAACAACAGAACAAACTCCTCTTACGCCTGTCAACATACTTCTATTGTCTGTCTTGAGAAATCCTCATCTTTCTCCTAATCTCCTCAACCTTCTCAGATGCTTCCAGAATCATATCAGGACCAAGAGCCAAGCGATTACCAGATTCAATCCAGCAAGATGGAGATTTGCAAAGGCGTCCATAAAGAGCAAAAAATGGAGCCATTATGATACTAGCCTGATAACTAATGTTATAGGTGAATTCAACGAGATGGAGATGATCTTCCCAAGATCCTCCATAATCAAGGACATAGGCACGAAGAAGATCTTCTAGAATATAACTCACTCTTCCGTTTAATCATCGGTCTACGGATGGTAAAGAGTGCTTAGATTTAGATGAGTACCTAATGATTCCTGAAAAGCTTTACAAAACTGACTAGTATAGATGGGGTCTCTATCATAAACAATACTGACCGGAACAGCATGAAGGCGAACAATCTCTCTCATATAAATCTCAACCAAACTAGAAGCAGAACGGTTGGACCTAACCGGAATGAAATGAGCTGACTTGGTCAATCTATCCGCAACTACCCAAATACTCTCAATACCTCTCATAGTCCTTGGTAATCCATCAATAAAATCCATAGAAATCTGTTCCTATTTCCAATTGGGAATCTCAAGGGGTAGCAATAATCCAGCAGCCTTAACCTGTTGACAAGTCGCGCATCTACTAACAAAATGGGAGATGTCACACTTCATGCCACTCCATCGATACAACTTCTTCATCTCATGGTACATCTTTGCCACACCTGGATGAATAGAAAGTCTGGACCGATGATTTTTCCGAAGTAACTCTTGCCTCAATCCATCGATATTCGGGACACAAATCCGATTAATAATCCTCAAAATCCCTCTATCATCGATCTGAGCTCCACTTCCATCATGACTACTACCATCAACTATGCTATGAACATTCTCTTTAGTAAGCCTAACCATCTCATCCTTATCTTGCTTAGCAATAATACGATCCATAAGAGGAGAAGAAAAAACAAGCTGACATAACATCGCCCTCTTTCGACTCAAAACATCAACTACAACATTAGCTTCCCCGAGGGTATAATTGATCTCGAGGTCATAAGAAGCTAGAAACTCAAGCCACCTAACTTGCCTAAGATTCAAGTCCTTCTGGGTGAAAATATATTTCAAAGACTTATTTTCCGTAAAGAGCTCAAACTTAGTTCCCAAAAGATGATGTCTCCAAAGCTTCAAAGAAAAAACTACGGCAAGCAATTCCAAACCATGGGCTGCATAATTAGCTTCATGAGTCTTCAACTAACGATTGGCATAAGCGATAACCTTCCCATCCTGTATCAGAACAGCTCCCAAACCTTCACGACTGGCATCAGCGTATACCGTTAATCCCTGTTTTCCATTTGGAACGGTAAGAACTAGTGCGGAAGTAAGCTTGCGCTTCAATTCATTGAATGTAGCTTCATACTTATATTCCATCCGAACTTAGCATTCTTATGAGCTTGAGCGATGAGAGGTGCAACTATCCGAGAAAAATTCTCAATGAATCTCCGATAATAACTGGCAAGGCCTAGAAAACTATGGATATCAGATGGAGTCCTAGGATTTTTCCAATTCTAAAATTGAATAGGGAGAATAAGAACCGAGAAAGAGATTGAATAATTAATGTACAAAGGAAAGAAGAGAAGACATACTTACATTGATCGCAATGATCTTAACTGGATCAATAGAAACTCCATTGCTAGAAACAATATATCCAAGAAATCAGACTTCATCTTCCCAAAAATGGCATTCCGAGAAATTAGCCTTCAACTGATGACTTCTAAGAGTCCCCAGAACAATGCTTAAATGAGATTCATTGTAACGATCCCGTTTTAAAGCCAAATTTAATTTAGTAATTAATATAAATTTTTGGGTTAATTTGAGATTAAATTTGAAATTTTCCAAAAATAAATAGGATAAGAGTTTGTTTATATATATATATATATATATATTTTAATTAGAAATTGATTTGAAATTCAAAAATAAACATCTTAGAAATAAATTGGATAAAAAAAATCTATATTTTAAAGAACTAATACATACATACATACATATATATATATATGTATATGATCTTTTATTAGTGTATAATTAATTCTATATCATTCTCTTTAAAGACTATATAAATATAATTTGCATAAATATAAATATTAATAAAAGGGAATATATATTTATTTATTTAAACTAAGAATTGATATAAAGGTTAATATTCTTTCCTTTAAAAATTATACATGTGTTTTGTAAATATATATATATATATATATATATATAACATAAACATATGTTAATATAAAAGGAAATGCATTAATTAAAAATAGAAAATGTAAAATATATATACATATATATATATATATATATGTAAAACTAATTGAATATAATATAAATTATATAAAAAAAACATTTAATAACATGCACTAAATATGTGTAAGTATTATAACATATAGATAACAAGTGTAAGTGTTTTAAAATGCAACTTAACATTTGTAAGTTAAATTTAACATGCATAAATATAAGTGGCAAATTGTTCTTTAAATTAAATTAAATGGGGAAAATAAGGTTATATATACACATCTCCATCCTTCTTTCTCATTTTTCTTTGATCTATTCAAAACTAAAACAAACCAGGAAAGAAAAGAAAAAAACAAACAACTACAAAACTCAATCTTGAAGCAAACAGCAAAATCAAAGCAGATCAAAAGCAAGTTTAAATCAAAACCTAATTTATGAGAAAAGACCAAAGCATTTCTGTTTCAAGTTGCAATTCGAATTAACATAAATCAACTTCAGTTTTCAAGGATCATCAAATCAAGTAGCAAATCAAAATCAAACTTCAGATCAAAATCCAGTTCCATATCAAAGCATAAAAACCCTGTTCTTTGCTTTAAAATGGTGAGTAAACATACACTTTTAAAACCAAATGGTTTTATTATCTGTTGTATGTGATAAATTTATGAAATAATGTTGTGAAAATTGTTTTTATGGATGTAAAAGTTGATTGCATGTTTGTGTATATATATAGTGTACAGTCAATTTTCAGGCAAACATGCCTATGTTGTATAACAGGCTCAAGAATACATCAAACAAATTAATACCTCTTCATTAAACAATATTAGGCTATGATTTTTGAAAGAAATTAGTATGTACTAGACAAATGCTATTTTTAAAAATATTTATAAGTAAAATCAGCAAGTAATTTTACTAGAAGAAGAGAATACAGTGGAAATTATTTCAAGTCAGGAAAATCAATTATCTTAAATTCACATTTTGATTATATATACTGATTCATACTTGAATATGATCATTTTTGGTGGTAATCTTATAATTGTTATGTTTGCGGTGGATGGGAATACTTGGGTTGAACAGAATTGGGTCATTTGCTAAATTCAGATGATCGAAGGAAGGTTGCGGGTCGAGGTCGAGAGGGAAGGTAGCTTGTGGGTCTGGGAGCGAAGGAAAAATAGAATGGTGGTCGAATGATCGTCCTGGTGGTCGTACTAGGAGAAAATAAGGTTTATGGACCTGGTTTGTTCGATGTTGGCATTCAAGCTCGTGCGACGTCAACGATGTATCAGACTTGGCAACGGTAGGGGAAAGGACGTGAACGTGTGGCGAAGGTATGGCTGTGGCGACGTGGCCTATGATGATCAGAGTTGGGCGATTCGAGGTGATTTTGGTGACTGGGTTTCGTTACAGGTGGTGCTAGGCGTTCTTGATTTCGTTCCAGGTGATCGTCATGATTTTTGGGTGGTCGTTTGGGTCGTTTGGGTTGTCGTCGACTTGCTGGAGGGAAAGTCGACGATCGTAGTGGTGTCGTCGAGTTGTGCACGTTCACGGGTATGCGTTGTGCCACAGAGTTTGGGAGAAGAAGGTTGGGCTCGAGTTTGATCTTGAGAAAATGATGTGTTGGCTCGTGTGATGTATCGAGTTGACACGCGAGATTAGCGTGTTACAGATTTTAAGATTTTTAACATAACAATTTTTTTAAAAAAAAAGAAGAAGAAGATATGACTCGGGTTTGAACTGGAAATTTGTTCGAGTTCGTCTCGGGGTAGTCTCGGGCTCTTCTAAAAGTATGTTAACTATTTTTATAAAAAAAGTTTAATTAAAACAAGTTTTAAAACCATTTCTTAATTAACTCTTTTATATAATAAATGTTTTATTTAAGTTTTGGGTTGGTTAAAGGTTTTAAAAAAAATTTTAAATTAAATCTTAAGTTATTTAAATAAGTTATTTTAAAATAATCAAGTTTTAAAGTATTTTATTATGTGTCAATTAGTTATAGTTAATTCTTCAGTTTGTTTTGAACAAATTTAAATGGTGTGATTAAGTAGTTAATCAAGAAAGTAAAAAGGTTTTGATTAAGTAATTAACTTAAAGGTATTAAGTTAATTTATATGTTAATGATAATTTAGCAGGTTTAGGTAATTAATTAATTTATTTGGTTTAAGTTAATTTAATTATAAATTATGTGATTTAAACCCGTAAGTGTTTTCAAATAATTTAATGATGTAAGTAAGTGTTTAAGATAAATGTATTGACTTTAATTAATCAAAGGTCTCAAGTGATTTTGTATAATTAATTTTCAAGCATTTAATTTAATAAGATTTAAATGATGTAATTAATTAACATAAAGGGATAATTAATTACTTAAATGATAATTACTTAATGTAAGTAATTAAAGATTAATTACTTAATAATTAAAGGTTAATTAATTTATAGTTAAAAGATAATTACTTAAAGGCTAATTAATTAATGTTTGCAGGATAATTGATTAATAATAATTAGCCAAGTAATTATAGGATAATTACTAAATGTAATTAATTAAAGGATAATCACTTAATGAAAGTAATTAAAGAATAATTAATTAATAATTAAGGGTAAATTAATTGATAATTAAAGGTTAATTAATTAATAATTAAGGTTAATTAATTAATGATTAAAGAATAATCAATTAACAATAAAGGGTAATTAATCAGTAATTATAGGATAATTAATTACTGTAAGTAATTAAGGATGATTAATTAATTTCAATAGTAACAATTTGGTTTGTAACTAGTTAATGTAATTAAGTAGGGTTAGGTAATTAATCTATTTGGTTTGAAGTAAATCAATTATAAATTATGTGATTAATTAATCTTGCTTATGGATAATTGGATTTTATGTAATGTCTTGAATTTTTTGATATCTTTGATGTGTGATGTTCTACGATATGAATTGCTATGGATTGAGCTGTGATAATGTAAGTTATTTATCTGTGATGAAATTACATGTTTATTCTGTGAATGGAAAATAAGCATTATAGGATTATACCGCTCATTTATATTGTTGTGCTTGGATTTATGATGTGATATTTTATTATTGTATGCAAAACCCCTAGACAAACACACACACACACAAATATGGATTTCATAGGAAATTGGTTAGGTCACGGGTATTTTGAATTTAATATTATTTTATTCAAAATGGTGAAAAATTTAAAGTTGAATGTTGAATCCAAAATGGTTTGGAAGTGAAATTGACTTACATATGAAAAACTTTTGAAAGGGAGTTTTGAAATTTAAAATTTTGAATATAATATGGCTTGTTGAGGTTTTGAAATTAAAATAATTTAATTTGAATTTGAATTCAAAAATTGAATTTGAATTCAAGAATTGAATTTGAAATTTTAGAAACTATGGTTTAAAAAGGGTTACACAGGTTATATAATGTATTATATATTGATTTTAAGCCATTTTAAAATATTCTAAATGAATTATTTTGGGAATTTAAATTTAAATCAAATAGAGCTTGCCTGTAGAACGGAAGTTCGCTGATTTTCCGTTTTATACTTTAAAAGGCTATAACTTGAGCAAATTTAATCCCATTTTCTCGAAACTAAAATCCTTTGTTTTCAAATGATAATAGCTGTCATATAAAGGAATATTTTTATAGTTTTTGTTGAAAGGATTTCTAGTTATGGTATATCAAAGTTGAAATGGAAATAATCTTGAAAGCTACGAATGAATCTTTGTTAAAGATTTGGTAAACATTGTTTGAAATTTAAGAGGATCTTTTGTTAAAAAGATTATAATGGAAATTTGTTTAAGCCATTCAAAAGAAAAGGTTTTGGGAAATAAGGGCCTAAATGTTGTGATTAAACAAAGATCCGAATATATCCATAGGTTTTTAAATAAGCGCTCATTATTCGGATTAGCCAGGGGAGGACATTAAGTCATAAAACTCATTTCGAATAATGATACGAAAAAATGGGATTGCATTTGAAGACGGTGATTGAAGACCAGGTATTTTTGAAAACGAAAGGATTACATATCGATTGTCTTTGTACTGAGTTGCTCTGGTATAGAGATTTCCCTAAGTGATGGGGAGTCCGTCCAGGATTGAGGATATCCGGATTTGCAAGGACTTCTTTTAAAGTGCCTTCGGTTCCATTCAAACCCATGATGGACTTGTATGGATGTATGTCTAACGTTATACTTTGAGATATAAAGCTGGTTTCTATCAAATACATTTCTATTGCTAGCTTAGAATTTATTCTCTTAGATTAACACCCTTCTCTGAGACTTACGAGCTAAGAGGTTATGTAGTTGATGGTTACTAGTGATATATTCCCTATTTGGTGATGTGGCATGCTAAGTGTTGATCATTGGTTGATCGAAGCATGGCTTTTGTGAAAAAGTGTAGCTTTATGGGACGAGACTTCATCGAACCTCACACCCCGGAAATGGTCAAAACAGAAAGGATGCGGCAAGGTTATAGGGGTTGCGCCCCTAAGGGTATGTGCATTTCCTTCTAGATAAAAATTGGTATTCTGGTATGGAGCACAGAGATTTTACTTATGTGGTTGTTGGTTGTTGGGACACGGGATAAAGGTCAGTTCCGACCGGGGGATGGCATACTCATGACAGTTAGCTACATAATTACAGGGGTAACCCGGCCTTGTGTTGGTAGAGACCTGGTTAGGTTCTGGGGGCTTCCCTCCAGAGGCGTACCCATTCGAATTAAGGAAGTTCCTTAGCCTTGACCATTTTTTGGAAATTTAAACAAACAATATGAGCCCTTTACGATTTCAGTTGTAGCTATAATAGGCATACTATAATGGTACGTATGCTAGCAAAGATTAATATTATACTTTCAAAATGTTTTCCATAATACGCACTAATAATAATATAAAAGGATTTTCTCGTATCAAGCATGTTTGACTACTATAAGGAGAAATATCCCCCAAGTGTGCGATTGCATTATGTGTGTGGCAGGAGGCCTTATGGTAGCTTCATTTTCCGAAAAGAATAAAAGATTTCTTTAATTTTTTTTTGTTCAAATAACTGTTTTTGTTTGCTCACACCAGCCCCATGACTGACTTGGAGTTTATTGTTCCCTTTCTTATCTATGGGTGCCCATAATTTTCCACACGGGCAGCCTAGAGTCAGGTCATCAATAGGTTCAGAAGCTTGGTCGGATAGTAGATATGGATCTGGAAGTCTTTGGTTTGGGATTGAATTTGCTTCATTGCAGCATGATAGTGGTTTTGAGCTTTTCGGTTTGGAGTCTTTGAAGCTTTGGCAATGAAGATGCAGTTTCTCGCTCTCTCTCTCTCACACTCTCTTGGAGATCCTTGTTGTTGTTATTTGTTCTGCTGTTGTGCTGTATTCTTATTCCGCTGTTGTATATATTGGCTCTGATATTGTTGTTGGGCTTTTTTTATACGAATGTTGTATCCATTTTGTGTATCAATAAAATTCTTCCTTTGTTTGCACTGTGTTGTTATCCCATAATGTGTTATAAGCTCCGGCGAACCAGACTCAACGTTTGAATCTTCGGCATTTGAATACGGGTGATGATTGGGTGCCGATTTTCTTGCATCGAATCCCGGTCGTCACATTTGTTATCATAGCTAATGGTTGAGTAAGAAATTTAGCTTTTGAGTATAACTCATTTGGTGATTCATTAGAGACAGGGTTACAAATGCCCTAGAACGAGTATGTCCCCTAAGATATCGCGTCCGTATGCCTAGATTAATTCTCTTACTATTCACTGATAGTGAGAATAAGTGCAAGAAGAGAATGAGGTAGGGGACAGGGAGTACCACTACAAATGATAGAGATCCGGTAACAACAAGGAACAACTTTTTGCCATCAACCTTCTTTGATCATCATCCAATTTCAAAAGAACTTTGATGGCTTCTGGGCAGCTCCAAGAAGAAACTTTGGTATAGTGGGAGACCATTACTTTGGCCGAATCAACGATGAGTTCACATGGGATAGATTCAAGCAAGTGTTTGAGCCGCGATATATACTTTTCGCTTGTATTTCTAGGATGAATCAAGAAGATTACCTTGTTTCTTATTCATGATAAAATTGTTAGAGTTCTATTCAACACTAGAGTCACGCATAGTTTTATTTCCCAACAAACCGTAGGAGAGTTAAATCTTGAACCCTAATTTGTAAACGAACTTATTTGTGTGAAGAATCCGGTAGGTGGCCCTGTGAATCTTTGTTTACGCTGTAGAAAAGTTCCTATTTCGTATTCTCATCATCAGTTTCCCATCAGTCTTTTCGTTCTTGACTTTAATAAATTTGAAATTTTACTTGGAATAAATTAGTTAACAAAATATGAAGCGAAATTAGATTGTATCAATAGAATGATTTAGATCAAAACCAAATTTGGAAATCTTGTTGTGATTTTTTTGTAAGGATCCAAGTTCGAAGAGGGACAATCTAATGTATACTTTAGGGTATTCCGACCTGAGTCTGGAATCAAAACCTATTGGTCGAAATGAAAAGCGGTTAAAAGAATAAAGTGGTGAAATAGATGAAAGTACAATGGAGTGGAGGTCCGAATATTTGTATTTGGGAAACTTTAAATAGTATTAGGAAAGCCTATCCAGATTAGTGTCTGGATAGTTAGAAATGTTTGCTTGAATGAATTGTTTGCTTTGGTTGCTAGTATATGGTTGATATGAATGCTTTGATTATTCAAATACAAACTTTTGGAATTATCTTTTTCTTTCAAATTTGAAGGACGAAATTTTCTTAAAGGGGGAAATCTGTAACGATCTCGTTTTTAAGCTAAATTTAATTTAGTAATTAACATAAATTTTTAGATTAATTTGTAAATTAATTTGAAATTTTCCAAAAATAAATAGGATAAGAATTTGTTTATATATATAAATAGATTGTAATTAGAAATCGATTTGAAATTCAAAAATAAACATCTTAGAAATAAATAGGATAAAAAACTATATTTTAAAGAACTAATATATATATATATATGTATATGTATGTATGTATGATCTTTTATTAGTATATAATTAATTTTATATCAATCTCTTTAAAGACTATATAAATATAGTTTGTATAAATATAAATATTAATAAAAGGGAATGTATTTATTTATTTATTTAAAACAAGAATTGATAAAAAGTTTAATATTCTTTCTTTTAAAAATTATACATGTGGTTTGTAAATATATATATATATATATATATATATATATATATATATATATATATATAAAACATAAGCATATGTTAATATAAAAGGAAATGCATTAATTAAAAATAGAAAATGTAACATATATATATATATATACATATATATGTGCGTATGTGTGTGTGTGTAAAAATAATAGAAATTATAATACAAATTATACAAAAAAACATTTAATAACATGCATTAAACATGTGTAATTATTATAACATAAAGATTAACAAGTGTATGTGTTTTAAAATGCAACTTAACATTTGTAAGTTAAATTTAACATGCATAAATACAAGTGGCAAATTGTTCTTTAAATTAAATTAAATAGGGAATACAAGGTTACATATACACATCTCCACCCTTCTTTCTCATTTTTCTTTGATCCATTCAAAACTAAAACAAAGCAGGAAAGAAAAGAAAAAACGAACAAACAACTACAAAACTCAAGCCTGAAGCAAACGACAAAATCAAAGCAGATCAAAAGCAAGTTTAAATCAAAACCAGATTCATTAGAAAAGACCAAAGCATTTCAGTTTCAAGTTAAAATTCGAATTAACATAAATCAACTTCTGTTTCAAGGATCATCAAATCAAGTAGCAAATCAAAATCAAACTTCAGATCAAAATCCAGTTCTAGATCAAAGCATAAAAACCCTGTCTCTACTTTAAACTAGTGAGTAAACATACACTTTTAAAACCTAATGGCTTTATTATCTGTTGTATGTGAAAAATTTATGAAATAATGTTGTGAAAATTGTTTGTATGGATGTAAAAGATGGTTTCTATCTGTATATATATAGTGTAAATGCCAGTGTTTAGGCAAATATGCCTCTGTTGTATAATAGGCTCAACAATACATCAAATACATTCATACCTCTTCATATAAACAATATTATGCCATGATTTTTGAAAGAAATTTGTTTGTATCAGACAAATGCTATTTTTAAAAATATTTATAAGTATAATAAGCAAGTAATTTTACTAGAAGAAGAGAATATAGTGGAAATTATTTCAAGTCAGGAAAATCAATTATAATAAATTAACATTTTGATTATATAAACTAATTCATACTTGAATATGATGATTTTTGATGGTAATCTTAAAAATTTTAAGTTTGTGGTGGATGGGAATTCTTGGATTGAACTAAATTGGGTCACCTGCTAAATTCAGATGATCGAAGGAAGGTTGCTAGTCGAGGTCGAAGGGGATGGTAGCTTGTGGGTCTAGGAGCGAAGGAAAAATAGAATGGTGGTCAAATAACCGTTGTGGTGGCCGTACGGGGTGGAAATAGGGTTTAAGGACCTGGTTTGTTTGACGTTGGTATTCAAGCTCGTACAACTTGACGATGTGTTGGACTTGACAGCCGTAGGGGGAAAATTAAGGTGATCGTGTGGCGAAGATATGGCCGTGACGACGTGGCCTACGATGATCGGAGTTGGGCGATTCAAGGCGATTTTGTTGACTATGTTTTTTTATAGGCGGTGATAGGTGCTCTCGATTTCGTTCAAGGTGATCGTCATGAGTTTTAGGTGGTCGTTCGGGTCATATAGGTTGTCGTCGACTTGTTGGAGGGAGAGTCGATAATTAGAGTGGTGTCATCGAGTTGTGCATGGGTATGTGTTGTGTTAGAGAGTTTGGGAGAAGAAGGTTGGGCTCGAGTTTGATCTCGAGAAAATGATGTGTTGGCTTGCGTGATGTTTGGAGTTGATACGCGAGATTTGCGTGTTATAGAGTTTAAGATTTTAACATAACAAATTTTTAAAAAAAAAGAAGAAGATGATGATCTGACTCGGGTTTGAACTGGAAATTTGTTCGGGTTTGTTTCGGAGTAGTCTCCGACTCTTCTAAAAGTATATCAACTATTTTTTTAAATTTTTTTTAAATAAAACAAGTTTTGGGTTGAATTAGTATATTAACTATTGAGGACGAAATAATCTACGTACCTCATATGTACTTATTGATAATCAAAAATCTTTATGAAAACTTTTATGTTTTAAAAATGATTCTTTATATATAATCACTCAAAACATTTATTCCCAAACACTTTTTGTGACGCCCCACTCCGAGACCCACATTTACAAAGAGATTTACTCGATAATTCTGTCTGCTAATGCGGAGAATAAGGCTGGTTAGGAGCGACCATCTATAATCTTGTCTTAAACACCTACTGAATACGTCGATAAATACTCTATGTTTTTTTCTATCTCTCATGGATCAACATATTCAATAAATGCTTAATACAAAACTATAGGTGGCTACTGGATCTATCAGAACAAAATACACTAACAGAATGCATATCACGTCATAGAACATTAATCATCATATATATATATATATAAATAAATATACACTAATACATCCCACTACAATACAAAATGTTATACGAAAGAGGTTAAGGGACCACACTATGTACATCCAATCAACATACACATCATAGTCAAGAAGAAAGAAATATATACTACACAAAAATTCTAGGATGATATCCAAGAAGATGCATCAAAGCTAAGTCCTGAAACCAATAGCTAACCTAAAACAACTCGGTCTGACCCGAGTATAAAATATACAGGTCAATCTAGCTGAAGCAATCAATTAATAATGATAGACGATAATATGAAGCATAAGATACAAGTTGATAATTCTTCTCAAATGAGAAGAGGCAATACAAATAACACATACTTATGACTTAAGTGAAACAATGCCACTTAAGTATACAAAGACCTCAAAAGAGGTTAACTCAACAATAACACTCAAATAATATAATCAGTCGCCAATGATAATCCCCAAATCAAAACTAATGAAACTCAATAAGAGTTTATAATCCCCATAGCGAAATCACCATAAAACAATATATATATATATATAAGCCTTTCTCTAACTCAAGGATATAAGTAAATTCATCATCTCAAAATTGGTGAAATCGAAATAAAAAAGCTCAAAAAATATTCCTCGGATTGGCCAAATCCCATTTGCAGGCCAAAGCGATGCTGCACATGCCATTCTCAAACGGTCGAAGCCTTTGACAAGGTCTCTAAAACCTTCCAATGCACTTTTTCCTTATGACAAGGTTACTGACACTACTCTAAGCCGTTTTGTCAGCCCTAACAAGGTCGCTAACACCTCCCAAAGCAGTTCGTCCTCATGACTAGGTAGCTAACACCTCTCAAAGCAATTCTATTAGGTAAACATCGTGAATGTGTCACAAACTCACGGATAGAAAATTGAAAAGTGTTAACATGTGTCCAATACCATAAGTTCGCACTTAGTGGTTTACTAGCCGCTAGTCGATGCTGCACTAGGAATATCATGAAACTTAGAAAATCATATCTCGCCTCGTCCCATTGGCGAGTGATAAAGAGCAACCATACTTATCTCATCCCATCAACAAGTATTAAATGGCATCATAAATTGTCTCATCTCATCAACAAGTGAAAACATCGTGATGGTTCCTCATAAACCACAAATCTTAAAATATGAAATCATATACTCAAGACTTGCCTTATATCACTGGTAAGTAAATAAAATATCATGATGGTTCTCATCGACCGTACTCCTACATAGGAGATCTCAAACCATAATACTTTCCAAATATTTTCCATCTTAAATAGTTCTAACAAATAGGAATTATAAAACTCAATATATGCCATAAAATGGCAAAACAACTCAGAATCAACAATCTCAAATAGCTTCGATCGTACAAGTCCGAAATTAAACGAAATAGTAAACGCATATGCCCCATACCATATGTTTTACTAAATCATTTAATTGTCTTTCTCATACGTTCGAATAGTTCAAAAGTGTGTTTTATATTGAAAATAGTTTACTAGAGAAAACAAGCTTTTAAAACTTTTTCCTAAAAAGATAAATAAAACCAATATTTGAAATTCCCTTTCTTTTAGAAAATAAATAGATTTTATATTAGAAAAATAATTTTAAAACGCTGCATAGCAATATATCAAATGTTTACTTCAAAAATCACTTCAGTGAAAACCATGCTCGAAAACAATGAAAAACAAGAAAGATAACTCAAGACCGATAAATTGAATTCAATACGAATTCAATTCAAATTTAACCCAAAATCAATTTAAATTCTATTTATATTTGGATTTAAAATTAATCAAATATTGCTAGCATATTGACAGGCATCATAGCTCTCAAAATATCTCTAAAAACAACATTAAAATCGAACAAGAATGAAAGCAAAAGTAACCTAATACAATTCTCATGTCAATGATTATTATTGCCGTCGGTATTCTCTCGGGACAACAACACACAAACACAGATTTGACCAAAGCTAACTTCAAAATTTCAAAAACTCAAAACATAAAACTTTTCGCATAAGGTCTAAATTTTTCGGAACATCTAAAATCATTTAATTTGGATAAGAAACGTGATAGATATGACCAAAACAAATTTCAGATCTGAAGTTCACTAGAACTGTCGTGTTATTTTCGGGACAGCGATAATAGAATGAACTTTCGACTATGTAAACATCAAAGTTTAAAAAAACCCAAAACATGAAAGTTGTAATAGATAATCAAAGCTTTCAAGAACATCAAAAGTCATCAATTTGGGACATCAAATGAAAAAGATATGCTCAAATTATAAACAACACTCAGCATAGAAAAGTCACGGTTTTACAATGACATGGCAATGAATTTGAATTGGCTTTTTCAACCCTTTATGCTCAAAATTTTCGAAAGTGTTTAACGTGAATGTTATCACACTATTTTCAAGCTTTCCCGATCTATAAGGAAAATCAAATTTAGATATAAAACGGAAGAGATATGCCTAATTTACTGACAGCGATTCACAAATGAACAAGCAACAAACAAAATTGAGATTTCCTACCTTGTAGTCAAGGCTAGAAAATGTGAGTATTGATACTCACCTTATATGTTTTTCAGCGAAATAGACATGCAAGCTTGAATCTTCTGCCATGAATTAGCTGTAGAAACCTGAAACTTGAAAAGAGAGAAATATGCAACAAGGAGAAAACCACTTACAGACAACAATCTCTCAAAACTAGAAATAGACGAGTAGATTTTGGTTTTTGATTGGATTACTGTTTTAAAAGCTTTAAATTGATTAATTTTCTGCAAAGATTTGGAGAGATTGAAATTTGGGTTTTAGTTTATAAAGGAGAAATGGATTTCAGCTCCTTTCTCGTTTCTTGACTTTTAGAAACAGTACGTACTAATTTCTGATAAGAATATTATTTTCTTCTTTGTTAGGATGGTGAATGGGCTTAGACCCAAAAAGAAATAATTAGCCTATAATACTAATTAACACTAAAGCACATATATTTTACCCAAAACAACGTATATTCTCAAGCTTTCAATTTATATAAAATCAAACTAACATGTTTTACGTTTACAAAATATTGTACCACATAGAAATGTTATTTTAACCATTTTAAAATTATTTTTATCATTAAATTCTCATTTTTAATTAAAATTTTCTATTATAACTTTTGTTTAAACAAATCAGTAATTTAACAACAAAATTTACATAAAATCACTTCTCTTGTTTATATCGTCTTAACAAACCATGTTAAAAATATTTTACATCCAAATACTATTTTTAAACAATATTCCACCTTTTTATAAAATATATCATAATAAATTTTAATACTTCATTAAAATTTACAAAACTTAACATTTTGCAATAATTTGAAAATTATTGCATTTTATCAAATTGAAATCATATAATGTTCATTTTTATCATAAACTAACATAATAAAGTTTTCAAACTTTATTTTTAACACTTTAAATTTATTTTCCAATATTATTTATTTATTTCAATAAATTATTATTGAATTAAATTCTTTTATCTCACTTAATTAATTCAATTAATACCTCAATTGACATATTACCAATCTTCACCACTTATTACCAACATTACCATCTTAATTCCACTTTTATTTATTGAAAACTAATTATTTATTCAAAATAAACAATTTTAACAAATTCTCTATCTCCAATTTATTTTATTTCTCTATTATGAAATTATACTACCATTATAATTTAATTTTTATAGGTAATTACTAAAACCAGGGTTGTTACAGACTCCCCTTATAAAAATTGCATCCTCGCAATTTCTAGAGAAGAGCTGTATTCAACACGATTGTTTCATGCAGCAAAGGAAGATAGATAAACTTGAGTTTAAAATTTATCACCCTTAACACAAGATGATAGAAAACAACGATAAGATTGCTCGATTAATTCTATGGTTTGCCAAGTGTAGGCATTGGGATTATCGAACCATTGATTTTAAAATAGGAGCAATATGTCATGATTTCGATGAAGTCACTCCTTCGAAACTAGAACACAGACAGAATGCTACATGAAAGATTAATCGAGTGACATTGATTTCTTAGAAGCATCACGAATCGAGTTAGAATTTTAGCATAACTTTATCCCAATTCTAAACAATTAGATAATTATTGACATGACCTTTTGTGTGTCACTATTAAAGGGATCACATCAATAAAAGATTGACAACGATAGAGGTAAACAAGAGGTAGGTGGTTTCTTCAATACTACCAACCCGAACGACCGCGTAAATGCAAGTCGTTGGATAATTGCACAAAAGGCAAAACAAACTCAAGGAATGGATTTTTACACTCCTATTTTACTAAATAAATACTCATAAAGTTTTCAAACCCATTATTTTCAAGATTTAAAATTCTCAATTTTCAACATTTGAAAATTTCCAAAGCATCTTACTTATATTTTAAATTTAAATTCACTACTCTTCATTGGAGTAAATAAAGTTTAAGTTGTTTATTCTCTAATTCTTCCATAGATATTCTTTAGTTTGCAATACACACACACACAAACATATGTATATTCAATTTGTTTCTCAAATTTTCTAAGTGTTAAAGTTTTCGAAAAATCCAACAGAGTCACCTTTGTACGGAGGATCACATAAAATATTATAAAAATGATTCAAATAATATACATCGACCATTAGGTTAGAAACACAAAATATATATCATATAACTCTTAAAATTAATCCAAAAACATACCTATCCCTTTTAGAATTTTAAAGCGGTTTTGCACAAACTTATCTATATAATCTTTTTGCTAAAAATATTTCAACTAGAAAAGCACCTTTGTCCAAGTGGTTAATTGATTCAGCTTTTGTGCAGGATGTCACAAGTTCGAAACTTGCTTTTGAACGTTTATTTGACATGGGATTTGTTGTCGCAATGAATTGTTTTATATAAAGTACCAGTTAAAAAAAATATTTCAACTGTCCTCTTTTCACCTGTACTTAACTCAAATAAGTGATACTAGTTCATGATCATAATTAAGAAATGCTACACTTAACTATTAAGGGAAATAAAACAATTTTATTTCAGATCTTCTGCAAAGAAGACCTGTTTTGACCCAGTAAAAGGAAAAATCTGAAGAAGTTTATAAAATAAAAGTTGTTCTTCTCACTATAAGTTTCCAGCAATATAAAGATCATCAAAAACGGAATTGTGATTTGAAAGTTATGTTAAATTTACTTTCAGCTTAAATTTTAGAAATTCTCACAATAGGGCAGAGATGTTCATCCATTTTCAAACCCATTTTAGACTGAATAAAATGCAAAATCTTCCAAAGTGGTAAAATGAAGATTCATAGCTTACTGAAAGCACTTTCATTTAAAAAAAAGGTGAGCACGTTCGTAGTTATAAATATCAAGTTATTGCTGTTTTAGTACGGCACTTTTCTAAATGAAATTTCAGCTTTTAAATTCAATTTAAAATTTGAAATCCCCCCAATCTATTGTATTTTCAAACTATATTTGCAAGCAAGCTTTTTTCTACGTCATTTATTAAATGATCTTCTTTTTCCCCGAAAAGCTAAGACATACAAAATCATGATCCACTTATGTAATCATCATAAGAAATTTCATTAAGTGGAAATATTTTCGTTACTTTCCCAAAGTCTAGCTTTAAAAACAATTAATTATGAAAACTCGTTTTGCAATGGATAAATAATCTCTTTCATTATCAAGAGATGATTATTGACTATAAAAAAAATTGGTATATATATAATGTTTTAAAATTATTCTCATGATTTAGGATAATTATACTACATGAATTTTCGTTTATCAAAACAATCCAAATTCACATTTCCACCAGTTCACAAGAATTAAATTTACATCTAATTATCAACATAAAACTAACTAAAGTTGATAATTAAATCAACTTGTTTTCAAAAGAATATTTGCCATTTCAAACACACAAGTTTTAACACAATTCAAGTTTAAAACAAAAACTAGCTCACAGATTTATACTAAATGTTCTAAACTAACACTTCTTTATTTTATCCTAAGATAGAGTTTTATATCTATCCACTACTATTACTCAAGTAAGGGTCAAGGCAAATTTTATAGTCATCATTAATAACTTCTACTAAAATATTCAGGTCATATTTTAATTTTCCAAACCAAAGTATTCTTTTACGTTAATTACATCATTTTATTAATCAAAGCGTCAAATGACATTTTCTTCTAATTAAGACACGCCCTTGATTAGAATTATTCACTTTTGCTTACCCAAATTACCGTTTTAGTTTCTCAAATTTCAAATAATATAGGAGCATTGCCTTGCCATTAGTTTATAGTGAATGACCTTATTGATTGGCTGCAGAGTTGATCAAATGATTAAAACTGCCTCGCCACTCCTTTAGCACTCACTATGCTTCAATGGTTTCATTAAACATTTAAAATAAAATTTAATTCAAAAACTACATTAATTAATTCCAAAATTTACTTATAAAAAATCAGTTTACCATGTTCGACTGTCTCATCATAGCATTTAGGAAATTGCTATCGATAACGTTGATCAGGCGCATTGACTAGGATTCTTAAAGCACTCGATGGAAAACCCAAAACAAAAATCATTTGCTATAAAAAGAAATGCTTCGTATATAATTTACAAAATATTCAATGCTTATCTCAATAAACAAAATCCGATTATTCTAAAAAAACATATCTTCTATTTGAAAGATTTGCAATATCAAATTGCTACTTACAATAAAAATCAAAGAACACTGGGAGAACTAATCGAGATATTCCCAGAATACTCAATTCACCAAATTGATGAAAAAAACTAGAGTGTTCATCAAACCGAATGAAATAACGTGCCACTTGTAAGATCCCTACGAGTGCGGAATGTGGTAAGAGGGACGCTATCCTCTACGACTCGTAGCTGATGAAAATCGGTGTAAGGTCAAGTAGAGGAAAGACCCTAGCACCTCTCAATAGATTGAATATGAGATCAGAGAGATGTAAGGGTAAACGTACGGTATCTTCTCGAATGACAGAAATAATATTAAAAACAAATCATTACTTTAAGTGAAGTAATATCACAAAGTATATCAGCAAATGAGTAACCTAAGAGGTTAAATTGAAAATGGTAAGAACAACAATATGAATTAAATTCAATTAATCGTCTCATTTCCTTGGTGGACATTCTCATGGGAAAATCATCAACAAAATCAAAATGGCTGAAATTCAAGATATATCATCAACATCTCGAAACTCATGAGTGAACACAGAAACTTCAGAATGATCATTAACATTCCAAATAACAAGAAACAACAATCAACTAATATTAGGATACCAAAATATAGGATCCTTCAAATCACAGAATGCGGTTTTAAAATACTCAAGCTATTCCATCTCAAATCATTCCAAACTCTGGATAGGAAAAAGCATGCTAATTCACACGAAAAGATAAGTTACAAGGGAAAATCCTAAAATCCTCAAACATCACATCAAATATTATGGATCCCCTCAGTAGGATTCCAATCCTTAAAGAAATAACAAGATAATAACATCAAAGATCATCAACAAACTCCTTCGATACAGATGGGTGTCAAGCACCCGTATTGAAGAGGACACGAATAGACAATCACAATTAGGATTACTCCGAAGATAAGATGTCATCAATTAAATTAGGGGATATTACGGAAGAAAATATATTCCTAGACATATCCCAAATTACCTACTCCAAAAGACACGATAAGGTAAAGGACACGATGATTAAGGGATTCTGAACACTAATATTAAACTTAGTGTACCGTAATATGTGTTTCTATTCTGTGTTTATCATACTTTGTTCTGAACTCAGCTCTGATACCAAGCTATGATGCCCCCACCCTGAGACCCACATTAACTAGGAGATTTACTGGGTAATTTTATCTGCTAATGTGGAGAATAGGGCTGGTTAGGTGCAACCATCTATAATCTTGTCTTAAACTTCTACTAAATACGTCGATAAATACTCAATGTTTTTCTCTCTCTCATGGATCGACATATCCAATAAATGGTTAATACAAAACTATGGCTCGCTAATAGATTTATAAGAACAAAATACAATAATAGAATGCATATCAGATCATAGAACAGTAATCATCATATAATAAATACATGTACACCGATGCATCCCGGTACAATACAAAACGATATACAAAAGTGGTTCAAAGACTACACTATATGCATCGAATCAAAATACACATCAGAGTCAAGTAGAAAGAAATATAAACTCAACAAAAATGCTAGGCTGATATCCAAGTAGATTCATTAAAGCTAAGTCCTGAAACTGATAGCTAACCTGAAACAACTCCATCAATCTCGAGTATAAAATATACGGGTTAGTCTAGCTAAAACAATCAGTTAATAAGGATAGACGATAATATGAAGCATAAGATACAAGGTGATAAATTTTCTCAAATGAGAAGAGGCAACAGAAAGAACACATACTCATGAATTAAGTGAAACAATGTCACTTAAGTAAATAAAGACCTCAAAAGAGGTAAACTGAACAATAACACTCAAATAATATTAAAAATCGCCGATGATAATCTCCAAATGAAAACTCATGAAACTCAATAAGAGTTTATAATCTCCATATCAAATCACCGTAAAACAACATACATACATACATACATACATACATACATACATATATATATATATATATAAGCCTTTCTCTAACTCAAGGCTATAAGTAAATTCATCGTCTCAAAATTGGTGAAATCGAAATCAAAAAATGATAAAAAAATTCCCCGGGTTAGCCAAATCTCATTTGCATGCCGAAGCGATGTTGCACGTGCCATTCTCAGACGGCTTAAGCCTCTAACAAGGTCACTAACATCTCCCAAAGCACTTCGTCCTCATGACAAGGTTGTTGACACCTCTCCAAGCCACTTTGTCGGCTCTAACAAGGTCGCTAACACCTCCTAAAGCAGTTCATCCTCATGACTAGATCGCTAACACCTCTCAAAGTAGTTCTGTTAGGTAAACATCGTGAATGTTTCGCAAACTATAGGATAGAAACCCAAAAGGTGTTAACGTGTGTCCCATACCATATGTTCGCATTTAGTGGTTTACTAGCCGCTAGTCGATGCCGCACTAAAATATCATAAAACTCAGAAAATCACATCTTGCCTCGTCTCATTGGCGAGTGATAAAGAGACACCATAATCATCTCATCTCATTGACAAGTATTAAATGGCATCGTAAATTGTCTCATCTCATCGACAAGTGAAAACATTGTGGTGGTTCCTCATAAGTCATAAATTTCAAAATATAAAATTATATACTCAAGACTTGCCTTATACCATTGGCAAGTAAATAAAACATCGTGAAGGTTCTCATCAACCAAACTCCTACATAGGAGATCTCAAACCATAATACTTGCCAAATATTGGCCATCCTAAATAATTCCAATAAATAGGAATTATAAAACTCAAAATATGCCATAAAATGGGAAAACATCTTAGAATTAATAATCTCAAATAGCTTCGATCACATAAGTCCGGAATTAACCGAAATAGTAAACACACATGTCACATACCACTTGTTTTACTAAATCCTACAATTCCCTTTCTCATACATTCGAATAGTGCAGAAGTATAATTTATAGTGAAAATAGTTTACCAGAGAAAAAAGCTTTTAAAACTTTTCCCGAATATTTGAATTTCCTTTATTATAGGAAATAAATAGATATTACATTAGAAAAATAATTTTAAAATACTATATAATAATAATTTGAAATGTTCATTTATTTCAAAAAGCACTTCAGTGAAAACCGTGCTCGAAAAAAATGAAAAACAAGGAAAATAACTCAAGACCGATAACTTCAATTCAATACGAATTCAATTCAAATTTAACCCAAAATTAATTCAAATTCCATTTAAATTTCAATTTCAAATTCTCAAAATATAGCTATCCAATTGATTGGAATCATAGCTCTCAAAACATCTCCAAAAACAACATTAATATCGAATAAGAATGAGAGCAAAAATAGGCTAATACAATTCTCAGGTCAATGATTGTTATTGCTGTCGATTTCCTCTTGATAAAATAACAAACAAACATAGTTTTGACCAAGTAAACTTCGAAATTTCAAAAAACTCAAAACATGAAACTTTTAGCAAAAAGTCTTTGTTTTCCGGAACATCTAAATTTATTGAATTTGGATAATAAACGTGATAGATATGGCAAAACAAATTTAAGATCTGAAGTTCATTACCACTATCATTTTAGTGTTGGGACAGTGACACTAGAATGAACTTTCGACCATGTAAACATCAAAATTTAACAAAACCCAAAACATGAAAGTTGTAGCAGATAATCAAAGCTTTCATGAACATCAAGAATCGCCAAACTCAGACATCAAATGAAAAGGAAATGCTAAAATTACCAACAACACTTAGCATAAAAAGTCACGGTTTTACTGTGACAGGGCAGCGAGTTTGAATTGGATTTTTTGACCCTTTATCTTAAAATTTTCGAAAGTGTTTAACATGAAAGTTATCACACTCTTTTCATGCTTTCCTGATCATTAAGGAAAACCAAATTCCGATTTAAAAGGAAAGAGATATGCCCTATTTACTGATAGTGATTCACAAATGTACAAGCAACAAACAAAATTGAGGTTTCCTACCTTGAAATCTCAATCAAAGCTAGAAAATGTGAGTTTTGATACACACCTTATATGTTTTGAGAAAATTAGGCTTTCAAGCTTGAATCTTCTGCCATGAATTAGTTTTAGAAACCTCAAACATGAAAAGAGAGAAATATGCAGCATGAAGAAAAACCAGATATAGACAATAATCTCTCAAAAACTATAAAAAGACGGTAACAACCCGCATATTTTGCGAATATATATTTAAATATTTTATTTAAATATAGCATCGATAGTCGGGTTAAAGTCCAAAATGCTACCTTTTGTAAACAGTCGAATTAGGTCTCGGGACTACTTCCATTGAGTTCAAAATGGTGTTTGCGACCTTTTTGAGCATAAACATCGATAAGTTTAGAGTTGACTAGAATTTTGTTATTTTTCTATTGGGCTTTGGGTTTGGGTTTTAGCCAACTAACGCAACTCATCTAATACCCTAACTACTTAACTCTTCTTTCATTCTACTCCTCATTTCCTAACACTAGAGCTAAAGAGAAAAATGGGGGAAAAGAAAGGAAATTAAAAATTCCTAAGCCCTAGTTCTCTTAGGAAATTCAAGTTCTTGCTCTAAAATCAAAGAGAAGCTTAGGTAAGCATCCTCTTCATCTTCTCCATCTCATTCTCTCTACAATTTCTAGAAATTCCTATAACCTAACTTACGAAAAAATTCACCTTTGATAATAGATTGGTGATTCTAGAGGTGTATTGAAGAGGAATTAGTCTTGCTTTGTTTTTAAGCTTCTCATTTGTTGTTTTTGGGTTTAAAGTTGAGTTTTTTACTCACGTCTACGTCTATAACTTTCATTGTTGTTAGGTATGAATTCCTAACATCTACTCATGTTCGTTTGCTTTTGATTTGAATTGTTTTGGTGAATTTTCCAATTTGGTGTTTTGAAGTCAAAATCTTTAAAGATCATATCATGGATATTTGGCCATGTTTTTGGTGGTGTATCGAAGAGCCTATAGTGTTGGGTTGTCGATTGGAATAAATCCCTAGCATCCATCGCTCGTTTGGTCGCATTTCGGTTTGGATTTGCCCTCTTTGGGCTAGGCTGTTTTTTGCCAAGAAGAAAAATTCAGACGTCTGAAACAAAATTCAGACGTTTGGTTGAAAAATCCATACGTTTGAAATGGTTCTGGAAATAAAAAAAATGACAGAGACAAAATCCAGACTTTTGAAACAAAATTCAAACGTCTGAAAGCAAATTCAAATGTTTGATTTAAAATTTCAGACACCTGAAATAGTTCTGGAATTAAAAAGAGAAAGGAGAATAACAAATATTTTTCCAGAACCTGGGGCCAGATGTTTGAAAATACCTACCAGACGTCTGGAACTGTCAATTTTGCCTATTTTGGCTGTTTTTGAGTGGTCTTCCAATTTTAATCGATTTTTGTTGATTCGGTTAGTTTTTATCATTTATTATCGACTTTGATGACTTCTTTTCTGGATTTTGGGAATATCCATTTGACGGATTTGATACTGATTTTTATGGATTTAATTCACATTATCGTACGTGAATTTTTGGCGACTGATTGTTTTTACAATCATTTCTGTGATTTGCACTTTTAAATACAAAGGTTTCTATACTATGGTAAATATCAAAACTCTTTCATCAAAATGGTTTCAACATTTACTTTCAATATAAACCTCGCTTTTAAAACCATTTTCCAATCTACTAGTATATACAAACCTTTACCTCATTCGTATGAGAAATCTATTTAAACGGCTTAACAAAACAAATGGTATGAATTGCTTGCGTTTACTTCATCGGTTAATTCTTGGACTTGTTCGATTGAAATCTTATGACAATTTTCGAATGGAAATCTACAATTTGTTCGTAAATATTTAAGTTAAGCCAGTGGTTATGTGACATGAAGCTAAACTCATATATTTACTAGCTTAGTGTAATTTACACTTATTTTCGAGTGGAAGTCTACAATTTGTTCGTAAATAATTAAGTTAAGCCACAGGTTATAGGACATGAAGCCTAACTCATTTATGTACTAGCTTAGTGTAATTTACACTTGTTGATCTATGATGATCATTCGGTGGAGTTTCGGCTCAATTTGGTGGGGGTAGCGACCCATGGTCTTCGAGCGGTTTATGAAGCCTCGGCTCAAAGGTCTTCGAACTGTTTGTGGAGCTTCGGCTCAAAGGTCTTTGGACCATTTGTGTAGCTTCCGCTCAAAATTGATGGTTAGCCACCGTGGAATAGCATTCCATTTGTGATGCACGTGTTGGTGAGTTTTCATGCCACCGTTTGTAATAGGCCTCCCCTTTTGTGATTTCTGGATTTGTAATTGATGATTTCTAGAATTTGCGTTTCACCAATTTTTGAAATTTATATTGACAAGATTTATCGATATTTGTGCTTTGGTGAATAATTTAAAAGAATATGACATTCTTTTGGATGTTTCAGATTCCTGAGATATGGTATGATTTTTGTCGTTGTTTAATGTATACTTGTCACAGTATGGCATTTTTGTTATCATGCTTTTTATCATATCTCTTACCCTATCTCATTTTATATGATATTTATAGCTAAACTGATCCATTTATTATTTTCTTCTTAAATAATACCCGGGTCAGACCGAGGTATTACAGGTGCTTCCACTTGATTTCCTACCAGGATCCAT
Organism: Allium cepa; assembly: GCA_030765085.1. NCBI lineage: Eukaryota > Viridiplantae > Streptophyta > Magnoliopsida > Asparagales > Amaryllidaceae > Allium > Allium cepa. Next base: position 1,024,369,865 of record CM060928.1, on the reverse strand, counting down.
CATCTGACTTTTGGCTAACTACTTAGCTTTGTAGTTTTTGTTATTATACATTCGAGATAGAGACTCCTTGATTTATACATATTCTTTTGTTTAGCACTTGTATCTATTCTTTTGTCTAGCACTTGTATCTATTCTTTTATGATGTAGTGGATCTTACATGACCGCTACTTTGATGTACACTTTTATGTGTTATATTCATATATATTTTCTCCTTAGTGATATGAATATCTGTGACTGATTAATGTTATGTATATTTTATATTTGTTTTCGAAGATCACATAGCCCTGTGTAGTAATTTTGAGTTTGAATCGGTATGTCGGGTTTCCTCTTGAAACGAAATGCATGTCATACTATCTAACATTTCGGTACTCGCACAAAGCAATTACACGGAAGGTCGCGCCTCAACAACCTTATTCTTCGTGCAGTTGACGACATTACTCTATAGTGTCCTTGGCTAGTGTGAGTATAGAGGTGGGGCATCACATAAACGAGTAGATTTTGGTTTTTGAATGGATTACCTGTTTTAAAAGCTTTAAATTGATTAATTTTCTGCAAAGATTTGGAGAGACTGAAATTTGGGTTTTAGGTTTCAAAGGAGAAATTGGTTTCATCTCCTTTCTGGTTTCTCAACTTTTAGAATTTATAGTACGTACTAATTTCTGAGAAGAAGAATATTTTCTTCTTTGTTAGGATGGTAAATAGGCTTAGAGCCAAAAAGAAATAATTAGCCTATAATACTAATTAACACTAAAGCATGTATATTTTACCCAAAACAACATATATTCTCAAGTTTACAATTTATATAGAATCAAACTAACATATTTTATGTTTATAAAATATTTTACCACATAGAAAAGTTATTTTAACCATTTAAATTATTTTTCTCATTAAATTCTCATTCTAATTAAATGCTTCAATTATAACTTTTGTTAAATAAATCGGTATTTTAACAACAAAAAGTACATAAAATCACTTCTCTTGTTTATATTATCTTAACAGACCATGTTAGAAATATTTTACCGCCAAATATTATTTTTATGCAATATACCACCTTTTTATTTATAAAATACATCATAATAAATTTTAATACTTCATTAAAATTTACAAAACATTTGGCAATAATTTGCAAGATTATTGCATTTTATCAAATTAAAACCATATAATGTTCATTTTTATCACAAACTAACATAATAAATTATTAAACTTTATTTCTAACATTTTACATTTATTTCCAACATTATTTATTTATTTCAACAAATTATTATTGAATCAAATTCTTTTATCTCACTTAATTAATTCAATTAGTACCCAAATTGATTTATTACCATTATTCACCACATATTACCAATATTACCATCTTAATTCCATTTTTATTTATTCAAAACTCATTGTTTACTCAAAATAAACAACGTTAGCAAATTCTCTGTCTCCGATTTATTTTATTCCTCTATTATTCAATTATACTACTATTAGAATTTAACTTACAGGTAATCACCAAAACCAGGCTTGTTACATTTTTCGTAAAGTAAAGCATTTCATCCCAAAAGAATTATTTCAATTTTAAAAGATAATTTACCTTGTATTTTCCAAAATTACAATCACCTTCTCTCATTATAATATATTCTTTTTTAACCATCCATGATATTAACCTATCAAATAATCATACAAAATTATCCTTCAAACTTCAAGAAAATTATATAAATCGAGTAACCCAAAATAATATCAAGGAACTGGGTACTATTAATATTATATTATATCCCCTTAACAAGAAGCGTAATACTAAGTTTTCACCACACTTGCCCATTTTTAGCTATTTTCAAGCCATTAAAACTAGTTAACATTTGAGACTTTCTGAGTTTCAAATTTCTTATTTGAAATTTCTCTTCAAAAATTCATTAGAGACTATTTTTATTACAAAACCCACTTTATAAACCCCTTTCATAAAGTCATCTTATAATAACTTACTTCCTTTTAAAACTTCATAATTATTTTCCAAAATACCCAAAATTTAGCTTCTTAAAATTTATACAACATATCATTCATATCCATCTCTTTCAAAATTATTTTATTTGCGTAAGATATATTTCTATATTATATGCTTAATTTATTAACTTATAAAATTCGGTAAACTTAACCACATATTATTATCTATCTCATATAGTCAATTGCGAAACTTAATTCACAAAATGTTCGTTCAGTCCACAAATGGTAATAGCCAAATATTATCATTCCCTTAACCATAAACTGACACACATAAATATCTATATCTTTCAAAAGATATTCTTTTATACTTAAAATATAATCCTTTTAAAACAGTGTGTCGGTTTGCCTTGTTTAAGTGTTTCAAAATCCCTGTTGATAACGGTGATCAAGCGCATCGACCAGAATCTCTAAACCATCCAACGGGTAGATCAAAATAATTATATCAAATAACAAATACGTGCTACAAATACTTATTTTTATACAAAAAAATGGCCGCCTCCAGATCTAGATCTGGAAATTAAGGTTTCATCCTTCTCTTCTATTTTCCACGGATTCTTCTATAATCTTTAATTATTCTGTCTTCAATTGCGTACAACATGGGCTATCTGCGAGATGAAGAAGGTTGGGAGGAAGTGAGGAGGAAAAGGGGCAAGGCTCCAGCTCCTTCGGATCTTGAAACCAGACTCAATTTGGGAGGTCAACCGAGTAGACCTGGCACTATTCCAGGCCGGAATTGGGGGAGAAGGGCTCAGGTGGTTAATGCTGGACGGACTACCACTAAATCATCGAAACCTCTTAAGCCAAATTTCGTTCAAGCAGGAGGCAATTCTAAAATCAAATTTACAGTCTCAGAGAATGCTAAAAAAATTTCCTACAGTGAGGCAGTTAAAATAGGAGTAGTTGGCGACTTTGGAAACCTAGATCTCGAATTTATTGAGCCTAAAATAGTTGATGGTAAAAGGATTGGTACCCTTTCATCTGAAGCTATTAAAGAAGCAGAAGATGGCTGGGACTTATGTATATTGCTGTATGTTGTTGGTTATAAACCATGGCTTAAGGCTTTTGAAGGTTATGCTAATAGAGTATGGTCAACACAGAATCCGTTTTCAGTTCACTCAAGGAATAACGGTTTCTTTGTGGTGAGATTTGGCTCTAAGGAGGACTGCAACAAGATCTTGAAATCAGGTCCTTGGTTCTTGGACCGGAACCTGATTATAATGTAGCGTTTGTCCCCAGACATGAAAACAGATAGAGATTTGCTTACATCTTTGCCTATGTGGGTTAGACTCCCTGGTTTAAGTTTTAAATTATGGGGCAATAAAGCAATTAGTGCCCTAACAAGTACTATAGGAGTCCTTATAAAAATGGATGAGGCCACGAAGAACAAAACCAGACTAGCTTATGCCAGAGTTTTGATCGAGGTTAATGCTGCTTATGGTATGCCAAACACCATTGAAGGCATGGATGATGAAGGAAGGAGCTTTCTTCAGGAGGTGGAATATGAGAACCCTCCTCCTATTTGTGTAAAGTGTGTATGTTTTGGTCACGTAACAGAAGAATGCCCAATGACCAAGTCTTGGGTTCCAAAACAGATTCAATCAGGAGTCTCTGACAAGGAAAACCTTGTGGATCCAAGCCCTGTTGGATGTTCGGAAATAGCAAGGGAGGAAGACGGAAACGACACCCCTAATGAACTGAGCAAGCAGGCGAACGAAGGAAACCCCCTGAACTTCTAAATACTGAGCTCTCGAATGATAGTCAGTTACCTGATGGAGAAATCAGGTGCAACGCGGAGGAGCATTCAAGTGGAGAGGTTCAACCTCAGGAGCATCAAGAAAACTTAGATATAAATGCTAACTTCTCTATTATAGTCGGGTCTCAAGATGGAAACCAGACAGCTTCTAACACACTGGAGACGAAATCAGGGGAATTCAAACCCCTGTGGTCAGGAAAGATATCCTTCCTAACCTAGGAAACATTGAGACTTCCATTCTCGTGAGATCAACTATCTCAGAAATCAGAGATAAGAGTCCACCAACTCCGAAGTCACCTTCAACCCACATCACATTTCCCAAACGTCCCTCATCATCATTGGACAATCCTCCATTTTCCGATTCTTTACTTTCTAATGAAATTTGTATTGATGATTGTATAGTTAGTATTGTTAATTTTAGGAGAGGCACTGAACCATGTATTGATATACAGGTACAGGAGAATCTGGGTCAAGACACAGGACCGACAGAAGTGGCAGAGGAACGGATTACATATGATATTGCAGATCCAGTTCAGGAGGAGCAGCTTATTCCTAAGTCCCAGGATATAGAATTTGAGAATATTCAGAAAGAAAAGCTTGTTCGTAAGAACCCCAAGTGGGTTCAGATGTTAGGCATTCCTACCGAAGATAAAGGGGAGTCCACAAGCAGTAGGCTGCAGAGGACTCGTAATAACAAAGTTACATAATGTCGATCGCATGTTGGAATGTTAGGGGGTTTCACAACCCTTACAGAATGAAAGAAGTGAAAAATCTTATAGATAAGTATAATATAAGCTGTTTCGGTATTTTAGAAAACGAGCTGTTGCTTTCGGATATTGTGAAGCTTGAAAGAGCAATGGATGACAGATGGAAAATAATAAGCAATGTTTCCTGTTATTTTAAATGTAGAATTCTTGTTTTCATTGATGGAAACTCTTGGGATTATAACTACATAAGTATGAGTGACCGACATATTACCATAGAACCGACTAACATCATGAAATTCAAATGCAATCTATCCTTTGTATATGCTCAGAACCATGCTAAACAAAGGAAAAGATTATGGAACAATTTACAGGAGGATGCTATCAGTATTTATAGACCTTGGCTAGTTCTCGGGGACTTCAATTGTATTTGCAGTCCCTTAGATAAAAAGGGAGGTAATCCAGTAACGTTTGGAAATTTGTTTGAACTTTCTGAAATGTCCAGATATACAGGCCTTAACGAGATCAATATCAAAGGGTATGAATTTTCTTGGTGGTCTGGCCCAAGTCGCAACATATTTTCTAAGATTGACAGGGTCTTCGCTAACCTAGGTTGGATCAACTTATTTACAGACTTTTCGGCTGAATACTTACCTCCTTCGGTGAGTGATCATAATGCTATCCTTGTCTCACTTTTTTGCAAACCTAGGGACAAGAATAGACCCTTTAGGTTTATGAATCATTGGCCTTTATGTGATCAATACTTTCCTCTGATTCAGAAATTCTGGATTTCTAAACAAGAAGACCGTCCTCTTTAACGAATCTTGTACATTCTTAAGAATATTAAGAGAGAACTTAAGATTTGGAGTGCTAAAATTTGGAATACCAAAATGGAGGTTAAAGTTCAGAGAGAGAATCACAATTTAGTAATGGAATTTCAAGATGCCAAAATCAATCTGGACATGGCTCTTAAAAAGGAACTTCTGGATGCCAAACAAAAGGCAAAATGTGATTGGTTGATGATGGGTGATGAGGCCTCTTCTTTTTTCTATGCTAAAATGTCTAGCAGAAGAAGCAGTAAGTGTTTGACAAGAATTGAAATAGATGGAAAGGCGATTTTAGAAGACAAGTTTGCAGAGTCGGCCATTGATTTCTATAAACGAATCTTCAATCTCCCCTTATGTGATCAGTTTCCAGAAGTCATTTGCAAAACGATCATTACTGAATATGGTGCTAATTTTTTGAACGATAGTATTTCTTCGGAAGAAATTAGATCTGCATTGTGGGATATTAAAGATACTACATCTCCAGGCCCGGACGGTTTTAATTATAAGTTTTTCAAAATTCATTGGAATCTTTTGAAAGTTCTAATATTAAAAGCCTTGAACGATGTCTTTCATAAGGGTATAATAATCAAAGAATGGAACCAAACTTTCCTGCACTTGATTCCTAAAAAAATCCATTCCACTAGTATTCAAGATTTTAGACCCATTGTCTGTTGTAATTCATTGTATAAGGTTCTCACAAAAATTTTGTGTAACAGACTAGTTCCTTTCCTGGATAAGTTGGTGTCCCCGAATCAGACGGCATTTATCAAAGGCAGATCTATAGGGGATGGAATTTTATTTGCACATGAAATTATCAGGGGACTTGGGAGAAAGGATAACAAATACATGTGCATTAAAGTTGATTTAAAGAAAGCTTATGATTCGATTAATTGATCTTTTGTTATACACATGTTAATAAGCTTGGGCTTCCCAGAAAAATGGGTGAGAATCGTTGAAAACATCATATCGACTCCTGTGTTTTCTATTATCACAAATGGGGAATCGCACGGTTACTTCAAGAGTTCAAACGGTCTCAGGCAAGGTGACCCTATTTCCCCTATTCTATTTACTTTAGTAATGGAATATTTTGCGCTATTGATGGATGAGAAAGTCAGGGACGGTCTAATTTCTCCAATTACAGAATTTGATAATAAATTGACTCACCTTATCTATGCTGATGATATAATTGTTTTTACTAAAGCTAATGCACAGACAGCAACAGCTATTAGGGACGTCTTTAATAACATGAGGAGAGTTACCGGACTGGAATTAAGTTGCAAAAAATCCAATGTTTTCTTTGGTAAAGGGATGGAGTATTACACTGATATTAGTAACATCCTCAATATTCAACAATCGGATCTCCCAGTAAGGTATTTGGGCATTCCCTTGTCTAGTGCTAATTTGAGGGATAAGGACTATGCTAGTTTGATAGAGAAGATTAAGTTAAGATTTGGAGGATGGAAACTAGAATGCTTAGCTTAGCTGGGAGACTTGAACTCATTAAATCTACCATTTACCCTATAATACAATTTTGGATGCAATGTTTCCGTCTTCCGGTCTCCACTGTTCAAAAATAAAACATTTGATTCTTAACTTTCTATGGAAAAGCCGTAGTAGTAAGATACCCTGGGAAATTCTATGCAGGAAGAAAGAAGAAGGAGGAATGGGATTGAGAAACCTTGAAGAGATGAATCGAGCATTATCTATCAAGTTGATATGGAAAATAATTAACGCAGAAGGAATCTGGGCGAATTTCATGCATTGTAAGTACATTGGTTATAAAATTTTTTGGGAAATTTCCCAGAGATCGGACGACTCGGGAGTGTGGAAATTCATTTTGAAAAACAGACATGAAGCTCTGAAATGCCTTTCTCTCAACATTGCTGATGGTAAAACTACTTCCCTATGGTATGACCCATGGATGAATGGAAGTTCTATTATGGAGCGTATCGGCAGAGACACTGCCTTTAGAACTGGTACGGAAAACTTGTCTCTCTGTAAGATTATAAAGAATGGTGAGTGGAGGTGGGATGCGTACAGTTTTTTATTTCAGATACATGCAGAAATTGAAGGAGTATCGATTCACAAGGACAGGGAGAGGGACTACTGGTCTTGGAAGTGCACTAAGGACGGTTTATACCAATTTAAAAAAGTCTGGAATTCGGTTAGAACCAGTTTTGAAATTAAATACTGGTTGCCTTTGGTTTGGAATAAAATACACGTCCCAAAAATGGCGGTTTGCCTTTTTAATGCCATTAATGACTTCTTACTGACTAAAGAAAGATTACTACAGAGGCAGATAGTCGTGGACCCCATTTGTGTTTTTTGTAATAATCACATTGAAACTATCGACCACCTATTTTTTCAATGTAATTATACAGGAAATATTTGGTTGTGGAGTAGTAATTTTTTTTTTTTAATTCACCGAAATGTGTGTTCTCTTTTACTTTGAAGGATGATTTACAGAAAATAGTTTCTATATCAAGAGTAAAAATTCTAAAATCAAACTTGTTGCAGCTTTCGATGTCTGTTTGTGTTTGGCATATATGGAGAGAAAGGAATGAAAGAATTTTTCAGAATCGATTCACCGAACATTCGCAGATTTGCACAAAGATTTTCCAGACAATGAACATCAGAATGGCCAAATCTAAACACTATAAGAACATCACTGACATGAATGATATAATAGCAATGAAATGGGGATATACCTCCCAACGCTGAATTGGGGTTGCATCTACTTTATCATATGTTTCGTCCTCCTGCTATCTTCTTGACTCTCTGTATCTTGGTTGAGGTTTCTCTTGCACCTGTTTTATTTACATTGTCCTTACTCCCTCTCATTTAATTAACATAATAATTTGCAATTAACAATATTAATTGATCTAGTTTGTAAGTTTCCAGATTGCAGATCCTTCTGAAACTAAGATAACTGATGCAGCCCAATGACTCCTTTTTCGTCGTCCTAAGACAATAAATCACAAACATTGGAATAGATACATTTTGCTTTCTCTAGTCAGCATCTAGTCCAAATCTCGAAGCAGAAGTTTCTCTGCTGCAGCTCTGAGAGTTTCAAACGTAAAGAAATTGGGTTAACTTCTTGAGTAAAGGTTAAAGACTTCATTTTTAAGAGTTTCAGAGACTTATCTTGCTTAGATCTATGGGGATCTTTGCGAAGAGGCTTCGCCGTAGTCTGCAGATTCGTACTTAAGGTTGTAGTCTATCGGTTCGTCTTCCTTTGCTCTTTGCTTGCTAGATTCAATCGGGAAACCTCTAAACGCAAAGGTATACTATTAATTTCTCGTAAAAAGCTAAAAGACTCCTCCTTTTGTGTGAGAGGCTTATCTGTCTTTATTACTCTTGAAGAGGCTCTGATAGCTGGTTTTGTTACTTCTGGTGTGCAGATTGCTTAGATCTGGTAGTAGAAGATGATGTCGAGAAGACATACGTTATTTTTCCTTCGCCGTCATTAATGCTTTCTAGCTTAGTTCTTCTGTTTTATTTTTCTGAGAGGAGATTAGGAAGTGGGTTAGGGTTGAGTTGCCTTATTTACTTCGAGAGATGTCTCGAAGCCTCAGGCATATGGGCTTTTGAAGGTAAAAGGATCGAAGGCCTTGCCATTTTAATGGGCCTAGATATGCACGGTTGTTGTCTATGTATTGTAGATATTTTTGTGATGTTTTGAAACTGCCTCTTTTTGGCCCATGTACATTCTTTTTGGGTTGTCTTTCTAATAGAAAATTTGAACCAACTTTCAAAAAAAAAACAAATACGTGCTCATATATATATATATATATATATATATATAATACTCTCAAACTCATCCTAGGTTGTTACTAACCCTATCTCTAATGAGTCAGTCATTCATGGGTATTACTAAATCTATCTATATTGAGTTTCGCCACATCAAAGCGTAGATGTTTGCTTAACCTAAGCTATGATACCAAATATAACGACCTGGATTTTCAACCCTAAAAAATCAACACTAATACTCCTCGGTATTCACCTATCCCAAATCCAATTGCTGAAAAGCCCTATTGTTAGAGGAAAATGAAAATAAAGATTGAACAGAATTTCAACGAATAGGATAACATATATTACTTCAACAGTAAGCTTTAGAATGGAAAATTTTAAAAATGATATTAGTATCTAACTGGTATTCAGCCTGAAAGTTTTAAACCCTCTGTCCTAAATGCATAACATAAAAGAAATAGGTGCAACGGATAACGGAATATGCCCTTACGTTGATGAAGATCTCCAGCTCTCCTTTGGAAACTCCAAGCATCTTAACTAAAGTTGAAACTACTCAGAACCGAGCCGAGTATTATGAATCAGGCTTTTTAAACCACCTTAAGATACTCGAAAATTTTAATGTATGGACATTCTGATATCGATCAAAACCTTTGAAAAGAATAATATCCCGTAAGACCATGCCACACATAAATACGGATGGGTTTTTACTTTACGATAACTGAAATACTTTATATGGGAAATCAATTTGATTTATAATTAATGACATTAGTTTTAAAACATTTTCAAATAAATATATACACCAAGAGCGTATCAATAGTCAGATTGTGGTAATATATTCGGACTAATTCAATGATATATATTGGAAGGGATATACAACACCAAAAGAGGTATCTGAAATATTTGAAAAGCATTACAGCTATTTTGGGACTTCAATCAAAACTGTAAATCTCGTATTTGGAACTGGATGTCAAACATGGTAGGGAATAGTGGAATTTTCCTTTGATCCATGCATAACAACCATAGTTTCTACGGTGATCTTATCATTTGTCTCAAGCTAGCAAGTTGGAACTAAACTGGCTACACTACTATGGAACAGAGTAATACTAAGTGGCTTTGCACGATCTCTGCCAGCCTCTATACCTTTCCATCATCATCTTAAGGCAATAGATGCATTTTGGCGCACCGTTATTGCGGCACATTTGATACGGCTATATGCCGCCGTATCTATGTTATTTAATACGGCTGTAAGCCGTATTAACATTTGATACTGCTTATAGCCGTATTAAAATCCGTGCATCTTTTCGTGGGAAAATTTTCCCCAAAACGCATACCCTCCCTCCTTTTATTTATTTCCAGCTAGCTTTCATTTTCACCATTAATGGTCGTTCCTTTCATTGAGATAGTTCTTTTGTGTCGAGGTAAACATCAAAGTCTTTCAGTTTATACTCTTCATAATTTCACCTTTTTTTGTTTTGCTATATAATTATCGTTGGTGGGTATCCCTATTCTTAGGTTTTGCATACCCATTTGATGAATTAAAGAATATAATCTCGTTATCGCAAATCTTTCAAAGTGTTTTCGAGAAAAGTTGGGTGCCCATCTTGTGCACTGAACTGATTTGGTTATATTTGTTTACAAGTTTTTATGCTGTAACCATAATTTCTATTAACGAATGCCTCGAAGCTCGGTTAATGTTGTTATTTGTAAGATTGAGTTGTTGTATTTGCAATCTGTTTGGGAACAAGTTTTATTACAACTACCTAAAATAGTTTAACGTTACAGCTTTTGCGTTGATTCACATGAATACGAGATAATAGAAGTGTTTAGATATAAGTTGAAATGTTGGCTAATTTACTTGTAAAAGATACAAAATGAAATAAGCAAGTTATGTCTTATTAATTTGTTGGCAAAGTCAAAATTTTATGTAGTTAACAAACATATAAAAGTTACATAAGTAACTTACAAATTATTTTCCTCATAAGGTGATGTAAAAAACATATGTGTTGGTGTTTCTTTGAAAGCATCTCATTAGTTGGTGACCATTCATTTTGAGCCCTACCATTCACAGCACCGTATGCACTATAAAACATCCATTTAAAGCAAAATAAAAGGGTTAAATTAACAAAACGAGCTGTAGATTGGCGACCATAGCAATTGACATCCTAGCTTAATCTCCGAATGATTGTGATGAGCCAAAAAACAGTTTAACTGGCAATACAAATTGGATTTGATACATGACTCATAGACCGATATAAAGCGGATATGATATATTGTTCGATCCGTGGTAGGTTCTGCTGTAATCTTCAAATGAACGTGGTCAGCAAAAGTATATTTTGGATAAGTAATAAGATTGGATTTTTTATCCTTGCATAATTTGCAGCTTGGTGCTAATGTTGTATATGGTTCTGACATTGTATATGGTTTTGACATTGTTGTATAAGTGGATAAAATTATTGTTAATGGTGCAAGCCAAGTATCAGGAGAGGGGTAATGCATATACATTACTCCGGTGCTACAAAATAGCGCCGTTGTAATGGCAAATTTTTTGGAAACAATTTGGTGCTAATGTTGTATATTGTTCTGACATTGTTGTATAAGTGGATAAAATTGTTGTTAATGGTGCAAGCTAAGTATCAGGAGAGGGGTAATGCGTAGACATTACTCTAGTGCTACAAAATGGCGCCGTTGTAATGCCAAATTTTTTGGAAACAGTTTGGTGCTAATGTTTAAAATAAACCCTATATTTTGAGTTCCATTTATTGAAATTTAAATAGTCCACATATTTTAACTATTTAAAATTAATTAAATATGAGAATATGATACTAAGGATTGTAGCTAGTTACAAAAGATAAATCAGCTCAAGAATGAACACATATCATAATTCATTGTCTATATGTATACTAGGGTAGTGATGTTTAGTTTAATTGATTATAAATATTTTCAATTCTTTATATATAAAAATTCCTTCTTTTCTGTGACATCAGTCACGTTTAATATTTCCTACATTTACCGTAAACTCATACTAATCATTTGTGTACGAAACTATGAATCTTACTTCATCAAAGTTATAATGATGCAACTCAACAAGCTTAACATGTAAACTAGTTACTGGTAGCAAGTTAGGAAAAACAGAAGACAATTCGACAATTCTTCTGCTTATATTGCTTCACATCAATGACATTACTGTCAATCACGAGTGCTCCGTTAAGTTGAAAAACAGTTGGAGTTAGTGAGGCCGACCCAATACTGTCCTAGCGATAACCTTTAAGACCAATCCACTGCAAATTTACCTTGAGTTTTAGGGGACCTTAGATTTAGTTAACCATTTATTTCCATGTTTATTACAATTTTTTATAAACATAAATGCAACTTCAAATTCATAGAACTTCTTTGAAGTCATTTGCCTAAATAACAAATTCAGCAACTCTAAACAAATAGCAAAACCGAGCAGAGTGCTATGCTTTTGGGCAAACTGTCAGAACATGTTTTACCCAGGCTTTGAACTGCAGGTTTTAGTCATTTCTGGCAGAGTCAGATTGCGAAGAAGACTTGAGAGTTAAATCATCTTTATAGCTTGTGCATGCAACAATTGATGGTAGTAATGACTAGAATATGATTTTCATAGATGGGAAATGAGTTTTGTCTAGGTGTATATGTTGAAATTGCTTGCTTCTTATGTAGTCATGGTTTGTGATTGCTGGCGGTAGAGGAAGTGAAGTGTAAGTAGTGCTACATGATTTTGTTGTTTGTACAGGGAGGTGCTGATGTTTATACATTGAAGCAAAACCAAGAGAAGTAATAAATGACTGGAGGCAGTGGTTAATGGAGGAGCAATTTGGTGTGACGAGATGTAGAACTGTTGGCAGGTGGATGTTAGCAGTTGTGATTGTCAGAAGTGAAGTTTTGTTGTTTGAAAAAAAGGGCAGTGAAATGGCAGTGTTTAGAGAGATGGTTGGTGGGTTTGTGTAGAATAGGTTAGTTATGGTAGGCAGAGGCAGGCAAAGGAAGGTGGAGGCAGTAATGTGTTTGGGAATTATTTGTGATAACAGTAGATTGATGATTGAATGATGGAGGATATGTGCAGTAATGTAGAAGTGGTAATAGGGTTGTGGATGTGGATATGTCAGTGAGGTGAGTTTAAGTGGTTGTATGCACTGTAATGGTAGTATTGTGGTGGATATGATGAAGTGTTGTATATGTGTCGTATATGGCAGTGGTGGGTTTTATGGCTATTGCAAGGTCGTAGAAGGAAGTTGGGGTCGTGGTGGAAGTTATGCAGGCAGAAATCTGGTTATGTGTTTTTTTCAACAATTAGATTTCTCTTCACTCAATTACTTTTGGGTTATGATCATTAAAGGAAGTATGTTTGTATTAATGAATTTCTATTTTTTAAAAAGATCTCAAGTGTAGTTAGTAAGTATATTTACTGGAAGAAAGAATTTACAGTGGAAATGAATCATATCAAAAAAATAAATTGCTTTAATTTCATATTTCACTTATATGATCAGATTCAACTTGAGGAATTATGATTTTTGGTGGAATTTTTGTAATTACTAAATATGTATATGAAGGGAAATCGTGAGTAAAGAAAAGAAAAGAAAAGGGAAGTATAGGAAAGAAAGGTAAAGAACTAGAAGAAAGAAAATAAATAAAAGGGAAAGGAGAAAAGAGGTATAAAAATGAAAGGAAAGCTAAAGGGATTTAAACTTAAATTATTTAAGTTTAGAATAATTAAATATATGTTAATCATTTAATTAATTACTTAAGTTATTTAAATAATAAATAGCAACTAGCAATGGTTAATGGTAAAAATAAAATGTTCTAACCATTAATTAATTAAAGTTTTAAGCAAATTGCACTTATTAATTAATTAATTTATTTCAGATATTTAATTAGTATAAAATAAATAGTTTGAAACTAGTTTAATGATAATTAAACACGATTTGAAAATAATTATCAAATTCTGCTTAATAATAAATTAATGATTTGTATAACTAGTTAATCCAATATAATTTAATAAAGTTAAATATGTAGAATTAATTTTACAACAAATTTCTCAATATAATTTCAAAAATATTCTTTTCGAACAGTTGGAACGAGGACCCATTGAAGGGCAAGTCTCATGTTCTGTTAAATATGATATAGGAGGGCAGTATGTCTTTCAGCATAGACAAACAATGGGTAAATGAATCAGATCTAAGATCTACATACTATATAGAAGGGGTGCAGAAGTTCATTAGTTTTTTTGAAGAAAATGGTGGTAAGAAAGGATTGTATTTAGGCCCTTGCACCTGGTGCAAAAATATGAAGACGATCAAATTAGATGACATTCATTTTCATTTTCTTAGATGGGGTATTATCCAATAGTATACAGCGTGGTATTTTCATGGGGAAAAAGGGCGGAGATGGAAAAATAGCGACAAGTTAGTCATGGCAGAACTGCTGCCGAGTCTGAACATATTAGGATGGAAGATCTGGTAAATGATGCAGATAGATTTCATCATTTTCAACCTATAAATTCATTGCCTGATCATGCTAATGTTGGAGAGCAGTCTACTGATTATCCAGATTGGCAGGCCAATGAAAGTAAGAAGTATAAATCGCTTTTTGGTAGCGTAAAAGAGCCACTGTATCCTTCATGCTCAAAAGGGATTACGAAGCTGTATGCCATTGTAAAACTGAATAGCTTGAAAACCCAATACAGCTTTTCAGATAATGGTATGACTGCACTTCTCGAACTAATAAAGGAGTTACTCCCCGAAGGTAACACGCTGCCGACAAAGTACTCCGACGTGAAGAAGATCATTAAGCAAGTTGGGATGAATTACAAAACTTATGATGCACGCATCAATGATTGCATATTGTACTGGAAAGATGATGCGAACAAAGTTTCTTGTACAAATTGCAATGAACCAAGATATAGGACATCATTAAACGAAGAGAGAAAATGCACCAAAGTACCTCGAAAGACATTAATACATTTTCCTTTAATTTCTAGATTGAAGAGACTATATACTTGTTAACTCCTATGTTAAGCGACTCAGCGACCCAAGGCAATAGCGGGGCAACTGGAATGAGGCTCTGCATCACGACTTAGCAACTTAAAGACCGAAGCGACCTATGAGTTAGCAAGATAAAGACCCAGCGAGTTAGCGACCTAAAAATGGGACGACTTAACTGCTTAAGGGAGTAGGCGACCTAACACATGAAGCGGCTTACGGGAAAGGACGACCTAGCGACTTAGAGAAGTAAGCGACTTAATGAGCTAAAAGGTGTAACGACTTAAGAGGTGGAATGGTAGAACGACCTAACGTATGACCGAGCCAGGAAACACAGCGACCTAACAAATAAGTACCCTGCGACCTAAGAGTAAAGCGGTCCAAGCGACCCAAGAAGATCAACGGTCCATGGGCTAAGGCATAGAACGATTTAGAGTGACCTCGACCTAAGAATCTACGACCTAATTACCTAAATAGGCTAAGTGACTTACTAGTCCAGCGACTTAATGAGTCAATGATCTATGACCTAATGGGTTAAGGTAGTACAAGACCGCATGTCTCTCCATAAAGTCGCACACGACCTAAACAGGGCCGAGGCAACTCCATGAGTCGCTGCATCTTATGACGTTCCTCTTCTAGGTCGCTCCACTCACCCAGAAGAGATCAGTGACCTATCCTAGGTCGCATGCAACCTGCTAACCCGCTCAGGAGGAGCCAAGTGCAGCTAGAATGGGCTATAGCTCGTTCCCCTTAGGTCGTGACCTTCGACCTACGACCTACTTTAGGTCGCAACCTTCGACCCACGACTTATTTTAAGTCGCAGCTTCCGACCTACGACTTATGACCAGAAAACCCCTTTAAATACAGCGTGATCTCCAACGTTCCGGGGGATCTTTTGGCTCATTCTCGAAGCGCCGATACTCTACCATTTTCTCAACTCGAACAGCACTTCAAGCACTCCAAACACCAAGGACACTACGACATACTTCAAGAAAAAATCTACATCATTCAACATGGATTCCAAAGATTACTCTCCATCAAAGTTTGAGCTACTAGTCTAAAGTGTGTTGTAATTGAAGAAAGTTGTATAAGTTGTACTTGAGTCAGCAATAAAGAGATATAAAGTGGACGTAGGCTTGACTATTAACCAAACCACTATAAAAACTGTGTCTTTTACTGTATTTCTAATATTTTCCTTCTTATTTTGATTCCCGCGTCATCGGGTGGTGCTTTCACACTTGCTTTACTTGCATTGGGGTGTTAGCGTCCGATTTTTACGTTAACATTTTTGGTGCTTTCACTGAGAACCCAACTCAGGATACTGTCATCATAGCTTTGCAGAAATTCGTAGAATGAATCTCTCTGAAAACTAGGAGTTTATCAGAAATAATGGCCCCCGGAAGAAAGCGCAAGTCAGTTAGATCCGACGATGTTCGCGAGACTACTGCCACTTCTCCTCCTTTAAGTCAAACAACTCCAACTGTTGGAGTAATGCGAGCAGAATTGGATGCTGCGTTTTCTGGGCTATATCGGCAGATGGAAGCCCAAAACAATCTGATGTTGGAAAGGTTGAACACTTTGCTTGGGACTAACCGTCAACCAGTGAACAACGAACCAAACTTTGCTGATAATGTTCATGATGTGGAAGAAAGAGATGTTCCTCAAAGGGCAGCTGGCCCAGCCAAAGACGCACCTTCCCAAGTTGGAGTATTGGGACAACAGCCAACTTTCCTTGAGCGCCTGTTAAGGCAAACTTCTAAGAAGATGGCCGATGCCTGTCCCGCTGAGCCCCTTAATGATGAGGAATATTTCTCAGGGATGGTCCGACAAATCATGAAGGAAAGTATGCAAAGAGAGGAAGACGAAAAAGAATGGGGGTTCGCTCCGAGCAAGACTCCATTCACTGAAAGGATTTTGAAAGCAGAATTTCCTAGGAAGTTTGTTACTCCTACCATATCGGCTTATAAGGGGACAAGTGACCCTAATGAATTTCTGTACAAGTATGATTGGCACATGACTGGTGCCAGAGCTTCAGATGAGATCAAATGCCGATATTTTCTGGTATACCTTGAAGGAGTTGCTCTACTCTTGTTCACAAAACTGCCGGTCTGGTCAGTAGACCAATTTTCTGATTTGACTCGAAAATTTAAGGAACAGTTCAGATTGTACGCTTCGAAGGCGAAAGACATAATGTCGTTATCAAGCTTGGAGCAGAATCTTGGAGAATCCATTAGAGCTTTCTTGAATCGCTTTAATATAGCTCTGGCTGAAGTAGACAACGCAGAGCCCAGAATGATTTTGACGTACTTGATGAAGGCTATTGATAAGACAAGTGAGTTCGGGAGGTGGTTGAAAATGAAAGAACCGAATTCACTTGACAAGTTTTATAAGAAAGCCGATAAATTCATGCGCTTGGAAAGCCTCCAAGCGTCGGCTAAGGCGGTGTCGACAGGAGCTGGAAATAGTAATGCTGTTCCAAATAGGAAGGAATCTGGCAATCAGAAGAGGGGAAATGATGGTCAGAGGAAGTAGGGAGATGCAAAGAAAAGTCGTCCCTTCAACTTCACCCCTCTGACAGATACCTCGGAAAACATCTACTTTGCAAACAAAGCCACAGTCGAGTTCTCTGCACCAGCTAAGCAAAGGGTTAATAAGAAAGACGAGAAGAATGGAAGGTTTTGCCGTCTCCACAACCAACCCGAGCATGATACCAATGAATGCCGTCACTTGAAGGAGTTGATTGAGGAACCATTGAAAGAAAACAAGCTCCAGCAATATGTAAGGAGGAACAAGAATGGCCCAACTTCGCCAACTCAAGGACAACAGGCTCCTGTTCATCGTCCTAACTCAAGTGAAAAGGCAGCGGATCATGAATCTGGGAGGCCCGTTATTAATGTGATTATAGGAGGACCTCACCCAGCTGGTAGAAGCTGGGGTGAGATGGAACGGTACGCTCGTGCATTGAAATATACCCCAACAGAGGAAAATGTTTTTGTGTTGGAAGATGTTGCACCTCTGAAGCAGCAAAAAACTTTTAATGATGACATTATCTTCAGAGTCAGGGATTCTATGGGTGTTGAAGCCCCTACCATAGATCCCTTGGTTATTTCTGCTGGCATTGGGCCAGTTATTGTAAGAAGAGTACTTGTTGATTGTGGTGCTTCTTGCAGTATTCTTTTCAAGAAGACTTTTGATCAGATGAAGATCCCAATGAAAGATGTTCAAGCTTCATCGCAAAAGATCGTTGGGTTTACTGGGGAACCCAGGCAGCTAGTTGGGACTATTGACCTGTTCGTGGAACTTGGCGAGGGGCAGAAGAAGGTCGTTCGAAGGCAGACTTTTGTAATTGTTGATGAATTTTCTACTTACAACTCCTTTCTAGGCCGTCCAATTGTTGCAGCCTTTAAAGCAATCCTCGCCCCCATGGTGCCTTACCATGAAATTCCCCACAGATAATGGAGTCGGTGTTGTTAAAGGGGATCAGAATGCGGGGCGGGAATGTTATCTGATAGAACTACGTGAAGCAAGAAAGAGAGAGATGGGAAAGGATGCGGCAGCCCCAGTCTGCATCAAAGAATCAACCTTGTAGCAATTACAGGGCGGACCCTGTACTGGCGAATGTAGCGAAGTACGAACAAAAATGGATCCCAGAAAAGCCAGTGCAGCGGAGAATCAAGTGGTGCCAGTGGAAGTAAAGGTACCAGTACCTGTTGACCCAAAAGACCCAAACAAGGTGCTGAATGTGGGTTCACAACTTAGTGCGCCAGTTCAGAATATTTTAATATCATTCCTGAAAGAAAATCTGGATGTATTCGCTTGGACCCACTGATATGTGTTGAATATCACCTGAAGTTGCAGTACATACTTTGAATATTGATCCGAAGTTTACACCTGTGAAGCAGAAAAGAAGAACCCAGGGTCCCGGAAGGTCAGCAGCGTTGAAAGAAGAGGTGGATCGGCTCATGGAAAATGACTTTATCAGAGAATCAACTTATCCGAATTGGGTTTCAATTCCAGTACTGGTAAAGAAAGCTAACGGAAAGTGGTGAGTATGCATCGACTTTTCACATTTAAACAAAGCCTGCCCCAAAGACTGTTTTCCGCTTCCCCGGATTGACCAGTTGGTTGACGGAACAGCGGGACATGAACTGTTATCTTTTATGGATGCTTACTCCGGATATAACCAGATCATGATGCATGAGCCAAATCAGGAGGACACAAGTTTCATAACCGATGTTGGTCTATACTGCCACAAAGTCATGCCTTTTGGACTGAAGAATGCAGGGGCAACTTACCAAAGACTTGTTAATGCAATGTTCAAGCCATAGATTGGAAAGACCATGGAAGTTTATGTTGACGATATGTTGGTTAAATCAAAGAAAGCAGTAGACCATATGGACCACTTAGCGGAAATGTTCGTCGTCCTACGAAAGTATGGAATGAAGCTTAACCCTTTGAAGTGTTCATTTGGAGTGGAGTCCGGAAAGTTCTTGGGTTTCATTGTGAGCGCTAGGGGCATTGAGGCTAATCCTGCTCAGATCACTGCCTTAGGAGAAGTCAAAGCTCCTAGAACGGAGAAGGAACTGCAAAGTCTCAATGGAAAAGTCGCTGCTTTAAGCCGATTCATTTCCAAAGCTACTGATAAATGCATTCCATTCTTTGATGCTCTGAAGAAAGGAAGGAAAAACTTTGACTGGACTCCAGAATGCCAGAAAGCTTTCGATGAGTTAATTCGTCATATGGAAACTCCTTCGATACTTTCTAAGCCCGACGATGGTGAAGATCTCTTTGTATACTTGGCGATCTCAGCTCATGCTCTTAGTGCGGCACTGGTGCGAGAAGACGCCAAAATTCAGCACCCAGTCTACTATATTAGCAAAAGGTTTACTGGGGCAGAAATGAATTATTCAAAGTTGGAGAAGCTTGCCTATTGTCTACTCATCGCATCAAGAAAATTGAGGCCATATTTTCAAGCTCATCCAATCAAAGTCCTCACTGATCAGCCACTGAAACAAGTCCTCTTTAGCCCTGAGACTTTGGGTTGCCTTTTGAAGTGGAGTATTGAACTCAGTCAATATGACATCACTTATCATCCCCGAAGAGCAATCAATGGACAAGCTTCGGCAGATTTCATCGCAGAATGTACAGACAAAGGTTATAGTGAGGTGGTGGTAACCGATAATTCTCCAATTCTATGGAAATTGTATGTTGATGGCGCAAGAAATGATTACTGTTCCGGGGCTGGGGTTGTGCTTGAAACCCTCGAAGGGCGATCATTGTGCTATGCTTTAAGATTGGAATTCCCTTCGACAATCAATGAAGCAGAGTATGAAGCTCTTATTGCCGGTTTGAGAATTGCTAAAGAATTGAATGTCAAAATGTTGCAGATCATCAGTGATTCACAACTTATTGTATGTCAAGTCAAGAAAGAGTTTCAGACTAAAGGAGGAAATCTGCCTGGTTACTTGTCAAGAGCCTGGGAGCTTCTCGATGACCTGGACCATTACACGATAAACCATATACCCCGGGGAGAAAACATGAAGGCAGATTCCCTAGCAAAGTATGCAAGCACTGGTGAAGCTCAATTATTGGGATTAGTTCCTGTGGAAGTTCTTTCAACTCCAAGCATTGATTAAATGGATATTGACTGGATCATGACCATATCACAGGAGCGAGAATCATGGATGACTCCGATATTGGAATATCTACGCGATGGTTCTCTACCAGAAAACTCAAAAGAACGGCAGAAGTTGTTAAGAAAAGCATCTAGATATGTAGTTCAAGATGGCCGATTGTATAGGCGGGGATTCTCAATGCCATTACTCCGATGTGTGACCAAGAAAGAAGCTGAGACAATTCTAACTAAGGTACATGGAGGAGAGTGTGGAGATCATTCAGGTGGTCAAACTTTAGCAAAGAAAATTCTCCGTTATGGATATTTTGGCCAGATATTAATCGTGATGCCGCAATTTATGCCCGAAAATGTGATCGATGCCAGAGATTTGGAAAAATCCCAAGAGCACCTTCCACTGAGATAACACAGATGGTCAGTCCGTGGCCATTTGCTATTTAGGGAATAGATCTCATCGGGCCTTTGCCAACTGCAAAATCCGAAATCAGATATGCTATTGTTGCTGTTGATTATTTTACTAAATGGGCTGAATCTGAACCCTTAGCTACCATTACCTCTAAGAAAATGATAAACTTTGTAACTAAGAATATCATTTGCAGGTATGGTGTGCCTCAAAAGATAATCACAGACAATGGAACCCAATTTGAAAGTGAAGAGTTCCACGATTCTTGCAAGAAATTGAAGATCCAGAAAAGTTTCTTAGTAGTGGCTCATCCGTAGGCAAACGGGCAAGTGGAAGCAGTAAACAAAATTATCAAATCGACCATCAAAAAACAGCTGGAAAAAGCGAAAGGTGGTTGGGTCGATAAGCTTCCTCTAGCACTATGGGCATATAGAACTACACATAAAACTGCGACGGGGCACACTCCATTTTCATTGGCATATGGATCAGAGGCAATGATTCCGGTAGAAATGGAGGTCCCTTCACATAGAAGAATTCATTTCAATCAAGCCAAAAATGAAAAGCTGCAACTTGAAGCCCTTGACTTCCTTGATGAAAAAAGAGAAGAAGCTGAGCTCAGAATTGCGGCTCATCAGCAAAGAATTGCTCGGCACTTCAATTCCAAAGTTCGCCAACGCAGGTTTGAAGTTGGGGATCTAATCTTAAAAATAATTATGACACCTACAGTCGTGTTTGGGCCAAACTGGGAAGGGCCATAAGTTATAGGCCAAAAACTTCTTGATGGCACATTCAAACTCATAACTGTCGAAGGAGACCCAATTCCAAGAGCTTGGAACAACAATCATTTGTGCCCATATTTTACTTAAAGGCTTTAATGAAATATTGTAAAAGAATGATGAATGTATGATTCTTGTATTGAAAGCCGTTGTAAAGCCAGTGCAAGTGAATAATAAGAACTATAAAGTGGATGTAGGCCCAGTTCTTGGCCAAACCACTATAAATATTGTGTTCTTTACTATTATAAACTGCTCTGTTTTATTTCGATATATAAAATACATCAATTGTATTACTAAAATGTCGATTTAATAATGCAGTCCATAAAAACAAAGCTTACCCATCACAAGGCCAAGCAATCCCTGACATCACCTAACAAGCAAACGCTAAGCCCTTTAAAATTTCCATACTCAAATCCTACGAAAGAAGTGCTTTAAGCAAAAAGTTAGTGATTCTGCTGGAAGTGGGCACTTGGTAACTAATTGTGGATGTTTGTACAAACGAGCATCCAGTTAAATAGCCTGTGTTTGCCCCCACCAACTCGCTTAACAATGAAGTATACTTCTTTGGATAAAGGAAGTTGTTGGCAATTAAAAGAGAAGTTCATTTGGAAAAGATGACGGGGATCGCCGATATGAATAGATGGCAAAGAGACTGGGCAAGCAAGCATCAGATAGCAAAAGACCTCTTCGAAGGCACAAGCCCTCTTCGGAGGCACAACTCTTCGGAGGATAAAGACCTCGAACAGGGCATGCCAGAAAACTTTCTCAACAAAAAAAGATTGGTATGGAATGACCGAGAGCACCTTCCCAACCAGAAGGCAAGGCGCTTGTTCACTAGCTGAGACAGTTTGCGTAGACAAGCATCCAAGTAACTTGCGTCCGCCCCGTGAATCCATACGATGATCGGAGGCACCTTCCCAAGTGGAAGGCAAGGCGCTTGTTCACTAGCTGAGACAATCTGCGTAAATAAACGTCCAAGTAACTTGCGTCCGCCCCGTGAATCCAGCCAACCATGAGGAAGAAACTTCCAGGCATACTCGGAGGTACGCATTCCACCGAGATTTATAATAAAACTTCACAAGTGCTGGAATGTGAAAAGCCCACTTCGGAGGCCCATTTCACCATAGTTGAAATGATAAAAGACCTCTAGCGGGCCTCGCCAGAAAAAGAGAGTTCTTTCTCGATAGAATGTTGTAGACTGATCGGTGGAAAGAACACTCGTGTCCGCCCCGTGAATCCATCCAACTATGAGAAGGAAACTCCAAACTTCCAGGAAAAAGCCCTACTCAAAGGCACACATTTCACCGTGGTCTAAAATAAAACTTCACACGAGTCGAAATGTGAAAAGCCCTCTTCGGAGGCCCGCTTCCCAGCGAACAGGGAAAAGATAAAAGCCTCTCCCAAGAGGCAGAAACAAAAAAAGACCTCTTCCCAGAGGCGCAATCAAACAAAAAGACCTCTTCCTCGAGGCGCAATCAAACAAAAAGACCTCTTCCCAGAGGCACTATTAAACAAAAAACTCTCTTCAGAGGCTCAAGCAGGTTGAAGCCCTTTTTCGGAAGGCCCACTGTACTGTAAAGTAAAATTCACTTGCCAATGCAAAAGTGATTTTTTCCAAAAAGTGAAGTGTAAAAACTTCGCAACAAAAAGAAGAAGAGAAAACTCCTTCAATATGAAGTGCATTCTACTAAATTATAAAAAATATTTTCTTAG
This sequence comes from Allium cepa, assembly GCA_030765085.1. NCBI lineage: Eukaryota > Viridiplantae > Streptophyta > Magnoliopsida > Asparagales > Amaryllidaceae > Allium > Allium cepa. The sequence goes on along the minus strand of CM060928.1, from coordinate 1,024,346,325 downwards.
AACAGAAATATTATCCTATAAAGTACAAATGAAAACTTCCTTCGAATGGAGGAGTTATTCTCTAAAGAAGGAGTACAAGTCTTCTCGAAACAGAAGAGTTGTTCTCCGAAACTTTGCCAATGTGAAAGAGATTGCAATAAACTATGGTATGGGGGCAATACAATATGGTCATCACAAAAATGAAAACAATGCTCAAGAAACATACCATTGGTTTACTGCAACTTCACATAAGGAGGATAAAGGAACTTGCATGAAAACAGAAAATAAAAGCATTCTCAAATACATACAGAAATTTGTATAAGTAAGAGAACCATTTTATTCCATAATATGAGAATTCTATACATATGCAGGTTTCAAAGTAAAAGAAAGCGGGGACTGGTACCCGCACAATCTCCAGTCAACACAAGCTTATATACAAGCAAAAAGCAAAGAGCGAGATAAAAAGCACAGACCAAAGCCATCATTTTTTCTTCCCTCCACCTTTTGAGCCTGCACCTGGCCGGATGACCAACTTCTTGCGCCGGCTAGAAAGAGTAGGGTAAGAAGGAGAAAGGGGAACAATCAGACTTGTTTCTGCTTTTTCTCGCCAGCTGAAGCTTCTTTCTTCTTTGAGACTCCACCTTTTCCCCTTTTCTTAGAAGAAGGCCCGCTTTCTGGAGTAAAAAGTGTGGTAGCGGCGTATCGTCGGAGCTAGTTAGTTCTGGAGTCTTTTCGCCCTCCTCAGTTTCTTCTCCCCTATGTTCTTGAGAAGCAATGGGATCGTCCAAGTCATGGAGAGCTTCTATTTGCTCCTCTTGTGATCCCGGTTGAGAGGCAGAAGGAGTGACTTGTAGAGACGGGGGAGGAATAACTGGAGGAGGGGAAGTCTGAACATTGCTCAGTACTTTCACTGCAGAAGAAAAGAAGTTAAAATCAGTAAAGAGAGGAGATAAAGGCTCATTGAGAATCAGGAAATAATCAAGAAGCTCATCAAACTCATATGAAGCAAATGAGCAGTCTACTTGAGCAATATCAACATTAAAGTTACCTTGAGAAGTTGGCTTTCTAACGTCAATTTCATAAGCTTGCACTTCAGTGCTTTCTTCGCCTTCGTCTCCGCCCTGTCCGCTTGTAATCTCAGTTACGACTTTAGCCGTGGGCGGAGAATGGGAACCGGAGCCTATGATATCAATGTCGGCCGAAGTCGAAGAAGGGTTAGGGGCAATTAAAGGTGCTTCTTTCTCTAGATGCTCCCCTCCCATCATTTCGGCTCGTACTTTAACAAGCCGCTCCTTTCCTCTGGCAAGAGCAGCACGAGTTTCGTCATCAAAGTAATGTGCCTTAAGTTCATCTTCGGAACAACCGGCACCTTTGAGCATATCCATTATAGCCTCCCACACTTCAACCAAAGTGATTTCATATTTAGGCCCCAAAAATGCAAGGCTGCCACGCACCAAAACGCTTTGGACGTAAAAGCCAAACAGAGTCGAGCTGATGTTGGCTTTTGTCTCTTCATGAGATTGTTCAGCAGCTCTCTTTCCAGCCATGGCCTCATCACGTTCTTTCTCAGTCTTTAATAATTGAGCTTTCAGACTCATGATTTCTAAGTCTTGGGAGTTAGCTTTCTCCCGTAGCTCTCCGAAGCCAGCACGATATTTTTCCACCGCCTTCTGTGTAGCTTCAAGTTGGGTTTCGACGTACCTTGAGCAGCATGAGCGTCTCGAACTTGCTTCTGAAGCACTTCTTCCCTTTGAGTATAAGAGGTGGAAGAAGTAGCAAGCTCGTGCTTAAGTTTCTCGACCTCCGCGTCAAGCTTTTCGTTGTACCCAGTGATGTTTTTCATTTCTGTGTTGCGCTGATCAAGAATTTTCTGCCATTCAGACTTGTCGTTCTACATCATCAGCATAGCTTCGAGGTTGGCCCGGTTCACCCTCTGAAGCTCATCGACAAGCTTTTGCCACCCTGACATTCTCTCAATATCAAGTTTAACAGTGTCAAGATTTCGTAGCATGGCCTCTTTGTCAATGGGAACCAAGTCAAGGTCGAAGTGGACTCCCTTTAAGCACCAATGCGGGAACCAACTTTGAAGGGTTGGCGGACCACTCTCAACTTGGTACGAGGGTCTGCCGAGAAGTGTCTGAATGTCGGCTCCTTCAAGGGCAGGAGACTTTGAAGGAATTTTAAGAGAAGTGAGAGCAGCGGCCTTTTCTAAAGTTGCAGATGCAGTCTTTTCATCAAGCCTGGCCCGCTTGCTTGGGTCTCCGATGTCATGACTCTTTCCTTTATCGTCATAAGTTTTTCTTTTATGTGAGTCATCGCCTCTGCGAGAAGAGTCATATTGCTCATCCCTTCTTCCATACCTTTCTTCATACACTCTTCTTTCTTGAGCTTTTCGAGCAGCTCTCTCTTCATCAGTTTCCCCGTGGGCAGGAATATAGTGCCTATAATCATACTGACCACGCCTTCCGTACTGTTGAAAGTCATCATAATAGGAACCGCTACGCCCCATTGGAGAACCTGAAAATGAGAAAGAGGCAAGACTTGAAAATCCTGGAAGTAAAGTGCACGAGAGTACATACAAGTGCTGAAAAATCCTTAGTGTGTGTAACGTGCGAACTACGCGCGTCAAACTACGAACCACTTCTCGGTTGCAGGGAAATGATGGGTGTAGTAGCTAACGTCAACTCTTGAGTCGACGGAATCTGTTGCAAAATAGAAGTTTCTTCAACTACCGAAGAGGAAACCCTAGTGGAACAGGGTCATCTTTAAAGAGTTCCTGTGAGGTGATAAATATGTCGCTCAACCCTACAAAAGTGTCATCCCCACTCTGCTTGACAGGACTTGTTTTCCCGGCTCCTTCATCACCGGACTTCCTTGAATGTTGGGGAGATTCTCGAGGCCCTTCTTCTTCAATGACCGGGGCAAGTGCAAATTTGCCAGATGACCCCGCAACATCCGTAGAAGTAGAGCACTTCACCAGAGAAGCCTCAGGTGCAGGTTCTTTCAGTGTAGGCTCCTCAGCAGAAACTGGGACATCCGGTGCCTCGGACGGAGAATCAGGAACTTAATAAGGCCGAGTAGAGCGGGAAGGGTGTAAAAGTCCGAACCGATGAAGGAACTCATCTCTTAGCAGAAACTTGATGCTTCTTTCCTCAGCCGCCATAGTGATAAGCCTCTCAAAAGCTGACTTGTGGCTAAGGTCTCTACAACGAGGAGGGAGGACTGCAAAAGTAGAGAGCGAAGTTAACATTTAGCAATTTGGATCTCGCAAAGCACAGAAAAGGAAAGAATGGGGATAAGTAAGCCTACCCCCTACTCTCCAGATAGCGTAAAATCCCTGGAGGCAACGGACAAAGAAGAACTGGATTAGGAAACCATGAGCGCTATCAGAGAGATCAGTAATAAGTTTGTGATTTCTGGCGCTTCTCACATATATAATGGAAGGATGGTCTTTACTTCTCGCAAATGTGCATAAATAGCAGATTTCTTCGAAGCTTGGAAGGCGGTCAAGCGTCCTTCTGAAGAGAACGCATAATCCCATCAAAATGGCATAGCCGTTGGGGTGCAATTGAAAAGGAGAAATAACCGATCGACGAAAGAGTTGTTGGAGAAAATAGTTGATAGGAGGAATGGCACCACAAAGGCACATTTGGCGGTTAACAGCAACAAACCCGAAGGGAGGACTATCAGCAAAATCATTTGGCCCAGGGAGAATAACATCTGCATCTACAATCCCAAATTGGGCGTGTAACTGGTTGAACACCCGGTGACTCAGGGTAGTTGGAGTTCTTTCTGGTGGGTTGACCAGTGGATCAGCCATCGGGAGGGCCTCTCCGGTTTGTAGTACTTCTTGTTCTTGACGAGAAGACATTCCACACAAGGAACTTGATATTCAAATATGAAGGTGCATGTTTCCTAAATGTGTAAAGTGTTGTGTAAAACTAATAAAGCGATAAGTAAATACAACTGAAATTAAACTAATGAACATGTGTCAATTGTTAAATTTCGAGACTTGTCGCTCTAAGTCCAAGTACAAGTGTAGTATTAATGCGAACAGATCGGCTTTAGTTGATTAACATTTCTTTACTACTTCACTTGAATTTGTTGACTCACAACATTTCATACAATTTCCTTAAGTTGAGTTAATTATCTTTTATCGACTAATCTGTCATTCGATGTGGGCGGTCAATGACAGTATAGTCGCCCTAGTTTTCTGCAAATGTTTTATTTAGCAGGTTATTAGCGTCAAATTTAGTATATTCTGTTAAGAAGGCATAGCAAGGTCATGCAAGTTATCTCGGCAGTTCAAAGTTTAAGTTTGGAGTGCAATCAAGTTCTATCAAGATTTTGAAGCTCTCAAGTTATTCAAGTCCTAGGTCGTTCATGACCTAACATGAAAGTCAAAGCAGATCTAGGTCACTAGAAGTAGTTTGACAATTGTTCAAGTCCTAAGTCGTCTACACGACCTAAAGCTTAGGTGACTAACACGACCTAAGAATTTAAGTCGTAAGCTCTTCGTGTTGTGATGCATATTGAAGGAAAAAGGGGCTCAGGTCAGAGTGATGTAAAATCAGTCCAAGTCTTAGCTCGGGAACGACCTAATCCTTATGCCATTGGCAGATAGGTCGTTGTTAAATAAGGTCGTTCTACTTTAAGCCTAAGTCGTCCAAGTGTGACAAGTCGCGAGAAAGAAAGGTCGCAGGCACGCTAAGTCGTAAGATAGTGGGTCGTTTGCTTTCCCCTGAATTCCGAGAATTTTTGACTCGATTGTCCCAGAGGTCGCTCGGTAGTCTCAGGCCATTTCCCCTTAGAGAAACTCTAAGTCTCATCCCTCATAACTAGCTAACCCGTTAATAATCTCCTTGCTCCCTCCAGGATCATGAATCAGTTAGCCTAACATACTGTAATCCATCATCTCCTCCTCAAATCATTGAAAATCACCCCAAAACTGAATCAAGCCACCTCAATTCCATCGGAGATCAATCACGACATGGTTTACAAGGAAAACATAAGAATATGAAACGAGAACCTAGAACTCGCGATTTAGTCACAATCGTGAGGAAAGCAGAAGATGGAATCACTTACGTAAAATGGTAGTTGGAATGGATTGACAGCTTGATTGGAAAGGATTCGACTTAGGAAGCTCGAAAGATTGTTAATGGCGGAGGAGGATGTTAAGACAGTTCAGTAAAGGAGAGGGAGCGGGTCAATGGTTTAAAAAGGGCAAAAAGAAGAAGACGAATGGTCTTATCTCTTGGGTCGCTCACGACCTAACGAAACTAGATCGAAGCACACGACCTACGACCTAGGCGTGTACTTCGAAGGGCAAATGTTAACTCCTATGTTAAGTGACTCAGCGACCCAAGGCAATAGCGGGGCAACTGGAATGAGGCTCTGCATCACGACTTAGCAACTTAAAGACCGAAGCGACCTACGAGTTAACAAAATAAAGACCCAGCGAGTTAGCGACCTAAAAATAGGATGACTTAACTGCTTAAGGGAGTAGGCGACCTAACACATGAAGCGGCTTATGGGAAAGGACGACCTAGCTACCTAGAGAAGTAAGAGACTTAATGACCTAAAAGGTGTAACGACTTAAGAGGTGGAACGGCAGAACGACCTAACGTATGACCGAGCGAGGAAACACAGCGACCTAACAAATAAGTACCCTGCGACCTAAGAGTAAAGCGGTCCAAGTGACCCAAGAAGATCAACGGTCCACGGGCTAAGACATAGAATGATTTAGAGTAACCCTGACCTAAGAATCTACGACCTAACTACCTAAATGGGTTAAGCCACTTACTGGTCTAGCGACTTAACGAGTCAGCGATCTATGACCTAACAGGTTAAGGCAGTACAAGACCGCATGTCTCTCCATAAAGTCGCACACGACCAAAACAGGGTCGAGGCAACTCCATGAGTCGCTGCATCTTATGACGTTCCTCTTCTAGGTCGCTCCACTCACCTAGAAGAGATCAACGACCTATTCTAGGTCGCGTGCAACCTGCTAACCCGCTCAGGAGGAGCCAAGTGCACCTAGAATGGGCTACAGTTCGTTCCCTTTAGGTCGCGACCTTCGACCTACGACCTACTTTAGGTCGCAACCTTCAACCAACGACTTACTTTAAGTCACAGCTTTCGACCTACGACTTATGACCAGAAAACCCCTATAAATACAACGTGAGCTCCAACGTTCGGGGGGATCTTTTGGCTCATTCTCGAAGCACCGTTACTCTGCCATTTTCTCAACTCGAACAACACTTCAAGCACTCCAAACACCAAGGACACTATGACATACTACAAGAGAAAATCTACATCATTCAACATGGATTCGAAAGATTACTCTCCATCAAAGTTTGAACTACTAGTCTAAGGTGTGTTGTAATTGAGGAAAGTTGTATAAGTTGTACTTGAGTCAGCAATAAAGAGATATAAAGTGGACGTAGGCTTGACTTTTAGCCGAACCACTATAAAAACTGTGTCTTTTACTGTATTTCTGATATTTTCCTGCTTATTTCTGATTCCCGCATCATCGGGTGGTGCTTTCACACTTTCTTTACTTGCATCGGTGTGTTAGCGTTAGATTTTTACGTTAACAATACTGTACCATGGATGGCAGATGTGATGACCTGACATGATCGTGCCAAGTCTGATCCAACCGTAATGCGTCATCCATGTGACACTTCTCAATGGAAAGTCGCAGATTCATTTGATCAAACTTTTGCTGCCGGGCCGCGAAATGTCACACTTGGAATAGCAACAGAGGGTTTCTGTCCACATGCTTCTCTCTCTAACCCTTACAGTTGTTGGCCAGTAATTGTAGTACCATATAATCTTCCTTCGTCAATGTGACGCCCCACCTCTATACCCACGCTAGCCAAGGACACCACAGGTTAATGCCGTCAACTAACACGGAGAATAAGGCTGGTTAGGAGCGACCATCAATAGCCTTGCTCTAACTATCTATTGAATACATCGACGATAAACATACCAAGCAGGTCGACATACCCAATGAATACTTAAAAACAAAACCATAGGTGGTTGAATCTATCAGAACAAAATATAACAACTTAAATGTAATACACATCACAGAACAATAAATCATCATATACATATATATACAGATACATAACATAGTATACAAACTAATACATGTCAAGTGGTATAGCAAACCACAATATACAGACGAGTCAAAAGAATACATATCAGAGTTACTACAAAATAGGACTACACAAAAGCTATATCGAAAAGGAACAAGCTGAATAGTCCATGCGGAAGCAAAATAGGCTAAGTCCAAAAGCACCTAACCTGAAACAACTCGGTCTGACCTGAGTATAAAATACACAGGTCAGTCTAGCTAAACAAATCAGTTAGATAAACTGAACAACAATAAATCTACAAGGTTACAAAGCATAATAGATATCTCTAAAAGAGATAACACAATCATCTAACGAAAGATGAATCATATAGAATAGGCCTCATATCATCGGCAACATATAGAAACAAAGGATAAGAATATCCCAAAGCAAGCCAAAAGGCAATAAAAAATACCAATAAGGTATACAAGTTCCACAAGGTAAACCCTATGCATCATGCGGCTCATAATGACCAATATCGAAGGGTGATACCTAGGTAATATACATATGAATGAAACATCAGAAAATTTTGCTCGAGCTCAGTACTGTACAAACAAGGACCCATGAGCCCGAAGACTCCAAACCCAATATCACCATGCGGCTCATAACGACCAACATCGAAAGCGATACTAAAGGGCAACCTAATATCACCCATGCGGCTCATAACGACCAACATCGGAAGCGATACTAAAGGGCAACAAACCCGAAGGCACAAACCCGAAGGCACATACCCGAAGGCAACAAACCGTAGTGGTGAAGGTCGAAGACTCAGTACTGGACACCACTAACTGGCGAAATGTGTCATAACTCTCAAAAAGGAATCCGAAAAGTGTTAACGTATGTCCGATAACCACTCGTTCGCACTAAACGGTTTACTATCCGTCAGTCACTTTCACATTCAAAGCAGTACAAAGCTTATCTCATATCATCGGTAAACCAAACCCGAAGGTCAAAACGATCAATTGAATATGTCGGGGAATAATCAGAAGGATAAACGCACAGATTCATGGTCCGTGTTTTGCCCAACCATTTAATCATCCTTCCACTTCGCTCGAAGTGCGAAAGTGTGTGTTTTAAATAGAATTTATAAATTGGAGAAACGAGCTTTTAATATGATTAGAAAGATTATTTTATAAAAACCCATGGATAAAGTCAAAAATAAGTTATCAAAGTCAAAGAGGCAATAACAACCACTAAGAACCAACATGAATCGATAAAATCCGGAAAACCAATCAAAACGAGCATAAATAGGCAAAACAGGAAAGCAGGAGCAGGTCAGTCGACTGAAATCCCTGTTCAGTCAACTGAAAATTGTCCAGGAAAATTTCGGGCTTCCGCTCAGTCGACTGAACAGAGGATCCAGTCGACTGAACCCAATTTCCTGCATTTCCTACTTATTACCAATGAAGTGCAAACTCTCCCAACTTCAATCGGACGAGCACGGACGCTAGGGATTCACGCCAAGCGGCTACCCGGCCCTATAAGCACTTCGATTCATCACCAAAAACATGATCAAAACATCAAAGTTTGGATTTCAAAGAATTGAACCCAAACACTAAAAATTCGGATATTCACCAATTCAATCCAAACTAAAAGCAAGTGCATATGAACAAGTGCTAGAAATTCATACCCAACATCAATGAAATAAAGAGAAGTAGATGTGAGTTCAAAACTGACCTTTAACCCAAAAACAAGAAGATGGAGCTCAATAACAAGGAGAAGACCAGCCAAACACTACTTCAACTCAACAAGCTTCAATCTAAGAATAAAACACATCTTTCCCAATTTAGGTTTAGGAAATTTTCTGAAATTGAAGATGAGAAGAGTTGGAGAAGATGAAGAAGAGCTTACCAATGGATTCTCTTTGGTTTTGGAGCAAGAATCAAGTTTACAAGAAGAAACTAGGGCTTGCAATTTCTATTTCCTCTTCCCTTCCACCATTTTCAGTTCTAGCTTAAGAAATGAAATGAAATGAGGATGAATGAAGAGAAGGGGTTGAGTTAGGGTATTAGTTAAACTAGTGGGTTGAACCCAAACCCAAAACCCAATAGAAAAAGGGTCAAAATTTCACAAACTCCAAACATATCAAATATTATACTCAAAAAGATCGCAAACGCCATTTTGGAACCAATGGAGGTAGTTTCGAGTTCCAATTCGGCCATTTGCAGAAAGTAGCTTTTCGGACCCCAAAATCCGACTAACGACGTTATATTTAAATTAACATTTAAATATCAAATCGTTAAATATGCGAGTTTTTACAGATCTCCCCTCCTTACAAAATTGCGTCCCCGCAATTCCTAGAGACGATATTTGTAACAACTACATACATATAATCAATCTAAAGAAAAGGAAATAAGCTCGAGATGAAAAGACATACTCACCGTTTCAAAGCAAAGAAAGAAAACCCGGATAAGATCGCTCGACAAACTCTCTGGTTTCCCAAGTACAGTCATTGGGATTAGCGGACCATTGAACTTTAACGAGCGACACGTCCTTATTCCGAAGGTGTCGCACCTCCATGTCAAGCACACGAATAGGTTGTTGTCCAATAGATAAGTCCGGTGAGACCTCAAGCTCTTGCAAATCAGGAGAAGAAATAACAGAATCCGACTCCCGAAGACACTTCCAAAGTTGCGAGACGTGAAACACATCATGAATGCTAGATAAATGAGCTGGAAGTGAAACTCTATAAGCCACAGGGCCAATACGTTCAGTAATAGAAAATGGTCCTATAAAGCGAGGAGCCAATTTCCCAGTCGTACTGAAACGCATAACCCCTTTCAAAGGAGAAACATGAATAAAAACAAGATCACCATTGAGAATTCGAGAGGCTTCCTACGGTTGTCCGCGTAGGATTTTTGGCGACTTTGTGCCTCTTTCATTCTCAACCGGATAAGATCAATCTTCTCGGAAGAATCACGAACAAAATCTGGACCAAGAATAAGCTTCTCTTTAGATTCCAACCAACAAGAAGGTGATCGACATGGCCTTCCATACAAGGCTTCGAAAGGAGCCATGCCGACACTAGATTGACAACTATTGTTGTAGGAGAACTCTACAAGAGGTAGGTGATCCTCCCAACTACCACCGAAATCAAAAACACAAATACGGAGGAGATCTTCCAAGATACGATTCACCCGTTCAGTCTGTCCATCAGACTGCGGATGATAAGCTGTAGAAAAATTAAGCTTCGTTCCCAAAGCTTGCTGAAGACTCTTCCAAAAATGACTCATGAATAAAGGATCACGATCACTCACAATAGAACTAGGAACACCGTGAAGTCTCACGATTTCCTTGACATATAACTTAGCCAAATGCGAAGCAGTCCTATTAGACTTAATAGGGACAAAATGAGCAGACTTAGTGAGGCGATCAACAATAACCCAAATACTAGAATGACCCGATCTCGAACGAGGTAGGCCGTCAATGAAATCCATAGAAATCTGATCCCATTTCCACAATGGAATCTCAAGAGGCTGAAGAAGACCCGAAGGATGCTGATGCTCGGCCTTAAAACGCTGACAAGTTATGCAATTGCTCACATAACTCTCCACATCGCGTTTCATTCCTTCCCAATAATAAAGACGACGCATATCGGCATACATCTTGCTACTACCGGGATGAATGTATACTTAGAACGGTGACAGTCATCAAGATTGTCATGCCTAAGTGCAAGATCAGAAGGCACAAAAAGACGGTTCTTCTTACGAAGACACCTATGAGAATCAATGCTAAAATCTTACAACGCCTCATCACATGATCCAGACCCACAAAGCTGAATAAAATGCAACAAATCAGGATCACGCCGCTGAGCATCGGCAATACGATCCAACAAAATAGGTCGAGCTCCCAAACTAAATAATAGAATAGGAGAATCAGAAGATGAACCTCGATCCCGAATTTCACAAAAAGATAGAGTCTCAAGAATATTCCATTCGGCAAGCATCATAAAAATAACACCCGAATGTTTGCGACTAAGCGCATCTGCAACACGATTACCCTTACCAGGGGTATACTGGATATCAAAGTCATAGGAAGCAAGAAACTCGAGCCAACGTTGTTGTCTCATATTGAGTTCCTTCTGAGTGAACAAATACTTCAAAGATTTATGATCGGTATAGAGAATGAAGCGCTCGCCCAATAAATAGTGTCGCCAAATCTTCAAGGCAAAGACAATGGCGGCTAACTTAAGATCATGAGTGGCATAGCGGACTTCATTCAGACGCAGTTGCCTAGAAGCATAAGCATCTACACGATCCTTCTGCATAAGAACAACACCGAGACCACTACCACAAGCATCGGTGTAGACAACAAGATCATGATTCCCCTCGGGAACCACTAGAATAGGAGCATTAGCGAGAAGTTCCTTTAATGTCAGAAAGGAAGCTTCACACTTGTCGGACCAAATAAAACGAATGCCTTTCCGAGTAAGGCAAGTAAGAGGAAGCACAACACGGGAAAAATCCTTAATGAACCGACGGTAATAACCCGCTAATCCAAGGAAACTACGAATCGCATGCACATTCTCAGGCCTCTTCCAATTTTGGATGGCTTCGATCTTTGAGGGATCGAAAGAAATGCCATCGGAAGATACAACATGGCCTAAGAACTTAACCCTATTCTCCCAAAAATGGCACTTGGTGAATTTGGCTCTAAGCTGATAATGACGGAGGGTACTCAAGACAATTCTCAAGTGATAGCATGCTCAGCTTCAGACTTAGAATAAATAAGGATATCATCAATGAACACAAGGACGAACTTATCGAGATATTCTCGGAATATTCGATTGATGAGATCAACAAAGAAAGAAGGAGCATTCGTCAAACCGAACAGCATAACGAGCCACTCAAAAGAACCATAACGAGTGCGGAAAGCGGTAAGCGGTAAGCGGTATGCTATCCTCCGCGACTCGTAATTGATGAAAACCTGTGGCAAGGTCGAGTTGAGAAAAGACCTTAGCACCACACAATAGATCAAACATATCATCGATCCTAGGCAATGGATACCTATTTCTGATGGTTAACTCGTTAAGCTTGCGATAGTCAATGCAAAGCCTAAGACTTCCATCGGACTTCTTCACGAAGACGACCGCGGATCCCCACGGAGAAAAACTGGACTGAATCAACTGCTTGGACTCAAGCTCTAAAAGCTGCCTTTTGAGTTCCTCATTTTCCTTTGTAGACATCCTCGTGGGAGGACGACTAACTGGCTGCACGCCTGGAATGAGATCAATGCGGAACTCAATTGCCCTCTTAGGTGGTAAACCCGAGACAGGCTCAAAAACATCAGAAAAGTCACAAGCAATAGGAATACGAGATATATCATCATCATCTCGCGAATAAAGAGAATATAAAGCCATTTCGGAATTATCCACATCCCGAAGAACAAGAGATAACTGAGTAGGCGAATCCGGATGTCGAAGATACAAAATTCTCTCCGAACAAATAATCCTGGCATCATATCTAACTAGCCAGTCCATACCCAAAATCAAATCAAATCCCAGACAAGAAATAACGTGCAGATTCGCACGAAAAGAAAAACCACATAAAACAATCTCAACATTATTACACAGCAAACTAAGGGTCGCGGATCCCCCAATAGGATTCGCAATCCTTAAAGACGTAACCATACAAGAAACATCCAAAGATAAATCATCAACGAGCTTCTTCGATACGACAGAATGTGAAGCACCCGTATCGAAAAGAACTCGTATTGTATGGTCATAAAATAAAATAGAACCTTCCAAAATGGATGGAGATATACCTTTGGGCTGAGAGGGACCTTTAGAAGCCTTGGTCGCATAAAGATTGCTAGACTTAGCACCAGCCGGAACAGTAGGGCAAGCTGAAACATGATGACCTTCCTTCTTGCAATAACCGCAGAAGAGAGGTTTAGGACAAGCTCGAATAATATGATCCGGAGAACCACAATTAAAACACTTTCGAAGGAAAGGTGTTCCGGAAGACTGAGGCTGAGAACTAGGATCATTAGTCTTCTTCTTCTTAGAAGGAAAAGGCCTGGACTTCCGAATTGGAAATGGCCTCTTGTTGGGGTTCTTGGAAACCTCAACATCAACATCACTATCACACTCCTTCTCGACGGTCTCGAGATGAAGTGCCGAATCAACCAACTCCTCAAAAGAAAGTTTAAGTTGGAGCAACAAAGATTTCTTAAGACCAGAGACAAACAATAGATTCTTCTTATAAGGAGTGTTGATGAATTCAAGACCATACTGAGATAAAGCCTCGAATGATGCAACATACTCAGAAACAGAAGATTTCCCTTGCTTCAACTCAAGGAAGCGACGGGTCAATAAAACTTTTTCGGATTCAGTAACGAACTTGAGTTCAAATCGTCCCCGAAACTGAGTCTATGAAAGAGTAGACTCATCAATTTCGGCTACAAGAAGCTCATACCAATCAAGAGCACGCTCTTGTAATAAGATAGAAGTTACAAGAACTCTATCATGGTCAGAAAGATCCATGTGAGAGAAAATACGCTCGCACGTGCGAAGCCACGCTTGGACTTCAAGAACAGACTCGGAGCCCTTAAACGGCTTTCCTCCAAGATGAGAAAAATCGCTGCACTGACATGCAAACACAAACTTGCGAGGTAGAGATACTCGAGGAGGAACTGGAGGCTGAGTGCTATTAAACAATTCCAAAATCTGATCAGCAGACATATAAACGCCATCCGGATGTGTGCCACCGGATTGCCCAGCATTCGAACGTCGTCCCCTGCCTCTTCTAGCCATAAGCTGAAGGTAAGATAAGAACAAGATAATTCACAAGGTAGATACTTCATTACGGAATACTACGGAATAAAATGCATTCCTAGACGTATTCCCCAAATTCTATCTAACCTTGATGGAATAAAGAGACACGATGATTCAAAGGTTTGTATCACTTATATACTTTGATGTACTGTAATATGTGCTCTATTCTGTGTTTGTCATACTTTGTTCTGAACTTTGCTCTGATACCACGCTGTGACGCCCCACCTCTATACCCACGCTAGCCAAGGACACCACAGGGTAATGCCATCAACTAACACGGAGAATAAGGCTGGTTAGGAGCGACCATCTATAGCCTTGCTCTAACTATCTATTGAATACATCGACAATAAACATACCAAGCAGGTCGACATACCCAATGAATACTTAAAAACAAAACCATAGGTGCTTGAATCTATCAGAACAGAATATAACAACTTAAATGTAATATACATCACAGAACAGTAAATCATCATATACATATATATACAGATACATAACAGAGTATACAAACTAATACATGTCAAGTGGTATAGCAAACCACAATATACAGACGAGTCAAAAGAATACATATCAGATTTACTATAAAATAGGACTACACAAAAGCTATAACGAAAAGGAACAAGCTGAATAGTCCATGCAGAAGCAAAATAGGCTAAGTCCAAAAGCACCTAACCTGAAACAACTCGGTCTAACCCGAGTATAAAATACACAGGTCAGTCTAGCTAAACAAATCAGTTAGATAAACTGAACAACAATAAACCTACAAGGTTACAAAGCATAATAGATATCTCTAAAAGAGATAACACAATCATCTAACGAAAGATGAATCATATAGAACAAGCTTCATATCATCGACAACATATAGAAACAAAGGATAAGAATATCCCAAAGCAAGCCAAAAGGCAATAACAAATACCAATAAGGTATACAAGTTCCACAAGGTGAACCCTATGCATCATGCGGCTCATAATGTCCAACATCGAAGGGAGATACCTATGGAATATACATATGAATGAAACATCAGAAAATTTTGCTCGAGCTCAGTACTGTACAAACAAGGATCCATGAGCCCGAAGACTCCAAACCCAATATCACCCATGCGGCTCATAACGACCAATATCGGAAGCGATACTAAAGGGCAACCCAATATCACCCATGCGGCTCATAACGACCAACATCGGAAGCGATACTAAAGGGCAACAAACCCGAAGGCACAAACCCGAAGGCACAAACCCGAAGGCACATACCCGAAGGCAAAAAACTGTAGTGGTGAAGGTCGAAGACCCAGTACTGGACACCACTAACTGGCGGAATGTGTCATAACTCTCAAAAAGGAATCCGAAAAGTGTTAATGTATGTCCCATAACCACTCGTTCGCACTAAACGGTTTACTATCCGTCAGTCACTTTCACACTCAAAGCAGTACAAAGCTTACCTCATATCATCGGTAAACCAAACCCGAAGGTCAAAACGATCAATTGAATAGCTCGGGGATTAATTAGAAGGATAAACGCACAGATTCATGGTCCGTGTTTTGCCCAACCATTTAATCATCCTTCAACTTCGCTCGAAGTGCGAAAGTGTGTGTTTTAAATAGAATTTATAAATTGGAGAAACGAGCTTTTAATATGATTAGAAAGATTATTTTATAAAAACCCGTGGATAAAGTCAAAAATAAGTTATCAAAGTCAAAGAGGCAATAACAACCACTAAGAACCAACATGAATCGATAAAATCCGGAAAACCAATCAAAACGAGCATAAATAGGCAAAACAGGAAAGCAGGAGCAGGTCAGTCGACTGAAATCCCTGTTCAGTCAACTGAAAATTGTCCAGAAAAATTTCGGGCTTCAGCTCAGTCGACTGAACAGAGGATCCAGTCGACTGAACCCAATTTCCTGCATTTCCTACTTATTACCAATGAAGTGCAAAATCTCCCAACTTCAATCGGACGAGCACGGACGCTAGGGATTCATGCCGAGCGGCTACCCGGCCCTATAAGCACTTCGATTCATCACCAAAAACATGATCAAAACATCAAAGTTAGGATTTCAAAGAATTGAACCCAAACACTAAAAATTCGGATATTCACCAATTCAATCCACACTAAAAGCAAGTGCATATGAACAAGTGCTAGGAATTCATATCCCACATCAATGAAATCAAGAGAAGTAGATGTGAGTTCAAAACTCACCTTTAACCCAAAAACAAGAAGATGGAGCTCAATAACAAGGAGAAGACCAACCAACACTACTTCAACTCAACAAGCTTCAATCTAAGAATAAAACACATCTTTCCCAATTTAGGTTTAGGAAATTTTCTGAAATTGAAGAGGAGAAGAGTTGGAGAAGATGAAGAAGAGCTTACCAATGGATTCTCTTTGATTTTGGAGCAAGAATCAAGTTTACAAGAAGAAACTAGGGCTTGCAATTTCTGTTTCCTCTTCCCTTCCACCATTTTCAGCTCTAGCTTAAGAAATGAAATGAAATGAGGATGAATGAAGAGAAGGGGTTGGGTTAGGGTATTAGTTAAACTAGTGGGCTGAACCCAAACCCAAAACCCAACAGGAAAAGGGTCAAAATTTCACAAACTCCAAACATATCAAAGATTATACTCAAAATGATCGCAAACGCCATTTTGGAACCAGTGGAGGTAGTTTCGAGTTCCAATTCGGTCATTTGCAGAAAGTAGCATTTCGGATCCAAAAATCCAACTAACGACGTTATATTTAAATTAACATTTAAATATCAAATCGTTAAATATGCGGGTTGTTACAGTCAATGTGCATGAAAAGGGAGTTCTCAATGTTAACATTGTTGATTTCTTGGCCAAAACAACCAGGAAAGGATATTGATGTTCATTTACAGCTGTTGATAGATGAGTTAAAGCAGTTATGGGAAGGAGTAGTTACATTTGACTCGTTAAATAAATCTGAGTTCACAATGAGAGCTAGGGTGTTGTGGGCAATCCATGATCACCCTGCTTTTGGGACTTTATCGGGATGTACAACTCACGGTTACTTTGCATGTCCTGTTTGTGGGGAAAGCACTTGTCTTATTATCTTCCTGAATGCAAGAAGATGTGTTACATGGGACATTTAATGTTTCTTCCTAACGACACAATTTTCGATACGATAAGACAAATTTCAACAACGAACAAGAACTTCGTCGCCCTAAATGGCCATTGACTGGTTTTCAAGTTGAAAAGAAAGTAGCGAATATCAAAATGAAAGTTGGTAAACAAAAAGAAGAAATTGGTCGAAAATGGAAAAAGTCAACCAATGAAGATGTGGACAATATTTCTGGATGGTATAGGAGGTCTATCTTTTTTGATTTACCATATTGGAAAGCAAATTTGGTCCGACATAATATTGATGTTATGCATACGGAGAAGAATGTCACGGAGCATCTCATCAGGACCATTATGGACCATAAAGATAAGTTAAAAGATGGCATCAATGCACGCAAGGATTTGAAAATCATGGGTATAAAAAAAAGTTATGGGTGATGGAAGACCCTGAAACAAATAAAACAATCATACTAAAGAAAACTTTCGCTTTGAGCAAAGATGAAAAGATACGATTTTGCACCATTTTGAAAAATCTGAAAGCACCTAACAAATTTTCTTCTAACTTTCACAATAATGTGAGCATCAATCATCCTGAACTAAGAAATATGAATTCGTCGTCAAGTATGGGAGAAGACACACAGGAAAAAAGATGGTAGCATATCAGATGCCACTTCTCCATACTTTGTAAGTTAAACAAATATTAACTTGCATATTCTTTAAAATTCCTTATTCATGTAAGTATTATCATATTACAGGATCAAATTGCGAAAGCGAAGGAAAAGACCACTGATAGTGATGAAGAAAAATTGACAGTGGATGAAGACATCTTATCACAAGTGCTTGGTAAGGATGCAAGTGGTAGGAGCCGCGGTGTTGGGACCGTTATACCAAAGACTAAAGTTAAGGCTTGTGCCATTGCACAGAAACGACTCCGACATGTTCATGGCGAGCAGGATGAGTTGAAAATGAGGGTGGGAAGTTTGGAGAGTACCGTGGGAAATTTGTCTGGGCAAATGGAGGTTTTGATCAACATGGTGGGAAATATTGAAGATGGAATTCGTGCACCGGTCAATTCTTCTGATGGAGGACGCGCCATACAATTCAATGCTCCTGAATTCATTGCTTCACAGTTTCAGGATTCGACAAATGTTAAGAACAATCAAAAATGCGAAATCCTCAACTCTGATTTAGAATTAATAGGAACAGGTATTTTTAACATTTAAACATTTATGACATAATAAGTAGAAAATTTAAATAATAATAAATAATCCCTTTTATTGCAACATGTACTACATGCCGAGATTCAACATTGTCCAACATCCATGGGAAATCTGTACCATCCACACATGAAAAAGTGGTGTTGGACAGTATACTGCTACCAGATGAGAGAACCAGCCAAATGAATCATCAATTTACAGAGACCTTTGCTGATGTTAGAGTGGGTGGATATGTGTGCCATCCGAAATGTCTTATTAGATATCTTTAGATGATGGAGCAGGTATATTTTTTGTTTATCTGGTCGATATTTCAAGTCCCATTAAATTGATTTGAATTTAATTCCAATTCAGATTAATATATTTTAAGTTGTTAATATACCATAAAACAATTTTTTTTAACTCAATCCAATTATTTAAATCGAACAACACTTAAAAAAAACTAGAAAGAAAGAATGTTGTTTAAAAGAAAACTTAAATAAAAAGAAATTAAACTAAAACTTGATTTGCTTGTTCTGCTTCAGCAATTGTCAAATAATGTATCCATGTTGAAGTACCCTGACCTAATGGCAACATCCTAAACATTCGTGATCTGCTTTAGCATTTACCTTTCTCTATTAATTTAATATTTACCTTTCTCTATTATCAACAAGATTGAATCAATATGTGAAAAAAAATGGGGGGAAGACTCATAAAATTGCATGGGACACTCTATGATGACCACAACAACATATAACCATACAGTGTAGCTGCCTGCCACATCTTGCACCACCTTATTTTTTATGTATCATAAGAGCAGTATACTTCAAATTTAAGAAGTGATGTTTGAATCTGAACATATAACCATTTCGAATTGCATATGTATGTGCCATGTGGGGACTCAATCAGTCACAAAATCCAAATTATATAACATGAAAGTAACAATTGCAAGAGTGAAAAGCATTACATGTTGTAATGCCCCAGAAATTCATAGAATCTTATTTGGTTGAATTTTGAAAATATATGAATTCATTTGTATAAGAATACATGAAAAAAAAAATAAAGTGTTCAAGTGTGTGCACACTGATATGGCACAAGAAAGAACTCCAAATCCACTGAAATCAAAACAAGAATTAAAAAGTATTACAAACATAATTTTGTGATATGGATATTTGATCTCTGGAATTATATGAATCATCCAAGAAAATAAGGAAAAGTAAGTTTTGTTTTGAATCAGTAAACATATTTTATTTAAACCCAGAAAAGAAAATATTACAGGGATTTAAAAGTCTGTATGCACATATAGGTGCATATCTTTCTGAAATTAAGGAGGAGTTAAATAAGCCTAGATAGGATATGTATGCAAATGTACATTTCTGTAAGAATAGAAAATGTTAAAAAGAAATAAGCAAGTAAAAGAAAACTGTAATACTAAAATGGCAAAAGACAAATTGCAAGCAGAATAATTGCTTTAGGCAGAAATAGAAAGGAGGATTTCTAGAAAATAAACAAGTGACAATGTCACACAATTTTCATGACTTGGTAAGAATAGGATATATTTTGAAAAGGTAAAGAAAAAAAAAATATAAGGGAAAGTAAGCACCACATATGGCCGGGGTATCAAAAGTGAAAATGAACAAATCTGAAATGCAAAATGCATGAGTCTTGGCCAGGGTAGGAATGGGATTTTACAATGATAAACCCTAGAAAACTTCTCTTATAAATTCAAGTATAAACCAGAAAAGAATCATTTTGCTACCCAAAACATTTAAGAAAACAAAGAGGAAAATATTTGCAAGCAGAAAAGCAAGTTTTAAAAGGTTTTCTTTCTGATTTAAGCAGGAGAAGCATTTTTCTGTGAGTAATCTCACTAATCCATGGCATTAAGTCCTGTTATGAGGCAGCCTAGCTTATGCTAATTTTTCTGCATATTTTGGATTTTATTACTATGGTTTTAATGGATGCTTTAATGGGTGTTTCTAAATGCTTTTAGTTTTGATAGTGAGTATTATGCTCTGATTGTTTATACCCAGAAATGTTATAGTATGAAAATGTAATAGTAAATAGAGAATGCTTGTAGCTGGTTTAGTTATGGCATGACAAACATATGTATATGAGTTGCATTACACTTGTGTAAGTGCTGAGGCTCAAATGAAAGATTCAAGGTTGCAATGGAAATTCCTAATGTGCTGAACCTTTGATCAAATAGAAAACCATGGGCCAGAAATCTTGTTTAAGCTAGATCTTGAATTTAGTTCAAACATGGTTGCTTGTGAAACAATAATAACCCACATGCCTAGTCTTTATTCCCAGTTACAAATATTCTTGTATTTTCTTTTAAACCAGAATACTTGTAGATATGAATTCCCTGGATATGAAAGTTAGCTTGTTCTGGAATTATGCTTGAGAGCTCTATATAATGTTTCATGTACACTGTGATTCAGTCACCTAGCTATCTCATGATAGGATCAAACATGAACACTTAGTAAATAAACAAAGGATTGTGAGCCAAGAGAACTGCTGGAATGCTTGTTGTATTTAAAGTATGCAAGTTGACACATGGTTTGTTTAAGCCCTGAGATCTTTGTGCAATATTGTGAATTATTTTATTGCAATGTGTCCCCATGATTCCTTATGGCAGATGAGGCTAGGAAGAAATTTGGTAAATGCAATCTATACAAAATGTTTAGGTCTTACTTAATTACTTAATATCATGGAATTTTTGATGATGCTCATACCAGATCTTGTATCTGACCCTTGTTTGCTTATGGCAACTGGGGTGTCTCATTTAAAATGGGGCAGCCCTTAATGCTTTTTCAGGGAATGCTGGCTCTAAATAGGAAGCTGCTATGGCTAATGAGAATGATTGGATAAGCATGCTAAACTAGAGTTAAATAAGAACTTAGAATGAGATATTTGCATGTAATCTGGAAAATTTGATAGTTCTGTTTAGGCTGTTATGCAAAACCTTGAAAGTTTGGAATTATTCAGTTATTTTAAATGAATCTAGTGATGTATTAAGTAGGAAGAACTTGCAAGAGATATGTGTTATGTTATTTCTGTTTTCTGGTTTGGTATGTATTAAGAATATTGAAGTTAAGCTGAATTGATTATCTATTTGCTAAAGTTGTTTTGATTAAAGGAAAAACTGGATTTTATAAGTATGATCACTTTATGATGGTTTTAGTTAATCCTAAATCTTTTCAAAAGATAGATATATAGGAAATTATATTGGGAAAATCCAGAAAGAATTATAACTGTTACACTTTCATGTCTTGATACTGAAACTTGTCCAAATGCAAGTAAAAGAATGGTTTCTTTAACCAAACAGTTAGACCATAGGTCAGGCCACATACACACTTTAAAAAAATGGAGCTAGGAACCATTTGAACCCAGTTTTTCTGGAAAATGAACAAAAACATAGACATGTACCTGTATATCTGTGTACATGTTGATATTTAGGCAACAAAATAAATACAAATTCCTAGAAAAGTAGTAGGAATGGGTTTTGAAAATAATAAAGCAAGAAATATTGTTTTGTATGTTAGATTATAGGCAAAACTTAAGTGTATATGTATAGAGATAGGTAGGTATCAGATTTTAAAACCCTGCAGGAAAAAAAAAAGAAAGCAAAAATTGAGTTTGAACTGACCAGCATAGTACTTGAACTCGTGACCTCTCATGTGTAAGTTAGGCGCGTTTCCATTACGCCTAGATGTTGCTTGTGTTCACTTAGGATCCACTTTCTTTTAGCTTGAGATTGAAACTATGCAGATTTTAACACAAACATCCATATTAAAAAGCTTTCTTCCACTAGATTATTACTTAATCATTCCTTAATTAGAATAACAGACCAAAGTACATGTTTACAGTGGATTCTATGGTCAATAATCAGAATGTGAAAATAAATCTTTTATTAGGGAATTATCACATTTTAATAGATTTAAAAAGATTTCTACTTCCCTATTATTATTATGCTCTGATTCTAGTAGGATATAACATAGATATCTTCATATATGTATGTTAGGAAAGATTTAGATTTAAAACAATATTTTTATATTGAGAAAGATCCTGGATAATATGAGAATAGGTAAGGATGACCCTAGGTAGTCTTAGTTAAGTATGTAAGCAAAAAAAAAAAAAAATTTTGCTTAAGAATTAGGGTCATTCCATTTTGGTATCAGAGCTATGTTAAATTTACACATAGCTAAGAATGATTGTATTGATTGATTGAAGTACTATAATCATATGTATGTACTGTTTGAGTAAAATAATAATATAGATAGAAAGTTAAAATATATAGATATATATATATACTCTCATGATAAACTAACCTTATCTACCCATACTGTAGTTGTCCAATTATGGTAGGAAGAGGATCTCAACACAATGTAGGATCAAGTACACCACAAATGCTTGATATGCAAGACTTTATGAGGGCTTTAAGGGATGGAGTAGGGCAGAGACTTGAGTATCCACATGAGGAACTTTCCAAACTATTAAAGACTTATACCAATTTAGGAGGCAAGAGCTTTGAAGGGACTGAAAATGTGATGGAAATTCAAACATGGTTGAGAACACTGGATAGAATTTTCAATGACATGCAGTTGGATGATCAAAGGAAGAGGCAAGT
The DNA here is from genome assembly GCA_030765085.1 of Allium cepa. Lineage (NCBI taxonomy): Eukaryota > Viridiplantae > Streptophyta > Magnoliopsida > Asparagales > Amaryllidaceae > Allium > Allium cepa. The sequence continues at coordinate 1,024,323,541 of CM060928.1, read as the reverse complement.
GGCCTCAAGACAACTGAAAGGTGTGGCTTTAAGTTGGTGGGAGGTAGTCATAGCTGGGAGGATTGAGAATGAAATCACTTGGAATCAATTCAAGGAGATGTTGGAAGCTAGATTTGTTCCAGCATCAGCCAAGACTCTACTGCTTGAAGAATTCATCAGATTTAGGCAGGGAACTTTTAATGTGACTGAATATACTCATAGGTTTGAAGGCTTGTCTAAGTATGGAGCTATGCTTGTGGCTGATGAGGCATCAAAGAATGATAGGTATATTAAGGGTTTAAATCCAGGGCTTAGTAGGGCCATGTTGCCATATGTAGATAAAACTTTTGATCAAGTCATTGATCTGGCCTTAAAATTTGAGCAACATGACAAGGAAAGGGAGAAGTATAGGAGTTTTAAGAATAACAACAATAAGAAGAATAAGGGAAGATATCACCCCTATGACAAGAGGAAGGAGGAGATAGAAAGTAAGAAAACTAATGATACTAAGACCACTGATACAAAAAGGAAAATAACATGTAATCATTGTGGAAAAGAAGGACATATCAAACCAAGGTGCCCAGAATTGAAGGGAGGAGCTTTCAAGTGCTATCTATGTGGAAAGGAGGGACATATCAAGAGAAACTGCCCTGAGTATAAACAGCAAGGGAAGCTAGCAAGTTTGGAGAGCAAGGGCAAATCCACAGTAGAGACTATTGCAGAAAATCATGGTCAAGTAGAAGGTACCTTATTTATTTGTACCTTACCTATATCAGTAGTGTATGATACAGGGGCAACACATTCTATGATTTCCCATGAATTAGTTGCATTGCTTAAATTAAATTGCATATTGGTTGAAACTCCTTTGTTAGTGCAAAGCCCATTGGGAAGTTCTAGTGTTTTAAACATGATTTGTGTGGATGTGGGATTAAACATAGGAGGAAATGTTTTTATTTCCAATTTATATGTTTTAAATTACCCAAATATAGGTGTTATATTGGGTGTAGACTGGTTAAGGCAATACAAAGCCATAATTAATTTAGACTCATCCACCATATCCTTACAAAATTCTAGAGGTCAAAGAATCACAATTTTGTGTGAAGCAGCTAAAGAAAGAAAATTATATCACTTGATTGACTTAAATAAGGATTCCAGTGAGCCTTCTATTGAAGAAATCCCCATAATTAACAAATACATAGATGTGTTTGGAGAAGTTGAGGGGGTTCCACACCACAGACCAGTGGAATTTCAGATTAGTCTGATACCAGGAGCAAGTCCAATTATTAAGAAACCCACTAGGATGGGGCCAAATGAGTTGAAGGAATTAAAGAAACAGTTAGAAGAGTTAGAAAGCAAAGGATTTATAAGACCAAGTAACTCTTGCTGGGGTGCTCCAGTAGTATTTGTAAAGAAACATGATGGTACTTTAAGAATGTGCATAGATTACAGGGAGTTAAACAAAGTCACTATCAAGAACAAGTACCCCTTACTTAGAATTGATGATCTTTTTGATCAACTTAGTGGAGCAAAAATATTTTCTAGGTTAGACTTGGCATCTGGATTCCATCAGATGAAGGTTGAAGACTCAAGTGTTAAGTATACAGCCTTTAACACTAGGTATGGTTTATATGAGTTTCTTGTCATGCCATTTGGGTTGACAAATGCCCCATCATATTTTGTAGACTTAATGAATAGGATATTCAGGGATTATTTAGACAAGTTTGTATTGATTTTTATTGATGATATTTTGATTTATTCTAGAACAGTAGAGGAACATGAAAATCACTTACACCTTGTTTTGTCAAGATTAAGAGAAAAAGATTTAAAAGCCAAATTTTCTAAGTGTGCATTTTGGAAAGAAGAGGTGCATTTCCTTGGGCATGTTGTATCTGCCAAAGGCATTTCAGTGAACCCTAATAAAATTGTGGCTATCCAAGCATGGAAAAGGCCAAGCACAGTGGGAGAAGTTAGGTCATTTATGGGAATGGCAGGGTATTATAGAAGATTTATAAAAGATTTTTCTAAGATGTCATCACCTCTTACCAACCTAACTAGAAAGAACCAACCCTTTAGATGGACTGAGAAATGTGAACAAGCCTTTAGTAAAATCAAAGAGGCTTTAGTCAATGCACCAGTGTTGAGAGTACCAGAAGGAAATGAGGATTTGATTGTTTATACTGATGCAAGTGGCTCTGGGCTAGGAGCTGTATTGATGCAGCAAGACCAAGTTATAGCCTATGCATCAAGGCAACTGAAGCCGCATGAATCAAAGTATGCAACCCATGATCTTGAATTGGCAGCAGTGGTATATGCACTAAAGCTCTGGAGACATTATCTTCTAGGTGCAAAGTTCATTTTATACACTGACCATAAGGCATTGAAATATCTTTTTTCACAAAAAGATCTGAATATGAGGCAACATAGATGGGTTGAATTTTTAGCAGCATATGATTTAGACATACTTTATACTCCAGGAAAAGCTAATAAGGTTGCAGATGCTTTGAGCAGGCAGCACGCAAAAGTAGCCATGTTAATGATAGAAGAGTTTAAAAATTTATCCCTACTTACTGATTTGGAAATTGAGGAAGACAATGAGGTAAACATGGAGATGATTGAAGAAGGGAAAAAGGGAAAATTAAGTTTGATAACTTTGCAATCAGATTTAATTTTGAAAGTGGGAAAAATGCAAGAGGAAGATCCAGATTTGTTAGAAAAGAAATCTCTAATAGAAAAAGGAGAAGAAGTACCAAACTACCACATTGATAAGAATGGTTACTTAAGGAATAAGAGTAAGATATGTGTTCCAAAGAATATAGGATTGAAGGAAGAGATACTTAATAAATATCATAGAAGCAAGTATTCTATACACCCAGGTAGCACCAAGATGTACCAAAACTTGAAGAGGGATTATTGGTGGACAGGGATGAAAGCTGATGTGGCCAAATATGTTGCAAAGTGTATGACTTGCCAACAAGTCAAAGCAGAAACCCAAAGACCCTCAGGCCTATTACAACCTCTAAGTATACCACAGTGGAAGTGGGAAGATATATCTATGGATTTCATAGATGGTCTGCCTAGATCAAAGAGAGGAAATACAAGCATTTGGGTAGTAGTTGATAGATTGACCAAAGTGGCACATTTTATACCAGTAAAGGCAGAAAGAAATGCCCCTAAACTAGCTCAGATATTCATGAAAGAAGTAGTAAGGTTGCATGGAATCCCTAAAACTATAGTGAGTGATAGGGACACAATCTTTACCTCCAGATTTTGGAAGAGCTTTCAAAAAGCCATAGGGAGTGAATTATGCTTGAGTACAGCATACCACCCCCAATCAGATGGTCAAACTGAAGTGATAAATAAGGTTTTGGAGGATTTATTGAGGGCATGTATATTAGACTTTGGAGGTAATTGGGAAGATCACCTCCATTTGGCTGAATTTACATATAACAATAGTTATCAAAGCACCATAGGCATGGCACCATTTGAAGCCTTGTATGGAAAACCATGTTTGTCACCAATATGTTGGGTTGAAGCAGGAGAAAAGGCTGTCTTAGGGCCTGAGTATATAAAAGAGACCACAGAGAAAATTGAACTGGTGAGGAGAAGAATGGCAGCAGCTCAAGATAGGCAAAAGAAGTTTGCAGATAAAAAGAGAAAGCAGGTAGAATATGAAGTTGGTGATTATGTTTTCATCAAAGTTTCACCTATGAAGAAGGTGTTAAGATTTGGCAAGCAAGGAAAACTTACCCCAAGATATGTTGGACCTTACAAGATTTTGGAAAGAATAGGTTCATTAGCATATAGGCTAGAGCTGCCTGAAGAGATGAGTGCAATGCACAATGTATTCCATGTATCACAACTTAGAAGATGGGTACATGAAAAAGAAGAGATTTTAGAGAAACCCACTCAGGTTCAAATAAATTCTGATTTGGTCTATGAGAAAGAACCCATGGGGATTTTGGCTAAAGAGGAAAAAAAGTTGAGGAACAAAACTTTAAAATTGGTAAAGGTTCAATGGAGCCTAGACCCTAAGGACTGTACATGGGAATTGGAGGATAAAATAAAGATGGATTACCCTAAACTTTTTGTAGTGGAAGGTAAAAAACTAAATTCCTAAAAGTTTAATATGTATGGTTGTTTTGACTGAATTGTTTGCTTATGCAATGTCTGATAGATTTTAGGAGAATCTAGAAATATATAAAAAAAAAAAAAAAAATGAATGAGAAAATTGTGAGGACACAATTCCTAAAAAGGTGGGGTGATTGTAATGCCCCAGAAATTCATAGAATCTTATTTGGTTGAATTTTGAAAATATATGAATTCATTTGTATAAGAATACATGAAAAAAAAAATAAAGTGTTCAAGTGTGTGCACACTGATATGGCACAAGAAAGAACTCCAAATCCACTGAAATCAAAACAAGAATTAAAAAGTATTACAAACATAATTTTGTGATATGGATATTTGATCTCTGGAATTATATGAATCATCCAAGAAAATAAGGAAAAGTAAGTTTTGTTTTGAATCAGTAAACATATTTTATTTAAACCCAGAAAAGAAAATATTACAGGGATTTAAAAGTCTGTATGCACATATAGGTGCATATCTTTCTGAAATTAAGGAGGAGTTAAATAAGCCTAGATAGGATATGTATGCAAATGTACATTTCTGTAAGAATAGAAAATGTTAAAAAGAAATAAGCAAGTAAAAGAAAACTGTAATACTAAAATGGCAAAAGACAAATTGCAAGCAGAATAATTGCTTTAGGCAGAAATAGAAAGGAGGATTTCTAGAAAATAAACAAGTGACAATGTCACACAATTTTCATGACTTGGTAAGAATAGGATATATTTTGAAAAGGTAAAGAAAAAAAAAATATAAGGGAAAGTAAGCACCACATATGGCCGGGGTATCAAAAGTGAAAATGAACAAATCTGAAATGCAAAATGCATGAGTCTTGGCCAGGGTAGGAATGGGATTTTACAATGATAAACCCTAGAAAACTTCTCTTATAAATTCAAGTATAAACCAGAAAAGAATCATTTTGCTACCCAAAACATTTAAGAAAACAAAGAGGAAAATATTTGCAAGCAGAAAAGCAAGTTTTAAAAGGTTTTCTTTCTGATTTAAGCAGGAGAAGCATTTTTCTGTGAGTAATCTCACTAATCCATGGCATTAAGTCCTGTTATGAGGCAGCCTAGCTTATGCTAATTTTTCTGCATATTTTGGATTTTATTACTATGGTTTTAATGGATGCTTTAATGGGTGTTTCTAAATGCTTTTAGTTTTGATAGTGAGTATTATGCTCTGATTGTTTATACCCAGAAATGTTATAGTATGAAAATGTAATAGTAAATAGAGAATGCTTGTAGCTGGTTTAGTTATGGCATGACAAACATATGTATATGAGTTGCATTACACTTGTGTAAGTGCTGAGGCTCAAATGAAAGATTCAAGGTTGCAATGGAAATTCCTAATGTGCTGAACCTTTGATCAAATAGAAAACCATGGGCCAGAAATCTTGTTTAAGCTAGATCTTGAATTTAGTTCAAACATGGTTGCTTGTGAAACAATAATAACCCACATGCCTAGTCTTTATTCCCAGTTACAAATATTCTTGTATTTTCTTTTAAACCAGAATACTTGTAGATATGAATTCCCTGGATATGAAAGTTAGCTTGTTCTGGAATTATGCTTGAGAGCTCTATATAATGTTTCATGTACACTGTGATTCAGTCACCTAGCTATCTCATGATAGGATCAAACATGAACACTTAGTAAATAAACAAAGGATTGTGAGCCAAGAGAACTGCTGGAATGCTTGTTGTATTTAAAGTATGCAAGTTGACACATGGTTTGTTTAAGCCCTGAGATCTTTGTGCAATATTGTGAATTATTTTATTGCAATGTGTCCCCATGATTCCTTATGGCAGATGAGGCTAGGAAGAAATTTGGTAAATGCAATCTATACAAAATGTTTAGGTCTTACTTAATTACTTAATATCATGGAATTTTTGATGATGCTCATACCAGATCTTGTATCTGACCCTTGTTTGCTTATGGCAACTGGGGTGTCTCATTTAAAATGGGGCAGCCCTTAATGCTTTTTCAGGGAATGCTGGCTCTAAATAGGAAGCTGCTATGGCTAATGAGAATGATTGGATAAGCATGCTAAACTAGAGTTAAATAAGAACTTAGAATGAGATATTTGCATGTAATCTGGAAAATTTGATAGTTCTGTTTAGGCTGTTATGCAAAACCTTGAAAGTTTGGAATTATTCAGTTATTTTAAATGAATCTAGTGATGTATTAAGTAGGAAGAACTTGCAAGAGATATGTGTTATGTTATTTCTGTTTTCTGGTTTGGTATGTATTAAGAATATTGAAGTTAAGCTGAATTGATTATCTATTTGCTAAAGTTGTTTTGATTAAAGGAAAAACTGGATTTTATAAGTATGATCACTTTATGATGGTTTTAGTTAATCCTAAATCTTTTCAAAAGATAGATATATAGGAAATTATATTGGGAAAATCCAGAAAGAATTATAACTGTTACACTTTCATGTCTTGATACTGAAACTTGTCCAAATGCAAGTAAAAGAATGGTTTCTTTAACCAAACAGTTAGACCATAGGTCAGGCCACATACACACTTTAAAAAAATGGAGCTAGGAACCATTTGAACCCAGTTTTTCTGGAAAATGAACAAAAACATAGACATGTACCTGTATATCTGTGTACATGTTGATATTTAGGCAACAAAATAAATACAAATTCCTAGAAAAGTAGTAGGAATGGGTTTTGAAAATAATAAAGCAAGAAATATTGTTTTGTATGTTAGATTATAGGCAAAACTTAAGTGTATATGTATAGAGATAGGTAGGTATCAGATTTTAAAACCCTGCAGGAAAAAAAAAAGAAAGCAAAAATTGAGTTTGAACTGACCAGCATAGTACTTGAACTCGTGACCTCTCATGTGTAAGTTAGGCGCGTTTCCATTACGCCTAGATGTTGCTTGTGTTCACTTAGGATCCACTTTCTTTTAGCTTGAGATTGAAACTATGCAGATTTTAACACAAACATCCATATTAAAAAGCTTTCTTCCACTAGATTATTACTTAATCATTCCTTAATTAGAATAACAGACCAAAGTACATGTTTACAGTGGATTCTATGGTCAATAATCAGAATGTGAAAATAAATCTTTTATTAGGGAATTATCACATTTTAATAGATTTAAAAAGATTTCTACTTCCCTATTATTATTATGCTCTGATTCTAGTAGGATATAACATAGATATCTTCATATATGTATGTTAGGAAAGATTTAGATTTAAAACAATATTTTTATATTGAGAAAGATCCTGGATAATATGAGAATAGGTAAGGATGACCCTAGGTAGTCTTAGTTAAGTATGTAAGCAAAAAAAAAAAAAAATTTTGCTTAAGAATTAGGGTCATTCCACATGTACAAGGAAAGCTTGCAGTTGCTTACACTGACACTAAATGATATTGAAGAACTTTCCAAGGTATATAACGTATATATTTGTACTAACTAGATTGACACTTAAACTGAGATGAAAATTAATTAAATCCTATTTTTCTACACAAACAAGTAAATGAAAAGTTAAATATTGTACATCTAAAATAGTTTAATTTCAAATACAGCTTATGTTCTTCACATACCAGCCAAACTTCTCGCTTTTGTTACCTAATTTCTGTAAATCAGCGAGCTTTACATATGTTAGAAAAGGTTTTGTAAGCTTCGTAACACAACAAATTACATATAACTTCACTTAGCAGGTCAAAAGTTATGCGCAAACTTGTTGAGGTATCATGATCAACAAAAGAAAATGTTGTAGGCCGGGTTACATATGATAACATATATGTGGAATGAGTTTTGCATAAACCAGATGAATTTTTTAAGCTTTGTAACACAATAAATTTCATACAATTTAGAGTAACGGATAACATTTACATACCAAAGCCCTATAGCCCAATCAAATGCATCTCTTTTATCATATAAATACGCCTACACCCCAATAAACTTGCTAAGCCATGAAGCCCAATAAACTTGATAAGCCTAAAACCTAGTCAACAAATCTAATTATATGTGCCTACACCCCAATAAACTTGCTAAGCCATGATAAATAAAACATCCATTAAATAACACACTATTATACATATTTGAACCAGTTTGTAATAGTGCGTTATTCATTTAACCTTTTGCAATAGTATGTTATTCGTTCAACCTTTTGTACACAATTTCTTGATCTAATAGTCTGGCCTTCTGTTATTAGCGTTTATTTTTTTGGTACGACACATACTTCTCAAACTGTCTTTTGTTCTACTATAATTTATACCCATTTTTATGTTTGCAGGTTGAATCAGGAATGATCTTTATGCAATCTTTGGTGCTAGCTAATTTTATTTGGTTTAGCAAATAGTTTACAAGAGACTTGGAGTAATTCATTTGCAAAAGGTTTAGCCAGAGACACTATTATATATGTTATACTCTGGGTTCTATTGAACATCCTAAGGTCTTGTATTGATATTGTGACTTGTGTAGCTCTTGTTTTGAGCTTAACTTTATATTTGTACTAAATGCTAGTATGTAGTATTTTTCGTGTTATGTAATGATATTGTCAAGTTATTATGCGCTGCAATGCGGATTATTGAATCATTTGAATGTGCACTGTCTATAATATTATTTGTTTTCTAATATCATTTGAGTGCGGAATATTATATATATATATATATGTGTGTGTGTGTGTGTGTGTGTGTGTGTGTGTGTGTAATTGACTACTTAGATACGTCTTCTGGCCGTATCTAATGTGTCAATTAGATACAATTAAAATGGCCGTATCTAATTGATACATTAGATACAGCTATTAGCCGTCTCCAATGAGACAATTAGATACGGCCTTAGCCGTCTCTATTGAGACAATTAGATACGGCCTTAGGCCGTATCTAATTGGATCATTAGATACGGCTAATAGCCGTATCAAATGTATATTTAGATGCGGCCTAAGGCCGTATCTAATTGTCTTATTAGAGACGGCTAATAGCCATGTCAAAATAATAAGCTCGCCATATTTTGATACGGATAAAAGTCGTATCTAATCTTATTATATACTGCTTTTAGCCATATCAACATATCGTTTATGGTATAGTGCTTGTGGCAACATGTGCCTTTCATTTCTCATAACTAGTAGCATGAAATATATCCTACATACCACACACTTTCCGCTATCATTCCTGGGATGTGAGGCTATGTTCCACAAACCCAAGTTGTTTCACAAAGCCACACTTTGATCTTAACATGTTCCACTTTGAATGCAACATTGCCATTCCTTCGGTTACTATTGACTTTCACAAACATACAAACTCTGAGCTAGTATGTCTCAAAGAAAGGCGTTAAACTAAGAGAAGTTTCCTTCTCCACCAACAAACAGATGTATGTTTATAAAATTCAAATATTGCGAGCTCAGTAACGCAATGTCATAAATCCATCAATACAAGTTCGTTTCGAGACTTAACAAACCTAAGGCACTCCTCCTACTACATCCTGTCGAGAATTATCCCTAGGATGAGTAGCGATTGGTCCTTGTTATTAAGGATTTCAAAACGCAATGGGACAATTTCTATAATAAATATCTCTATATTAGAAGCAACCCCGAGAATGTCAACAAGCAATCCTTTCACTATGAAGATCTTCGGTCTTCAGTATAATGAAGATTTCATTATGTAGACATTACTACCATATAAATATAATATGGGGTAAAGCAGTTGGACTCGTGATAGCAATCCCTACATTTTGAAGATCTCATGTCTTCAGTAATCATCATCTTCAACAAGTCTTCACTTGTGGACAAATAGATTGGTTCGAAGTGGTTTTTAGATAGGAGTTACCCAAATCCGACCCCAGTCTCTCCGGTTCAACCATCGATCAAAAGACATGTAGGTATATAGGTGATTATGAAACAACATTCAATTAATTAACATTTTTATTTAAATCAAATTTCTCTTAGACTTATATCCATTAAATCATTTTATTATCTTTTTCAGAGTACATAGATTCATTAAGCCTCATTTATCATATCCTTTAGTTAATTAAAATGCTTTTTAAATGTTGAAATAATTCTATATCATTATGCTTTTTACTTAGGAAAAATATTTTCTAATTCATTTATTTAAATTTCATATTGGAAACCGTTATTTAGCAAAAAAGGATCATGGAAATTATACTAATTCTACTCAATATCAATTTGCTAACTCAACCTTTACTATCCGTCAAATAACGATGAAATAACCTTTTAAATTCACATGGATAGTACGGATTCCCTCCTCGGAATTTAATATCAAGTATAAGAAAGTTATTTCAATGCAATCCACGTTGTTTTAATTTTGGAAAATTATATCTTTTATACTTCGAATTTTTTTTATCCAAGTAAATCAAATTTACTATCCCCTCGTCGGGCCAGTTCGGCTAGATAGGTTGTGCACGCAATTGGTTTCCAAACCCAAGCCTTGGGACTACCTCTCTGTCACCAATAAGGTGGCCAAGTTATTTGATCAACTGTAAATCTTTTAACATGCTTAATTTACTTTTAATTGTTTTAGAGCATTCGAGCTTTCCCTTCGATTTGTTCCATTCCTCGGCCTGATTTTCTATGCACTTACAAATGGAACAAATATACTATTTGTTTCCGTATACTCATTTTTAAACCTCTTAATCATCTTTAAATTACTTGATTATTTATTTGAAAATGTTCACAAAAGATTAGGGAAAGAATAATTAAGTGAAAACCATTGTTTGCCAAAGTTATTAAAAAGTGCAATGAAAATGTGCTGCAAATAGTATTTTAAAAGCTTATTTGGTAAAAACGATATTTTTTTATCATTTTGGAAATCCATATTTATAACTAAAATTATTTTTAAACCATTTTAATAGATTTATAATATTTATTTCATATTTTAAATATTAAAATAATATCCATTTAATTTAATTTCAAATTCGGGTTTTGAACTACAAAACCATAATTTTTCTGAAAACTTGTTTTGGACTTATTTAAAATTAAATTAGGATGAAACCTTGGTTTTATTTCTTCATTTAGAAACTATGGATATGATAGTATATAAAATTCTCATCTCGAATAATTCCAAGCTATGTTCCATTCTCTTCACTAGTTTGAATCCTATGGCACGAAATCGCGAACTACCGTTATACGACGTGCCTATTTTTGACTTGTTTTTCAGTTTCTTTTCAACTTCATGGAAATACTTTTAAATATTTTTATAAAAAATTTCTAAATCATTTTAAACTCATTTAAATATACAGTTTTCATATTTAAAACTCATTTTCTTTTTCATATTATATTATTCTAATATTCATTTTAACTCTTTTGAGATATTTAAGATAATAGTACTATTGATGGATTAGATTTCCATTTAATTAACTATGATCAATTACTAACCATTTCATTTATCATTTATCAAACCAAGTAATCATCCATGTTAACATCTATATAAATATCATATTATCAACCAAATTATCATCAAATATCAAATATTTAATCATCCAATATATTTAAATTTTAAATCATTATACATGAAATAATTTAAAATTTAATTAGTAAAATGTGGGTACTACCTTTGTCTCTAACTAATTCTTCCTACCAGCTTTCTTATTCTATGACACTTCACCAAACCATTATTAACATAACTTAAATAATTCTTAGCACACTCATCTTTTCTTCGTACTTGCGGCCAAGCCTCCCTATCACCAAAAGGCTCAAGACCATGGCTTATGGAGCATGGAGCTATTGTCCTTGGATGATTGTGGTGTAGGCTGTGGGTTTTAAAGAGGAAGAGGTGGTGTTTTGGTTTTGTTTTGAAGTGTGGAGTGAACGTGTGTATATGTATGTATGTATGTATGTACGTACGTACATACATATGTATAATATTTTATTTTATTTTCTTCAAAAATTACTTCATAATTTCCATAAGGAATAAGAAATAAAAAAGGAGAGGAAGGAGAAGAAGAAAGCTAAAAAAGAATGAATGAAAGCATGAAGAAATGAAAGCATAAGGGTACATATTTATAGTCTTAGAATCCTTAACCCTTAAGCTCCGTCAAATGACACAAATACCCTTCCTTAACCTCCAAGTGAAACATACTTTTTCAACATTTACCATCTTCAAATCACATCATTAATTCATTTCATCCTACTTAATACTTAAGGGATGAACCAAGTTGAAACAGTGGAGTAACGTGGACATTTGGTTTGGACGTGTTGAATTTAGTGAAAATATCTTCCTTAAGTAATTTTGTTTACTTAATTAAACAATTAGATTAATTAATCCTTATTTAATATAAGTGAGGAATTTTTTCTTTGTTAATGTGTTTATATGACAACTATTCAAGTTGCAAAATGTTTGCACAACTTATATTGAACAAATCATTGATTTTTAACAATATGTTTTCAGTCATATTTTATAATTTTAATCAAAATGCTTAAAATCCAATTTAAAAATACAATGTCGATTAGTCAAAGGGAGATGAAGTTTGTCTATCTTTATAAAACAAGTATATATATATATATATATGTAACTTTATCAATCAAGTAGTTATCATTTTATAAAAAGTCAAAATATTTATTTATCATTTAAAACATTTATTGAACATACATACAATTTGATCGAAAATCGGCTTTTGTCAATTTTGCGATGAAACCCCAAAATCTCTTATTTTGTAAATCAATTCTAAAAATAAGTTCTGCATTCCTATTTATCATATAAAACATGATTATTTAGGTTTTAAAATTCTATATTTGAATATTTAAAGTTAATTAAATATTTCACTTAAGAGTGATAAAATTAAGGTTGTTACAATTTAGTTGGGACTAACGTAGGGTCGCGCCTTATGTTTCAGCCGTTAGCCCCGGTTGGAAAAGGATATCGATTCCAATGCCTAGGGCTTTGTCAGTAGTGAGACTAAAAGGTGTGTGTGCACAGAAAGGAACTCGTAGATCTACATGCTAAGTAGTATTATTTAAGTTACTCTCTTCGAACCGTATCTAGAGAGTTCTTAACTATATTTGGGTATATGTGGACATGTCGTTAAGTTTTGATCCGAGTCAGCCCAATTGGTAAATGGTTGGCCTACATAACAATTGCGTTCATAGTGACCTAAGGAAACATATGATCTGAGACAGATAGTCCATTTTATGGGATGATTTTACTTTGGAAATGCATAACACTATAACGACGGAATAGTCAGACTTACCCATGTAGCGTGAATGCAAATGACCATATCATGTTTTTTTAACCACTATGGTCGCAGGTCCATGATTCATGTTTAGGTCGACATATTTGAAAAGATACTAGTGAGGGGAAAATCCATTCTGTTATACGACATGGTCTCACTAGATATATATTTTTGTTTTGAGATGGTATATTATTATTAATACCAGACTTTTTATCTGATCCAAAGTTTTTGTTTTTCCTTTTATACTATCGGGTACGCAATTGATTGGTTTGGAAGTAGGGTTTTTAGGATAGACAAATAATCTTCTAGAGAAGTGTAGGAGGCAATCTAATATCACAGGCATCGGCTACCAATCATAATGGTCAATATTGGTTTAGCCATTCTGGGAAGTTAGGTTGAGCATTTCCTTTCATGCAACTTCAGCTGAAAACTAGCGCATCTAACAACTTTTCTACCTTGCATATGTACCGCATCCAATTGATGTGCACATAAATGTTCATATTTTTACTACCATATTTAATCTGTTTAAATTGAATAAATGATCATATTGGGTATTTTAACTTCTTTAAACCAAAATTCAAATTATTTTCAAACTGTCACATATTCATCTTCATACAGGGGTAAATGGTTATTTTTGTGCATTTATTAAATTGTGAAAATTTAATTGGAATTTTCTATAATGTTTTGTAAGAAATTTGGTGAATTTTACAAGTGGTTTTATGATGAAATATGCATGCACAAAGATGATACAACAGAATGAAGATGGAAATAATTTTTTTGTGAAGAACATGGTGGAACCACCCACTTACCTTGATTTTCAATTAGAGGCCAATGCACATGCTTATGGAGTTTATGGCTTCATGTACACTTAAATGATGATTATTAGAAGCAAATGATTACTTTGCATCTACACTTTCTCAACGGTATGTTGGGCATTCCTCAAAAATATGAATTAAGGTTTAGCACGTGTATATACTCCTTATGTTTTATGTAACCCCCTCTTCCTCTTCATTAGTTTAGGCTCAAAATAAAAGAAAGCTTCTCTTTTATTTTTATGGCTACTTAGCCATTTTTATTTCATGTAATTTCTTTTTATGCAACTTTAAATACATGCGCTTTTTTTTTTTTATTTCCTTTCATGTTAGTAGTGCAGATTTATTATTCATGCAAACAGTGTAGATTTAATTTTATGCAAGTAGATTAGTTCTTCTTTTCATTTGCTCTCTTTTTCCTTTTTTTAAATTTCATGATGCAATCTATGTTTTCTGATTTGATAACAAATATGAGAGGCTAATCCTTACCATTTAGGGGTAATGATGCTCTCTAGTATGTAGATGCAATAGTATGAGGTTTATGCTCTCTTTTTGTGTTTAATATGAAGTGGTTTAACTTGTTGTTTTGATATGAATTTGATAGCCTGTATTTTTGACACCAGATAGGCTATGTTTAAACAATCATAAACAAAAATTACATCTCCATCTATATATGATGATGGTAATGAATGATTGTTGAAATTAAAATTTGATGTTTTATATTGAGCTAATTAATAGCATAAATATACTACTTATGATAAGCACATCAAGTAATTATATTAATGACAAGGAAAGAGAGATCATAACTTCAAATTGTTAATTTATGTGATCTAGAGAGTGGAAATTGCCTCTAAATTGTCTTAACACTCTCGTATTTTTATCAATTTTCTTTTGTTTGTATTTCTCCTTTTCTAGCTTAAACAATTCTCAACTTTGGCTTAATTTGATTGAACAGAAATTTAAAATCAACAATTTCCTACGGATCGACCCATACTCGCCACGTACAATGATAGTACGCCGTGCGCTTGCGGTTATTTTAATTTCGAAATTTTTCGATGGCTTTCTAATTCGATAGAAATTCCGTCAATTAACAAGTTTTTGGCGCCGTCGCCGGGGAGCGTGTATTTTTGTTTTTATTTTGATTTTTGTGTATTTTTGTTTTGTATGTGTTTGCAAGTAAAAAAAATTCCGCATTTGTATGATTGTTGTTTGCATTTATTTGTGTCCATGTTGTTGTAGTTGTTTTGTTTTTGTGCATTTCCATATTTTAAAACAAAAGAAAAAACCCAATTTCGAAAAAAAAAATTATTCACATTTGAATTTCCATTGTTACATTTACATCTTTCTTTTTCTTTCCTTTTAATTTATGTACATTTACAAGAAAAAGGGAAAAAAAACCACACTGCAAAACTGTGCATATTTCTGCCTCTTTTCAATTGTGCACTGTTACAGCCACTTCTTACTGTCTTCTGATCACCTCCCTATTTCTCTGTCACAACAATTCCCGTTGACCACTGCCTACAACCCACTGTCGCCCCACCACAACAATCAACACACTGCAACTGGTCTTCAACTTACTTTCATCACAACCAATCCTCTCCTCATCAGTGACATACCACAATCACACGACAGTGCAAACAACCATTCATTTGCCACAACACAAACTCCAAACATATCCACCATTCCTCCAACACCTTGTATCACTACAAACAATTACTGTTGAACCATCTACCCTCCTTCCACTGCAATCTCAATACAATGCTACTGTCCACTGTTAAACCGCACGTTCCAAACAACCACATCTCTGTCCATTGCCTTGCCGAACATTCACCACCTCTACTCCTTATTACACAACAGCCTTCCCTATCATACAAACCAACTGCTCAATAACCTCTCATATACTACTCAAATCCATCAACCTTCCTTGCTCCTTCTCTTTCACCACTTCAACAAAACTACTCAACTGATACAAAACACTTCAAGCAAAAGCCAAACTTCGTCATCCCCTTGTCACTAGCTTCAATATTGTTCTCCAAATATCACAAAAACAACCAGACTTCATTAAACCACCATTCCATCACAATCAGCAACTCCTCACAAACATCCAACACCTGCTACACCTGATTGCTTGCACACACATCCTCACATCACTAATTCATCAAAAATTCCATCAACACCAGTGCAATCACCTCCTTATACAGTCGCTATAGCCAATACAAACTCCTCAATTGCCTTATCCCCAAGCAGCATCACGACCTCTACCGCATCTCCTCTGAAAACTGCTCATCCACAAACTCTACAACATCTACTGCTGCCATCCCCTACAACATCCCCTTTATCTTCCAAACTGTCTTCAAACGACGTAACCCATCCTCACATTCACCTGACCATCTTGCTATATACCAGCGCCATACAAACTGATAGCACTTCTTCAGTTATCATCATGTAAATTTTTAGACTTCACAATCTCCTCCTTCCATTTCATTCTCCACAAACAACTACACATTACAACCACATCAAACTCCCATCAACTAACCACCCAACATCCACCTTATTCACCCTAACCATCACTGCTTACATACACTACCACTCGCTACTCATCACAAAAAAAACAAAAAAACAAACTTACTGCAGTGCCATCTTTTAGCTGCCGCACTACCGCAACCTTCCTCCAATCGGCAACCAGACAAACAGCAAACCACCTACCGCCCAAACTTCACCTCGCTGACCACATCGAACCAAACAACAAACCGCAGTCATCATAGCAACCCACTGCACTCAATACCTTCATCACCGAACATCTGCCTGCACCAAAACGAAACTGTGACCTCACTAAAATGTGTTGGGGAATTTTGCGGTTCGAGACGAATTTGATGGCGATAGCGATGAAGACAATGTTGTACTTCCGACTTCAAGGATCTATGGAATAGATTCTTTCAGACAATAGTTCAACCCACCAGGTACAAACGGGTTATCGAACTATCGTCTTTCAGGATTCAATGAAGCCCTATAACAGCGTAATCGGATTCAAAGTTCGCACGACTTTGATCCGACCAAGAACACTTCAGAAACTGTATCTGATGATGCAATTTATATGTAATAGAATAAAGAGGAAGAAGAAAAACAATTCTGCAACGTTTTTCTGAATTTGCAACACCTTGGAGGCGTCACAAAACAGAGCAACGGATGTGATGATTTTTGGGCGTCGCAGAACCGTGTGGAGAAGAAGAAGAGGATTCGAACCTTTTTTTTTTAACTTTTCTGGGCGTTGCTATTTATATACGTGAGGAGATGTCCATTCGTAAGTGTTGCGACCGTTAGCAACGGTCGCGACTATTTATTTTGTAACGGTTCATAACCGTTACAAACGGTCGCGTTCATTCATTTTGTAACGTTTCAGAAAACGTTACAAATTTTCGCTCTTTATTCATTTTCCGTTCTGGGTCCTTAATGGGCCGAAATCTGGCCCGTTACTGTTCGTATACAGTCCAAAAATATTTTCGAATCCGAACCCGAAACCCAGCCCTGTTCGGTTCGGTCGGACGGACGGTGGCGGCGCGCGTGTGGTGTTGCATGACTTCTCTCCTCACAACAAAGCAAACATGTGGGAGCCCCAAGGCCTCAACATCCACTTGAGAGAGCTATACTTATACAAGTATAGTCTCCTCTCTTTCTACAATGTGAGACTTTACTTTCTTTTCTTCTTCTTTCTTTTCTTTTACTCTTCCAAAACAAAACCCAAATCCCAAAAGCTCTTTGAAAATTTTCAACAGTCTCCCCCAATTTTCAAAATAAGAAAATAAATAAAAAGGACGGCTGCATCACTAGAGTGACTTCCTACATACCCAAGTGGGATCAAGCCTATGTAATTCTAAGATCAAGTTTTGCATCATCGTGAAAACCAACACATAAATAAAAGGTATCTTTTGGATTTGAACCTTTACGTAGTGTAAACCATTTAAAGCCTTATCGAGATTCTATGGTGAATGAATCTTGAACCAAGTATCCCTAATGATAAAACTGGAACAATCTCACAGGTTGATTTCCTTAGGTAAAGTGTTCTGTATTGCTCAGCACGTTAATGGCCATGTGCTTAAATCCTGGTTCATGGGTCAACTTAGAAAGCGGTCTTACTTTCCTAGGAAACGGCCTGATTTCCATACTCATATAGGTAAGTCTCATAAGGTGTTTATGAGATACACCTTTTAAGGTTTCTATACTTATTAAGGATAGATATCCATCCTTTGTTCTTGCAGAATCTAACACTAAATATAATGGGAATATCTATTTAGTGTTCCATAACCATTCTCTTAACTTGTTGGTACCCACTGAACTTTGTCTATCCTTTTCAAGACATAAGTTGGGTTTCTGTTAAGGATGATCAACCTTCATTCACAGACCTTAGTCCCATTTCTTGTGACTTTATAGAAACCACTTCCTTTGAAAGACCTTTTGTAAGTGGGTCAGCCAAGTTTTTCTTCGTTTCTATGTAGTCAACAGTTATAACTCCTCTTTTGAGTAATTGTCTCACCATTTGATGTCTTAGACTCACATGTCTAGACTTTCCATTATATGTCTTATTAGACACATTGCATATCGTTGCTTGATTATCACAGTTAATCGTGACTGCTGGAGATGGCTTCTTCCATAAAGGGATTTCCATTAATAAATTCCTAAGCCATTCCGCTTCTTTACATGCATCTGCTAATGCAATCAATTCTGACAACACCGTTGAGTTAGAAATACAGGTCTGCTTCTTGGAAGCCCAAGACACAGCGGCGCCTCCTAATGTAAAGATCCACCCAGTCATAGACTTGGATTTGGATTCTACATTGTTCCAGGTTGCATCACTATATCCTTCTATTACAGCAGGATATCCTTTATAAGATAAACCATATCCAATGGTTCCTTTCAAATAAGCTAAAAATCTGGAAATGGCTTTCCAATGTTCGAAACCTGGATTACTCGTAAATCGACACAATATACTTATAGCATATGCGATGTCTGGTCTAGTGCAATGCATAGCATACATAAGATTCCTAATAGCACTGGAATACTCTAGTTGGGAGATAGTACGTCCAGTGTTCTTTTCTAATTTAATACTAGGATCTAATGGAGTTGGTGCTGGTTTGTCATCGTAATGACCATACTTTTGTAGGAATTTCTCTATGTAATGAGATTGAGTTAATAATAACTCCCCCTCTTTCCTAACAATTTTAATTCCCAAAATTACATCAGCTTCTCCTGGATCTTTCATATCGAATTTAAAAGATGGAAACTTTTTAGTTTCATTCACACAGGATATATTGGAACCAAATATTAGCATGTCATCAATGTACAAACATATTATAACAATACCGTTGTTATCCGATTTTCTATAAATACATTTATCAGCATCATTTACAATGAACCCATATGACAGTGCAACTTTATCAAATTTCTCATGCCATTGCATGGGAGCTTGCTTCAGGACATAAAGAGATTTCACTAATTTGCAAACTTTCTTTTCTTGGCCTGGGGTTTTAAAACCTTCAGGTTGTTCCATATATATCTCTTCTTCTAAATCTCCATTTATAAAAGCAGTCTTTACATCCATTTGATGTATGACAAATTTATGAATTGATGCAAGTGCAATTAAACAGCGTATAGAAGATATGCGAGCAACTGGAGTGTATGTATCAAAATAATCTACTCCATGTCTTTGCTTATATCCCTTAGCAACTAATCTGGCTTTAGACTTATCAATGGATCCATTTGTATTCAACATTTTCTTGAATATCCATTTACATCCTATAGGTTTAGCACCAGGAGGTAAATCAGTTAAAATCCAAGTTTGATTTAACATTATGGAATTCATTTCATCATTGATAGCTTCTTTCCAGAAATTGGAATCTCTGGAACTCATAGCTTCAGAATAAGTTTTGGGATCGTCATCGACGTTCATTACATATTTAGTCACATTAAGGACTTCGTCCTTACTGCCTTCTACAAGATATGTAATGATGTCAGGACCATAGTCCTTCTCTATTCTTGCTCTTTTACTTCTCCATTGTTCAGTACTATTATTTGGTACTGACACTTCCTTGCTGTTTTGAACAGGAGCATAATCATCGTCATTGATATCATTAGTCAGACTAGGTTCTGGACTAGATGATCTCAATGGGATCTCAATAGTTTGATTTTCAAAAAATTCTACATCTACAGATTCTATAACTTCTAGGGCGTCAAGTATAAGAAATCTATAAGTTATACTATTAAGTGAATATCCTATGAAAGCACATTTAAATGCTCTATTTCCTAACTTTGGTCGTTTAGGGTCTGGTTTTCTAACATATGCTAAGCAACCCCAAACTTTAAGTCTAGTTAGGTTAGGTTTTCTATTAAACCATAATTCATAAGGAGAAATATTGTTCTTTTTAAGTGGTACTCGATTTAAAATATAACATGCAGATAACATAGCATCATCCCATAGGTTATAAGGTAAATTAGAACTTATGAGCATGGCATTAACCATTTCTACTAAAGTTCTATTTTTCCTTTCAGCAACACCATTTTGTTGTGGTGTATATGGAGCAGTACATTGGTGAATTATACCTTGTTGTTTACAAAACAAGGTGAATTAATTTGAGAAATATTCACCACCATGATCTGAATGTAATATTTTAATTTTAACTCCTAATTTTGTTTCAACCTCTGCTTTGTAAATTTTGAATTTATCAAAAGCCTCATCTTTAGTTTTCATTAGATATACATATACATATCTAGTATAATCATCAATGAATGTTATATAGTATAGGTTACCACCATAGGTGATATAACTTTTTATGTCACCCATATCACTATATACCAAATCAAGCAAACCAGTTTTCCTTTCTACGGATTTAAAGGATTTCCGATGTATTTTCCTTAAACACATATTTCACATTTAGAGATGGTATCTAAATCACAATCAGAAATTAATCCTAATTTATTCATATTCTTAATGGATTTATAATTCACATGTCCTAATCTACCATACCATAAATTAATAGAATCAATAATATAAACAGAAGATTTCTTTATTAGATTCAACTTAATCATGCCGTTACAAGAGTATCCATGTCCAATGAATTTACCATTCTTAGACAACACTAGCTTATCAGACTCGTACAACATCTTGAATCCTCCTTTGTTAAGAAGGTATCTAGAGCGCAAATTCTTACACATATCAGGTACATAAAATACATTGACTAATGTAAGAACTTTTCCAGAGGTGAGAGGAAGTTCTACAGTGCCTTTTCCCAGAACTTTACTTGGAACCTTATTTGCTCCAGTAACTTCGTCGGCTTCTCCTTTATTTTCTTCGTAACTCTTGAAAAGATTACGGTCTTTGCAAATGTGAATGGTTGCTCCAGTATCGAACCACCAATCATTATCATTGCCACTAGCGGAGTTCGCCTCTTGCACTACAGCCACAAGCAAGTCTTCGACCACATTCACTTTTTGTTGTTTCTTCCGCAGACGGCAGTATCGGGCATAGTGGCCGGGCTTGTTACAAAAATAACAAGCACCTTTCATTTTGTTGTTGGTTTTGGAATAATTTTTCTTCTTAAATTGTGTCTCATTCTTTGGCTTTAATTTATCAGTAATTTCAACATTATTTGCCTTAGAATAGGACCCAGTTTTCAGATTATCATCTAGATCGTGTTTGCGAGAGTCTTCTTCAATACGAAGATGACGCTGTAAACCGTCTAAATTATAGTCCGTTTTCGCATGCTTCATCTTTTTCTTACAATCATTCCAACTATGCGAAAGTTTAGAGAATATAACTCCAACAACAAAAGATTCAGGGAGATCAATTGCAGCATCTTTAAGTTGATTCACCAACAGTAAGATTTCGGTTACTTGTCTAATTATGGACTTATTGGTGACCATTTTGAAATCCATAAAATTAGAAATAAGAAACTTTTTGTTACTTGCCTTGGATATGCGATACTTATTCTACAGGGCAGTCCAGAGTGCCTTTGCTGTTTCCAAGGTCCTATGAGCATTGTAGACTGGGGTAGATAGCGCATTCAGAATATGGCTTCTACATAGGAAATCATCCTTTTTGCGCTTTGCACGTTTAGCCTTTAGAGCATCATCATCTTTATCGATTTCCTCTGGGATTTCTTCCAAGTTATCTTCCAAAATGTAGAACAACTTGACGGTGATCAGAAAAAATTTCATAGTCTCTTGCCAACGAGTGAAATTGTCGCCATCAAAACGCTCCAATCGAGTTAGATGCTGATTCATAACTTGTAGAGCGCTCAAACCTTCCATGGTTGAAAATTATTGTCAGAAATTTGTTGGGGAATTTTGCGGTTCGAGAAGAATTTGATGGCGATAGCGATGAAGACAATGTTGTACTTCTGACTTCAAGGATCTATGGAATAGATTCTTTCAGACAATAGTTCAACCCACCAGGTACAAACGGGTTATCGAACTGTCGACTTTCAGGATTCAATGAAGCCCTATAACAGCGTAATCGGATTCGAAGTTTGTACGACTTTGATCCGACCAAGAACACTTCAGAAACTGTATCTGATGATGCAATTTATATGTAATAGAATAAAGAGGAAGAAGAAAAACAATTCTGCAACGTTTTTCTGAATTTGCAACACCTTGTAGGCGTCACAAAACAGAGCAACGGCTGTAATGATTCCTGGGCGTCGCAGAACCGTGTGGAGAAGAAGAAGAGGATTCAAAACTTTTTTTTAACTTTTCTGGGCGTTGCTATTTATATACGTGAGAAGATGTCCATTCATGAAGTGTTGCGACTGTTAGCAACGGTCGCGACTATTTATTTTGTAACGGTTCACAACCGTTACAAACGGTCGCGTTCATTCATTTTGTAACGTTTCAGAAAATGTTACAAATTTCCGCTCTTTATTCATTTTCCGGTTCTGAGTCCTTAACGGGCCGAAATCTAGCCCGTTACTGTTCATATACGGTCAAAAAATATTTTCGGATCCAAACCCGGCCCGGTTCTGTTCGGTCGGACGGACGGCGGCGGCGCGCGTGTGGTGTTGCATGGCTTCCCTCCTCACAACAAAGCAAACATGTGGGACCCTTATGGCCCCAACATCCACTTGAGAGAGCTATACTTATACAAGTAGAGTCTCCTCTTTTCTACAATGTGGGACTTTACTTTCGTTTCTTCTTCTTTCTTTTCTTCTACTCTTCCAAAATAAAACCCAAATCCCAAAGCTCTTTGAAAATTTTCAACAAAATGGCCTCGAAAAAGCCCTTTCACACATCGAACTCGAACCCAAATCCCTAATTTGAATTCACAAGCAAACCAAGCTACCCATCTTCACCCGAAGCCTCCATCACAACTCACGAAAACGAAAAGCGATCAGAAATCAATTTTGTAGTTTTGGGGAGCTTCGATTTTAAGTGGAAACGAACGAGAAAACATTGTTTGAATTGAGTAAGTGTCGAGAAAATCATAGTTTATCTTGAGCTAATTGAAACGCAATTTCAATTTTGTTTTTCGTCTGTGTGTTTTAAATTTCTTGGGTTTGTGTAAGCATGGTTGGGCTGGGATTTGTTTGTTGGTGAATTTTGGATTGAAATTGCAATTGTAAATTTGTTTTTGTGTTATTTTAATTAATTTTGTTTTAAATCCTTTTAAGTTCCATCTAAAAAAACGAAAATGTTTTTCTTTGTTAGTGGTTAGTATAATTTGACTTGTTATTGAAAAAAAAAAGTTGTTTTCAATTGATTCTAGTTTGTTTTGTTTTTCCTTTGTTTTAGTTTCTCTTTAAAAAAAAACTGTATAAATCTTGTCTTACCGTAGGTTGCCAAAGCAGAATTGCAGAAGGAGCAGAAATGCTTACTAAAATAAATTGTTTGATTTATTGATCTTGCCAAAAAAATATCTGCTTGCTTATTATAATTTTCTTTTTATTTGCCTTGCGTTGTATATATCTATTGTTTTTGTTTACCTTGCATTGGTGTTTACTTGCATTTTGAGAAGAAAAAAATATTCAGAAAACTGAAAACAAAGATAAAAATTCATTCATGGTTGCATTGTTAATACACGTTTAATTTCTGCTTTGCATTTCATCTAAGAATTTTGATTAATAACGGTTAGACATCGATAACACTTTATTGTATATTGACAATTTGTCTTCTTTGAACAATTTAATTTCTCGGTGTCTAGCCTACGACAGAGTAATAATCAGTTATAAATATTACGGTGATTCGTAAATATTATACTAAATTGTTCCTCTTAAGGTACTTAAACCTTCGGCCGCATTGCTATGGTGATTCGTGGTGCACCGACAAATCCTGTCCGTTACCTGACTGAGAACTATCTTGTTTATCTAAGACAATGTATTATTATACAATTCTGGGTTAACTTAGGACAAATCATTTGAAATTAACCAGTGTATTTATTTAGTTGCATTAGTTTATGATTATTTTAAAAAAACAAAAAAAAATTCAAAATCCAAAACTAAAAAAATTATAAATATTTCTTCACTTAGTTTTTTTTCCTTTTCCTTTGAAAATTTTCAAATCAAAATTCCAAAAAAAATTACTTAGTTTTCTTCTTTAGAAAATCAAAAATCCAAAAAAAAAATCTTTTCAAAAAAAACTATAATATCGAAAACCAAAACAAAAATCAATTTTACATTTTGAAAAATAAATTCTATCTGTAAATATTTTTCCTTTATAAAAAAAACATTCTTGAAAATGTCCGAGTTCCCTTTTCCTTACTCGCTTGAATTTAGTTGTGAAAATCAATATAATCCATATAATTTCACTTCAAATTCTTATGGATATTTTAACAACTATTGTTTAAATGATTCAAATTTTAAACCATAAAATTTTCAAAATTATGACCAACCATCAAATCTTGAAACTAGCATTTCATCTTTACTTAAAATATCTACACAATAAAATCAAAGTATAACTGATTTGTGTAATTCATGTTTGTGTAATAACTTGAGTCAAGGATTTCAAA
Organism: Allium cepa; assembly: GCA_030765085.1. Taxonomy (NCBI): domain Eukaryota; kingdom Viridiplantae; phylum Streptophyta; class Magnoliopsida; order Asparagales; family Amaryllidaceae; genus Allium; species Allium cepa. Next base: position 1,024,298,491 of record CM060928.1, on the reverse strand, counting down.
ATTTGAATTCAATTCAAAATTCAAACAATTTCGATTATAACCCATGCCAATTCAATTTTGAACTCCAAAATGAATTTCAAACTCAGAACGAATATGGAAGCAACTTTTCAAACGAATTTGGCAATGGGAATAATCTTACCCATGTTACGATTGAAAATCTTTGTTTTCAACAATTTCAAAGTGAAAATCCTTCAGCTAATAATTGTAAATTGAATTTTGTTGAGCAAATGAACGAAATATACGATGATCACATAGATTCATTGTTTGGAACATATATGAAACAACGTGAAAAACAAAATCAAATTCCAACGTGTGACGAGTCAAATAATAATCCATCTTTTACCCAAATCGATGATTTTCAAATAACAACTTTTGAAATTGAAAAGAACAATCTTAATGAAGTTGTTGAAAACACGGTAATTGAGTTGAATTTCAATTCTTTTGAGGGTGTGCAACCAATTTTAAAATTCAACATTACTTCTCTCGATTTCAAAATTTTAAATACAACAACTTTGGATTTTGAACCTGAGATACGCAACGAGGTTGTTAATAATCCAATAACGGAAGACGAATTCAATGAACACGATTTCTTTGGAATTTTAGAAAATGAGTTGTTAAATTCTGAAGAGGAAGAGTTACATCACCATTCTGATTTTGAAATCAACAATTTCGCAATGACAACTTTGAATTTCAATTTGGTGAAAATAAACTTGAACTTCAATCAATTGTTATATCTACCCCAAAAATCATCAAAAATAAAACAACTTATATGATTTTTAATAAAACGGCATTCATTTTTCCAAATCCACATTCGATTCCAAAATCTTTTACGATTAGGTTTTCTGCGCTTAAGCTGTGTCTTGCGTACTTGGCGAGACAAATGAATCGGTTTTTGGAACACCGGTTCATTTACTCTTTAAAGACATACTTTCTGATGTCATGTAAATAATCATCTTTTCGTTTTCATATAAATAAAGGCCATTTTTGTTTTTCTCCTTTCATTTGGTTTGACTGTGGGGACACGGTCAAAATCATGCGTGGGGGGAGTCTCATCATCTTTTTTATTTTTCATAGTGTATTTTACATTTTCTTTTCAAAACCCAAAAAAAATTAATTTTTTTTAAGCATTTTGAATTCATTTTAAAGAAATACTATAAGATAAATGTATGGTTTTGGTTTATTAAATTGAAATTTTTGAAAATTTATTTGTCTTATTAAAAACAAAAATAAAGTTTGATTACAAATAACAATAGTTTAACTAGTATAAAGGATGATTCATACGTGTTAATTATGTAATACATCCTAATTGAATATCTATGTTTTAAAAAGTTGATTTAAAATAAAGGATATAA